>CM057350.1:391021196-392271196 GCA_030015575.1 Agapanthus africanus | reverse complement strand
TTCATTGGTAACTATTGAATCCTTTGGTTCTTTCAAATCATCAGCTGCAGTTTTGTATAGCTGGAACCTTTCCAGTTGTACATAACAGACCTTGCCTTGAGTTTGTCCGGATTTTGCTTTTAAACATAGCCCGGACAACCCCAAATCTTAACTAACTTAAGATATGGGCTCTTCCCTTTCCATATCACATATGAAGTGGTAGGCATAGATTTGATTCGAACCCTATTCAATAGGTATGCATCTTGTCAAGTGCATAACTCCCAAAAGGAAATAGGTAACTCAGTAGTACTCATCATAGAGCACACCTTATCACATAGGGTGCTATTGCTCCGCCCCGATATACCATCGTGCTATGGTGTATACGGAGGAGTAATGCTGAGAGAGAATCTCATTCTCCTTTAGAATAGTCCAGGATTTCCGTGCTCAAGTATTCTCCTCCTTGATCACATCAAAGGACATAATACTTATACCCGTGTTGGTTCTCTACTTCTGACTTATATTCTGTGAATATCTCAAAAGGTTCGGACTTGTGTTACAACAAGAACATATGTCTGAATCTAAAGAGATCATCAGAGAACGTAATGAAGTATAAAGAACCAGTCCTGGCATGTGTAGACAGGGGACCTACATACATCAACATGTATCATCCCAAGAGTTCATTAACTCTTTCTCTGTTTCCAATAAACAGAGCTGTGGTCATCTTATCTTTGTGACATGACTGGCGAGTTTCACAAGATGTAAATTCAAACTGATTTAAATATGCATCTAAATGTAACTCAGCCAGTCAGGTCGCATTGATATGACCTAGTCTACAATACCTCAAGAAGGATTCGTTCATTTCTGAACTCTTCCTCTTGTGTGTGTTCTGTATACTAAGAACTGTAGTTTGATTTAGAACATAAATGCTTTTAGATAACGTGCCTGAACCGATCAACTTTTGATATAGGAAATGTCCAAAACATTATCCAACAATACAAAATTTTATCATTTCTTTACTGATAAAGAGACTGATATGATTTTGTATATCAGGTTCGGTATCTAATAACATTCGTTCAGAATCAATGTATTAGTAATACAGGGTGACAGTGACCAACAGACTTGGCTGCAACTCTTGCCCCGTTTTCTGCCTCATGAAACTTATCACCCGTTCTCAGTTCTCTACCTTTCTGTAGCCCTATGTAACAGATTACATATCTGGGATCCTGATCTGGTATCACATACCCAGGACCTAAAGGATACTGAGAAACAGTTCTCTGTAATGAACACACCCGAAGGAGATGCATCATATGCACTTTCTTCGTTTGGGCGGCACGGGAATTCTGGTATTCCCCAATTTCCTGTTCTGTCTTATAACAATTATAAGTTGGAGCGGGACCAACGTTCCCCAGCTCAGTATAACAAGTGCGTTCGGTCAATAATCCGTATTATTATCTTGATTAAGGCGTGATATGGTCGCTACCTGGAGAGAGAGAGAAGAAAACACTCAGCGTGCGCTCTTACAAGAATAGATTGGTTATTATTTTATCTAATCAGGATGGCTCCCACTGCTTTTTATCAAATCTTCCTTCAAACCCTAAAAGGAAAGACTAGCCGGGATTAATTACACACTACAAGTTCGCCAATCTTTCAGCCAGGCCAGTGTCGGTACTTTGAGGGAGGTCCCCCATGCTTTCGCACGAACCTAATTAATGTAAACCTCGTTTTCCCAGAGGCGTAACCTCGTTAACACCTTTCTAGACACCTACTTGATCGGCTAATTGTAATGTGTAAAACTTTCCCAGGAGTAACTCTTACTCGCAGCGGGTATCGGGATCCAACTATCTCATAGAAGGTATGCAATCTCATTGCAAATTTCAACACTTGAAATTCCAGATAATATTTTGCCCCTAGCGTCCTATGACCTTGACGGAGGTCAACAAACCATAGGCTACTAGTCAAGTTCAACCCGTCATTTCTTGATCGAATTAAACCCACCCGCACGACCCTTGACGGAGGTCAACAAGGCCGCACGACTACCCTAATCCAATCTGCATCATATGCATAAGCAGATAAATACTAGTTAGCTACCGCACACTACGCCTTGACGGAGGTCAACAAACGTAGCACGAATACTAAGTAGGACTTATCTGAAATGACGGAGGGCTACGACAGGTTTTTCTGAAAACCTATTGCGTAATGAACTTGATATCGTTGTAGAATCAAATGATTTTAAAATGGAGTGTTTTTGAGGCTTTTCTAGTTTTGCTAAAGGAGTCACTCCCGGTGAAGGGATCGTCGGTCCTTTCCTCGTCGAATGAGGTGCGGGATATATCACATATATCACTGTGCAAAGCAAAAACTCTTAAAAGCAATCAAAAGACAAACCGAGTGTGTAGCATCTGCCAGTTACTGCTAAAGGAGTCACTCCCGGTGAAGGGATCTCGGTCCTTTCCTCATCGAATAAGGTGCAGGATATATCACATATACCGCTGTGCAAAGCAAGAACTGTAGCTACCTTTTTTATTTTGAAATTCGATTCTACAACATCTTAGGTTTCTTTTATTTCATTAATCACATTAATGAAGTCCCATCATTTAAATACCTAAACATCACAGATAAATACGACGTACACTTATGCCATCCGCATTCGCCTCGATGTCCCCTCGTGCACCGTTAGGTTAGGTAACTAACGGCAGAGCGGGGCAGGGCTAGTGCGGGTGTAAAACATAAGTAACGTCTATATAATATATCATATATACTATATACGGTATCTATCACAGAACATCACATGATCACATCACAGATATCGCAGCAGAAGAAACATATGAAATATTGGATATACTAGGACGTCCGTGTTTTCAATACGAGCCAGTATAAAACACGGATTCCACGGTCGCGATGAATAGCCAAACCCACACCCCTAGACCCCTACGAGAGCGGCAAGTAACCCTACCAATTCTAGAGTTAGGAGACCCGGACTCGACTCCTCGAGTTGGTCTCCCACTGGACTCCAGAACCCGGTTACTTGTGCTCCCCTCCTTGGGTCTATCCTAGTGCGGAAAAGTAAATAATATACATCAACGGTGACAACTTCCGCAACCTGGAAGTGCCCCAATAAAAGAATATTACATACAAGTTTTTACATGAATGAAAATGAAAAACACTCATCTCACATAAAAACCCCCGGCTATTCAATCACGACGATCCAATATAACATATCCAGCAACACATAACATCACATGTCATCAACGTAAGTAAATATGCGCATCCCAATTGTCGTTGACATATAGCAACAAAACCGGCGATATCACATATTACACTTACGGTCACAGAAAAGAAAGTGTAAAACTACAACAGTTGGATTCCGCAACCACCTCAGACATCGCATGCCTGACCAAATGAATTACTTAGACATTACATGCCTAACAATTATAAACCCCGCATTTTAGTCTCAAAATCGAAAACACTTTTCAATATCAAGTCGGGCAATTCAACAAGATTCCCGACATCCAGATCGAATGCTCGTCGCAAACTTCAGTAGACGGCTGCACCCCCGATACCGTCGACGAAGTGCACCAAGGCGGAACACCGCTACCGCGAGCATCCGAACGGATGCTTTCGGCGACGGGGTTCTCCTTCAGTCACTTGGTCGGGGCTATGGAGTGAGGCTGTCTATTAAGTTTACCCGGCGAGTATCCGCGTACGCTACGTGATTGCGACGGACTTTTGATCACATCAAAATTCCGTGGCAACCGATCAAGTGAGACTAAACTGCTATGTTTATAACATTTATTTAGTTATCTCATAACTTATTGTGAATTCCAATTGTTGTATCACATTCCAGATAAACAGAAAATGTTAAACTTTCCGATCGAACAGTCGAACACCCAAGTTTTCCCGATATAGATCAACACATGAAATAAGTCTAACAACATTCAGTTCGTGCCTCAGTACCAACGGTCCAGCCGTAGAAGGGTCAAGCCAACGCCTCACTTGTGGCACGCCGTACTGCCCCAAACCCGAAGGTTCAAAGGGCAGTTCAAGACGGTCACATAATCGAGTTAAGGTTTGTTGTCTTCTAGAGGGACCATCGCGTTACTTGCACTACTTAGAACGTCGTTAAACTACGGAAAGATCCAACACTTGGAAATTTCCCGACAGGGGAAAAGTTGGGTATTTATATCCGGTCGAACTTTTTAACAAATTCAAAAATTATCCGGAAAGCCACATAGACAAAATCTGATAGCCCGATCGAAACACCGAATCCCCAAAACAACCCCAGAAAATTCAACTCTTGAATAAATATTAAAAATTCCCAGAAAATCCAGCATAATAAAATAAGAGTTACTGTGCAAACATGGAATGATGATGTCACCATATGGCCGCGGAACCGCCGCAGAAGCCAAGCTTCTGCCGCGGTTCCGCCGCACCTTGTACAGTTCATGAGAAACTTTTTGCGCCGTAATTCTTAGATTTCCCTGCTGAATTTTTTAGCAATTTTTAATTTGGAAAAATCCACGTTTTTGAAAAAAGGACAGAGAGCAGTTTTTGAGATGGGGTTTCGGGTCGATCGGACTTCAAACTCCGTCTAGACTTCGCCTAAGGCTCTAGCTAGGCTCTGATACCACTGTAGGGTTCCTAGGCACTCCCAAGAGGTCTCACAAGGCATCAACCATGCCAATTTCAAATTTTAACGGTGCCGAGAAACCCTAATACGGATCGTTGGCTAGAAGTTTAGGCGAAACAAGAATCTAGTTAACAACTTAACTAAAAGGAAGCGGAAATACAACCTTTGTAGATCCGGTGCTCCACCTCCATCGCTCCGCAACGAAGTCCTATCGCTGTCCAAAACAAATCCCGGGCTCTAGCGTCGGCTTCATCGGAGAATAGGCGAGCTAGGTCGTCGATGTCCATGCCGAAGATGATCTACGTCGAGGCATCGCAAGATCAAGCTCCCACTTCACCAAGTCATGAAACTTGTGAAGAAAACACCCTATACTACTTGGCAAGAGGTGTAGGATGAAGAAATAGGAAGTGGGTTCACTTTAGAAATAGATTTCTCACTCATATTCATCAATCACCATTGATGAAGCTTGGTTTTCTTCTTGAAGGAGAAGAAGAAGAAGATAATATGATAAGTTAATCTTTTTAAATCCAAAAGAAAAATGAATACTTATCATATTCAAAACCATGGTAATGTGTAGAGAGTTAATCATGGTTAAATGGAATGGTTAGGGTTAAGCATGAGACAAAATGGTCACTTGGTCAAAGTCTTCAAGAAGCTTCAATATGAAACAAAATTAGCCACCATTTTCTCTTTATGCCTTTTTTATTTATTTCCAAAATGAATAAATAGATAAATAAATGAGAAAAGGAAATAAAACCCTAATCATAAGTTTAACCATGGTTTAATTCTTTACACTTAACCAAGTAAACATGTATCATCAAACATGACACAATAATATGCACAAAAAGTATATCACATATACAACTGGTACATCCAAGTGAGAAAATCCTTTAAAGTGAACCAATACTAGTTAATGCAAAGTAATATATCAAATATATAATTATGCATTAAATCATAAAATCAACACTTGATTCAATGATCCGGTCACATCGCATATAACCGACTAGTATCCAATGTATCGGCTTATCGAATCAACTCTCGATTCGATAACTAGGTTATATCGCATATAACCATTCGATACATTCATCGCGAGAATGGAATACGGTATCACATACACGCATTATTCTCGGTCCCGCACATATCTCATATGCGCTCCTATTTCGTTTCGCTTGAGCCAGGAAACCTCTGTGTAGGACTCTAAAGACTCGTCAATACGCCGGCAGCAGGTGATGATCATATCAAACACCCACAAGCCGCAAGCGGTCTGCTAAACGTAACGGCCACCCGGGTATTGAGCGATCAGAAGATCGACGAGCAAGCCCGCTCATACTCCTGTGAATCCAACCAGTAACACTTACCGTACAGTCCGGTCTGATCGTCTGATATGTTGCATATCTTGCCTAGGGGTGGTAAACGTCAGACCCCAATAGCTCGATAAGTCGTGTCGATATGAGGTCTATAACAATTCGAGAAACTACAGGTAACACTTACCAGTAAATCTCAGCAACCCTGGCCAGGGATTTCCGGTTATAGCCAATCGAACACAGCGCAACATCAACCCCCTATACCGGGATAGACGAATCCCCTCCTATCGCTCATTGCCTCCATGTGACTCGGGACTGTACCCAAAAACCACCGTTTTGCACGCCTTCTTGGATGTGGTAAGATGGAAATCAAAGCACAGTGGGAACCACACAAGACTCTATGACGATCTCGGGTCAACAGACTACTCTGTACCAGTGTCACCAGAGAACTGCCATCTGACGTAAGGTATAATACCATCTGGGAGTTCTCGGCGAGTCCGTCCAGTGTACCCAGTCTCTACTGAGCACCCGTATACCATCTCTGATGTCAAACACCGATGGATATGGGATCATCCATCGCCCATCTGTATGGGTCGAGAAGGTACACGCTAGTCTACTCTGGTATATCGATGCCCCGTCTCGATACACCCTCGACTAGGGACTTTGAAGGATGTACTTATGGACTACCATGTCCCCACTAGTATGATCCGCATCATAGTCCAGGTAGTCAAGTACAGATCCTAAGGGCTTTACCAACATGTAACAGGGAGACAATCAGTGTACACGTTAATATAAAGATCAACCAGATAGCATACTATCATGTCGAGCAAGAAAGTCCTCCCTATATATGTCCTAGCATCCACTACAATATACATCCTATGTATAGTAATGGCCTCTAGGGCATACATATAACTAACACTCTGATTGTCTCTATGTTACATGTTGATAAAGTCCTTAGGATATGTACTCGACTTTTGGGACTATGATGAGATCATACTAGTGGGGCTACGGTAGTCGATGAGTACATCCTATAACTGTTCCTAGTCGAGGGTGTATCGAGACAGGGCATCGATACACCAGAGTAGACTAGCGTATACGCATCTTGACCCATATGATGGGCGATGGATGATCCCATATCCATCGGTGTTTGACATCAAGGATGGTGTACGGGTGCTCAGTGGAGACTGGGTACACTGGACGGACTCGCCGAGAACTCCCAGATGGTATTGTACCTCACGTCAGATGGCAGTTCTCCGGTGACACTGGTACAGAGTAGTCTGTTGACCCGAGATCGTCATAGAGTCTTGTGTGATTCCCACTGTGCTTTGATTTCCATCATACCATGTCCAAGAGGGCGTGCAAAAAGGTGGCTTTTGGGTACAGTCCCGAATCATATGGAGGCAATGAGCGATAAGAGGGGATTCGTCTCTCCCGATATAGGGAGTTGATGTTGCGCTGTGTTCAATTGGCTATAACCGGAAATCCCTGGCCAGGGTTGCTGAGATTTACTGGTAAGTGTTATCAGTAGTTTCTCGAACTGTTATAGACCTCATATCAACACGACTTATCGAGCTACTGGGGTATGACGTTTACCACCCCTAGGCGAGATATGCGACATATCAGACGATGAGACCGGACTGTACGGGAGTGTTACTGTTTGGATTCACAGGAGAATGTACAGGCTTGCTTGTTGATCTTCTGAGCGCTCAATACCTGGGTAGCTGTTACGTTTAGCTGACCGCTTGCAGCTTGTGGGTGTTTGATATGATCATCACCTACTGCCGGCGTATTGACGATTTTTTAGAGTCCTACACAGAGGTTTCTTGGCTCCGGCAAAACGGAGTAGGAGCACATATGTGATATGTGCGGGACCGAGGATAATACGATATGAGATACCGTATTCTATTCTCGCGATATTTGACATCAGCCGGGTCATCGGATCAAGTGTTGATTCGATGAATCGGTACGGATAAATATTAGTCGGTTATATGCGATATAGCCGGATTGTCGGATCAAGTGTTGATTCGATAATTTAATGTATAATAATGTATATGATATATTAAAATTACATTAACTAATATTTGTTCACTAAAAGATTCTTTTTCTCACTCGGGTAATACATTGATATATATGCGATATATGTTAAATGTATTATTTTATTTTGTTACGATAAATATTATATATGTGATATATAATATTGTAACATGATATGATAACTAATACAACATGTTTTGTGGAGTTTAAACATGATTAGGGTTTGGATTAGGGTTAACACTTCTAGTTGATTATATAAGCTTTTCTTTTGTCATGATAAAGATATTTGTGTAGATTTTTATCTATGACTCATACTTGACCCAACCCAAACCCTAACCCTTGGTTAATTCTCTACAATGGTTTAGTCAACCATGGTTGCATTTTTCATCATATTATTCTTTTCTATTCATCACAAAAGGATTTTTTTCTATCATGATCATTATTCATCTTCTTCTTCCTTCATTCTTTAATGAAAATGCTTTCTAGATTTTTTCCAAGTGATGAATAAATATGAGAAAAAGATAAATAAAGAGAGCAAAAATCCTACTTCATCATCCTCATCTTCCCTTGCCCTTTAGATGAGAGTGTTCACATCATTTCATGAGTGATAGCTTGTGTTAACGAAACTTCAAGGTAGATCATCTTTGTATCGAAGATCGGAAGCAAAGGTTGCATCATTCTCTTCGTGAAGCCTCTCGAGAGTCCAGAGCACGATGATCGCAGCGAAGGGACCTCAACACGGAGCATATGAAGTGAAGGACCGGATCTACAAAGGTTGTAATCCCTCTCACTTAGTGTTAAAGTGTTTAGCATGTTAGTTTTCGCCTAATCTCTAGTTTAAAGATCCGTATTAGGGTTGTTCGGCACGGCTAAATTTTTAATCGGGCATGGTTGATGCCTCGTAGACCCTTGTGCGCGTGCCTAGCAACCCTACAGTGGTATCAGAGCCAAGCTAGAGCTTTAGACGAAGTCTAGACGAAGTTTAAAGTCCGATTGAACGCCGAAACCCCGATATGGAACCCTCTCTAGACAATTTTCAAAAAGTTGATTTTTTATTAATTAAAAATGCTCAGAAAAACAAGCTGGAAAAACTAAGAATTACTTTGAAGTACGGACCTCAAACTCGAAAATTTGACCGTGGAACCACGGCGAAACCATGGGTTTTGCAGCGGTTCCGCGGCCAAAATTTGGACTTAGTCCCTGAAATTTCATGTAATTATTTTTAGGCCCTTTCTTGTTAATTTTTTCTGGGAATATTTTAATTCCACTCAAGTGTTGAGTTTTCAAGGGTTGTATTGGGGAATCTATGATTCGATCGGATAATTTAACTTTGTTTAGTTTGTCCGGATAATTTTTAGAAACTGTTAAAAAGTTCGAACGGATATCAATAACTCACTTTTTCCCCTGTCGGAAATTTTTTAAAAAGTTGGATTTTTTCTCGTGTTTAAGAACGTTCTAAGTCGTGCAAGTAACGCGGTGGACCCTCTAGAGGACAACAAACCTTAACTCGATTATGTGACCGTCTTGAACTGCCTTTTGAACCTTAGGGTTTGGGGTAGTACGGCGTTGGCTTGACCCTTCTACGGCTGGACCATTGGTACTGTGGCATGTGATGGATGTTTTTAAACTGATTTCAAGTGTTGAGATATATTGGGGAAATCTTGGGTGTTTGATTATTCGATCGGAAAGTTTAACATTGTCTATTTATCTGGAATGTGATACTATAATTGGAATTCACAAGTACTTATGAGATAACTAATATGAATGTTATAAACACAGCACTTTAGTCTCAATTGATCGGTTGCCACGGAATTTTGATGTGATCAAAAGTCCGTCGCAATCACGTAGCGTACGCGGATACTCGCCGGGTAAACTTAACAGACAGCCACGTCCCATAGCCCCGACCAAGTGACTGTAGGAGAACCCCGTCGCCAAAAGCATCCGTTCGGGTGCTCGCGGCAGTGGTGTTCCGCCTTAGTGCACTTCGTCGACGACATCTGGGGTGCGGCCGTCTACTAAAGTTTGCGACGAGCATGCGATCAGGACGTCGGGAATCTTGTTGAATTGCCCGACTTGATATTGAAAAGAGTTTTCGATAATGAGACTAAAATACGGGGTTTATAATTGTTAGGCATGTGATGTCTAAGAAATTCATTTGGTTAGGCATGCGATGTCTAAGGAGGTTGCGGATTCCAACTGTTGTAGTTTTACACTTTCTTTTCTGTGACCGTAAGCGTAGTGTGTGGTGTATCGCCGGCTTCGTTGCTATACATCAACGACAATCGGGATACGCATACTTGCTTACGTTGATGATATGTGATATTATGTGTTGCTGTGATATGTTATATTGGATCGTCGCGTTTAAATAGCCCGGGGTTTATGTGAGATGAGAGTTTTTTCTTTTTCATTCATGTAAAATTCATTTGTATCTAATATTCTTTTATTGGGGCACTTCCAGGTTGCGGAAGATGTCACCGTTGTATATTATTTACTTTTTCGCATTAGGTAGACCCAAGGCGGGGAGCACAAGTAACCGGGTTCTAGGGTCCAGTGGGAGACCATCTCGAGGAGTCGAGACCGGGTCTCCTAACCCTAGAATTGGCAGTGTTACTTGCCTCTCTCGTAGGGGTCTAGGGATGTGGGTTTGGTTATTCATCGTGACCGTGGAATCCGTGTTTTATACAGGCTCGTATTAAAACATGGACGTCCTAGTATATCCAATATTTCATATATGTTCTTCTGCTGCCATGTTCTGTGATGAGATCATATTACTGCCTGAGGCGAATGTTTATATTATATATATGAGATATATATTATATTGCAGATTTCGTTTCAAATGAGATGCTTGTGAAGCATAATAAAATGGGACTTCATTAATACGATTAATGAAATAAAAGAAACCTAAAGATGTTGTAGAAACTTGTTTAAAAACTGGTAGCTCTAGTTCTTGCTTTGCATAGCGGTGTTCCTTGTAGAACATCCAGCACCTTATTCGATAAGGAAAGAGCCGAGATCCCTTCACCGGGAGTGACCTCTTTAGTGAAACTAGCATATGCTACAAACTCGGTTTGTCTTTTGATTGCTTCTATAGTTCTTGCTTTGCATAGTGGTATTTGTGAAATATCCTGCACCTTATTCGATGAGGAAAGGGCCGACGATCCCTTCACCGGGAGTGACCCCTTTAGCAAAACTAGAAAAGCCTAAAAAACACTCCATTTAAAATCACTCAATTCTACGACGATATCAAGTTCATTACGCAATAGGTTTTCTTAAAAACCTGTCGTAACCCTCCGTCATTTTAGTAAGTAGAGTACTTAGTATTCGTGCTGTGTTTGTTGACCATAGTTAAGGCACAGTGTACGGTAGCTAAGTGATGTCTTCCTATATAGCATATGATGCGATTAGTTAGGACAGTCATATGACTTTGTTGACCTTAGTTAAGGGTCATGTGGGTGGGTCTAATTAATCAAGAAATGACGGGTAGAACTTGACTAGTGCTTATGATTTGTTGACCATAGTTAAGGTCATAAGTCACTAGGGGTAAAATATTATCGGGAATTTCAAGTGTTGAAATTTGTAATGAGATTGCATACCTTCTATGAGATAGTTGGATCTCGATACCCGCTGCGAGTAAGAGTTACTCCTGGGAGAGTTTTGCACATTACAATTAGCCGATCAAGTAGGTGTCTAGAAAGGTGTTAACGGGGTTATGCCTCTGGGAAAATGAGGTTTACTTTAATTAGGTTCGTGCGAAAGCACGGGGGACCTCCCTCAAAGTACCGACACTGGCCTGGCTGAAAGATTGGCGAACTTGTAGCGTGTAATTAATCCCGGCTAGTCTTTCCTTTTAGGGTTTGAAGGAAAATTTGACAAAAACAGTGGGAGACACCCTGATTAGATATATTAGATAACCAATCTAATCTTGCAAGAGCATACGCTGAGTGTTTTCTTCTCTCTCTCTCTAGGTAGCGACTATATTGTTAGTTATATGTATGCCCTAGAGGCCATTACTATACATAGGATGTATATTGTAGTGGATGCTGGGACATATATAGGGAGGACTTTCTTGCTCGACATGATAGTATGCTATCTGGTTGATCTTTACCTTAACGTGTACACTGATAGTCTCTCTGTTACATGTTGGTAAAGCCCTTAGGATGAGTACTTGACTTCCTGGACTATGATGCGGATCATACTAGTGGGGACATGGTAGTCCATAAGTACATCCTTCAAAGTCCCTAGTCGTGGGTATATCGAGACGGGGCATCGATATACCAGAGTAGACTAGCGTATACGTTCTCGACCCATACAGATGGGCGATGGATGATCCCATATCCATTGGTGTTTGACATCAGAGATGATATACGGGTGCTCAGTGAAGACTGGGTACACTGGACGGACTCGCCGAGAACTCCCAGATGGTATTATACCTTACATCAGATGGCAGTTCTCTGGTGACACTGGTACAGAGTAGTCTGTTGACCCGAGATCGTCATGGAGTCTTGTGTGGTTCCCACAGTGCTTTGATTTCCACCTTACCACGTCTAAGAGGGCGTGCAAAATGGTGGCTTTTGGGTACAGTCCCGAGTCACATGGAGGCAATGAGCGATAGGAGGGGATTCGTCTCTCTCGGTATAGGGAGTTGATGTTGTGCTGTGTTCGATTGGCTATAACCGGAAATCCCTGGCCAGGGTTGCTGAGATTTACTGGTAAGTGTTACCAGTAGTTTCTCGAATTGTTATAGACCTCATATCGACACGACTTATCGAGCTATTGGGGTCTGACGTTTACCACCCCTAGGCAAGATATGCGACATATCAGACGACGAGACCGGACTGTACGGTAAGTGTTACTGGTTGGATTCACAGGAGTATGAGCGGGCTTGCTCGTCGATCTTCTGATCGCTCAATACCCGGGTGGCCGTTACGTTTAGCAGACCGCTTGCGGCTTGTGGGTGTTTGATATGATCATCACCTGCTGCCGGCGTATTGACGAGTCTTTAGAGTCCTACACAGAGGTTTCCTGGCTCAAGCAAAACGAAATAGGAGCGCATATGAGATATGTTCGGGAACGAGAATAATGCGTGTATGTGATACCGTATTCTATTCTAGCGATGAATGTATCGAATGGTTGTATGCGATATAACCTAGTTATCGAATCAAGGATTGATTCGATAAGCCGATACATTGGATATTAGTCGGTTATATGCGATATGACCGGATCGTTAAATCAAGTGTTGATTTAATGATTTAATGTATAATTATATATTTGATATATTACTTTGCATTAACTAATATTTGTTCACTTTAAATGGATTTTCTCACTTGATGTGCATATTGTATATGTGATATACTTTTGTGCACTTGTTTGTATCATGTTTGATGATACATGCTTACTTGAGTTTGTGTAAAGATTAAACCATGGTTATTTAAATGGTTAGGGTTTTGTTTTTCATATCTATTTATTCATTTATTTATTTATTTCTTTTTGGCAAAAGAAAAGAAAAATGGTGGCTTTCTTTGGATGCATGTTGAAGCTTCATGAAGCTTTGACTAAGTCACCATTTTTGTCTTCATGCTTAACCCTAACCATTGACCTAACCCTAGTTTATTCTCTACACTTGACCATGGTTGGATTATGATAAGTATACATTTTATTTTCTTTTTGAAAGATAATTATCATAACATTTTTCATCTTCTTCTTCTTCTTCTTCAAGAAGAAGCTTGCCTCCATCAATGGCAACTTGAGAAAATGAGTGAGAAATCCAATTCTAAAGTGAACCCACTTCCTATTTCTTCATCCTCTACCACTTGCCAAGTAGTATAGGGTGTTTTCTTCACAAGTTTCATGACTTGGTGAAGTTGGAGCTTGATCTTGTGATGCCTCGACGTAGATCATGTTCGGCATTGTAGTCGATGACCTAGCCCGCCCATTTCTCCGATGAAGCCGACGCTAGAGCCCGGGATTCGATTTGGACAGCAAGGGGACTTCATCATGGAGCTATGGAGGTGGAGAACCGGATCTACAAAGGTTGTATTTCCGTTTACTCGTAGTTAAGTTGTTAACTAGTTTAACTTTTCGCCTAAAATTCTAGTTAACGATCCGTATTAGGGTTTCTCGGCACTTGTAAAATTTGAAATTGGCATGGTTGATGCCTTGTGAGACTTCATTAGAGTGCCTAGGAACCCTACAGTGGTATCAGAGCCTAGCTAGAGCCTTAGGCGATGCGTAGACAAAGTTTGAAACCCGATCGACCCGAAACCCTAACTTTTAACCCTCTCTGGACTTTTTCTGAAAAAGTGGTTTTTTCCAAATTAAAAATGCTTAAAAAATTCAGCAGGAAATTCTAAGAATTACGGTGAAAAAATTACCTAATGATCTGTCTAAAGCGCGGCGGAACCGCGGCATTAGCCGCCTATTGCGGCGGTTCCGCGCCCATTTAGTCTCTTCAGTCAACCATTTTTGCACAGTAACTTCTTTATTTAAATGCTGAGTTTTATGGGAATTTTTAAAATTTACTCAAGAGTTGAGTTTTCTGGGTTGTATTAGGGACTCGGTATTTCGATCGGATTGTCTAATCTTGTCTATGTGGCTTTCCGGGTATTTTTAGAAAATGTTAAAAAGTTCGACCGGATATAAATACCCACTTTTTCTCCTGCTGGAAAATTTCCAAATGTTGGATCTTTCCATGGTTTAAAGACGTTCTAAGTAGTGCAAGTAACGCGATGGACCCTCTAGAAGACAACAAACCTTAACTCGATTATGTGACCGTCTTGAACTGCCCTTTGAACCTTAGGGTTTGGGGCAGTACGGCGTGCCACATGTGAGGCATTGGCTTGACCCTTCTACGGCTGGACCGTTGGTACTGAGGCATGAAGTGAATATTTTTAAACTTGTTTCATGTGTTGAGCTGTTTCGGGAAAACTTGGGTGTTCGATTGTTCGATCGGAAAGTTTGACATTTTCTATTTATCCGGAAGGTGATACATTAATTGGAATTCACAATAAGTTATGAGATAACTGAATGAATGATATAAACATAGCACTTTAGTCTCACTTGATCGGTTGCCACGGAATTTTGATGTGATCAAAAGTCCGTCGCAATTACGTAGCGTACGCGGATACTCGCCGGGTAAACTTAATAGACAGCCTCGCTCCATAGCCCCGACCAAGTGACTGTAGGAGAACCCCGTCGCCGAAAGCATCCGTACGGGTGCTCGCGGCAGCGGTGTTCCGCCTTGGTGCACTTTGTCGACGGTATCGGGGGTGCGGCCGCCTACTAAAGTTTGCGACGAGCATTCGATCAGGATGTCGGGAATCTTGTTGAATTGTCCGACTTGATATTGAAAAGTGTTTTCGATAATGAGACTAAAATGTGGAGTTTATAATTGTTAGGCATGCGATGTCTAAGGAATTCATTTGATTAGGCATGCGATGTCTAAAGAGATTGCGGATTCCAACTGTTGTAGTTTTAGACTTTCTTTTCTGTGACTGTAAGTGTAATATGTGATATCGCCGGTTTCGTTGCTATATGTCAACGACAATTGGGATGGGTATATTTACTTACGTTGATGACATGTGATGTTATGTGTTGCTGGATATGTTATATTGGATCATCGTGTTTGAATAGCCGGGGGTTTTTATGTGAGATGAGTGTTTTTCATTTTCATTCATGTAAAAACTTGTATGTAATATTCTTTTATTGGGACACTTCCAGGTTGCGGAAGATGTCACCCTTTGTATATTATTTACTTTTCCGCACTAGGATAGACCCAAGGAGGGGAGCACGAGTAACCGGGTTCTGGAGTCCAGTGGCAGACCAACTCGAGGAGTCGAGTCCGGGTCTCCTCACTCCAGAATTGGTAGGGTTGCTTGCCGCTCTCGTAGGGGTCTAGGGGTGTGGGTTTGGCTATTCATCGCGACCGTGGAATCCGTGTTTTATACTGGCTCGTATTAAAAACACGGACGTCCTAGTATATCCAATATTTCATATGATTCTTCTGCTGCGATATCTGTGATGTGATCATGTGATATGTTCTGTGATGGATACTTTATATATTATATATGATATATTATATAGGCGTTACTTATGTTTTACACCCGCGCTAGCCCTGCCCCGCTCTGCCGTTAGTTACCTAACCTAACGGTGCACGAGGGGACATCGAGGCGAATGCGGATGGCATAAGTGTACGTCGTATTTATCTGTGATGTTTAGGTGACTTAAATGATGGGAATTCATTAATGTGATTAATGAAAGAAAAGAAACCTAAGATGTTGTAGAATCGAATTTCAAAAATAAAACAGGTAGCTACAGTTCTTGCTTTGCACAGCGGTATATGTGATATATCCTGCACCTTATTCGATGAGGAAAGGACCGAGATCCCTTCACCGGGAGTGACTCCTTTAGCAATAACTGGCAGATGCTACACACTCGGTTTGTCTTTTGATTGCTTTTAAGTGTTTTTGCTTGCACAGTGATATATATGATATATCCCGCACCTCATTCGACGAGGAAAGGACCGACGATCCATTCACCGGGAGTGACTCCTTTAGCAAAACTAGAAAAGCCTCAAAAACACTCCATTTTAAAATCATTTGATTCTACAACGATATCAAGTTCATTACGCAATAGGTTTTCAGAAAAACCTGTCGTAGCCCTCTGTCATTTCAGATAAGTGCTAGTTAGTATTCGTGCTGCGGTAGTTAGGCTTTCGTCAAGGCGTAGTGTACGGTAGCTAACTAGTATTTATCTGCTTGAGCATATGATGCGATTGGATTAGGGTATTCGTACGGCGTTGTTTGGCATTCGTCAAGGGTCATGCGGGTGGGTTTAATTCAATCAAGAAATGTACGGGTTGAACTTGACTAGTGCACTATGGGTTGTTTGGCATTCGTCAAGGTCATAGAACACTAGGGGCAAAATATTATCGGGAATTTCAAGTGTTGAAATTTGCAATGAGATTGCATACCTTCTATGAGATAGTTGGATCCCGATACCCGCTGCGAGTAAGAGTTACTCCTGGGAGAGTTTTTACACATTACAATTAGCCGATCAAGTAGGTGTCTAGAAAGGTGTTAACGTGGTTACGCCTCTGGGAAAACGAGGTTTACATTAATTAGGTTCGTGCGAAAGCACGGGGGACCTCCCTCAAAGTACCGACACTGGCCTGGCTGAAAGATTGGCGAACTTGTAGTGTGTAATTAATCCCGGCTAGTCTTTCCTTTTAGGGTTTGAAGGAAGATTTGATAAAAACAGTGGGAGCCATCCTGATTAGATAAAATCATAACCAATCTATTCTTGCAAGAGCGCACGCTGAGTGTTTTCTTCTCTCTCTCTCCAGGTAGCGACCATATCATGCCTTAATCAAGATAATAATACGGAATATTGACTGAACCCGCTTGTTATACTGAGCTGGGGAACGTTGGTCCCGCTCCAACTTATAATTGTTATAAGACAGAGCAGGAAATTGGGGATTACCAGAATTCCCATGCCGCCCAAACGAAGAGAGTGCATGTTGATGCATCATCTTCGGGTGTGTTCATTACAAAGAACTGTTTCTCAGTATCCTCCGCATCCTGGGTATATGATACCGGATCAGGATCCCAGATATGTAATCTGTTACATAGGGCCGCAAAAAGGTAGAAAAACTGAGAACGGGTGATAAGTTTCATGAGGCAGAAAACGGGGCAAGTGTTGCAGCCAAGTCTGTTGGTCACTGTCACCCTGTTTTACAAATACATTGATTCTGAACGAATGTTATTAGATACCGAACCTCATATACAAAATCATATCAGTCTCTTTATAAGTAAAGAAATGATAAAATTTTGTATAGTTGGAAAATGTTTTGAACATTTCCTATATCAAAAGTTGATCGGTTCAGGCACGTTATCTAAAAGCATTGATGTTCTAAATCAAACTACAGTTCTTAGTATATGGAACACACATAAGAGGAAGAGTTCAGAAATGAACGAATTCTTCTTGAGGCATTGTAGACTAGGTCATATCAATGCGATCCGACTGGCTGAAGTTACATTTTAGATGCATATTTAAATCAGTTTGAATTTACATCTTATGAAACTTGCCAGTCATGTCACAGAGATAAGATGACCATAGCTCCGTTTACTGGAAACAGATAAAGAGTTAGTGAACTCTTGGGATGATACATGTTGATGTATGTAGGTCCCCTGTCTACACTTGCCAAGACCGGTTCCTTGAACTTCATTACATTCTCTGATAATCTCTTTAGATTCAGACATATGTTCTTGTTGAAACACAAGTCCGAACCTTTTGAGATATTCACAGAATATAAGTTAGAAGTAGAGAACCAAAACGGGTATAAGTATTATGTCCTTTGATGAGATCAAGGAGGAGAATACTTGAGCACGGAAATCCTGGATTATTCCAATGGAGAATGAGATTCTCTCTCAGCATTACTCCTCCGTATACACCATAGCACGATGGTATATCGGGGCGGAGCAATCACACCCTATGTGATAACGTGTGCTCTATGATGAGTACTACTGAGTTACCTATTTCCTTTTTGGGAGTTATGCACTTGAGAAGCTGCATACCTATTGAATAGGGTTCGAATCAAATCAGTTGCCTACCACTTCATATGTGATATGGAAAGGGAAGAGCCCATGTCTTAAGTCAGTTAAGATTTGGGGTTGTCCGGCCTATGTCTAAAAGCAAAATCGGGACAAGCTCGAGGCAAGGTCTGTTATGTAGAACTGGAAATGTTCCAGCTATACAAACTGAAGCTGATGATTTGAAAGAACCAAAGGATTCAATAGTTACCAACGAACCTCAGCCTCTCCGCCGATCTAGTGAGGTTCCTCACCCGCTTGAGATACTTCGGTTACTCTATGACAGTGGGAGCGAGGATTGCATCATGAGATGATGACCCAACTAGTTTTGAGCTGGCCATCAGGAGTGGGACTCTGTAAGAATGGCTGGATGCTTAGCGATCTGAGATGGAATCCATGTACACCAACAAAGTATGGACTTGGGTTGCTATATCTGAAGGGTTAAATCCCCATCAGGAGCAAGTATATCTTGAGAAGATTACTTGGTGTAGATGGAAAAGTTGAGACTTTCAAAGCTAGACTTGTTAAAGCTTTTCGTCATCGACCAGGCGTGGATAATGATGAAACCTTTTCAAGTGGCTATGCTTAAGTCTATCCAGATCCTATTTGCCACGGCTACATACCATGACTACGATATCTGGCGGTTGGGTGCCATGACTACTTTTCTAAATGATGTTTTAGAAGAGGACGTCTATAAGTACACAGCCAGAGGGCTTCGTAGACAGTGGGAGCAGCGGAAATGTGTACAAGATGCTTTATAGGATAAAGCAGGTATCGCGGAGTTGGAACATCTGTTTTGATGTGTTAGTCAAAGAGTTTGACATCATCAAAATGGTAGATGAACCTTGTATAAACAAAAAGGTAATAGGGAGTATAGTGACAATCCTCGTAGAGTACGTGGATGACATGCTCTTGATAGGGAAGGAGTTTCCTATGCTACGCTCGGTCAATCTCCGCTTATCACAAGGATTCTCCACATAGGATCAAAGTGATACCTCCTAAATCCTGGGTTTTGGATCTATGTGATAGATCTAATTGGATGATAGGATTCTCACTAGTTGTAGTGAGATGGTATCAATCGATCTTGAGGAGAATCACTGGAAGGATTCCAGGGTGATAAAGACGACTGAATGTCAATCACAGGCATTGTCTTTACCCTCAGTAAAGGGACGGTATGTTGGAAGAGTTCCAAGCAAGATACCGTGGCATACTAGACGATTAATTCTGGATACATCACTACTCAAGATGCTACCAAAGGGACTGTCTGGGTGTATATTTGTTCATGAGATGAACTGAGTTCCTCCCATTGTGTGACAATGGAGTTGTGGCTTATGCCAAGGAACGTCCGTCCCATCAGTGATCTAGACATATTCTAAAGCAGTATCACCTGATCATGGAGATAGTTGATCTCCAGGGTGATCAAGGTTAGGAGAGTAGACTCAGAGGACAACACGGCGGATCCACTCACAAAGGCCTTTTCCCAGAGAGAGACTTTTATGGGATGGTTGAGTATGAGATACTGCAACCACTGCTATCAGATGGCCCTAGTGCAAGTGGGAGATTGTTAGTTATATGTATGCCCTAGAGGCCATTACTATACATAGGATGTATATTGTAGTGGATGCTGGGACATATATAGGGAGGACTTTCTTGCTCGACATGATAGTATGCTATCTGGTTGATCTTTACCTTAACGTATACACTGATAGTCTCTCTGTTACATGTTGGTAAAGCCCTTAGGATGAGTACTTGACTTCCTGGACTATGATGCGGATCATACTAGTGGGGACATGGTAGTCCATAAGTACATCCTTTAAAGTCCCTAGTCGTGGGTATATCGAGACGGGGCATCGATATACCAGAGTAGACTAGCGTATACCTTCTCGACCCATACAGATGGGCGATGGATGATCCCATATCCATTGGTGTTTGACATCAGAGATGATATACGGGTGCTCAGTGAAGACTGGGTACACTGGACGGACTCGTCGAGAACTCCCAGATGGTATTATACCTTACGTCAGATGGCAGTTCTCTGGTGACACTGGTACAGAGTAGTCTGTTGACCCGAGATCGTCATAGAGTCTTGTGTGGTTCCCACTGTGCTTTGATTTCCACCTTACCACGTCCAAGAGGGCGTGCAAAACGGTGGTTTTTGGGTACAGTCCTGAGTCACATGGAGGCAATGAGCGATAGGAGGGGATTCGTCTCTCTCGGTATAGGGAGTTGATGTTGCGCTGTGTTCGATTGGCTATAACCGGAAATCCCTGGCCAGGATTGCTGAGATTTACTGGTAAGTGTTACCAGTAGTTTCTCGAATTGTTATAGACCTCATATCGACACGACTTATCGAGCTATTGGGGTCTGACGTTTACCACCCCTAGGCAAGATATGCGACATATCAGACGACGAGACCGGACTGTACGGTAAGTGTTACTGGTTGGATTCACAGGAGTGTGAGCGGGCTTGCTCGTCGATCTTCTGATCGCTCAATACCCGGGTGGCCTTTACGTTTAGCAGACCACTTGCGGCTTGTGGGTGTTTGATATGATCATCACCTGCTGCCGGCGTATTGACGAGTCTTTAGAGTCCTACACAGAGGTTTCCTGGCTCAAGCAAAACGAAATAGGAGCGCATATGAGATATGTGCGGGAACGAGAATAATGCGTGTATGTAATACCGTATTCTATTCTCGCGATGAATGTATCGAATGGTTGTATGCGATATAACCTAGTTATCGAATCAAGGATTGATTCGATAAGCCGATACATTGGATATTAGTCGGTTATATGCGATATGACCGGATCGTTAAATCAAGTGTTGATTTAATGATTTAATGTATAATTATATATTTGATATATTACTTTGCATTAACTAATATTTGTTCACTTTAAATGGATTTTCTCACTTGATGTGCACATTGTATATGTGATATACTTTTGTGCACTTGTTTGTATCATGTTTGATGATACATGCTTACTTGAGTTTGTGTAAAGATTAAACCATGGTTATTTAAATGGTTAGGGTTTTGTTTTTCATATCTATTTATTCATTTATTTATTTATTTATTTTTGGCAAAAGAAAAGAAAAATGGTGGCTTTCTTTGGATGCATGTTGAAGCTTCATGAAGTTTTGACTAAGTCACCATTTTTGTCTTCATGCTTAACCCTAACCATTGACCTAACCATTGTTTATTCTCTACACTTGACCATGGTTGGATTATGATAAGTATACATTTTATTTTCTTTTTGAAAGATAATTATCATAACATTTTTCATCATCTTCTTCTTCTTCTTCAAGAAGAAGCTTGCTTCCATCAATGGCAACTTGAGAAAATGAGTGAGAAATCCAATTCTAAAGTGAACCCACTTCCTATTTCTTCATCCTCTACCACTTGCCAAGTAGTATAGGGTGTTTTCTTCACAAGTTTCATGACTTGGTGAAGTTGGAGCTTGATCTTGTGATGCCTCGACGTAGATCATCTTCGGCATTGTAGTCGATGACCTAGCCCGCCCATTTCTCCGATGAAGCCGACGCTAGAGCCCGGGATTCGATTTGGACAGCAAGGGGACTTCATCATGGAGCTATGGAGGTGGAGAACCGGATCTACAAAGGTTGTATTTCCGTTTACTCGTAGTTAAGTTGTTAACTAGTTTAACTTTTCGCCTAAAATTCTAGTTAACGATCCGTATTAGGGTTTCTCGGCACTTGTAAAATTTGAAATTGGCATGGTTGATGCCTTGTGAGACCTCATTAGAATGCCTAGGAACCCTACATATATCACGCCTTAATCAAGATAATAAAACGGATATATTGACCGAACCCGCTTGTTATACCGAGCTGGGGAACGTTGGTCCCGCTCCAACTTATAATTGTTATAAGAATAGAGCAGGAAATTGGGGAATACCAGATTTCCCGTGCCGCCCAAACGAAGAAAGTGCATGTTGATGCATCATCTTCGGGTGTGTTCATTACAAAGAACTTTTTCTCAGTATCCTTTACGTCCTGGGTATGAGATACCGGATCAGGATCCCGCATATGTAATCTATTACATGGGCTACAGATAGGTAGAGAATTGAGAACGGGTGATAAGTTTCATGAGGCAGAAAACGGTGCAAGTGTTGCAGCCAAGTCTGTTGGTCACTATCACCCTGTATTACCAGAATATATTGATTCTGAACAAATGTTATTAGATACCGAACCTGATATACAACATCATATCAGTCTCTTTATTAGTAAAGAAGGATATAATTTTGTATTGCTGGATAATGTTTTGAACATTTCCTATATCAAGAGTTGATCGGTTCAGGCACGTTATCTAAAAGCATTGACGTTCTAAATCAAACCACAGTTCTTAGTATATAGAACACACACAAGAGGAAGAGTTCAGAAATGAACGAATCCTTCTTGACGTATTGTAGACTAGGTCATATCAATGCAACCCGACTAGCTGAAGTTACATATAGATGCATATTTAAATTAGTTTGAATTTACATCTTGTGAAACTTGCCAGTCATGTCACAGAGATAAGATGACCATAGCTCTGTTTATTAGAAACAGAGAAAGAGTTAGTGAACTCTTGGGATTGATACATGCTGATGTATGAAAGTCCCCTGTCTACACATGCCAAGACCGGTTCTTTGTACTTCATTACATTCTCTGATGATCTCTCAAGATTCAGACATATATTCCTGTTGAAACTGTTGGAGATAGTGCCCTCATAGTCAATTATTGGATCGCAGGTACGTGATTGCAATGATTGCGGAGGACCTATACCGGTAGGACAGTCTTACTCGAGATGATAGTATGCTATCTGGTTTACCTTTATCAGTCGTGTACATGTTCAGGTGACTGATTACATGTTACACTTTGATAGAGCCCTTAGGATCTTGCTTTACTACCAACTGTATGACGGCGATCATATAAGTGAGAGTTGGGTAGTTTATATGCATATCCTTAATTGTGGTCCCTAGTCGTGGGAGTTTCGAGACAGGGCATCGATACTCCGGAGTAGACTAGTGTATACAGTCGACACCCCGACGAGGGGCGGTGGCCGGTCTCACAAGCCACTGGTGTCAGTTAGATCACCTAAGATGTATACAGGTGCTCATTGGGTTATGAGTACACCGGACAGGACTCGCCGGGAATCTGCTAGTTGGTATTATACATATCGTCAGATAGAAGTTCCCTGGTGACATGTGTACAGGTTAGTTCATCGACCTGAGGTCGTCATTTGTCTCGTGTGAGTTCCCACTGTGCTTTGATTTCTACCCTACCACGGCTCAAAGGAGTCGTGCAAACAGGTAGTTTTTGGGTACAGTCCCGAGCCACATGGAGGCACGTGAGCGGATCGGCAGGGGATTCGTCTCTCCCGGTATTGGGGGCGAGATCGTGCTGTGTCTAGGAGAGCCATTACACAAAGCCCACGGCCGTGGCAGGAGATTTACTGGTAGGTACTCCAGTAGTATCTCAGGGTGTTATTTTGCTATACTCCGACACGACTTATACTGCTATTGGGGGTCTGACGTTACTAGCCCCCTAGGCAGATATGCGATACTCATAGACGAACGGACCGGACTGTATATACATTGTCACTGTTAGGCTCAGTAGGGTTTCCGGGTGAGTTCGCTCATCGGCCTCCCTTGAGGTCAGTCTATGGGCAGCCGTTACGCATTGCGAGTGCCGCTGACGGTTTGTGGTTAAACCCACTGCCAGGGTACTGACGAGTCATTAGAGTCCCCCACAGACAGTTTCCCAAGTTCGGGCGAAACGTTGTAGAGGCCGTATGGTTTTATGGCAGGGTTCGGAAAATGCACGTGCGTTTACGCACGTGTCAGATTTCGGGCAGATGATACTGGTCGGTTTTGGTTTAAGCCGGATCCGAGTATTATATTGAGTAGATATAATATCTTTGTCTCAGTTGCATTTGTATTCGGTTGTAATACAAATGCGGGTATATTTATACAGTTTCGGGGTTATCCTGAATTTCGTTTCGGGATCACTTTTGGAAGTTGCCAGTTTCCAGTTTTCTATCAGCCGTCTTTTAACATTCGGTTAAAGACGGATTTATCTTTTCTTGAGATGAGTGTGGATTCTTCTAGAAGGTTCTAGAAGTGGTGAGGTGTTAAGTGACTCATTAGTGCCATTAATGATTCATTTAATGCAAGGGAGAGTTGTATTATGTTCATTGGTTTGCATTAATTGCTCTTGGTGACTCATGCTTTCATGAATGGTTATGATAAGCTTAAGGTTTATTATCACCTTCCTTCTTTGCTCCTACACTCACCCTCCTCGTTCTCTTTATATGGCCGGCCCCTCCACTCTCTCTCAATTCACTTGGTTAATTTCATTTTGATTAAAAGAGTATAGTTTTGGGTGCATGGAAATTTCATAGCCTCTTTCATTCCATCACCCGATTCGAGTGGCAACTTCATTAACCGATCGTCCACGGTTTTGGACGAAGTGAGACAAAGACTTCTACTCATTCTCTACATCAATCTTGGTCGTCTCTTTTAGCAAACTTGACGACCGAGTTGCCTCGAGTCAGAGGCGGGAGCCCGTTTAAAGAATCGTTGACGTGGTGCTACCTGGACGAGCAGATCGGAGATCGACGAGATCGGAGCAGCCGCAACGGAGCGTGGGATGATGGTTAAAGAATGAAGGACTCGGATCGTTCGGTATAACCTTTCTACACTCTTTACAATTTGTTAGTTTAGCAATAATGGCAGATCCGGGTGAAAGTATACGATAGCGCCAGTTAAAAGTTTTTTTGTTCCGCATTTGGCGTCTGTAGACGGCCGGGGCGCTACCGTAGACTTACAGTGATATCAGAGCCTCACCATTTTGCTATACTAACTTGTGCTAACGCGTTTAAAACATCGATCGGACCGGATATCGAAAAACACAATTTTCAAGCTTCACAGTTTCTGTCGATTTTAAATGATGTCCTAAAATTATTCTACATATCTCAGAAAACTGTGCAGGGTTTTATAAGAACACCGTACAAATTTGGGCTCATGAATCGACAAGAATGCCGCGGAATCGCGGCCAAACCCATGGTTTGGCCGCGCATCCGCGGCCGTTCTGAGTGATCATGCCCCCAAACTTGCACAGTGTATTCTTGTCTGGAAATTGGGGTTTTTGGTACATATCTTTTGGGTCCAGATTTTGTTACTGTTCACCAGATGTTCGTGGGGCCCACTTTGTGATATTTAGTCGATCGAAATTTAAACATGTTAGTTTACAGTGCTTACATTATATCTCCGACCGAGAATGTCATTTGATCGGTAAACCGCGTCTGATTGCATAGTTCTTTTAGAAGGGTTTGTGAACGTGACATTCGCGTTGATGTTCTATGTTGTGCTGTGATGTTGCGGATTTGTCATGGTGGATAGCAGTGTGCAATGGTAGTGCAGTTTGGATTTATTTGTACATTTGATATTGCGGGGCGAGCGTCCAACATGTGGACTGCCGTCACTGCCTGTTGTATAATATTCTTTTGGGGCACGACCAGGTTGCGGTCGATGTACCTGTTGTACTATTATTTATTACTGTACTAGGTTTTGCCCCGCGACGGAGTGCACGGATAGCCGGGTTCTAGGGGGCAACGGGTCCGCATCTCATGGCTTTGAGAGGCAGAGGGGCCTCACTCTAGAATTGGCAGACTGTTCGCCGCACTCATAGGGGGTACAAGTTGACCCAAGGAGGGGTGCTCAAGCTACCGGATTCCGTGAAGTGCAGGGTGGTCCATTCACTTTGCTGTAGGGGCTTCCTCGCTTCAGGTTTTGGCGGGTAACTTGCCGCACCCGTAGGGGTCTAGGTTTCATTGCACAGGCTATCCACATGACAGGGGAACGTCGGGTTTCAGCAGCGGCTCTGTGAAACCCGGGGATCCCATATTATCTGTATTGTTCTGTGATGCTTATTACTTTTCTGTAATGTTGCATATTATCACGCCTGGAGCGATTATTGTATATTGGTTTATATACTATTAGATGTTGTATATGTTTTACACCCGCGCTAGTCCAGTCCCCGCTCTGTCGTTAGTTAAGTAACCTAACGGGTGATGATGGGACCCAGTGACGAATGCGGATGGCATATACGTACATTTTATTTTCGTTCTTTTCTGGTGTGATTGAATGATGGGACTGCGTTGATTCTGATCAATGCAAAGTAAAACAAACCTATTTGGCAGTTGTTGGAACAATTTAAAAAGTGTTATTACAAAGATGTTTCCTTTTGTTTTGCATAGCGGTATTCAGTGGAATATCCTGCACCTCATTCGACGGGGCAAGGGCCGATATCCCTTCACCGGGACTGACCCCTTGGGCAGAAGTTTGCGTCAGGGTAATAACTTTACTATAGTCGATTACAAGTTGCTTTGCATCGCGGTATTCAGTGGAATATCCTGCACCTCATTCCACGAGGAAAGAGCCGAGATCCCTTCACCGGGAATGACCTCTTTAGCAAAAGGTTTTCGCCACTATATTTTAAAAAGCTATCAGGTTCCTTCAGCGATATCAAGTTCACTACGTTAAAGGTTTTTCGCCAAAAACCAGTCGTAGCCCTCCGTCACTTCTTTTGGGTATTCAGTAGTATTCAAGCTATGCATTTTAGCCAAAGTTAAGGCATAGTGTTTGGTGGCTGCTGAGTATTCAATTGTTGCATAGATAGATGAGTTGGTTTGGGACAGTCGTTCTGCCGATTGGCTAAAGTCAGGGGCATGTACGGGTGGGTTCAAATTGACAAGATAGTGACGGGTAGAACTTGGCATGTGACTTATGACATTTTGACCAAAGCCAAGGTTTTAAGAGCATGGGGCAAAAATCTTATCGGGAGTTTTTAAAGAAACTGAAACTTGCCAAGTATGCGCATACCTTCTGGAGTATGAGTAACGTGGATGCATTCCATCACGTTATCATGCGATGAGAGTTGGATCCCGATTCCCACTGATGAGTTGGTTTACTCTTCGGGTGATCCCGATTGATTCTTCTTTCAGGTTTGGAGGAGAATTTGACAGGACAGTGGGAGGTTTCCGGATTAGATAAAGTGATAACCATTCTGATCTAGGTTAGAGTGCACGCAGAGTGTTTCTTTTCTCTCTTTCTTTGGCAACGACCTTTGACCGACCCTAGACTATGACTCAGTGACCAAGTTAACCGAACCTTCTTAAAATACTGGCTTTTGGATTGTCCGAGTTGCATAAGTCATTGCCACTCCTTCTTCTACCCTTTGCATTTCTCAAAACACCCGTATTACTACGGACATCCACTTCCATTGGATAGATCCGTCGTATGGTTATATACGAACTCGAAGGGATTTCTTCGAGGATGGATCAAGGTTCAGGAGAAATAGAATTGGTTTATTCAGTTGTTTTTTATTATCACCTTCTCTCAGGTTGCGAGGGCTCCTTGGTTTAGGAGAGTACACCTATTACGCTTATTGGATAGTCTTATTCCAAACCATAGGCAGGTGCCGAAAGGTAGGGAATGAAGAAAACCAATTAGCCTAAGTAGGGTGTGCAGAAGGCAATAGCTAAAGACAAAATAAAGGGATTAGAAAGAGAGCAAAGTAAATTGCGACTGATATCATTCACGACCAAACCGCGTGCTTCATCGCCACTCCTATTTCACCTTTAATAGAATAAGGTATTATTCAGTTGTCTTTTATCATCACCTTCTCTCAAGATGCGAGTACTCCTAGGATTAGGAGGGTACACCTATTATGCTTACTGGATAGTCTTCTTCCAAACCATAGGCTGGTGCCGAATGGTAGGGAAGGAAGAAAACCATTTAGCCTAACGATGGTGTACAGAAGGTAACGACTAAAGACAAATAAAGGGATTTGAAGAGATGGCAATGAAATATACGGTTAAAGTCATGAATTGGATTATGGAAGAGGCATTACTAGGAATACCAGGATACCCCTACGAAACATTTTCATGTTTCAGTGCATTGTTAAAAGAAAACTGTTTTCCCGATTAGATACTTACTCCAAGGGTATGTATTTACCAGGTTTCATTCTCATATCTGTATGGTTTTACAGATGATGAGTGGGAGTAAGATATTGGGAATTAGGTGATTATCCTCATTATATCGGAATTCGTTGTAATTGGTGATATTTGAGGAAATCGCCAGGGTACAATTTCTAACCTACGACGCACAAGTTTTTGAGTTATTCAACTCAGCGGACTTATACAGAGTATTGTATGTTGTCCAGTGTCCATTAGGACAAAGGGGTAGGTCCTCGTACTATGTTCTGTTTACTTATAACTTCTCTAGTTTTTAGACAAGTGTTTCGTAGAAATACAAGTTCTAAGTTTTGAGAAGTTGTGGGTATAAGAATAAAGTAGAGAACCAGATGTCATAAATATCGGGATTCTTCAAAGAGATCGAAGATGTAGATTCCTGTGATTGGTATTCAGATGATAGTAATGATTTTGAGAAACTTGTTTCTCTTTCAGGTTACTTATAATTGGAAGGATTCCTAAGTTGAGTAATGCTGATTAGTCTCTTTCCATTAAGTTGATATGCACTGGAGACAGCTGCATGATTGAATATGGTTCCAATTAAATAAGTGCCAAAGTTTCTATATTGGATATAGAATAGTTCGTAGCATAAAAGATGTTAAGGTACGGGGATTTGTCCAGCTTATGCTTAAAACCAGACACTGGATAACTCAGGGCACGTTTCTGTAATGGCTGTTTGTGGGTTGACCCTGGCTATGACGAGGGTTGACATTTTACCATTTGGAAGATCAATAGTGATATTGTTCTTGACTCACCACAGTTTTAATAAAATGGATTTTTCAGAAAACAGTAGTGGGAGTATGGTAGAACTGGAAGTGATTCCAGAACCGCGAACGATTACGAAAAATTTAATAGGACCTATATATTCAATCAGGTTTGACATTCCATTAGCCACTCCGCAGATATGGTGGGTAACCTCAGACACCCGAGAGGTACTTTGGTAGCCTCAAGGACGGTGACAGGGAGGTTCTTATCTACCCAGACTTGACACTACTGTTGTTCCCGGCTATGAGACCCGGTAGGAGGGTTGTCGTAGTCAGTGGGAGCAGCAGAAGCATAGTGGGCAAGTAGCTTATGTCTATTTATAGACTTGAGCAGTTATAGCGGAGATAGATCATCTAATTTTGATGTGACAGTCATGGGTTTGACTTCATCAGAATAGGGGATGAATCTGGTAAGAAGGTAGTAGGGTGTGATGTCATGGTATCTGGATGACATACATAGAGTAGGAAGTAAAATTCCTATACTACGATCGGTTGTACTGTGGTCGTCACACAGTTGTTTCTCCAGACAGGATATGGATATAATATTTGACATTCTGGTTTCTGGATCTATGGTTTTAGATCTAGATTTGGGTATTTTCCCAATGTGGGTACTTTGACAGATATTCTAATGGTTTTTAGAATAGTTGACTCCTAGCATGGTGGTGTACCTACAGGTGATGGAGTCACCCTCTCTAAAGGTGTCGTATAGACTAAAGAGGAGAGGGCTGTGCATGATTGGCAGATCACTTGCTTAGGCAATTGAGTCAATCGTGAGGTGTCAAGTACCACACCAGATATTGTTTTTGCACTAGATGCGATAAGTTTGTATTAATCCAATCCTGGAGAGACATAAGGAAGCAGCTTTAGAACATAAGTGGATGTTCTACGGATTTGATGACGGCAGCCTCCTTCGGGAGACGATTATCATTCCAGGCTTCAAAGGTGACGTGGATGACAGAGTGATTGTCAGAGTTTTAGTTTTCCCTCTGACGAGGGACAGTATTATGGACATGTGGTTTAAGAGGATACTGTGGGTGGCATGGTGCCGGATACTGATTAGGTTCAGTGATCGATACAGTCTAAGAAGTTTGGATTTGGAGTTCATTTATGAACTAGGTCCCATCAGATATCCAGACATATTCTAAGACAGGTATTACTCGATTCGGGAGATGGCTTTCTCCGCGAACTTGAGATTTAGAGAGATATAGAGAGAAACATCTAGGCGAATCCACTCACTGAGGCTATTTCTCGAACACAATAGTTTTACAAACGAGCTTTGTGAAACTGATTAGTAGAGGAGTTGGATGTTCGGTTTCACACGGGCTGTGAGTAGTCGACATCGCAATAATTAGCCTTGAGTGCAAGTGGGAGATTGTTGGAGATAGTGCCCTCATAGTCAATTATTGGATCGCAGGTACGTGATTGCAATGATTGCGGAGGACCTATACCGGTAGGACAGTCTTACTCGAGATGATAGTATGCTATCTGGTTTACCTTTATCAGTCGTGTATATGTTCAGGTGACTGATTACATGTTACACTTTGATAGAGCCCTTAGGATCTTGCTTTACTACCAACTGTATGACGGCGATCATATAAGTGAGAGTTGGGTAGTTTATATGCATATCCTTAATTGTGGTCCCTAGTTGTGGGAGTTTCGAGACAGGGCATCGATACTCCGGAGTAGACTAGTGTATACAGTCGAGACCCCGACGAGGGGCGGTGGCCGGTCTCACAAGCCACTGGTGTCAGTTGGATCACCTAAGATGTATACAGGTGCTCATTGGGTTATGAGTACACCGGACAGGACTCGCCGGGAATCTGCTAGTTGGTATTATACATATCGTCAGATAGCAATTCCCTGGTGACATGTGTACAGGTTAGTTCATCGACCTGAGGTCGTCATTTGTCTCGTGTGAGTTCCCACTGTGCTTTGATTTCTACCCTACCACGGCTCAAAGGAGTCGTGCAAACAGGTAGTTTTTGGGTACAGTCCCGAGCCACATGGAGGCACGTGAGCGGATCGGCAGGAGATTCGTCTCTCCCGGTATTGGGGGCGAGATCGTGCTGTGTTTAGGAGAGCCATTACACAAAGCCCACGGCCGTGGCAGGAGATTTACTGGTAGGTACTCCAGTAGTATCTCAGGGTGTTATTTTGCTATACTCCGACACGACTTATACTGCTATTGGGGGTCTGACGTTACTAGCCCCCTAGGCAGATATGCGATACTCATAGACGAACGGACCGGACTGTATATACATTGTCACTGTTAGGCTCAGTAGGGTTTCCGGGTGAGTTCGCTCATCGGCCTCCCTTGAGGTCATCCATGGGCAGCCGTTACGCATTGCTATTGCCGCTGACGGTTTATGGTTAAATCCACTGCCAGGGTACTGACGAGTCATTAGAGTCCCCCACAGACAGTTTCCCAAGTTCGGGCGAAACGTTGTAGAGGCCGTATGGTTTTATGGCAGGGTTCGGAAAATGCAGGTGCGTTTACGCACGTGTCAGATTTCGGGCAGATGATACTGGTCGGCTTTGGTTTAAGCCGGATCCGAGTATTATATTGAGTAGATATAATATCTTTGTCTCAGTTGCATTTGTATTCGGTCGTAATACAAATGCGGGTATATTTATACAGTTTCGGGGTTATCCTGAAATTCGTTTCGGGATCACTTTTGGAAGTTGCCAGTTTCCAGTTTTCTATCAGCCGTCTTTTAACATTCGGTTAAAGACGGATTTATCTTTTCTTGAGATGAGTGTGGATTCTTCTAGAAGGTTCTAGAAGTGGTGAGGTGTTAAGTGACTCATTAGTGCCATTAATGATTCATTTAATGCAAGGGAGAGTTGTATTATGTTCATTGGTTTGCATTAATTGCTCTTGGTGACTCATGCTTTCATGAATGGTTATGATAAGCTTAAGGTTTATTATCACCTTCCTTCTTTGCTCCTACACTCACCCTCCTCCTTCTCTTTATATGGTCGGCCCCTCCCCTCTCTCTCAATTCACTTGGTTAATTTCATTTTGATTAAAAGAGTATAGTTTTGGGTGCATGGAAATTTCATAGCCTCTTTCATTCCATCACCCGATTCGAGTGGCAACTTCATTAACCGATCGTCCACGGTTTTGGACGAAGTGAGACAAAGACTTCTACTCATTCACTACATCAATCTTGGTCGTCTCTTTTAGAAAACTTGACGACCGAGTTGCCTCGAGTCAGAGGCGGGAGCCCGTTTAAAGAATCGTTGACGTGGTGCCACCTGGACGAGCAGATCGGAGATCGACGAGATCGGAGCAGCCGCAACGGAGCATGGGATGATGGTTAAAGAACGAAGGACTCGGATCGTTCGGTATAACCTTTCTACACTCTTTACAATTTGTTAGTTTAGCAATAATGGAAGATCCGGGTGAAAGTATACGATAGCGCCAGTTAAAAGTTTTTTTGTTCCGCATTTGGCGTCTGTAGACGGCCGGGTCGCTACCGTAGACTTACAGAAACACAAGTCTGAAGCTTTTGAGATATTCACAGAATATAAGTTAAAAGTAGAGAACCAAAATACGGGTAAAAGTATTATGTCCTTTGATGAGATCAAGGAGGAGAATACTTGAGCACGAAATTCCTGGACTATTCTAAAGGAGAATGAGATTCTCTCTCAGCATTACTCCTCCTATACACCATAGCACGATGGTATATCGGGGCGGAGCAATAGCACCCTATGTGATATGGTGTGTTCTATTATGAGTACTACTGAGTTTCCTATTTTCTTTTGGAAGTTATGCACTTGAGAAGCTGCATACCTATTGAATAGGGTTCAAATCAAATCATTTGCCTACCACTTCATATGTGATATGGAAAAGGAAGAGCCCATATCTTAAGTTTGTTAAGATTTGGGGTTGTCCGGCCTATGTCTAAAAAGCAAAATCCGGACAAGCTCGAGGCAAGGTCTGTTCTGTAGAACTGGAAAGGTTCCAGCTATACAAACTGCAGCTGATGATTTGGTAAACCCGAAGGATTCAATAGTTTCCAACGAACCTCAGCCTCTCCGCCGATCTAGTACGGCTCCTCACCCACCTGAGAGATACTTCGGTTTCTCTATGACAGTGGGAGCGAGGATTGCATCATGAGATGATGACCCAACTAGTTTCGAGCTGGCCATCAGGAGTGGGACTCTGTAAGAATGGCTGGATGCTTATCGATCTGAGATGGAATCCTTATACACCAACAAAGTATGGACTTTGGTTGCTTTATCTGAAGGGTTAAATCCCCATCAGGAGCGAGTATATCTTGAGAAGATTACTTGGTGTACATGGAAAAGTTGAGACTTTCAAAGCTATGCTTAAGTCCATCCTGATCCTACTTGCCACGGCTACATACCATGACTACGATATCTGGTAGTTGGGTGTCATGACTGCTTTTCTAAATGATGTTTTAGAAAAGTGCGTCTATAAGTACACAGCCAGAGGGCTTCGTAGACAGTGGGAGCAGCGGAAACGTGTGCAAGATGTTTTATGTGATAAAACAGGCATCGCGGAGTTGGAACATCTGTTTTGATGTGGTAGTCAAAGAGTTTGACTTCATCAAAATGGTAGACGAACCTTGTATATACAAAAAGGTAGTAAGGAGTATGGTGGTGATCCTCGTAGCGTACGTGGATGACATACTCTTGATAGGGAAGGAGTTTCCTATGCTACGCTCGGTCAATCTCCGCTTATCACAAAGATTCTCCATATAGGATCAAAATGATACCTCCTAAATCCTGGGTTTTGGATCTATGAGATAGATCTAATTGGATGTTAGGATACTCACTAGTTGTAGTGAGATGGTATCAATCGATCCTGGGGAGAATCACTGGAAAGGTTCCAGGGTGATAAGGACGACTGAATGTCAGTCGCAGGCATTGTCTTTACTCTCAGTGGAGGGACGGTATGTTGGAAGAGTTCCAAGCTAGATACCGTGACATACTAGACGATTAAAGGCAAGATACATCGTTACCAAGGATGCTACCAAAGAGGCAGTCTGGATATATATAAGTTCATGAGATGAACTTCGTTCCTACCATTGTGTGACAATGGAGTTGTGGCTTCGGCCAAGGAACTACCGTCCCATCTGAAATCCAGATATAATTCTTAGGCAGTATCACCTGATCATGGAGATGGTTGATCTCCAGGGAGATCGAGGTTAGGAGAGTAGACACAGAGGACAACAGCGCGGATCCACTCACAAAGGCCTTTTTCACAGTAGAGACTTTTATGGGATGGTTGAGTATGAGATACTTCAACCGCAGCTAATTGTTGGGTATGCGATACCATAACAGATGGCCCTAGTGCAAGTGGGAGATTGTTAGTTATATGTATGCCCTAGAGGACATTACTGTACATACGATGTTTATTGTAGTGGATGCTAGGACATATATAGGGAGGACTTTCTTGCTCGACATGATAGTATGCTATCTGGTTTTACTTTATCTTAACATGTACTCTGATTGTCTCTATGTTACATGTTGATAAAGCCCTTAGGATATGTACTCGACTATTGGGACTATGATGAGATCATACTAGTGGGGCCACGGTAGTCGATGAGTACATCCTATACTGTTCCTAGTCGAGGGTGTATCGAGACAGGGCATTGATACACCAGAGTAGACTAGCGTATACGCATCTTGACCCATATGATGGGCGATGGATGATCCCATATCCATCGGTGTTTGACATCAAGGATGGTGTACGGGTGCTCAGTGGAGACTGGGTACACTGGAAGGACTCGTCGAGAACTCCCAGATGGTATTGTACCTCACGTCAGATGGCAGTTCTCCGGTGATACTGGTACAGAGTAGTCTGTTGACCCGAGATCGTCATAGAGTCTTGTGTGATTCCCACTGTGCTTTGATTTCCATCATACCATGTCCAAGAGGGCGTGCAAAAAGGTGGCTTTTGGGTACAGTCCCGAATCATATGGAGGCAATGAGCGATAGGAGGGGATTCGTCTCTCCCGGTATAGGGAGTTGATGTTGCGCTGTGTTCAATTGGCTATAACCGGAAATCCCTGGCCAGGGTTGCTGACATTTACTGGTAAGTATTATCAGTAGTTTCTCGAACTTTTATAGACCTCATATCGACACGACTTATCGAGCTACTGGGGTCTGACGTTTACCACCCCTAGGCGAGATATGCGACATATCAGACGACGAGACCGGACTGTACGGGAGTGTTACTGTTTGGATTCACAGGAGAATGTACAGGCTTGCTTGTTGATCTTCTGAGCGCTCAATACCTGGGTAGCTGTTACGTTTAGCTGACCGCTTGCAGCTTGTGGGTGTTTGATATGATCATCACCTACTGCCGGCGTATTGACGATTCTTTAGAGTCCTACACAGAGGTTTCTTGGCTCAGGCAAAACGGAGTAGGAGCACATATGTGATATGTGCGGGACCGAGGATAATATGATATGAGATACCGTATTCTATTCTCGCGATATTTGATATCAGCCGGGTCATCGGATCAAGTGTTGATTCGATGAATCGGTACGGATAAATATTAGTCGGTTATATGCGATATAGCCGGATTGTCGGATCAAGTGTTGATTCGATAATTTAATGTATAATAATATATATGATATATTAAAATTACATTAACTAATATTTGCTCACTAAAAGATTCTTTTTCTCACTCGGGTAATACATTGATATATATGCGATATATGTTAAATGTATTATTTTATTTTGTTACGATAAATATTATATATGTGATATATAATATTGTAACATGATATGATAACTAATGCAACATGTTTTGTGGAGTTTAAACATGATTAGGGTTTGGATTAGGGTTAACACTTCTAGTTGATTCTAGAAGCTTTTCTTTTGTCATGATAAAGATATTTGTGTAGATTTTTATCTATGACTCATACTTGACCCAACCCAAACCCTAACCCTTGGCTAATTCTCTACAATGGTTTAGTCAACCATGGTTGCATTTTTCATCATATTATTCTTTTTTATTCATCACAAAAGGATTTTTTTCTATCATGATCATTATTCATCTTCTTCTTCCTTCATTCTTTCATGAAAATGCTTTCTAGATTTTTTCCAAGTGATGAATAAATATGAGAAAAAGATAAATAAAGAGAGCAAAAATCCTACTTCATCATCATCATCTTCCCTTGCCCTTTAGATGAGAGTGTTCACATCATTTCATGAGTGATAGCTTGTGTTAACGAAACTTCAAGGTAGATCATCTTTGTATCGAAGATCGGAAGCAAAGGTTGCATCATTCTCTTCGTGAAGCCTCTCGAGAGTTCAGAGCACGATGATCGCAGCGAAGGGACCTCAACACGGAGCATATAAAGTGAAGGACCGGATCTACAAAGGTTGTAATCCCTCTCACTTTGTGTTAAAGTGTTTAGCATGTTAGTTTTCGCCTAATCTCTAGTTTAAAGATCCATATTCGGGTTGTTCGGCACGGCTAAATTTTTAATCGGGCATAGTTGATGCCTCGTAGACCCTTGTGCGCGTGCCTAGCAACCCTACAGGACTATCACCTGGGATTGTCTGATGGACACTTTTTGGTTTTACGTAGTTGTTATTATGTACCAAATGCAACCTGTAATATCATTTCTGTATCTTTATTATCTAAAGAAGGTTATGAATTTGCATTTGTAAGTAATGTAGTGAACATTCACCTTAATCAAGTTTTGATTGGGTCAGGTACATTGAACAACGGTATATACGTGTTAAACCAACTAACAGATTTTCAATGTCCAGAATACACACAAAAGAAAATCTCCAGAAATCGATAAAACTTTCTTATGGCATTGTAGACTGGGTCACATCAATGAGAGAAGGTTGACTAAGTTACATGCAGAAGGATATTTGGATTCGTTCGAATATCAATCGTATGCAACTTGTCAATCCTGTCTCAAGGGAAAGATGACAAAGACTCCGTTCACTGGACACGGAGTAAGAGCGAGCGAGCTCTTGGGACTCATACACAGCGACATGTGCGGTCCAATGTCTACACATGCGCGAAGCGGTTATTCTTACTTCATTACTTTTACGGATGATTTCTCAAGGTTCGGACATGTCTTCTTAATGAAGCATAAATACGAAGCTTTTGATAAGTTCCAGGAATATAAGAATGAAGTAGAAAAACAAACAGGCAAAAGTATCAAGGCACTTAGATCTGATCGAGGTGGTGAATACTTGAGTGCCGAGTTCCTGGGTTACTTAAAAGAGAATGGAATTCTCTCTCAGCTTACTCCTCCATACACTCCGCAACATAACGGTGTATCGGAGAGACGGAACCGAACCCTATTGGATATGGTACGGTCCATGATGAGTAACGCTGAGTTACCGCGATCGTTCTGGGGATATGCGCTAGAATCAGCTGCATACCTTTTGAACCGAGTTCCAACTAAGACTGTGCCTACCACACCATATGAGTTATGGAGTGGGAAGAAACCCTATCTTCAATACCTGAAGATTTGGGGATGTCCAGCTTATGTCAAAAAGCAGCATACGGACAAGCTCGAGGCACGCTCAGTACTGTGCAAGTTTGTGGGATACCCAAATTAAGAACTCCATGGGGTATCTTTTCTATTACGCAGAGGAACAAAAAGTCCTTGTTTCTCGTAATGCCCATTTTCTAGAACATCAGCTCTTAGAAAAAGAAATAAGTGGGAGCGCAATAGAACTGGAAGAAATTCCAGAACCACAAGCTATTACTGAAAGCTTAGTAGAACCAGAGGGTTCGAAAGATCAGGACATTCCCACGCCACTCCGCAGAAGTAGTAGGCAGTCTCATCCGCCCGGGAGATACTACGGTTTTCTCATTGACGGGGATAGAGAGGATTGCATCATAGACTTTGATGAGCCTACTAGCTTCCAGCAAGCCATTCAGAGCGTCGACTCGGTAAAATGGCTGGATGCAATGCGGACCGAAATGGAGTCCATGTACACCAACAAAGTATGGACGTTGGACATTGCTCCTGATGGGGTAAAACCCGTAGGATGCAAGTGGATCTTCAAAAGGAAGATTGGTGTAGATGGACAGGTTGAGACCTATAAAGCTAGACTGGTAGCAAAGGGTTTTCGTCAGCGACCTGGTTTGGACTATGACGAAACTTTTTCTCCAGTAGCTATGCTGAAATCCATTCGGATCCTTCTTGCCATTGCTGCCTTCCACGATTATGAGATTTGGCAGATGGACGTAAAGACAGCTTTTCTAAATGGACATTTAGAGGAGTCTGTCTATATGGATCAGCCAGAGGGTTTCATTCAGAGTGGGAGCAGCGGAAAGGTGTGCAAGTTACTTAAGTCCATTTATGGACTAAAGCAGGTATCGCGGAGTTGGAACATCTGTTTTGATGAGATGGTCAAGGAATTTGGCTTTATCAAAAATCCAGATGAACCATGCATCTATTGTAGATTTGTAGCAAGAACTGTAGTATTCCTCGTTTTATACGTGGATGACATTCTCTTAATAGGAAATGACATTCCTATGCTACAATCTGTCAAGGGGTTCTTGTCACACAGGTTCTCCATGAAAGACCTGGGTGATGCCTCATACATTCTGGGTATCCGGATCTACCGTGATAGATCCAAGAGGTAATTAGGACTTTCGCAGTCCAGGTACATCGACACCATACTGAAGAGATTCAGTATGGAAGATTCTAAGCGCGGTAATCTACCGGCTTGTCACGGGATCACCCTCTCCAAAGAGATGTCTCCCAAGACTGATTTGGAGAGGGATCGCATGTCTATTATACCCTACGCTTCTGCGGTAGGCTCTATAATGTATGCGATGTTGTGTACCAGACCGGATGTGGCTTATGCACTGAGTGTGGTAAGCAGGTATCAGTCAAACCCTGGGGAGAAACATTGGATAGCAGTAAAGAACATTCTCAAGTACCTGAGAAGGACTAAGGAGATGTTCTTGGTGTATGGCGGAAAAGACCTGCAGATTGAGGCCTTTGCTGACTCCAGCTTCCAGAGTGACAAGGATGATTCCAAGTCCATGTCGGGTTTTGTCTTTACCCTCAATGGAGGGACGGTGTGTTGGAAGAGCTCTAAACAGGAAACCGTTGCTGACTCGAATATGGAAGCGGAATACATCGCTGCATCTGATGCCGCAAAAGAAGCTGTCTGGATGAGGAAGTTCTTGAGAGAACTTCAGGTGGTTCCGTCCATTGTTGACCCAATACCTCTGTATTGTGACAACAACGGGGCTATAGCTTTAGCGAAGGAACCCAGGTCCCATCAGAAATCCAGACACATCTTGAGGCGGTATAACCTGATCAGGGAGATCGTAGATCGCCAGGAGATCGAGGTTCGGAGGGTTGCTTCAGAAGATAACACAGCAGATCCATTCACCAAGGCCTTGCCCCAGACTCAGTTCGAGCGGCTGATCGAGATGATAGGTCTTCGATACGCCAGTACATGGCCTTAGTGCAAGTGGGAGATTGTTAGTGTATATGCCCTAGAGGCCATTACTGTATCATACTAGTTTGTATATTACTTGATGGAAGCTTGGGATATTCACAGTTGTATATACAATCTTGCTCGAAATGGTAGTATGCTACTTGGTTTGTCTCTGCTTTAATATGTGCATGTGTTTCTTTTAGCATATTGCTGATAAACATATTAGTAGAGCCCTTAGGATCTTTGCTTGATTACCAGCGTGGTGATGGCGCTCACACTCGTGGGAGCTGGGTGATCTATAAGCACATCCTTATACAGGTCCCTAGTCGTTGGACTATCGAGACAGGGCATCGATACTCCGGAGTAGACTAGCGTATGCGCTTCTCATCCCAATATGGGAGACGTTCTGTCCCACAGCCGTCAGTACGTCGTACTTGAGATAGTATGCGGGTGCTCGTTAGGTTACGAGTACACTAGACAGGACTCGTCGGGGACTGTTGGTTGGTATTATACCTATCGTCAGTTATCAGTTCCCAGGTGATATGAGTACAGCTTAGTCCGCTGACTTGACACTGTCACTTCGCCTGGAGTGTGTTCCCACTGCACTTTGATTACTACCCTACCACGGCTCAAAGGAGTCGTGCAAACAGGTAGTTTTTGGGTGCAGTCCCGAAGCACTTGGAGGAAGTGACGGTTAGACAGGATTCGTCTCTCCCGGTATTGGGGGTTGACATCGCGCTGTGTCTGGGAGAGCCATTACACGAGTAGTCCCTGGCCAGGGCAAGCGGGATATACTGGTAGGTTTCCAGTGTTATCTCAGGGTGTTCTGGGCTACACTCCGACACGACTTGTACCGCTATTAGGGGACTGACGTTCACCGCCTTCCTAAGCCCGCCATGCGATGTATCAGACGAACAGACCGGACTGTACGGAGATTGTCACATACAGGCTCAGTAGGAGTTCAGATGGGGTTCACCTCGTCAGTCTTCTTATCGACATCTACCTGGGGACCGTTACGTACAACTAGTGCCGCTTGCGGTCTGTGGTTAAATCCACTGCCAGCGTAGTGTCGAGTCTTTAGAGTCCCACACAGAGAGCTATTCGCCTTTAGGCAAAATGAGTAGAGGTCGCATGGTTTTGCGACAGGGTTCGTTCACATCCGCGCACTTGTGCACGTTTGCTGTCCGGACAGCTTATACTAGCGGGCTTTGGTTTAAGCCGGATCCTAGTATATGATTTGGGATTGGCTTTTTCTCATTGTATTCGTGTTCCTCGGATCACGAATACGGGTGCGTATGCACAGTTGCTTGAGACAGAGGGAGAGGACTTTGATTAGGGTTAATGACTATTGTCATTTTATTAACCCTAATGCTTATGTGTGTATTATTGTTAATTGATATTAGTTTAATAATTGTGCATGGTTTTGGTTGTTGACCATTTGACCCATCTTGACTTGTTGACCTTGTTGACACTTTGACCATCATCATTTCATTTGGAAGATGCTCTTTGATCCTTGCAATTTGCATTAAAAATGAAATGATAATGGTCATGTCTTGATTAAGCCATGACAATTATCTCACTAATTTTCTAATTACAATAATTCACATATATGAGAGTATGCTTCATATTATTCTCTCATTCTATTATTCACATTCTCTCTCTTGTTCTTCCTCTCCCTCAAGCTCTCCCCTCTCATGTGTTGAGAAACACTTGAGCTTGAGAAAAACCCTCTCTTGATAATCTCTACTCTCATCTAGGGTTCAAGGATTAGCACTTCTTGCACCCTAGTTACTTCTAGCTTGGAGTTGAAGCCAAAGGTCGAGGCTTTCGGGTGGATCTTTCTTCGACGTGAGAAAACGACTAAGGTGACCTCCTTCCACCACTCCAAGGAGCAAGGAGAGAAGGACATAAAGCCCAAGGTATAACCTTTCTAGCACTTAGCTAGTTTCTAGTTAGCTTTAGCTTGTTTTTGTTTAGCAAAGATCCTTCATAGTCTAGTCCATATTGCCTAAGCTAATAAAAATTCGATTTTTATTCCGTTTTCCGCCTCCCCGCAAGTACCGGGGTGAGCAACGTGGACTTACAGAGATTTACAGGTAAGTGTTACCAGTAGCTTCTCGAACAGTTATAGACCTCATATCAACACGACTTATCGAGCTGTTGGGGTCTGACGTTTACCACCCCTAGGCGAGATATGCGACATATCAGACGACGAGACCGGACTGTACGGTAAGTGTTACTGGTTGGATTCACAGGAGTGTGAGCGGGCTAGCTCGTCGATCTTCTGATAGCTCAATACCCGGGTGGCCGTTACGTTTAGCAGACCGGTTGCGGCTTGTGGGTGATTGATATGATCATCATCTGCTGCCGGCGTATTGACGAGTCTTTAGAGTCCTACACAGAGGTTTCCTGGCTCAAGCGAAACGAAATAGGGGCGCATATGAGATATGTGCGGGACCGAGAATGATGCGTGTATGTGATACCGTATTTCATTCTCGTGATGAATGTTTCGATTGGTTATATGCGATATAACCTAGTTATCGAATCAAAGATTGATTCGATAAGTCGATTCATAGGATACTAGTCGGTTATGTGCGACATGACCGGATCATTGAATCAAGTGTTGATTTAATGATTAAATGTATAATTATATATTTGATATATTACTTTGCATTAACTAGTATTGGTTCACGTTAAAAGGATTTTCTCACTTGAAGTTCACAAGTTGTATATGCGATATACTTTTGTGCACTTGATTGTATCATGTTTGATGATGCATGCTCACTTGGGTTTGTGTAAAGAATTATACTATTGTTAAGTTAATGATTAGGGTTTTGTTTATTTGATTTACTTATTTATTTATTTATTTCTTTTCATTTATATTTGGAAAAGAAATGAAATGGTGGCTCCTTTTGGACTTTCTTTTGAAGCTTCATGAAGCTTTGAATGGTTTGACCATTTTGTCTCTTTTCTTAACCCTAACCATTCACTTGAACCATAGTTGATTCTCTACACAAGTTATCTTAACCATGGTTGATATTATGATAAGTATTCTTTTTCTTTTCTATTTTTGAATTAACTTATCATAATATTATCCTCTTCTTCTTCTTCTTCTTTAAGATGAAGAAGCTTGCAACCATCAATGGTGATTTGATGAAAAGAGTGAGAAATCAAATTCTAAAGTGAACCCACCTCCTATTTCTTCATCCTCTACCTCTTGCCAAGTAGTATAGGGTGTTTTCTTCACAAGTTTCATGACTTGGTGAAGTGGGAGCTTGATCTTGTGATGCCTCGACGTAGATCATCTTCGGCATCGTAGTCGATGACCTAGCCCGCCCATTTCTCCGATGAAGCCGACACTAGAGCCCGGGATTTGATTTGGACAGCAAGAAGACTTCATCATGGAGCTATGGAGGTGGAGAACCGGATCTACAAAGGTTGTATTTCCGTTCACTTAGTTAAGTTGTTAACTAGTTGCATGTTTCGCCTAAAATTCTAGTTAACGATCCGTATTAGGGTTTCTCGGCACTTGTAAAATTTGAAATTGGCATGGTTGATGCCTTGTGAGACCTCATTAGTGTGCCTAGGAACCCTACAGTGGTATCAGAGCCTAGCTAGAGCCTTAGGCGATGCATAGACGGAGTTAGAAGTCCGATCGAACCAAAACCCTAACCCAAAAAATGCTCTCTGTACATTTTTTAATTTCGGGGTTTTTTCCACATTAAAAATATGCAGAAAATTCAGCAGGGAATTGTAAGAATTACTGTGAAGCCCGTACCCATGATTCCCTTAAAGCGCGGCGGAACCGCGGCATTAGCATGGCTAATGCGGCGGTTCCGCGGCCAGATTTCTTTTCTTCAGTTGGTCTTTGCACAGTAATTCCTATATTTGGGTGCTGTATTTTCTGGGAATTTTTTAATTTTTACTCAAGAGTTGAGTTTTCTGGGTTGTATTGGGAGTTTGTATATTCGATCGGATTATCAAACTTTGTCTATGTGTTTTTCCGGGTAATTTTAGAATATGTTAAAAATTTCGACCGGATATGAATAACCACTTTTTCCCCTGTCGGGAAATTTCCAAGTGTTGGATCTTTCCGTAGTTTAACGACGTTCTAAGTAGTGCAAGTAACGCGATGGTCCCTCTAGAAGACAACAAACCTTAACTCGATTATGTGACCGTCTTGAACTGCCCTTTGAACCTTCGGGTTTGGGGCAGTACGGCGTGCCACATGTGAGGCGTTGGCTTGACCCTTCTACGGCTGGACCGTTGGTACTGAGGCATGAACTGGATGTTTTTAAACTTGTTTCATGTGTTGATTTGCTTCGGGAAAACTTGGGTGTTCGATTGTTCGATCGGAAAGTTTAACATTTTCTATTTATCCGGAATGTGATACAACAATTGGAATTCACAAGAAGTTATGAGATAACTGTATGAATGTTATAAACATAGCACTTTAGTCTCACTTGATCGGTTGCCACGGAATTTTGATGTGATCAAAAGTCCGTCGCAATCACGTAGCGTACGCGGATACTCGCCGGGTAAACTTAATAGACATCCACACCCCAAAGCCCCGACCAAGTGACTGTAGGAGAACCCCGTCGCCGAAAGCATCCGTTCGGGTGCTAGCGGTAGCGGTGTTCCGCCTTGGCGCACTTCGTCGACGGCGTCGGGGGTGCGGCCGCCTACTAAAGTTTGCGACGAGCATTCGATCAGTATGTCGGGAATCCTGTTGAATTGCCCGACTTGATATTGAAAAGTGTTTTCGATAATGAGACTAAAATGCGGGGTTTATAATTGTTAGGCATGCGATGTCTAAGGAATTCATTTGATTAGGCATGCGATGTCTATGAAGGTTGCGGATTCCAACTGTTGTAGTTTTACACTTTCTTTTCTGTGACCGTAAGTGTAATATGTGATATCGCCGGTTTCGTTGCTATATGTCAACGACAATTGGGATGCGCATATTTACTTACGTTGATGACATGTGATGTTATGTGTTGCTGGATATGTTATATTGGATCGTCGTGTTTGAATAGCCGGGGTTTTTTTTATGTGAGATGAGTGTTTTCATTTTCATTCATGTAAAAACTTGTATGTAATATTCTTTTATTGGGGCACTTCCAGGTTGCGGAAGATGTCACCTTTTGTATATTATTTACTTTTCCGCACTAGGATAGACCCAAGGAGGGGAGCACAAGTAACCGGGTTCTGGAGTCCAGTGGGAGACCAACTCGAGGAGTCGAGTCCGGGTCTCCTAACTCCAGAATTGGTAGGGTTGCTTGCCGCTCTCGTAGGGGTCTAGGGGTGTGGGTTTGGCTATTCATCGCGACCGTGGAATCCGTGTTTTGTACTGGCTCGTATTGAAAACACGGACGTCCTAGTATATCCAATATTTCATATGTTTCTTCTGCTGCGATATCTGTGATGTGATCATGTGATGTTCTGTGATAGATACTGTATATAATATATATGATATATTATATAGATGTTACTTATGTTTTACACCCGCGCTAGCCCTGCCCCGCTCTGCCGTTAGTTACCTAACCTAACGGTGCACGAGGGGACATCGAGGCGAATGCGGATGGCATAAGTGTACGTCGTATTTATCTGTGATGTTTAGGTAATTTAAATGATGGGACTTCATTAATGAGATTAATAAAATAAAAGAAACCTAAAGATGTTGTAGAATCGAATTTCAAAATAAAACAGGTAGCTACAGTTCTTGCTTTGCACAGCGGTATATGTGATATATCCTGCACCTTATTCGATGAGGAAAGGTCCGAGATCCCTTTACCGGGAGTGACTCCCTTAGCAATAACTGGCAGTTGCTACACACTCGGTTTGTCTTCTGATTGCTTTTTAGAGTTTATGCTTTGCACAGTGATATATATGATATATCCCGCACCTCATTCGACGAGGAAAGGGCCGATGATCCCTTCACCGGGAGTGACTCCTTTAGCAAAACTAGAAAAGCCTCAAAGAAACTCCATTTCAAAATTCATTCGATCCTACAACGATATAAAGTTCATTACGCAAAAGGTTTTCTTAAAAACCTGACGTAGCCCTCCGTCATTTCAGATAAGTCCTAGTTAGTATTCGTGCTGCGTTTGTTGACTTAGTCAAGGCGTAGTGTGCGGTAGCTGATTAGTGCTTATCTGCAAAGCATATGATGCGATTGGATTGGGGTAGTCGTTCGGCCTAGTTGACTCAGTCAAGGGTCGTGCGGGTGGGTTTAATTCAATCGAGAAATGACGGGTTGAACTTTACTTGTGGTCTATGATTTGTTGACTCAATCAAGGTATAGGTCGCTTGGGGCAAAATATTATCGGGAATTTCAAGTGTTGAAATTTGCAATGAGATTGCATACCTTCTATGAGATGTTGGATCCTGATACCCACTGCGAGTAAGCGTTACTCCTGGGAGAGTTTTACACATTACAATTAGCCGATCAAGTAGGTGTCTAGAAAGGTGTTAACGAGGTTACGCCTCTGGGAAAACGAGGTTTACATTAATTAGGTTCGTGCGAAAGCACGGGGGACCTCCCTCAAAGTACCGACACTGGCCTGGCTGAAAGATTGGCGAACTTGTAGTGTGTAATTAATCCCGGCTAGTCTTTCCTTTTAGGGTTTGAAGGAAGATTTGATTAAAACAATGGGAGCCATCCTGATTAGATAAAATAATAACCAATCTATTCTTGCAAGAGCGCACGCTGAGTGTTTCCTTCTCTCTCTCTCCAGGTAGCGACCATATCACGCCTTAATCAAGATAATAATACGGAATATTGACCGAACCCGCTTGTTATACTGAGCTGGGGAACGTTGGTCCCGCTCCAACTTATAATTGTCATAAGACAGAGCAGGAAATTGGGGATTACCAGAATTCCCGTGCCGCCCAAACGAAGAGAGTGCATGCTGATGCATCATCTTCAGGTGTATTCGTTACAAAGAACTGTTTCTCAGTATCCTCCGCATCCTGGGTATATGATACCGGATCAGGATCCCAGATATGTAATCTGTTACATAGGGCTACAGATAGGTAGAGAACTGAGAACGGGTGATAAGTTTCATCAGGCAGAAAACGGGGCAAGTGTTGCAGCCAAGTCTGTTGGTCACTGTCACCCTGTATTCCAAATACATTGATTCTGAACGAATGTTATTAGATACCGAACTTGATATACAAAATCATATCTATCTCTTTATTAGTAAAGAAATGATAAAATTTTGTATAGTTGGATAATGTTTTGAACATTTCCTATATCAAAAGTTGATCGGTTCAGGCACGTTATCTAAAGGCATTGATGTTCTAAATCAAACTACAGTTCTTTATTATACGGAACACACACAAGAGGAAGAGTTCAGAAATGAACGAATCCTTCTTGAGGCATTGTAGACTAGGTCATATCAATGCGATCCGATTGGCTGAAGTTACATTTTAGATGCATATTTAAATCAGTTTGAATTTACATCTTATGAAACTTGCCAGTCATGTCCCAGAGATAAGATGACCATAGCTCCGTTTACTGGAAACAGAGAAAGAGTTAGTGAACTCTTGGGATGATACATGTTGATGTATGTAAGGCCCCCTGTCTACACATGCCAAGACCGGTTCCTTGTACTTCATTACATTCTCTGATAATCTCTTTAGATTCAAACATATGTTCTTGTTGAAACACAAGTCCGAACCTTTTGAGATATTCACAGAATATAAGTTAGAAGTAGAGAACCAAAACGGGTATAAGCATTATGTCCTTTGATGTGATCAAGGAGGAGAATACTTGAGCACGGAATTCCTGGACTATTCTAAAGGAGAATGAGATTCTCTCTCAGCATTACTCCTCCGTATACACCATAGCACGATGGTGTATCGGGGCGGAGCAATCACACCCTATATGATAAGGTGTGCTCTATGATGAGTACTACTGAGTTACCTATTTCCTTTTTGGGAGTTATGCACTTGAGAAGCTGCATACCTATTGAATAGGGTTCAAATCAAATCAGTTGCCTACCACTTCATATTTGATGTGATAAGGGAAGAGCCCATATCTTAAGATGGTTAAGATTTGGGGTTGTCCAGCCTATGTCTAAAAGAAAAATCCGGACAAGCTTGAGGCAAGGTCTGTAATGTAGAACTGGAAAGGTTCCAGCTATACAAACTACAGCAGATGATTTGATAAAACCAAAGGATTCAATAGTTACCAACGAACCTCAGCCTCTCCGCCGATCTAGTAGGGTTTCTCACCCACCTGAGAGATACTTCTGTTTCTCTATGACAGTGGGAGCGAGGATTGCATCATGAGATGATGACCCAACTAGTTTCGAGCTGGCCATCAGGAGTAAGACTCTGTAAGAATGGCTGGATGCTTAGTGATCTGAGATGGAATCCATGTACACCAACAAAGTATGGACTTTGGTTGCTATATCTGAAGGGTTAAATCCCCATCAGGAGCAAGTATATCTTGAGAAGATTACTTGGTGTAGATGGAAAAGTTGAGACTTTCAAAGCTAGACTTGTTAAAGCTTTTCGTCATCGACCAGGCGTGGATAATGATGAAACCTTTTCAAGTGGCTATGCTTAAGTCCATCCAGATCCTACTTGCCACGGCTACATACCATGACTACGATATCTGGCGGTTGGGTGCCATGACCGCTTTTCTAAATGATGTTTTAGAAGAGAACGTCTATAAGTACACAGCCAGAGGGCTTCGTAGACAGTGGGAGCAGCGGAAACGTGTACAAGATGCTTTATAGGATAAAGCAGGTATCGCGGAGTTGGAACATCTGTTTTGATGTGTTAGTCAAAGAGTTTGACATCATCAAAATGGTAGATGAACCTTGTATATACAAAAAGGTAGTAGGGAGTATAGTGATGATCCTCGTAGAGTACGTGGATGACATGCTCTTGATAAGGAAGGAGTTTCCTATGCTACGCTCGGTCAATCTCCACTTATCAAAATGATTCTCCATACAGGATCAAAGTGATACCTCCTAAATCCTGGGTTTTGGATCTATGAGATGGATCTAATTGGATGTTAGGATTCTCACTAGTTGTAGTGAGATGGTATCAACCGATCCTGGGGAGAATCACTGGAAGGGTTCCAGGGTGATAAGGACGACTGAAAGTCAGTCACAGGCATTGTCTTTACCCTCAGTAAAAGGACGGTATGTTGGAAGAGTTCCAAGCTAGATACCGTGGCATACTAGACGATAAAGGCTCGATACATCGCTATTTAAGATGCTACCAAAGAGGAAGTCTGGATGTATATTTGTTCATGAGATGAACTTAGTTCCTCCCATTGTGTGACAATGGAGTTGTGGCTTATGCCCAGGAACGTCCGTCCCATCAATGATCCAGATATATTCTAAGGCAGTATCACCTGATCATGGAAATGGTTGATCTCCAAGGAGATCAAGGTTAGGAGAGTAGACTCAGAGGACAGCACGGCGGATCCACTCACAAAGGCCTTTTCCCAGAGAGAGACTTTTATGGGATGGTTGAGTATGAGATACTACAACCGCTGCTGTCAGATGGCCCTAGTGCAAGTGGGAGATTGTTAGTTATATGTATGCCCTAGAGGCCATTACTATACATAGGATGTATATTGTAGTGGATGCTTGGACATATATAGGGAGGACTTTCTTGCTCGACATGATAGTATGCTATCTGGTTGCTCTTTACCTTAACGTGTACATTGATAGTCTCTCTGTTACATGTTGGTAAAGCCCTTAGGATGTGTACTTGATTACCTAGACTATGATGCGGATCATACTAGTGGGGACATGGTAGTCCATAAGTACATCCTTCAAGGTCCCTAGTCGTGGGTGTATCGAGACGGGGCATCGATATACCAGAGTAGACTAGCGTATACCTTCTCGACCCATACAGATGGGCGATGGATGATCCCATATCCATTGGTGTTTGACATCAGAGATGATATACGGGTGCTCAGTGGAGACTGGGTACACTGGACGGACTCGCCGAGAACTCCCAGATGATATTATACCTTACGTCAGATGGCTGTTCTCTGGTGACACTGGTACAGAATAGTCTGTTGACCCGAGATCGTCATAGAGTCTTGTGTGATTCCCACTGTGCTTTAATTTTCACCTTACCACGTCTAAGAGGGCGTGCAAAACGGTGGTTTTTGGGTACTGTCCCGAATCACATGGAGGCAATGAGCGATAGGAGGGGATTCGTCTCTCCCGGTATAGGGAGTTGATGTTGCGCTGTGTTCTATTGGCTATAACCAGAAATCCCTAGCCAGGGTTGCTGAGATTTACTGGTAAGTGTTACCAGTAGTTTCTCGAACTGTTATAGACCTCATATCGACACGACTTAGCGAGCTGTTGGGGTCTGACGTTTACCACCCCTAGACGAGATATGCGACATATCAGACGACGAGACCGGACTGTACGGTAAGTGTTACTGGTTGGATTCACAGGAGTGTGAGCGGGCTAGCTTGTCGATCTTCTGATCGCTCAATACCCGGGTGGCTGTTATGTTTAGCAGACCGCTTGCGGCTTGTGGGTGATTGATATGATCATCATCTGCTGCCGGCGTATTGACGAGTCTTTAGAGTCCTACACACAGGTTTCCTGGCTCAAGCGAAACGAAATAGGGGCGCATATGAGATATGTGCGGGACCGAGAATGATGCGTGTATGAGATACCGTATTTCATTTTCGCGATGAATGTTTCGATTGGTTATATGCGATATAACCTAGTTATCGAATCAAAGATTGATTCGATAAGTCGATTCATAGGATACTAGTCGGTTATGTGCGACATGACCGGATCATTGAATCAAGTGTTGATTTAATGATTTAATGTATAATTATATATTTGATATATTACTTTGCATTAACTAGTATTGGTTCACTTTAAAAGGATTTTCTCACTTGAAGTTCATAAGTTGTATATGCGATATACTTTTGTGCACTTGATTGTATCATGTTTGATGATGCATGCTCACTTGGGTTTGTGTAAAGAATTATACCATTGTTAAGTTAATGATTAGGGATTTGTTTATTTGATTTACTTATTTATTTATTTATTTCTTTTCATTTATATTTGGAAAAGAAATGAAATGGTGGCTCCTTTTGGACTTTCTTTTGAAGCTTCATGAAGCTTTGAATGGTTTGACCATTTTGTCTCTTTTCTTAACCCTAACCATTCACTTGAACCATAGTTGATTCTCTACACAAGTTATCTTAACCATGGTTGATATTATGATAAGTATTCTTTTTCTTTTCTATTTTTGAATTAACTTATCATAATATTATCCTCTTCTTCTTCTTCTTCTTTAAGATGAAGAAGCTTGCAACCATCAATGGTGATTTGATGAAAAGAGTAAGAAATCCAATTCTAAAGTGAACCCACCTCCTATTTCTTCATCCTCTACCTCTTGCCAAGTAGTATAGGGTGTTTTCTTCACAAGTTTCATGACTTGGTGAAGTGGGAGCTTGATCTTGTGATGCCTCGACGTAGATCATCTTCGGCATCGTAGTCGATGACCTAGCCCGGATTTGATTTGGACAGCAAGGAGACTTCATCATGGAGCTATGGAGGTGGAGAACCGGATCTACAAAGGTTGTATTTCCGTTCACTTAGTTAAGTTGTTAACTAGTTGCATGTTTCGCCTAAAATTCTAGTTAACGATCCGTATTAGGGTTTCTCGGCACTTGTAAAATTTGAAATTGGCATGGTTGATGCCTTGTGAGACCTCATTAGTGTGCCTAGGAACCCTACAGTTTTTGGGTACAGTCCCGATTCACATGGAGGCAATGAGCGATAGGAGGGGATTCGTCTCTCCCGGTATTGGGGGTTAATGTTGCGCTATGCTCGACTGGCCATAACAGGAAATCCCTCGCCAGGGTTGCAGTGATATACTGGTAAGAGTTATCAGTAGTTTCACGATTGTTATAGACCTCACGTCGGCATGACTTATCGAGCTACTGGGGTCTGACGTTTACCACCCCTAGGCGAGATATGCGACATATCAGACGAACAGACTGGACTGTACGGTAAGTGTTACTGGTTGGATTCACAGGAGTGTGAGCAGGCTTGCTCGTCGATCTTCTGATCGCTCAATACCCGGGTGGCCGTTACGTTTAGCAGATCGCTTGCGGCTTGTGGGTGTTTGATATGATCATCACCTGCTGCCGGCGTATTGACGAGTCTTTAGAGTCCTACACAGAGGTTTCCTGGCTCAAGCGAAACGAAATAGGAGCGCATATGAGATATGTGCGGGACCGAGAATAATTCATGTATGTGATACCGTATTCCATTCTCGCGATGAATGTATCGATTGGTTATATGCGATATAACCTAGTTATCGAATCAAGGATTGATTCGATAAGCCGATACATAGGATACTAGTCGGTTATATGCGATATGACCGGATCGTTAAATCAAGTGTTGATTTAATGATTTAATGTATAATTATATATTTGATATATTACTTTTCATTAACCAGTATTGGTTCACTTTAAATGGATTTTCTCACTTGAATATCACAAGTTGTATATGTGATATACTTTTGTGCACTTGATTGTATCATGTTTGATGATACATGTTTACTTGGTTAAGTGTAAAGAATTAAACCATGGTTAAGTTAATGATTAGGGTTTTCTTTTTCTTACTTATTTATTTATTTATTTATTTTGAAAAGATAAGAAATGAAATGGTTGCTAGTTTTGTTTTTCTTTGAAGCTTCTTGAAGCTTTGACTAAAGTGAGCATTTTGTCTCATACCTAACCCTAACCATTCCACTTAACCTTAGTACATTCTCTACACCTAACCAAGGTTAGAAAATGATAAGTGTTGATTTTATTTTCTATTTTTAATAACACTTATCATATCCTTTTCTTCTTCTTCTTCATCTTCAACATGAAGAAAACCTAGCTACCATCAATGGCAACTAGTGAAAATGAGTGAGAAATCCAATTCTAAAGTGAACCCACTTCCAAAGTGAACTCACTTCCTATTTCTTCATCCTATACCTCTTTCTAAGTAGTATAGGGTGTTTTCTTCACAAGTTTCATGACTTGGTGAAGTGGGAGCTTGATCTAGTGATGCCTCGACGTAGATCATCTTCGGCATCGAAGCCGACGACCAAGCCCGCCCATTTCTTCGATGAACCCGATGCTAGAGTCCGGAATCCGATTTGGATAGAGGAGGGACATCATCGCAGAGCTTAGGAAGTGGTGGACCGGATCTACAAAGGTTGTAGCCCCTTTCCTTTTAAGTTAAAGTCGTTAACTTGCATCGCATAGCCTACACATCTAGATAACGCTCCGTATTAGGGTTTCTCGGCACTTGTAAAATATGAATTCGCCATGTTTGATGCCTTGTGAGACCTCATTAGTGTGCCTAGGAATCCTACAGTTCTCAACTCATGAGAAGGATTTTCCTTGAGCTTGAGGAAGAGGAAGAGGAAAAGATGAGGGAGAGTGAGAATGAGAGAATGAATGAGTTTTTTTGCAACCATAACAAATATATGTGAATTAATCAATTAACAAAATTAATCAAAAAGGAAAAAGGTGATGGTATGTTGAAATGACCATTATCATTTCACATTAAATGGGTTTTGCAAAGATCAAAGAGCTTCTTTGCATGAAATGATGATGGTCAACTTTTCAACCTTGGTCAACAAGTCAACCTTGGTCAACAAGTCAACAACCCTAACCATAACTCAATTTCCTTTAATTAATATTATTAATTGATATTTCACATATTCATTAGTATTTGGTAAAAGACAACCGTCAACTGTGCATACACACCCGTACCAAAACCCTAATGAGAATCCTCTTCCTCTGCCTTAGTCAACTGTGCATACACACCCGCATTCATGTTCCGAGGAACACGAATACAATGAGATAAAACTAACCCCAAAACATAGACTAGTATCTGGCTCAAACCAGAGCCCGCTAGTAATGACTGTCCGGACACCAAACGTGCACAAGTGCGCGGATGTGAACGAACCCTGTCGCAAAACCATGCGATCTCTACTTTGTTTTGCCCAAAGGCGAATAACCCTATGTGTGGGACTCTAAAGACTCGACACTACGCTGGCAGTGGGTTTAACCACAGACCGCAAGCGGCACTAGCTGTATGTAACGGTCCCCAGGTAGATGCCGATAAGAAGACTGATGATGCGATCCCATCCGAGCTCCTACTGAGCCTGTATGTGACAATCTCCCTACAGTCCAGTCTGTTCGTCTGAGAATATCGTATGGCAGGCCTAGGGGGTGGTAAACGTCAGTCCCCTAATAGCGGTACAAGTCGTGCCGGAGTGTAGCCCAGAATACCCTGAGATATCACTGGAAACCTACCGGTATATCTCGTTAGCCCTGGCCAGGGACTTTGTGTAATGGCTCTCCAAGACACAGCGCGATATCAACCCCCAATACCGGGAGAGACGAATCCTATCTGACCGTCACTGCCTCCAAGTGCTTCGGGACTGCACCCAACTACTACCTGTTTGCACGACTCCTTTGAGCCGTGGTAGGGTAGTAATCAAAGTACAGTGGGAACACACTCGAGGCGAAGTGACAGTGTCAAGTCAGCGGATTAAGCTGTACTCATGTCACCTGGGAACTGATAACTGACGATAGGTATAGTACCAACCAACAGTTCCCGACAAGTCCTGTCCAGTGTACTCGTAACCTAACGAGCACCCGCATACTATCGCAAGTACGACGTACTGACGGCTGTGGGACAGACTGTCTCCCCTGCTGGGATGAGAAGTACATACGCTAGTCTACTTCGGAGTATCGATGCCCCGTCTCGATAATCCCACGACCAGGGACGTGTATATAAGGATGTGCTTGTAGATTACCTTGCCCCCATGAGTGTGACTGCCATCACAACGCTGGTAATCAAGCAAAGGTCCTAAGGGCTCCACTAATGCGTATAGGTGATATACTAAAAGAAACATATGTACACATTAAAGTAGAGACAAACCAAGTAGCATACTACCATTTCGAGCAAGATTGTCTATACAACTGTGAATATCCCAAGCTTCCATCAAGTAATATACATACTAGTATGATACAGTAATGGCCTCTAGGGCATATACACTAACAATCTCCCACTTGCACTAAGGCCATGTACTAGCGTATCGAAGACCTATCATCTCGATCAGCCGCTCGAACTGAGTCTGGGGTAAGGCCTTGGTGAGTGGATCTGCAGTGTTATCTTCTGAAGCAACCCTCCGAATCTCGATCTCCTGGCGATCCACGATCTCCCTGATCAGGTGATACCGCCTCAAGATGTGTCTGGATTTCTGATGGGACCGGGGTTCCTTCGCTAAAGCTATAGCCCCGTTATTGTCGCAATACAGAGGTATTGGATCAACAAAGGATGGAACCACCTGAAGTTCTTTCAAGAACTTCCTCATCCAGACGGCTTCTTTTGCGGCATCAGATGCAGCGATATATTCCGCTTCCATTGTCGAGTCAGCAACGGTTTCTTGTTTGGGACTCTTCCAACACACCGCCCCTCCATTGAGGGTAAAGACAAAACCCGACATGGACTTGGAATCATCCTTGTCACTCTGGAAGCTGGAGTCAGCAAAGGCCTCGATCTGGAGGTCTTTTCCACCATACACCAAGAATATCTCCTTAGTCCTTCTCAGGTACTTGAGAATGTTCTTTATCTCTATCTAGTGCTTCTCCCCAGGGTTTGACTGATACCGGCTTACCACACTCAGTGCATAAGCTACATCTGGTCTGGTACACAACATCGCATACATTATAGAGCCTACCGCAGAAGCGTAGGGTATAATAGACATGCGATCCCTTTCCAAATCAGTCATGGGAGATATCTCCTTGGAGAGGGTGATCCCGTGACAAGCCGGTAGATTACCGCGCTTGAAATCTTCCATACTGAATCTTTTCAGTATGGTGTTGATGTACCTGAACTGCGAAAGTCCCAATATCCTCTTGGATCTATCACGATGGATCCGGATCCCCAAAATGTAGGAGGCATCACCCTGGTCTTTCATGGAGAACCTGTGTGACAAGAACTCTTTGACATATTGTAGCATAGGAATGTCATTTCCTATCAGGAGAATGTCATCCACGTATAAAACGAGGAATACGACAGTTCTTGCTACAAATCTAATATAGATACATGGTTCATCTGGATTTTTGATAAAGCTAAATTCTTTGACCGTCTCATCAAAACAGATGTTCCAACTCCGCGATGCCTGCTTTAGTCCATAAATGGACTTAAGCAACTTGCTCACCTTTCCGCTGCTCCCACTCTGAATGAAACCCTCTGGCTGGTCCATATAGACACACTCCTCTAAATTTCCATTTAGAAAAGCGGTCTTTACGTCCATCTGCCAAATCTCATAGTCGTAGAAGGCAGCACTGGCAAGAAGGATCCGAATGGATTTCAGCATAGCCATTGGAGAAAAGGTTTCGTCATAGTCCAAACCAGGTCTTTGACGAAAACCCTTTACAACAAGTCTAGCTTTATATGTCTCAACCTGTCTATCTACACCAATCTTCCTCTTGAAGATCCACTTGCATCCTACGGGTTTTACCCATCTGGAGCAACGTCCAAAGTCCATACTTTGTTGGTGTACATGGACTCCATTTCGGTCCGTATTGCATCTAGCCATTTTACCGAGTCAACGCTCTGAATGGCCTGCTGGAAGCTAGTCGGCTCATCATCATTACCAATGATGCAATCCTCTCTATCCCCGTCTATGAGAAAACCGCAGTATCTCTCGGGCGGATGAGACTGCCTACTACTCCTGCGGAGCGGCGTAGGAATGTCCTGTTCTTTCGAACCCTCTGGTTTACTAAGCTTTCAGTAATAGCTCATTGGTTCTGGAACTTCTTCCAGTTCTATTGCGCTCCCACTTATCTGATTTTCCAAAAATTCAGTTTCTAAGAAGTAGGCATGACGAGAAACAAAGACCTTTTGTTCCTCTTCGCAATAGAAGAAATATCCCTTGGAGTCCTTTGGATATCCCACAAACTTGCACTGTACTGAGCGTGCCTCGAGCTTGTCCGCATGCTGCTTTTTGACAAAAGCTGGACATCCCCATGTCTTAATGTGCTTATGATAGGGTTTCTTCCCACACCACATCTGATATGGTGTGGTAAGCACAGTCTTAATTGGAACTCGGTTCAAAAGGTATGCAGCTGATTCTAGTGCATATCCCCAGAATAATCGCGGTAACTCAGCGTTACTCATCATGGAACGTACCATATCCAATAGGGTTCGGTTCCGTCTCTTCGATACACCGTTATGTTGCGGAGTGTATGGAGGAGTAAGCTGAGAGAGAATTCCATTCTCTTTTAAGTAATCCAGGAACTCGACACTTAAGTATTCACCACCTCGATCAGATCTTAGTGTTTTGATACTTTTGCCTGTTTGTTTTTCTACTTCATTCTTGTATTCCTGGAACTTTCCAAAGGCTTCGGATTTATGTTTCATTAAGAAGACATATCCGTACCTTGAAAAGTCATCCGTAAAAGTAATGCAATAAGAATAACCACTTCGCGCATGTGTAGACATTGGACCGCGCACATCACTGTGTACGAGTCCCAAGAGCTCGCTCGCTCTTACTCCGTGTCCAGTGAACGGAGTCTTTGTCATCTTTCCTTTGAGACAGGATTGACAAGTTGCATATGAATGATATTCGAACGGATCCAAATATCCTTCTGTATGTAACTTAGTCAATCTCCTCTCATTGATGTGACCCAGTCTACAATGCCATAAGAAAGTATGATTGATTTCTGGAGACTTTCTTTTGTGTGTATTCTGGACATTGAAAATCTGTGGTTGGTTTAATATGTATATACCATTGTTTAATGTACCCGACCCAATCAAAACTTGATTAAGGTGAATGTTCACAACATTAATTACAAATGCAAATTCATAACATTCTTTAGATAATAAAGATACAGATATGATATTACAGGTTGCATTGGGTATAAAATAACAATCACGCAAAACCAAAACATGTCCATCTGACATTCCCAGGTGATAGTCCCACACGGACTCAGCATCCATGCCAGTTCCGTTTGCAACTCTGAGGGTCATATCACCTGCCTTCAAAACCCTACGCCTTCTCAGTGCCTGCAAAGAATTACAGATATGGGATCCTGATTCGGTATCCAATACCCAGGAAGTAGAGTTTATTGAAAGACAGTTTTCAATAACATACACACCTGAAGCTGAAGCCGCAACTTGCTTCGGATCCTGGTTTCTGGCCTTCCAAGCCCTGCAATCCTTTTTCCTGTGTCCACTCTTGTGACAGTAAAAGCATTCTTCCTTTCCCACAAGCTTTCCCGCTACCTTTGTTGCTTTTGCCTTTCCCTTCGTATCCACTTTACTAGAACCGCCCCTTGGTTTGGCGGGGGCTTTCTTCTTCTTTCCCTTGGCTTTCGCCTTGGACATAGAAGAGGAAGATCCTCCTACAAACAAAGTGGATGTTTCCCTACCTTTCTGTAGGGTGCCCTCAGCACTCCTCAATATGTTCAGAAGTTCGGAAAGTTCAACCTCCTTTTCCTTGCATGTTGAAGTTTATGATAAACTGGGCGTAAGTGGAAGGAAGGGACTGGAGAATCAAGTCAATGTAGAGCTCATTCTCCAACGTGGTCCCAAGGTCCGTGGGCTCTTCAATGAAGCCAATCATCTTAAGCACGTGTTCCGCTACCGATGATCCGACGGCCAATCTCGCCGAAAACAACTTTTTCGAGACTTCGTATCTGGCGATACGGGATTGCTCCCCATACAGTTCTTTTGTATGAAGAAATATGGATTCTAGGTCCATATTCTCATGCCTCCTCTGATGTTCATTGTCCATAGAGGCAAGCACGGGGCACTTGGCCTTCGTGCAATCGATCTCCCATGTCTTACGGATTTCTATATCCGCGACACTGGAGGTGGGACCTGGGATAGGAGGAGCTTTGGTGGTAAGGAGATACCCCAACTGGTCGTAAGTGATTGCCATTTTGACATTCCTGAGCCAATCTTTGTAGTTTGGCCCCGTCAGTATGTTTTTATCTAGTAATAACTTAAGTCCGGTCATGTCGATTGGTCGCTGCAATTAGGAGAGAGAAAAGAAACACTTTAGCATGATGCTCTTGCAAGTTTAGAGTGGTTTTTAGTTTGTCTAAACAGGATGGCTCCCACTGTCTCTCGAATCCCTCCTCAAACCATAAAGGAAGAATTAATCGGGATCAATCTCACCGTACAATACTTACTTAACCATTCAGCCAGGACAGTGTCGGTACTCAGAGGGAGGTTTTCCAACGCTTTCGCGAAGTTCCTTAATTTAAGAACCTCTTTTCCCTGGGGGCGTAGCCCCGCTAACACCTTTCTAGACACCTACTAGGTTTATAGTATTGATCGTTAAGTGAGAAATTTCCCGAGGAGTAGCATATACTCACAGTAGGATCGGGATCCAAATATCATCGCGTGACAAAACTGAAGGAATCCTACCAGAATCATCACACTTTAAATGGTATGCAGCGCTAGCAAGTTTCAGTTTCTTTTGAAACTCCCGATGTGGATTTTTGCCCCATGCTCTTATGACCTTGACTTTGGCCAACAAATCATAAGTCATATGCCAAGTTCTACCCATCATTCTCCAGGTTAATTTGAACCCACCCGTACCTACCCTTGACTTTGGCCAATAAGGCAGTACGACTGTCCCAAACCAACACATCTATCTATGCTGCATATGAATACCCAATAGCTACCAAACACTGTGCCTTGACTTTGGCCAACAAACACAGCTTGAATACTATTGACTATCCATATGAAATGACGGAGGGCTACGAATGGTTTTGGCGAAACCGTGAACGTAGTGAACTTGATATAATCGATGGAACGAGATAGCTTTTAAAAGGAGTGGTTCAAGCTCCGCATTTAAAAGTTGGTTTTTGAAAAGAACCGAGTGGTTTTGAAAGTGTTCCAACGACTTTTACTTGGTTTATTTTCTTGCATTAATTTTAATGCGTCCCATCATTTAATCCTACCATTGCAGAAAACAACGAAAATATGACGTATGCTTATGCCATCCGCATTCGCCACGGGGCCCCGTCATCACCCGTTAGGTTACTTAACTAACGACAGAGCGGGGGATGGACTAGCGCGGATGCAAAACATAAGCAACGCCTAAATAGATATCATATATAGATATATACACATTTCTCAGATGCAATGATAGCCATTCCAGATCACAGATGAATACATTGGATATACTAGGAATCCGCATTCCGTTCGAGCCTGTAACGAAAAGCGGATTACACGGTCGCGATGAATAGCCAATACCCCACCCTAGACCCCTATGGGTGCGGCAAACTACCCGCCAAGTACCCGAAGCGAAGCAACCTCCCTCAACGACGTGAGTAGGCCACTCGGCACTTCAAGATACCCGGTAGTTTGTGCACCCCACCTTGGGTCTATCCTAAGAGCAAAAACAGTAAAAAGAAATTATACAATGGCGGCTACAACCTCATCCCGGATGTGCGGCCATACAAATAATATTACATCAAATTACATATTTACATGAATTGAAAGATAAAGAAAAAACTCTCATCTCACAACCCCCCGGTTATTCATCCGCGACAATCCAACGAATTCATATACACATACCAACAACATTACAGATCACAGATATGTATAACTCCCACTAATCGACGTATAGCGATTAGAAGACGTTCAATACATATAAAACATTACAGATGCAACCCATTAGCCAAAGTCTATAGAAAATCGATCAAAATACGGATTTGTAACCACCCGAAAAACAAATTTGTTCTCTGGAAATTCTGGGCAGAAACAAACCATCCTAAAATCCACAAAACACCAATATAAGAACACTGCAGGAAAAACGACCCACGACCGAGTCAACTCGGCCGCGGATCCGCGGCGAGTTGGCCGAGTCACTGGATCGTTTTTCTTGGGTGTTCTGTAAAAACCCTGAGCCGATTTTTAGTACATGATTTATTATTTTTTGAGCAGAAATAAAAATCGGCAGAAAGTTGATATTTTTAACGTGTTTTGCGGTTTTTTGTCCGATCGAAATTCTAGATACTTTGCTAACATGCTAGGGTGTGTTTAGCTAGGCTCTGATACCACTGTAAGTCCACGTTACCTCTCCCAGTTCTTTCGGACTTGCGGAAATGGTGAAAAACGATTTTTAGGGTTATGGTAACATGGACTATAAAACCCGGATCTTTGCTAAACTACACACTAGCAACTAACAAGAGCTTTACCTACCCGGTTAGGGGTTATACCTTAACTTGAACTCCTTCTGTTGGACTCCTTGTGGTGGTCGGATGGTTCTCTCCTCATCGCCTTCTCTTGCCGAAGATGGATCCACCTGAGGGTCTCTACCTTGAGCTCCTTCCTCGAACTTGAGATAACTAAAGTATTAGGCTTGCTAGACCTTCAACCTTAGGATTAGTAGAGAGTGGCTTTGGTGTTTTTATCTCAAAGGAAATGGTTCTCAACTCATGAGAAGGATTTTCCTTGAGCTAGAGGAAGAGGAAGAGGAAAAGATGAGAGAGAGTGAAAATGAGAGAATGATGAGTTTTTTTGCAACCATAACAAATATATGTGAATTAATCAATTAACAAAATTAATCAAAAAGGAAAAAGGTGATGGTATGTTGAAATGACCATTATCATTTCACATTAAATGAGTTTTGCAAAAATCAAAGAGCATCTTTGCTTGAAATGATGATGGTCAACTTTTCAACCTTGGTCAACAAGTCAACCTTGGTCAACAAGTCAACAACCATAACCATAACTCAATTTCCTTTAATTAATATTATTAATTGATATTTCACATATTCATTAGGGTTTGGTAAAAGACAACCGTCAACTGTGCATACACACCCGTACCAAAACCCTAATGAGAATTCTCTTTCTCTGCCTCAGTCAACTGTGCATACACACCCGCATTCGTGTTCCGAGGAACACGAATACAATGAGATAAAACTAACCCCAAAACATATACTAGGATCTGGCTCAAACCAGAGCCCGCTACTAATGACTGTCCGGACACCAAACGTGCACAAGTGCGCGTATGTGAACGAACCCTGTCGCAAAACCATGCGACCTCTACTCTGTTTTTCCCAAAGGCGAATAACCCTCTGTGTGGGACTCTAAAGACTCGACACTACGCTGGCAGTGGGTTTAAGCACAGACCGCAAGCGGCACTAGCTGTACGTAACGGTCCCCAGGTAGATGCCGATAAGAAGACTGATGAGGTGATCCCATCAGAACTCCTACTGAGCCTGTATGTGACAATCTCCGTACAGTCCAGTCTGTTCGTCTGAGAATATCGCATGGCAGGCCTAGGGGGGTGGTAAACGTCAGTCCCCTAATAGCGGTACAAGTCGTGCCGGAGTGTAGCCCAGAACACCCTGAGATATCACTGGAAACCTACCAGTATATTTCGCTAGCTCTGGTCAGGGACTTTGTGTAATGGCTCTCCAAGACACACGCGATATCAACCCCCAATACCGGGAGAGACGAATCCTATCTGACCGTCACTGCCTCCAAGTGCTTCGGGACTGCACCCAACTACTACCTGTTTGCACGACTCCTTTGAGCCGTGGTAAGGTAGTAATCAAAGTACAGTGGGAACACACTCGAGGCGAAGTGACAGTGTCAAGTCAGCGGACTAAGCTGTACTCATGTCACCTGGGAACTGATAACTGACGATAGGTATAGTACCAACCAATAGTTCCCGACGAGTCCTGTCCAGTGTACTCGTAACCTAACGAGCACCCGCATACTATTTCAAGTACGACGTACTGACGGCTGTAGGACAGACCGTCTCCACTGCTGGGATGAGAAGCGCATACGCTAGTCTACTCCGAAGTTTCGATGCCCCGTCTCGATAATCCCACGACCAGGGACGTGTATATAAGGATGTGCTTGTAGATTACCCAGCCCCCACGAGTGTGACTGCCATCACAACGCTGGTAATCAAGCAAAGGTCCTAAGGGCTCCACTAATGCGTATAGGTGATATACTAAAAGAAACATATGTACACATTAAAGCAGAGACAAACCAAGTAGCATACTACCATTTCCAGCAAGATTGTCTATACAACTGTGAATATCCCAAGCTTCCATCAAGTAATATACATAATAGTATGATATAGTAATGGCCTCTAGGGCATATACACTAACGGCGATTTGCGTTTGTGATCCGAGTATCATGCTTATATCGCTTGGATTTTAGTTTTGATGATTGGGTTTCATGATATTTTGTTCGTGCACCATGGCTACACCTGCTGGGTATTTACATTTTGCACATAGTTATTGCACTTGATATACGTTTTACACACTGTTGTGTTGGTTTATGATTTGTGCATGTCTATTGCACTTGATGTTGATTTTGTGCCTTGGCTGCACGTGTTTATGATTTCATAGATTTCATACTGTTGATTTGATTTTGTGTATATGGTACGCGCTCGATTTGATTTTTGCACTCGGTATAGCTCGCATGTGCTTGTAGTGCATTGATACGGATTTTGTGCACATAGTTGCACACGTTTTTGGATTTTATACACCTTGGTACACTCGGTGCTGCTTTTTATACGCATTTGAGTTATTGATGAGTTTCCGTGCATTTGTTGCACTAGATTGGTATTTCGTGCACTGGATGCACCGGATTTGTGTTTCGTGGATTTGTTGTACTAGATTTTCAGACGAACAGACCGGACTGTACGGTAAGTGTTACTGGTTGGATTCACAGGAGTGTGAGCGGGCTTGCTCGTCGATCTTCTGATCGCTCAATACCCGGGTGGCCGTTACGTTTAGCAGACCGCTTGCGGCTTGTGGGTGTTTGATATGATCATCACCTGCTGCCGGCGTATTGACGAGTCTTTAGAGTCCTACACAGAGGTTTCCTGGCTCAAGCAAAACGAAATAGGAGCGCATATGAGATATGTGCGGGACCGAGAATAATGCGTATATGTGATACCGTATTCTATTCTCGCGATTTGTATCATCGACAGGTTATATGTGATATAGCCGGGTTACCGGATCAAGTGTTGATTCGATACATTGATACACTTGATACTAGTCGGTTATATGCGATATGACCGGATCATTAAATCAAGTGTTGATTTAATGATTTAATGCATAATTATATATTTGATATATTACTTTGCATTAACTAGTATTGGTTCACTTTAAATGGATTTTCTCACTTGAATTGTACAAGTTGTGTATGTGATATACTTTTGTGCACTTGTTTGTATCATGTTTGATGATACATGCAAACTTGGGTTTGTGTAAAGACTTAAACCATAGTTATGATTATGGTTAGGGTTTTGATTTACTCACTTATTCATTTATCTATTCTTTTAGGTTAAAAGATAAAAGGAAAGAAAACAAAATGGTTGCTTTCAAACTTGAAGCTTGTTGAAGCTTCATGAAGCTTTGACCAAGTGACCATTTTGTCTTCATCTCCTTACCCTAACCATTCCCACTAACCATAGTTTATTCTCTACACCTAATCATGGTTGCCATATGATAAGGATTGATATTTATTTTCTATTTTGAGAATAACTTATCATATTATATTCTATCATCTTCTTCTTCTTCTTCAAGAAGAAGAAACCTTGCCTCCATCAATGGCAACTAGTGAAAAAGAGTGAGAAATCCAATTCTAAAGTGAACCCACTTCCTATTTCTTAATCCTCTACCTCTTGCCAAGTAGTATAGGGTGTTTTCTTCACAAGTTTCTTGACTTGGTGAAGTTGGAGCTTGATCTAGTGTTGCCTCGACGTAGATCATCTTCGGCATCGAAGTCGACGACCTAGCCCGCCCATTTCTCCGATGAAGCCGACGCTAGAGTCCGGGATCCGATATGGACAGTGAGGGGACTTCATCACGGAGCCATGGAGGTGGAGAACCGGATCTACAAAGGTTGTAGCCTCTTTCTTTTAGTTAAGTTGTTAACTAGTTTCTTTTTTCGCCTAAACTCTAGTCAACGATCCGTATTAGGGTTTCCCGGCACTTGTAAAATTTGAAATTGGCATGGTTGATGCCTTGTGAGACCTCTAGTGTGTGCCTAGGAACCCTACAGTGGTATCAGAGCCTAGCTAGAGCCTTAGGCGATGTGTAGACGGAGTTAGAAGTCCGATCGACCCGAAACCCGAACTCTAAAATGCTCTCAGGAAATTTTCTGAAAATTTGGATTTTTGTGAATTAAAAATTGCTAAAAAATTCAGCAGGGTCTTATTTGAATTATTGTGAAATTCGAGGGGCTAATTCATCAAAAGCGCGGCGGAACCGCGGCACAACCATGGCTTGTGCGGCGGTTCCGCGGCCATTTTGTCACATTAATTTATGAATTTTGCATAGTAATTCATGTTTTCAGGTGCTGAGTTTTCTGGGAATTTTTAATTTTAACTCAAGAGTTGAGTTTTCTGGGGTGTTTTGGAGCTTGGATGATTCGATCGGATTATCAGACTTTGTCTATGTGGCTTTCCGGATATTTTAGAATATGTTAAAAAGTTCGACCGGATATAAATACCCACCTTTTCCCCTGCCGGAAAATTTCCAAGTGTTGGATTTTTCTGTAGTTTAAGGACGTTCTAAGTAGTGCAAGTAACGCGATGGTCCCTCTAGAAGACAACAAACCTTAACTCGATTATGTGACCGTCTTGAACTGCCCTTTGAACCTTAGGGTTTGGGGCAGTACGGCGTGCCACATGTGAGGCGTTGGCTTGACCCTTCTATGGATGGACCGTTGGTACTGAGGCATGAAGTGAATGTCTTTGAACTTATTTCATGTCTTAAGCTGTTTCGGGAAAACTTGGGTGTTCGATTGTTCGATCGGAAAGTTTAACATTTTCTATCTTATTCGGAATGTGATACAATAATTGGAATTCACAATAAGTTATGAGATAACTGAATGAATGTTATAAATCTAGCGGTTTAGTCTCACTTGATCGGTTGCCATGGAATTTTGATGTGATCAAAAGTCCGTCGCAATCACGTAGCGTACGCGGATACTCGCCGGGTAAACTCAATAGACAGCCTCGTCCCATAGCCCCGACCAAGTGGCTGTAGGAGAACCCCGTCGCCGAAAGCATCCGTTCGGGTGCTCGCGGCAGTGGTGTTCCTCCTTGGTGCACTTCGTCGACGGCGTCGGGGGTGCGGCCGCCTACTAAAGTTTGCGACAAGTATTCGATCAGGATGTCGGGAATTCTGTTGAATTTCCTGACTTGATATTGAAAAGAGTTTTCAATACTGAGACTAAAATGCGGGGTTTATAATTGTTAGGCATGCGATGTCTAAGGAATTCATTTGGCTAGGCATGCGATGTCTAAAGAGGTAGCGGATTCCAACTGTTGTAGTTTTACACTTTCTTTTCTGTGACCGTAAGTGTAATATGTGATATTGCCGGTTTCGTTGCTATATGTCAACGACAATTGGGATGCGCATATTTACTTACGTTGATGACATATGATGTTATGTGTTGCTGGATATGTTATATTGGATCGTCGTGTTTGAATAGCCGGGTTTTTTTTATATGAGATGAGTGGTTTTCATTTTCATTCATGTAAAAACATGTATGTAATATTCTTTTATTGGGGAACTTCCAGGTTGCGGAAGATGTCACCTTTTGTATATTATTTACTTTTCCGCACTAGGATAGACCCAAGGAGGAGGGCACAAGTAATCGGGTTTTGGGGTCCAGTGGGAGACCAAATCGAGGAGTCGAGTCCGGGTCTCCTAACCCTAGAATTGGTAGGGTTGCTTGCCGCTCTCGTAGGGGTCTAGGGGTGTGGGTTTGGCTATTCATCACGACCGTGGAATCCGTGTTTTATACTGACTCGTATTGAAAACACGGACGTCCTAGTATATCCAATATTTCATATGATTCTTCTGCTCGATATCTGTGATGTGATCATGTGATATGTTCTGTGATGGATACTTTATATAGTATATATGATATATTATATAGACGTTACTTATGTTTTACACCCGTGCTAGCCCTGCCCCGCTCTGCCGTTAGTTACCTAACCTAACGGTGCACGAGGGAACATCGAGGCGAATGCGGATGGCATAAGTGTACGTCGTTTTTATCTGTGATGTTTAGGTGATTAAATGATGGGACTTCATTAATATGATTAATGAAATAAAAGAAACCTAAGATGTTGTAGAATCGAATTTCAAAAATAAAACAGGTAGCTACAGTTCTTTCTTTGCACAGCGGTATATATAATATATCCTGCACCTTATTCGATGAGGAAAGGACTGAGATCCCTTCACCGGGAGTGACTCCTTTAGCAATAACTGGTATATGCTACACACTCGGTTTGTCTTTTTGATTGCTTTTAAGAGTTTTTGCTTTGCACAGTGATATATATGATATATCCCGCACCTCATTCGACGAGGAAAGGGCCGACGATCCCTTCACCGGGAGTGACCCCTTTAGCAAAACTGGAAAAGCCTCAAAAACACTCCATTTCAAAATTCATTCGATCCTACAACGATATCAAGTTCATTACGCAATAGGTTTTCATAAAAAAACCTGTCGTAGCCCTCCGTCATTTCAGATAAGTACTAGTTAGTATTCGTGCTGCGGTAGTTTGGCATTCGTCAAGGCGTAGTGTACGGTAGCTAACTAGTATTTATCTGCTAATGCATATGATGCAGATTGGATTAGGGTATTCGTACGGCGTTGTTTGGCATTCGTCAAGGGTCGTGCGGGTGGGTTTAATTCAATCAAGAAATGTACGGGTTGAACTTGATTAGAGGACTATGGGTTGTTTGGCATTCGTCAAGGTCATAGAACACTAGGGGTAAAATATTATCGGGAATTTCAAGTGTTGAAATTTGAAATGAGATTGCATACCTTCTATGAGATAGTTGGATCCCGATACCCGCTGCGAGTAAGAGATACTCCTGGGAGAGTTTTACACATTACAATTAGCCGATCAAGTAGGTGTCTAGAAAGGTGTTAACGAGGTTACGCCTCTGGGAAAACGAGGTTTACATTAATTAGGTTTGTGCGAAAGCACGGGGGACCTCCCTCAAAGTACCGACACTGGCCTGGCTGAAAGATTGGCGAACTTGTAGCGTGTAATTAATCCCGGCTAGTCTTTCCTTTTAGGGTTTGAAGGAAGATTTGATAAAAACAGTGGGAGCCATCCTGATTAGATAAAATAATAACCAATCTATTCTTGCAAGAGCGCACGCTGAGTGTTATTCTTCTCTCTCTCTCCAGGTAGCGACCATATTACGCCTTAATCAAGATAACAATATGGATGTATTGACTGAACCCGCTTGTTATACTGAGCTGGGGAACGTTGGTCCCGCTCCAACTTATAATTGTTATAGGACAGAGCAGGAAATTGGGGAATACCAGATTTCCCGTGCCGCCCAAACGAAGAGAGTGCATGCTGATGCATCATCTTCGGGTGTGTTCATTACAAAGAACTGTTTCTCTGTATCCTCTACGTCCTGGGTATGTGATACCAGATCAGGATCCCAGATATTTAATCTGTTACATAGGGCTACAGCTAGGTAGAGAACTGAGAACGGGTGATAAGTTTCATGAGGCAGAAAACGGGGCAAGTGTTGCAGCCAAGTCTGTTGGTCACTGTCACCCTGTATTACAAATACATTGATTCTGAACGAATGTTATTAGATACCGAACCTGATATACAAAATCATATCAGTCTCTTTATAAATAAAGAAATGATAAAATTTTGTATTGTTGGATTATGTTTTGAACATTTCCTATATCAAAAGTTGATCGGTTCAGGCACGTTATCTAAAAGCATTGATGTTCTAAATCAAAATACAGTTCTTAGTATACGGAACACACATAAGAGGAAGAGTTCAGAAATGAACGAATTCTTCTTGAGGCATTGTAGACTAGGTCATATCAATGCGATCCGACTGGCTGAAGTTACATTTTAGATGCATATTTAAATCAGTTTGAATTTACATCTTATGAAACTTGCCAGTCATGTCACAGAGATAAGATGACCATAGCTCCGTTTACTGCAAACAGAGAAAGAGTTGGTGAACTCTTGGGATGATACATGTTGATGTAAGGTCCCCTGTCTACATATGCCAAGACCGGTTCCTTGTACTTCATTACATTCTCTGATAATCTCTTTAGATTCAGACATATGTTCTTGTTGAAACACAAGTCCGAACCTTTTGAGATATTCACAGAATATAAGTTAGAACCAAAACGGGTATAAGTATTATGTCCTTTGATGTGATCAAGGAGGAGAATACTTGAGCACGGAATTCCTGGATAATTCTAAAGGAGAATGAGATTCTCTCTCAGCATTACTCCTCCGTATACACCATAGCACGATGGTATATCGGGGCGGAGCAATAACACCCTATGTGATAAGGTGTGCTCTATGATGAGTACTACTGAGTTACCTATTTCCTTTTTGGGAATTATGCGCTTGAGAAGCTGCATGCCTATTGAATAGGGTTCGAATCAAATCAGCTGCCTACCACTTCATATGTGATATGGAAAGGGAAGAGCCTATATCTTAAGTTAGTTAAGATTCGGGGTTGACCGGCCTATGTCTTAAAGCAAAATCCGGACAAACTCGAGGCAAGGTCTGTAATGTAGAACTGGAAAGGTTCCAGCTTTACAAAATACAGCAGATGATTTGATAAAACCAAAGAATTCAATAGTTACCAACAAATCTCAGCCTCTCCGCCGATCTAGTAAGGTTCCTCACCCGCCTGAGAGATACTTCGGTTACTCTATGACAGTGGGAGCGAGGATTGCATCATGAGATGATGACCCAACTAGTTTCGAGCTGGCCATCAGGAGTAAGACTCTGTAAAAATGGCTAGATGCTTAGTGATATGAGATGGAATCCATGTACACCAACAAAGTATGGACTTTGGTTGCTATATCTAAAGGGTTAAATCCCCATCAGGAGCAAGTATATCTTGAGAAGATTACTTGGTGTAGATAGAAAAGTTGAGACTTTCAAAGCTAGACTTGTTAAAGCTTTTCGTCATCGACCAGGCATGGATAATGATGAAACCTTTTCAAGTGGCTATGCTTAAGTCCATCCAGATCCTACTTGCCACGGCTACATACCATGACTGCGATATCTGGCTGTTGGGTGCCATGACTGCTTTTCTAAATGATGTTTTAGAAGAGAACGTCTATAAGTACACAGCCAGAGGGCTTCGTAGACAGTGGGAGCAGCGGAAACGTGTACAAGATGCTTTATAGGATAAAGCAGGCATCGCGGAGTTGGAACATCTGTTTTGATGTGTTAGTCAAAGAGTTTGACATCATCAAAATGGTAGATAAACCTTGTATAAACAAAAAGGTAGTAGGGAGTATAGTGACGATCCTCGTAGAATACGTGGATGACATGCTCTTGATAGGGAAGGAGTTTCCTATGCTACGCTCGGTCAATCTCCGCTTATCATAATGATTCTCCATATAGGATCAAAGTGATACCTCCTAAATCCTGGATTTTGGATCTATGAGATAGATCTAATTGGATGTTAGGATTCTCACTAGTTGTAGTGAGATGGTATCAACCAATCCTGGGGAAAATCACTGGAAGGGTTCCAGGGTGATAAGGACAACTGAAAGTCAGTCACAGGCATTGTCTTTACCCTCAGTAAAGGGACGGTATGTTGGAAGAGTTCCAAACTAGATACCGTGGCATACTAGACGATAAAGGCTCGATACATCGCTACTTAAGATGCTACCAAAGAGGCAGTCTGGCTGTATATTTGTTCATGAGATGAACTTAGTTCCTCCCATTGTGTGACAATGGAGTTGTGGCTTATGCCAAGGAACGTCCGTCCGATCAGTGATCCAGACATATTCTAAGGCAGTATCACCTGATCATGGAGATGGTTGATCTCCAGGGTGATCGAGGTTAGGAGAGTAGACTCAGAGGACAACACGGCGGATCCACTCACAAAGGCCTTTTCCCAGAGAGAGACTTTTATGGGATGGTTGAGTATGAGATACTACAACCACTGCTATCAGATGGCCCTAGTGCAAGTGGGAGATTGTTAGTTATATGTATGCCCTAGAGGCCATTACTATACATAGGATGTATATTGTAGTGGGTGCTTGGACATATATAGGGAGGACTTTCTTGCTCGACATGATAGTATGCTATCTGGTTGATCTTTACCTTAACGTGTACACTGATTGTCTCTCTGTTACATGTTGGTAAAGCCTTTAGGATGTGTACTTGACTACCTGGACTATGATGCGGATCATACTAGTGGGGACATGGTAGTCCATAAGTACATCCTTCAAAGTCCCTAGTCGTGGGTATATCGAGACGGGGCATCGATATACCAGAGTAGACTAGCGTATACCTTCTCGACCTATACAGATGGGCGATGGATGATCCCATATCCATTGGTGTTTGACATCAGAGATGATATACGGGTGCTCAGTGGAGACTGGGTATGCTAGACGGACTTGCCGAGAACTTCCAGATGGTATTATATTTTACGTCAGATGGCAGTTCTCTGGTGACACCGGTACAGTGTAGTCTGTTGACCCGAGATCGTCATAGAGACTTGTGTGATTCCCACTGTGCTTTGATTTCCACCTTACCACGTCCAAGAGGGCATGCAAAACGGTGGTTTTTGGGTACAGTCCCGAATCACATGGAGGCAATGAGCGATAGGAGGGGATTCGTCTCTCCCGGTATAGGGAGTTGATGTTGCGATGTGTTCGATTGGCTATAACCGGAAATCCCTGGCCAAGGTTGCTGAGATTTACTGGTAAGTGTTACCAGTAGTTTCTCGAACTGTTATAGACCTCGTATCGACACAACTTATCGAGCTATTGGGGTCTGACGTTTACCACCCCTAGGCGAGATATGCGACGTATCAGACGAACAGACCGGACTGTACGGTAAGTGTTACTGGTTGGATTCACAGGAGTGTGAGCGGGCTTGCTCGTCGATCTTCGGATCGCTCAATACCCGGGTGGCCGTTACGTTTAGCAGACCGCTTGCGGCTTGTGCGTGTTTGATATGATCATCACCTGCTGCCGGCGTATTGACGAGTCTTTAGAGTCCTACACAGAGGTTTCCTGGCTCAAGCAAAACGAAATAGGAGCGCATATGAGATATGTGCGGGACCGAGAATAATGCGTGTATGTGATACTGTATTCTATTCTCACGATTTGTATCATCGACATGTTATATGTGATATAGCCGGGTTACCGGATCAAGTGTTGATTCGATACATTGATACACTTGATACTAGTCGGTTATATGCGATATGACCGGATCATTAAATCAAGTGTTGATTTAATGATTTAATGCATAATTATATATTTGATATATTACTTTGCATTAACTAGTATTGGTTCACTTTAAATGGATTTTCTCACTTGAATTGCACAAGTTGTGTATGTGATATACTTTTGTGCACTTGTTTGTATCATGTTTGATGATACATGCAAACTTGGGTTTGTGTAAAGACTTAAACCATCGTTATGATTATGGTTAGGGTTTTGATTTACTCACTTATTCATTTATCTATTCTTTTTGGTTAAAAGATAAAAGGAAAGAAAACAAAATGGTTGCTTTCAAACTTGAAGCTTGTTGAAGCTTCATGAAGCTTTGACCAAGTAACCATTTTGTCTTCATCTCCTTACCCTAACCATTCCCACTAACCATAGTTTATTCTCTACACCTAATCATGGTTGCCATATGATAAGGATTGATATTTATTTTCTATTTTGAGAATAACTTATCATATTATATTCTATCATCTTCTTCTTCTTCTTCAAGAAGAAGAAACCTTGCCTCCATCAATGGCAACTAGTGAAAAAGAGTGAGAAATCCAATTCTAAAGTGAACCCACTTCCTATTTCTTCATCCTCTACCTCTTGCCAAGTAGTATAGGTTGTTTTCTTCACAAGTTTCTTGACTTGGTGAAGTTGGAGCTTGATCTAGTGTTGCCTCGACGTAGATCATCTTCGGCATCGAAGTCGACGACCTAGCCCGCCCATTTCTCCGATGAAGCTGACGCTAGAGTCCGGGATCTGATATGGACAGCGAGGGGACTTCATCACGGAGCTATGGAGGTGGAGAACCGGATCTACAAAGGTTATAGCCTCTTTCTTTTAGTTAAGTTGTTAACTAGTTTCTTTTTTTGCCTAAACTCTAGTCAACGATCCGTATTAGGGTTTCCCGGCACTTGTAAAATTTAAAATTGGCATGGTTGATGCCTTGTGAGACCTCTAGTGTGTGCCTAGGAACCCTACATCTTCTCGTCGTCGTCCCGTTCTCCCCGCGGAATCTCCGGTCTTCACCTCCTCGCCGAAAGGGCACCACATCGCCGGCTTCTTTTACGGGCTCCCACCTCTGGACCGAGGCAACTCGGGCACGAAGTTGGCGAGTCGACGTGCCCAAGAATTGCTGTAGAATAAGTGTAGTGCTATGTCTCATTGGGGTTTAGGAAGTTGCCTTTTGGTGGAGGAAATGAACCATGAATCTTTTGCAATGAACTAGGGGATTTTTGTAGCAAGAAAAGTACAAAAATTCCACACTCAAATTTTGGACAGCCCTCCATCAAAGTGGCCGGCCTCCTCATGAGCCATAAGAGAATGAAAGAGAGGGAGAAAGTCCAAGAAGGTGTGTATTAAAAATGATGCAAGAGAGAATAGGATAAAAATCATGAAGGAAAAAGCAAGCCACACCCCCTTTCATCATAACCAACCATCATCATCAAGCATGATGACTCCAAAAGTAAACCATGATGAATAAGAAAGTCAAGCAATGATTATCCAAGGAAAGTCAAATGAGGGTGCAACCATCATGAAGCAATAATGTGCAAAGACCACCCTCCAAAATGCTTATTTGCACAAATGCAAATAAGCCCTCCTCCACCAATCTTCAGCCAATGAAAGATATACAGAAAAATGGTCGAAACGGAAAACAAACTGGCAACCCCTAAAAACTGATCCCGTAATAAATTACAGGAAAACCCCGCTACTGTATATACATACCCGCATTTGTATTCCGACCGAATACAAATGCAATGAGACAAAATCTACACAGTACAACACTAGGATCCGGCTTAAACCAAAGCCTGCTAGTATTATCCGTCCGATCACGATCCGTGTAATACCGCACATATCTGATCGAACCCTGCCATATCTCCATACGACCTCTACAGCGTTTCGCCCGAAACTTGAGCAACTGGTCTGTGGGGGACTCTAAAGACTCGTCAATACTATGGCTGTGGATTTAACCACTAGCACGTCAGAGGTATTAGCCATACGTGACGGGCTACCAGCTATTGACCAAAAGGGACGTCGATGAGCGAACTCATCCTGACACTCTACTGAGCCTGTCAGTGACAATATCCTTACAGTCCGGTCCGTTCGTCTATGAGCATCGCATGGCGGGCCTAGGGGGTTGGTAAAAGTCAGACCCCCAAAAGCGGTACAAGTCGTGTCGGAGTGTAGCCCAGAACACCCTGAGATACTACTGGAATACCTACCAGAAAATCTCCTGTCTCGGCCGAGGGCTTTATATAATGGCTCTCCTAGACACAGCGCGACCTCACCGCCAATACCGGGAGAGACGAACCCCTGAAGATCCGCTCACTGCCTCCATGTGGCTCGGGACTGTACCCAACTAAAACCTGTTTGCACGTATCCTTTGAGCGTGGTATGGTAGTAATCAAAGTCCAATGGGAACTCACACGAGACAAATGACGATCCTCAGGTCGATGAACTAACCTGTACACATGTCACCAGGGAACTGCTATCTGACGTCGGTATAAGACCAACTAACATGTTCCCGGCGAGTCCTGTCCGGTGTACTCATAATCCAATAAGCACCTGTATACATCTTAGGTGAACCAACTGACACCAGTGGCTTGTGAGACCGGTCACCACCCCTCGTCGGGGTCTCGACTGTATACACTAGTCTACTCTGGAGTATCGATGCCCTGTCTCGAAACTCCCACGACTAGGGACCTTTTAAGGATGTGCTTATAGACTTCCAGCTCCCACGTATATGATCGCCCTCATACTGTTGGCAGTCAAGCAAGAATCCTAGGGGCTCTATCAACGTGTAATAGCGACCTGTAAGGTCACCTAAAGCAGTACACAATGATAAAGATAAACCAGATAGCATACTATCATCTTGAGTAAGACCGTCCTACCGAAATAGGTCCTCCCTCAATCATTGCAATCACGTGCCTGTGATCCAATAATTGACTCTGAGGGCACTATCTCCAACAATCTCCTACTTGCACTCAAGGCTAATTATTGCGATGTCACATACTCACAGCCCATGTGATACCGAACACCCAACTCCTCTACTAGTCAGTCTCACAAAGCTCGTTTGCAAAACTAATGCGTTCGAGGACTAGCCTCAGTGAGTGGATCCGCTCTAATGTTTCTTTCTATGTCTCTCTTTATCTCAAGTTCGCGGAGAAACCTATCTCCCGAAATGAGCAATACCTGTCTTAGAGTATGTCTGGATATCAGATAGGACCTAGCTCATAAATGAACTCCAAATCCAAACTTCTTAGACTGTATCGTCAACTGAACTTAATCAGTATCCTGCGCCATGCCTCCCTCAGTATCCCCTTGGACCACCTGTCCAAAATACTGCCCCTCGTCATAAGGAAAACTATAACTCTAACAACCTCTCTGTCATCCAGGTCACCTTGGAAGCCTGGAATGATAACTGTCTCCCGAATGAGGCTGTTGTTATCATATCCCTAGAACATCCACTTATGTTCTAAAACTGCTTCCGATTGTTTCTCCAGGATTGGATTAATATCAACTTATTGCATCTCGTGCAAAAACAACCTCTGGTGTGGTACTTGTCATCTCATGATTGACTCAATTGCCTAAGCAAGTGATCTGCCAATCATGCTCATCCCTCTCCCCTTTAGTCTGTAAGTCACATTTAGAGAGGGTGACTCCATCACCTGCAGGTATACTACCGTGCCAGGAGTCGTCCATTCTAAAACCCTTCAGAATGCTGTCTAAGTACCCTGATTGGGAAACTACCCAAATCTAGATCTGAAACCATAGATCTAGTAACCAGAATGTCTGATATAATATCCAAGTCCCTTTGTGGAGAAACCACTGTGTGACAACCAAAGTATAACCGATCGTAGTATAGGAATATCACTTCCTACTCTGTGTATGTCATCCAAATACCAGGACATCACACCCTACTACCTTCTTAACAGATCCATCCCCTATTCTGATGAAGTCAATCCTATGACTGTCACACCAGAAATAGATGATCTATCTCCGCTACATCTTCTTTAGTCTATAAATAGACATAAGCCACTTTTCCACCAAAGCTTCCGTTGCTCCCAATGACTATGACAACCCTCTGACAGAGTCATATAGACGTACACTTCTAAAGCTAGTTTAGAACGACGCTATACTCATCCTCCTGCCGGGTCTCACAGTCTGGAACAACAGCAATGGAAAGTCTGGGTAAACAAGAACCTCCCTGTCACCTTCCTTGAGGCTATCTGAGTACCTCTCGGGTGCCTGAGGTTACCCACCGTATCTGCGGAGTGGCCAATGGAATGTCAAACCAGATTGAATCTTTAGGTTCTTATCAAATCTTCAGCAATCGTTTGCGGTTCTGGAATCACATCCAGTTCTACCATACTCCCACCACTGTTTTCTGAAAAAATCAATTTTTGTTAAAACTGTGGCGAGTCAAGAACAATATCACTATTGATCTCCAGACGGTAGAAAAGCAACCCTCGTCATAGCCTGGGTCAACCCACAAACAGCCATTACAGAAACGTGCCTTGAGTTATCCAGAGTCTGGTTTTAAGCATAAGCCGGACAACTCCCCGTACCTTAACATCGTTAAGATACGAACTGTTCTATATCCAATATAGGACCAGAGGCACTGATTTAATTGAACCAGATTCAAATCATGCAGCTGTCTCCAGTGCATGTCAACTAAATGGAAAGAGGCCGATCAACATTACTCAGCTTAGGAGTACTTCCAATTATGAGTAACCTGAAAGAGAAGCAAGTTCTCTTAATCATTACTATTAACTGAACACCACACACAAGTATCTACATCTTCGATCACTTTGAAGAATCTTGATACTTGCAATACCTGGTTCTCTACTTTATTCATATACCTATAACTTCTCAAACTTCGGACCCTGTGTTTCTACGAAACACCTGTCCAAAAAACTAGAGAAGTCATAAGTAAACCGAATATAGTACGAGAACCAACCCTTTTTGTCCTTATGGACGCTGGACAACATACAATACTCTGTATAAGTCCCTTGAGTTTAATAACTCATTCCCTGTGTGTCGTAGGTTGAAAACTGTACTCATGATTATGAAGAATTACACCGCTGTTTAATGCTCCTTACCTAACCATCCACTGATATAGGTAAATTTCATGGACATAATTTCAAAAAGGTATATCTCACTCTATTAAAATAGACGAACAGATATATCAATTTGAAATTTGTGCATAACAGTGGATATTCAAAACCAAATATTTGCCATCCGGTAAACAACCTAGGAGATTCCCTCAAATATCACCAATTACAATGAATTCCGATATAATGAGGATGATCACCTAATTCCCTATAACTTACTCCCACTCATCATCTGTAAAACCATACAGATGTGAGAATCATACCTGGTAAATACATACCCTGGAGCAAGGGCTAATTGGGAAATCAGTTTTCTTTTAACAGTACACAGTGAAACTGAAACATTGAAATGTTTCGATGGGGTATCCTGGTATTCCTAGTAATGCCTCTTCCATTATCAGATTCACAACTGTAACCGTATAATTCTTTGCCATCTCTCCAAATCCCTTCATATATGTCTTTAGTCATTACCTTCTGCACACCCCTTTAGGCCAAATGGTTTTCTTCCTTCCCTACCGTTCAGCACCAGCCTATGGTTTGGAAGAAGACTATCCAATAAACCTAATGGGTGTACTGTCCTAATCCTAGGAGCACTCGCAATGAGAGAAGGTGAAGATAAAAGACAACCGAATAAACCTTATTCCTATTTCTCCTGAACCAGAATCCATCCCCGAACTGGAATAAGTTCCTTTCGAGTTCGTATATAACCATACGATGGAGTATCCAATAAACTGTGGATCTTCGTAGTGATACGGAGTGTCCTGGAGAAATACAAAGGTGAAGTGGGAGTGGTAATGAAATACCTGGTTTGGTCGTGAATATCAGTCGCAATTTACTTTGCCCTCTTACTAATCCCTTGATATGTCTTTACTTAATACCTTCTGCACACCATCGTTATGCTAATTGGTTTTCTTCATTCCCTACCGGTCGGCACCTGCCTATGGTTTGGAAGAAGACTATCCAATTTGTTAGTTAAATGTATGCCCTAGAGGCCATTACTGTACATAGGATGTATATTGTAGTGGATGCTGGGACATATATAGGGAGGACTTTCTTGCTCGACATGATAGTATGCTATCTGGTTGCTCTTTATCTTAACGTGTACACTGATTGTCTCTCAGTTACATGTTGGTAATGCCCTTAGGATGTGTACTTGACTACCTGGACTATGATGCGGATCATACTAGTGGGGATATGGTAGTCCATAAGTACATCCTTCAAGGTCCCTAGTCGTGGGTGTATCGAGACGGGGCATCGATATACCAGAGTAGACTAGCGTATACCTTCTCGACCCATACAGATGGGCGATGGATGATCCCATATCCATTGGTGTTTGACATCAGAGATGATATACGGGTGCTCAGTGGAGACTGGGTACACTGGACGGACTCGCCGAGAACTCCCAGATGGTATTATACCTTACGTCAGATGGCAGTTCTCTGGTGACACTGGTACAGGTTAGTCTGTAGACCTAAGATCGTCATAGAGTCTTATGTGATTCCCACTGTGATTTGATTTCCACCTTACCACGTCCAAGAGGGTGTGCAAAACGGTGGTTTTTGGGTACAGTCCCGAATCACATGGAGGCAATGAGCGATAGGAGGGGATTCGTCTCTCCCGGTATAGGGAGTTGATGTTGTGCTGTGTTCGATTGGCGATAACTGGAAATTCCTGGCCAGGGTTGCTGAGATTTACTGGTTAGTGTTACTAGTAGTTTCTCGAACTGTTATAGACCTCATATCGACACGACTTATCGAGCTATTGGGGTCACACGTTTACCACCCCTAGGCAAGATATGCGACATATCAGACGAATAGACCGGACTGTGCGGTAAGTGTTACTGGTTGGATTCACAGGAGTGTGAGCGGGCTTGCTCGTTGATCTTCTGATCGCTCAATACCCGGGTGGCCGTTACGTTTAGCAGACCGCTTGCGGCTTGTGGGTGTTTGATATGATCATCACCTACTGCCGGCGTATTGACGAGTCTTTAAAGTCCTACACAGAGGTTTCCTGGCTCAAGCGAAACGAAATAGGAGCGCATATGAGATATGTGCGGGACCAAGAATAATACCAGTATGTGATACTGTATTCGATTCTCGCGATTTATGACATTGATCGGTTATATGCGATATAGCCGGGTTATCGGATCAAGTGTTGATTCGATAAGTTGTTACTATTAATATTAGTCGGTTATATGCGATATGACCGGATCGTTAAATCAAGTATTGATTTAATGATTTAATGTATAATTATATATTAGATATATTACTTTACATTGACTAGTATTGTTCACTTAAGATGGATTTTTTCACTTGATTTGCACAAGTTGTATATGTGATATGTTTTTGTGCACTTGTTTGTATCATGTTTGATGATACATGCAAACTTGGGTGTGTGTATGCTATACACCATGTTTAGTAAATGGTTAGGGTTTCATTTGACTTATTTATTTATTCATTTATTTTTGGCAAAAATGAAGTGGTGGCTTTCTTTGTTGTTATTCTTGAAGCTTCATGAAGCTTTTCTAGCATCTTTGAAAAAGTCTACCATTTTTGTTTTATCCTTAACCCTAACCATTTAACTAAACCCTAGTTTATTCTCTACATTGGTTACACTCACCCATGGTTGCTAAATGATAAGCATCACTTGATTTTCTATTTTTGGATAATTCTTTTCCTTCTTCTTCATCTTCTTCATGAAGAAAGAAAAAGCTTGCTAGAAAATTCTAAGTGATGATTCAAAGTGAGAAATCCAAATCCAATGTGAACCCACTTCCTATTTCTTCATCCTCTACCACTTGCCATGTAGTAGAGGGTGTTTTCTTCACAAGTTTCTTGATCTAGTGAAGATGGAGCTTGAGTTAGAGTTGCCTCGACGTAGATTATCTTCGGCTTCGAAGTCAACGACCTAGCCCGCTTATTTCCCTGTCACGACCCGAAAGTACGGAACATGACCGGCACTTAAACTACGAACGTCTCGAGGCGTACGTAATCTAAGTAAACCGAAAACCCAGAAATCCAAACCAAGAAAATAGTAGAGTGCAGGAAAAACAACTTAAAGCAAGTAATTTCAATAGCATAAGCCGAATTATGCGGTTTTTAAAACATCAAAAATTTACTGAAAATTTCGGCAGAGTCTCCTTTGTAAAAACTGGCCCCCAAACGGGATACAACATGAATAGTATACGAAAACAATAAAAAGGCATCCCCAAGCGGGAGCTAGCTCTTCGTCAATCGACGGTCACAACCACACAAGCAATATAATATACAACGCCAACGGCGAGGATCAAAACTCAAAAGGAAACTCAAAACCACCAGAAATATAACGAGCGACTCTAAGGTCGAAAGAATAAACAACACTGGTCTCTATCTCAATAAATGCATGTTTGGTTGATGGAATTCTAGATACAACAGAATAATGATATACAAGATAAATAATGGGGGTATGATACAAGTAACCCACCTACTAGCAAATCACCCGAATGAACCTATGCCCGCAAAGCCGTAATGAACCTGTACGGCAACCTGCAAGAAAGTGGGGCACAACGGGGGTGAGTTGCCAACTCGTGAATAGAAAAACATCTACGCACAGAAATCGCATAAATAACGCAATCCTAGGTCAATGATCATAATATATCCTCAAATATATATAACATGCAGCCTATAACAATGGCTAGGGTAAATATCTAACCCGAGTGTAAACTTATGTGCCCGTGTCAGTGCCTCAGGTAGCAATATATTATATGAATGAGGTATGAATGCATGAAAACAGAATACATGTAAATGAAGAAACTGTTTTCATAAATTAGTGAGATTTCCTTCGTATTTTAAACTGAGGTATCATAATTAAAATCAGTATCAACAGTGTCTAGCATCGACACAAAACATAAATCTCACTGTCTCGAAATATCAATGTCTCAATCTCAATATCTAGGGCGCCGTCAGTCCAGACCGGCCCCTACCATCCATCTCAAGACCACGACGGTATCCTCCGGATATCCGACGCGTCGGGTAATATCACCGGTAGGTAGTGCTCCCCAGCCAGGCTCAACGTCAACACCACATTCCTCTTGCCCCGGGGTACCATACCGGGCCCACCATGTACCCGTGACGGTTCCTCCACTCCTCGACACGGATCTCCAAAACCACAGCAAACTCATGGTGGACGACACTTTACATCACTAGAAAACCGCAACATTTTATATTTTAAAAGATCATAAGTTGTAAATTTTGCGGCTTTCCCCGAAATCTAGAAATATCATAAATCTCAAGAAATCATCACAAGTGCATATGTCAATGATAATGAACTAGGCATGAACAACTGAATAACAGTATGCATGAAGTGGTAGGTAATAACTACAATGTCTAATATGGCATATAAGGGAAGCACACTAATATCATGTCAACACTACTAGCTAACAATCTAAGTCAAGCAATTATATTCTCTAAAGTGTACGTGACATGGCAATTACCGATGAAGATGTGTGTGAGCCGGCAAGTAGGTGTACGTGGTACATACGCATCATCGGTAATGGTGCTGGTGTTCTAACAGCATGATATCAATAATGGAATATGCAGCAAAAAAAATATGCGAGGCAGAGCGAACAGCAATAATGTGCGGGAGCTGAATACTAGACACAACGATAACTAATCTGCAATAATCTAATATAAGTCCTACAAATGGTGCCTTTTGAAATAACACGAATCATGGGGTTTTGAAAATAGGGGCTACGGTGTTTTTTATGAAAAGATACGTCGTTTTTGAAATATCCGTAGATTCCCTTGAGCTGTCTTTAAAAATGCCCACGATTCGTTAGTTTTTGAAATAGGTAAGAAGTCTAATCTAATCTAACAACTACACTAAACTATACGGCTGAACTACAAGCTGAACTACAGGTAAGGAAACCGCCTATCATCTGAGTCGATACATATACATACCTGTATATATACAGTCGGTGATCCCGCCTCAATAATATCATATCCATAACCAGACATCCCAAGTCAAGAGTGCGGATCAATCATCAAAATATAGCTCGTACGTAAATCCGTCGTACGGCATCCCCAAATCTGGGTACGGTCAATATCACATTCATTATACTATTCATCTGATATCATCTTTATCAAGTATCATGATCGGGGTACTGATCTACGTCTAGTACAATATTGATACCACCTACGTACGCATGGACGTGTGTGAAATACTACGTCAAGGACCCGCTACAACGTCATGTCGTATCTAAGATACGAACCCTGCTATATCACCGATCTCACGGCCTCAAATCAAATCTCATCGACTCATCATAAATCCGAAGTACTATCATCCTCAATCCGTATGTGTACACATAGTCCCATATCCATGTGAACACATAACTATATAATCCCGTATAAGCACAAATGAAAGAAGAAAGTATGCAAGTATGGGTGTGTGTGTGCATGTGTGGTGCGACCACTACTCTAGGGTTTCGCGACACCAAATCATCCAAGAACACCAAATATCTATATCATCGATAATATCAAACAAATTATAGTCAAAATATATATATATGTGTATACGTATTCGTATACATCACCACGAACTGCGGGGGTGCTATACGCCATCCACCCGACTTCTCCCCGTAGATATAAATCTACTCACCTGGTCCTCGCTCGCCGGTGCCGACGTCGCCACGCGCTTGCTTGTCATCTTGAAGTCCACGTGGGGGTACCTACATATCATAACGCACCATATCGCATTAAAACTAAATTCGAGATCGAAACGGCATACGAAAATCAAATCGGCACGCGTATCACGCATAGGTCCAAACCTATCGCCTACGCATGCAAGAATAGTAAAACCAACCCTCGATGTCGATGTACAAACGTCAAACCATCGAGAAAAATCCAATCACACTCATTTGCACATTCACGAACACTAATTTTAATATAAACTAGGTTAAAACTCACAAAAACGCCAATTTCACTTAAAAAGTCATTTTTCCGAAAATCTAGCAAGCACAATTCGCCGTTTTTGTACAAAACACGATGTTTAAATGAATGTAGCGGCCAATATATTTATTAAATATCTTAAATAAGTCGTATAAACAATTTCCGGAATTTAATCTCATTAAATTCCAAAAATCCTAATATTCTAGTTTACAAAAATACCCTTTTTTAACAATTTCAAAGCAAAAATGCACAAACTACTATCTAGCTTAGATTTGCATGATCCAAAGCATTAAACCACACTTAATAAAGTTAATGAAGCCAAGAAAACCCTAATCACATTTTTAATCCCAAGAATTTAACAAATTTCAAAAACCTAGTAAGCAATTAGCAAATTAACACAATTTTTCAAGTAACAACTTGTAATTAACAACTAGATTAGTTTTCTACAAAACTAATTATGTTAAACCACTTCACTAAACCATGCACAATCAAACACAACTCATTTCCACAACAAACCCTAACTTGAAATCCAAAACTTGCAATTAAACTCACATATCCAAGTTAACACTTAATTTAAATTAGCTTTAAGAAACAAGTAACAATTTAAGCAAAAAGTTTTAGAATTATACCCAAAAATATATGAAGGTCCACAAGCATCCATGGCCTCCCAAAATGCTCTCTTTTCACAAGGATCCATGCTATACGGGCTAAGCTAAAATAGGTAGGAGTCGGATTTGGGTTTTGGGATTTTTTTTGAAGGATTTTAGGGCAATTTTTGATGAAGTTTGAAGAGAAAAGAGATGGGAAATTGAGGGGGGGGGGGCTGTTGCTACAGTAGGGGAGGGAAATTTCGGCTGGAATTGGGAGTGGGGGAGGAGAGAGAGGGAGGTAAAGAAAGTGGGGCAAAGTCAAGGTCAAAGAAAAGTCAAAGTCCACCTAATTCACCCATTTTCTTTTCTTTTCTTTCATTTCTTTTCCTTTGAAATCAAGTGGGGAAAAATTATGGTGGGTGCTGAATTCAGCCATGGGGAGGAGTAAGTGCGGGTGTGTGGGTGTGGGTACGGGTGTGGGGTGATGAAAAATGATAAATACAATACCCCAAATATCCATTTACGCTAAAAAAAAGCCTTTTTTCTTCAATAATTTCTAAACCGTTTTGGCAAATGATTTCGTTCCAAAAACCACATGATAAAATTTTATTTAATGTTTTATGATGCACAAAATTTGTTTCAACTCATTCCAATTTGTAATTTTCCCTAATTAAATGTATTAGTGACGGCTTAAAATAATAATAAAATAATATTTTTTTCAGAAAATTTGAAATTTCACCAGCGGCTCAATAAACACCAAATAATAGCAATTACATAGCTAGAATATGTATATTTAATTTTTATAATAAGATATTTGTATTTTGACTTTTTACAGAAAACTCCCTTATTTTACCGATTTTTCGAAATTTCACCGAAACGATTTTCAAAACGTTACAATCTTCCCCCCTTAAAGAAATTCGGTCCCCGAATTTAAATTCAAACTCCCCCAAATACTAAAACATTTAAGAAAAACCATCAAGTCGTCGGGGCTCCGAAATTGTAAATACATAAGACAAATCGTAGCGCAGCGCATGCGCTTGAAAAATGAGCATATAACTCCAATCAAAACTCCGTCAAGCATCCCGCAATCATCGGAGTCATGGAGAAGACATCAATGCCAAATCCAAATCAAAACCAATATGACATAACTCGAAACTATACATGTAAATATCGAATCTATATATGTAAGTATCTGAAGGAAATGCATGCCAAATCTCTTTATGTCGCTGTGCACGCGTATAACACTGCACAGTGGCGGACGTCTAACATAAGGAAATAACTATATACATATATACCTTTATTTGAAATGTACGTTCCGCCGTTTTGGAAACAATTTAGAAGGGTCTCCTTGTTTTAAACATTTCGTGTCATATCAGACACGTAGGTAAATACTGAGGCTATAGCTCGCTTTTTTTTTTTTTTGGAAATCCCTTCAATAACTATCAATGCATGCAAAATATATTCAGGTACCGTCCTCTGACTAGTCCTGCTCAGTACGAAAACACATAGCAATATCATAAAAACGTACTGCTCTATACGAAATCAATCCCCAAAATATGCACATGAATGCTACGTGCGTCTGGTGCGCACGGAAATCAAAATCCATGAATGTGCCATACATGCGCACAGAAACAACATCTAAGTGCATCGGGTGTGCACGAAACATCTGTCGTAGGCAACATGTGTGCCTGACAGCAAAATCAGGTGCATCTGACATGCACGAAAAATCTCAATTTAGTGCATCTGGTGTGCACAAAAATCGCATCTCAAGACATGCGCTCAACATGCGCGAAAATCCAAATCAGGTGCATCCATCTCGCACGAAATCATGAAATCCAATATCAAGCGCCGAACGTGCGCAAAATCAATCAGATGCACAAGGTGCACAAAAAAAATATCGAGTATCATAATCGAAATCGAAGTCCAGTGCATCTAAGTGCACATAAGGCATATCACTGCACTGCAAGCATATATAAACTATACCGAGTGCAGGAACGAAATCGTGTGCATGCATACGCACAAAACCAACCCAACTATTTAAAACCGTAATATCACAAACATGTGAAACTAAAGCACGAAAACGATATCAAGTGCAACACTGTGCAAAGGTCGTAAATCCTCAATCATCAAAATCAAATCATACGAATAAATCACCCAAAACATCGTAATCAATAATGGCGGAATAGTACCGCTCAAGTGCATCCTCTAAGAATCTCGGCCAACTGTCGTGGTCACTAGTGGGACGTCTCGTCGATGATCATGAACTCTGTCCTGCTGGTGTGCGTAACCATGACCACTCCTGGGTCAAGGTCTTCACTGTGAATTACCAATCTTTCGGTCCATCGGCTCATCGCCCCTGTCAGGTGTGCTAACGGGGACGATTCCGTTCTGGCACTTCTCTGGTCATCTCTTGGTCAATCATCACGACCACTCGTAAGACAACATATCACTGGCGTCGGCCTCTGGCTCTCTGAATGTACGTGACACATCTGATCCTGGGTGCAAGTATCATTGCAGCAGTGTCCTGGAAGGAATCCTGCTCACGGTCTCTTCCATGTCTCGTCTTTGCCAACTGTCCGGAAGTCATTGTGCTTTCTTATATCTGCATCTTGCTCTGGAATGACTGCATACTCATCGCGACTCCTTCTGGAAGGTAAGTCCAAGTACCATGCCTCGGCATGCGCATCGCATCTCTGATGTCGGCGGAGTGGAACGTCATCTTATCTAGATCTGGTGCGAACCTCTTAGTCCACTTTTCTCTAATGTCGTCTGCTTTGGACTCGTCTCGTCGCGGCTGCATGGACTGAGCTCCAACGGCTATCCTCGTATCTGGAGTCTCCCAAGAATGCATCTCACCACCTAGCATCCGAATTAAGTCGAGCCATCCGATCGAGTCGTCAAAACCTCATAATCCCCCAAGAGCTCAACCTCTTGGGCACAGTTTAATAGTATCGAGTACATACCACAGCATCGGTGGTCCAGCCGTAGAAGGGCAAACCCAAGCCTCACTAATGGCGCCGTAGAACTGCCGCAAACCCGAAGGTTCAAAGGCTTTCACACGGTCATTAAGTCGAGTTAGGGTTTCATTCTTCTAGAGGGATCATAGAATTGCCTGCATGTCTTTCCGACTACTTTATACTTGGAATAATAGATTTCTGACATTCGATCGTCTCTGTCGACTCCCAACGTCTCCGCGTGAAGTTGTCTCTAGCTGGAATCAATCTATCTGATGACCTCGCATCGGGTTAGGCGAACGATTCACATGTCCTAGTCATTCATCCACGATGACTAGCGACCTTCGATCATCTATTAGTACAACTCGTTCTGCACTAACTCCAGCATCTGGGGCAATACCTCATCGTTCGCGGCAATATCTGGCTCGCTCGTCTGCACGCTGAACAGTGCCTCGATCATCATGAATAAGCAACACACCAACGGTCATCAAGATCTGGCTGGCCTCTATCACTGGCTCAATCCTCTAATATCGATCAGCACATCCGAGTAACCTCATAAAGGCGATCTGCCAAACGCTCGTGGCGCGGAAACACAGTCAAAAGACACCTCTCCACAATCGGGTGTCGCCGGAATCATGCCCTGGTCAGTCCTCGTTCGTGCCGAGCTCGTGCTGACCGCAACTCTAGCCGTAGCTCTCCCTGCCCGTAATCGTGGCAGCAAAACCAAACTGGTACCGACGAGGCTAGATCAGGAAGGAATATAATACTGAACAAGGAAATGTACATCCTAAGGCTTCTTAAGTGGAGTGGCGTGTCGTAAATATGCCGCGGAACATACCAACGGTACGTCACTCTACTTTAGTCACCTATTCCATCAACCAAGGGTCATCCTACGCTCCGAAGGTAAAACCTAACGCTCTGATACCAACTTTGTCACGACCCGAAAGTACGGAACATGACCGGCACTTAAACTACGAACGTCTCGAGGCGTACGTAATCTAAGTAAACCGAAAACCCAGAAATCCAAACCAAGAAAATAGTAGAGTGCAGGAAAAACAACTTAAAGCAAGTAATTTCAATAGCATAAGCCGAATTATGCGGTTTTTAAAACATCAAAAATTTACTGAAAATTTCGGCAGAGTCTCCTTTGTAAAAACTGGCCCCCAAACGGGATACAACATGAATAGTATACGAAAACAATAAAAAGGCATCCCCAAGCGGGAGCTAGCTCTTCGTCAATCGACGGTCACAACCACACAAGCAATATAATATACAACGCCAACGGCGAGGATCAAAACTCAAAAGGAAACTCAAAACCACCAGAAATATAACGAGCGACTCTAAGGTCGAAAGAATAAACAACACTGGTCTCTATCTCAATAAATGCATGTTTGGTTGATGGAATTCTAGATACAACAGAATAATGATATACAAGATAAATAATGAGGGTATGATACAAGTAACCCACCTACTAGCAAATCACCCGAATGAAACTATGCCCGCAAAGCCGTAATGAACCTGTACGGCAACCTGCAAGAAACTGGGGCACAACGGGGGTGAGTTGCCAACTCGTGAATAGAAAAACATCTACGCACAGAAATCGCATAAATAACGCAATCCTAGGTCAATGATCATAATATATCCTCAAATATATATAACATGCAGCCTATAACAATGGCTAGGGTAAATATCTAACCCGAGTGTAAACTTATGTGCCCGTGTCAGTGCCTCAGGTAGCAATATATCATATGAATGAGGTATGAATGCATGAAAACAGAATACATGTAAATGAAGAAACTGTTTTCATAAATTAGTGAGATTTCCTTCGTATTTTAAACTGAGGTATCATAATTAAAATCAGTATCAACAGTGTCTAGCATCGACACAAAACATAAATCTCACTGTCTCGAAATATCAATGTCTCAATCTCAATATCTAGGGCGCCGTCAGTCCAGACCGGCCCCTACCATCCATCTCAAGACCACGACGGTATCCTCCGGATATCCGACGCGTCGGGTAATATCACCGGTAGGTAGTGCTCCCCAGTCAGGCTCAACGTCAACACCACATTCCTCTTGCCCCGGGGTACCATACCGGGCCCACCATGTACCCGTGACGGTTCCTCCACTCCTCGACACGGATCTCCAAAACCACAGCAAACTCATGGTGGACGACACTTTACATCACTAGAAAACCGCAACATTTTATATTTTAAAAGATCATAAGTTGTAAATTTTGCGGCTTTCCCCGAAATCTAGAAATATCATAAATCTCAAGAAATCATCACAAGTGCATATGTCAATGATAATGAACTAGGCATGAACAACTGAATAACAGTATGCATGAAGTGGTAGGTAATAACTACAATGTCTAATATGGCATATAAGGGAAGCACACTAATACCATGTCAACACTACTAGCTAACAATCTAAGTCAAGCAATTATATTCTCTAAAGTGTACGTGACATGGCAATTATCGATGAAGATGTGTGTGAGCCGGCAAGTAGGTGTACGTGGTACATACGCATCATCGGTAATGGTGCTGGTGTCCTAACAGCATGATATCAATAATGGAATATGCAGCAAAAAAAATATGCGAGGCAGAGCGAACAGCAATAATGTGCGGGAGCTGAATACTAGACACAACGATAACTAATCTGCAATAATCTAATATAAGTCCTACAAATGGTGCCTTTTGAAATAACACGAATCATGGGGTTTTGAAAATAGGGGTTACGGTGTTTTTTATGAAAAGATACGTCGTTTTTGAAATATCCGTAGATTCCCTTGAGCTGTCTTTAAAAATGCCCACGATTCGTTAGTTTTTGAAATAGGTAAGAAGTCTAATCTAATCTAACAACTACACTAAACTATACGGCTGAACTACAAGCTGAACTACAAGTAAGGAAACCGCCTATCATCTGAGTCGATACATATACATACCTGTATATATACAGTCGGTGATCCCGCCTCAATAATATCATATCCATAACCAGACATCCCAAGTCAAGAGTGCGGATCAATCATCAAAATATAGCTCGTACGTAAATCCGTCGTACGGCATCCCCAAATCTGGGTACGGTCAATATCACATTCATTATACTATTCATCTGATATCCTCTTTATCAAGTATCATGATCGGGATACTGATCTACGTCTAGTACAATATTGATACCACCTACGTACGCATGGACGTGTGTGAAATACTACGTCAAGGACCCGCTACAACGTCATGTCGTATCTAAGATACGAACCCTGCTATATCACCGATCTCACGGCCTCAAATCAAATCTCATCGACTCATCATAAATCCCAAGTACTATCATCCTCAATCCGTATGTGAACACATAGTCCCATATCCATGTGAACACATAACTATATAATCCCGTATAAGCACAAATGAAAGAAGAAAGTATGCAAGTATGGGTGTGTGTGTGCATGTGTGGTGCGACCACTACTCTAGGGTTTCGCGACACTAAATCATCCAAGAACACCAAATATCTATATCATCGATAATATCAAACAAATTATAGTCAAAATATATATATATGTGTATACGTATTCGTATACATCACCACGAACTGTGGGGGTGCTATACGCCATCCACCCGACTTCTCCCCGTAGATATAAATCTACTCACCTGGTCCTCGCTCGCCGGTGCCGACGTCGCCACGCGCTTGCTTGTCGTCTCGAAGTTCACGTGGGGGTACCTACATATCATAACGCACCATATCGCATTAAAACTAAATTCGAGATCGAAACGGCATACGAAAATCAAATCGGCACGCGTATCACGCATAGGTCCAAACCTATCGCCTACGCATGCAAGAATAGTAAAACCAACCCTCGATGTCGATGTACAAACGTCAAACCATCGAGAAAAATCCAATCACACTCATTTGCACATTCACGAACACTAATTTTAATATAAACTAGGTTAAAACTCACAAAAACGCTAATTTCACTTAAAAGTCATTTTTCCGAAAATCTAGCAAGCACAATTCGCCGTTTTTGTACAAAACACGATGTTTAAATGAATGTAGCGGCCAATATATTTATTAAATATCTTAAATAAGTCGTATAAATAATTTCCGGAATTTAATCTCATTAAATTCCAAAAATCCTAATATTCTAGTTTACAAAAATACCCTTTTTTAACAATTTCAAAGCAAAAATGCACAAACTACAATCTAGCTTAGATTTGCATGATCCAAAGCATTAAACCACACTTAATAAAGTTAATGAAGCCAAGAAAATCCTAATCACATTTTTAATCCCAAGAATTTAACAAATTTCAAAAACCTAGTAAGCAATTAGCAAATTAACACAATTTTTCAAGTAACAACTTGTAATTAACAACTAGATTAGTTTTCTACAAAACTAATTATGTTAAACCACTTCACTAAACCATGCACAATCAAACACAACTCATTTCCACAACAAACCCTAACTTGAAATCCAAAACTTGCAATTAAACTCACATATCCAAGTTAACACTTAATTTAAATTAGCTTTAAGAAACAAGTAACAATTTAAGCAAAAAGTTTTAGAATTATACCCAAAAATATATGAAGGTCCACAAGCATCCATGGCCTCCCAAAATGCTCTCTTTTCACAAGGATCCATGCTATACGGGCTAAGCTAAAATGGGTAGTAGTCGGATTTGGGTTTTGGGATTTTTTTTGAAGGATTTTAGAGCAATTTTTGATGAAGTTTGAAGAGAAAAGAGAAGGGAAATTGAGGGGGGGCTGTTGCTGCAGTAGGGGAGGGAAATTTCGGCTGGAATTGGGAGTGGGGGAGGAGAGAGAGGGAGGTAAAGAAAGTGGGGCAAAGTCAAGGTCAAAGAAAAGTCAAAGTCCACCTAATTCACCCATTTTCTTTTCTTTTCTTTCATTTCTTTTCCTTTGAAATCAAGTGGGGAAAAATTATGGTGGGTGCTGAATTCAGCCATGGGGAGGAGTAAGTGGGGGTGTGTGAGTGTGGGTACGGGTGTGGGGTGATGAAAAATGATAAATACAATACCCCAAATATCCATTTACGCTAAAAAAAAGCCTTTTTTCTTCAATAATTTCTAAACCGTTTTGGCAAATGATTTCGTTCCAAAAACCACATGATAAAATTTTATTTAATGTTTTATGATGCACAAAATTTGTTTCAACTCATTCCAATTTGTAATTTTCCCTAATTAAATGTATTAGTGACGGCTTAAAATAATAATAAAATAATATTTTTTTCAGAAAATTTGAAATTTCACCAGCGGCTCAATAAACACCAAATAATAGCAATTACATAGCTAGAATATGTATATTTAATTTTTATAATAAGATATTTGTATTTTGACTTTTTACAGAAAACTCCCTTATTTTACCGATTTTTCGAAATTTCACCGAAACGATTTTCAAAACGTTACAATCTTCCCCCCTTAAAGAAATTCGGTCCCCGAATTTAAATTCAAACTCCCCCAAATACTAAAACATTTAAGAAAAACCATCAAGTCGTCGGGGCTCCGAAATTGTAAATACATAAGACAAATCGTAGCGCAGCGCATGCGCTTGAAAAATGAGCATATAACTCCAATCAAAACTCCGTCAAGCATCCCGCAATCATCGGAGTCATGGAGAAGACATCAATGCCAAATCCAAATCAAAACCAATATGACATAACTCGAAACTATACATGTAAATATCGAATCTATATATGTAAGTATCTGAAGGAAATGCATGCCAAATCTCTTTATGTCGCTGTGCACGCGTATAACACTGCACAGTGGCGGACGTCTAACATAAGGAAATAACTATATACATATATACCTTTATTTGAAATGTACGTTCCGCCGTTTTGGAAACAATTTAGAAGGGTCTCCTTGTTTTAAACATTTCGTGTCATATCAGACACGTAGGTAAATACTCAGGCTATAGCTCGCTTTTTTTTTTTTGGAAATCCCTTCAATAACTATCAATGCATGCAAAATATATTCAGGTACTGTCCTCTGACTAGTCCTGCTCAGTACGAAAACACATAGCAATATCATAAAAACGTAATGCTCTATACGAAATCAATCCCCAAAATATGCACATGAATGCTACGTGCGTCTGGTGCGCACGGAAATCAAAATCCATGAATGTGCCATACATGCGCACAGAAACAACATCTAAGTGCATCGGGTGTGCACGAAACATCTGTCGTAGGCAACATGTGTGCCTGACAGCAAAATCAGGTGCATCTGACATGCACGAAAAATCTCAATTTAGTGCATCTGGTGTGCACAAAAATCGCATCTCAAGACATGCGCTCAACATGCGCGAAAATCCAAATCAGGTGCATCCATCGCGCACGAAATCATGAAATCCAATATCAAGCGCCGAACGTGCGCAAAATCAATCAGATGCACAAGGTGCACAAAACAAATATCGAGTATCATAATCGAAATCGAAGTCCAGTGCATCTAAGTGCACATAAGGCGTATCACTGCACTGCAAGCATATATAAACTATACCGAGTGCAGGAACGAAATCGTGTGCATGCATACGCACAAAACCAACCCAACTATTTAAAACCGTAATATCACAAACATGTGAAACTAAAGCACGAAAACGATATCAAGTGCAACACTGTGCAAAGGTCGTAAATCCTCAATCATCAAAATCAAATCATACGAATAAATCACCCAAAACATCGTAATCAATAATGGCGGAATAGTACCGCTCAAGTGCATCCTCTAAGAATCTCGGCCAACTGTCGTGGTCACTAGTAGGACGTCTCGTCGATGATCATGAACTCTGTCCTGCTGGTGTGCGTAACCATGACCACTCCTGGGTCAAGGTCTTCACTGTGAATTACCAATCTTTCGGTCCATCGGCTCATCGCCCCTGTCAGGTGTGCTAACGGGGACGATTCCGTTCTGGCACTTCTCTGGTCATCTCTTGGTCAATCATCGCGACCACTCGTAAGACAACATATCACCGGCGTCGGCCTCTGGCTCTCTGAATGTACGTGACACATCTGATCCTGGGTGCAAGTATCATTGCAGCAGTGTCCTGGAAGGAATCCTGCTCACGGTCTCTTCCATGTCTCGTCTCTGCCAACTGTCCGGAAGTCATTGTCCTTTCCTATATCTGCATCTTGCTCTGGAACGATTGCATACTCATCGCGACTCCTTCTGGAAGGTAAGTCCAAGTACCATGCCTCGGCATGCGCATCGCCTCTCTGATGTCGGCGGAGTGGAACGTCATCTCATCTAGATCTGGTGCGAACCTCTTAGTCCACTTTTCTCTAATGTCGTCTGCTTTGGACTCGTCTCGTCGCGGCTGCATGGACTGAGCTCCAACGGCTATCCTCGTATCTGGAGTCTCCCAAGAATGCATCTCACCACCTAGCATCCGAATTAAGTCGAGCCATCCGATCGAGTCGTCAAAACCTCATAATCCCCCAAGAGCTCAACCTCTTGGGCACAGTTTAATAGTATCGAGTACATACCACAGCATCGGTGGTCCAGCCGTAGAAGGGCAAACCCAAGCCTCACTAATGGCGTCGTAGAACTGCCGCAAACCCGAAGGTTCAAAGGCTATCACACGGTCATTAAGTCGAGTTAGGGTTTCATTCTTCTAGAGGGACCATAGAATTGCCTGCATGTCTTTCCGACTACTTTAAACTTGGAATAATAGATTTCTGACATTCGATCGTCTCTGTCGACTCCCAACGTCTCCGCGTGAAGTTGTCTCTAGCTGGAATCAATCTATCTGATGACCTCGCATCGGGTTAGGCGAACGATTCACATGTCCTAGTCATTCATCCACGATGACTAGCGACCTTCTATCATCTATTAGTACAACTCGTTCTGCACTAACTCCAGCATCTGGGGCAATACCTCATCGTTCGCGGCAATATCTGGCTCGCTCGTCTGAACGCTGAACAGTGCCTCGATCATCATGAATAAGCAACACACCAACGGTCATCAAGATCTGGCTGGCCTCTATCACTGGCTCAATCCTCTAATATCGATCAGCACATCCGAGTAACCTCATAAAGGCGATCTGCCAAACGCTCGTGGCGCGGAAACACAGTCAAAAGACACCTCTCCACAATCGGGTTTCGCCGGAATCATGCCCTGGTCAGTCCTCGTTCGTGCCGAGCTCGTGCTGACCGCAACTCTAGCCGTAGCTCTCCCTGCCCGTAATCGTGGCAGCAAAACCAAACTGGTACCGACGAGGCTAGATCAGGAAGGAATATAATACTGAACAAGGAAATGTACATCCTAAGGCTTCTTAAGTGGAGTGGCGTGTCGTAAATATGCCGCGGAACATACCAACGGTACGTCACTCTACTTTAGTCACCTATTCCATCAACCAAGGGTCATCCTACGCTCCGAAGGTAAAACCTAACGCTCTGATACCAACTTTGTCACGACCCGAAAGTACGGAACATGACCGGCACTTAAACTACGAACGTCTCGAGGCGTACGTAATCTAAGTAAACCGAAAACCCAGAAATCCAAACCAAGAAAATAGTAGAGTGCAGGAAAAACAACTTAAAGCAAGTAATTTCAATAGCATAAGCCGAATTATGCGGTTTTTAAAACATCAAAAATTTACTGAAAATTTCGGCAGAGTCTCCTTTGTAAAAACTGGCCCCCAAACGGGATACAACATGAATAGTATACGAAAACAATAAAAAGGCATCCCCAAGCGGGAGCTAGCTCTTCGTCAATCGACGGTCACAACCACACAAGCAATATAATATACAACGCCAACGGCGAGGATCAAAACTCAAAAGGAAACTCAAAACCACCAGAAATATAACGAGCGACTCTAAGGTCGAAAGAATAAACAACACTGGTCTCTATCTCAATAAATGCATGTTTGGTTGATGGAATTCTAGATACAACAGAATAATGATATACAAGATAAATAATGGGGGTATGATACAAGTAACCCACCTACTAGCAAATCACCCGAATGAAACTATGCCCGCAAAGCCGTAATGAACCTGTACGGCAACCTGCAAGAAAGTGGGGCACAACGGGGGTGAGTTGCCAACTCGTGAATAGAAAAACATCTACGCACAGAAATCGCATAAATAACGCAATCCTAGGTCAATGATCATAATATATCCTCAAATATATATAACATGCAGCTTATAACAATGGCTAGGGTAAATATCTAACCCGAGTGTAAACTTATGTGCCCGTGTCAGTGCCTCAGGTAGCAATATATCATATGAATGAGGTATGAATGCATGAAAACAGAATACATGTAAATGAAGAAACTGTTTTCATAAATTAGTGAGATTTCCTTCGTATTTTAAACTGAGGTATCATAATTAAAATCAGTATCAACAGTGTCTAGCATCGACACAAAACATAAATCTCACTGTCTCGAAATATCAATGTCTCAATCTCAATATCTAGGGCGCCGTCAGTCCAGACCGGCCCCTACCATCCATCTCAAGACCACGACGGTATCCTCCGGATATCCGACGCGTCGGGTAATATCACCGGTAGGTAGTGCTCCCCAGCCAGGCTCAACGTCAACACCACATTCCTCTTGCCCCGGGGTACCATACCGGGCCCACCATGTACCCGTGACGGTTCCTCCACTCCTCGACACGGATCTCCAAAACCACAGCAAACTCATGGTGGACGACACTTTACATCACTAGAAAACCGCAACATTTTATATTTTAAAAGATCATAAGTTGTAAATTTTGCGGCTTTCCCCGAAATCTAGAAATATCATAAATCTCAAGAAATCATCACAAGTGCATATGTCAATGATAATGAACTAGGCATGAACAACTGAATAACAGTATGCATGAAGTGGTAGGTAATAACTACAATGTCTAATATGGCATATAAGGGAAGCACACTAATATCATGTCAACACTACTAGCTAACAATCTAAGTCAAGCAATTATATTCTCTAAAGTGTACGTGACATGGCAATTACCGATGAAGATGTGTGTGAGCCGGCAAGTAGGTGTACGTGGTACATACGCATCATCGGTAATGGTGCTGGTGTCCTAACAGCATGATATCAATAATGGAATATGCAGCAAAAAAAATATGTGAGGCAGAGCGAACAGCAATAATGTGCGGGAGCTGAATACTAGACACAACGATAACTAAACTGCAATAATCTAATATAAGTCCTACAAATGGTGCCTTTTGAAATAACACGAATCATGGGGTTTTGAAAATAGGGGCTACGGTGTTTTTTATGAAAAGATACGTCGTTTTTGAAATATCCGTAGATTCCCTTGAGCTGTCTTTAAAAATGCCCACGATTCGTTAGTTTTTGAAATAGGTAAGAAGTCTAATCTAATCTAACAACTACACTAAACTATACGGCTGAACTACAAGCTGAACTACAGGTAAGGAAACCGCCTATCATCTGAGTCGATACATATACATACCTGTATATATACAGTCGGTGATCCCGCCTCAATAATATCATATCCATAACCAGACATCCCAAGTCAAGAGTGCGGATCAATCATCAAAATATAGCTCGTACGTAAATCCGTCGTACGGCATCCCCAAATCTGGGTACGGTCAATATCACATTCATTATACTATTCATCTGATATCCTCTTTATCAAGTATCATGATCGGGGTACTGATCTACGTCTAGTACAATATTGATACCACCTACGTACGCATGGACGTGTGTGAAATACTACGTCAAGGACCCGCTACAACGTCATGTCGTATCTAAGATACGAACCCTGCTATATCACCGATCTCACGGCCTCAAATCAAATCTCATCGACTCATCATAAATTCCAAGTACTATCATCCTCAATCCGTATGTGAACACATAGTCCCATATCCATGTGAACACATAACTATATAATCCCGTATAAGCACAAATGAAAGAAGAAAGTATGCAAGTATGGGTGTGTGTGTGCATGTGTGGTGCGACCACTACTCTAGGGTTTCGCGACACTAAATCATCCAAGAACACCAAATATCTATATCATCGATAATATCAAACAAATTATAGTCAAAATATATATATATGTGTATACGTATTCGTATACATCACCACGAACTGCGGGGGTGCTATACGCCATCCACCCGACTTCTCCCCGTAGATATAAATCTACTCACCTGGTCCTCGCTCGCCGGTGCCGACGTCGCCACGCGCTTGCTTGTCGTCTCGAAGTCCACGTGGGGGTACCTACATATCATAACGCACCATATCGCATTAAAACTAAATTCGAGATCGAAACGGCATACGAAAATCAAATCGGCACGCGTATCACGCATAGGTCCAAACCTATCGCCTACGCATGCAAGAATAGTAAAACCAACCCTCGATGTCGATGTACAAACGTCAAACCATCGAGAAAAATCCAATCACACTCATTTGCACATTCACGAACACTAATTTTAATATAAACTAGGTTAAAACTCACAAAAACGCCAATTTCACTTAAAAAGTTATTTTTCCGAAAATCTAGCAAGCACAATTCGCCGTTTTTGTACAAAGCACGATGTTTAAATGAATGTAGCGGCCAATATATTTATTAAATATCTTAAATAAGTCGTATAAACAATTTCCGGAATTTAATCTCATTAAATTCCAAAAATCCTAATATTCTAGTTTACAAAAATACCCTTTTTTAACAATTTCAAAGCAAAAATGCACAAACTACAATCTAGCTTAGATTTGCATGATCCAAAGCATTAAACCACACTTAATAAAGTTAATGAAGCCAAGAAAACCCTAATCACATTTTTAATCCCAAGAATTTAACAAATTTCAAAAACCTAGTAAGCAATTAGCAAATTAACACAATTTTTCAAGTAACAACTTGTAATTAACAACTAGATTAGTTTTCTACAAAACTAATTATGTTAAACCACTTCACTAAACCATGCACAATCAAACACAACTCATTTCCACAACAAACCCTAACTTGAAATCCAAAACTTGCAATTAAACTCACATATCCAAGTTAACACTTAATTTAAATTAGCTTTAAGAAACAAGTAACAATTTAAGCAAAAAGTTTTAGAATTATACCCAAAAATATATGAAGGTCCACAAGCATCCATGGCCTCCCAAAATGCTCTCTTTTCACAAGGATCCATGCTATACGGGCTAAGCTAAAATGGGTAGGAGTCGGATTTGGGTTTTGGGATTTTTTTTGAAGGATTTTAGGGCAATTTTTGATGAAGTTTGAAGAGAAAAGAGAAGGGAAATTGAGGGGGGGGCTGTTGCTGCAGTAGGGGAGGGAAATTGAGGGGGGGGCTGTTGCTGCAGTAGGTCAAAGTCAAGGTCAAAGAAAAGTCAAAGTCCACCTAATTCACCCATTTTCTTTTCTTTTCTTTCATTTCTTTTCCTTTGAAATCAAGTGGGGAAAAATTATGGTGGGTGCTGAATTCAGCCATGGGGAGGAGTAAGTGGGGGTGTGTGGGTGTGGGTACGGGTGTGGGGTGATGAAAAATGATAAATACAATACCCCAAATATCCATTTACGCTAAAAAAAAGCCTTTTTTCTTCAATAATTTCTAAACCGTTTTGGCAAATGATTTCGTTCCAAAAACCACATGATAAAATTTTATTTAATGTTTTATGATGCACAAAATTTGTTTCAACTCATTCCAATTTGTAATTTTCCCTAATTAAATGTATTAGTGACGGCTTAAAATAATAATAAAATAATATTTTTTTCAGAAAATTTGAAATTTCACCAGCGGCTCAATAAACACCAAATAATAGCAATTACATAGCTAGAATATGTATATTTAATTTTTATAATAAGATATTTGTATTTTGACTTTTTACAGAAAACTCCCTTATTTTACCGATTTTTCGAAATTTCACCGAAACGATTTTCAAAACGTTACAATCTTCCCCCCTTAAAGAAATTCGGTCCCCGAATTTAAATTCAAACTCCCCCAAATACTAAAACATTTAAGAAAAACCATCAAGTCGTCGGGGCTCCGAAATTGTAAATACATAAGACAAATCGTAGCGCAGCGCATGCGCTTGAAAAATGAGCATATAACTCAAATCAAAACTCCGTCAAGCATCCCGCAATCATCGGAGTCATGGAGAAGACATCAATGCCAAATCCAAATCAAAACCAATATGACATAACTCGAAACTATACATGTAAATATCGAATCTATATATGTAAGTATCTGAAGGAAATGCATGCCAAATCTCTTTATGTCGCTGTGCACGCGTATAACACTGCACAGTGGCGGACGTCTAACATAAGGAAATAACTATATACATATATACCTTTATTTGAAATGTACGTTCCGCCGTTTTGGAAACAATTTAGAAGGGTCTCCTTGTTTTAAACATTTCGTGTCATATCAGACACGTAGGTAAATACTCAGGCTATAGCTCGCTTTTTTTTTTTTGGAAATCCCGTCAATAACTATCAATGCATGCAAAATATATTCAGGTACTGTCCTCTGACTAGTCCTGCTCAGTACGAAAACACATAGCAATATCATAAAAACGTACTGCTCTATACGAAATCAATCCCCAAAATATGCACATGAATGCTACGTGCGTCTGGTGTGCACGGAAATCAAAATCCATGAATGTGCCATACATGCGCACAGAAACAACATCTAAGTGCATCGGGTGTGCACGAAACATCTGTCGTAGGCAACATGTGTGCCTGACAGCAAAATCAGGTGCATCTGACATGCACGAAAAATCTCAATTTAGTGCATCTGGTGTGCACAAAAATCGCATCTCAAGACATGCGCTCAACATGCGCGAAAATCCAAATCAGGTGCATCCATCGCGCACGAAATCATGAAATCCAATATCAAGCGCCGAACGTGCGCAAAATCAATCAGATGCACAAGGTGCACAAAACAAATATCGAGTATCATAATCGAAATCGAAGTCCAGTGCATCTAAGTGCACATAAGGCGTATCACTGCACTGCAAGCATATATAAACTATACCGAGTGCAGGAACGAAATCGTGTGCATGCATACGCACAAAACCAACCCAACTATTTAAAACCGTAATATCACAAACATGTGAAACTAAAGCACGAAAACGATATCAAGTGCAACACTGTGCAAAGGTCGTAAATCCTCAATCATCAAAATCAAATCATACGAATAAATCACCCAAAACATCGTAATCAATAATGGCGGAATAGTACCGCTCAAGTGCATCCTCTAAGAATCTCGGCCAACTGTCGTGGTCACTAGTGGGACGTCTCGTCGATGATCATGAACTCTGTCCTGCTGGTGTGCGTAACCATGACCACTCCTGGGTCAAGGTCTTCACTGTGAATTACCAATCTTTCGGTCCATCGGCTCATCGCCCCTGTCAGGTGTGCTAACGGGGACGATTCTGTTCTGGCACTTCTCTGGTCATCTCTTGGTCAATCATCGCGACCACTCGTAAGACAACATATCACCGGCGTCGGCCTCTGGCTCTCTGAATGTACGTGACACATCTGATCCTGGGTGCAAGTATCATTGCAGCAGTGTCCTGGAAGGAATCCTGCTCACGGTCTCTTCCATGTCTCGTCTCTGCCAACTGTCCGGAAGTCATTGTCCTTTCCTATATCTGCATCTTGCTCTGGAACGACTGCATACTCATCGCGACTCCTTCTGGAAGGTAAGTCCAAGTACCATGCCTCGGCATGCGCATCGCCTCTCTGATGTCGGCGGAGTGGAACGTCATCTCATCTAGATCTGGTGCGAACCTCTTAGTCCACTTTTCTCTAATGTCGTCTGCTTTGGACTCGTCTCGTCGCGGCTGCATGGACTGAGCTCCAACGGCTATCCTCGTATCTGGAGTCTCCCAAGAATGCATCTCACCACCTAGCATCCGAATTAAGTCGAGCCATCCGATCGAGTCGTCAAAACCTCATAATCCCCCAAGAGCTCAACCTCTTGGGCACAGTTTAATAGTATCGAGTACATACCACAGCATCGGTGGTCCAGCCGTAGAAGGGCAAACCCAAGCCTCACTAATGGCGCCGTAGAACTGCCGCAAACCCGAAGGTTCAAAGGCTTTCACACGGTCATTAAGTCGAGTTAGGGTTTCATTCTTCTAGAGGGACCATAGAATTTCCTGCATGTCTTTCCGACTACTTTAAACTTGGAATAATAGATTTCTGACATTCGATCGTCTCTGTCGACTCCCAACGTCTCCGCGTGAAGTCGTCTCTAGCTAGAATCAATCTATCTGATGACCTCGCATCGGGTTAGGCGAACGATTCACATGTCCTAGTCATTCATCCACGATGACTAGCGACCTTCTATCATCTCTTAGTACAACTCGTTCTGCACTAACTCCAGCATCTGGGGAAATACCTCATCGTTCGCAGCAATATCTGGCTCGCTCGTCTGCACGCTGAACAGTGCCTCGATCATCATGAATAAGCAACACACCAACGGTCATCAAGATCTGTCTGGCCTCTATCACTGGCTCAATCCTCTAATATCGATCAGCACATCCGAGTAACCTCATAAAGGCGATCCGCCAAACGCTCGTGGCGCGGAAACACAGTCAAAAGACACCTCTCCACAATCGGGTGTCGCCGGAATCATGCCCTGGTCAGTCCTTGTTCGTGCCGAGCTCGTGCTGACCGCAACTCTAGCCGTAGCTCTCCCTGCCCGTAATCGTGGCAGCAAAACCAAACTGGTACCGACGAGGCTAGATCAGGAAGGAATATAATACTGAACAAGGAAATGTACATCCTAAGGCTTCTTAAGTAGAGTGGCGTGTCGTAAATATGCCGCATAACATATCAACGGTACGTCACTCTACTTTAGTCACCTATTCCATCAACCAAGGGTCATCCTACGCTCCGAAGGTAAAACCTAACGCTCTGATACCAACTTTGTCACGACCCGAAAGTATGGAACATGACCGGCACTTAAACTACGAACGTCTCGAGGCGTACGTAATCTAAGTAAACCGAAAACCCAGAAATCCAAACCACGAAAATAGTAGAGTGCAGGAAAAACAACTTAAAGCAAGTAATTTCAATAGCATAAGCCGAATTATGCGGTTTATAAAACTTCAAAAATTTACTGAAAATTTCGGCAGAGTCTCCTTTGTAAAAACTGGCCCCCAAACGGGATACAACATGAATAGTATACGAAAACAATAAAAAAGCATCCCCAAGCGGGAGCTAGCTCTTCGTCAATCGACGGTCACAACCACACAAGCAATATAATATACAACGCCAACGGCGAGGATCAAAACTCAAAAGGAAACTCAAAACCACCAGAAATATAACGAGCGACTCTAAGGTCGAAAGAATAAACAACACTGATCTCTATCTCAATAAATGCATGTTTGGTTGATGGAATTCTAGATACAACAGAATAATGATATACAAGATAAATAATGGGGGTATGATACAAGTAACCCACCTACTAGCAAATCACCCGAATGAAACTATGCCCGCAAAGCCGTAATGAACCTGTACGGCAACCTGCAAGAAACTGGGGCACAACGGGGGTGAGTTGCCAACTCGTGAATAGAAAAACATCTACGCACAGAAATCGCATAAATAACGCAATCCTAGGTCAATGATCATAATATATCCTCAAATATATATAACATGCAGCCTATAACAATGGCTAGGGTAAATATCTAACCCGAGTGTAAACTTATGTGCCCGTGTCAGTGCCTCAGGTAGCAATATATCATATGAATGAGGTATGAATGCATGAAAACAGAATACATGTAAATGAAGAAACTGTTTTCATAAATTAGTGAGATTTCCTTCGTATTTTAAACTGAGGTATCATAATTAAAATCAGTATCAACAGTGTCTAGCATCGACACAAAACATAAATCTCACTGTCTCGAAATATCAATGTCTCAATCTCAATATCTAGGGCGCCGTCAGTCCAGACCGGCCCCTACCATCCATCTCAAGACCACGACGGTATCCTCCGGATATCCGACGCGTCGGGTAATATCACCGGTAGGTAGTGCTCCCCAGCCAGGCTCAACGTCAACACCACATTCCTCTTGTCCCGGGGTACCATACCGGGCCCACCATGTACCCGTGACGGTTCCTCCACTCCTCGACACGGATCTCTAAAACCACAGCAAACTCATGGTGGACGACACTTTACATCACTAGAAAACCGCAACATTTTATATTTTAAAAGATCATAAGTTGTAAATTTTGCGGCTTTCCCCGAAATCTAGAAATATCATAAATCTCAAGAAATCATCACAAGTGCATATGTCAATGATAATGAACTAGGCATGAACAACTGAATAACAGTATGCATGAAGTGGTAGGTAATAACTATAATGTCTAATATGGCATATAAGGGAAGCACACTAATATCATGTCAACACTACTAGCTAACAATCTAAGTCAAGCAATTATATTCTCTAAAGTGTACGTGACATGGCAATTACCGATGAAGATGTGTGTGAGACGGCAAGTAGGTGTACGTGGTACATACGCATCATCGGTAATGGTGCTGGTGTCCTAACAGCATGATATCAATAATGGAATATGCAGCAAAAAAAATATGCGAGGCAGAGCGAACAACAATAATGTGCGGGAGCTGAATACTAGACACAACGATAACTAATCTGCAATAATCTAATATAAGTCCTACAAATGGTGCCTTTTGAAATAACACGAATCATGGGGTTTTGAAAATAGGGGCTACGGTGTTTTTTATGAAAAGATACGTCGTTTTTGAAATATCCGTAGATTCCCTTGAGCTGTCTTTAAAAATGCCCACGATTCGTTAGTTTTTGAAATAGGTAAGAAGTCTAATCTAATCTAACAACTACACTAAACTATACGGCTGAACTACAAGCTGAACTACAGGTAAGGAAACCGCCTATCATCTGAGTCGATACATATACATACCTGTATATATACAGTCGGTGATCCCGCCTCAATAATATCATATCCATAACCAGACATCCCAAGTCAAGAGTGCGGATCAATCATCAAAATATAGCTCGTACGTAAATCCGTCGTACGGCATCCCCAAATCTGGGTACGGTCAATATCACATTCATTATACTATTCATCTGATATCCTCTTTATCAAGTATCATGATCGGGGTACTAATCTACGTCTAGTACAATATTGATACCACCTACGTACGCATGGACGTGTGTGAAATACTACGTCAAGGACCCGCTACAACGTCATGTCGTATCTAAGATACGAACCCTGCTATATCACCGATCTCACGGCCTCAAATCAAATCTCATCGACTCATCATAAATCCCAAGTACTATCATCCTCAATCCGTATGTGAACACATAGTCCCATATCCATGTGAACACATAACTATATAATCCCGTATAAGCACAAATGAAAGAAGAAAGTATGCAAGTATGGGTGTGTGTGTGCATGTGTGGTGCGACCACTACTCTAGGGTTTCACGACACTAAATCATCCAAGAACACCAAATATCTATATCATCGATAATATCAAACAAATTATAGTCAAAATATATATATATGTGTATACGTATTCGTATACATCACCACGAACTGCGGGGGTGCTATACGCCATCCACCCGACTTCTCCCCGTAGATATAAATCTACTCACCTGGTCCTCGCTCGCCGGTGCCGACGTCGCCACGCGCTTGCTTGTCGTCTCGAAGTCCACGTGGGGGTACCTACATATCATAACGCACCATATCGCATTAAAACTAAATTCGAGATCGAAACGGCATACGAAAATCAAATCGGCACGCGTATCACGCATAGGTCCAAACCTATCGCCTACGCATGCAAGAATAGTAAAACCAACCCTCGATGTCGATGTACAAACGTCAAACCATCGAGAAAAATCCAATCACACTCATTTGCACATTCACGAACACTAATTTTAATATAAACTAGGTTAAAACTCACAAAAACGCCAATTTCACTTAAAAAGTCATTTTTCCGAAAATCTAGCAAGCACAATTCGCCGTTTTTGTACAAAACACGATGTTTAAATGAATGTAGCGGCCAATATATTTATTAAATATCTTAAATAAGTCGTATAAACAATTTCCGGAATTTAATCTCATTAAATTCCAAAAATCCTAATATTCTAGTTTACAAAAATACCCTTTTTTAACAATTTCAAAGCAAAAATGCACAAACTACAATCTAGCTTAGATTTGCATGATCCAAAGCATTAAACCACACTTAATAAAGTTAATGAAGCCAAGAAAACCCTAATCACATTTTTAATCCCAAGAATTTAACAAATTTCAAAAACCTAGTAAGCAATTAGCAAATTAACACAATTTTTCAAGTAACAACTTGTAATTAACAACTAGATTAGTTTTCTACAAAACTAATTATGTTAAACCACTTCACTAAACCATGCACAATCAAACACAACTCATTTCCACAACAAACCCTAACTTGAAATCCAAAACTTGCAATTAAACTCACATATCCAAGTTAACACTTAATTTAAATTAGCTTTAAAAAACAAGTAACAATTTAAGCAAAAAGTTTTAGAATTATACCCAAAAATATATGAAGGTCCACAAGCATCCATGGCCTCCCAAAATGCTCTCTTTTCACAAGGATCCATGCTATACGGGCTAAGCTAAAATGGGTAGGAGTCGGATTTGGGTTTTGGGATTTTTTTTGAAGGATTTTAGGGCAATTTTTGATGAAGTTTGAAGAGAAAAGAGAAGGGAAATTGAGGGGGGGGGCTGTTGCTGCAGTAGGGGAGGGAAATTTCGGCTGGAATTGGGAGTGGGGGAGGAGAGAGAGGGAGGTAAAGAAAGTGGGGCAAAGTCAAGGTCAAAGAAAAGTCAAAGTCCACCTAATTCACCCATTTTCTTTTCTTTTCTTTCATTTCTTTTCCTTTGAAATCAAGTGGGGAAAAATTATGGTGGGTGCTAAATTCAGCCATGGGGAGGAGTAAGTGGGGGTGTGTGGGTGTGGGTACGGGTGTGGGGTGATGAAAAATGATAAATACAATACCCCAAATATCCATTTACGCTAAAAAAAAGCCTTTTTTCTTCAATAATTTCTAAACCGTTTTGGCAAATGATTTCGTTCCAAAAACCACATGATAAAATTTTATTTAATGTTTTATGATGCAAAAAATTTGTTTCAACTCATTCCAATTTGTAATTTTCCCTAATTAAATGTATTAGTGACGGCTTAAAATAATAATAAAATAATATTTTTTTCAGAAAATTTGAAATTTCACCAGCGGCTCAATAAACACCAAATAATAGCAATTACATAGCTAGAATATGTATATTTAATTTTTATAATAAGATATTTGTATTTTGACTTTTTACAGAAAACTCCCTTATTTTACCGATTTTTCGAAATTTCACCGAAACGATTTTCAAAACGTTACATTCCCCTACGAAACCATCGCTAGAGTCCGGGATCCCGGTGATCGCAGCGAAGGGACGTCATCATGGAGCTAAAGAAATGGTGGACTGGATCTACAAAGGTTGTAGTCCCTTCACTTAGCAATAAAGTTGTTTACTTGCTTGCTTTTCGCCTAATCTCTAGTTAACGATCTTGCATAGGATTCTTAGGCACATGAAAAATTTGATTTTGGCATGGTTGATACCTTGTGGAACCTCTTGAGTGTGCCTAGGAACCCTACAGTGGTATCAGAGCCTAGCTAGAGCTTTAGGCGAAGTGTAGACGAAGTTAGAGATCCGAACGAACCCCGAAACCCCGATCAAAACCCTTCTCTGTACATTTTTTCAAAATGTGGATTTTTCTGAATTAAAAATGCTCAGAAAATTAAGCAGGAAAATATAAGAATTACTGTGAAATACGGACCTCTAACTCAAAAATTTGACCGCGGAACCGCGGCGAAAACAAGGATTTGGCGGCGGTTCCGCGGCCAAAATTGTGAATTTGTCCCTCAAACTTCACTTATTTATTCTTAGGTCCTTTCTTGTCATTTTTTTCTGGGAATATTTTAATTCCACTTAAGTGTTGAGTTTTCTAGGGTTTTATTGGGGACTCGATAATTCGATCGGATAATTTAACTTCGTTTATGTTATTCCGGATATTTTAGAAACTGTTAAAAAGTTCGACCGGATATAAATACCTATTTTTTCCCCTGTCAGAAAATTTCCATGTGTTGGATTTTTTCCCGTAGTTTAAGAACGTCTAAGTAGTGCAAGTAACGCGATGGACCCTCTAGAAGACAACAAACCTTAACTCGATTATGTGACCGTCTTGAACTGCCCTTTGAACCTTAGGGTTTGGGGCAGTACGGCGTGCCACATGCGAGGCGTTGGCTTGACCCTTCTACGGCTGGACCGTTGGTACTGTGGCATGAAGTGGATGTTTTTAAACTTATTTCATGTGTTGAGCTTTTCGGGAAAACGTGGGTGTTTGATTGTTCGATCGGAAAGTTTAACATTTTCTATTTCTCTGGAATGTGATACAATAATTGGATTCAACGACATTTGAATGTTATAGACATAGCAGTTTATGTAAGTCCGTGTTGCCCACCCCGGTGCTTACGGGGAGGCGGAAAACATAATAAAAATCGGATTTTTTATGACTTAGGCAACATGGACTAAGCTTGTGAGGATCTTTGCTAAACATAAACTAGCTAACCCTAACTACAAAGTAGCTAAGTGAAGAAAGGTTATACCTTTGGTCTTTAGTCCTTCTCTCCTTGCTCCTAGGTATGGTAGAAAAGGGCCACCTTGCTTGTCTTCTCCCGTCAAAGAAGGATCCACCCGAAAGCCACCACCTTTAGCTTCAACTCCAAGCTAGGAGTAACTAGAGTGCAAGAAATGCTAAGACTTGAACCCTAGAAGTGAGTAGAGAAGATCAAGAGAGGGTTTTTCTCAAGCTTTTTGTTTCTCAACACATGAGAGGGAGAGAGCTTGAGGGAGAGGATGAGCAAGAGAGAGAAATAGAATGAGAGAATGAGAAAAATAGTGAGCCATTCTCACTAATATGTGAGGATAAGTTTAATTAGATAATTAGCTTGAAAATTGTCATGATAAATCATGAATTGACCATTATCATTTCATTTTTGCAAAGATCAAAGAGCATCTTCCAAATGAAATGATTATGGTCAAGTTGTCAACATGGTCAACAAGTCAATGAAGTCAAATTGTCAACAACAACCATGCACAATAATTAAGCTAATTATCAATTAACAATAATCCACACAAAATCAATAGGGTTAATAAAATGACAAAGGCCATTAACCCTAAACAAGGTCCTCTCCCCCAATCTCAAGCAACTGTGCATACGCACCCGCATTCGTGATCCGAGGAACACGAACACAATGAGAAAAACCAATCTCAAATCATATACTAGGATCCGGCTTAAACCAAAGCCCGCTAGTATAAACTGTCCGGACAGCAAACGTGCACAAGTGCGCGGATGCGAACGAACCCTGTCGCAAAACCATGCGACCTCTACTCGTTTTGCCTAAAGGCGAATAGCTCTCTGTGTGGGACTCTAAAGACTCGACACTACGCTGGCAGTGGGTTTAACCACAGACCGCAAGCGGCACTAGCTGTACGTAACGGTCCCCAGGTAGATGTCGATAAGAAGACTGACGAGGTGAACCCCATCTGCACTCCTACTGAGCCTGTATGTGACAGTCTCCGTACAGTCCGGTCTGTTCGTCTGATACATCGCATGGCGGGCCTAGGGGGGCGGTAAACGTCAGTCCCCTAATAGCGGTACAAGTCGTGTCGGAGTGTAGCCCAGAACACCCTGAGATAACACTGGAAACCTACCAGTATATCTCGCTTGCCCTGGCCAGGGACTACTTGTGTAATGGCTCTCCTAGACACAGCGCGATGTCAACCCCCAATACCGGGAGAGACGAATCCTGTCTAACCGTCACTGCCTCCAAGTGCTTCGGGACTGCACCCAAAAACTACCTGTTTGCACAGCTCCTTTGAGCCGTGGTAGGGTAGTAATCAAAGTGCAGTGGGAACACACTCGAGGCGAAGTGACAGTGTCAAGTCAGCGGACTAAGCTGTACTCATGTCACCTGGGAACTGATAACTGACGATAGGTATATTACCAACCAACAGTTCCCGACGAGTCCTGTCCAGTGTACTCGTAACCTAACGAGCACCCGCATACTATCCCAAGTACGACGTACTAACGGCTGTGGGACAGACCGTCTCCCACACTGGGATGAGAAGCGCATACGCTAGTCTACTCCGGAGTATCGATGCCCTGTCTCGATAGTCCAACGACCAGGGACCTGTATAAGGATGTGCTTATAGATTACCCAGCTCCCACGAGTGCGAGCGCCATCACAACGCTGGTAATCAAGCAAAGATCCTAAGGGCTCTACTAATATGTATACCAGCAATATGCTAAAAGAAACACATGCACATATTAAAGCAGAGACAAACCAAGTAGCATACTACCATTTCGAGCAAGATTGTATATACAACTGTGAATATCCCAAGCTTCCATTAAGTAATATACAAGCTAGTATGATACAGTAATGGCCTCTAGGGCATATACACTAACAATCTCCCACTTGCACTAAGGCCATGTACTGGAGTATCGAAGACCTATCATCTCGATCAGCCGCTCGAACTGAGTCTGCGGCAAGGCCTTGGTGAATGGATCTGCTGTGTTATCCTCTGATGCAACTCTCCGGACCTCGATCTCCTGGCGATCCACGATCTCCCTGATCAGGTGATACCGCCTTAAGATGTGTCTGGATTTCTGATGGGACCTGGGTTCCTTCGCTAAAGCTATAGCCCCGTTGTTGTCGCAATACAGAGGTATTGGGTCAACTATGGACGGAACCACCTGAAGTTCTTTCAAGAACTTCCTCATCCAGACAGCTTCTTTTGCGGCATCAGATGCAGCGATGTATTCCGCTTCCATAGTCGAGTCAGCAACGGTTTCCTGTTTGGAGCTCTTCCAACACACCGCCCCTCCATTGAGGGTAAAGACAAAACCCGACATGGACTTGGAATCATCCTTGTCACTCTGGAAGCTGGAGTCAGCAAAGGCCTCAACCTGCAGGTCTTTTCCGCCATACACCAAGAACATCTCCTTAGTCCTTCTCAGGTACTTGAGAATGTTCTTTACTGCTATCCAATGTTTCTCCCCTGGGTTTGACTGATACCTGCTTACCACACTGAGTGCATAAGCCACATCTGGTCTGGTACATAACATCGCATACATTATAGAGCCTACCGCAGAAGCGTAGGGTATAATAGACATGCGATCCCTCTCCAAATCAGTCTTGGGAGACATCTCTTTGGAGAGGGTGATCCCGTGACAAGCCGGTAGATTACCGCGCTTGGAATCTTCCATACTGAATCTCTTCAGTATGGTGTCGATGTACCTGGACTGCGAGAGTCCTAATATCCTCTTGGATCTGTCACGGTAGATCCGGATACCCAGAATGTAGGAGGCATCACCCAGGTCTTTCATGGAGAACCTGTGTGACAAGAACCCCTTGACAGATTGTAGCATAGGAATGTCATTTCCTATTAAGAGAATGTCATCCACGTATAACACGAGGAATACTACAGTTCTCGCTACAAATCTACAATAGATGCATGGTTCATCTGGATTTTTGATAAAGCCAAATTCTTTGACCGTCTCATCAAAACAGATGTTCCAACTCCGCGATGCCTGCTTGAGTCCATAAATGGACTTGAGCAACTTGCACACCTTTCCGCTGCTCCCACCCTGAATGAAACCCTCTGGCTGGTCCATATAGACACACTCCTCTAAATGACCATTTAGAAAAGCTGTCTTTACGTCCATCTGCCAAATCTCATAATCGTGGAAAGCAGCGATGGCAAGAAGGATCCGAATGGATTTCAGCATAGCTACTGGAGAAAAGGTTTCGTCATAGTCCAAACCAGGTCGCTGACGAAAACCCTTTGCTACCAGTCTAGCTTTATAGGTCTCAACCTGTCCATCTACACCAATCTTCCTTTTGAAGATCCACTTGCATCCTACGGGTTTTACCCCGTCTGGAGCAATGTCCAACGTCCATACTTTGTTGGTGTACATGGACTCCATCTCGGTCCGCATTGCATCCAGCCATTTTACCGAGTCGACGCTCTGAATGGCTTGCTGGAAGCTAGTAGGCTCATCACAATCTAGGATGCAGTCCTCTCTATCCCCGTCAATGAGAAAACCGTAGTATCTCTCGGGCGGATGAGACTGCCTACTACTCCTGCGGAGCGGCGTAGGAATGTCCTGTTCTTTTGAACCTTCTGGTTCCACTAAACTTTCAGTAATAGTTTGTGGTTCTGGAATTTCTTCCAGTTCTATTGCGCTCCCACTTATTTCTTTTTCTAAAAACTGATGTTCCAGAAAGTGGGCATTGCGAGAAACAAGGACTTTTTGTTCCTCTGCGTAATAGAAAAGATACCCCCTGGAGTTCTTTAGGTACCCCACAAACTTGCACAGTACTGAGCGTGCCACGAGCTTGTCCGTATGCTGCTTTTTGACATAAGCTGGACATCCCCAAATCTTCAAGTATTGAAGATAGGGTTTCTTCCCACTCCATAACTCATATGGTGTGGTAGGCACAGTCTTAGTGGGAACACGGTTCAAAAGATATGCAGCTGTTTCTAGCGCATATCCCCAGAAAGATCGCGGTAACTCAGCATTACTCATCATGGACCGTACCATATCCAATAGGGTTCGGTTCCGTCTCTCCGATACACCGTTATGTTGCGGGGTGTATGGAGGAGTAAGCTGAGAGAGAATTCCATTCTCTTTTAAGTAATTCAGGAATTCGGCACTCAAGTATTCTCCTCCTCGATCCGATCTTAGGATCTTGATACTTTTGCCGGTCTGTTTTTCTACTTCACTCTTATATTCCTGGAATTTTTCAAAAGCCTCGGATTTATGTTTCATTAAGAAGACATAACCGTACCTTGAAAAATCATCCGTAAAAGTTATGAAGTAAGAAAAACCGCTTCGCGCATGTGTAGACATTGGACCGCACACGTCGCTGTGTACGAGTCCCAAGAGCTCGCTCGCTCTTTCTCCGTGTCCAGAAAACGGAGCCTTTGTCATCTTTCCTTTGAGACAGGATTGACAAGTTGCATACGATTGATATTCGAACGAATCTAAATATCCTTCAGTATGTAACTTAGTCAATCTTCTCTCGTTGATGTGACCCAGTCTACAATGCCATAAGAAAGTTTTATTAATTTCTGGAGACTTTCTTTTGTGTGTATTCTGGATATTGAAAACCTGTGGTTGGTTTAAAACGTAAATACCGTTGTTCAATGTACCTGACCCAATCAACACTTGATTAAGGTGAATGTTCACTACATTACTTACAAATGCAAATTCATAACCTTCTTTAGATAATAAAGATACAGAAATGATATTACAGGTTGCATTTGGTACATAATAACAACTACGCAAAACCAAAAAGTGTCCATCTGATAATCCCAGGTGATAGTCCCCCACGGCCTCAGCATCCATGCTAGCACCGTTCGCAACTCTGAGGGTCATGTCACCTGCCTTCAAAACTCTACGCTTTCTCAACGCCTGCAAAGAATTACAGATATGAGATCCCGATCCGGTATCCAATACCCAGGAAGTAGAGTTTATAGATAGACAGTTTTCAATAACATACACACCTGAAGCTGAAGCTGCAACTCGCTTCAAATCCTGTGTTCTGGCTTTCCAAGCCTTGCAATCTTGTTTCCAGTGACCACTTTTGTGACAATAGAAGCATTCTTCCTTCCCCACCAGCTTCCCCGCTACTTTTGTTGCTTTACCCTTTCCCTTTGTATCCACTTTACCGACACCGCCTCTTGGTTTGGCGGGGGCTTTCTTCTTCTTGCCCTTGGCTTTCGCCCTGGACCTAGAAGAGGAAGATCCTCCTACAAACAAAGTGGATGTCTCCCTACCCTTCTGTAGGGTGCCCTCAGCAGTCCTCAACATGTTCAGAAGCTCGGCAAGTTCAACCTCCTTTCCTTGCATGTTGAAGTTAAGAATGAACTGGGCGTAAGTGGAAGGAAGGGACTGGAGAATCAGATCAGTATAGAGTTCATTCTCCAACGTGGTCCCAAGGTCCGCGAGCTCCTCTATGTAGCCGATCATCTTAAGCACGTGGTCCGCTACCGATGATCCGACGGCCAACCTTGCCGAAAAGAGCTTCTTCGACACTTCGTATCTTGCGATACGAGACTGCTCTCCATACAGTTCTTTTGTATGGAGAAATATGGACTCTAGGTCCATATTCTCGTGCCTCCTCTGATGGTCATTGTCCATCGAGGCTAGTACGAGGCATTTGGCCCTCGCGCAATCTATCTCCCATGTCTTACGGATTTCTACATCCGCGACGCTGGAGGTGGGACCTGGGACGGGGGGAGCTTTGGTGGTAAGTATATACCCCAGCTTGTCATAAGTGATAGCCATCTTGACATTCCTGAGCCAATCTTTGTAGTTTGGCCCTGTCAATATGTTTTTATCTAATAGTAACTTAAGTCCGGTCATCTTGAATGGTCGCTGCAATTAGGAGAGAGAAAAGAAACACTTTAGCATGATGCTCTTGCAAGTTTAGAGTGGTTTTTAGTTTGTCTAAACTGGATGGCTCCCACTGTCTCTCGAATCCCTTCTCAAACCATAAAGAAAAGGATTAGCCGGGATCATTCTCACCGTACAATACTTGCTTAACCGTTCAGCCAGGCCAGTGTCGGTACTTCGAGGGAGGTTTTCCAACGCTTTCGCGAAGTTCCTTAATTAAGTAACCTCTTTTCCCTGTGGGCGTAGCCCCGCTAACACCTTTCTAGGCACCTACTAGGTTTATAGCATTGATCGTTAAGTGAGAGTTTTCCCGAGGAGTAGCATATACTCACAGTAGGATCGGGATCCAAATATCATCGCGTGATAAAACCGAAGGAATCCTACCAGAATTATCACACTCCAAATGGTATGCAACGCTAGCAAGTTTCAGTACTTATGAAACTCCCGATGTGGATTTTTGCCCCATGCTCTTATGACCTTGGCGTGAGGTCAAAATGTCATAAGTCACATGTCAAGTTCTTCCCATCATTATCCTGGTTAATTTGAACCCACCCGTACCTACCCTTGACGTAGGCCAAAACGGCAGTACGACTGTCTCAAATCAACGCATTCTATCTATGCAACGGATAAATACCCGGCAGCTACCAATCACTATGCCTTGGCGTGAGGTCAAAATACATAGCTTGAATACTACCGAATATTTAACCGAAATGATGGAGGGCTACGGATGGTTTTGGCGAAACCGTGAACGTAGTGAACTTGATATAATCGATGGAACGAGATAGCTTTTAAAAGGAGTGGTTCAAGCTCCGCGTTTAAAAGTTTTAGTTTTGAAAAGAACCGAGTGGTTTTCAAAGTGTTCCAATCGACTTTTACTTGGTTTATTTCATGCATTAGTTCTTTTAATGCGTCCCATCATTTAATCCTACCATTGCAGAAAACAACCAAAATATGACGTACGCTTATGCCATTCGCATTCGCCACGGGGCCCCGTCATCACCCGTTAGGTTACTTAACTAACGACAGAGCGGGGGCTGGGCTAGCGCGGCTGTAAAACATAAGCAACGCCTAAATAGTTATTATATATAAATATATAGCAATGATAGACATTACAGATCACAGATGAATACATTGGATATACTAGGAATCCGCAATGCGTTCGAGCCTGCAACGCAAAGCGGATTACACGGTCGCGGTGAATAGCCAATACCCCACCCAAGACCCCTACGGGTGCGGCAAACTACCCGCCAAGCACCCGAAGCGAAGCAACCTCCCTCACCACCGTGAGTAGGCCACTCGGCGCTTCGAGATACCCGGTAGTTTGTGCACCCCCTCCATGGGTCTATCCTAGGAGCAAAAACAGTAAAAAGAATTATACAATGACGGCTACAACCCCGACCCGGTTGTGCGGCCATACAAAGAATATTATTACATCAATTTACATGTTACAAATGAATGAAAGAAAAAAACACTCATCTCACATCCAACCCGGCTATTCACCCACGACAATCCAATCCATTCATATCCACAAACCAACAATCACAGATCACAGAGATGTATAACCCCGACTAATCGACTTATAGCGATTAGCCGACGTTCAATACATACAAGCATCACAGATATAACCGATATAGTTAAAGTGTAGTGAAGTTCCGAAAAATACGGATTTATAGGCCCCCAAAAGTAAATTTTAGTTCTGGAAAATCTGGGCACATATAACATATCCTAAAAATCCTAAAACCAACTCAGAAACAAACTGCAGCAAAAACGATACAGAGAGTTGACAAGACGGCCGCGCTTCCGCGGCAAGAGCTTCCTTATGCCGCGGAAGCGCGGTCCTCTTGGCTCCTCTCTGGTTCGTATTTGGTGGTGTTTCACACAAAACCCTGAGACAATTTTACAAGTATACAGTTTTTCATTTTAACCAGGAAAAATTTTAACAGAAAGTTGGATTTTGAAAAAGTTTGGTTTTAGGGTTTTTCGGTTTCGAAACTTCGTTACACTTAACTACTTAGCTAGTTTGAGTTTAGTTAGGCTCTGATACCACTGTAAGTCCGTGTTGCCCACCCCGGTGCTTACGGGGAGGCGGAAAACATAATAAAAATCGGATTTTTTATGACTTAGGCAACATGGACTAAGCTTGTGAGGATCTTTGCTAAACATAAACTAGCTAACCCTAACTACAAAGTAGCTAAGTGAAGAAAGGTTATACCTTTGGTCTTTATCCTTCTCTCCTTGCTCCTAGGTATGGTAGAAAAGGGCCACCTTGCTTGTCTTCTCCCGTCAAAGAAGGATCCACCCGAAAGCCACCACCTTTAGCTTCAACTCCAAGCTAGGAGTAACTAGAGTGCAAGAAATGCTAAGACTTGAACCCTAGAAGTGAGTAGAGAAGATCAAGAGAGGGTTTTTCTCAAGCTTTTTGTTTCTCAACACATGAGAGGGAGAGAGCTTGAGGGAGAGGATGAGCAAGAGAGAGAAATAGAATGAGAGAATGAGAAAAATAGTGAGCCATTCTCACTAATATGTGAGGATAAGTTTAATTAGATAATTAGCTTGAAAATTGTCATGATAAATCATGAATTGACCATTATCATTTCATTTTTGCAAAGATCAAAGAGCATCTTCCAAATGAAATGATTATGGTCAAGTTGTCAACATGGTCAACAAGTCAATGAAGTCAAATTGTCAACAACAACCATGCACAATAATTAAGCTAATTATCAATTAACAATAATCCACACAAAATCAATAGGGTTAATAAAATGACAAAGGCCATTAACCCTAAACAAGGTCCTCTCCCCCAATCTCAAGCAACTGTGCATACGCACCCGCATTCGTGATCCGAGGAACACGAACACAATGAGAAAAACCAATCTCAAATCATATACTAGGATCCGGCTTAAACCAAAGCCCGCTAGTATAAACTGTCCGGACAGCAAACGTGCACAAGTGCGCGGATGCGAACGAACCCTGTCGCAAAACCATGCGACCTCTACTCGTTTTGCCTAAAGGCGAATAGCTCTCTGTGTGGGACTCTAAAGACTCGACACTACGCTGGCAGTGGGTTTAACCACAGACCGCAAGCGGCACTAGCTGTACGTAACGGTCCCCAGGTAGATGTCGATAAGAAGACTGACGAGGTGAACCCCATCTGCACTCCTACTGAGCCTGTATGTGACAGTCTCCGTACAGTCCGGTCTGTTCGTCTGATACATCGCATGGCGGGCCTAGGGGGGCGGTAAACGTCAGTCCCCTAATAGCGGTACAAGTCGTGTCGGAGTGTAGCCCAGAACACCCTGAGATAACACTGGAAACCTACCAGTATATCTCGCTTGCCCTGGCCAGGGACTACTTGTGTAATGGCTCTCCTAGACACAGCGCGATGTCAACCCCCAATACCGGGAGAGACGAATCCTGTCTAACCGTCACTGCCTCCAAGTGCTTCGGGACTGCACCCAAAAACTACCTGTTTGCACAGCTCCTTTGAGCCGTGGTAGGGTAGTAATCAAAGTGCAGTGGGAACACACTCGAGGCGAAGTGACAGTGTCAAGTCAGCGGACTAAGCTGTACTCATGTCACCTGGGAACTGATAACTGACGATAGGTATATTACCAACCAACAGTTCCCGACGAGTCCTGTCCAGTGTACTCGTAACCTAACGAGCACCCGCATACTATCCCAAGTACGACGTACTAACGGCTGTGGGACAGACCGTCTCCCACACTGGGATGAGAAGCGCATACGCTAGTCTACTCCGGAGTATCGATGCCCTGTCTCGATAGTCCAACGACCAGGGACCTGTATAAGGATGTGCTTATAGATTACCCAGCTCCCACGAGTGCGAGCGCCATCACAACGCTGGTAATCAAGCAAAGATCCTAAGGGCTCTACTAATATGTATACCAGCAATATGCTAAAAGAAACACATGCACATATTAAAGCAGAGACAAACCAAGTAGCATACTACCATTTCGAGCAAGATTGTATATACAACTGTGAATATCCCAAGCTTCCATTAAGTAATATACAAGCTAGTATGATACAGTAATGGCCTCTAGGGCATATACACTAACAGTTTAGTCTCACTTGATCGGTTGCTACGGAATTTTGATGTGATTAAAAGTCCGTCGCAATTGTGTAGCGTACGCGGATACTCGCCGGTAAACTTAATAGACAGCCACGTCCCATAGCCCCGACCAAGTGACTGTAGGAGAACTCCGTCGCCAAAAGCATCCGTTCGGGTGCTCGCGGCAGCGGTGTTCCGCCTTGGTGCACTTCGTCGACGGTATCAGGGGTGCGGCCGTCTACTAAAATTTGCGACGAGCATTCGTTCTGGATGTCGGGAATCTTGTTGAATTGCCCGAATTGATATTGAAAAGTGTTTTCGATAATGAGACTAAAATGCGGGGTTTATAATTGTTAGGCATGCGATGTCTAAGGAATTCATTTGATTAGGCATGCGATGTCTATGCAGGTTGCGGATTCCAACTGTTGTAGTTATACACTTTCTTTTCTGTGACCGTAAGTGTAATATGTGATATCCCCGGTTTCGTTGCTATATGAAAACGACAATTGGGATACGTATGTTTACTTACGTTGATGACATGTGATGTTATGTGTTGCTGGATATGTTATATTGGATCGTCGTGTTTGAATAGCCGGGGTGTTTTATGTGAGATGAGTGTTTTTCATTTTCATTCATGTAAAAACTTGTATGTAATATTCTTTTATTGGGGCACTTCCAGGTTGTGGAAGATGTCACCATTGTATATTATTTACTTTTCCGCACTAGGATAAACCCAAGGAGGAGGGCACAAGTAACCGGGTTCTGGAGTCCAGTAGGAGACCAACTCGAGGAGTCGAGTCCGGGTCTCCTAACTCTAGAAATGGTAGGGTTGCCTGCCGCTCTCGTAGGGGTCTAGGGGTGTGGGTTTGGCTATTCATCGCGACCGTGGAATCCGTGTTTTATACTGGCTCGTATTGAAAACACGGACGTCCTAGTATATCCAATATTTCATATGATATTTTCTGCTGCGTTATCTGTGATGTGATCATGTGATATGTTCAGATAGATATTATATATAGTATATATGATATATTATATAGACGTTGCTTATGTTTTACACCCGCGCTAGCCCTGCCTCGCTCTGCCGTTAGTTACCTAACCTAACGGTGCAGACGGGACATCGAGGCGAATGCGGATGGCATAAGCGTACGTTATATTTATCTGTGATGTTTAGGTGACTTAAATGATGGGACTTCATTAATATGATTAATGAAAGAAAAGAAACCTGAGATGTTGTGGAATCGAATTTTCAAAAACAGGAAGCTACAGTTCTTGCTTTGCATCGTGGTGTTCCTTGTAGAACATCCTGCACCTTATTTGATAAGGAAAGGGCCGAGATCCCTTCACCGGGAGTGACCCATTTAGCAATAACTGGCAGATTCTAGAACCCTCGGTTTGTCTTTTGATTACTTCTATAGTTTTTGCTTTGCACAGCGGTATATATGATATATCCTGCACCTTATTCGATGAGGAAAGGGCCGACGATCCCTTCATCGGGAGTGACCCCTTTAGCGAAACTAGAAAAGCCTAAAAAACACTCAATTTTAAAATCATTTGATTCTACAACGATATCAAGTTCATTACGCAATAGGTTTTCAGAAAAACCTATCGTAGCCCTCCGTCATTTCAGATAAGTCCTACTTAGTATTCGTGCTACGTTTGTTGACATCCGTCAAGGCGTAGTGTGCGGTAGCTAACTAGTATTTATCTGCTTATGCGTATGATGCTGATTGGATTAGGGTAGTCGTGCGGCCTTGTTGACCTCCGTCAAGGGTCGTGCGGGTGGGTTTAATTCAATCAAGAAATGACGGGTTGAACTTGACTAGTAGCCTATGGTTTGTTGACATCCGTCAAGGTCATAGGACGCTAGGGGCAAAATATTATCGGGAATTTCAAGTGTTGAAATTTGCAATGAGATTGCATACCTTCTATGAGATAGTTGGATCCCGATACCTGCTGCGAGTAAGAGTTACTCCTGGGAGAGTTTTACACTTTAAAATTAGCCGATCAAGTAGGTGTCTAGAAAGGTGTCAACGGGGTTATGCCTCTGGGAAAACGAGGTTTACTGTAATTAGGTCCGTGCGAAAGCACGGGGAACCTCCCTCAAAGTACCGACACTGGCCTGGCTGAAAGATTGGCTACTTGTAGCGTGTAATTAATCCCGGCTAGTCTTTCCTTTTAGGGTTTGAAGGAAGATTTGATAAAAAACAGTGGGAGCCATCCTGATTAGATAAAATAATAACCAATCTGATCTTGCAAGAGCATACGCTGAGTGTTTTTCTTCTCTCTCTCTCTAGGTAGCGACCATATCACGTCTTAATCAAGATAATAAAACGGATATATTGACTGAACCCGCTTGTTGTACTGAGCTGGGGAACGTTGGTCCCGCTCCAACTTATAATTGTTATAAGACAGAGCAGGAAATTGGGGAATACCAGAATTCCTATGCCGCCCAAACGAAGAAAGTGCATGCTGATACATCATCTTCGGGTGTGTTCATTACTGAGAACTGTTTCTCAGTGTCCTCTACATCCTAGGTATTAGATACCGGATCAGGATCCCGCAAATGTAATCCGTTACATGGGCTACAGAAAGGTAGAGAACTGAGAACGGGTGATAAGTTTCATGAGACAGAAAACGGTGCAAGTGTTGCAGCCAAGTTTGTTGGTCACTGTCACCCTGTATTACAAATACATTGATACTGAACAAATGTTATTAGATACTGAAGCTGATATGCAAAATCATATCAATCTCTTTATTTAGTAAAGAAAGGATATAATTTTGTATTGTTGGATAATGTTTTGAACATTTCCTATATCAAGAGTTGATCGGTTCAGGCACGTTATCTAAAAGCATTGACGTTCTAAATCAAACCACAGTTCTTAGTATATAGAACACACACAAGAGGAAGAGTTCAGAAATGAACGAATCCTTCTTGAGGCATTGTAGACTAAGTCATATCAATGCGACCCGACTAGCTGAAGTTACATTAAGATGCATATTTAAATTAGTTTGAATTTACATCTTGTGAAACTTGCCAGTCATGTCACAGAGATAAGATGACCATAGCTCTGTTTATTGGAAACAGAGAAAGAGTTAGTGAACTCTTGGGATTGATACATGTTGATGTATGAAGGTCCCCTGTCTACACATGCCAAGACCGGTTCTTTGTACTTCATTACATTCTCTGATGATCTCTCAAGATTCAGACATATGTTCCTGTTGAAACACAAGTCCGAACCTTTTGAGATATTCACAGAATATAAGTTAAAAGTAGAGAACCAAAAACCGGGTATAAGTATTATGTCCTATGATAAGATCAGGGAGGAGAATACTTGAGCACGAAAATCCTGGACTATTCTAAAGGAGAATGAGATTCTCTCTCAGCATTACTCCTCCGTATACACCATAGCACGATGGTATATCGGGGCGGAGCAATAGCACCCTATGTGATATGGTGTGCTCTATGATGAGTACTACTGAGTTTCCTATTTCCTTTTGGGAGTTATGCGCTTGAGAAGCTGCATACCTATTGAATAGGGTTCCAATCAAATCAGTTGCTTACCACTTCATATGTGATATGGAAAGGGAAAAGTCCATATCTTAAGTTTGTTAAGATTTAGGGTTGTCCGGCCTATGTCTAAAAGCAAAATCCGGACAAGCTCGAGGCAAAGTCTGTTATGTAGAACTGGAAAGGTTCCAGCTATACAAACTGCAGCAGATGATTTGGTAGAACTGAAGGATTCAATAGAAACCAATGAACCTCAGCCTCTCCGCCGATCTAGAAGTGTTCCTCACCCACCTGAGAGATACTTCGGTTTCTCTATGACAGTGGGAGCGAGGATTGCATCATGAGATGATGATCCAACTAGTTTCGGGCTGGCCATCAGGAGTGGGACTCTGTAAGAATGGCTGGATGTTTATCGATCTGAGATGGAATCCTTATACACCAACAATGTATGGACTTTGGTGGCTATATCTGAAGGGTTAAATCCCCATCAGGAGCAAGTATATCTTGAGAAGATTACTTGGTGTACATGGAAAAGTTGAGACTTTCAAAGCTAGACTTGTTAAAGATTTGCATCATTAATCAGGTATGGATTATGATGAAACCTTTTCTAAGTAGCTATGCTTAAGTCCATCCAGATCCTACTTGCCACGGCTACATACCATGACTATGATATCTGGTGGTTGGGTGTCATGACTGCTTTTCTAAATGATAATTTGGAAGAGAGCGTCTATAAGTACACAGCCAGAGGGCTTCGTAGATAGTGGGAGCAGCGGAAACGTGTGCAAGATGTTTTATGTGATAAAGCAGGCATCACGGAGTTGGAACGTCTGTTTTGATGTATTAGTCAAAAGGTTTGACTTCATCAAAATGGTAGATGAACCTTGTATATACAAAAAGGTTGTAGGAAGTATGGTGGTGATCCTCGTAGAGTACGTGGATGACATACTCTTGATAGGGAAGTAGTTTCCTATGCTACGCTCGATCAATCTCCGCTTATCACAATGATTCTCCATATAGGATAAATGTGATACCTACTAAATCCTGGGTTTTTGATCTATGAGATAGATCTAATTGGATGTTAGGATTCTCACTAGTTGTAGTAAGATGGTATCAATTGATCCTGGGGAGAATTACTGGAAAAGTTCCAGGGTGATAAAGACGACTGAATATCAGTCACAGGCATTGTCTTTACCCTCAGTGGAGGGACGGTATGATGGAAGAGTTCCAAGTTAGATACCGTGGCTTACTAGACGATAAAGGCAGGATACATCGCTACTTAAGATGCTACCAAAGAGGCTGTCTGGGTGTATATTAGTTCATGAGATGAACTTAGTTCCTCCCATTGTGTGACAATAGAGTTGTGGCTTATGCCAAGGAACGTCCGTCCCATCAGTGATTCAGACATATTCTAAGGCAGTATCACCTGATCATGGAGATGGTTGATCTCCAAGGAGATCGAGGTTAGGAAAGCAGACTCAGAGGACAACACGGCGGATCCACTCACAAAGGCCTTTTCCCAGAGAGACTTTTATGGGATGGTTGAGTATGAGATACTGCAACCACTGCTACAGATGGCCCTAGTGCAAGTGGGAGATTGTTAGTTATATGTATGCCCTAGAGGCCATTACTGTACATAGGATGTATATTGTAGTAGATGCAGGGACATATATAGGGAGGACTTTCTTGCTCGACATGATAGTATGCTATCTGGTTGCTCTTTATCTTAACGTGTACACTGATTGTCTCTCAGTTACATGTTGGTAAAGCCCTTAGGATGTGTACTTGACTACCTGGACTTTGATGCGGATCATACTAGTGGGGACATGGTAGTCCATAAGTACATCCTTCAAGGTCCCTAGTCGTGGGTGTATCGAGACGGGGCATCGATATACCAGAGTAGACTAGCGTATACCTTCTCGACCCATACAGATGGGCAATGGATGATCCCATATCCATTGGTGTTTGACATCAGAGATGATATACGGGTGCTCAGTGGAGACTGGGTACACTGGACGGACTCGCCGAGAACACCCAGATGGTATTATACCTTACGTTAGATGGCAGTTCTCTGGTGACACTTGTACAGGTTAGTCTGTAGACCCGAGATCATCATAGAGTCTTGTGTGATTCCCACTGTGCTTTGATTTCCACCTTACCACGTCCAAGAGGGCGTGCAAAACGGTAGTTTTTGGGTACAGTCCCGAGTTACATGGAGGCAATGAGCGATAGGAGGGGTTTCGTCTCTCCGGGTATTGGGGGTTGATGTTGCGCTATGCTCGATTGGCCATAACAGGGAAGTCCCTGGCCAGGGCTGCTGAGATTTACAGGTAAGTGTTACCAGTAGTTTCTCAAACTGTTATAGACCTCATATCTACACGACTTATCGAGCTATTGGGGTCTGACGTTTACCACCCCTAGGCAAGATATGCGACATATCAGACGAACAGACCGGACCGTGCGGTAAGTGTTACTGGTTGGATTCACAGGAGTGTGAGCGGGCTTGCTCGTTGATCTTCTGATCGCTCAATACCCGGGTGGCCGTTACGTTTAGCAGACCGCTTGCGGCTTGTGGGTGTTTGATATGATCATCACCTACTGCCGGCGTATTGACGAGTCTTTAGAGTCCTACACAGAGGTTTCCTGGCTCAAGCGAAACGAAATAGGAGCGCATATAAGATATGTGCGGGACCGAAAATAATACCAGTATGTGATACTGTATTCAATTCTCGCGATTTGTGACATTGATCTGTTATATGCGATATAGCCGGGTTATCGGATCAAGTGTTGATTCGATAAGTTGTTACTATTGATATTAGTCGGTTATATGCGATATGACCGGATCGTTAAATCAAGTATTGATTTAATGATTTAATGTATAATTATATATTAGATATATTACTTTACATTGACTAGTATTATTCACTTAAGATGGATTTTCTCACTTGATTTGCACAAGTTGTATATGTGATATGTTTTTGTGCACTTGTTTGTATCATGTTTGATGATACATGCAAACTTGGGTGTGTGTATGCTATACACTATGTTTAGTAAATGGTTAGGGTTTCATTTGTCTTATTTATTTATTCATTTATTTTTGGTAAAAATGAAATGGTGGCTTTCTTTGTTGTTATGCTTGAAGCTTCATGAAGCTTTTCTAGCATCTTTTAAATTGTCTACCATTTTTGTTTTATCCTTAACCCTAACCATTTAACTAAACCCTAGTTTATTCTCTACATTGGTTACACTCACCCATGGTTGCTAAATGATAAGCATCACTTGATTTTCTATTTTTGGATAATTCTTTTCCTTCTTCTTCATCTTCTTCATGAAGAAAGAAAAAGCTTGCTAGAAAATTCTAAGTGATGATTCCAAGTGAGAAATCCAAATCCAAAGTGAACCCACTTCCTATTTCTTCATCCTCTACCACTTGCCATGTAGTAAAGGGTGTTTTCTTCACAAGTTTCTTGACCTAGTGAAGATGGAGCTTGAGTTAGAGTTGCCTCGACGTAGATCATCTTCGGCATCGGAGTCAACGACCTAGCCCGCTCATTTCCCCGACGAAACCATCGCTAGAGTCCGGGATCCCGGTGATCGCAGCGAAGGGACGTCATCACGGAGCTAAAGAAGTGGTGGACCGGATCTACAAAGGTTGTAGTCCCTTCACTTAGCAATAAAGTTGTTTACTTGCTTGCTTTTCGCCTAATCTCTAGTTAACGATCTTGCATCGGATTCTTAGGCACATGAAAAATTTGATTTTGGCATGGTTGATCCCTTGTGGAACCTCTTGAGTGTGCCTAGGAACCCTACACAATTTGCATAATAGGTGTACTATCCCCTAATCTAAGGGGCACTCGCAACCTGAGAGAAGGTAAAAGGAAAAGACAACTGAATAGTCCTATTTGTTTTCTCCAGAACCGGAAACCATCCTTGAATAAATTCCTTCGAGTTCGTATATAACCATACGATGGTTTTGTCCAATGGAAGTGGACGTTCGTAGTAATACGGGGTGTCCTGGAGAAAAGGGTAAAAGTAGGAGTAGCAATGAGGTTTGCAACTCTGACAATCCAAAAGCCAATGTTTAAGAAGGTTCGGTTAATTTGGTCACTGAGTCATAGTCTAGGGTTGGGTCATGGTCGCTGCCAAAGGGAGAGAGAGAAAAAACACTCAGCGTGCACTCTAACCTAGATAAGAATGGTTACCAATTTATCTAATCAGGAAACCTCCCACTGTACCGTCAAATTCTCCTCCAAACCTGAAAGAAGAATTAGTCAGGATCACCCGAGGAGTAAACCAACTCATCAGTGGGAATCAGGATCCAACTATCATCGCATGATAACGTGACAGACTTCGCTCACGTTATCACACTCCAGAAGGCATGCGCATATCTGGCAAGTTTCAGTTTCTTTAGAAACTCCCGATATGATTTTTGCCCCATGCTCTTATGACCTTGACTTTGGCCAACATATCATAAGTCACATGTCAAGTTCTACCCGTCATTCTCCAGGTTAATTTGAACCCACCCGTACATACCCTTGACTTTAGCCAAAATAGTAGTACGACTGTCCCAAACCAACGCATTTATCTATGCTGCATATGAATACCCAATAGCTACCAATCATTGTGCCTTGACTTTGGCCAACATACACAGCTTGAATACTATTGACTACCCATATGAAACGACGGAGGGCTACGAATGGTTTTTGGTGAAAACCTTTAACGTAATGAACTTGATATCGTTGAAGGAACCGGATTGCTTTTATAAAAATATAGTGGCGAAAACCTTTGCTAAAGAGGTCACTCCCGGTGAAGGGATCTCGGCTCTTTCCCCGTAGAATGAGGTGCAGGATATTCCAACTGAATACTACGATGCAAAGCAAAAGTAAACGACTATAGTGAAGTTATTGCCCTGACGCAAACTTTTGTCCAAGGGGTCACTCCCGGTGAAGGGATCTCGGCCCTTGTCTCGTCGACTGAGGTGATGGATATCCCAACTGAATACCACTGTGCAAAACAAAAGAGAACGCCTTTGCAATAACAGCTTTTTGAAAAATTGTTCCAACAACATCAAAATAGGTTTGTTTAACTTGCATTGATCCGAATCAATGCAGTCCCATCAATTGATCACACCAATAAAGAACGAAAATAATGACGTACGTATATGCCATCCGCATTCGCCACTGGGTCCCGTCAATACCCGTTAGGTTAGTTAACTAACGACAGAGCGGGAACTGGACTAGCGCGGATGCAAAACATATACAACATCTACTAGTATATATATCAATATATAATATTTTGCTCAAGGCGTGATAAAATGCGACATCACAGAAATGTAATAAGCATCACAGAATAATACAGATATCTGGGATCCCAGGGTTTCATAGAGCCGCTACTGAAACCCGACATTCCCCTGGTCGTGTGGATAGCCTGTGCAATAAAATCCTAGACCCCTACGGGCGCGGCAAGTTACCCACCAAAACCAGAAGCGGGGCAGTCCCCTTCAACAACGTGAATGGACCACCCAGCACTTCACGGAATCCGGTAACTTGGGCACCCCTCCTGGGTCAACCTGTACCCCCTACGAGTGCGGCGAATAGCCCGCCAATTCTAGAGTAAAGCCCCTTTCGTCTCAACGCCATGAGATGCGGGCTCGTTGCCCTCTAGAACCCAGCTATCCGTGCACCCCTCCGTGGGGTGATCCTAGTATAGAAAGTAAAATATACATACAACGGGTATATCGACCTCACCCCGGTCGTGTCCCAAAAGAATAATATACAGACAGGCAGTGACGGCAGTCCACATGTCGGACGCTCGCCCCGCAATACCAAATGTACATAATACAACCAAATCTATACTAACATTGCATCCAGGCTATCCACCACGACAATCCGCAACATCACAGCACAACACAGAACATCAACGTGAATGTCACGTTCGCAAATCCGTCTAACCGGGCTATAGCAGTTAGACAGGATTTACCGATCAAGTGACATTCACGGTCGCAGATATAATGTAAATACTGTGAACTAATGTGTTTAAAATTTTCGATCGATCAAATTTTACCAAGTGGGCCCCAAGCATTACTGTAGCACTTAAAGAAATTCTGGGCCCAAAAATAACATTCCAGAAACCCCATTTTCAACTTAGAAAGCCACGGTGGAAACTTGGTACAATGATTCCATCTTCCTGCCGCGGAACCGCGGCCCAAACAGGGGTTTGGCCACGGTTCCACGGTCCTTCTAGGGAATCAATGTATCGAATTTTTACAGTATGCTCACAATTCCCTGAACATACTTCTGCAACACACTGAAAAAAATTTCGAGCCAAAAAAATTTCGACAGACAACTGATGCACTGAAAAATACGGTTTTGGAATATTTGTTCGATCGAAGCTTTAAACATACTAGTGCAAGCTAGACTAGGTTAATGGCGTGGCTCTGATACCAGTGTAAGTGCACGGCGGCGCCCCGGCCGTCAATCCGAGACCAAAACGCGGAAACGATAATTTTACTTTAACTTTTGAACCAGCACCACCGCGCACAAAAATCCCGGATCGGGCCATTAAACTAATTCTAGCTAACTAAAGAACGGGTAGAGAGATATACTGAGCGATCCGTGTCCTTCGGTCGTCTCGTCGTCGTCCCGATCTCCCCGCGGAATCTCCGGTCTTCACCTCCTCGCCGGAAGGGCACTACATCGCCGGCTTCTTTTACGGGCTCCCACCTCTGGACCGAGGCAACTCGGGCACGAAGTTGGCGAGTCGACGTGCCCAAGAATTGCTGTAGAATAAGTGTAGTGTTATGCTCATTGGGGTTTAGGAAGTTGCCTTTTGGTGGAGGAAATGAACCATGAATCTTTTGCAATGAACTAGGGGATTTTTGTAGCAAGAAAAGGACAAAAATTCCTCACTCAAATTTTGGACAGCCCTCCATCAAAGTGGTCGGCCTCCTCATGAGCCATAAGAGAGTGAGAGAGAGGGAGAAAGTCCAAGGGGGTGTGTATTAAAAATGATGCAAGAGAGAATAGGATAAAAATCATGAAACAAAAAGCAAGCCACACCCCCTTTCATCATAACCAACCATCATCATCAAGCATGATGACTCCAAAAGTAAACCATGATGAATAAGAAAGTCAAGCAATGATTATCCAAGGAAAGTCAAATGAGGGTGCAACCATCATGAAGCAATAATGTGCAAATACCACCCTCCAAAGTTCTTATTTGCACAAATGCAAATAAGCCCTCCTCCACCAATCTTCAGCCAATGAAAGATACAAAGAAAAATGGGTGAAACGGAAAACAAACTGGCAACCACCAAAAACCGATCCCGTAATAAATTACAGGAAAACCCCGCTACTGTATATACATACCGACATTTGTATTCCGACCGAATACAAATGCAATGAGAAAAAATATACACTGTACAACACTAGGATCCGGCTTAAACCAAAGCCTGGTAGTATTATCCGTCCGATCATGATCCGTGCAATACCGCACGTATTTGATCGAACCCTGCCATATCTCCATACGGCCTCTACAGCGTTTCGCCCGAAACTTGAGCAACTGGTCTGTGGGGGACTCTAAAGACTCGTCAATACTATGGCTGTGGATTTAACCACTAACACGTCAGAGGTATTAGCCATACGTGATGGGCTACCAGCTATTGACCAAAAGGGACGTCTATGAGCGAACTCATCCTGACACCCTACTGAGCCTGTCAGTGACAATATCCGTATAGTCAAGTCCGTTCGTCTATGAGCATCGCATGGCGGGCCTAGGGGGTTGGTAAAAGTCAGACCCCCAAAAGCGGTACAAGTCGTGTCGGAGTGTAGCCCAGAACACCCTGAGATACTACTGGAATACCTACCAGTAAATCTCCTGCCTCGGCCGAGGGCTTTGTGTAATGGCACTCCTAGACACAGCGCGACCTCACCCCCAATACCGGGAGAGACGAACCCCTGAAGATCCGCTCACTGCCTCCATGTGGCTTGGGACTGTACCCAACTAAAACCTGCTTGCACGTCTTCTTTGAGCGTGGTAGGGTAGTAATCAAAGTACAGTGGGAACTCACACGAGACAAATAACGATCCTCAGGTCGATGAACTAACCTGTACACATGTCACCAGGGAACTGCTATCTGACGTCAGGTATAAGACCAACTAGCATGTTCCCGGCGAGTCCTGTCCGGTGTACTCATAGCCCAATGAGCACCTGTATATATCTTAGGTGAACCAACTGACACCAGTGGCTTGTGAGACCGGCCACCACCCCTCATCGGGGTCTCGACTGTATACACTAGTCTACTCTGGAGTATTGATGCTCTGTCTCGAAACTCCCACGACTAGGGACCTTTTAAGGATGTGCTTATAGACTACCAGCTCTCACGTATATGATCGCCCTCATACTGCTGGCAGTCAAGCAAGAATCCTAGGGGCTCTATCAATGTGTAATAGCGACCTGTAAGGTCACCTAAAGCAGTACACGATGATAAAGATAAACTAGATAGCATACTATCATCTTGAGTAAGACTGTCCTACCGGAATAGGTCCTCCCTCAATCATTGCAATCACGTGCCTGTGATCGAATAATTGACTCTAAGGGCACTATCTCCAACATATATAACAGCGCCCTCATACCCTGTTATATATACAAATGAAGTATGATCAACGTAATAAAAGTCTGTATATATATGGATCCCGTCCATCTGTCACCCAATGACAATAAGCATCATGCATGTAAATGTGAGGATATAATCAAAATCATGGAAACATCATGAAACCTGTGCCTAGCATCGGCACGTAAATCCTCGTCCATATGGGGCTCCGTCTGCGGTATCGACCCTCGGCCCCGGCAGCACGGGTCAACCCACGTCCGTCTCTCAACTCCGGTCGGTATCCCCTGGATATCCGCCGAGCTCAAATACAATCACCGGTAGGTACTCGCCCACCTCCAGGCTCAATCGGCATAATCCTTCGATCATCTTGCCGAGGGGAACCATACCGGGCCCCACCATGTACCCTCATACGGCACACACTCCTCGTATGGGGTATATAATCAGAACCGATAAATCTCATGGTGGCTGCGCAAATACCATATCAAGAAAACCGGGTTTTTCAAATAAGTACATTCTCTCCTTTGAAATTATCCACGGTTCCCAAATCCATAAATATCATGAAAACAATATCCCAATGCGCATAATCAGAAAGCATGATGTATGTGACATATAAATAAGATGCAAGTATAACAGTATATCATGCAACATAGAATAATGGTATGCACATACAAAGTCATATCCTGATGCAATAATACTACTCTGTAGTGACATGGCAATTATCGATGATGAAGTGTGTAAGCCGGTAAGCAAGTGTACGTGGAACATATGCATCATCGATAATGGTGCTGGTGTCCTAACAGCATGATTGCAATATAGAAATAAACACATGCAGTGCGATGCGGAATCGAATAATCAATGCAACCGTGAAGAAACTACACCAATATGTACATGTCATGCAGTGGTGCCATTTCAAATAAGACGAACCGTGAGGATGTAAAATAAGGGTTACGGTGTTTTTAAGAATAGATACGTCTTTTGAAAATACCCATAGAATCCCTTTACCGGTCCTTAAAATATTCCCAATTCGTTAGTTTTGAAATAGGTATGACTCGGATCTAGTCTAACATCTACTAAGCCAAGTCCATTAGGAGGGGTATGGAAACCACCTAAATCTGAGTCGATATATATATATATATATATATATATATATATATAATAGTCTGTGATCCCGCCTCAATAGTATCGCGTACGATACAGTATATCATCTGACATCCTCGAGTCATGAGTGCGGATCTATCATCAATATAAAGCTCGTACGGTAAATCGTCGTACGGCATCCCAATAGCTGGGTTCGGGTCTGTTAGTGTATATGCCCTAGGGGCCATTATTGTATCATACTAGCATGTATATTACTTAATGGAAGCTTGGGATATTCACAGTTGTAAATAACAGTCTTGCTAAACATGGTAGTACGTTACTTGGTTTGAGTCTACTTTAATATGTGCATATGTTTCTTGTAACGTATCACTTATACATATTAGTAGAGCCCATAGGATCTTTGCTTGATTACCAGCGTCGTGATGGCAGTCACACTAGTGGGGGCTGGTAGTCTGTAAGCAACATCCTATATAGGTCCATGGTCGTTGCATTATCGAGATAGGGCATCGATATTCCGGAGTAGACAAAGTGTATACGCTTCTCATCCCAGTTGGGGAGATGGTCTGTCCCACAGCCATTAGTACGTCGTACTAGAGATAGTATACAGGTGCTCGTTAGGTTACGGGTACACCGGACAGGACTCGCCGGGGAACTAATTGGTTGGTATTATACCCATCGTCAGTTAACAGTTCCCAGGTGACATGAGTACAGCATAGTCCGCAGACCTGACACTGCTACTTCGCCTCGAGTGTGTCCCACTGTTCTTAGATTGCTACCCTACCACGGCTCAAAGGAGTCGTGCAAACAGGTAGCAGTTGGGTGCAGTCCCGAGCACTTGGAGGCAGTGGCGGTTAGATAGGATTCGTCTCTCCCGGTATTGGGAGTTGATATCGCACTGTGTCAGAGAGCCATTACGCAAAGTCCCTGGCCAGGGCAAGCGAGATATACTGGTAGGTTCCAGTAGCTTCTCAGGGCGTAATGGGCTTCGCTCCGACACGACTTATACAGCTATTAGGGGACTGACGCTTGCCACCTCCTAGGCTTGATATGCGATAGTCTTAGACGAACAGACCGGACTGTATGGAGATTGTCACATCAGGCTCAGTGGGAGTTCGGATGATTTACCTCATCGGCCTTCTTATCGATATCTACCTGGGGACCGTTACGTACAGCCAGTGCCGCTTACGGTCTGTGGTTAAACCCTCTGCAAGCGTAGTGTCAAGTCTTTAGAGTCCCACACAGAGAGTTTCCCTACTCCAGGCGAAACGATATAGAGGTCGTATGGTTTTACGACAAGGGTTCGAACGCGTACGTGTGTTTACGCACGTATGAGTTTTTCGGACAGTTTTTACTAGCCGGCTTTGGTTTAAGCCAGATTCTAGTATCGGGTTATTGGATTTATACAGTCTAAAGTTTTTCCGTGTTTTCACGGATTGGAGGGGCATTCTCGTAATTTGTCGGGAACCTTCTAGAAGATGGTGACTAAGGGGGCTATGGTGGCATATACATTGAATAAGATTAGTGAGTCATATGGATGATTCATCCATGTCATTAATGCATCATAAATGCTTAATAACTCATGGAGATGAATCACCATTAGATATTTATTAAGCATGGTTGTAAATCTTTTTCTTTTCTTTTCTTGAAAAGCAATAATGCTTGATATATATTATGATAGCTCATTTTCTCATTTCATTATAATGTTCATCTTCTCTCTCCTCAAGCTCTCTCTCTTCAAACCCTAATCCTCCCCTCTCATGTGTTGAGTACAAGGATTAGTTAGACTAATTAAACCATAACCCTCACTCTATATCATCTAGGTACTTTGATTAGCACTTAAAGAAACCTAGTTATCTCAAGTTTGAGATTAAGCTTGGCGTAGGAGCTTTCGGGTGGATCGTCTTTGATTCGAGGAGGCCGTGAAGTTGCCGATGTTCCAAGGAGCCTACGAGGAGTGGAGGACAGCGATGAAGACCCGAAGGACACGGTTCTTGAGGTATAATCACTTCACATAGTAGTTTAGAACTTCTATGATAGTTGTTAGTTATCGTTTAGCTTCGATTCATGCGGTTAGTCGATGTTTAAGCAAAGAACAAGATCGTTTTTCATATTTCCGCCTCCCCGCAAGTCGTGGGGTGTTGCACATCGACTTACAGTGGTATCAGAGCCTCGCTAAACAATAATTAACTCATTAGCAAAGTCGTAAGAATTTCGAACGCAAAAAAGAACCGGAAACATCGTCGATTATCATACTTGCTGTTGAATTTTAAAAGGGCTCTAAAAATTTTCAGGGTGCTTCAGAACAACAAGCAAGAAAAACTAGGGCTACTGGAGAAATTTTGGCCTGTGACTCGGCTAAATCACAGCGGAACCGCGGCGGATCCATGCGATCCGCCGCGGATCCGCGGCCAAGTTAGGGCCGAGTCAGCCCCAATTTCTTCAGTAACTCATAGGTGTTAACAGTGATGTTTCTGGGATGTTTTATTTTCTGCTAAGATCTCAGGTGCACAGAGAAGTATTGGAGTAGAATCTAAAAGCGTTTGTTCGATCGAAATTTTGCGATGTTTGCTAATTTGATTATATCTGTGTTTGTATAATATGTTCGTAAACCTCCCCTAACTGCTAGTATGTCGGTTGGTAGGGGGTTGCACATTTCTGTAATGGATTTTGATTGTTTGTGTATATGAACTGTGTTGGACTGTTGTGATGATTAGCCGGGGTTTGAGATGGGTTTAATATTCATTCATTCAATGTAAATGTAATTTGATGTAATATTCTTTTGCGGGGCACATCCAGGTTGCGGTTGTAGCCACCGTTGTATTATTTCTTTTTACTGTTTTTGCTCCTAGGATAGACCCAAGGCGGGGTACACAAACTACCGGGTACTTTGAAGTGTTTAGTGGCCTACTCACTTTGTTGAGGGAGACCGCTTCACTTCGGGTACTTGGCGGGTAGTTTGCCGTACCCGTAGGGGTCTAGGGTGGGGTAATGGCTATTCATCACAACTGTGTAATCCGTCTTTTATTGCAGGCTCAAAGCAAATGCGGATTGCTAATAAATCCAATAAAGTTCATCTGTGATCTGGAATGCTTATTATTGCGTCTGACGAATGTACAATATCTATATATGATAGCTATTAGACGTCACTTATGTTTTACACCCGCACTAGCCCAGCCCCCGCTCTGTCATTAGTTAAGTAACCTAACGGGTGATGACGGGACCCCGTGGCAAATGCGGATGGCATAAGAGGACGTGGTATTTTCGTTGTTTTCTGCAATGATAGGATAATTGATGGGACGCATTATTATAATGCAAAGAAAATAAACCAAAGTTTAATCGTTGGAACAAATTTAAAAGGAAACCACTCGGTTATTTTAAAAGATCAGATTTTTAATTGCGGAGCTTTAACCCCTCCTTTTAAAAAGTATCAGGTTCCTTCGATTATATCAAGTTCACTACGTTCACGGTTTTGCCAAAACCATTCGTAGCCCTCCGTCATTTCATTTGGATATTCAGTAGTATTCAAGCTATGCATTTGACCAACGCCAGGGCATAGTGTTTGGTAGCTGCTGGAGTATTTCATTTGTTTGCATAGATAGATGTGTTAGTTTGGGACAGTCGTATTATCATTTGGCCAACGTTAGGGATATGTACGGATGGGTTCAAATTAACTAGGACAATGATGGGTAGAACTTGACATGTGACTTATGACATTTTGACCAACGCCAAGGTTATAGGAGCATGGGGCAAAAATATATATATCGGGAATTTCTAAAGAAACTGAAATTTGCAGAGAAAGCATACCATTTTGGATTTTGATGAATGTTGGTAGGATTCCTTCAACATTATCATACGATGATATTTTGGATCCCGATCCTACTGTGAGTATATGCTACTTATCAGGAGATTCGTCACTTAACGATCAATGCTATAAACCAAGTAGGTGCCAAGAAAGGTGTCAGCGGGGTTACGCCCCCAGAGAAAAGAGGTTATTTAATTAAGGAACTTCACGAAAGCGTTGGAAAACCTCCCTCGAAGTATCGACACTGGCCTGGCTGAACGGTTAAGCAAGTATTGTACGGTGATAATTGTCCTGGCTAATTCTTCTTTTATGGTTTGAGGAGGGATTCGAAAAACAGTGGGAGCCATCCTGTTTAGATAAATTAAACCACTCTAAACTTGCAAGAGCATCATGCTAATAGTATTTTCTTCTCTCTCTTAAAATTGCAGCGACCTTATGACCACACATAGGTTACATCTAGATAATAATTTGACTGAATCTTACTTATTTGAGTGGCAAAAGTCTGTCCAGATGTCCATTGCCTATAACAAGCTGGACTACCCTATTACTAATAAAGATCCCGCCGTCCCAGGTCCAGTTTCCACTGTCGCGGATATGGATATCCGTCAGACAAGGGAAAAAGATAAAGCGAAAGCTAAGTACCTCATGTTAGCTTCAGTTGATGGTGTTTACCAGAAGCAGCACGAGAAGATGGACCTAGTTTCCATCTTTTTCCATAACAAAGATTTATATGGAGAGCAATCTCATATCGTAAGATATGAGACCTCGAACGAATTAATTCAAGCGAGGTTGGCTGACGGGTCATCTGTAGGGGACAACGTCCTTACAATGACTAGCTGTATTGATAAGCTCCAGGACCTGGAGACCGCGTTGGAAAATGAGTCAGATACTGACTTGATTCTACAGTCTCTGCCTTCTACCCTGAAGGAAACCAGGGAAGCAGAAGGAAAGAGAACGGCAAAAGTTTCGGGACTGGATATAGTAAAAGAGGGACGTTCCTATTGTTACAGGAATGAACATTGGGAGAATGATTGCAAGGCTAGCAAAGCCAGTAGCCAGGATTCGAAGCATGTTGTGGCTTCAGCCTCAAGTGTATTTGTTATTGAGAACTGCTTGTCAATTAACTCTACTTCCTGGGTACTAGATACCGGAGTAGGATCTCATATTTGTAATTCAATACATGCTTTGAGAAACCGTAGAGTTATAAAGGTAGGTGATTGGTCTCTCAGAGTTAGAAACGGAATGAGCGTAGACGCTGAATCCGTGGGAGAATATCGCCTAGGTTTGACCAGTGGGCATATATTGATTCTACGTAACTGTTTATATGTACCTAGTATGACATGTAATATCATATCAGTATCCTCACTTTCAAGAGAGGGATATGATTTTTCATTCGTAAGCGATGTAGTTAACATCCACCTAAATCAAGTTATGATTGGGTCCGGTACATTAGATAACGGTATATACGTATTAAGTCAAGCTCAGGTTTTCAATATCCAGAACACACTTAAAAGAAAGTCTCCAGAAATAAATCAGGCTTTCTTATGGCATTGTAGACTAGGTCACATCAATGAGAGAAGGTTGACTAAGTTACATAGAGAAGGATATTTGAATCCGTTCGAATATCAATCTTATGCTACTTGTGAATCTTGTCTCAAAGTAAAGATGACAAAGACTCCGTTCACTGGACACGGAGTAAGAGCAAGCGAGCTCTTGGGACTCGTACACAGTGGCGTGTGCGGTCCAATGTCTACACATGCGCGAGGTGGTTATTCCTACTTCATTACTTTTACGGATGATTTCTCTAGGTATGGATATGTCTTCTTAATGAAGCATAAATCCGAGGCCTTTGAAAAATTCCAAGAATACAAGAATGAAGTGGAAAAACAAACAGGCAAGAGTATAAAGACACTGAGATCTGATCGAGGTGGTGAATACTTAAGTGCCGAGTTCCTGGGTTACTTATAAGAGAATGGAATTCTCTCTCAGCTTACTCCTCCATACACACCACAACATAACGGTGTATCGGAAAGGAGGAATCGAACCCTATTGGATATGGTTCGTTCCATGATGAGTAACGCTGAGTTACCGTGATCATTCTGGGGATATGAGCTAGAATCAGCGGCATATCTTCTGAACAGGGTTCCTACCAAGACAGTGCCTACCACCCCATATCAGATGTGGAGTGGGAAGAAACCCTATCTTCAGTATCTAAAGATTTGGGGATTTCCGGTTTTTGTTAAAAAATAGCATGCGAACAAGCTCGAGGCACGATCAGTACAGTGCAAGTTTGTGGGATATCCAAAGAACTCTAAAGGATATCTATTCTATTACGCAGAGGAACAAAAGGTTTTTGTTTCTCGTAATGCCCAATTTTTAGAACAGCAAGTTTTAGAAAAGGATACAAGTGGGAGCGAAATAGAACTGGAAGAAATTCCAGAACCACAAGCTATTACTGAAAGCTTGGAAGAACCAGAAGGTTCAGGAGAATAGGACATCCCGACGCTACTCCTCAGGAGTAGTAGGCCGTCTCATCCGCCTGAGAGATACTATGGTTTTCTCATAGATGGGGATAGAGAGGATTGTGTCATTGATGAAGATGACCCTACTAGCTTCCAGCAAGCCATTCAGAGCGGTGACTCAGTAAAATGGCTGGAAGCAATGTGGACCGAAATGGAGTCCATGTACACTAACAAAGTATGGACTTTGGACGTTGCTCCAGATGGGGTGAAACCCGTAGGATGCAAATGGATCTTCAAAAAGAAGATTGGTGTTGATAGACAGGTTGAAACCTATAAGGCTAGACTTGTTGCAAAGGGTTTCCGTCAAAGACCTGGTTTGGACTATGACGAAACCTTTTCTCCAGTAGCTATGCTTAAATCCATTCGGGTCCTTCTTGCTATTGCTGCCTTCCAAGATTATGAAATCTGACAGATGGACGCAAAGACGGCCTTTCTAAATGGTAATTTGGAAGAGAGCGTTTATATGGATCAGCCAGAGGGATTCATTCAGAGTGGGAGCAGCGGTAAAGTATGCAAGCTGCTTAAGTCTATTTATGGACTAAAGCAGGCATCGCGGAGTTGGAACATCTGTTTTGATGATGCTGTCAAAGAATTTGATTTTATCAAAAATCCAGATGAACCATGCATATACAGTAAGATTGTAGGGAGAGCTGTAGTATTCCTCGTCTTGTACGTGGATGACATTCTCCTAATAGGAAATGATATTCCTATGTTACAGTCAGTCAAAAGATTCTTGTCACATAAATTCTCCATGAAAGACCTGGGTGATGCCACCTACATTCTGGGGATCCGGATCTATCGTGATAGATCAAAGAGGATGTTGGGACTTTCATAGTCAAGGTACATAGACACCATAGTGAAGAGATTCAGTATGGATGATTCTAAGCGCGGTAACCTACCGGCTTGTCACGGAATCACCCTCTCCATAGAGATGTCTCCCAAGACTGATTTGGAAAGGGATCGCATGTCGATTATACCCTACGCTTCTGCAGTAGGCTCTATAATGTATGCGATGTTATGTACCAGACCAGATGTAGTATACGCATTAAGCATAGTAAGCCGGTATCAAGCAAACCCAGGGGAGAAGCACTGGATAGCAGTAAAGAACATTCTCAAGTACCTAAGGAGGACTAAGGAAATGTTCTTGGTGTATGACGGAAAAGACCTCCAGTTAGAGGCCTTTGCCGACTCCGGCTTCCAGAGTGACAAAGATGACTCCAAGTCCATGTCGGGTTATGTCTTTACCCTCAATGGAGGGGCGGTCTATTGGAAGAGTTCCAAGCAGGAGACCGTTGCTGACTCAACAATGGAAGCGGAGTACATAGCTGCTTGTGATGCCGCAAAAGAAGCAGTCTGGATGAAGAAGTTCCTCATAGAACTTCAGGTGGTTCCTACCAGTGTTTGTCCAATACCTCTGTATTGTGACAACAACGGCGCTATAGCTTTAGCAAAGGAACCCAGGTCCCATCAGAAGTCCAGACACATCTTAAGGCGGTATCACCTGATCAGGGAGATCATAGATCGCCAGGAGATCGAGGTAAAGAGAGTAAAGACGGAGGATAACATTGCTGATCCATTCACAAAGGCCATTCCTCAGACGCAGTTCGAGAGGCTATTCGAGATGATAGGTCTACGATATGCCAGCTCATGGCCCTAGTGCAAGTGGGAGATTGTTAGTGTATATGCCCTAGGGGCCATTATTGTATCATACTAGCATGTATATTACTTAATGGAAGCTTGGGATATTCACAGTTGTAAATAACAGTCTTGCTAAACATAGTAGTATGCTACTTGGTTTGAGTCTACTTTAATATGTGCATATGTTTCTTGTAACGTATCACTTATACATATTAGTAGAGCCCATAGGATCTTTGCTTGATTATCAGCGTCGTGATGGCAGTCACACTAGTGGGGGCTGGGTAGTCTGTAAGCAACATCCTATATAGGTCCATGGTCGTTGCATTATCGAGATAGAGCATCGATATTCCGGAGTAGACAAAGTGTATACGCTTCTCATCCCAGTTGGGGAGATGGTCTGTCCCACAGCCATTAGTACGTCGTACTAGAGATAGTATACAGGTGCTCGTTAGGTTACGGGTACACCGGACAGGACTCGCCGGGGAACTAATTGGTTGGTATTATACCCATCGTCAGTTAACAGTTCCCAGATGACATGAGTACAGCATAGTCCGCAGACCTGACACTGCTACTTCGCCTCGAGTGTGTCCCACTGTTCTTAGATTGCTACCCTACCACGGCTCAAAGGAGTCGTGCAAACAGGTAGCAGTTGGGTGCAGTCCCGAGCACTTGGAGGTTGTGGCGGTTAGATAGGATTCGTCTCTCCCGGTATTGGGAGTTGATATCGCACTGTGTCAGAGAGCCATTATGCAAAGTCCCTGGCCGGGGCAAGCGAGATATACTGGTAGGTTCCAATAGCTTCTCAGGGCGTAATGGGCTTCGCTCCGACACGACTTATACAGCTATTAGGGGACTGACGCTTGCCGCCTCTTAGGCTTGATATGCGATAGTCTTAGACAAACAGACCGGATTGTACGGAGATTGTCACATCAGGCTCAGTGGGAGTTCGAATGATTTACCTCATCGGCTTTCTTATCGACATCTACCTAGGGACCGTTACGTACAGCTAGTGTCGCTTGCAGTCTGTGGTTAAACCCACTGCCAGCGTAGTGTCGAGTCTTTAGAGTCCCACACAGAGAGTTTCCCTGCTCTAGACGAAACGATATAGAGGTCGTATGGTTTTACGACAAGGGTTCAAACGCGTACGTGTGTTTACGAACGTACGAGTTTTTCGGACAGTTTTTACTAGTCGGCTTTGGTTTAAGCCAGATTCTAGTATCGGGTTATTGGATTTATACAGTCTAAAGTTTTTCCGTGTTTCCACGGATTGGAGGGGCATTCTCGTAATTTGTCGGGAACCTTCTAGAAGATGGTGACTAGGGGGGTTAAGGTGGCATATACATTGAATGAGATTAGTGAGTCATATGGATGATTCATCCATGTCATTAATGCATCAAAAATGCTTAATGACTCATGGAGATGAATCACCATTAGATATTTATCAAGCATGGTTGTAAATCTTTTTCTTTTCTTTTCTTGAAAAACAATAATGCTTGATATATATTATGATAGCTCATTTTCTCATTTCATTATAATGTTCATCTTCTCTCTCCTCAAGCTCTCTCTCTTCAAACCCTAATCCTCCCCTCTCATGTGTTGAGTACAAGGATTAGTTAGACTAATTAAACCATAACTCTCACTCTATATCATCTAGGTACTTTGATTAGCACTTAAAGAAACCTAGTTATCTCAAGTTTGAGATTAAGCTTGGCGTAGGAGCTTTCGGGTGGATCGTCTTTGATTCGAGGAGGCCGTGAAGTTGCCGATGTTCCAAGGAGCCTACGAGGAGTGGAGGACAGCGATGAAGACCCGAAGGACACGGTTCTTGAGGTATAATCACTTCACATAGTAGTTTAGAACTTCTATGATAGTTGTTAGTTATCGTTTAGCTTCGATTCATGCGGTTAGTCGATGTTTAAGCAAAGAATAAGATCGTTTTTCATATTTCCGCCTCCCCGCAAGTCATGGGGTGTTGCACATCGACTTACAGGGTCAATATCACATTCCTCTCATCAATTATTTGGTATCATCATCATCATATCACATAATCTGGGGTACTGATCTAAGTCTAGTACAACCGATACCATCAATATAACTGCGTGTGTAAACACACGTCCAAAGGCCCGCTAGACATCACATGTCGTATCCCAAATACGAATCATATTGAATCGCCGATCTCGCGGCACAATGCCTAATATCATCGACTCATCTCTAATGTCATCCACTATCCATCATCATCATAATATAAGTATAGCAAATCAACATGTGTGTGCGTGTGGGTGTAAACCCATCCTAGGGTTCGCAACTAGGAAATATTCTAGTTTACTTCTAACCCTATCAAATCTAACACATCTCAAATAATCCACTACACTATACTATAATAAATAAAATATACTATATCAACTACGGACTGCGGGGGTGCTATACGCCATCCACCCGACTTCCCTCGTAGATATAATCTACTCACCTTGCGTCTTCATTTGTCGATGTCGCCACGCGCTTGCTTGTCATCTCGAAGTCTTCATGGGGTACCTACATATCAAAGTATCGTATATGCGCATTAAAACCAAATCAAAGCTTAAACGACACACGAAAACTAAAACGATACGCTATAGGGCCTATAGGTTAAAACCTATGGGTACGCCTCCAAAACCAACAATCAATCCTCGATATCGTCGTATAAACGCCAAATAGTCGAGGTAAAACACGATACGTAAATTCAGAAATAAAAATACGGAATACGGAAACATGAATCCAAAACAACAAATAAGGAAATAGGCTCCAGATTTCACCCTAGGTCAAATTAGACAAATCTATATATACTAGGAGTTTAATCTATACATGTAGGAGCAGCAGAACCAAAACGACTCAAATTGGTGCAGGTATGGCCGCAAATTGCGGCCAAAGGGAATTAATTGGCGGCCGGGTCATGGAGTTAGGGGCTAGGGTCTTGGTGGTAGCTTCTGTTAGTTATATGTATGCCCTAGAGGCCATTACTGTGCATTGGATGTATATTGTAGTAGATGCTGGGACATATATAGGTAGGACTTTCTTGCTCGACATGATAGTACGCTATCTGGTTGCTCTTTATCTTAACATGTATACTTTCTGTCTCTCTGTTACATGTTGATAAAGCCCTTAGGATGTGTACTCGACTTCCAGGACTATGATGCAGATCATACTAGTGGGGCCTGGGTAGTCCATGAGTACATCCTTCAATGTTCCCAGTCGTGGGAATATCGAGACGGGGCATCGATATTCCAGAGTAGACTAGCGTATATCTTCTCGACCCATGTGATGGGCGATGGATGATCCCATATCCATTGGTGTTTGACATCAGAGATGGTATGCGGGTGCTCAGTGGAGACTGGGTACACTGAACGGACTCGCCGAGAACTCCCAGATGGTATTATGCCTCACGTCAGATGGCAGTTCTTTGGTGACACTGGTACAGCTTAGTCTGTTGACCCGAGATCGTCATAGCGTCTTGTGTGTCTCCCACTGTGCTTTGATTTCCACCCTACCACGGCTCTACTGAGTCGTGCAAACAGGTGGTTTTTGGGTACAGTCCCGATTCACATGGAGGCAATGAGCGATAGGAGGGGATTCGTCTCTCCCGGTATTGGGGGTTGATGTTGCGCTATGCTCGACTGGCCATAACAGGAAATCCCTGGCCAGGGTTGCAGTGATCTACTGGTAAGTGTTATCAGTAGTTTCACACATGTTATGGATCACACGTCGGCATGACTTATCAAGCTATTGGGGTCTGACGTTTACGACCCCTAGGCTAGATATGCGACATATCAGATGAACAGACCGGACTGTACGGTAAGTGTTACTGGTTGGATTCACAGGAGTGTGAGCGGGCTTGCTCGTCGATCTTCTGATCGCTCAATACCCGGGTGGCCGTTACGTTTAGCAGACCGCTTGCGGCTTGTGGGTGCTTGATATGATCATCAACTGCTGCCGGCGTATTGACGAGTCTTTAGAGTCCTACACAGAGGTTTCCTGGCTCAAGCGAAACGAAATAGGAGAGCATATGAGATATGCGCGGGACCGAGAATAATGCGTATATGTGATACCGGGTATTTCATTCTCGCGATGAATGTATCGAATGGTTGTATGCGATATAACCTAGTTATCGAATCAGGGATTGATTCGATAAGTCGATACATTGGATACTAGTCGGTTATATGCGACATGACCGGATCATTGAATCAAGTGTTGATTTAATGATGTTAGGTTCCTAGGCACCCTAATGAGGTCTCACAAGGCATCGAACATGCCAATATAAAATTTTAACGGTGCCGAGAGACCCGACTACGGATCGTTTGCTAGAAAACTAGGCGAAAAAGCTAACTAGTTAACACTTGACTATAAGAATCGGAAATACAACCTTTATAGATCCGGTCCTCCAGCTCCACGGCTCCGAGATGAGGTCCTCTCCGCTGTCCAAAAAGAATCCGGGCTCTAGCGTCGACTTCATCGGAGAATAAGGAGCTAGGTCGTCGATGTCCATGCCGAAGATGATCTACGTCGAGGCATCGCTAAATCAAGCTCCGACTTCACCAAGTCAAGAAACTTGTGAAGAAAACACACTCTACTACTTGGCAAGAGGTAGAGGATGAAGAAATAGGAAGTGGGTTAACTTTAGAATTGGATTTCTCACTCAAAAACATCAATCACCATTGATGAGGTAAGCTTTTCTTCACTTGAAGCAAGGAAGAAGAAGAAGAATAATATGATAAGATTAATTAGAAAAGAGAAGAAAAACCAATCCTTATCATATATTGAACCATGGTTAGATGTAGAGAGTTAACTAAGGTTTAAGTGAGTGGTTAGGGTTAAGCATGAGACAAAATGGTCATTTGGTCAAAGTCTTCATGAAGGTTCATGAATGAACAAAAGAAAGCAACCATTTTCCTCATTTTGCCTTTTCTTTTTCCAAAAAGATAAATGAATAAAATGAAATCAAAAACCCTAATCACCCACTTAACTATAGTTTAATTCTTAACACTTAACCATAAGGCATGTATCATCAAACATGATACAAGCAAGTGCACAAAACTATATCGAATATACAATGTGCACACCCGAGCGAGAAAATCCATTTAAAGTGAACCGATACTAGTTAATGCAAAGTAATATATCAAATATATTATTATGCATTAAATCATTAAATCAACACTTGATTTAACGATCCGGTCATATCATATATAACCGACTAGTATCATTAGTAACAACTTATCGAATCAACACTTGATCCGATAACCCGGCTATATCGCATATAACCGATCAATGTCACATCGCGAGAATCGAATACAGTATCACATACTGGTATTATTCTCGGTCCCGCACATATCTCATATGCGCTCCTATTTCGTTTCGCTTGAGCCAGGAAACCTCTGTGTAGGACTCTAAAGACTCGTCAATACGCCGGCAGCGGATGATGATCATATCAAACATCCACAAGCCGCAAGCGGTCTGCTAAACATAACGGCCACCCGGGTATTGAGCGATCAGAAGATCGACGAGCAAGCCCGCTCACACTCCTGTGAATCCAACCAGTAACACTACCGTACAGTCCGGTCTGATCGTCTGATATGTCGCATATCTCGCCTAGGGGTGGTAAACGTCAGACCCCAATAGCTCGATAAGTCGTGTTGATATGAGGTCTATAACTGTTCGAGAAACTACTGGTAACACTTACCAGTAAATCTCAGCAACCCTGGCCAGGGATTTCCTGTTATAGCCAATCGAACACAGCGCAACATCAACCCCCTATACCGGGAGAGACGAATCCCCTCCTATCGCTCATTGCCTCCATGTGACTCGGGACTGTACCCAAAAACCACCGTTTTGCACGCCCTCTTGGACGTGGTAAGATGGAAATCAAAGCACAGTGGGAACCACACAAGACTCTATGACGATCTCGGGTCAACAGACTACTCTGTACCAGTGTCACCAGAGAACTGCCATCTGACGTGAGGTATAATACCATCTGGGAGTTCTCGGCGAGTCCGTCCAGTGTACCCAGTCTCTACTGAGCACCCGTATATCATCTCCGATGTCAAACACCAATGGATATGGGATCATCCATCGCCCATCTGTATGGGTCGAGAAGGTACACGCTAGTCTACTCTGGTATATCGATGCCCCGTCTCGATACACCCACGACTAGGGACTTTGAAGGATGTACTTATGGACTACCATGTCCCCACTAGTATGATCCGCATCATAGTCCAGGTAGTCAAGTACAGATCCTAAGGGCTTTACCAACATGTAACAGGGAGACAATCAGTGTACACGTTAAGGTAAAGTTCAACCAGATAGCATACTATCATGTCGAGCAAGAAAGTCCTCCCTATATATGTCCCAGCATCTACTACAATATACATCCTATGTATAGTAATGGTCTCTAGGGCATACATATAACTAACAATCTCCCACTTGCACTAGGGCCATCTGATAGCAGTGGTTGTAGTATCTCATACTCAACCATCCCATAAAAGTCTCTCTCTGGGAACAGGCCTTTGTGAGTGGATCCGCTGTGTTGTCCTCTGAGTCTACTCTCCAAACCTCGATCACCCTGGAGATCAACCATCTCCATGATCAAGTGATACTGCCTTAGAATATGTCTGGATCACTGATGGGACCTGTGTTCCTTGGCATAAGCCACAACTCCATTGTCACACAATGGGAGGAATATAGTTCATCTCATGAACCAATATACACCCAAACAGCCTCTTTGGTAGCATCTTAAGTAGCGATGTATCTAGCCTTTATCGTCTAGTATGTCACGGTATCTAGCTTGGAACTCTTCCAACATACCGTCCCTTTACTGAGGGTAAAGACAATGCCTGCGACTGACATTCAGTCGTCTTTATCACCCTGGAACCCTTCCAGTGATTCTCCCCAGGATCAACTGATACCTTCTCACTACAGCTAGTGAGTATCCTAACATCCATTTAGATCTATCTCATAGGTCCAAAACCCAGGATTTAGTAGGTATCACTTTGATCCTATGTGGAGAATCATTGTGATAAACGGAGATTGACCGAGCGTAGCATAGGAAACTCTTTCCCTATCAAGAGTATGTCATCCACGTACTCTACGAGGATCACCACCATACTCCCTACTACCTTTTTGTTTATACAAGGTTCATCTACCATTTTGATGATGTCAAACTCTTTGACTAATCCATCAAAACAGATGTTCCAACTGCGCGATGCCTGCTTTATCCTATAAAGCATCTTGCACACGTTTCCACTGCTCCCACTGTCTACGAAGCCCTCTGGCTGTGTACTTATAGACGCACTCTTCTAAAACATCATTTAGAAAAGCAGTCATGACACCCAACCACCAGATATCGTAGTCATGGTATGTAGCCGTGACAAGTAGGATCTGGATGGACTTAAGCATAGATCCTTAGAAAAGGTTTCAACATAATCCACACCTGGTCAATGATGCAAACCTTTAACAAGTCTAGCTTTGAAAGTCTCAACTTTTCCATCTATACCAAGTAATCTTCTCAAGATATACTTGCTCCTGATGGGGATTTAACCCTTCAGATATCGCAACCAAAGTCCATACTTTGTTGGTGTATAAGGATTCCATCTCAGATCGCTAAGCATCCAGCCATTCTTACAGAGTCCCACTCCTGATGGCCAGCTCAAAACTAGTTGGGTCATCATCTCATGATTCAATCCTCGCTCCCACTGTCATAGAGAAACAGAAGTATCTCTCAGGTGGGTGAGGAACCCTACTAGATCGGCGGAGAGGCTGAGGTTCGTTGGTTACTATTGAATCCTTTGGTTTTTTCAAATCATCAGCTGCAGTTTGTATAGCTGGAACATTTCCAGTTCTACATAACAGATCTTGTCTCGAGCTTGTCCGGATTTTGCTTTTAGACATAGGCCGGTCAACCCCAAATCTTAACTATCTTAAGAGATGGGCTCTTCCCTTTCCATATCACATATGAAGTGGTAGGCAACTGATTTGATTGGAACCTTATTCAATAGGTATGCAACTTCTCAAGTGCATAACACCCAATAGGAAAAAGGTAACTCAGTAGTACTCATCATAGAGCACACCATATCATATAGGGTGTGATTGCTCCGCCCCGATATACCATCGTGCTATGGTGTATACAGAGGAGTAATGCTGAGAGAGAATCTCATTCTCCTTTAGAATAGTCCAGGAATTTCATGCTCAAGTATTCTCCTCCTTGATCTCATCAAAGGACATAATACTTATACCCGTATTGGTTCTCTACTTCTAACTTATATTCTGTGAATATCTCAAAAGGTTCTGACTTGTGTTTCAACAGGAACATATATCTGAATCTTGAGAGATTATCAGAGAATGTAATGAAGTATAAAGAATCAGTCCTGGCATGTGTAGACAGGGGACCTACATACATCAACATGTATCATCCCAAGAGTTCACTAACTCTTTCTCTGTTTCCACTAAACGGAGATATGGTCATCTTATCTTTGTGACATGACTGGCGAGTTTCACAAGATGTAGATTCAAACTGATTTAAATATGCATCTACATGTAACTTCAGCTAGTCGGGTCGCATTGATATGACCTAGTCTACAATACCTCAAGAAGGATTCGTTCAGTTCTGAACTCTTCCTCTTGTGTGTGTTCCGTATACTAAAGAACTGTAGTTTGATTTAGAACATCAACGCTTTTAGATAACGTGCCTGATCCGATCAACTTTTGATATAGGAAATGTTCAAAACATTATCCAACAATACAAAATTTTATCGTTTCTTTACTAATAAAGAGAAAGATATGATTTTGCATAACAGGTTCGGTATCTAATAACATTCGTTCAGAATCAATGTATTGTAATACAGGGTGACAGTGACCAACAGACTTGGCTGCAACACTTGCCCCATTTTCTGCCTCATGAAACTTATCACCCGTTCTCAGTTCTCTACCTTTCTGCAGCCCTATGTAACAGATTACATATCTGGGATCCTGATCTGGTATCACATACCCAGGACGTAAAGGATACTGAGAAACAGTTCTGTATAATGAACACACCCGAAGATGATGCATCAGCATGCACTCTCTTCGTTTGGGCGGCACGGGAAATATGGTATTCCCCAATTTCCTGCTCTGTCTTATAACAATTATAAGGTGGAGCGGGACCAACGTTCCCCAGCTCAGTATAACAAGCGGGTTCGGTCAATATTCCGTATTATTATCTTGATTAAGGCGTGATATGGTCGCTACCTGGAGAGAGAGAGAAGAAAACACTCAGCGTGCGCTCTAGCAAGAATAGATTGGTTATTATTTTATCTAATCAGGATGGCTCCCACAGCTTTTTATCAAATCTTCCTTCAAACCCTAAAAGGAAAGACTAGCCGGGATTAATTACACACTACAAGTTCGCCAATCTTTCAGCCATGCCAGTGTCGGTACTTTGAGGGAGGTCCCCCGTGCTTTCGCACGAACCTAATTAATGTAAACCTCGTTTTCCCAGAGGCGTAACCCCGTTGACACCTTTCTAGACACCTACTTGATCGGCTAATTGTAATGTATAAAACTCTCCCAGGAGTAACTCTTACTCACAGCGGGTATCGGGATCCAACTATCTCATAGAAGGTATGCAATCTCATTGCAAATTTCAACACTTGAAATTCCCGATAATATTTTGCCCCCGGCACCCTATGACCTTGACGGAGGTCAACAAACCATAGGCTACTAGTCAAGTTCAACCCGTCATTTCTTGATCGAATTAAACCCACCCGCACGACCCTTGACGGAGGTCAACAAGGCCGCACGACTACCCTAACTCAATCTGCATCATATGCATAAACAGATAAATACTAGTTAGCTACCGCACACTACGCCTTGACGGAGGTCAACAAACGTAGCACGAATACTAAATAGGACTTATCTGAAATGACGGAGGGCTACGACAGGTTTTTCTGAAAACCTATTGCGTAATGAACTTGATATCGTTGTAGAATCAAATGATTTTAAAATGGAGTGCTTTTGAGGCTTTTCTAGTTTTGCTAAAGGAGTCACTCCCGGTGAAGGGATCGTCGGTCCTTTCCTCGTCGAATGAGGTGCGGGATATATCACATATATCACTGTGCAAAGAAAAAACACTTAAAAGCAATCAAAAGACAAACCGAGTGTGTAGCATCTGCCAGTTATTGCTAAAGGAGTCACTCCCGGTGAAGGGATCTCGGTCCTTTCCTCATCGAATAAGGTGCAGGATATATCTCATATACCGCTGTGCAAAGCAAGAACTGTAGCTACCTGTTTTATTTTGAAATTCGATTCTACAACATCTTAGGTTTCTTTTATTTCATTAATCACATTAATGAAGTCCCATCATTTAAGTACCTAATCATCACAGATAAATACGACGTACACTTATGCCATCAGCATTCGCCTCGATGTCCCCTCGTGCACCGTTAGGTTAGGTAACTAACGGCAGAGCAGGGCAGGGCTAGCACGGGTGTAAAACATAAGTAACGTCTATATAATATATCATATATACTATATGCAGTATCTATCACAGAACATCACATGATCACATCACAGATATCGCAGCAGCAGAAGAATCATATGAAATATTGGATATACTAGGACGTCCGTGTTTTCAATACGAGCCAGTATAAAACACGGATTCCACGGTCGTGATGAATAGCCAAACCCACACCCCTAGACGCCTACGAGAGCGGCAAGCAACCCTTCCAATTCTAGAGTTAGGAGAACCGGACTCGACTCCTCGAGTTGGTCTCCCACTGGACTCCAGAACCCGGTTACTTGTGCTCCCCTCCTTGGGTCTATCCTAGTGCGGAAAAGTAAATAATATACAAAAGGCGACTACTTCCGCAACCTGGAAGCGCCCCAATAAAAGAATATTACATACAAGTTTTTACATGAATGAAAATGAAAAACACTCATCTCACATAAAAAACCCCCGGCTATTCAAACACGACGATCCAATATAACATAACCAGCAACACATAACATCACATGTCATCAACGTAAGTAAATATGCGCATCCCAATTGTCGTTGACATATAGCAACGAAACCGGCGATATCACATATTACACTTACGGTCACAGAAAAGAAAGTGTAAAACTATAACAGTTGGAATCCGCAACCACCTCAGACATCGCATGCCTGACCAAATAAATTACTTAGACATCGCATGCCTAACAATTATAAACCCCGCATTTTAGTCTCAAAATCGAAAACTCTTTTCAATATCAAGTCGGGCAATTCAACAAGATTCCCGACATCCTGATCGAATGCTCGTCGCAAACTTCAGTAGGCGGCCGCATCCCCGATACCGTCGACGAAGTGCACCAAGGCGGAACACCGCCACCGCGAGCACCCGGACGGATGCTTTCGGCGACGGGGTTCTCCTACAGTCACTTGGTCGGGGCAATGGCGTGAGGCTGTCTATTAAGTTTACCCGGCGAGTATCCGCGTACGCTACGTGATTGCGACGGACTTTTGATCACATCAAAATTCCGTGGCAACCGATCAAGTGAGACTAAACTGCTATGTTTATAATATTCATTCAGTTATCTCATAACTTTTTGTGAATTCCAATTATTGTATCCCATTCCAGATAAATAGAAAATGTTAAACTTTCCGATCGAACAATCGAACACCCAAGTTTTCCCGATACAGCTCAACACATGAAATAAGTCTAACAACATTCCGTTCGTGCCTCAGTACCAACGGTCCAGCCGTAGAAGGGTCAAGCCAACGCCTCACATGTGGCACGCCGTACTGCCCCAAACCCGAAGGTTCAAAGGGCAGTTCAAGACGGTCACATAATCGAGTTAAGGTTTGTTGTCTTCTAGAGGGACCATCGCGTTACTTGCACTACTTAGAACGTCGTTAAACTACGGAAAAATCCAACACTTGGAAATTTCCCGACAGGGGAAAAATTGGGTATTTATATCCGGTCGAACTTTTTAACATATTCTAAAATTTATCCGGAAAACCACATAGACAAAATTTGATACTCCGATCGAAACACCGAATCCCCAAAAACACATCAGAAAAATTCAACTCTTGAATAAATATTAAAAATTCCCAGAAAACTCAGCTCTTTGAACTAGGAATTACTGTGCAAAAGAACAGGGCTGACGTCATCAAGGGGCCGCTGATCCGCCGCAGAAGCTATGCTTCTGCCGCGGATCCGCCGCGAAATTTACTGTTCACCAGAAACTTTTTGCACCGTAATTCTTATTTTTCCCTGCTGAATTTTTTAGCAATTTTTAATTTGGAAAAACTCACTGTTTTCAAAAAAGTACAGAGAGCAAGATTGATTTGGTGTTTCGGGTTCGATCGGGTTTCAAATTCCGTCTAGACTTCGCCTAAGGCTCTAGCTAGGCTCTGATACCACTGTTGGGTTCCTAGGCACCCTAATGAGGTCTCACAAGGCATCGAACATGCCAATATAAAATTTTAACGGTGCCAAGAGACCCGACTACGGATCGTTTGCTAGAAAACTAGGCGAAAAAGCTAACTAGTTAACACTTGACTATAAGAATCGGAAATACAACCTTTGTAGATCCGGTCCTCCACCTCCACGGCTCCGAGATGAGGTCCTCTCCGCTGTCTAAAAAGAATCCGGGCTCTAGCGTCGACTTCATCGGAGAATAAGCGAGCTAGGTCGTCGATGTCCATGCCGAAGATGATCTACGTCGAGGCATCGCTAAATCAAGCTCCGACTTCACCAAGTCAAGAAACTTGTGAAGAAAACACACTCTACTACTTGGCAAGAGGTAGAGGATGAAGAAATAGGAAGTGGGTTAACTTTAGAATTGGATTTCTCACTCAAAAACATCAATCACCATTGATGAGGTAAGCTTTTCTTCACTTGAAGCAAGGAAGAAGAAGAAGAATAATATGATAAGATTAATTAGAAAAGAGAAGAAAAACCAATCCTTATCATATATTGAACCATGGTTAGATGTAGAGAGTTAACTAAGGTTTAAGTGAGTGGTTAGGGTTAAGCATGAGACAAAATGGTCATTTGGTCAAAGTCTTCATGAAGGTTCATGAATGAACAAAAGAAAGCAACCATTTTCCTCATTTTGCCTTTTCTTTTTCCAAAAAGATAAATGAATAAAATGAAATCAAAAACCCTAATCACCCACTTAATTATAGTTTAATTCTTAACACTTAACCATAAGGCATGTATCATCAAACATGATACAAGCAAGTGCACAAAACTATATCGAATATACAATGTGCACACCCGAGCGAGAAAATCCATTTAAAGTGAACCGATACTAGTTAATGCAAAGTAATATATCAAATATATTATTATGCATTAAATCATTAAATCAACACTTGATTTAACGATCCGGTCATATCACATATAACCGACTAGTATCATTAGTAACAACTTATCGAATCAACACTTGATCCGATAACCCGGCTATATCGCATATAACCGATCAATGTCACATCGCGAGAATCGAATACAGTATCACATACTGGTATTATTCTCGGTCCCGCACATATCTCATATGCGCTCCTATTTCGTTTCGCTTGAGCCAGGAAACCTCTGTGTAGGACTCTAAAGACTCGTCAATACGCCGGCAGCGGATGATGATCATATCAAACATCCACAAGCCGCAAGCGGTCTGCTAAACGTAACGGCCACCCGGGTATTGAGCGATCAGAAGATCGACGAGCAAGCCCGCTCACACTCCTGTGAATCCAACCAGTAACACTACCGTACAGTCCGGTCTGATCGTCTGATATGTCGCATATCTCGCCTAGGGGTGGTAAACGTCAGACCCCAATAGCTCGATAAGTCGTGTCGATATGAGGTCTATAAATGTTCGAGAAACTACTGGTAACACTTACCAGTAAATCTCAGCAACCCTGGCCAGGGATTTCCTGTTATAGCCAATTGAACACAGCGCAACATCAACCCCCTATACCGGGAGAGACGAATCCCCTCCTATCGCTCATTGCCTCCATGTGACTCGGGACTGTACCCAAAAACCACCGTTTTGCACGCCCTCTTGGACGTGGTAAGATGGAAATCAAAGCACAGTGGGAACCACACAAGACTCTATGACGATCTCGGGTCAACAGACTACTATGTACCAGTGTCACCAGAGAACTGCCATCTGACGTGAGGTATAATACCATCTGGGAGTTCTCGGCGAGTCCGTCCAGTGTACCAAGTCTCTACTGAGCACCCGTATATCATCTCCGATGTCAAACACCAATGGATATGGGATCATCCATCGCCCATCTGTATGGGTCGAGAAGGTACACGCTAGTCTACTCTGGTATATCGATGCCCCGTCTCGATACACCAACGACTAGGGACTTTGAAGGATGTACTTATGGACTACCATGTCTCCACTAGTCTGATCCGCATCATAGTCCAGGTAGTCAAGTACAGATCCTAAGGGCTTTACCAACATGTAACAGGGAGACAATCAGTGTACACGTTAAGGTAAAGTTCAACCAGATAGCATACTATCATGTCGAGCAAGAAAGTCCTCCCTATATATGTCCCAGCATCCACTACAATATACATCCTATGTATAGTAATGGCCTCTAGGGCATACATATAACTAACAAATGATTTAATGTATAATTATATATTTGATATATTACTTTGCATTAACTAGTATTGGTTCACTTTAAATGGATTTTCTCACTTGAATTACACAAGTTGTATATGTGATATACTTTTGTGCACAAGATTGTATCATGTTTGATGATACATGCTAACTTGGTTAAGTGTATGATTAAACCATGGTTGTGTAATGGTTAGGGTTTTGATTTTCCATTCTTTTCTTCTTCTTCTTCTTGATGAAGAAAGAAAAGCTTTCTTGAAATTTATCAAGTGTTGATTCCAAGTGAGAAATCCAAATCTAAAGTGAACCCACTTCCTATTTCTTCATCCTCTACCTCTTGCTAAGTAGTATAGGGTATTTTCTTCACAAGTTTCATGACTTGGTGAAGTTGGAGCTTGATCTTGAGTTGCCTCGACGTAGATCATCTTCGGCATCGAAGTCGACGACCTAGCCCGCCCATTTCTCCGATGAAACCGATGCTAGAGTCCGGAATCCGATTTGGATAGCGGAGGGACGTCATCATGGAGCCTAGGAGGTGGAGGACCGGATCTACAAAGGTTGTAGCCCCTTCCCTTTAGCTATAAATTTGTTTATTTGCATTGCATCGCCTATACATCTAGTTAACGATCCGTATTAGGGTTTCTCGGCACTTGGAAAATTTGAATTAGCCATGTTTGATCACTTGTGAAACCTCTAGTGTGTGCCTAGGAACCCTACAGTGGTATCAGAGCCAAGCTAGTGCCTTAGGCGATGCACAGACGGAGTTAGAAGTCCGATCGAACCGAAACCCTAATTCAAAGTTGCTCTCTGTACATTTTTTGAAAACGGGGATTTTTTAGAATTAAAAATATGCAGAAAGATAAGAAGGAATATCTAAGAATTACTGTGAATTTCGAGCACCTGATTCAATCAAACTGCGGCGGAACCGCGGCATTAGCATGCCTAATGTGGCGGTTCCGCGGCAACTTTGTCGTTTCTCCCATTGATCTTTGCACAGTAATTCTTATATTTTGTTGCTGTATTTTCTGGGAATTTTTAAATCTGACTCAAGAGTTGAGTTTTCTGGGTTGTATTGGGGACTCGGTGTTTCGATCGGATTGTCTAATTTTGTCTCTGTGCTTTTCCGGGTAATTTTAGAATATGTTAAGAAGTTCGACCGGATATAAATACCCACTTTTTCCCCTGCCGGGAAATTTCCAATTGTTGGATTTTTCCGTAGTTTAATGACGTTCTAAGTAGTGCAAGTAACGCGATGGTCCCTCTAGAAGAAAACAAACCTTAACTCGATTATGTGACCGTCTTGAACTGCCCTTTGAACCTTAGGGTTTGGGGCAGTACGGCGTGCCACATGTGAGACGTTGGCTTGACCCTTCTACGGTTGGACCGTTGGTACTGAGGCACGAAGTGAATGCTTTTAAACTTATTTCATGTGTTGAGCTATTTCGGGAAAACTTGGGTGTTCGATTGTTCGATCGGAAAGTTTAACATTTTCTATTTATTCGGAATGTGATACAATACTTAGAATTCACAAGTTGTTTTGAGATAACTGAATGAATGTTATAAACATAGCAGTTTAGTCTCACTTGATCAGTTGCCACGGAATTTTGATGTGATCAAAAGTCCGTCGCAATCACGTAGCGTACGCGGATACTCGTCGGGTAAACTTAATAGACAGCCTCACCCCATAGCCCCGACCAAGTGACTGTAGGAGAACCCCGTCGCCGAAAGCATCCTTTCGGGTGCTCGCGGCAGCGGTGTTCCGCCTTGGTGCACTTCGTCGACGGCGTTAGGGGTGCGGCCGCCTACTAAAGTTTGCGACGAGCATTCGATCAGAATGTCGGGAATCCTGTTGAATTCCCCGACTTAATATTGAAAAGTGTTTTCGATTTTGAGACTAAAATGCGGGTTTTATAATTGTTAGGCATGCGATGTCTAAGGAATTCAATTGATTAGGCATGCGATGTCTAAAGAGATTGCGGATTCCAACTGTTGTAGTGTTACACTTTCTTTTCTGTGACCGTAAGTGTAATATGTGATATCGCCGGTTTCGTTGCTATATGTCAACGACAATTGGGATGCGCATATTTACTTACGTTGATGACATGTGATGTTATGTGTTGCTGGATATGTTATATTGGATCGTCGTGTTCGAATAGCCGGGGTTTTTTTTATGTGAGATGAGTGTTTTTCATTTTCATTCATGTAAAAACTTGTATGTAATATTCTTTTATTGGGGCACTTCCAGGTTGCGGATGATGTCACCATTTGTATATTATTTACTTTTCTGCACTAGGATAGACCCAAGGAGGGGAGCACAAGTAACCGGGTTCTAGAGTCCAGTGGGAGACCAACTCGATGAGTCGAGTCCGGGTCTCCTAACCCTAGAATTGGTAGGGTTGCTTGCCGCTCTCGTAGGGGTCTAAGGGTGTGGGATTGGCTATTCATCACGACCGTGGAATCCGTGTTTTATACTGTCTCGTATTGAAAACACGGACGTCCTAGTATATCCAATATTTCATATGATACTTTCTGCTGCGTTATCTGTGATGTGATCATGTGATTTGTTCAGATGGATATTATATATAGTATATATGATATATTATATAGACGTTGCTTATGTTTTACACCCGCGCTAGCCCTTCCTCGCTCTGGCGTTAGTTACCTAACCTAACGGTGCAGACGGGACATCAAGGCGAATGCGGATGGCATAAGCATACGTTATATTTATCTGTGATGTTTAGGTGGACTTAAATGATGGGACATTCATTAATGAGATTAATGAAAGAAAATAAACCTAATTGATGTTGTGGAATCGAATTTCAAAATAAAATAGGTAGCTACAGTTCTTGCTTTGCATCGCGGTGTTCATTATAGAACATCCTGCACCTTATTCGATGAGGAAAGGACCGAGATCCCTTCACCGGGAGTGACTCCTTTAGCAATAACTGGCAGATGCTACACACTCGGTTTGTCTTTTGATTGCTTCTATAGTTTCTTCTTTGCACAGTGATATATATGATATATCCCGCACCTCATTCGACGAGGAAAGGGCCGACGATCCCTTCACCGGGAGTGACCCCTTTAGCAAAACTAGAAAAGCTTCAAAAACATTCCATTTAAAAACCATTTGATTCCGCAACGAGATCAAGTTCAAAGCGTTAAAGGTTTTCACAAAAACCATTCACAACCCTCCGTTATTTTAGGAAGTAGAGTACTTAGTATTCGTGCTATGTTTGTTGACCATAGTCAAGGCACAGTGTACGGTAGCTAAGTGATGTCTTCCTACACCGTATATGATGCGATTAGTTAGGACAGTCGCGTGACTTTGTTGACCTTAGTTAAGGGTCATATGGGTGGGTCTAATTAATCACGAAATGACGGGTAGAACTTGACTAGTGCTTATGATTTGTTGACCATAGTTAAGGTCATAAGTGCTAGGGGTAAAAATCTTTATCGGGAGTTTTAAGTGTTGAAATTTGCAATGAGATTGCATACCTTCTATGTGATAGTTGGATCCCGATACCCACTGCGAGTAATTGTTACTCCTGGGAGAGTTTTGCACTTTGCAATTAGCCGATCAAGTAGGTGTCTAGAAAGGTGTCAACGGGGTTACGCCTCTGGGAAAACGAGCTTTACTGTAATTAGGTTCGTGCGAAAACACGGGGAACCTCCCTCAAAGTACCGACACTGGCCTGGCTGAAAGATTGGCGAACTTGTAGAGTGTAATTAATCCCGGCTAGTCTTTCCTTTTAAGGTTTGAAGGAAGATTTGATAAAAACAGTGGGAGCCATCCTGATTAAATAAAATATATAACCAATCTAATCTTGCAAGAGCGCACGCAGAGTGTTTTCTTCTCTCTCTCTCCAGGTAGCGACCATATCACGCCTTAATCAAGATAATAATATTGATGTATTGACCGAACCCGCTTGTTATACTAAGCTGGGGAACGTTGGTCCCGCTCCAACTTATAATTGTTATAAGACAGAGCAGGAAATTGGGGATTTCCAGAATTCCCGTGCCGCCCAAACGAAGAGAGTGCATGCTGATGCATCATCTTCGGGTATGTTCATTACAAAGAACTGTTTCTCAGTATCCTCTGCATCCTGGGTATATGATACCGGATCAGGATCCCAGATATGTAATCTGTTACATAGGGCTGCAAAAATGTAGAAAAACTGAGAACGGGTAATAAGTTTCATGAGACAGAGAACGGGGCAAGTGTTGCAGCCAAGTCTGTTGGTCACTGTCACCCTGTATGACCAGTACATTGATTCTGAACGAATGTTATTAGATACCGAACCTGATATACAAAATCATATCAGTCTATTTACTAGTAAAGAAAGGATATAATTTTGTATTGATGGATAATGTTTTGAACATTTCCTATATCAAAAGTTGATCAGTTCAGGCACGTTATCTAAAAGCATTGATGTTCTAAATCAAAATACAGTTCCTAGTATACAGAACACACATAAGAGGAAGAGTTCAGAAATGAACGAATCCTTCTTGAGGTATTGTAGACTAGGTCATATCAATGTGACCCGACTAGCTGAAGTTACATAAAGATGCATATTTAAATCAGTTTGAATTTACATCTTGTGAAACTTGCCAGTCATGTCACAGAGATAAGATGACCACGGCTCTGTTTATTGGAAACAGAGAAAGAGTTAGTTGAACTCTTAGGATGATACATGTTGATGTATGAAGGTCCTCTGTCTACACATACCAAGACCGGTTCTTTTTACTTCATTACATTCTCTGATGATCTTTCGAGATTCAGACCTATGTTCCTGTTGAAACACAAGTCCGAACCTTTTGAGATATTCACAGAATATAAGTTGGAAGTAGAGAACCAAAATACGGGTATAAGTATTATGTCCTATGATGAGATCAGGGAGGAGAATACTTGTGCATGGAATTCCTGGACTATTCTAAAGGAGAATGAGATTCTCTCTCAGCATTATTCCTCCGTATACACCATAGCACGATGGTATATCGGGGTGGAGCAATCACACCCTATATGATATGGTGCGCTCTATGATGAGTACTACTGAGTTTCCTATTTCCTTTTAGGGAGTTATGCACTTATGAAGTTGCATACCTATTGAATAGGGTTCGATTCAAATCAGTGCCTACCACTCCATATGAGATATGGTATGGGAAGAGCCTATCTCTTAAGTAAGTTAAGATTTGGGATTGTCCGGCCTGTGTCAAAAGCAAAATCCGGACAAGATCGAGGCAAGGTCAGTTCTAACCCCAACCCCAACCCCAACCCCAACCCATTTGACAGAACCAAAGGATTCAATAGTTCCCGACGAATCTCAGCCTCTCCGCCGATCTGGTAGGGTTCCTCACCGGCCTGAGAGATACTTCGGTTTCTCGATGACAGTGGGAGCGAGGAATGCATCATGAGATGATGACCCAACTAGTTTCGAGCAGGCCATCGAGAGTAGGGACTCTGTAAGAATGGCTGGATGCTTAGCGATCTGAGATGGAATCCATGTACACCAGCAAAGTATGGACTTTGGCTGCTATATCTGAAGGGTTAAATCCCCATCAGGAGCAAGTATATCTTGAGAAGATTACTTGGTGTAAATGGAAAAGTTGAGACTTTCAAAGCTAGACTTGTTAAAGGTTTTAGTCATCAACCAGGTGTGGATAATGATGAAACCTTTTCTAGGGACTATGCTTAAGTCCATCCAGATCCTACTTGCCATTGCTACATACCATGACTACGATATCTGGTGGTTGGGTGCCATGACTACTTTTCTAAATAGTGATTTAGAAGAGCGCGTCTATAAGAACACAGCCAGAGGGCTTCGTAAACAGTGGGAGCAGCGGAAACGTGTGCAAGTTGCTTTACATGATAAAGCAGGCATCGCGGTGTTGGAACGTCTATTTTGATGTGATATTCAAAGTGTTTGACTTCATCAAAATGGTAGACGAACCTTCTATATACAAAAAAGGTAGTAGAGAGTAAGGTGGTCATCCTCGTATTGTACGTGGACAACATACTCTTGATAGGAAAAGAGTTTCCTATACTACGCTCGGTCAATCTCCGCTTATCACAAGGATTCTCCAATAGGATCAAAGTGATACCTCCTAAATCCTGAGTTTTCATCTATGAGATAGATGTAATTGGATGCTAGGATTCTCACTAGATGTAGTGAGATGGTATCAATCGATCCTGGGAAGAATCACTGGAAGGGTTCCAGGGTGATAAAGACGACTGAATGTCAGTCACAGGCATTGTCTTCACCCTCAGTAAAGGGACGGTATGTTGGAAGAGTTCCAAGCTAGATACCGTGGCAAACTAGATGATAAAGGCGGGTAACATCGCTATTAAAGATACTACCAAAGAGGCAGTTTGGGTGTATATTGGTTCATAAGATGAACTAGGTTCCTACCATTGTGTGACAATGGAAGTGTGGCTTTGGCCCGTGAGCCCTGGTCCCATCAGTGACCCAGACATATTCTGAGGAAGCATCACCTGATCATGGAGATGGTTGATCTCCAGGGTGATCGAGGTTAGGAGAGTAGACTCAGAGGACAATACGGCGGATCCACTCACAAAGGCTTTTTCCCAGAGAGAGACTAATATGGGATGGTTGAGTATGTGATACTGCAACCACTGCTACAGATGGCCCTAGTGCAAGTGGGAGATTGTTAGTTATATGTATGCCCTAGAGGCCATTACAGTGCATTGGATGTATATTGTAGTGGATGCTGGGACATATATAGGTAGGACTTTCTTGCTCGACATGATAGTACGCTATCTAGTTGCTCTTTATCTTAACATGTATACTTTCTGTCTCTCTGTTACATGTTGATAAAGCCCTTAGGATGTATACTCGACTTCCAGGACTATGATGCAGATCATACTAGTGGGGCCTGGGTAGTCCATGAATACATCCTTCAATGTTCCTAGTCGTGGGAATACCGAGACGGGGCATCGATATTCCAGAGTAGACTAGCGTATATCTTCTCGACCCATGTGATGGGCGATGGATGATCCCATATCCATTGGTGTTTGACATTAGAGATGGTATGCGGGTGCTCAGTGGAGACTGGGTACACTGAACGGACTCGCCGAGAACTCCCAGATGGTATTATGCCTCACGTCAGATGGCAGTTCTCTGGTGACACTGGTACAGCTTAGTCTGTTGACCCGAGATCGTCATAGAGTCTTGTGTGTCTCCCACTGTGCTTTGATTTCCACCCTACCACGGCTCTACTGAGTCGTGCAAACAGGTGGTTTTTTGGTACAGTCCCGATTCACATGGAGGCAATGAGCGATAGGAGGGGATTCGTCTCTCCCGGTATTGGGGGTTGATGTTGCGCTATGCTCGACTGGCCATAACAGGAAATCCCTGGCCAGGGTTGCAGTGATCTACTGGTAAGTGTTATCCGTAGTTTCACACATGTTATGGATCACACGTCGGCATGACTTATCAAGCTATTGGGGTCTGACGTTTACCACCCCTAGGCGAGATATGCGACATATCAGATAAACAGACCGGACTGTACGGTAAGTGTTACTGGTTGGATTCACAGGAGTGTGAGCGGGCTTGCTCGTCGATCTTCTGATCGCTCAATACCCGGGTGGCCGTTACGTTTAGCAGACCGCTTGCGGCTTGTGGGTGCTTGATATGATCATCATCTGCTGCCGGCGTATTGACGAGTCTTTAGAGTCCTACACAGAGGTTTCCTGGCTCAAGCGAAACGAAATAGGAGAGCATATGAGATATGCGCGGGACCGAGAATAATGCGTATATGTGATACCGTATTTCATTCTCGCGATGAATGTATCGAATGGTTGTATGCGATATAACCTAGTTATCGAATCAGGGATTGATTCGATAAGTCGATACATTGGATACTAGTCGGTTATATGCGACATGACCGGATCATTGAATCAAGTGTTGATTTAATGATTTAATGTATAATTATATATTTGATATATTACTTTGCATTAACTAGTATTGGTTCACTTTAAATGGATTTTCTCACTTGAATTACATAAGTTGTATATGTGATATACTTTTGTGCACAAGATTGTATCATGTTTGATGATACATGCTAACTTGGTTAAGTGTATGATTAAACCATGGTTGTGTAATGGTTAGGGTTTTGATTTTCCATTCTTTTCTTCTTCTTCTTCTTGATGAAGAAAGAAAAGCTTTCTTGAAATTTATCAAGTGTTGATTCCAAGTGAGAAATCCAAATCTAAAGTGAACCCACTTCCTATTTCTTCATCCTCTACCTCTTGCCAAGTAGTATAGGGTGTTTTCTTCACAAGTTTCATGACTTGGTGAAGTTGGAGCTTGATCTTGAGTTGCCTCGACGTAGATCATCTTCGGCATCGAAGTCGACGACCTAGCCCGCCCATTTCTCCGATGAAACCGATGCTAGAGTCCGGAATCCGATTTGGACAGCGGAGGGACGTCATCACGGAGCCTAGAAGGTGGAGGACCGGATCTACAAAGGTTGTAGCCCCTTCCCTTTAGCTATAAATTCGTTTATTTGCATTGCATCGCCTATACATCTAGTTAACGATCCGTATTAGGGTTTCTCGGCACTTGGAAAATTTGAATTAGCCATGTTTGATCACTTGTGAAACCTCTAGTGTGTGCCTAGGAACCCTACAGCTTCCTGGGTGCCTGCACATGTCACTGTCCAATCAATTTAATTTTCAGGTGTCTCGGGTGAAAGCAGATTCAATGTAACCATCACAGATTTCACAAATTTTCCGATATCGTTTCCATAAATCCATATTCTGGGTTTAAGCTTCAGGTTTGGGTCTCAATTCATGCACTAGGGTGTTGGTGTAGCCTCTACTGAGCTCAATTTCCCATCACAACTCATAATTTCCTCAAACCCTAACTAGGTTTTCCTTAAGTCCACAAAACACACAATATCGGTTCTGAACTAAACATGGGGGTATAAGTAACGCTAAAACTAAGTAAATGGTTCAGTAATTACCTCATTTGGCAAGTCAAGAATTTTCTTGAGTTGCCCCTAGTGGCCAAAATCCTTGCTTTCTTGGTCCAATGTGTAGATCTTGAGCTTATGCACACCTTTAATGAAATAAACATGGGGTTTTTGTGTTGTTTTTGTGATGATTTAGGGGCTTGAAGGTTGAGGGTGAAGAGGGAGCAGCATCAACTAAAGGAATGAAGAGGGAGAGATGAGGGAAAATGAGAGGGAGAGAGAGATCCAAGCCAATAAATGCCCCCCCATACCTCATAAATGCCATGTCCCCTTTTTCTTTTCCTTTTTCCCTTTTCATTTCTAATTCTCCAATTTCCTTCTCCCAAGAATAGTAAACCCAAAACAACATGGTGAAAAATACACAAGTGTAAGAAAATGATATGTGCATGTTTTGTACAAAATTGCTAAAAACCGATTAGCGATTTTTAATCGCGATTAGCTCTAAATTAGCATATAACTAATTATAAAAACTTAAAATTGATATAATTCCATAAATTACCCTATTTTAGAATTTTCCCTAATTTTTCTGTATTTAATTATACCTAAATATTAAAATATTCATTAAAATAATATTAAATTATAAAAATTCCCAAAAATAATATTTTATTATTACAGCATGGCATATGTGTAAGCATGTAGGTGTACAGGTATGCTATATTTCATATGCGCCATCACACAAGAATAAATGCCTCTATGTCGCTAACCAAAAGCAAGGCATATCATATGAATACATGTGTTGTGCGTATCATAGAAATTACCGACAGTGTGTGTAGCATAATATTGGTGCTTGTGCAACATGGACTGTCAATAATAGTGCAGTGTACTATGGATACATGTTCAAACACAACAAGTAACTATATGCAATGAAATTCATGCACCATCTCTATATGTGCATATCAACATGCGGCTAATATCATATCATATCTAGCCCTGACGCTTAACGCCATACGGGTGATTTCCCTGTAGATGTTAAATCTACTCACCGACAAATCTCAAGCTAGGTCGATCCAATCACCCGCTTCCCTTTCGTTGCAGCGCTCGAAGTCGCCTGCGATCCTATTAACATAAAACATAACAAGTGCAAAATCTCAGAAATCGATCAATATCACGTACACACTATGTTTGACCAACACACCAACTCCAAACCGACTCACAAGTGTTCCTCTAACGGCTAACGTGTGTGGCGACAAACCAAAACCAACCCAAGTGTAGCAGCTACACAAGATCACGAACCGTATCGGTCATGTAACACGCGTACACAAAACACTAGAATATAGCAAAGTGATCCCATATTTTGATATACCAACAATTAGTGAAAGTTGCACATCCCACGAGACTACACACAACCCCAGTGACCCCTCATCCAAGAATCAACCCCCAAGCCCCTACTCTGGCCGCAAATTGCGGCCAGAACTAATAAATCTGCGGCCTCATAGTTTGGGAATGGTCTCATCTTTTTGTGATGGGTTCAATGTCACAACATAAGGTCACTGTGATGGGAACTTTTCCAACAAAAACCTGGTTCTACAGCAGATCACAGAAAGTCCAAGTTGACACTAAAAATACGATTTTTACATGAAACTAAACCTTTAGTGTTCTAAACCATAACCTTGAGGCAACACAACAAGATAGAGACTTAATTATCAGTTAGAGGTCATTACCTAGCCACTCTTACTCAAAAATCCAATCTTTCCAAGCTCCAAGGCATTATAGTGGCTAAATCAAGGATTTTGAAGTGTAAAAATGGAATTTTTGTGAAGTTTTGCAAAGATTTAGTATTGGGGTAGTGAGGTTTCAGTTTGGGGTTAGGGAATGAGAAATAATGGAGAGTTAGAGGGAAAGAGAGAGTGGGAGAGAAAATAATGAAGAGGGGTGAGTGTAGGGTGAATGTCTAGCTTACACTCACTCTCCCTCCTCACCTCATTAATGCCCACCATTAATGGCACATGACTCACTTGCCACCTATCTCTCATCCAAACTAGATATTTCTAACACCAAAATTCTAGGCTTAAGGTTAAGGCAAGGTTAGATCATGGTATGGATTGCTTATAGTGTCATGGCCACTTAACAATTTAACACTAACTAACCCTTACAATTACGTGCACATGTGTGTGCCAGCCATAACAAATAATAAAAAAAAATTAATTAATTGTTATAAAATGTGAGAAAACTGATTTGGTAAACTTTTCCCTAAAAACCCGCATTAACGCTTAAGTAACACTATCCGCATTTCTAAAGCGTTGCCACGTACATATCGGGCATTATTCCCTACGCTTCAGCCGTAGGATCTATAATGTATGCGATGTTTTGTACACACCCTGATGTAGCTTATGCACTAGGTGTAGTAAGCAGGTATTAATCCAACCCAGAGGAGAATCACCGGACAACTGTGAAGAACATTCTTAAGTACTTGCGAAGGACTAAAGAATTGTTCTTGGTGTATGGTAATGGAGATCTCCAAATAGAGGCCTTTACTGATTCGAGCTTCCAGAGTGATAAGGACGACAGCAAATCTATCTCTGGGTTTGTATTTACCCTCAATGGAGGGGCGGTGTGTTGGAAGAGTTCCAAACAGGATACCGTTGCAAACTCTACGATGGAAGTCGAGTATATTGCTGCAAATGATGCCGCCAGGGAAGCCGTCTGGATGAGGAAGTTTGTCTCGGAGCTAAGATTAGTTCCAACAATTATTGATCCAATACCATTGTATTGTGATAATAATGGGGTTATGGCGTTAGCCAAGGAGCTAAGGTCCCATCAGCAATCTAGACACATCCTGAGGTGATTTCATCTGATCCGGGAGATAGTTGATCGCCGCAAGATCGAGATTTGGAGAGTGGATACAAAGAATAACATCGCGGATCCACTCACCAAGGCCCTCTCTCAGCCGCAGCATGAGCGACTTTTTAAGATGTTGGGTATGAGATACGCCAATAACTGGGCTTAGTGCAAGTGGGAGATTGTTGGATATATATATGCCCTAGAGGCCATTATTTGATAGTGGATGTATTTTTACATGTATATATATATTCAGATGACATTCTTGCTCGACATGATAGTATGCTATCTGGTTAGTGTCACGACCCAAAGTTTGGCCCATGACCGGCACTTAACCACGTAAAGTCTACAGGCGTAACGCGACTAAGTAAGCCGATACCCAGAAATCAAAACCATTAAAAGTAGCGAGTGTTGAAAACATTTGTTTAAAAACATTTGGAAAACCTTAAGTAGTTTAGTAAAGTTCTTTAAAGTTCGAGTTATTATCTTAAAAGGTTTGGCAGCATTTCCTTTGTAAAAACTAGCCCCGAAATCGGGTACAAGATAATATATGAATAAAAGATATACAATAAGGATAAAGCATCCCAAACGGGAGTAATCACGCCCAACGACGGAAACAAACACCACAAATATAATATACGACGCCATAGCGAAGAGATGAGCAGTATAAGTGAAAACAAATAGCATGAAAGATAAAGCTGCATAAATAAAGTCGGCTCACAACGAGCTCGACACCAGAGTATAAAATAATATACATCGTCCTCACAACTGGTTTCTAAGTCAATCCACGAAAGTAGATGGAGAGTACTAGATACAACAGTGTATACAACTGGAAAATAAACAGATATCACAAAAAAACCCACCTATCAGCAAAAGGGCTAACACGCTAACTGCAGTAGTATCTGTATCAAAAGGTGCAAGAAAGCAGCCTGCCGCGACTAAGCTGAGGGAAAACCTGCAAACACTGTGGCACAACGGGGGTGAGTTGCTAACTCGTGAGTAGTAGATAACATATAAAGGTAATCGCTGTAAGTCGATGTACAACACCCCACGACTTGCGGGGAGGCGGAATAATGAAAAACGATCTTGTTTTAGGCGTAAACATCGACTAACCGAGAATCTTTGCTAAACTATAACTAACAAGTATCATAGAAGTTAACAACTGCTATGAAAAGTGATTATACCTAATGAACCGTGTCTTTCGTCTTTTCGTTCTCCACCTCCTCCTCGGCCTTCTCCAAGTAGTAGACGATCCACCCGAGAGCTTTACTTCAAGCTTCACCTCAAACTAGAGGTAACTAGGTTTCTTAAAGTGCTAATCTAAGTAACCTAGGTGATATAGAGAAGGGTTATGGATTAAGTAGTCTAATCTAATCCTTGATCTCAACACATGAGAGGGGAGGATTAGGGTTTGAAGAGAGAGAGCTTGAAGAGAGAGAAGGTGAGCATGAGCATGAGATGAGATAATGATCTATCATAATATATATCAAGCATTATCATTTATCCAATAAAAGAAAATAAAGGATGAATAATCATGCTTCATAAATACAAGAGGGTGATTCATCTCCATTAGTCATTAAGCATTTATGATGCATTAATGACATGGATGAATCACTCATATGACTTACTAATATCATTTAATGCATATGCCACCTTAACCCCCAAGTCACCATCTTCTAGAAGCTTCTCGCGTAATTACGAGAACGCCCCTCCTATCCGTGAAAACACGGAAAAAATTTTAGACTGTATAAATCCAATAACCGGATACTAGAAACTGGCTTAAACCAAAGCCGACTAGTAAAAACCGTCCGAAAGTCGTACGTGCGTAAACGCACGTATGCGTTCGAACCCTTGTCGTAAAACCATACGACCTCTATTTCGTTTCGCCTGGAGTAGGGAAACTCTCTATGTGGGACTCTAATGACTCGACTACTATGCTGGCAGTGGGTTTAACCACAGACCGCAAGCGGCACTAGCTGTACGTAACGGTCCCCAGGTAGATGTCGATAAGAAGGCCGATGAGGAAACCCATCCGAACTCCTACTGAGCCTGATGTGACAATCTCCGTACAGTCCGGTCTGTTCGTCGAAGACTATCGCATATCGGGCCTAGGGGGCGGCAAGCGTCAGTCCCCTAATAGCGGTATAAGTCATGTCGGAGTGAAGTCCATTACACCCTGAGAAACTACTGGAACCTACCAGTAAATCTCACTTGCCCTGGCCAGGGACTTTGCGTAATGTCTCTCTGACACAGCGCGATATCAACTCCCAATACCGGGATAGACGAATCCTGTCTAACCGCCACTGCCTCCAAGTGCTCGGGACTGCACCCAACTGCTACCTATTTGCACGACTCCTTTGAGCCGTGGTAGGGTAGCAATCTAAGAACAGTGGGACACACTCGAGGCGAAGTAGCAGTGTCAAGTCTGCGGACTATGCTGTACTCATGTCATCTGGGAACTGTTAACTGACGACTGGTATAAATCCCAACCAACAGTTCCCTGCGAGTCCTGTCCGGTGTACCCGTAACCCAACGAGCCCCTGTATACTATCTCCAGTACGACGTACTGACGGCTGTGGGACAGACCATCTCCCCAACTGGGATGAGAAGCGTACACACTAGTCTACTCCGGAGTATCGATGCCCTGTCTTGATAATCCTACGACTAGGGACCTGAATAAGGATGCGCTTGTAGACTACCCAGCCCCCACTAGTGTGACTGCCATCACAACGCTGGTAGTCAAGCAAGATCCTAAGAGCTCTATCAATATGTATACTCACATATTAAGATAGAAAATCCAAGTAGCATACTACCATGTTTAGCAAGACTGTTATATACATGTGAATATCCCAAGCTTCCATTAAGTAATATACAAACTAGTATTATACAATAATGGCCCCTAGGGCATATACACTAACAATCTCCCACTTGCACTAGGTCCATGTACTGGCGTATCGAAGACCGATGATCTCGAGTAGCCTCTCGAACTGAATCTGAGGTAGGGCCTTCATGAATGGATCAGCAATGTTCTCTTCAGTAGCTACTCTCCGAACCTCGATCTCCCGACGATCAATGATCTCCCTGATCAGGTGATACCGCCTTAAGATGTGTCTGGACTTCTGATGGGACCTTGGTTCCTTCGCTAAAACTATAGCTCCGTTGTTGTCGCAATACAGAGGTATTGGATCAACTATGGTAGGAACCACCTGAAGTTCTGTTAGGAACTTCTTCATCCAGACCGCTTCTTTTGCGGCATCGCAAGCAGCAATATACTCCTCTTCCATCGTCGAGTCAGCAACGGTGTCCTGCTTGGAACTCTTCCAGCACACCGCCCCTCCATTGAGGGTAAAGACATAACCTGACATGGACTTGGAATCGTCCTTATCACTCTGGAAGCCGGAATCAGCATAAGCCTCCATCCTGAGGTCTTTTCCGCCGAAAACCAAGAACATCTCCTTAGTCCTCCTCAGGTACTTGAGAATGTTCTTTACTGCTATTCAGTGCTTCTCCCCTGGGTCTGACTGATACCGGCTTACCACGCTCAGTGCGTAAGCTACATCTGGACTGGTGCACAACATCGCATACATTATAGAGCCTACCGCAGAAGCGTAGGGTATAATAGACATGCGTTCCCTTTCTAAATCAGTCTTGGGAGACATCTTTTTGGATAGGGTGATTCCGTGACAAGCCGGTAGATTACCGCGCTTAGAATTTTCCATACTGAATCTTTTCAGTATAGTGTCGATATACCTGGACTGCGAAAGTCCCAACATCCTCTTGGATCGATCACGATAGATCCGGATCCCCAGAATGTAAGAGGAATCACCCAGGTCTTTCATGGAGAACCTGTGTGACAAGAATCCCTTAACAGATTGTAGCATAGGAATGTCATTTCCTATCAATAGAATGTCATCCACATACAAGACGAGGAATACAACACTTCTAGCTACAACTTTACTATATATACATGGTTCATCTGGATTTTTGATAAAGTCATATTCTTTGACTGTTTCATCAAAACAGATGTTCCAACTCCGCAATGCTTGCTATAGTCCATAAATGGACTTAAGCAACTTGCATACTTTACCGCTGCTCCCACTCTGATTGAAACCCTCTGGCATATCCATATAGACGCACTCTTCTAAATTACCATTCAGAAAAGCAGCCTTTACGTCCATCTGCCAGATTTCATAATCATGGAAGGCTGCAATAGCAAGAAGGACCCGAATGGATTTGAGCATAGCCACTGAAGAAAAAGTTTCGTCATAGTCCAAACCAGGTCTTTGACGAAAACCCTTTGCAACAAGTCTAGCCTTATAGGTTTCCACCTGTCCATCTACACCAATCTTTTTCTTGAAGATCCATTTGCGTCCTATGGGTTTTACCCCATCTGGAGCAAAGTCCAAAGTCCATACTTTGTTGGTGTACATGAACTCCATCTCGGTCCGCATTGCATCTAGCCATCGTACCGAGTCGCCGCTTTGGATGGCCTGCTGGAAGTTAGTAGGTTCATCATCATCAATGATGCAATCCTCTCTATCCCCATCTATGAGAAAACCGTAGTATCTCTCAGGCGGATGAGACGGCCTACTACTCCTGCGGAGGGGTGCGGGAATGTCCTGTTCTTCTTGAACTACTGGTTCTACCAAACTTTCAGTAGTAGTTTGTGGTTCTGGAATTTCTTCCAGTTCTATTTCGCTCCCACTTGTATCCTTTTCTAAAACCCGTTGTTCTAGAAAATGGGCATTACGAGAAACAAAAACCTTTTGTTCCTCTGCGTAATAGAATAGATACCCCTTGGAGTTCTTTGGATATCCCACAAACTTACACTGTACTGATCGTGCCTCGAGCTTGTCCAAATGCTGCTTTTTAACAAAAGCTGGACATCCCCATATCTTCAGATACTGAAGATAGGGTTTCTTCCCACTCCACATCTGATATGGCGTGGTAGGCACAGTCTTGGTAGGAACCCTGTTAAGAAGATATGCCGCTGATTCTAGCGCATAACCCCAGAAAGATCATGGTAACTCAGCATTACTCATCATGGATCGTACCATATCCAATAGGGTTCGATTCCGTCTCTCCGATACACCGTTATGCTGTGGAGTGTATGGAGGAGTAAGCTGAGAGAGAATTCCTTTCTCTTTTAGGTAACCTAGGAACTCGGCACTTAAGTATTCACCACCTCGATAAGATCTTAGTGTCTTGATACTTTTGCCGGTTTGGTTTTCTACTTCATTCTTATACTCTTGGAATTTCTTAAAAGCCTCAGATTTATGTTTCATCAGATAAATGAATCCATACCTTGAGTAATCATCCGTAAAAGTAATGAAATAGGGAAAACCACCTCTTGCATGTGTAGACATTGGACCGCATACATCGCTGCGTATGAGTCCTAAGAGCTCGCTCGCTCATACTCCTTGTCCAGTGAATGGAGTCTTTGTCATCTTTCCTTTGAGATATGATTCACAAGTGGCATAAGTTTGATATTCGAACGAGTCCAAATATCCTTTTCTATGTAACTTAGTTAACCTTGTCTCATTGATGTGACCTAGTCAACAATACCATAAGAAAGCCTTATTTAAATCTGGAGACTTTCTTTTTAGTGTGTTCTGGATATTGAAAATCTGGAGTAGGTTTAAGACATATATACCGTTATTTAGTGTACCGGACCCAATCAAACCATGATTAAGGTGGATGTTAACAACATCACTTACAAACATGAAATCATAACCTTTTTTTGATAACAAGAAAACTGGTATGATATTACACGTTAAGCTAGGTACATAAAAACAGTTATGTAAAACCAAAATGTGTCCACTTGTCAATCCCAGGTGATAATCCCCGACGGACACAGCTCCTACGCTAGCTCCGTTAGCAACCTTTAGGGTCATATCACCTTCCTTCAGCACTCTACGGTTTCTCAGTTCCTACAATGAATTGCATATATGAGATCCTGATCCGGTATCCAATACCCAGGAAGTAGAGTTGATTGATAGACAATTCTCAATTACAAACACAGCTGAAGTCGAAGCCACAGCTTGCTTCGGTCCTTGGTTCTTAGCGTTCCACGCCTTGCAATCTTTCTTCCAGTGCCCTTTCCTGTGACAATGGAAGCACTCATCCTGGGCCACTACCGGCACCGCAATCTTTTTCTTTCCCTTCGTTCCCACCTTACTAACACCTCCTCTAGGTCTGGTGGCGGCCTTCTTCTTCCTTCCTTTGGCCCTAGCTTTGGACCCGGAAGAAGAAGCACCGCTAACAAACACAGCGGGTGTTTCCCTTGTTTTCTGCAAGGTGCCCTCTGCACTCCTCAACATGTTACGAAGTTTCGGAAGTTCAACTTCTTTTCTTTGAATGTTGAAATTTAGAATAAACTGGGCGTAGGTGGGAGGAAGGGACTGGAGAATAAGGTCTGTATAGAGCTCATTATCCAAAGTCATCCCAAGGTCTGCGAGCTCTTCTATATAGCCTATCATCTTTAGGACATGTTCTCCTACTGATGATCCGACAGCCAACCTCGCTCGAAACAAATTCTTTGATGTCTCGTATCTTGCTATACGAGATTGCTCTCCATAAAGTTCCTTTGTATGGAGAAATATGGAATCTAGTTCCATATCCTCGTGCCTCCTCTGATGTTCATTGTTCATCGAGGCAAGCACGATACACTTGGCCTTCGCGCAATCTATCTCCCAGGTTTTGTGGATTTGCTTATCCGCATTACTGGATTTGGGACCAGGGACAGCAGGTGCCTTAGCGGTGAGGACGTACCCCAATTTGTTATAGGTCAAAGCTATTTTGACATTCCGCAGCCAATCTTTATAGTTTGGCCCTGTCAGTATGTTTTTCTCTAAAAGTAATTTAAGTCCAGTCATTTTCAGGGTCGCTGCAATTAGGAGAGAGAGAAGAAAACTCTTTAGCATGATGCTCTTGCAAGTTTAGAGTGGTTTTTAGTTTATCTAAACTGGATGGCTCCCACTGTTTCTCGAATCCTTCCATAAACCATAAAAGAAGAATTAGACAGGACTATTCTCACCGTACAATACTTGCTTAACCGTTCATCTAGGCTAGTGTCGATACTTCGAGGGAGGTTTTCCAACGCTTTCGCGAAGTTCCTTAATTAAATAACCTCTTTTCTCTGGGGGCGTAACCCCGCTGACACCTTTCTAGACACCTACTTGGTTTATAGCATTGATCGTTAAGTGACGAATATCCTGATAAGTAGCATATACTCACAGTAGGATCGGGATCCAAATATCATCGTCTGATAATGCTGAAGGAATCCTACCAACATTCATCAAACTCCAAATGGTATGCATCTCTTTGCAAATTTCAGTTTCTTTAGAAATTCTCGATATATATTTTTGCCCCATGCTCTTATGACCTTGGCGTTGGTCAAAATGTCATAAGTCACATGTCAAGTTCTGCCCATCATTATCTTGTTAATTTGAACCCATCCGTATATATCCCTGACGTTGGCCAAATGATAATACGACTGTCCCAAACTAACTCATCTATCTATGCAACAAATGAATACCCAGCAGCTACCAAACACTATGCCTTGGCGTTGGTCAAAATGCATAGCTTGAATACTACTGAATACCCAAATGAAATGACGGAGGGCTACGAATGGTTTTGGCGAAACCGTGAACGTAGTGAACTTGATATAATCGAAGGAACCTGATAGCTTTTTAAAAGGAGTGGTTAAAACTCCGCAATTAAAAATATCTTCTATTTTAAAAATAACCGAGTGGTTTCTTTTAAATTGTTCCAACGATTAAACTTTTGGTTTATTTTCTTTGCATTATAAATAATGCATCCCATCATTAACCTATCATTGCAGAAAACAATGAAAATACAACATCCTCTTATGCCATCCGCATTCGCCACTGGGTCCTGTCATCACCCGTTAGGTTACTTAACTAACAACAGAGCGAGGGCTGGGCTAGCGCGGGTGTAAAACATAAGTGACGTCTAAATAGCTATCATATATAGATATTGTACATTCGTCAGACGCAATAATAGGCATTCCAGATCTCATATGAACTTTATTGGATTTTCAAGCAATCCGCGTTTGTTTAGAGCCTGCAATAAAAGATGGATTACACAGTTGTGATGAATAGCAATTACCCCACCCTAGACCCCTACGGGTACGGCAAACTACCCGCCAAATACCCAAAGTGAAGCGGTCTCCCTCAACAAAGTGAGTAGGCCACTAAACACTTCAAAGTACCCAGTAGTTTGTGCACCCCACGTTGGGTCTATCCTAGGAGCAAAAACAGTAAAATGAAATAATATAATGGTGGCTACAACCGCAACCTGGATGTGCCCCGCAAAAATAATATTACGACATATTACAATTACATTGAATGAATTAAATAAATAACCCATCACAAAACCCCGGCTAATCATCACAACAGTCCAATACAGTTCACATCCACAAACAGTTAAAACCATTACAGAAATGTGCAACCCCCTGCCAACCGACATACGAGCAGTTAGGGGAGGTTTACGAACACATTATACAAACACAGATATAATCAAATTAGCAAACATCGTAAGATTTCGATCATGCAAAAACTTTAGATTCTATTCCAATACTTCTCTGTGCACCTGAGACTTGAGCAGAAAAATAAACATTCCAGAAATATCATTATTAACACAGGAGAGTTACTGAAGGAATTTGGACTGACTCGGCCCCAACTCGGCAGCGGATCCGCGGTGGATCGCATGGATCCGCCGTGGTTCCGCGGTGAGTTGGCCGAGTTAGGAGTCCAAATTTCTTCTGTAGCCCTATTATTCTCTGCTGGTTATTCTGAAGCTCCCTAAAAAATTTTTAGAGCCAGTTTTAAATTTGACAGAAACTGTGATAAATCGATGATGTTTCCGGTTCTTTTTGCGTTCGAAATTCTTACGACTTTTCTAATGAGTTAATTATTGTTTAGCGAGGCTTTGATACCACTGTAAGTCAATGTACAACACCCCACGACTTGCGGGGAGGCGGAATAATGAAAAACGATCTTGTTTTAGGCGTAAAACATCGACTAACCGAGAATCTTTGCTAAACTATAACTAACAAGTATCATAGAAGTTAACAACTATTATGAAAAGTGATTATACCTAATGAACCGTGTCCTTCGTCTTTTCGTTCTCCACCACCTCCTCGGCCTTCTCCAAGTAGTAGACGATCCACCCGAGAGCTTTACTTCAAGCTTCACCTCAAACTAGAGGTAACTAGGTTTCTTAAAGTGCTAATCAAAGTAACCTAGGTGATATAGAGAAGGGTTATGGATTAAGTAGTCTAATCTAATCCTTGATCTCAATACATGAGAGGGGAGGATTAGGGTTTGAAGAGAGAGAGCTTGAGGAGAGAGAATGTGAGCATGAGAATGAGATGAGATAATGATCCATCATAATATATATCAAGCATTATCATTTATCCAATAAAAGAAAATAAAGGATGAATAATCATACTTCATAAGTAAAAGAGGGTGATTCATCTCCATGAGTCATTAAGCATTTATGATGCATTAATGATATGGATGAATCACTCATATGACTTACTAATCTCATTTAATGCATATGCCACCTTAACCCCCAAGTCACCATCTTCTAGAAGCTTCTCGCGTAATTACGAGAACGCTCCTCCTATCAATGAAAACACGGAAAAAACTTTAGACTGTATAAATCCAATAACCGGATACTAGAAACTGGCTTAAACCAAAGCCGACTAGTAAAAACTGTCCGAAAGTCGTACGTGCGTAAACGCACGTATACGTCCGAACCCTTGTCGTAAAACCATACGACCTCTATATCGTTTCTCCTGGAGTAGGGAAACTCTCTGTGTGGGACTCTAATGACTCGACTACTACGCTGGCAGTGGGTTTAACCACAGACCGCAAGTGGCACTAGTTGTACGTAACGGTCCCCAGGTAGATGTTGATAAGAAGGCCGATGAGGAAACCCATCCGAACTCCTACTGAGCCTGATGTGACAATCTCCGTACAGTCCGGTCTGTTCGTCTAAGTGTAAGGTTAGTCTATCACCCTATGAAGTGTTTTGAAGCATCACATGACCCAAAGTTATAATTTTTGAGGTGCTAAACTAACATGCAAAGGAATCGATCCTAGAAAATTAGGGTTATGAAACTTTAAGCTAGTAAAGATAAGGGTTTGAAGGCTACAACCTTTGTAGCTCCCCTTTGTTGGACTCCTTGGTGTCTTGGGTGTTGAATCGAGGTCCTCTTGAAGTTCCCTTGCGTCCATGACGATCCACCACGGAGCACTCCGTCCAAGCTCGCTACTTTGGAAAACCGAAGGAAACACTCTAATCAAGTCGGCTAGACTTGAGTAGAATGATGTTGTGGTTTGGAATCTCACTTCAAAAACCTTTCTTTAGTTGTATTTAGCTCACTAGAAAAGACTAGAGAGGAAGAGATGAAGGAGGATGAAGATGGTGGCAAAAATGAACAAGAGGTGTAAAAGATAACCTTGAGTTAAAAAACCAAATGAAATATATATCACTATATATATTTATTTCCTTCTTAACTTCAACCATGATTAAATCATAGATAGTTAATTTAACTTGGGTTTTAAATGATAAAGAGAAGGATAACCCTTGGTTAGTGGTAGTTGAGATAGGTTAGGTTAGAAGAAGAATATAGAAGCAAGAATGTTTATCCTTTCCTTTTTCATTTTACTTTAAAACCAAAATTAAATAATAATCTATTATTTAATCTATGGTGTGAGTCTTATATTGCCACCATTTCCATATGCAATCAACCATGATGGATGGGTGTATGTATGTATACATGTATGCACATCTATATGTGCATGAAACTAGAAAAGAAGAAAGAAACACATGCATGCATGCATACATCCATCAAACCCTAGAAAGGTTTCAAGTGAGAATACTAATGGTTAGATGATAAATCAACACTTAATTTATCAATCCGGTCATATCTCATATGACCCCACCAAAAGCAGTTCACCCGATCAATGTTCGGTATCATATACGCACATTTCAATCGGGTGCATGCGCATATCGCATACGCGCACCACAACGTTTCGCCTGGACTGGGTAACTCCTTTGTGGGACTCTAAGACTCGTCAATACGCCGGCAGAGGGTAATGATCATATCAAGCACCCTCAAGCCGCAAGCGGTCAGCTAAACGTAACGGATGCCCGGGTATTGAGCGATCAGAAGACAACAAGCGAACCTGCTACAACTCCCGTCGAGCCATCCGGCAACACTACCGTACAGTCCGGTCTCTTCGTCAGATATGCTGCATATCGAGCCTAGGGATGGTCACGTCGACCCCAATAACTTAATAAGTCGTGTCGGTGAATGGTCTATAACAGATCGAGAAACTACTGATAACACTTATCAGCAAATCTCAGCAGCCCTGGCCAGGGACTTGCTGTTATAACCAATCGGGCACAGCACAGCATCAACTCCCAATACCGGGAGAGACGAAACCCCTCCTATCGCTCATCGTCTTCGTGTGTCTCGGGACTCTACCCAACGGCCACCTGTTTGCACGACTCAGTAGAGCCGTGGTAGGGTGGCAATCAAAATACAGTGGGAGAACACACAAGACTCCATGACGATCTCGTGTCTACAGACTAACCTGTACCAGTGTCACCTGAGAACTGCTATCCGACGATAGATATAATTCCATATAGGAGTTCTCGGTGAGTCCGTCCAGTGTACCCAGTCACCACTGAGCACCCGTATATGATCTTGATGTCAAACATCGATGAATGTGGGAACATCCATCGCCCATCGTATGGGTCTAGTATCATATACGCTAGTCTACTCTGGTATATCGATGCCCCATCTCGATATACCTACGACTAGGGACGTTCCAGGATATGCTTATAGACTACAGATGTCCCACTAGTATGATCTTTATCATAATCAGAGTAGTCAAGCCGATATCCTCAGGGCTTTATCAGCATGTATGAATGAATAAAAGCATGATCAAATCAACATGTCAGATAAAGAAAAACCAGATAGCATACTATCATGTCGAGCAAGAATGCAAACTGAATATATATATACATGTATAGATACATCGACTATCACATAATGGCCTTTAGGGCATACATATATCCAACAATCTCCCACTTGCACTAAGGCCAGTTATTGGCGTATCTCATACCCAACATCTCAAAAAGTCGCTCATGCTGCGGCTGAGGGAGGGCCTTGGTGAATGGATCCGCGGCGTTGTTCTTTGTGTCTACTCTCTTAATCTCGATCTCGCGGCGATCTACAATCTCCCGGATCAAATGAAAGCGCCTCAGGATGTGTCTGGACCGTTGATGGGATCTGGGCTCCTTGGCTAACGCCATCGCCCCCTTATTGTCACAATACAAAGGTATTGGATCAATAATGGTTGGAACTACTCCTAGCTCCGAGACGAACTTCTTCATCCAGACGGCTTCCTTGGCGGCATCATTTGCAGCAATGTACTCAGCCTCCATCGTAGAGTCTGCAACGGTATCCTGTTTGGAACTCTTCCAACTTACCGCCCCTCCATTGAGGGTAAATACAAACCCTGAGATAGATTTGCTGTCATCCTTATCGCTCTGGAAGCTCGAATCGGTAAATGCCTCCATTTAGAGATCTGTATTACCATACACCAAGAACAATTCTTTAGTCCTTCGTAAGTACTTAAGAATGTTCTTCACAGCTGTCCAGTGGTTCTCCCCTGGGTTGGATTGATACCTGCTTACAACACTGAGTGCATAAGCTACATCTGGGCGTGTACATAACATCGCATACATTATAGATCCTACTGCCGAGGCATAGGGTATAATGCTCATGCGAGCTCTCTCTTCATCGGTCTTTGGACAAGAATCCTTGGAGAGAGTGACTCCATGGCAAGCGGGTAAGGCACCCCGCTTGGAGTCTTCCATACTAAACCTTTTTAGGATGGTGTTGATGTACCTGGTTTGGGACAATCCCAATAACTTTTTGGATCTATCCCTATAGATCCGTATGCCCAGGATGTATGTGGCATCACCCAGGTCCTTCATGGAGAACCTTAGTGATAAGAATGATTTGACCGACTGTAGCATAGGAATATCATTTCCTATCAGAAGAATATCATCCACGTACAATACGAGGAATGTGACAGCTCTTCCTACAGCCTTCTTATAAACACAAGGTTCATCTGGATTTTTGATGAAATCAAACTCTTTGATAACATCATCGAAACAGATGTTCCAACTCCGAGATGCCTGCTTTAACCCATATATGGATTTAAGCAGTCTACATGCTTTCTCGCTGCTCCCACTGTCAATGAAGCCCTCTGGCTGATCCATATAAACGCATTCTTCTAAATCTCCATTTAGAAATGCTGTTTTAACGTCCATCTGCCAGATTTCATAGTCGTAGTGAGCAGCAATAGCAAGTAGGATCCGAATGGATTTAAGCATGGCTACGGACGAAAAAGTTTCGTCATAGTCCAGACCTGGTCTTTGACGAAAACCTTTCGCTACAAGTCTTGCCTTATAGGTCTCTACCTGCCCATCTACACCAATCTTTCTTTTAAAGATCCATTTGCATCCTACAGGTTTTACCCCAGGGGGTACAACGTCCAAAGTCCATACTTTGTTGGTGTACATAGACTCCATTTCGGATCTCATGGCATCCAGCCACTTCACAGAGTCACCACTCGTGATAGCTTGCTGAAAACTGGTAGGATCATCATCATCCATGATGCAATCTTCTCTGTCACCATCATTGAGGAAACCGTAGTACCTCTCCGGTGGGCGAGAAGCCCTACCAGACCTACGGAGTGGCCGAGGTTCTTCAGTTTCTGCTGCAACAACCGGTTCAACCAAATCGTCATTTATAGTTTGTGTCTCTAGAACCTCTTCTAGATCTACCACCTTGCCATCATCTTTGTCTGTGAAAAACTCTTTTTCTAAGAATGTGGCATGTTGAGAAACGAACACTTTTTGTTCCTCTTTGTGGTAGAATAGATATCCATAAGAATTCTTTGGATATCCCACAAAGTTACACATGACCGACCGTGTCTCGAGTTTGTCCGGATTCTGCTTTTTAACATAGGCCGGGCAACCCCAAATCTTAATTCTCTTAAGAGATGGTCTCTTCCCATTCCATATCTTATATGGCGTGGTAGACACGGCTTTGGTTGGAACCCTGTTTAGCAGATACGCTGCAGTCTCCAATGCATGCCCCCAAAACGAGACTGGTAACTCAGCGTCACTCATCATGGACCGGACCATATCTAATAGGGTCCTATTCCGTCGTTCTGACACACCGTTGTGCTGTGGTGTGTAAGGAGGAGTGAGCTGAGAGAGAATCCCATTCTCTTTTAGGAAGTTTGCAAATTCTGTACTGAGATAATCTCCACCTCGATCTGATCGAAGCATCTTAATACCAAGCCGGTTTGTTTTTCTACTTCTTGTTTATATTCAATGAATTTCTCGAAAGCGTCGGACTTGTGCTTTAATAAAAACACATGACTGAATCTTGAGAAATCGTCGGTGAATGTAATGAAGTATGAAAAACTGCCTCTAGCCTGTGTAAACATTGGCCCACATACATCACTATGTATGAGGCCAAGGAGCTGAGTAGCTCTTTCTCCGTGTCCGGTAAACGGAGTTTTGGTCATTTTACCCTTGATACAAGACTGGCAAGTCGCATAAGATTTATATTCAAAAGAGTTTAAATATCCATCTTTATGTAACTTGTTTAGTCTTGTTTCGTTAATATGACCAAGTCTACAATGCCAAAGAAAAGCTTCATTTAATTCTGAAAGTTTTCTTTTATTAGTGTGTTGTATACTGAAAACTGTGTGTTGATTTAGGACATATATTCCATTATTAAGCGTACCATACCCAACCAACATTTGATTTAGGTGAATGTTCATAACATTGTTCTGCAACACAAAATTATACCCTTCATTGTCCAACAAAGAAACGGATATTATATTACATAGCATACTTGGTACAAAATAACATGGATTCAAAATCAAAATACATCCAGATGGCAACCCCAAGTGATACTCTCCCACTGCGACTGTATGTACATTGGAACCATTTCCAACGCGGAGAGTATGGTCACCTGTCCTCAAAACCTTGCTATTTCTCAGCCCCTGCATAGAATTGCAAATGTGAGAACCTGAACCGGTATCCAATACCCAGGAAGCAGAGTTTATAGAAAAACAGTTTTCAGTCACAAACGCACCTGAAGCAGAAGCATCACCATGCTTCTTCTTGAGACTTAAGTACTCCATGCAATTGCGCTTCCAATGTCCTGTCTTGTGGCAATGAAAACATTCGCCTTTCCCCGAGTCTCCAGCCTTGGACTTTTCCTTTCCCTTCACTTTTTTAACTCTGCCCTTAGGATTAGTGGGTTTCTTCTTTTTCTTTCCCTTGGCCTTGGCTTTCGGGCGAGAAGAGGAAGACTGTCCAATAGTCATAACGGGAGTTTTTGCTAACTTCATAGTGCTTTCTGCACTCCTTAACATATTAAGGAGTTCAGGGAGGTCCTTCTCCATGCCATGCATGTTGAAGTTCACTATGAACTGAGCAAAGGTGGAGGGGAGGGACTGCAGAATAATATCTATATATTGTTCATTGTCCATTGTCCATCCAAGGTCCTCAAGCTCTTCTATAAGAGCTATCATCTTCAGAACATGGTCTCCTACTGGTGTGCCAGGGGCCATTCGCATCTGAAACAATTTCTTTGATGCTTCGTATCGTAATACGCGGGATTTCTCCCCATACAACTCCTTTGTATGGAGCAATATACCGTGAATGTCCATGTTCTCGTGCTGCTTTTGATGTGTGTTATCCATCGATGCAAGCGCGAGGCATGTGGCCGTGGCACAGTCAGCGTCCCATGTCTTGCGGACTTCAATGTCCGCAACTGAGGATTTTGGACCAGGGACGGGCGGGGCTGAAGCCGTGAGGACATATGATACTTTATCATAAGTCAAGGCGATCTTCAGATTCCTCAGCCAGTCTTTATAGTTGGTCCCATTCAGTTTGTTTTTATCTAGTAGAAGCTTAAGTCCAGTCATTGGTATCTGCCATTAAGAGAGAGAAAAGAATACACTCAGCGAAAGCTCTTGCATAGATTAGATTGGTTTATTATCTTGTCTAATCGATGTTTCCCACTGCTTTTATCGAGTTTTTCTTTCAAACCTTAAAAAGAAAAACTAGCCAGGATTAATTACAGTCTACAACTTCGCTAACCGTTCAGCCAGGCTAGTGTCGGTACTTGAGGGAGGTTCCCCGTGCTTTCGCACGGACCTAATTAGAGTAAACCTCGTTTTCCCAGAGGCGGAGCCCCGTTAACACATTTCTAGACACCTAATGAGTTAGCTAATTGTAAACTGTAAAACTCTCCTAGGAGCAACTATTGCCCACAGTGGGATCGGGATCCAACCATCATATGGAAGGTATGCAATCTCATTGCAAATTTCAACTATTGAAATTCCCGATGTGGTTTTTACCCCTAATACCCGTGACCTTGGCTAAGGTCAACAAATCACGAGCACTAGTCAAGCTCAACCCGTCATTTCTTGATTAATTTAGACCCGTTCACATGACCCTTGGCTAAGGTCAACAAAGTCATATGCCCGTCCTAATTAATCTGCATCATATGCGTTTGTAGGAAGACATCACTTAGCTACCGTACACTACGCCTTGGCTAAGGTCAACAAACGTAGCACGAATACTAAGTACTCTACTTCCTAAAATGACGGAGGGTTGCAAATGATTTTTAAGAAAATATTTAACGCTTTGAACTTGATATCGTTGTAGAATCAAATGGTTTTCAAAAGGAGTGGCTTAAGCTCCGCAGTTTTGAAATATAGCTTTTTCATAAATAGCCGAGTGGTTTTCAAATCCGATTCTACAACATCTTTTTAGGTTTATTTTCTTTACATTAATCACATTAATGTAATCCCATCATTTAAGTCCTTAAGCCAATCACAGAAAAGAAACGAAAATAACACGTACGCTTATGCCATCCGCATTCGCCGCAATGTTCCGTTATGCACCGTTAGGTTACTTAACTAACGGCATACCGGGACGGGACTAGCGCGGGTGTAAAACATAAGCAACGTCTACTATATATCATATATATAATATGTCATTCGTCTCAGATATCACAGAACACAGGCAGCAGAAACATAGATATAACGTGGGATATCCTAGGACGTCCGTATTTAGTATTTAGCCAGAATAGAAAATACGGATTCCACAGTCGCGATGAATAGCCAAGCCCACACCCTGGACCCCTACAAGAGCGACAAGTGACCCTACCAATTCTGGAGTTTAGGAGACCCGGTCTCGACTCCTCGAGATGGCCTCCCACTGAACCCCAGAACCCGGTCACCTGTGCTCCCCTCCTTGGGTCCATCCTAATGCGGAAAAGTAAATAATATACAACACTGGTGACACAACCGCAACCTGGAAGTGCCCCAAATAAAAGAATATTACATTTGAATTTACATGAATGAAAATATAAAACTCTCATCTCACAAAAACCCCCCGGCTATTCGATCGCGACAATCCTGCACATCATATCTCAGCAACACATAATATCACATATCATCAACGTAAGTAAGTATGCGTACCCCGATTGTCGTTGATGTATAGCAACGAAACCGGCGATATCTAACATACTACACTTACGGTCACAGAAAAAAAAGTGTAAAACTACAATATTTGGAATCCAGATTCTCTTTAGACATCATAAATGCGAAATATCACATATTTCGTATTTCATGCCTACACTATATGAATTCCACATATTGTATCACATTCCTGATAAACAGACAGTATTAAAGTTTTCGAACGAACGATCAAGCACCCAAGATTCACTAAAGCTCAACACTTGAGCAGGGTTCAAAAATCCGGAGTGTGACACAGTAGTAGCGGTCCAGCCGTAGAAGGGTCAAGCCAACGTCTCACATGTGGCACGCCGTACTGCCCCAAACCCTAAGGTTCAAAGGGCAGTTCGAGACGGTCACAGAATCGAGTTAAGGTTTGTTGTCTTCTAGAGGGACCACCGCAAAAAGACTTGCACGTATCTCCAAAGTATTTAAACCCCGTGAATAGTGAGTAAATGATACTCGTTCAAACACTTCAATACTTTCTAATTTACCCGGAAAAGCTACGAAATAAAAATCCCGATCGAAATGACGAGTTCAAAAACATCTCCAGAATTTTTCAAAACCAAATACAGATTAAAAATATCCAAAAATTTATACAAGCAGATTCATGAATTACTGTACAAAAAGTATTCATCAATACATATATACGGCCGCGGAACCGCGGCCTAAGCAAGCTTAGGCCGCGTTTCCGCGGCTAGAATCACTGTTCACTGAAAAAATTTTGTACCGTAACTCTTATTTTTTCTTGCTGTATTTTTTACATATTTTTAATTCTGCAAATTATCAAATTTTAGAAAATTTCCAGAGAGCACCCAAAAATACCGTATTTTTGTCCGATCGGGGTTTTCACTTCGTAAAAACGTCGCCTAATGTTCTAGGTCGGCTCTGATACCAATGTAAGGTTAGTCTAGCACCCTATGAAGTGTTTTGAAGCATCACATGACCCAAAGTTATAATTTTTGAGGTTCGGAGAGTTGCTACTGAAGAGAACATTGCTGATCCATTCACGAAGGCCCTACCTCAGATTCAGTTCGAGAGGCTACTCGAGATCATCGGTCTGCGATATGCCAGTACATGGCCCTAGTGCAAGTGGGAGATTGTTAGTGTTTATGCCCTAGAAGGCCATTACTGTATCATACTAGCTTGTATATTACTTAATGGAAGCTTGGGATATTCGCATGTATATAACAGTCTTGCTAAACATGGTAGTATGCTACTTGGTTTTTCTATCTTAATATGTGAGTGTACGTATTGATAGAGCTCTTAGGATCTTGCTTGTCTACCAGCGTTGTGATGGCAGTCACACTAGTGGGGGCTGGGTAGTCTACAAGCACATCCTTATTCAGGTCCCTGGTCGTTGGATTATCGAGACAGAGCATCGATACTCCGTAGTAGACTGGTGTGTACGCTTCTCATCCCAGTTGGGGAGATGGTCTGTCCCACAGCCGTCAGTACGTCGTACTGGAGATAGTATGCAGGTGCTCGTTAGGTTACGGGTACACCGGACAGGACTCACGGGGAACTGTTGGTTGGTTTGATACCAGTCGTCAGTGAGCAGTTCCCAGGTGACATGAGTACAGCGTAGTCCGCAGACTTGACACTGCTACTTCGCCTCGAGTGTGTCCCACTGTTCTTAGATTGCTACCCTACCACGGCTCAAAGGAGTCGTGCAAACAGGTAGCAGTTGGGTGCAGTCCCGAGCACTTGGAGGCAGTGGCGGTTAGACAGGATTCGTCCCTCCCGGTATTGGGAGTAGATATCGTGCTGTGTCAGAGAGCCATTACGCAAAGTCCCTGGCCAGGGCAAGCGAGATTTACTGGTAGGTTCCAGTAGTTTCTCAGGGTGTAATGGGCTTCCCTCCGACACGACTTATACCGCTATTAGGGGACTGACGCTTGCCGCCCCCTTAGGCCCGATATGCGATAGTCTTGGACGAACGGACCGGACTGTATGGAGATTGTCACATCAGACTCAGTAGGAGTTCGGATGGGTTTCCTCATTGACCTTCTTATCGACAACTACCTGGGGACCGTTACGTACAGCTAGTGCCGCTTGCGGTCTGTGGTTAAACCCACTGCCAGCGTAGTAGTCGAGTCTCTAGAGTCCCACACAGAGAGTTTTCTACTCCAGGCGAAACGATATAGAGGTCGCATGGTTTTGCGACAAAGGGTTCGGACGCATACGTGCGTTTACGCACGTACGACTTTCGGACAGTTTTTACCAGTCGGCTTTGGTTTAAGCCAGTTACTGGTATCCGGTTATTGGATTTTCACAGTCTAAAGTTTTTCCGTATTTTTGCGGATCGGAGGGGCGTTCTCGTAATTGTGCGAGAAGCTTCTAGAAGATGTGACTAAGGAGGTTACTTTGGATAAGATTGTGAGTCATGAGGGTGATTCATCATTATCATTATTGCACCATAAATGATAATGACACATGCTTAATGAATCACCATTTTGCATTTATGAAGCATGCTTATTCATTTCTTTTATTCATTATTCTAAAAATAAGAATGCTTCATAATATATTATGATACACTCTCTCTCATCTCATTATCTTATCTCACATTCTCTCTCCTCAAGCTCTCATCTTCAAGAGACTAATCCTTAATCCTCATGTGTTGAGATCAAAGGATTAGTTAGACTTAAACATCCATTACCTTCACTCTATATCATCCTTTCTTCTTTGATTAGCAATCAAAGTAGATTAGTTGCCTCAAGTTAGAGGTGTAGCTTGGAGTTTTGCTCTCGGGTGGATCGTCTACTACCTAGAGAAGGCCGAGGAGAACAAGGAGATCGTAAAGACGAAGGACTAGTTTCATTTGGTATAATCCATAAACACAATTGATAAGAAACTCTTTGTGTACGGTTATTTATAGTTTAGCTTCGATTCAAGAGGTTAGTCGATGTTCGTTCTTTAAACATGATCGTTTTTGAAAATTCCGCCTCCCCACAAGTACTGGGGTGTACTACATCGACTTACAGTGGTATCAGAGCCTCGCTAAACAATAAATAACTTAATTGCAAATTTGTACGAATTTCGAACGGAAAAACGGAGCCGGAAAACCCTAAAAAATGCAAGTTTCTGTCGAAATTTAAATGATGTCCAAAAATTTTTCAGGTGAGTGCAGAAAGCTTGAAATGACCACAGTAGAACACCCAAGAAAAACAGTCGTCTGAATCGTCTAACTCGCCGCGGAACCGCGGCCTCAGTCTACTGAGTCGCCGCGGATCCGCCGCCGAGTTGGCGAGTCAGGAGCCAATTTTTCTTCTGTTGCTTCTGTGTAATATTTGGGATTTTCTGGAATATTTTAATTTTGCTCAGGTTTCAGTTTAACAGAGCAGTTTTTGGAGCAATATTAAAGATGTTTAATCGATCGAAATTGTACAGTATTTGCATATTGGATTATATCTGTGATTGTTTAATGTGTTCGTAAACCTCCCCTAACTGCTAGTATGTCAGTTGGCAGGGGGTTGCACATTTCTGAAATGGTTATATCTGTTTGTGCATATAAACTGTATTGGACTGTTGTGGTGTTTAGCCGGGGTTCAGCAATGGGTTATTGTTTAATTCATTTGTTGTAAATGTAATTTGTTGTAATATTATTTTTGCGGGGCACTTCCAGGTTGCGGTTGTAGCCACCGTTGTATTATTTCATTTTACTGTTTTTGCTCCTAGGACTGACCCAAGGTGGGGTACACAAACTGCCGGGCGGGTAGTTTGCCGTACCCGTAGGGGTCGAGGGTGGGGTATCGGCTATTCATTACAACTGTGTAATCTGTCTTTTCTTGCAGGCTCAAAAGAAATACAGATTGCTTGCAAATCCAATATTGTTTATCTGTGTTCTGGAATGTATATCATTGCGTCAGACGAATGTAAAATATCTATATTTATGATAGCTATTTAGACGTCATTTATGTTTTACACCCGCGCTAGCCCAGCCCCCGCTCTGTCGTTAGTTAAGTAACCTAACGGGTGATGACGGGACCTAGTGGCGAATGCGGATGGCATAAGAGGACGTTGTATTTTCGTTGTTTTCTGCAATGATAGGTTAATGATGGGACGCATTATCTGTAATGCAAAGAAAATAAACCAAGTTTAAATCGTTGGAACAATTTTAAAAGAAACCACTCGGTTATTTTTAAAACAGATATTTTTAAATGCGGAGATTTAACCACTCCTTTTAAAAGCTATCAGGTTCCTTCGGTTATATCAAGTTCACTACGTTCACGGTTTCGCCAAAACCAGTCGTAGCCCTCCGTCATTTCTTATGAATGGTCAGTAGTATTCAAGCTATGTTTGTTTGGCCCTTAGTCAAGACATAGTGATTGGTAGCTGCTGGGGTATTCATTTGTTACATAGATAGATGAGTTGGTTTGGGACAGTCGTATTGCTTTGTTGGCCCTTAGTCAAGAGTATATACGGATGGGTTCAAATCAACAGGATAATGATGGGCAGAACTTGACATGTGACTTATGATTTGTTGGCCCTTAGTCAAGATCATAAGAACATGGGGCAAAAACATATATCGGGAATTTCTAAAGAAACTGAAATTTGCAAAGAGATGCATACCATTTGGAGTTTGATGAATGTTGGTAGGATTCCTTCAACATTATCATACGATGATATTTGGATCCCGATCCTACTGTGAGTATATGCTACTTATCAGGATATTCGTCACTTAACGATCAATGCTATAAACCTAGTAGGTGTCCAGAAAGGTGTCAGCGGGGTTACGCCCCCAGAGAAAAGAGGTTATTTAATTAAGGAACTTCGCGAAAGCGTTGGAAAACCTCCCTCGAAGTATCGACACTGGCCTGGCTGAATGGTTAAGCAAGTATTGTACGGTGAGAATAGTCCTGGCTAATTCTTCTTTTATGGTTTGAGGAAGGATTCGAGAAACAGTGGGAGCCATCCAGTTTAGATAAACTAAAAACCACTCTAAACTTGCAAGAGCATCATGCTAAAGTGTTTTCTTCTCTCTCTCCTAATTGCAGCGACCCTGAAAATGACTGGACTTAAGTTACTTTTAGAAAAGAATATACTGACGGGGCCAAACTATAAAGATTGGCTGCGGAATGTCAAAATGGCTTTGACCTATGACAAACTGGGGTACGTCCTCACCGCTACGGAACCTGCTGTCCCTGGTCCCAAATCCAGCAATACGGATAAGGAAATCCGCAAAACCTGGGATTTAGATTGCGCGAGAGCCAAGTGCATCGTGCTTGCCTCTATGAACAATGAACATCAGAGGAGGCACGAGGATATGTCCTTAGATGGCATATTTCTCCATACAAAGGAACTTTATGGAGAGCAATCTCGTATAGCAAGATACGAGACCTCTAAGAAATTGTTTCGAGCGAGGTTGGCTGTCGGGTCATCGGTAGGTGAACATGTCCTACAGATGATCGGCTATATTGAAGAGCTCGCAGACCTTGGGACGACTTTGGATAATGAGCTGTATACAGACCTTATTCTCCAGTCCCTTCCTCCCACCTATGCCCAGTTTATCCTCAACTTCAATCTTCAAGGAAAAGAAGTTGAACTTGCGGAACTCCTGAACATGTTAAGGAGTGCAGAGGGCACCTTGCAGAAGGCAAGGGAAATACCCGCTATGTTTGTTGGCGGTGCATCTTCTTCCGGGTCCAAGGCTAGGGCCAAAGGAAGGAAGAAGAAGGCCGCACCCAAACCTAGAGGAGGTGTTAGTAAGGTGGGAAAGAAGGGAAAGAAAAATCTTGCAGCACCGGTAGTGGGCCAGGATGAATGCTTCCATTGTCACAGGAAAGGGCACTGGAAGAAGGATTGCAAGGCATGGAACGCCAAGAACCAGGAACCGAAGCAAGCTGTGGCTTCGACTTCAGGTGTGTTTGTAATTGAGAATTTTCTGTCGATCAACTCTACTTCCTGGGTATTGGATACCGGATCAGGATCTCATATTTGCAATTCATTGCAGGCACTGAGAAACCGTAGAGTGCTGAAGGAAGGTGATATGATCCTCAGGGTTGCTAACGGAGCTAGCGTGGGAGCTACGTCCGTCGGGGATTATCACCTAGGATTGACAAGTGGACACATTTTGGTTTTACATAACTGTTATTTTGTACCAAGCTTAACGTGTAATATCATATCAGTTTCCTTGTTATCAAATAAAGGTTATGATTTCACGTTTGTAAGAGATGTTGTTAACATCCACCTTAATCATGGTTTGATTGGGTCCGGTACTCTAAATAACGGCATATATGTGTTAAACCAACTCCAAATTTTCAATGTCCAGAACACACTAAAAAGAAAGTCTCCAGATTTAAATAAAGATTTCTTATGGCATTGTAGACTGGGTCACATCAATGAGAGAAGGTTGACTAAGTTGCATAGAGAAGGATATTTGGACACGTTCGAATATCAATCTTATGACACTTGTCAATCTTGTCTCAAAGGAAAGATGACAAAGACTCCATTTACTGGACAAGGAGTAAGAGCGAACGAGCTCTTAGGACTCATACACAGTGATGTATGCGGTCCAATGTCTACACATGCAAGAGGTGGTTTTTCCTACTTCATTACTTTTACAGATGATTTCTCTAGGTATGGACATGTTTTCTTAATGAAGCATAAATCCGAGGCCTTTGAGAAATTCAAGGAATATAAGAGTGAAGCGGAAAACCAAACAGGCAAAAGTATTAAGACACTAAGATCTGATCGAGGTGGAGAATACTTAAGTGCCGAGTTCCTAGGTTACCTAAAAGAGAAAGGAATTCTCTCTCAGCTTACTCCTCCATACACTCCACAGCATAACGGTGTATCGGAGAGACGGAATCGAACCCTATTGGATATGGTATGATCCATGATGAGTAATACTGAGTTACCGCGATCTTTCTGGGGTTATGCGCTAGAATCAGCGGCATATCTTTTGAACCAGGTTCCAACCAAGACTGTGCCTACCACACCATATCAGATGTGGAGTGGGAAGAAACCCTGTCTAAAACATTTTAGGACATGGGGGTGTCCAGCTTTTGTAAAAAAGCAGCATGTGGACAAGCTCGAGGCACGCTCAGTACTGTGTAAGCTTGTGGGATATCCAAAGAACTCCAAGGGATATTATTTCTATTACGTAGAGGAACAAAAGGTTTTTGTTTCTCGTCATGCCCACTTCTTAGAAACTGAATTTTTAGAAAATCAGAAGAGTGGGAGCGAAATAGAACTGGAAGAAATTCCAGAACCACAAGCTGTTACTGAAAGTTTGGTAGAACCAGAGGTTCAAGAAGAACAGAACATTCCCGCACCCCTCCGCAGGAGTAGTAGGCCGTCTCATCCGCCTGAGAGATACTACGGTTTTCTCATAGATGGGGATAGAGAGGATTGCATCATAGATGATGATGAACCTACTGACTTCCAGCAGGCCATCCAGAGCGGCGACTCGGTACGATGGCTAGATGCAATGCGGACCGAAATGGAGTCCATGTACACCAACAAAGTATGGACTTTGGACTTTGCTCCAGATGGGGTAAAACCCATAGGATGCAAATGGATCTTCAAGAAAAAGATTGGTGTAGATGGACAGGTGGAAACCTATAAGGCTAGACTTGTTGCAAAGGGTTTTCGTCAAAGACCTGGTTTGGACTATGACGAAACTTTTTCTCCAGTGGCTATGCTCAAATCCATTCGGGTCCTTCTTGCTATTGCTGCCTTCCATGATTATGAAATCTGGCAGATGGACGTAAAGACGGCTTTTCTGAATGGAAATTTAGAAGAAAGCGTCTATATGGATCAGCCAGAGGGTTTCAATCAGAGTGGGAGCAGCGGGAAAGTATGCAAGCTGCTTAAGTCCATTTATGGACTAAAGCAGGCATCGCGGAGTTGGAACATCTGTTTTGATGAGACAGTCAAAGAATATGACTTTATCAAAAATCCAGATGAACCGTGCATATATAGTAAAGTTGTGGCCAGAAGTGTCGTATTCCTCGTCTTGTACGTGGATGACATTCTATTGATAGGAAATGACGTTCCTATGCTACAATCTGTCAAAGGATTCTTGTCACACAGGTTCTCCATGAAAGACCTGGGTGATGCCTCGTACATTCTGGGGATCCGGATCTATCGTGATAGATCCAAGAGGATGTTGGGACTTTCGCAGTCCAGGTATATCGACACTGTACTGAAAAGATTCAGTATGGAAGATTCTAAGAGCGGTAATCTACCGGCTTGTCACGGAATCACCCTCTCCAAAGAGATGTCTCCCAAGACTGATTTGGAAAGGGAACGCATGTCTATTATACCCTACGCTTCTGCGGTAGGCTCTATAATGTATGCGATGTTGTGTACCAGACCAGATGTAGCTTACGCACTGAGCGTGGTAAGCCGGTATCAATCAGACCCAGGGGAGAAGCACTGGATAGCAGTAAAGAACATTCTCAAGTACCTGAGGAGGACTAAGGAGATGTTCTTGGTTTACGGCGGAAAAGACCTCAGGTTGGAGGCCTTTGCTGATTCCGGCTTCCAGAGTGATAAGGACGATTCCAAGTCCATGTCGGGTTATGTCTTTACCCTCAATGGAGGGGCGGTGTGCTGGAAAAGCTCCAAGCAGGACACCGTTGCTGACTCGACGATGGAAGCGGAGTATATAGCTGCTTGCGATGCCGCAAAAGAAGTAGTCTGGATGAAGAAGTTCCTAACAGAACTTCAGGTGGTTCCTACCATAGTTGATCCAATACCTCTGTATTGCGACAACAACGGAGCTATAGCTTTAGCGAAGGAACCAAGGTCCCATCAGAAGTCCAGACACATCTTGAGGCGGTATCACCTGATCAGGGAGATCATAGATCGTCAGGAGATTGAGGTTCGGAGAGTTGCTACTGAAGAGAACATTGCTGATCCATTCACGAAGGCCCTACCTCAGATTCAGTTCGAGAGGCTACTCGAGATCATCGGTCTGCGATATGCCAGTACATGGCCCTAGTGCAAGTGGGAGATTGTTAGTGTTTATGCCCTAGAAGGCCATTACTGTATCATACTAGCTTGTATATTACTTAATGGAAGCTTGGGATATTCGCATGTATATAACAGTCTTGCTAAACATGGTAGTATGCTACTTGGTTTTTCTATCTTAATATGTGAGTGTACGTATTGATAGAGCTCTTAGGATCTTGCTTGTCTACCAGCGTTGTGATGGCAGTCACACTAGTGGGGGCTGGGTAGTCTACAAGCACATCCTTATTCAGGTCCCTGGTCGTTGGATTATCGAGACAGAGCATCGATACTCCGTAGTAGACTGGTGTGTACGCTTCTCATCCCAGTTGGGGAGATGGTCTGTCCCACAGCCGTCAGTACGTCGTACTGGAGATAGTATGCAGGTGCTCGTTAGGTTACGGGTACACCGGACAGGACTCACGGGGAACTGTTGGTTGGTTTGATACCAGTCGTCAGTGAGCAGTTCCCAGGTGACATGAGTACAGCGTAGTCCGCAGACTTGACACTGCTACTTCGCCTCGAGTGTGTCCCACTGTTCTTAGATTGCTACCCTACCACGGCTCAAAGGAGTCGTGCAAACAGGTAGCAGTTGGGTGCAGTCCCGAGCACTTGGAGGCAGTGGCGGTTAGACAGGATTCGTCCCTCCCGGTATTGGGAGTAGATATCGTGCTGTGTCAGAGAGCCATTACGCAAAGTCCCTGGCCAGGGCAAGCGAGATTTACTGGTAGGTTCCAGTAGTTTCTCAGGGTGTAATGGGCTTCCCTCCGACACGACTTATACCGCTATTAGGGGACTGACGCTTGCCGCCCCCCTAGGCCCGATATGCGATAGTCTTGGACGAACGGACCGGACTGTATGGAGATTGTCACATCAGACTCAGTAGGAGTTCGGATGGGTTTCCTCATCGACCTTCTTATCGACAACTACCTGGGGACCGTTACGTACAGCTAGTGCCGCTTGCGGTCTGTGGTTAAACCCACTGCCAGCGTAGTAGTCGAGTCTCTAGAGTCCCACACAGAGAGTTTCCTACTCCAGGCGAAACGATATAGAGGTCGCATGGTTTTGCGACAAAGTGTTCGGACGCATACGTGCGTTTACGCACGTACGACTTTCGGACAGTTTTTACCAGTCGGCTTTGGTTTAAGCCAGTTACTGGTATCCGGTTATTGGATTTTTACAGTCTAAAGTTTTTCCGTATTTTTGCGGATCGGAGGGGCGTTCTCGTAATTGTGCGAGAAGCTTCTAGAAGATGTGACTAAGGAGGTTACTTTGGATAAGATTGTGAGTCATGAGGGTGATTCATCATTATCATTATTGCACCATAAATGATAATGACACATGCTTAATGAATCACCATTTTGCATTTATGAAGCATGCTTATTCATTTCTTTTATTCATTATTCTAAAAATAAGAATGCTTCATAATATATTATGATACACTCTCTCTCATCTCATTATCTTATCTCACATTCTCTCTCCTCAAGCTCTCATCTTCAAGAGACTAATCCTTAATCCTCATGTGTTGAGATCAAAGGATTAGTTAGACTTAAACATCCATTACCTTCACTCTATATCATCCTTTCTTCTTTGATTAGCAATCAAAGTAGATTAGTTGCCTCAAGTTAGAGGTGTAGCTTGGAGTTTTGCTCTCGGGTGGATCGTCTACTACCTAGAGAAGGCCGAGGAGAACAAGGAGATCGTAAAGACGAAGGACTAGTTTCATTTGGTGTAATCCCTAAACACAATTGATAAGAAACTCTTTGTGTACGGTTATTTATAGTTTAGCTTCGATTCAAGCGGTTAGTCGATGTTCGTTCTTTAAACATGATCGTTTTTGAAAATTCCGCCTCCCCACAAGTACTGGGGTGTACTACATCGACTTACAAATTTAACTTGGGTTTTAAATGATAAAGAGAAGGATAACCCTTGGTTAGTGGTAGTTGAGATAGGTTAGGTTAGAAGAAGAATGTAGAAGCAAGAATGTTTATCCTTTCCTTTTTCATTTTACTTTAAAACCAAAATTAAATAATAATCTATTATTTAATCTATGGTGTGAGTCTTATATTGCCACCATTTCCATATGCAATCAACCATGATGGATGGGTGTATGTATGTATACATGTATGCACATCTACATGTGCATGAAACTAGAAAAGAAGAAAGAAACACATGCATGCATGCATACATCCATCAAACCCTAGAAAGGTTTCAAGTGAGAATACTAATGGTTAGATGATAAATCAACACTTAATTTATCAATCCGGTCATATCTCATATGACCCCACCAAAAGCAGTTCACCCGATCAATGTTCGGTATCATATACGCACATTTCAATCGGGTGCATGCGCATATCGCATACGCGCACCACAATGTTTCGCCTGGACTGGGTAACTCCTTTGTGGGACTCTAAGACTCGTCAATACGCCGGCAGAGGGTAATGATCATATCAAGTACCCTCAAGCCGCAAGCGGTCAGCCAAACGTAACGGCCACCCGGGTATTGAGCGATCAGAAGACAACATGCGAACCTGCTACAACTCCCGTCGAGCCATCCGGCAACACTACCGTACAGTCCGGTCTCTTCGTCAGATATGCTGCATATCGAGCCTAGGGATGGTCACGTCGACCCCAATAACTCAATAAGTCGTGTCGGTGAATGGTCTATAACAGATCGAGAAACTACTGATAACACTTATCAGCAAATCTCAGCAGCCCTGGCCAGGGACTTGCTGTTATAACCAATCGGGCACAGCACAGCATCAACTCCCAATACCGGGAGAGACGAAACCCCTCCTATCGCTCATCGTCTTCGTGTGTATCGGGACTCTACCCAACGGCCACCTGTTTGCACGACTCAGTAGAGCCGTGGTAGGGTGGCAATCAAAATACAGTGGGAGAACACACAAGACTCCATGACGATCTCGGGTCTACAGACTAACCTGTACCAGTGTCACCTGAGAACTGATATCCGATGATAGATATAATTCCATATAGGAGTTCTCGGTGAGTCCGTCCAGTGTACCCAGTCACCACTGAGCACCCGTATATGATCTTGATGTCAAACATCGATGAATGTGGGAACATCCATCGCCCATCGTATGGGTCTAGTATCATATACGCTAGTCTACTCTGGTATATCGATGCCCCGTCTCGATATACCTACGACTAGGGACGTTCCAGGATATGCTTATAGACTACAGATGTCCCACTAGTATGATCTCCATCATAATCAGAGTAGTCAAGCCGATATCCTCAGGGCTTTATCAGCATGTATGAATGAATAAAAGCATGATCAAATCAACATGTCAGATAAAGAAAAACCAGATAGCATACTATCATGTCGAGCAAGAATGCAAACTGAATATATATATACATGTATAGATACATCGACTATCACATAATGGCCTTTAGGGCATATATATATCCAACACTAAGACTATCGCATATCGGGCCTAGGGGGCGGCAAGCGTCAGTCCCCTAATAGCGGTATAAGTCGTGTCGGAGTGAACCCCATTAAACCCTGAGAAACTACTGGAACCTACCAGTAAATCTCGCTTGCCCTGGCCAGGGACTTTGCGTAATGTCTCTCTGACACAGCGCGATATCAACTCCCAATACCGGGAGAGACGAATCCTGTCTAACCGCCACTGCCTCCAAGTGCTCGGGACTGCACCCAACTGCTACCTGTTTGCACGACTCCTTTGAGCCATGGTAAGGTAGCAATCTAAGAACAGTGGGACACACTCGAGGCGAAATAGCAGTGTCAAGTCTGCGGACTATGCTGTACTCATGTCACCTGGGAACTGTTAACTGACGACTGGTATAAAACCCAACCAACAGTTCCCTGCGAGTCCTGTCCGGTGTACCCGTAACCCAACGAGCATCTGTATACTATCTCTAGTACGACGTACTAACGGCTGTGGGACAGACCATCTCCCCAACTGGGATGAGAAGCGTACACACTAGTCTACTCCGGAGTATCGATGCCCTGTCTCGATAATCCTACTACTAGGGACCTGAATAAGGATGTGCTTGTAGACTACCCAGCCCTCACTAGTGTGACTGCCATCACAATGCTGGTAGTCAAGCAAGATCCTAAGAGCTCTATAAATACGTATACTCACATATTAAGATAGAAAAACCAAGTAGCATACTACCATGTTTAGCAAGACTGTTATATACATGTGAATATCCCAAGCTTCCATTAAGTAATATACAAACTAGTATGATACAATAATGGCTCCTAGGGCATATACACTAACAATCACAAGTATGCACGTGCTGCGATACTCTAACCTATGCCAACAGGTAACATCTATATGATGAACTATATGAGCAATAATCATGCAACAAGTGCGATCTAATAACGTCTCTATATGATAAGCAGGGTAGGCAATAATTGTGCATTGCAAATGCAATCTAATGACATCTATATATGATAAGCAGGGTATGCAATAATTGTGCAAAAGTACTCTATCAAGTACTATAGCTACAGGATGAGATGCAAAATAATGAATGCTGAGCATGGGAATAAATATCATCTACAAGGAATGTCAACGTGGAAGAATAACCGGTGTCTATCAATGCACCCAAATCCCAGTAAAACTCAGGCGCCATCACTCTAATCGGCCCTCAAATCCTGTAAATCTCAAAGAATCGTGGGTGCCTAGCATCGGCACACAAATATATCATGCAGTCATCGTGTCTAACATCGACACGCAAATCCTCAAGTATCGGGCTTCGTTTGCGGAATTGGCCCTCGGCCCCGGCAGTACGTGTCGTCCTGTATCCATCTATCAACTCTGGTCAGTATCCTCCGGATAACCGCCAGATCTAACCAATCACTGGTAGGTAGTGGTCCCTCTGCTAGGCTCACCGTCTACTGCACAACGATCCGTTCTTGCCCCGGGGTACCATACCGGGTCCACCATGTACCTGCAATCGGCCTCGTCCAACTCCTCGATTCGGGTTCACATGTCACACGTCTCAGAACCGAGAAAACGCATGGTGGACGCACTGAAATATCATATCAAGGGAAACTGGGTTTTTAAAATAGTGCGTATTTGTTAAAAGAATACCCCGGTTCCCAAATCCAGAAATCACATAAATCCAAAGTAAATGCGTAAATCTATGCAATGTGTCGTATGACATTAAGAGTAAAAAGGGAAAACCGCTTGTTTAAAAAGATCCAGTTTTGAAAATATCTCGTGTGGTCCCTTAGTTTTTAAATCATGTCAATATCACCCATGTATGTAACATATGTATGTATATAGGTATGGATGTGCAAATGGATTAATACGCAATGTGAGTGTAACAATATACATGTGCACTAATATGGATATACGATGTATATGTGCACAAGTATATATATATATCAATGAAGGTATGCACTAATGTGAATATAAAGGGTACATGTGCGCAGGTAGTGATATATCAATGAAAGTATGTGAATATGCGACAAGTCATGGCAATCATCAATGATGCGGTGATCCTACAGTGCGAGTGTCATGGCAATCACTAACGGCGTGAGTGTAACATACATTTAGTGCTCGTGCAGCCTAAACCGTTAGTGACAGTGCAGTGTTCTATAATTACCATTCTATATGCAATAGGAGATGGTATGCTACTATCGTATATATATATGAACACATACAACTAAAATATCCTATAACGCCCTGACGCTTCATGCCATACGGGAGATTTCCCCGTAGATGTTAAATCTACTCACCTGGTCGTGTGCTACACGTAGCCGACCACCTGTTTCCCTTTCTTTGCTGCGTCCGATGTACCCGCCTGCGAACCTGGAATTTTACACAAGAATCCATATATAAGCAAAATATCTCATACAACGCGATATCGAAATCAAACGAGAAACTCGCGTCGCGAACTAAACGCGCGCGTATACGTAACATGTGTGCATACGCCAAAACCCAACGCGACACGCCGTGGCACATAGCGACACGCTGTGACACAGCAACACCAAACCCACTCATAGCACGTATCGCGCAAGTCCCGCAACACAAAATATAGGTAATTTGGTCCCAGATTTTATCTGGAGCAAAAACAAGAAAAACAAACAAGACCAAAGCTCTTAGAATTCCTTCAGATAGCTACCTGCAAAGTTTCAGCATGATCCAGGAAAAATGGGCCGATCCCTATAGCATCTCGGCCAAAATTAGGCGAAAATGGTCCGGGTTTTTACACTATGATCCTAGCACAATTCCTAGCCTAGTGTATAAGTTTGCTCACTAAAAATATGCTCACAAACATAGCAGGTCACTCGTATCACAAAACTTGTTTAAAAACCGTATTAAAACTCAAATTTGAATTTTTAAGGTGTTTTAGTAAAATCCAGTGATACAACTAGGCTTCCACAGCACATATAACACCTAATCAAGTTAATTAAACCATAACAACCCCATTTTACCCAAAACCCCTCTCAAAACACAAGGAAGTTGAGTTTAGAGATTATAACCCCACTAGGTCCTAGGATGCAAGGAGAGGGAGTAGAAGAGGAGGAAAAGAGCTGCTGGTGGTGCTGCTGCAAGCTGATGCTGTTGCTGTCTGGAGCTGCTGCTGCTGCAAGCTGATGCTGTTGCTGTTGCTGTTGCTTTAGCTGCTGATGCTGCTGGGTGCTACTGCTGCTGCTGGATCTGCTTGTAGTGGTGAGTGTGTGTGTGTGAGAGAGTGGGAGAATGAGAGAAGTGAGAGTGAGAATGAGAGAAGTGAGCACACAAGTCAAACCCCCCTCTCTCATTAAATAAGCATGGCTCAAGCCATGTTGCCATACTCATTCTCTCTCCAAGTCAACACAAGGAATTCAACCATTTCTATTTAAAAAAAAAAAACACACCTAAATAAAAACCCAAATACACTTAATAAAAATTTTAAAATTAGCCTAAGGGAAAAGGTTTAACCTACCATGGTTGTTAAACATGGTTTAACCTCAATTTAAACCCTAGTCTACATGCACATCTGTGTGCAAGCCTAGAAAAATTCTAATAAATATTTGTTAAATAGGATAAAATATTTGAAAATCAATTTGGTAATCTTTTTATTGAAAACCATATATCAAAATATAATTAGCCACTAAACGCATCCTAAGGTGTTATAATCTTCCCCCTTAAGGAAATTCGTCCCCGAATTTAAAAATACAAAGCTACGCATACCTTCAAAGAGATGAGGGAATTTCTTCCGCATCTCGCCCTTGGCCTCCAAAGTGATCTCTTCACCATTTGGGCTACGCCAAAGCACCTTCAATGATGGCAAGACCTTCGATCGAAGTTTCTTCACCTGCCGGTCCAATATCACGACTGGCTGCCCGGTGAACGAAAGATCGCGCTCGAGCTAAATGGTCTGGTGTTGAATCATGTGAGAAAGGTCATGAAGGTAATTGCAAAGCATCGACACATGGAATATGGGGCGAATACCCGGATACCCTTTCGAAACATTTTCATGTTTCATTTTCACTGTGCATTGTTAATAGAAAGCTGATTTCCCAATTAGACACTTGCTCCAGGGTATGTATTTACCAGGTATGATTCTCATATCTGTATGGTTTTACAGATGATGAGTAGGAGTAAGTTATTGGGATTAGGCGATCATCCTCATTATATCGGAATTCGTTGTAATTGGTGATATTTGAGGAAATCGCCTGGGTACAGTTTTTAACCTACGAGGCACAGGATTTGAGTTATTCGACTCAGGGGACTCATACAGAGTATTGTATGTTGTCCAGTGTCCATCAGGACAAAGGGGTTGGTCCTCGTACTATGTTCTGTTTACTTGTGACTTCTCTAGTTTTTAGATAAGTGTTTCGTAGAAATACAAGGTCTAAGTTTTGAGAAGTTATAGGTAACAGAATAAAGTAGAGTACCAGGTGTAGCAAGTATCGGGATTTTTCAAGGAGATCGAAGATGTAGATACTTGTGTTTGGTATTCAGTTGATAGTAGCGGTTTTGAGAAACTAGTTTCTCTTTCAGGTTACTCATAATTGGATGAACTACTAAGTTGAGTAATGCTGATCAGCCTCTTTCCATTAAGTTGACATGCACTGGAGACAGCTGCATGATTTGAATCTGGTTCCAATTAAATCAGTGCCAAAGTTTCTATATTGGATATAGAATGGTTCATATCTTAATGATGTTAAGGTACGGGGAGTTGTCCGGCTTATGCTTAAAACCAGACTCTGGATAACTCAAGGCACGTTTCTGTAATGGCAGTTTTTGGGTTGGCCCAGGTTATGACGAGGGTTGAATTTCTACCATCTGGAAGATCAATGGTGATATTGTTCTTGACTCACCACAGTTTTAGTAAAATGGATTTTTTTTTCAGAAAACAGTAGTGGGTGTATGATAGAACTGGAAGTGATTCCAGAACCGCAAACGATTACGGAAAATTTAATAGAACCTAAAAATTCAATCAGATTTGACATTCCATTAGCCACTCCGCAGATATGGTGTGTAACCTCAGACACCTGAGAGGTACTCCGGTAGTCTCAAGGACGGTGACAGGGAGGTTCTTGTTTACCCAGAATTGACACTACTGTTATTCCAGGATATGAGACCCGGCAGGAGGATGAGTATAGCGTCGTTCTAAAATAGCTTTAGAAGTGCACGTGTATACGACTCTGGCAGAGGGTTGTCGTAGTCATTGGGAGCAGCGGAAGCATAGTGGGCAAGTAGCTTATATCTATTTATAGACTCGAGCAGACATAGCGGAGAGAGATCGTCTATTTTTTGATGTGACAGTCATAGGCTTTGACTTCATCAGAATAAGGGATGGATCTGTTAAGAAGGTAGTAGGGTGTGATGTCCTGGTATTTGGATGACATACACTTTGTAGGAAGTGAGATTCCTATCCTACGATCGGTTATACTGTGGTTGTCACACAGTTGTTTCTCCATACAGGATATGGATATATTATCAGACATTCTGGTTACTAGATCTATGGTTTTAGATCTAGATTTGGGTAGTTTCCTAATCTGGGTACTTAGACAGTATTCTAAAGGTATTTAGAATAGATGACTCCTGGCATAGTGGTGTACCTGCAGGTGATGGAGCCACCCTCTCTAAAGGTGTTTTACAGAATAAAGGGGAGAGGGATGTGCATGATTAACATATCACTTGCTTAGACAATTGAGTTGATAATGAGATGTCAGGTACCACACCAGATGTTGTTTTTGCACTAGATGCAATAGGTTGATATTAATCCAATTCTGGAGAAACCTTCGGAAGCGGATTTAGAACATAAGTGGATGTTCTAGGGATTTGATAATGGGAGCCTCCTTTGGGAGACAGTTATCATTCCAGGCTTCCAAGGTGACATGGATGACAGAGTGATTGTCAGAGTTATAGTTTTCCCTTTGACGAGGGGCAGTAGTTTGGACAGGTGGTCCAGGCGGATACTGAGGAAGGCATGGTGCAGGATACTGATTTAGTTCAGTTGACGATACAGCCTAAGAAGTTTGGATTTGGAGTTCATTTATGAACTAGGTCTTATCAGACATCCAGACATATTCTAAGACAGGTATTACTCAATTCGGGAGACGGCTTTCTCCGCAAACTTGAGATAAAGAGATACATAGAAAGAAACATCAGGGCGGATCCACTCACTGAGGCTATTTCTCGAACACAATAGTTTTACAAACGAGCTTTGTGACACTGATTAGGAGTTGGGTGTTCGGTATCACACGGGTTGTGATTATGCGACATCACAATAATTAGCCTTAAGTACAAGTGGGAGATTGTTGGATATAGTGCCCTCAAAGTCAATTATTGGATCGCAGGCACATGATTGCAATGATTGAGGGAGGACCTATGCCGGTAGAACAGTCTTACTCGAGATGATAGTATGCTATCTGGTTTACCTTTATCAGTCGTGTACAGGTTTAGGTGACATGATCACTATTACACGTTGATAAAGCCCTTAGGATTCTTTCTTGACTACCAGCAGTATGATGGTGATCATATATGTGAGAGTTGGGTAGTCCATAATCACATCCTTAAAAGTGGTTCCTAGTCGTGGGAGTTTCGAGACAGGGCATCGATACTCCGGAGTAGACTAGTGTATACAGTCGAGACCCCGACGAGGGGCGGTGGCCGGTCTCACAAGCCATTGGTGTCAGTTGGATCACCTAAGATGTATACAGGTGCTCATTGGGTTATGAGTGCACCGGACAGGACTCGCCGGGAACCTGCTAGTTCGTATTATACCCAGCGTCAGATAGCAGTTCCCTGGTGACATGTGTACAGGTTAGTTCATCGACCTGAGATCGTCATTTTTTGCGTGTGAGTTCCCACTGTGCTTTGATTATTACCCTACCATGGCTTAAAGGAGTCATGCAAACAGGTTTTAGTTGGGTACAGTCCCAAGCCACATGGAGGAAAGTGTGCGGATCGGCTCTCTCGGTATTGGGGGTGAGATCACGCTGTGTCTAGGAGAGCCATTACACAAAGCCCTCGGCCGAGGCAGGAGATTTACTGGTAGGTACTCCAGTTGTATCTCAGGGTGTTCTGGGCTACACTCTGACATGACTTATACCGCTATTGGGGATCTGACGTTACCAGCCCCCTAGGCCCGATATGCGATGCTCATAGATGAACGGACTGGACTGTACTGATATTGTTACTGATAGGCTCAGTAGGGTTTCAGGATGAGTTCGCTCATCGGTTTCCCTTTCTGTCAATACATGGGCATCCGTTACGTACTGCTAGTACCACTGATGTGCTTGTGGTTAAACCCACTGCCAGAGTATCGATGAGTCTTTAGAGTCCCCCACAGATTGTTTCCCAAGTTAGGACGAAACGTTGTAGAGGCCATATGCTTTTATGGAAGGGTTCGAACATGCACGTGCACTTATGCACGTGTCATGGTTTGGACAGATAATACTGGTGGGTTTTGGTTTAAGCCGGATCCTAGTATTATATTGTGTAGGAGTATTTTTGTCTCATTGTATTTTGTATTCGATCGGAATACAAATACGGGTATGTATATACAGTTGTGGGGTAATCCTACGGGATTACTTTTGAAGTTGCTAATCTTCCTTCACTGGACTTAAACATTTGGTTTAATGTTTATGTTGCGGATTTTCTTTAATCCTTGGTGGAATTTTTAATGGGCTTGGCTTTCTTCTTTGAATTTTTGGCTTGAGGGGGTTTCTTGCAAATTGGAATGTTTACAAAGGGAGGGGGTTTTTCATGGTCCCCGGTGCTCCAGGAAACTACTGGAATTCTTAAGGAATGAGGTGTTCATATGACTCACCATTTGCATTTAAGTCTTTTGTTTAAGCTTAGGATATTATGTGAAGATATTTGTTGTTGATATTTGCATATGATCACCACTTCTTTGTTATGTGCTCACCCCCTCCTCCATTAGGCCGGCCCCAATCATGGCTGCCCCAAAATGGACGAGCCCCATTTTTGGTGATAAAAATTGATTCAATGTATTTTTCCAAGTTGATTTCATCATCCCTTTTGGCAACTTCAATTTACCTTCACCTAATGGCTTGGGTTCCTTGAGACAAATTATTCTACACATTCTCTACTTCAATCTTGGACATGTCGGCTAGCAAACTTCATGTCCGAGTTGCTTCGGTTCAGAGGCGGGAGCCCGTATAAAGATCCGTTGACGTGGTGCCATCTCGACGAGGAGACAGGAGATCGGAGATGCCGTGAGGAGCGTGTGATGATGGCTAAAGACCGAAAGACACAGATCGATCAGTATAGCCATTCTATCATTTTTCAGTTTGCTAGTTTAGTGTTAATGGCCTGATCCGGTTTACAGTCTATGTTAGCGCCAGTTTATGAAAAAAAAATTATTCCGCGTTTGGCCTCAGATTATTGGTCGGGGCACTGGCGTAGACTTACAACAACAGGGGTGAGTTGCGAACTCATGAGTATAAAACATCATCAGGTAGAAATCGAAATAAACAACGATTCCTAGGTCAACTATTTCATAAAGGTAATACTAAGATATCGAGGGTGACCGTATATGTATATGTGCCAACAACATAATCAGTGCCTATCAGCTAGCGGATATCATCCAACCATATAATCAAAGCCTGTATGCATGTGGATCTCGTCCACGTGTCAACCAATGACACAACAACATCATGCATGTAAATATCATAAAAGCATATGCATGTATATACGAGGATATAAATCAACGTGTGTCCATCAGTGACACATCGAAATATCATGAAACCCGTGTCCAATATCGACACGTAAATCCTCATATCTCGACTCCGTCAGTATGCGGGATCAGCCCTCGGCTCCGGTAGAACGGGTCGGCTCATATCCATCTCATAACTCTGGTCGGTATCCTCCCGATAACCGCCGAGTCCAATACTATCACTGGTAGGTAGTGGTCCCTCTGCCAGGCTTATCGTCTATACCACGAAATCACCTCTCGCCCTAGGGTACCATACCGGGTCCACCATGTACCCGTAGACGGTGCCTCCCTCTCCTCGAATCGGGTATCACATATCAATCTCAAAACCGAGAAAACACATGGTGGACACACTGAAATATCATATCAAGAGAAACCGGGTTTTCAAACAATACATAAATTCTCGAAATACCCTCACGGTTCTCAAATCCATAAATCATATGAAATCCATATCTCAATGTGTAAATCCATGAAAACTGATATATGCAATATAAAACAGGTATGTATGATGCATCTCATAAGCACAATAGCACAATAGCACAATAATCAACGTCTCAATATCAAATGACTATACAACACCACTTAGGGGTATATGCAGCTATCGCAGGGTATGTCATGCAACATGGCATAATGATGTGAGCATAGCAAGTATATCATGGCATGATGTAGCAAGTCTACTGTGTGAGTGACATAGCAATTATTGATGATGAAAGTGTGTGAGCCAGCAATCGGTGTAAGTGTAACATACACATCATCGATAATGGTGAAGGTGTATTAGCACAGGTACATATATAGTGCAAATGAGAATAATATGAATGCAGCATAAAGTACATCGTGAACTAAATACTATAAGGTATACGTATCTTACATGACCGAGTCGGTGAATCTATTAATCGGCATCCAGCCTCACGACATCACGTATGGTACAATCCATCATACGGCATTCTCTAATCAAGGGTATGGATAAATCAACAAGTAAAACTCATCGCGTACGGTAATCTATCGTACGGCGGCATTAAACAATTTAAGGATTCTACCAACCTATACAACATCGGGAGTACGGACCTAAGTCTCGTACAACATATCACTCATTATGCATATCATTATCCATATATATATACCTATCTCTCAGGTCACATCCGCGTCAATCTCGTATCAGGGGGCCGGCAAGGTATCAACTATTTCCTATCGACTCGTATCCATATAACGACATATCAACCAAGTCATCATATCTCACCATATACTCTTTTCATCGCATAAATCTCTCACATCAAGTCATTTACATATTCATTACATCATATGAATCTCATGTCACGCTACTCTAAATCTCATACTTAATCTCGTGCAACTACATATATATATATATATATATATTGTGATTCACATTCACTTTTCATATCCTTGTCTCAATTGAGACATCATTTTTATTATATTATATCCAAGAGTTATGTTCCCATAGCTTTCATCTCATATCTCGATATATATATATATATATATATATATTAAATCATTAATATCTCCTCTAACTATCTTTTAACTACATCTATAGTTTTTAAGTGTAGGTTTCTCCTACTGTATTCTATGTATATATCGGTCTCCATTCATAAATTTTTGGGGGTGCTATACGCCATCCACCCGACTTCCCCTGTAGATATAAATCTACTCACTTGCTAAACTCCTCGCTTAGCCGTAGTCGATGTGCTTCATCGTCTCGGAATCCATGCGAAGGTACTTACAATATCAACACATATCGCAATACCATCAAAATCAATGTCTGAAAACCAATACAGCATACGGTACGCTCATAAGTTAGAACCTATAGCCCACGCATGCAAAAACAACCAAACAACCCTCGTCGTTGACGTACAAACATCCAACGACCAATACAATATCAAATACTAAAACCAAGAATTCTAAAATACGGAAACATAACCCAAAAACACCTCAATGTGCTCCCAGATTTTGGTTCAGGTCAAATTAGCCAATTTTGCACATCAGGTTGCTCTAGATATAGGATAAGGAAGCTACAGAACAAAAATCACCACATTTCACCACAAAGTGGCCGCAAATTGCGACCATATTGATTAAATCTGTAGCCAGAATAAGAGGAAATGGGCTCGGGTTTCTAGGGTAGGTTCTTGGTTGCCTGCATGTTTCTCTGTGTTTGCTAAATATTTTTCAGGTCCTCCGGGTCATAGCAGATCACAAAATCCTAACACAAATCACACAAAATACGATATCGTCCACTTTCAAAGTTCTTATTTTGGGTTTATGTCTCAGGTATTGGCCAGTAAAACACTCTCTAAGGTCAAGTAAGCACTTACTACACCTCAACTTATCATTTAACAGCAACTTATAATTTTCCAAGATCATATAACCTATTTATACCGATTTCTAACTAAACTAGGATATATAACACACATACTTAACTAAAAGTGTATGGATTATCTTTCTTGCAACCAAAGAACTTTCTTGAGTTGCCCAAGTCTTCAAAATCCAAACTTGCAAAGTCCAATGTGTTTAGGATGAAGGGGTGCATGTTTTAATGAAGGGGGTATAGGGTTTTGGTGAAGGATTGGAGATGTGGCAAAGGGGTAGTGAGGAAGTGATGGAGATGATGAAGATGAAGTAAATAATGGAGGGGGTGAAGGAAATGAGGCAGCCAAGTTAACCCCCCTCTCTCTCTTAGCCTCACTCTCTCACAACAAATATCTCTCCCTACACTCACCTCTCTCACAAAATATCTATTCTTGTTTTTTCTCCCTTTTTGTTTTATATCGATTAAACCTTTTCACACACAAACTCAAATCTTTTCCTTCTCATTCTCTATCTCACAAAACTCACAATATGCACAAGTCACAACATAACACAATGCATAACATGCACAAGTCACGGAAAAATGTAAAATTACGTATTTTGCCCAAAAATCCAATAAATATCATTAAAATAAATAAATAATTTTATCTCCGATAATTTTCCAAATATTGGTATACACTTATACTACTTTACGAAAATCCCAATTTCGCAAATCGGGTAGTTTTCGCGAAATATATTGTTTTAATATTAAATTTCCAAAAAATAATATTTTATATTTTCTGAAATGATACACATGTGTAGTTTATAAGTATATCCTGAAATGTCTCTAGTCATGGGTGTATCGAGACGGGGCATCGATATTCCAGAGTAGACTAGCGTATACGATTCTTGACCAATATGATGGGCGATGGATGATCCCATATCCATTGGTGTTTGACACCAAGATTGTGTACGGATGCTCAGTGGGGACTGGGTACACTGGACGGACTCGCTGAGAACTCCTATGTGGTATTATATCTATCGTTGGATAGCAGTTCTTATATGACACTAGTACATGTTAGTCTGTAGACCTGAGATCGTCATAGAATCTTGTGTGTTCTCCCACTGTACTTTGATTTCCACCCTACCACGGCTCTACTGAGTCGTGCAAACATGTGGCTTTTTGGTATAGTCCTGAGACACATAGAGGTAATAAGCGATAGGAGGGGTTTCGTCTCTCCCGGTATTAAGGGTTGATATTGCGCTGTGCTCGATTGGCTATATCAGCAAGTCCCTGGCCAGGGCTGATGAGATTTACTGATAAGTGTTATCGGTAGTTTCTCGATCTGTTATAGGCTATACATCAGCATGACTTATTGAGTTATTGGGGTCCACGATACCATCCCTAGAATTGATATGCAGCATATCTAACGAAGAGACCGGACTGTACGGTAAGTGTTACCGGTTGGCTCGACAGGAGTTTTGACAGGTTCGCTTGTTTTTCTTCTGCTCGCTCAATACCCGGGTGGCCATTACGTTTAGCTGACTGCTTGCGGCTTGTGGGTGTTTGATGTGATCATCACCTACTGCAGCGTATTGATGAGTCTTAGAGTCCCACAAAGGGGTTACCTAGCTCAGGCGAAACGATGTGGGGTGCATATGGTGATATGCACGGGTGCTTGATTAAATCCGTGTATATGGTACAGCATTGTAATCTGGCGTTTTCTATTGGTCGGGTCGTATATGATATGACCGGTTTATTAAATCAATTGTTGATTTAATATTAATGACCATTAGCCATTTTACTTATAACTTTTCTTTATTTGTTGTATGCATGAATGTATCTATGTACATATGTTGATATGAATGCACACATGCATGCATACATGTGTCATGGTTGATGATACATTGGAGTTGGCTACGCAAGACTCACATGGTTATATATTTATATATTTTGATTGTTGATTAAAGATAATTATGATTAAATCATGGTGGGATTTCTTCTACACTCTTCTTGAGTCAACCATGACTCAAACCATGGTTTAATCTCTAATTCATTCTTTAACTAACAAACAGAATATCTAGATATTTTTAAACCATGGTTTGGAGTGAGTGTGACTCTCTCATATATTCATTATTCATTTTATTTTTGGATAACAATTATCTTGAGCTTGCTTGGCCATTTCCTCCTACTTCTTCCTCAAAGCTTGCTACCTCTTCTAAAGTGAGTGAAGGCAATAAAAAGAAAAGGTTTTTAAGTGAGATCCAAACGCACATCACCAATCTACACTAGTTTAGCCCACTAGTTTAGGTTGTTTGCATCACTCCTACTTTGTTCTAGTGAAGCAAGGAGCCTGAGCCAAGGTACTCCGTGGTGGATCGTCATGGACAACGAAGGGGACTCAAGCGGACCCGTCCAAACACCGACTTGATTCAAGGAGTCATAAAGGGGAGATCTACAAAGGTTTTATTTCTCATCTCTTAGTGTTAGACTCTCTTTTAGTATGTGATACTATATTTTCTTACTCTAAATTTCTAGTTTGATCCTAGATTAGTTTGCTTAGCACCCTAAAATTTTAATTGTAGCAAGTTTGATGACAAACCCATGTGTGGTGCTAGGTAAACCCAACAGCAAGACCTTAGTGTGGGTTGTATGGACTAGAACAGAGAATACGAACTTAAGATTTGTTCCGTGTCAGTTTTGTATTGGTTTTTAGCCTACAGGGAATCTGTAGCAATCTGGGCCACTTATGAGAAAAACTAGCAACTCCAGAGACCTAGTTAGACCAATAGGAGACAGCCCTGGGAAGACGAACCAGAACTGAGCAGTCTTGGATGAGCTGGCCGGATTTCTAGGGCATGTGGCTGGCCTCATTATGGTATTTGGTGTCTAGGTTGGTTCTGTAGCTCACTTACCCCCTATACTACCCCACTGTACTGCTAGTTTGGCCTGATTTTACCTGAACCAAAATCTGGGACCATTTTCTTTAGTTGCTGTTTTGATTTGTAGCTTTCGCATGACTTGAAGTTTTGATATTTGTGTTTTGAATCGGTCACTTGATGTTTATACATCGATATCGGGAGTTGTTTGGTTATTCTTGCGTGCGTAGACCATAGGTTTTAACTTATGTGTGATTCAGGTGCCGTTTTAGTTTTGTGCGCGATTTCTGTTTACGATACTATGTGTTTATATGCGTAGGCACCCTCACGTGGACTTCGGATAACGAGGAGGAGCATGGCGACATCGACTTCGGCAAGCAAGGATCAAGGTGAGTAAATTTATATCTACGGGGGAAGTCAGGTGGACGGCGTATAGCACCTCCGCACATTATAATGGAAACCAATATATATATATATATATATATATATATATATAATGTGGTTAGAGAGACCATGTGAGAACTTATGGATATGGTTAAAGGATTGGTAGGAGTCAAGATATGCCACGACCTAAGTTATAGTTAATGGTTTTAGTGTGAAATGATATGATATAAAAGATGTCTCGAATTGATATATATGGATATGAAACATGAATGTGAATCACGATAGATATATATGTAGTTGCGAGACAATAAGTATGAGATATTGATATGAGATATTAATGTGAAGAAAAGAGTATACTATGTGATGTGATGACTTGGTTTGATATGCTGTTATATGGATGCGAGTCGATATGAGATAATTAATACCTTTGTCGGTCCACGATATAAGATTGATACGGATGTGACCTGGGATATAGGTATATAAATATATAATGTTCTGAATCATGTGTGATATGTCGTAAGAGACGTTGGGTCCGTACCCTCATTGTCATATAGTTTGATAGGATCCATACTGGTTTAATGCCGCCGTACGATGGATACCGTACGTGATGAGTTTTACTAGATGATTGATCCATACCCTTGACTAGAGGATGCCGTACGATGGATTATACCGTACGTGATGTTGTGAGGCTGGATGCCGATTGATAGATTCACCGACTCGATTATGTTATAGATACGTATACCATATATCATTGAGCTAACGATTTACTTGCTGCTACGTTCGTGATATTCTCATCTTATTATATATGTACCTGTGCTAGTACACCTACACCATTATCGATGATGCGTATGTTACATTTACACAAATTTGCCGGCGCACACATTTTCATCATCGATAATTGCTGTCACTTACACAGTAGAATTGCCCCCATCGTATGCTATGTTGAATGATATACTTGCTATGCTCACATCATTATGATATGTCGCATGATATACTGTTATGCTCACATCACTGTTCCATTTTGCATGATATATGGATATGCTTACATTTCTGTTATATGTTGCATATATCATGCTTTACAATTATATGCATTGAAATACTGTTATCATGAGATTCTGGATTTGAGAACCGTGGTTATGTTTCAAAAGAAAATATGTATTGTTTTATAAACCCGGTTTCTTTTGATATGATATTTTGAGACATCCACCATGTATTTTCTTGGTTATGAGTTATGTGATACCTGATTCGAGGAGTTGGATGAGGCCGTTTTCGGGTACATGGTGGACCCGGTATGGTACCCCGGGGCAAGAAATGTATGTTGTGCAGTAGACGATGAGCATGGCAGAGGGACTACTACCTACCGGTGATAGTATTTAGGCTCGGCAGTTATCCGGAGGATACCGACCGGAGTCATGAGATGATACGGGCCGATCCGGACTGACGGAGTCTGTGGGCCGATCCAGACTGACGGTGCCCGAGAGATGAGGATTTACGTGTCGATGTTGGACACGGGTTACATGATGTTTCGAGTGTCGATGTTGGATATGTAGGGTTCCTAGGCACACTAATGAGGTCTCACAAGGCATCAACCATGCCAACTTCAAATTTTACAAGTGCCGAGAAACTCTAATACGGATCGTTAACTAGAAATTTAGGCGAAACAAGCAACAAGTTAACAACTTAACTAAGTGTTCGGAAATACAACCTTTGTAGATCCGGTTCTCCACCTCCATAGCTCCGCAATGATGTCCCTCCGCTGTACAAATCGGATCCCGGACTCTAGCATCGGCTTCATCGGAGAAATGGGCGGGCTTGGTCGTCGGCTTCGATGCCGAAGATGATCTACGTCGATGCAACACTAGATCAAGCTCCAACTTCACCAAGTCAAGAAATTTGTGAAGAAAACACCCTATACTACTTGGCAAGAGGTAGAGGATGAAGAAATAGGAAGTGGGTTCACTTTAGAATTGGATTTCTCACTCTTTTCATCAAGTCACTATTGATGAAGCAAGGTTTTCTTCAAGTGAAGAAGAAGAAGAAGATGAATATGTTATGATAAGAATAATGAGAAAATGGAAAATAGATTATTCTTATCATAACAACAACCATGGTTAAGTGTAGAGAGTGGACTAGGGTTAAGTGGAATGATTAGGGTTAAGCAAGAGACAAAATGGTCACTTAGTCAAAACTTCATGAAGCTTCATGAACAAACAAAGAAAGCCACCATTTTCTCTTTATGCTTATTATTTTCCAAAAAGAATAAATAAATAAATAAATGAATAAGAAAACAAAAGCCTAACCATTCTTATAACCATGGTTTAATCTTTACACAAACCCAAGTTAGAATGCATCATCAAACATGATACAAACTTGTGCACAAAAATATATCACATATACAATGTGAACATTCAAGTGAGAAAAACCATTTAAAGTGAACCAATACTAGTTAATGCAAAGTAATATATCAAATATATAATTATGCATTAAATCATTAAATCAACACTTGATTTAACGATCCGGTCATATCGCATGTGACCGACTAATATCCAATGTATCCGCTTATCGAATCAATCTTTGATTCGATAACTAGGTTATATCGCATACAACCATATCGATACATTCATCGCTAGAATAGAATACGGTATCACATACACGCATTATTCTCGGTCCCGCACATATCTCATATGCGCTCCTATTTCGTTTCGCTTGAGCCAGGAAACCTCTGTGTAGGACTCTAAAGACTCGTCAATACGCCGGCAGCAGGTGATGATCATATTAAACACCCACAAGCCGCAAGCGGTCTGCTAAACGTAACGGCCACCCGGGTATTGAGCGATCAGAAGATCGACGAGCAAGCCCGCTCACACTCCTGTGAATCCAACCAGTAACACTTACCGTACAGTCCGGTCTCGTCGTCTGATATGTCGCATATCTCGCCTAGGGGTGGTAAACGTCAGACCCCAATAGCTCGATAAGTCGTGTCGATATGAGGTCTATAACAATTCGAGAAACTACAGGTAACACTTACCAGTAAATCTCAGCAACCCTGACCAGGGATTTCCGGTTATAGCCAATCGAACACAGCGCAACATCAACTCCCTATACCGGGAGAGACGAATCCCCTCCTATCGCTCATTGCCTCAATGTGATTCGGGACTGTACCCAAAAACCACCATTTTGCACGCCCTCTTGGACGTGGTAAGGTGGAAATCAAAGCACAGTGGGAACCACACAAGACACTATGACGATCTCGGGTCAACAGACTACTCTGTACCAGTGTCACCAGAGAACTGCCATCTGACGTAAGGTATAATACCATTTGGGAGTTCTCGGCGAGTCCGTCCAGTGTACCCAGTCTCCACTGAGCACCCGTATATCATCTCTGATGTCAAACACTAATGGATATGGGATCATCCATCGCCCATCTGTATGGGTCGAGAAGGTATACGCTAGTCTACTCTGGTATATCGATGCCCCGTCTCGATATACCCACGACTAGGGACTTTGAAGGATGTACTTATGGACTACCATGTCCCCACTAGTATGATCCGCATCATAGTCCAGGTAGTTAAGTACACATCCTAAGGGCTTTACCAACATGTAACAGAGAGACAATCAATGTACACGTTAAGGTAAAGATCAACCAGATAGCATACTATCATGTCGAGCAAGAAAGTCCTCCCTATATATGTCCAAGCACCCACTACAATATACATCCTATGTATAGTAATGGCCTCTAGGGCATACATATAACTAACAATCTCCTACTTGCACTAGGGCCATCTGATAGCAGTGGTTGTAGTATCTCATACTCAACCATCCTATAAAAGTCTCTCTCTGGGAAAAGGCCTTTGTGAGTGGATCCGCCGTGTTGTCCTCTGAGTCTACTCTCCTAACCTCGATCACCCTGGAGATCAACTATCTCCATGATCAGGTGATACTGCCTTAGAATATGTCTGGATCACTGATGGGACGGACGTTCTTTGGCATAAGCCACAACTCCATTGTCACACAATGGGAGGAACTAACTTCATCTCATGAACAAATATACATCCAGACTACCTCTTGGTAGCATCTCAAGTAGCGATGTATCGAGCCTTTATCGTCTAGTATGCCACGGTATCTAGCTTGGAACTCTTCCAACATACCGTCCCTTTACTGAGGGTAAAGACAATGCCTGTGACTGACTTTCAGTCGTCCTTATCACCGTGGAACACTTCCAGTGATTCTCCCCAGGATCGGTTGATACCATCTCACTACAACTAGTGAGAATCCTAACATCCAATTAGATCTATCTCATAGATCCAAAACCCAGGATTTAGGAGGTATCACTTTGATCCTATATGGAGAATCATTGTGATAAGCGGAGATTGACCGAGCGTAGCATAGGAAACTACTTCCCTATCAAGAGTATGTCATCCACGTACTCTACGAGGATCGCCACCATACTCCCTACTACCTTTTTGTTTATACAAGGTTCATCTACCATTTTGATGATGTGAAACTCTTTGACTAACACATCAAAACAGATGTTCCAACTCCGCGATGCCTGCTTTAACCTATAAAGCATCTTGTGCACGTTTCCGCTGCTCCCACTGTTTACGAAGCCCTCTGACTGTGTACTTATAGACTCTCTCTTCTAAAACATCATTTAGAAAATCAGTCATGGCACCCAACCGCCAGATATCATAGTCATGGTATGTAGCCGTGGCGAGTAGGATCTGGATGGACTTAAGCATAGCCATTTGAAAAGGTTTCATCATTATCCACGCCTGGTCGATGACGAAAAGCTTTAACAAGTCTAGCTTTGAAAGTCTCAACTTTTCCATCTACACCAACTAATCTTCTCAAGATATACTTGCTCCTGATGGGGATTTAACCCTTCAGATGTAGCAACCAAAGTCCATACTTTGTTGGTGTATAAGGATTCCATCTCAGATCGCTAAGTATCCAGCCATTCTTACAGAGTCCTACTCCTGATGGCCAGCTCGAAACTAGTTGGGTCATCATCTCATGATGCAATCCTCGCTCCCACTGTCATAGAGAAACCGAAGTATCTCTCAGGTAGGTGAGGAACCCTACTAGATCGGCGGAGAGGCTGAGGTTCGTTGGTTACTATTGAATCCTTTGGTTCTACCAAGTCATCTGCTATAATTTGTTTAGCTGGAACCTTTCCAGTTGTACATAACAGACCTTGCCTCGAGCTTGTCCGGATTATGCTTTTAGACATAGACCGGACAACCCCAAATCTTAACCAACTTAAGATATGGGCTCTTCCCTTTCCATATCACATAGGAAGCGGTAGTCAACTCTTTTGATTTGAACCCTATTCAATAGGTATGCAACTTCTCAAGTGCATAACTCCCAAAAGGAAATAGGTAACTCAGTAGTACTCATCATAGAGCACACCTTATCACATAGGGTGTTATTGCTCCACCCCGATATACCATCGTGCTATGGTGTATACGGAGGAGTAATGCTGAGAGAGAATCTCATTCTCCTTTAGAAAAGTCCAAGAATTTCGTGCTCAAGTATTCTCCTCCTTGATCTTATCAAAGGACATAATACTTATACCCGTATTGGTTCTCTACTTCTAACTTATATTCTGTGAATATCTCAAAAGGTTCGGACTTGTGTCTCAACAGGAACATATGTCTGAATCTTAAGAGATTATCAGAGAATGTAATGAAGTATAAAGAACCGGTCTTGGCAAGTGTAGACAGGGGACCTACATACATCAACATGTATCATCCCAAGAGTTCACTAACTCTTTCTCTGTTTCCAGTAAACAGAGCTATGGTCATTTTATCTCTGTGACATGACTGGCAAGTTTCACAAGATGTAAATTCAAACTGATTTAAATATGCATCTAAAATGTAACTTCAGCCAGTCAGATTGCATTGATATGACCTTGTCTACAATGTCTCAAGAAGAATTCGTTCATTTCTGAACTCTTCCTCTTGTGTGTGTTCCGTATACTAAAGAACTGTAGTTTGATTTAGAACATCAATGCTTTTAGATAACGTGCCTGAACCGATCAACTTTTGATATAGGAAATGTTCAAAACATTATTCAACTATACAAAATTTTATCATTTCTTTACTAATAAAAAGATAGATATGATTTTGTATATCAGGTTCGGTATCTAATAACATTCGTTCAGAATCAATGTATTTGTAATATAGGGTGACAGTGACCAACAGACTTGGCTGCAACACTTGCCCCGTTCTCTGTCTCATGAAACTTATCACCCGTTCTCAGTTCTCTATTTATCTGTAGACCTATGTAACAGATTACATATCTGAGATCCTGATCTGGTATCAAATACCCAGGACGTAGAGGACATTTGAGAAACAGTTCATTGTAATGAACACACCCGAAGATGATGCATCAGCATGCACTCTCTTCGTTTGGGCGGCACGGGAATTCTGGTAATCCCCAATTTCCTACTCTGTCTTATAACAATTATAAGTTGGAGCGGGACCAACGTTCCCCAGCTCAGTAAAACAAGCGGGTTCGGTCAATATTCCGAATTATTATCTTGATTAAGGCGTGATATGGTCGCTACCTGGAGAGAGAGAGAAGAAAACACTCAGCTTGCGCTCTTGCAAGAATAGATTGGTTTTTATTTTATCTAATCAGGATGGCTCCCACTGTTTTTATCAAATCTTCCTTCAAACCCTAAAAGGAAAGACTAGCCGGGATTAATTACAAACTACAAGTTCGCCAATCTTTCAGCCAGGCCAGTGTCGGTACTTTGAGGGAGGTCCCCCGTGCTTTCGCATGAACCTAATTAATGTAAACCTCGTTTTCCCAGAGGCGTAACCTCGTTAACACCTTTCTAGACACCTACTTGATCGGCTAATTGTAATGTGTAAAACTCTCCCAGGAGTAACTCTTACTCACAGCGGGTTTCAGGATCCAACTATCTCATAAAAGGTATGCAATCTCATTGCAAATTTCAATACTTGAAATTCCCGATAATTTTGCCCCTAGCCTCCTATGACCTTGACAAAGGCCAACAAACCATAGGCTGCTAGTCAAGTTCAACCCGCCATTTCTTGATTGAATTAAACCCACCCGCACGACCCTTGACAAAGGCCAACAAGGTCGCACGACTACCCTAACCCAATCTGCATCATATGCATAAGCAGATAAGCACCAGTCAGCTACCGCACACTGCGCCTTGACAAAGGCCAACAAACGCAGCACGGATACTAACTACTACTTATCTGAAATGACGGAGGGCTACGACAGGTTTTTCTGAAAACCTATTGCGTAATGAACTTGATATCGTTGTAGAATCAAATGATTTTAAAATAGAGTGTTTTTGAGGCTTTTGTAGTTTTGCTAAAGGAGTCACTCCCGGTGAAGGGATCGTCGGTCCTTTCCTCGTCGAATGAGGTGCGGGATATATCATATATATCACTGTGCAAAGCAAAAAATCTTAAAAGCAATCAAAAGACAAACCGAGTGTGTAGCATCTGCCAGTTATTGCTAAAGGAGTCACTCCCGGTGAAGGGATCTCGGTCCTTTCCTCATCGAATAAGGTGCAGGATATATCACATATACCGCTGTGCAAAGCAAGAACTGTAGCTACCTTTTTTATTTTTGAAATTCAATTCTACAACATCTTAGGTTTCTTTTATTTCATTAATCTCATTAATGAAGTCCCATCATTTAAGTACCTAAACATCACAGATAAATACGACGACACTTATGCCATCCGCATTCGCCTCGATGTCCCCTCATGCACCGTTAGGTTAGGTAACTAACGGCAGAGCAGGGCAGGGCTAGCGCGGGTGTAAAACATAAGTAACATCTATATAATATATCATATATACTATATACTGTATCCATCACAGAACATCACATGATCACATCATAGATATCGCAGCAGAAGAATCATATAAAATATTGGATATACTAGGACGTCCGTGTTTTCAATACGAGCCAGTATAAAACACGGATTCCACAGTCGCGATGAATAGCCAAACCTACACCCCTAGACCCCTACGAGAGCGGCAAGCAACCCTACCAATCCTAGAGTTAGGAGACCCGAACTCGACTCCTCGAGTTGGTCTCCCACTGGACTCCAGAACCCGGTTACTTGTGCCCTCCTCCTTGGGTCTATCCTAGTGCGGAAAAGTAAATAATATACAAATGGTGACATCTTCCGCAACCTGGAAGTGCCCCAATAAAAGAATATTACATACAAGTTTTTACATGAATGAAAAAGAAAAACACTCATCTCACATAAAAACCCCCGGCTATTCAAACACGACGATCCAATATAACATATCCAGCAACACATAACATCACATGTCATCAACGTAACTAAATATGAGCATCCCAATTGTCGTTGACATATAGCAACGAAACCGGCGATATCACATATTACACTTACGGTCACAGAAAAGAAAGTGTAAAACTACAACAGTTGGAATCCGCAACCTCCATAGACATCGCATGCCTAATCAAATGAAATACTTAGACATCACATGCCTAACAATTATAAACCCCGCATTTTAGTCTCAAAATCGAAAACACTTTTCAATATCAAGTCGGGTAATTCAACAAGATTCCCGACATCCTGATCGAATACTCGTCGCAAACTTTAGTAGGCGGCCGCCCCCGATACCGTCGACGAAGTGCACGAAGGCGGAATACCGCTGCCGCGAGCACCCGAACGGATGCTTTCGGTGACGGGGTTCTCCTACAGTCACTTGGTCGGGGCTATGGAGTGAGGCTGTGTATTAAGTTTACCCGCGAGTATCCGCATACGCTACGTGATTGCGACGTACTTTTGATCGCATCAAAATTCCGTGGCAACCGATCAAGTGAGACTAAAGTGCTATATTTATAACATTCATTCAGTTGTCTCATAACTATTTGTGAATTCCAATTATTGTATCCCATTCCAGATAAATAGAAAATGTTAAACTTTCCGATCGAACAATCGAACACCCAAGTTTTCCTAAAGAAAATCAACACATGAAACAAGTTTAAAAACATCCAGTTCATGCCTCAGTACCAACGGTCTAGCCGCAGAAGGGTCAAGCCAGCGCCTCACATGTGGCACGCCGTACTGCCCCAAACCCGAAGGTTCAAAGGGCTGTTCAAGACGGTCACATAATCGAGTTAAGGTTTGTTGTCTTCTAGAGGGACCATCGCGTTACTTGCACTACTTAGAACGTCTTTAAACCACGGAAAAATCCAACACTTGGAAATTTCCCGATAGGGGAAAAAGTGGGTATTTATATCCGGTCGAACTTTTTAACATATTCAAAAATATCCGGAAAGCCACATAGACAAAACTTGATAATCCGATCGAATCTACGAACTCCTAATACAACCCAGAAAACTCAACTCTTGAGTGCATATTAAAAATTCCCAGAAAACTCAGCACCTAAAAACATGAATTACTGTGCAAAATTGAAAGGGTGACGTCATCATATGGCCGCGGAACCGCCCGCGGCAGAAGCCAGGCTTCTGCCGCGGTTCCGCCGCTCTTCGATCATATCATTTGGAAAATTTTGCACCGTAATTCTTAGAATTTCCTGCTAAATTTTTTAAGCATTTTTAATCTGGAAAAAACCCAGTTTTTGAAAAAAGTCCAGAGAGCATTTTCGGGTTAGGGTTTCGGGTCGATCGGGTTTCAAACTTCGTCTACGCTTCGCCTAAGGCTCTAGCTAGGCTCTGATACCACTGTAGGGTTTCTAGGCACACTAATGAGGTTTCACAAGGCATCAACCATGCCAACTTCAAATTTTACAAGTGCCGAGAAACTCTAATACGGATCGTTAACTAGAAATTTAGGCGAAACAAGCAACAAGTTAACAACTTAACTAAGTGTTTGGAAATACAACCTTTGTAGATCCGGTTCTCCACCTCCATAGCTCCGCAATGATGTCCCTCCGCTTTACAAATCGGATCCCGGACTCTAGCATCGGCTTCATCGGAGAAATGGGCGGGCTTGGTCGTCGGCTTCGATGCCGAAGATGATCTACGTCGAGGCAACACTAGATCAAGCTCCAACTTCACCAAGTCAAGAAACTTGTGAAGAAAACACCCTATACTACTTGGCAAGAGGTAGAGGATGAAGAAATAGGAAGTGGGTTCACTTTAGAATTGGATTTCTCACTCTTTTCATCAGGTCACCATTGATGAAGCAAGGTTTTCTTCAAGTGAAGAAGAAGAAGAAGATGAATATGGTATCACATAACAGGATACTCAGGTTCCATGATTTTGATGTGTCGTTGATGGACACACGTTGATTGATATCCTCATATTTACATGCATATACTTTCATGATATTTACATGCATGATGTTGTTGTGTCATTGATGGACACGTTGATGTTATCCACATGTAGATAGGTATTGATTATATTGTTGGCACATATGCAAATACGGTCACCCTAGATATCATAGAATTACCTTTATGATATAGTTGACCTAGGAATCGTTGTTTTATTCGATTTCTACCTGATAATGTTTTCTACTCCTGAGTTGGAAACTCACCCCCATTGTGCCACAGTTCTTGCAGGTTGACCGCATGGATCAGTAGCGGTATCGCCGGCACACAGCTTACATTCGGGTGATTTGCTTCGGTAGGTGGTACATGTTGGATCGTACCACTCTTGTATTTACTATTCCGTTGTATCTACTTAGCTCCATCAATCAGAAAACTAGGATTTGTATATGTAGAAAACTTAGAAAGACCTGTGGTTGTGAGACATAGAGCGGTGGGTTATATGTTCGCTTGGTGGGTTGATGTCTTGCTTTATTCATTTTCCTTTTATGTTTATCTTCGCCGTTGGGCGTCGTATACATATATTCTGTGTTGCGTGGTTATGATTCCGCCGATTGGCGAAGAGCCGAAGAGCTAGCTCCCGCTTGGGGATGCCTTTTATATTATCTTGTATATGTGGTTTTGGATCAAAATATACAAGGGAGGTGCTGCCCAAATTTTTAAAAGACGAAACATGTTTTTCAACTAGTAAAATCCACTTGCATTTTTCATGTTCCATTATTTATGCATTTAATAAAACGTTTGATTTCATCATACCTTTATTTCAAAACTTCACCACTTTTATTTTCTTAAAAAGGTTTAGATTTCTGGGCTTCGGCTTACTTGAATTACGTTACGCCTTTAGACGTTGCGTGATTTAAGTGTCGGTCACGGACTAAATTTTTAGGTCGTGACAAAGTTGGCATTAGAGCGTTAGGTTTAACCTTGGTTCGAGTCTAGGTTTGACTATGTGGAGTCTGGAGCATAATCTATTTCGGAACCTAGGCTTGACCTTATGGAACTTAGACTTGAACAGTGGGTATTAGACCCGAACTTTCATTACATAGGCTGACCCTGATTGATGGAGTAGGTAGCTTGAGTAGAGTGACGTACCGTACGTATGTTCCGTGGCATATTTATGATACGATACTCCACTTAAGAAACCTTAGGATGTACATATCTTGAGACTTGTGATTCTTTTCGTTCCCTTGATTATACATCCATTTGAGATCCTTGATTCTATTCATTTCCATGATCATACTCTCATTGATTCCGTTCCTCTTTATGATCATATATCCATTTTGGGATCTGTTGATTCTTTTCATCCCTTTGATCTATTCGATACTTGATTGAGTTTCATTTCACCATGGTTTGAGCACAGACTGAGCTGCTGCTAGTGATGCGGTCAGGGCGAGCTCGTCATGGACGAGGACTGACCATCGTGTTTTCTGGTGACATGGGAACGTATCGATTTAGTGTTTGTGTTGTGACCTCTCGTTTGAGGCGAGTGTTCGGTTTTGCACCGGATGATCGGCCAATGATAGAGACTGCCAGTTGTGAGAGGACTGTTGATGTACAGCCTACCTCAGAGTTTGTGATGTCGTCTACCTTGCAGACAGATGACCCAGCGGTTGCTGAGATTGATGGGATGTCGCTTCCAGAGGTTATGAGCTGAGATCGCTGGAGCTTTCAGGAAGAGATGTGACAGTAGATAGCTTGTCCATCTTGAGTTGAGCGACTGAGATGATTCGTCTGATTGATGCGCCGACGCAGGCCCAGTTGAGTTGAAGATTTCTAGTATGGAGAATCTTACTCAGATATAGAGTAGATCAACCCAGAGATGACGTTGTTTGTTGGATGATCCGATAGGAGATCAGTAAATTGACCAATTTCTGATAGGAGGACCTCACCCAGATGCGTTGTGAGTTGATCGAGAACGAACGAATATAGAGAATTCCTCCGATGATTGGGACGAGTTCCCGAGGACCTGTTCGGCTAGATATATTCTATAGAGTGATGAAGATACCGAGTTCGTAATTTCGAGTCCATGTGAGAGACTCCGGATTGAATGTAGCTGAGAACAATCACAGTTCGTAGATAGCATGACGTGACGTCGAAGTGAACAATAATAAAAGACAAGTGGAACAAGAGGTTTGTGCGGGATGTTAACGAGCTGTTGTTACTCCCCGTTGAGATTAGAGATCGGATATGTATACAGAAGCGTTGGGATACGGCTAGTTCCCGAGGAAATGCTATGTTGAGAGCGCGGATGTCCAGAGAACGAGAAAAGATTATGCAAGAGTACCAGCCTCCGTATAGTTCGGCATAGGCGAGATCGGAAGAGACCTTGAGCAGGTGCCTTCCAGTACACTACTGCGAAAAGATTTTAATTGAGGATCAGTTGTGTCACATGTATTTAGAAGGTCAGAGGCCGACGCCAGTGATGTGCTGCTTTACGAGTGGTCATACTAATTGGCCGAGAGATGACCAGAGGAGTGCCAGAGTGGAATCGTTTCCGTTAGCACACCTGACCGGGCCGATGAGCCGATGGATTACGAGATTTGTAATCCACAGAGAAATAAGGACCCAGAGATAGAGGATGCCAGACCGTGAGCAGGAGGCAAGCGGACATTCTTGCTCTGCCAGTTTTGGGCGCACCGACATTTTTCGACATTGTAGGAGGTGTACCTCAATGTCATTTGTTGCGATTTGCATTTGTGATACGAGTATCATGCTTATATTGCTTGGATTTGAGTTTGATGATTGAGTTTCATAATATTGTGTTCGTGCATCATGGCTGCACCTGCTGGGTACTTACATTTTGTACACAGTTATTACACTTGATATACGTTTTACACACTGTTCTGTTGGTTTATGATTTGTGTATGTCTATTGCACTTGATGTCGATTTTGTGCCTTGGCTGCACGTGTTTATGATTTCATAGATTTCATACGATTGATTTGATTTTGTGCATGTGGTACGCACTCGATTTGATTTTTGCACTCGGTATAGCTCACATGTGCTTGCAGTGCATTGATACGGATTTTATGCACATAGTTGCATACGTTTTTGGATTTTATACACCTTGGTACACTCGGTACTGCTTTTTATACTCATTTGAGTTATTGATGAGTTTCCGTGCATTTGTTGCACTAGATTGGTATTTCGTGCACTGGATGCACCGGATTTTTGTTTCGTGCTTTTGTTGCACTAGATTTTCATTTCGTGCATTTGTTCCACCAGATTGATATTTCATGCATTGGTTGCACTAGATTTTCATTTCGTGCATTTGTTCCACCAGATTGATATTTCATGCATTGGTTGCACTAGATTTATACTCCGTACATTGGTTGCACTAGTTCGGGTCTAATACCCCATGTTCAAGTCTAAGTTTCGTAAGGTCAAGCCTAGGTTCCGAAATATATATACGCCCTAGACTCCGCATAATCAAACATAGACTCGAACCAAGGTTAAATTTAAAGCTCTGATACCAACTTTATCATGACCAAAAATATTTAGTTCGTGACTGGCACTTAACCCACGCCGCGTCTAAAGGCATAACGTAAATCAAGTAAGCCGAAGCCCAGAAATCTTAACCCTTTTTAAAGAAAATATACAGGTGAAGTTTTGAAATAAAGGTACGATGAAATCAAACGTTTTCTTAAATGCATAAATAGTGGAATATGAAAAATGCAAGTGGATTTTACTAGTTGAAAAACATGTTTCGTCATTTAAAAATTTGGGTAGCACCTCCTTTGTATATTTTGATTCAAAACCACATACACATGATAAAATAAAAGGCATCCCCAAGAGGGAGCTAACTCTTCGCCAATCGGATGAATCACAACCACGTAAGACAGAATATAAGTATACGATGCCCAATGGTGAAGATCAACACAAAGAATAATGTAAAGCAAGATTTCAAACCCACCAAGCGAACATATAACCCATCGCTCTAAGTCTCGCAACTACAAGTCTTGCTAAGTCTTACTACATATACAAATACTGGTTTCTGATTGATAGAGTTAACTAGATATAACAGGAATAATAAACACAAGAGTGGTACGATCCAACATGTACCACCTACCAAAGCAAGTCACCTGAAAGCAAGCTGTATGCCAGCGATGCCGCTACTGATCCATGCGATCAACCTGCAAGAACTGTGGCACAACGGGGGTGAGTTGCTAACTTGTGAGTAGAAAACATCATCAGGTAGAAATCGAATAAAACAACGATTCCTAGGTCAACTATATCATAAAGGTAATACTATGATATCTAGGGTGACCGTATCTGCATCTGTGCTAACAACATACTCAATGCCTATATACATGTGGATATCATCCAATAATCAATTCCTGTATGCATGTGGATCTCGTCCAACAATATAATCAATGTTTGTATGCATGTGGATCTCGTCCACTCGAAACATCATGAAAAACATATGCATGTAAATATATGAGGATATCAAAGAACGTGTGTCCATCAATGACACATCAAATCATGGAACCTGAGTGTCCAACACCGACACTCGAAACATCATGAAACCCGTGTCCAGCATCGACACTGTCATGACCCGAAAGGTTCGGTACGTGACTGGCACTTAAATTACGAAACGTCTCAAGGCGTACGTAATCTAAGTAAGCCAAAGCCCAGAAACAAAAACCCATTTAAGCAATAGAGTGAAGGAGAACCAATTTAATGAAAACGAGTTTAATCAAATAAGTCACATCAAGCTTTTTTAAAAGCAACATCCATTTTTCCAAAAATTTCAGTAGAGTCTTCTTTGTAAAAACTGGCCCCCAAACGGGTACAAAACATGAATATATGAATAACATGAAATAAGACATCCCCAAGCGGGAGCTAGCTCTTCGCCGAAGCGGACTCAAATCCCACGCAATGTAAATCATCAATGTGCAAAAATAATCATCAATAAAGTCATAAGTAATAAGCGTCATGTCGGCTCAAGTGAGCTCGACCAAAAGATACAACATAAATGTTCACAAATCTCACTGTCTCGTCTCTAGGTCAATATACATCAATACAAGTAGCAAGTACAATAGATGGAGTACTCTAGATACAATGAATATACAAGGTGGAAACCAAAATGATATCGCAACCCACCTATGAGCAAAAGTCTCAAGTCCAGGCAAAAGGAGCAAAAGGAGAAAGTGCGTCCGCCGCTACTGTGCTGACGGAGCGGACCTGCAAAAAGGCTGTGGCACAACGGGGGTGAGTTGCCAACTTGTGAGTAATAAATAACATCTATAGAGGCAATCGAAAGCATGCACGCAAGTGTCATAACTTAACAATACTGATATGGAATGATATACTAGCAGATATGTATGCAACATGAATAAATTTACAATACTAATCTGGCATGATTTACTAGCAGGTATGTATGCAACATGAATCAATTTAACCCGTGATCTGAATATGTTGATATGAAAGAATCTCATTATTTTCATTTTAGAAAAGATCTTTTGAAATATCAACACAATATCAATGAATCAACAGAAATCTGTGTCAGTATCGACACCTCAAACGACTATCTCAAAATCTCAAGTATCGGTATCTCAAAAATCTCGGGCTCCGGCAATCCGGACTGGCCCATCTCAAAGTATCAATATCTCAATATCTCAGGCCCACGTTCGGTATCCTCTGGATATCCGCCGCGCCAACAATGATCGGTAGGTAGTCTTCCCCTGCCAGGCTTATCGTCTACAACTCGAGCTTATTGCCCTGGGGTACCTTACCGGGCCCACCATGTACCCGAGATGGTTCATCCACTCCTCAAATCGGGTCTCGAAAACCAACAGAAAACATGAAAACTCATGGTGGACGACACATACATCACTAGAAAACCGCAACTTGCACATTTAAAAAAAAAGATAATAAGTTTATAAATTCTTGCGGTTTTCCCCAAAATCTCATAAATCTCAAGTGCTGAAATCCTCAAGAAAATCATCATAAGTGCACAAGTCAATGATAATGAATGCCTATAGTATCAACAAGTCGAACTGCAATGTATGACTAATAGGCTAGGCATGAATGAATGATGTAATGAGGTACATGCATATGACCAGCAATTCTACATGTTCATCATGAGGAATTTAAATGCATTAGCACACGTTTAAGCATTATATAAGGTGAATTTGTTCTAGATTTCAGCTTATACAAGTTATCTAGTGTTATGGCATAGAAATTACCAAGGCGTGTGTGTCCGCATGAATAGTGCTCGTGCTGCATAAAAACCCTGGCAACGGTGCAAGTGTTCTAGGAAATGAGTTCGCACATGTATGTAAATATATAGGATCATGAATGCAGCAAGATGTTTAACTAGGCAATATACTCATAAATGCTAGTACCACTAGAAGTCTTTTAAATTATCCAAACTATCGGGCGCTTTGCGCCATCCAAACGATTTTCCCACGTAGATGTTACATCTACTCACCCGTAATCTCGTGCTAGCCGGGTCCAACGACCGCTTTTCCCTTCCGCGCCGCGTCTGACGTCTCCACGATCGATCCTAGAAACACACAAGTAATACACATAAGGCTAAATCCTGCCAAAAATGCGATATCATGATCAAAGGAGAAACTCGCGTTGGAAGTTAAACGCGTGTGCACTCGATACGCCAAAACGTGTGTAACCTCGCCAGAAACAACCCTGACTCGCTGTATCGCGCACTAAACAACAAACCCAACACACAAACGCACGTGTCGCACAAGTTTAAAAAAATATCATAAAAAAGGTTTTAGGTTCCGGATTTTGACTCGAGTGGAAATATAAAAAGTTGCATATACCAAAACCCTTAAATATACAGCAGACTCCCACAGCCCAAACCCCAACACCGACACCATGATCTAGCCGCAAATTGCGGGCAGAATGAATAAAATTGCGGCCAAAAAGTGGGTTGGGGGTCTCGTGTTCTGTGTTTGTGATCTAGTTCTAGTGAGCATGCTCCAGTTAACTCAGATTTTACCTGAAGCACCCGGGTCAATAGCAGATCTTAAAATGGCTAAAATATACATTAAAATGCTAATTAACACCAATTTGAAACAATATGGTATTTTTGTGAAATCTGGGTCAAAACTTGTTTTAAATGGCCTTAAAAACACTTAGTCAAGCTATATTAGCCATAAAAATACTCACTTTGCCAAATCTCCACTTAAATCACCAATCTAGCACTAAAATCACATTAAACACTAATTTAAGCTTAATAGTCACATGTTTAGGAAAAGAAAGAAGCTAAGTTTAAAATTTATACCTCAAGTGATCCTAGGGTGCAAGAAGAAGGAGAATAAGAAGAAGGAGAAGAGGGTGGGATGTGTGTGCTACAGCAGCCGCTGCTGCTGCAGTTGTGTATGTGTGTGTGTGAAAGTGAGAGCGGGAGAGAGATGTGAGAATGAGTGTGAAAGGTTCCTAGGCACCCTAGTGAGGTCTCACAAGGCATCGAACATGCCAATTTAAAAAAAAATGGTGCCGAGAAACCCTAGACTACGGATCTTAGACTAGATGTTTAGGCGAAACTATAAACTAGTTAACTACTTAACTAGAAGTGAGAAGCTACAACCTTTGTAGATCCGGATTTCCACTTCCTTAGCTCCACGTGGGTGTCCTCTCGCTGTCCATCATGAATCCCGAACCCAATCGTTGGCTTCATCGGAGAAACGGGCGAGCTAGGTCGTCGGCTTCGTGTCAAAGACGATCTACGTCGAGGTTGCACTAGTTCAAGCTCCGACTTCACAAAGTTGTGAAACTTGTGAAGAAAACACCCAAAACAACTTGGCAAGAGGTAGAGGGTGAAGAAATAGGAGGTGGGTTCACTTTAGAATTGGATTTCTCTCACTAGAACTCAAGTTGCCATTAAAGTAGCAAGCTTTTCTTTTGAAGAAGAAGATGAAGAAGATGATAGAATATGATAAAAAACTTAATCATAATAGAAAAGAAAATGATATTTATCATATCCTAACCATGGTCAAGTGTAGAGAATTGACCATGGTTAGTGGGAGTGGTTAGGTTTAAGTATGAAGACAAAATGGCATCATTAGTAAAAGCTTCATGAAGTTTCACCATTCTTCATGATAAATGAAACCATTTTATTTTCATAAAACCAATTAATATATAATGAATGGATTAAATAATAAGTGAATAAAACATAAACCCTAACCACTCTCATAACCATGGTTCAATTCTTTTACACAAAGTCAAGTCAACATGCATCATCAAACATGATACAATCATGTGCACAAAAGCATATCACATATACAATGTGCATCAAGTGAGAAAAATCCGTTTAAAGTGAACCAATACTAGTTAATGCAAAGTAATATATCAAATATATAATTATACATTAAATCATTAAATCAACACTTGATTCAATGATCCGGTCATGTCGCACATGACCGACTAGTATTCAATGTATCGACTTATCGAATCGATCTTCGATTCGATAACTAGGTTATATCATATACAACCAATCGAAACATTAATCGCGAGAATCAAATACGGTATCACATACACGCATTATTCTCGGTCCCGCACATATCTCATATGCACTCCTATTTCGTTTCGCTTGAGCTAGGAAACCTCTGTGTAGGACTCTAAAGACTCGTCAATACGCCGGTAGCAGATGATGATCATATCAAGCACCCACAAGCCGCAAGCGGTCTGCTAAACGTAACGGCTACCCGGGTATTGAGCGATCAGAAGATCGACGAGCTAGCCCGCTCACACTCCTGCGAATCCGACCAGTAACACTTACCGTACAGTCCGGTCTATTCGTCTGATATGTCGCATATCAAGTCTAGGGGTGGTATACGTCAGACCCCAATAACCGATAAGTCGTGCCGATGTGAGGCTCATAACGGGTCGAGAAACTACTGGTAACACTTACCAGCAAATCTCTGATCAGCCCTGGCCAGGGACTTCCCTGTTACGGCCAATCGAGCACAGCGCAACATCAACCCCCAATACCGGGAGAGACGAAACCCCTCCTATCGCTCATTGCCTCCAAATGACTCGGGACTGTACCCAAAGACCACCGTTTTGCACGCCCTCATGGACGTGGTAAGGTGGAGATCAAAGCACAGTGGGAATCACACAAGACTCTATGACGATCTCGGGTCTACAGACTAACCTGTACAAGTGTCACCTGAGAACTGCCATCTGACGTGAGGTATAATACCATCTGGGAGTTCTCGGCGAGTCCGTCCAGTATACCCAGTCTCCACTGAGCACCCGTATACCATCTCTGATGTCAAACACCAATGGATATGGGATCATCCATCGCCCATCACATGGGTCGAGAAGCGTATACGCTAGTCTACTCTGGTATATCGATGCCCCGTCTCGATACACCCACGACTAGGGACCTTGAAGGATGTACTTATGGACTACCATGTGCCCACTAGTATGATCTGCATCATAGTCCAGGTAGTCAAGTACACATCCTAAGGGCTTTACCAACATGTAACTACAAGACAGTATAAAGAGACTAGTGTACATGTTAAGATAAAGAGTAACCAGATAGCATACTATCATATCGAGCAAGAAAGTCATCTCTATATATGTCCAAGCATCCAATATAATATACAACATTTGTACAATACTGGCCTCTAGGGCATACATACAACTAACAATCTCCCACTTGCACTAGGGCCAGCTGCTGTAGTATCGCATACCGAGCATCCCGAAGAGTCTCTCAAACTGTGTCTGGGGAATGGCCTTCGTGAGTGGATCCGCCGTGTTGTTCTTCGTGTCAACCCTCCTGACCTCGATCTCCCGGCGATCAACTATCTCCCGGATCAGGTGATACCGCCTCAGAATATGCCTGGATCGCTGATGGGACCTGGGTTCCTTGGCCAAAGCCACCGCTCCATTGTTATCGCAATACAAAGGTATTGGACGCTCAATGGATGGAACCACTCCAAGTTCAGTAATGAACTTCTTGATCCAGACAGCCTCTTTGGCAGCATCGTTGGCAGCGATGTATTCAGCCTCCATCGTCGAGTCTGCCACGGTTTCCTGCTTGGAACTCTTCCAGCTAACCGCCCCTCCGTAAAGGGTAAAGACAAAGCCCGACCGCGACTTAGAGTCGTCCTTATCACTCTGGAAGCTCGAATCGGTAAAGGACTCCACTTGGAGCTCTCCGTTACCATACACCAAGAACATATCTCTAGTCCTTCGTAAGTACTTGAGAATGCTCTTCACAGCTGTCCAGTGATTCTCTCCAGGATCAGCTTGATACCTGCTCACTACACTTAGTGAGTATGTTACATCAGGTCTGGTACATAGCATCGCATACATGATAGAGCCTACTGCCGAAGCATAGGGTATCCCTTGCATGCGAGCTCTCTCCAAATCAGTCTTGGGAGACATCTCTTTGGAGAGAGTGACTCCAGAGATCGTGGGCAAGTTCCCACGCTTGGACTCTTCCATACGAAACCTCTTTAGTATGGTGTCAATGTACCTGGATTGGGACAATCCCAAAATCCTTTTGGATCTATCTCTATAGATCCTGATTCCCAATATGCAGGAGGCATCACCAAGATCTTTCATCGAGAATCTTTGTGATAAGAAGAGCTTGACCGATTGCAGCATAGGAATATCATTTCCTATCAAGAGTATGTCGTCCACGTACAATACGAGGAAGACAACCTTACTCTCTGCTACCTTCTTGTAGATACAAGGTTCATCTGGATTTTTGACGAAATCAAACTCTTTGATAACGACGTCAAAGCAGATGTTCCAACTCCGCGATACTTGCTTTAATCCATAAATGGATTTAAGCAGCTTGCACACCTTCCCGCTGCTCCCACTATCTACGAAGCCCTCTGGCTGAGTCATGTACACGCACTCTTCTAAATCACCATTTAGAAAGGCGGTCTTAACATCCATTTGCCAGATTTCGTAGTCATGAAAGGCAGCAATGGCAAGCATGATTCGGATGGATTTAAGCATAGCTACTGGAGAAAAGGTTTCGTCATAGTCCACACCTGGTCTTTGACGAAAACCTTTTGCTACAAGTCTAGCTTTGAAAGTCTCCACTTTCCCATCTACACCAAGTTTCTTCTTGAAGATCCACTTGCTCCCAATGGGTTTTACCCCATCAGGAGCAACTTCCAAAGTCCATACTTTGTTGGTGTACATGGATTCCATCTCGGACCGCATTGCATCCAGCCATTTCACTGAGTCCCTACTCGTGATGGCCTGCTCGAAGCTAGTTGGGTCATCATCCTCCATGATGCAATCCTCGCTCCCACCATCCATGAGAAAATCGTAGTATCTCTCAGGTTGGCGAGGAACCCTACTAGATCGGCAGAGTGGCTGAGGTTCATTGGGAGCTACTGAATCCTCTGGTTCTACTAAATCTTCTGTTGTGTTTTGTTCAGCTGGAACCTCTTCCAGTTCTACCTCAGAGCCACTAATCTCTTTTGCAAGAAATTCCTTTTCTAAAAAGGTGGCATGTTGAGCAACAAATACTCTTTGTTCCTCACTGTGGTAGAAGATATACCCTCGCGAATGTTTGGGATATCCAACAAATTTACACAAAACAGACCTTGCCTCGAGTTTGTCCGGTTTTTGTCTTTTGACATAGGCCGGGCAACCCCATATCTTTATAAAATTAAGATATGGTCTCTTCCCTTTCCATATCTCATATGGTGTGGTAGGCACAGATTTGGTGGGAACCCTGTTCAGTAGGTATGCTGCTGTTTCCAGTGCATATCCCCAGAAGGAAACAGGTAACTCAGCTACACTCATCATAGAGCGCACCATATCTAATAGGGTGCGGTTTCTCCGCTCCGATACACCGTTGTGCTGTGGTGTATATGGAGGAGTTAGCTTAGAGAGAATCCCATTCTCTTTTAGGAAGTCCAGGAATTCAATGCTTAAGTATTCTCCTTCTCGATCAGATCGTAGGATTTTAATACTTTTTCCGGTTTGGTTCTCAACTTCTTGTTTATATTCCCTAAATTTCTCAAAAGCTTCTGATTTGTGTTTCATCAGGAACACATATCCGAATCTAGAGAGATCGTCAATGAATGTAATGAAGTATGAAGAACCATCCCTGCCATGTGTAGACATGGGACCGCATACATCACTATGTATAAGTCCCAAGAGTTCGGTAACTCTTTCTCCGTGTCCCGTAAACGGAGTTTTGGTCATCTTGCCTTTGAGACATGACTGGCAAGTGTCATAAGATGAAAATTCAAACGGATTTAAATATCCATCTTTATGCAACTTAGCTAGTCGTGTCGCATTGATGTGGCCCAGTCTACAATGCCACAAGAAGGATTCGTTGAGTTCAGAACTCTTCCTCTTGTGTGTGTTTGTTATGCTCAGAACTGTTGATTGATTTAGAACATAAATGCCATTGCACAACGTGCCTGATCCAACCAACTTTTGGTTACGGAAAATGTTCATAACATTATCCTGCAATAAAAAATTATATCCCTCTTTACTCAATAAAGAAACCGATATAATGTTGCATATCAGGTTCGGCATGTAATAGCATTCGTTCAGAACCAATGTATTACCAGTTGGTAATACAAGGTGATATTCCCCGACAGTCTTGGCTGCAACAATTGCACCATTTCCAACTCTAATGTCTTTATTACCTTCTCCAAGTTCTCTACCTTTCCTAAGCCCATGTAACTGATTACATATATAGGATCCTGACCCGGTATCTAATACCCAGGACGTGGAGCAAATGGAGAAACAGTTCTCTGTAACGAACACACCCGAAGAAAATGCATCAACATGTACTTTCTTCATTCGGGTGGCATGGGAATCCTGGTATTCCCCTATTTCCTGTTCATTCCTATAACTCTTATAAGAAGGAACGGAACCAACGTTCCCCAGCACAGTATAACATGCGGGTTCGGTCAATACATCCATATTATTATCTTGATTAAGGCATGAAATGGTCGCTACCTGGAGAGAGAGAGAAGAAAACACTTTAGCGTATGCTCGTGCAAGATCAGATTGGTTATTATCTTATCTAATCAGGATGGCTCCCACTGCTTTTTATCAAATCTTCCTCCAAACCCTAAAAGGAAAGACTAGCCGGGATTAATTACACACTACAAGTTCGCCAATCTTTCAGCCAGGCCAGTGTCGGTACTTTGAGGGAGGTCCCCCGTGCTTTCGCACGAACCTAATTAATGTAAACCTCGTTTTCCCAGAGGTGTAACCCCGTTGACACCTTTCTAGACACCTACTTGATCAGCTAATTGCAATGTGTAAAACTCTCCCAGGAGTAACTCTTACTCGCAGTGGGTATCGGGATCCAACTATCTCATAGAAGGTATGCAATCTCATTGCAAATTTCAACACTTGAAATTCCCGATAATATTTTGCCCCAAGCATCCTATGACCTTGACGGAGGTCAACAAACCACAGGGTGCAAGTCAAGTTCAACTCGTCATTTCTTGATTGAATCAAACCCACCCGCACGACCCTTGACGGAGGTCAACAAGGTCGTACGACTACCCTAATCCAATCTGCATCATATGCATAAGCAGACAAATACTAGTTAGCTACCGCACACTACGCCTTGACGGAGGTCAACAAACGTAGCACGAATACTAAGTTGGATCTATCTGAAATGACGGAGGGCTACGCCAGGTTTTTCTGAAAACCATGAGCGTAATGAACTTGATATCGTTGTAGAATCAAATGGAGTTTTAAAATGGAGTGATTTTGAGGCTTTTCTAGTTTTGCTAAAGGGGTCACTCCCGGTGAAGGGATCGTCGGCCCTTTCCTCGTCGAATGAGGTGCGGGATATATCATATATATCACTGTGCAAAGCAAAAACCCAAAAGCAGTCAAAAGCAAACCGAGTGTGTAGCATCTGCCAGTTATTGCTAAAGGAGTCACTCCCGGTGAAGGGATCTCGGTCCTTTCCTCATCGAATAAGGTGCAGGGTATATCATATATACCGCTGTGCAAAGCAAGAACTGTAGCTACCTGTTTTATTTTAAAATTCGATTCCACAACATCTTAGGTTTCTTATCTTTCATTAATCACATTAATGAAGTCACATCATTTAAATACCTAAACATCACAGATAGATATGACGTACACTTATGCCATCCGCATTCGCCTCGATGTCCCCTCGTGCACCGTTAGGTTAGGTAACTAACGACAGAGCAGGGCAGGGCTAGCGCGGGTGTAAAACATAAGTAACGTCTATATAATATATCATATATACTATATGCTATATCCATCACAGAGTCACAACACAGATATCGCAGCAGAATAAACATATGAAATATTGGATATACTAGGACGTCCGTGTTTTCAATACGAGGCAGTATAAAACACGGATTCCACGGTCGTGATGAATAGCCAATCCCACACCCCTAGACCCCTACGAGAGCGGCAAGCAACCCTGCCAATTCTAGGGTTAGGAGACCCGGACTCGACTCCTCGAGTTGGTCTCCCACTGGACCCCAGAACCCGGTTACTTGTGCTCCCCTCCTTGGGTCTATCCTAATGCGGAAAAGTAAATAATATACAAAAGGTGACAACTTCCGCTACCTGGAAGTGCCCCAAATAAAAGAATATTACATACAAGTTTTTACATGAATGAAAATGAAAAACACTCATCTCACATAAAAAACCCCGGCTATTCGAACACGACGATCCAATATAACATATCCAGCAACACATAACATCACATGTCATCAACGTAAGTAAGTATGCATACCCCAATTGTCGTTGACGTATAGCAACGAAACCGGCGATATGAACATACTACACTTACGGTCACAGAAAAGAAAGTGTAAAACTACAACAGTTGGAATCCGCAACTTCTTTAGACATCGCATGCCTAACAGATATAAATCCCGCATTTTAGTCTCATTATCGAAAACTCTTTTCAATATCATATGGGACTAAATTGCTAGATTTATAACATTCAATCAGTTATCTCATAACTACTTGTGAATTCCAATTATTGTATCACATTCCAGATAAACAGAAAATGTTAAACTTTCCGATCGAACAGTCGAATACCCAAGTTTTTCCGATACAGCTCAACACATGAAATAAGTCTAACAACATTCAGTTCGTGCCTCAGTACCGACGGTCCAGCCGTAGAAGGGTCAAGCCAACGCCTCACATGTGGCACGACGTACTGCCCCAAACCCGAAGGTTCAAAGGGCAGTTCAAGACGGTCACATAATCGAGTTAAGGTTTGTTGTCTTCTAGAGGGTCCATCGCGTTACTTGCACTACTTAGAACGTCGTTAAACTACGGAAAAATCCAACACTTGGAAATTTCCCGACAGGGGAAAAATTGGGTATTTATATCCGGTCGAACTTTTTAACATATTCTGAAAATTATCCGGAAAAACACAAAGACGAAATTTGATAATCCGATCGAAACTTTGATTCCCAATAATACCCCAGAATACTCTTCTGTATAGTCACAACAAAAATATCCCAGAAAACACAGCATTGAATTATATGAGTTACTGTGCAGAAAACATCACACAAAGGAACAGTAAGGCCGCGGAACCGCCGCATCATGCATAGCACGTGCCGCGGTTCCGTGGTGGAAAAGTTGATTCAGGCCCTCGTATTTCACAGTAATTCAAATAACACAATGCTTGATTTTCTGCATATTTTTAATTGACAAAAATCCCACTTTTTAGAAAAAGTCCAGAGAGCTATTTTGGGGTAAGGTTTTCGGTTCGTCCGGCTTTCAAACTCCGTCTAGTCTTCGCCTAAGGCTCTAGCTAGGCTCTGATATCAGTGAAAGGTTCCTAGGCACCCTAGTGAGGTCTCACAAGGCATCGAACATGCCAATTTAAAAAAAAGTGGTGCCGAGAAACCCTAGACTACGGATCTTAGACTAGATGTTTAGGCGAAACTATAAACTAGTTAACTACTTAACTAGAAGTGAGAAGCTACAACCTTTGTAGATCCGAATTTCCACTTCCTTAGCTCCACGTGGGTGTCCTCTCGCTGTCCATCATGAATCCCGAAGCCAATCGTCGGCTTCATCGGAGAAAGGGGCGAGCTAGGTCGTCGGCTTCGTGTCAAAGACGATCTACGTCGAGGTTGCACTAGTTCAAGCTCCGACTTCACAAAGTTGTGAAACTTGTGAAGAAAACACCCAAAACAACTTGGCAAGAGGTAGAGGGTGAAGAAATAGGAGGTGGGTTCACTTTAGAATTGGATTTCTCTCACTAGAACTCAAGTTGCCATTAAAGTAGCAAGCTTTTCTTTTGAAGAAGAAGATGAAGAAGATGATAGAATATGATAAAAAACTTAATCATAATAGAAAAGAAAATGATATTTATCATATCCTAACCATGGTCAAGTGTAGAGAATTGACCATGGTTAGTGGGAGTGGTTAGGTTTAAGTATGAAGACAAAATGGCATCATTAGTAAAAGCTTCATGAAGCTTCACCATTCTTCATGATAAATGAAACCATTTTATTTTCATAAAACCAATTAATAAATAATGAATGGATTAAATAATAAGTGAATAAAACATAAACCCTAACCACTCTCATAACCATGGTTCAATTCTTTTACACAAAGTCAAGTCAACATGCATCATCAAACATGATACAATCATGTGCACAAAAGCATATCACATATACAATGTGCATCAAGTGAGAAAAATCCGTTTAAAGTGAACCAATACTAGTTAATGCAAAGTAATATATCAAATATATAATTATACATTAAATCATTAAATCAACACTTGATTCAATGATCCGGTCATGTCGCACATGACCGACTAGTATTCAATGTATCGACTTATCGAATCGATCTTCGATTCGATAACTAGGTTATATCATATACAACCAATCGAAACATTAATCGCGAGAATCAAATACGGTATCACATACACGCATTATTCTCGGTCCCGCACATATCTCATATGCACTCCTATTTCGTTTCGCTTGAGCTAGGAAACCTCTGTGTAGGACTCTAAAGACTCGTCAATACGCCGGTAGCAGATGATGATCATATCAAGCACCTACAAGCCGCAAGCGGTCTGCTAAACGTAACGGCTACCCGGGTATTGAGCGATCAGAAGATCGACGAGCTAGCCCGCTCACACTCCTGCGAATCCGACCAGTAACACTTACCGTACAGTCCGGTCTATTCGTCTGATATGTCGCATATCAAGTCTAGGGGTGGTATACGTCAGACCCCAATAACCGATAAGTCGTGCCGATGTGAGGCTCATAACGGGTCGAGAAACTACTGGTAACACTTACCAGCAAATCTCTGATCAGCCCTGGCCAGGGACTTCCCTGTTACGGCCAATCGAGCACAGCGCAACATCAACCCCCAATACCGGGAGAGACGAAACCCCTCCTATCGCTCATTGCCTCCATGTGACTCAGGACTGTACCCAAAGACCACCGTTTTGCACGCCCTCATGGACGTGGTAAGGTGGAGATCAAAGCACAGTGGGAATCACACAAGACTCTATGACGATCTCGGGTCTACAGACTAACCTGTACAAGTGTCACCTGAGAACTGCCATCTGACGTGAGGTATAATACCATCTGGGAGTTCTCGGCGAGTCCGTCCAGTGTACCCAGTCTCCACTGAGCACCCGTATACCATCTCTGATGTCAAACACCAATGGATATGGGATCATCCATCGCCCATCACATGGGTCGAGAAGCGTATACGCTAGTCTACTGTGGTATATCGATGCCCCGTCTCGATACACCCACGACTAGGGACCTTGAAGGATGTACTTATGGACTACCATGTGCCCACTAGTATGATCTGCATCATAGTCCAGGTAGTCAAGTACACATCCTAAGGGCTTTACCAACATGTAACTACAAGACAGTATAAAGAGACTAGTGTACATGTTAAGATAAAGAGTAACCAGATAGCATACTATCATATCGAGCAAGAAAGTCATCTCTATATATGTCCAAGCATCCAATATAATATACAACATCTGTACAATACTGGCCTCTAGGGCATACATACAACTAACAGAGTGTGAGGGAAATAATTGGTTTGAAAAAAGAAAATGAGAGTCAACCCATTCCCTCTCTCTCTCATAATGATTACCAAGCATGGCTCAAGCCCATCATGCTTTTTCTCTCTCTCCAACTCAAGTCAACCCTTAACACAATGCTAATTATATTTTTAAAAAACTAATACACTTAATTAATTCATATAAGCCTAATTAAATGGGTTAGCCCACCATGGTCATCTAAACATGGTTTAACTCCAAACTTAGCCCTAGTTAACATGCACATGTGTGTGCAGTCCAAATTAAATTCTAATAAAATATTCAAAAATCCTGATAAAATATTTGAAAACCGATTTGGTAAACTTTTTACTAAAAACCCCACATAATAACCCCTAATCACATTCTAAGGTGTTACAATCTTCCCCCCTTAAAGAAAATTCGTCTCCGAATTTAAAATATAGCTACGCGTATCTTCAAAGTGATGAGGGAATTTCTTCCGCATCTCGCCCTCGGCCTCCCAAGTGATCTCTTCACCATTCGGGCCGCGCCAAAGGACCTTCACAGATGGCAAGGCCTTTGATCGAAATTTCTTCACCTGCCGATCTAATATCACTACAGGCTGCTCGGTGGACGAAAGATCGCACTCAAGCTGAACGGTCTGATGCTGAATCATGTGAGAAGGGTCATGAAGATATCTGCGAAGCATCGACACGTGGAATACGGGGTGAACATCCGGAAAGCTGGGTGGAAGAGCCAAACGATATGCAACTGCACCGACATGCTCGAGGATCTCGAAGGGACCCACAAATCTGGGACCAAGCTTTCCTTTTCGCCCAAATCTCATCACCCTTCATCGGAGAGACCCTCAGAAAAATGTGATCGCCAACTGCGAACTCTAGTCTGCGACGGCGTCTGCCCGCATACGATTTCTGCCTGCTCTGATCCGCTCTCATCCGATCTCGAATCAACTGTACTTTATCGGTAGTCTCCTGCACGATCTGCGGCCCCAAAATACCGCTCTCGCTGAGCTCTGTCCAACAGACAAGCGATCTACATCTCCTCCCATACAAGACCTCGAAAGGTGCCATCTGAATAGTATCCTAGAAGCTATTGTTGTAGGAGAACTCCACTAAGGGTAAATGATGATCCCAACTACCACCAAAGTCTAAAACGCATGCTCGGAGCATGTCCTCGAGAGTCTGGATAGTCCGCTCTGACTGGCCATCGGTCTGCGGATGAAATGTTGTGCTGAAACACAAACGGGTGCCCAACACCTCCTGAAGTCTCTGCCATAGTAGGCTGGTAAACTGGGTGCCTCGGTCTGACACGATACAAGTCGGGACGCCATGCAATCGTACGATCTCATCGATGTAGATCTGGGCATACTGAGCAAAACCGAAAGTGGTCTTCACTGGTAGGAAGTGAGCCGCTTTCGTCAATCGATCCACGATCTTCCAATGGAGTCGTACCCTCGACTGGTCCTGGGTAGACCCACAATGAAGTCCATAGAAATCTGCTCCCACTTCCACTCCGGAATGGGCAAAGGCTGCAACTCTCCAGCGGGCCTCTGGTGCTCGGCCTTGACTTGCTGACAAATCAGGCATCCTGACACGAAGTCTGTGATGTCCCTCTTCATTCCGTCCCACCAATAAACATCTCGCAAATCGTAGTACATCTTGGTGGAACCTGGATGAATGCTATATATCGATCTATGTGCCTCCTCAAGAATCTCACGCCGTAGTCCCTCAGAATCTGGTACACATAATCGAGTCCCAAAGCGCAGTACCCTCTGATCATCAACCAAGAACTCGGAAACTCTGCCCTGCCTAACCCGCTCCATGATCTCTGAAAGACGATCATCACTGGGCTGCGCCTCTCGAATACGGTCAAGTAATTGCGGACGTGCACGAATATGCATAAGCTGTCCCCCGATCGGAGTGAACTCGAACTGCACTCGGTTATCGCATAGAATCTGCCAATCTGCTGACGACTGCCTTTGTACGGCGCTCAAATAAGATAGAATACCTCCGGGCCTCCTACTCAAAGCATCCGCCACAACGTTCTCCTTGCCCGGATGATAAAGGATCTCGAAATCATAGTCCTTCACTAGCTCCATCCAACGGCGCTGCCTCAGATTCAGGTCTCGCTGCTGAAATATATACTTCAAGCTCTTGTGGTCCATGAATATCTGGCACGACTCTCCGTATAGGTAATATCTCCATATCGTGAGTGCAAACACCACTGCAGCCATCTTTAAATCATGGGTAGGATAGTTCTGTTCGTGTGTCTTCAGCTGCCGAGAAGCATCAGCGATAACCCTGTCGTGCTGCATCAACACGCAACCTAGTCCTACTCGAGAAGCGTCGCAATAAACCACAAATCCGCTGGATCCCGAAGGCAATGAAAACACTGGTGCAGTAGTTCGACGAGTCTTCAAATGCTGGAAGTTATGCTCGCACGCCTTGGTCCAATCAAAAGGAACTCCCTTCCGGGTCAACCCGGTCAACGGTGCAGAGATACGGGAGAAGTCCTGAACAAATCGTCGGTAGTAGCCAGTTAGGCCTAGGAAGCTGCAGATCTCTGTAACTGATGCTGGTCTGGGCCAATGCTGAACGGCCTTGATCTTCTTCGGGTCCACACATATGCCATTTCTCGTAATCACGTGACCCAAGAAATCAACGCTGTCAAGCCAAAATGCGCACTTGGAGAATTTCGCGAACAGCTGGTGCTCCCTCAAAGTCTGCAATGTGATCCGCAGGTGCTGCTCGTGCTCCTCTCGGCTCCGGGAATATACCAAAATGTCGTCAATAAACACAATGATGAACAGATCTAGATACGGCCTGAAAATGCGGTTCATCAAATCCATAAACGCTGCTGGCGCATTGGTGAGTCCGAACGGCATCACCAAAAACTCATAGTGCCCATAACGTGTGCGAAAAGCCGTCCTCGGAATATCCTCCTGCCGCACCCGCAACTGATGGTAACCGATCGTAACTCAATACTCGAAAAGTATCCCGCACCCTGAAGCTGGTTGAACAAATCATCGATACGTGGTAAGGGATATCTATTCCGTACGGTAATTTTGTTCAGCTAATAGTAATCAATGCACAAGCGCAAACTGTCATCTTTCTTCTTGACGAAAAGGACAGGAGCACCCTACGGAAATACACTAGGTCGAATAAGTCCTTTATCTAAAAAATTCTGCAACCGATCCTTCAGCTCTTTAAGCTCCCCCGGGGCCATCCGATAAGGCGGTATGGAAATAGGCCCTGTGCCGGGGATCAAATCGATGCAGAACTCGACATCGCGCTCAGGCGGTAACCCAGGCAGCTCGTCAGGGAAAACATCATGGAACTCACTAACAATCGGGACCTGGTCCAAAGGAACATCTGCAGCTCGAGTATCACAAACATATGCTAAGAATCCCTGACATCCTTTCTGTATGAGCTGACCGGCGCGAAGAGACGAAATCAAGCTGGGAAGGGTGACACCGCGGTCTCCCTGAATGACAAGGACTGGCTCCCCTGGAAAGCTAAATCTAACTGCCTTCTCACGGCAGTCCACAGATGCATAACAAGTGGCTAGCCAGTCCATGCCCAGAAGCACATCAAAGTCCAACATATCGAGGAGAATCGAATCAACCGATGAATCCCTCTCCACGATACGAATGGAACACAATCGAAACACAAAACGAGCGACAAACGACTCGCCTACCAGAGTAATAATAACAAGCGGCTGATCTAATGACGATGACTCACGGCCCAACATCGGTGAAAAGTGTGTAGATACATACGAATGTGTGGAACCTGGGTCGAATAATACTCGCGCGTTGAAAGTGTTGGAGATAGTGCCCTCAGAGTCAATTATTAGGTCACAGGTACGTGATTGTAATGATTGAGGGAGGACCTATCCCGGTAGGACAGTCTTACTCGAGATGATAGTATGCTATCTGGTTTACCTTTATCATCGTGTACTGTTTTAGGTGACCTGACATGTCGCTATTACACGTTGATAGAGCCCCTAGGATTCTTGCTTGACCACCAGCAGTATGAGGGCGATCATATAAGTGGGAGCTGGGGGGTCTATAAGCTTATCCTTAAAAGGTCCCTAGTCGTGGGAGTTTCGAGACTGGGCATCGATACTCCATTAGTAGACTAGTGTATACAGTCGAGACCCCGACGAGGGGCGGTGGCCGGTCTCACAGCCACTGGTGTCAGTTGGATCACCTAAGATGTATACAGGTGCTCATTGGGTTATGAGTACACCGGACAGGACTCGCCGGGAACATGCTAGTTGGTCATATACCAGACGTCAGATGGCAGTTCCCTGGTGACATGTGTGCAGGTTAGTTCATCGACCTGGGGATCGTCATTTGTCTCGTGTGAGTTCCCACTGTACTTTGATTACTACCCTACCACGGCTCAAAGGAGTCGTGCAAACAGGTTTTAGTTGGGTACAGTCCCGAGCCACATGGAGGCAGTGAGCGTATCTTCAGGGGTTCGTCTCTCCCGGTATTGGGGGTGAGGTCGTGCTGTGTCTAGGAGAGCCATTACACAAAGTCCTTGGCCAAGGCAAGGAGATTTACTGGTAGGTATTCCAGTAGTATCTCAGGGTGTTCTGGGCTACACTCCGACACGACTTGTACCGCTTTTGGGGGTCTGACTTTTACCAACCCCCTAGGCCCGCCATGCGATGCTCATAGACGAACGGACCGGACTGCACGGATATTGTCACTGACAGGCTCAGTTGGGTGTCGGGGTGAGCTTCCTCATCGACGTCCCATTTGGTCAGTACCTGGTAGCCCGTCACGTATTGGCTTATACCTCTGACGTGCTAGTGGTTAAATCCACAACCAAGGTGTTGACGAGTCTTTAGAGTCCCCCACATTCAGTTACTCAGCTTTCGGGCGAAAGGTTGTAGAGGCCGTATGGAGATATGGCAGGGTCCGATCAGATACGTGCGGTATTGCACGGATCAGGATCGGACAGTCTGTACTATAGGCCGTATGGTGATATGGCAGGGTTCGATCAGATACGTGCGGTATTGCACAGATCAGGATCGAACGGATATTACTAGCCGGCTTTGGTATAAGCCGGATCCTAGTATAGTACAGTGTAGATTTTGTCTCATTGCATTTGTATTTCGGTCGGAATACAAATGCGGGTGTGTATGCACAGTATCGGGGTTTTCCTGTAATTTATTACGGGACCAGTTTTCTGGAGTTGCCAGTTTGCTTTCCGTTTCGGCCAATTTCTATTGTTCCGTTCATTGGCCGAAGATTGGTGGAGGAGGGTTTATTTGCATTGTTGCAAATAGGCTTTTTGTGGAGGGGGTCTTTGCTTATTGTAGCATCATGATGGTTTTCATGATATGCACCATTCCTTGACCTTGATTTCTTCATGATGGCATGACTTTTTGAGTCATCATGGTTCATGATGGTTGGACTTCATGAGTTGATGGTTGTGTGGAGTGTTGGCTTAGTTTTGTGATCATGGTTGCTTATGATAACCATTCCTCTCTCTCTCTCTTGTTTGATTGATTTGGTCACCTCCCCTTTGACTTTTCCCTCTCTCCAATCACACAAGAGAAATGGGGGGGGGGGGGCGGCCACTTTTCTTGGATGGTTGATTGATTCATTTGGTGTGGCATTTTTGGTTCATATATATTGTGCTAAGAAAAGAGCTCTCAAGTTGATCTCCAAAATCCTTTCTTTCCTCCACCAAAAATGGCAACCTCCACTACCCCAAAAGAGACACAAGTTCTACTACACATTCTACAGCGAATCTTGGGCACGTCGATCAGCCGGCTTCGTGCCCGAGTTGCCTCGGCATTGAGGTGGGAGCCCGTAAACAAAGTAGGCGATGTGGTGCACTTCCGGCGACGAGGAGGAGACGGGACATTCCGCAGGAGATCGGGACGATGGCGAGAAGACCGGAGGACTTGGATCGTCGGTATATCTCTAACCCATCTTCTAGTTAGCTTAGACTTGTTAATGGTTACGATCCGGGTGTTTAGTGCGCGGTGGTGCCGGTTTGCTAAGTCCGCAAAAATTAAAGTTTTTCACCGCTTCCGCATTCCGGCGTCGGATTGACGGCCGGGGCGCCGCCGTGCACTTACAGTGGTATCAGAGCCTCGCCATTAACTTAGTCTAACTTTGTGTAATGTGTTTGCATTTCCGATCGATCAAAAAGTTCCAAAACTGCATTTTAGTTCGCATCAGTTTCTGTTGAAAATTTTTGGTCTCGAAAATTTTTTCAGGTTATAAAATATTGATGTACTGGAAACTCTAAGAGTTCTGTAAAAATTTGACGAAGTAACTCCACAGTTGGAGCGCGGAACCGCCGCGAAAACCCCATTTGTGCGGCCCTTCCGCCGCGCACTATTCACATCACTTCACCATTTTTTTACAGAGGCCTTCTGGGCTTAAAATATGGGCTTTGGAATATTAAAGTTGGGCCAATTGTTTCTGTGAGTGCTACAGTTTTCTTTGGGGCCCACTTGTTAATTGTTTGATCAATCGGAAATTTTTTAAACACATTTTTCACAGTATTTACATTATATCTGCGACCGTGAATGTCACTCGATCGGTAAATCCGGTCTAACTGCTATAGCCCGGTTAGACGGATCTGCGAACGTGACTTTCACGTTGATGTTCTATGTATTTACTGTGATGTTGCGGATCGGTCGTGGGGGATAGCCTGGATGCAATGCTAGTACTGTGCTGTTGTATTATGTACATTTGATATTGCGGGGCGAGCGTCCGACATGTGGACTGCCGTCACTGCCTGATTGTATTATTATTTTGGGGCACGACCTGGTTGCGGTCGATGTACCCGGTGTATGTATATTTTACTTTCTGTACTAGGATTGCCCCGCGGAGGGGTGCACGGATAGCCGGGTTCTGGAGGGCAACAAGCCCGCATCTCATGGCATTGAGACGGAGAGGGCTTCACTCTAGGATTGGCGGGCTATTCGCCGCACTCGTAGGGGGTACAGGTTGACCCAGGAGGGGTGCCCAAGTTGCCGGATTCCGTGAAGTGCTGGGTGGTCCATTCACGGCGCTGAAGGGGGCTGCCTCGCTTCAGGTTTTGGCGGGTGACTTGCCGCGCCCGTAGGGGTCTAGGATTTCATTGCACAGGCTATCCACACGACCAGGGGAACGTCGGGTTTCAGCGGCTCTGTGAAACCCGGGGATCCCAGATATCTGTATTGTTTCTGTGATGCTGTACATTTTCTGTGATGTTGCATTTTTATTCACGCCTTGAGCGAATATAATATATTGGTATATATATTAGTAGATGTAGTATATGTTTTGCATCCGCGCTAGTCCAGTCCCCGCTCTGTCGTTAGTAAGCTAACCTAACGGGTAATGACGGGACCCAGTGGCGAATGCGGATGGCATATACGTACATCAGTATATTTTCGTTCATTTTGGTGTGATCAATTGATGGGACTGCATTGATTCGGATCAATGCAAGTTAAAAAAAAAAACCTAATCTGATGTTGTTGGAACACTTTTTCAAAAAGCTGTTATTGCAAGGACGTTCACTTTTGTTTTGCATCGTGGTATTCATTTGGAATATCCTGCTCCTCAGTCGACGAGGCAAGGGCCGAGATCCCTTCACCGGGAGTGACCCCTTGGACAAAAAGTTTGCGTCAGGGCATTAACTTCACTATAGCCGATTGCTTTTGCTTTGCATCGTGGTATTCAGTTGGAATATCCTGCACCCCATTCTACGGGGAAAGAGCCGAGATCCCTTCACCGGGAGTGACCTCTTTAGCAACGGTTTTCGTCACTATATTTTTAAAAGCTATCCGTTCCTTCGACGATATCAAGTTCTTTACGTTAAAGGTTTTCGCCAGAAACCATTCGTAGCCCTCCGTCGTTTCATATGGGTAGTCAATAGTATTCAAGCTGTGTTTGTTGGCCAAAGTCAAGGCACAGTGTTTGGTAGCTGTTAGTTATTCATATGCAGCATAGATAGATGCGTTGGTTTGGAACAGTCGTATAGCCTTGTTGGCCAAAGTCAAGGGCTTGTGCGGGTGGATTCGAATCAACCTGGAGAATGACGGGTAGAACTTGACATGTGACTTATGATTTGTTGGCCAAAGTCAAGGTCATAAGAGCATGGGGCAGAAATCACATCGGGAGTTTCAAAAGAACTGAAACTTGTCAGATATGCGCATACCTTCTGGAGTGTGATAGCGTGAGCGGATTCCGTCACGTTATCATGCAATGATAGTTGGATCCCGATTCCCACTGATGAGTTGGTATACTCCTCGGGTAACCCCGACTAATTCTTCTTTCAGGTTTGGAGGAGAATTTGAGGTACAGTGGGAGGATTCCAGATTAGATAAATTGGTAACCATTCTGATCTAGGTTAGAGTGCACGCTGAGTGTTTCTTTTCTCTCTCTCTTTGGCAGCGACCATTGACCCGACCCTAAGACTTTGACTCAGTGACCAAGTTGACCGAACCTTCTTAAACACCGGCTTTTGGATTGTCAGAGTTGCAGACCTCATTGCCACTCCTACTTTTACCCTTTTTCTCCAGGACACCCCGTATTACTACGAACGTCCACTTCCATTGGACAAAACCATCGTATGGTTAGATACGAACTCGAAAGAATTTATTCGAGGATGGTTTCCGGTTCTGGAGAAAACGGATAGGATTATTCAGTTGTCTTTTCCTTTTACCCTCTCTCAGGTTACGAGTACTCCTTGGTTTAGGGGTAGTACACCTATTACGCAAATTGGATTGTCTTCTTCCAAACCTTAGGCTGGTGCCGACCGGTAGGGAATGAAGAAAACCAATTAGCATAACGATGGTGTGCAGAAGGTATTAAGTTCAGACAAAGCAAGGGATTAGTAAGAGGGCAAAGTAAATTGCAACAGATATTCACGACCAAACCAAATATTTCATTACCACTCCCACATCACCTTTGTATTTCTCCAGGACACTCCGTATCACTACGAAGATCCACAGTTTATTTGGATACTCCATCGTATGGTTATATACGAACTCGAATGGAACTTGTTCCAGTTCGGGGATGGATTCTGGTTCAGGAGAAATAGGAATAAGGTTTATTCGGTTGTCTTTTATCTTCACCCTCTCTCTCATTGCGAGTGTTCCTAGGATGCGGACAGTACACCCATTATGCTTATTAGATAGTCTTCTTCCAAACCATAGGCTGGTGCCGAACGGTAGGGAAAGAAGAAAACCATTTGGCCTAAAAGGGTGTGCAGAAGGTAAAGACTAAAGACATATGAAGGGATTTGGAGAGGTGGCAAAGAACTATACGGTTACAGTCGTGAATCTGGAAGAGGCATTACTAGGAATACCAGAATAACCCATCGGAACATTTCAATGTTTCAGTTTCACTGTGTAATGTTAAAGGAAAACTGATTTCCCGATTAGATACTTACTCCAGGGTATGTATTTACCAGGTACGATTCTCACATCTGTATGGTTTTACAGATGATGAGTGGGAGTAAGTTGTTGGGAATTGGGTGATTATCCTCATTATATCGGGATTCGTTGTAATCGGTGATATTTGAGGAAATCACCTGGGCTGTTTGCCGGTCGGCAAATATTTGGTTTTGAATATCCACTGTTATGCACCAATTTCAAATTGATATATCTGTACGTCTATTTTCATAGAGTGAGATATACCTTTCTGAAATTATGTCTACGACATTTACCTATATCAGTGAATGGTTAGGTAAGGAGCATTAAACAGCGGTGTAATTCTTCTTAACCATAAGTACAGTTTTCAACCTACGACACACAGTGAATGAGTTATCAGACTCAAGGGACTTATACAGAGTATTGTATGTTGTCCAGTGTCCATTAGGACAGAGGGGTTGGTCCTCGTACTATATTCGGTTTACTTATGACTTCTCTAGTTTTTAGACAAGTGTTTCGTGGAAACACAGGGTCCGAATTTTGAGAAGTTATAGGTATTTGAATAGAGTAGAGAACCAGGTGTAGCAAGTATCGGGATTCTTCAAAGAGATCGAAGATGTAGATACTTGTGTATGGTATTCAGTTGATAGTAATGATAAAGAGATCTTGCTTCTCTTTCAGGTTACTCATAATTGGAAGTATTCCTAAGATTGAGTAACGCTGATCGGCCTCCTTCCATTTAGTTGACATGCGCTGGGGACAGCTGCATGATTTGAATCTGGTTCAATTAAATCAGTGCCTCTGTTTCTATATTGGATATAGAACAGTTCATATCTTAACGATGTTAAGGTACGGGGAGTTGTCCGGTTTATGATTAAAACCAGACACTGGACAACTCAAGGCACGTTTCTGTAATGGCTGTTTGTGGGTTGACCCAGGCTATGACGCGGGTTGACTTTCTACCATCTGGAAGATCAATAGCAATATTGTTCTTGATTCGCCACAGTTTTAAATTAAAAATGGATTTTTTCAGGAAAACAGTAGTGGGAGTATGGTAGAACTGGAAGTGATTCCAGAACCACAAACGATTACTGAAGATTTGATAAGGAACCTTAAGATTCAATCTGAATTGACATTCCATTGGCCACTCCGCAGATAAGGTGGGTAACTTCAGGCACCCGAGAGGTACTACGGTAGCCTCAAGGACGGTGACAGGGAAGTTCTTGTTTACCCACAATTACCATTGCTGTTGTTCCAGGCTGCGAGACCTGGCGGGAGGATGAGTATAGCGTCATTCTAAACTAGTTTTAGAAGTGCACGTCTATATGACTCTGCCAGAGGGTTGTCGTAGTCAGTGGGAGCAGCGGAAGCATTGGTGGACAGGTAGCTTATGTCTATTTACAGACTGAAGCACCAGTAGCGGAGATAGATCATCTATTTCTGACGTGACAGTCATGGGTTTGACTTCATCAGAATAGGGGATGGATCTGTTGAGAAGGTAGTAGGGTGTGATATCCTGGTATTTGGATGACATACACAAAGTAGGAAAGGAAACTCCTATACTACGATCGGTTATACTTTGGTCGTCACACAGTGGTTTCTCCACATGGACTTGGACATTATATCTGACATACTGGTTACTAGATCTATGGTCTTAGATCTAGATTTGGGTGGTTTCCCAATCAGGGTACTTGACAGCATTCTAAGAGTATTTAGGATGGACGACTCCTGGCACGGTAGTGTACCTGCAGGTAACGGAGTCACCCTCTCTAAAGGTGTCTTACAGACTAAAGGGGAGAGGGATGTGCATGATTGGCAGATCACTTGCTTAGGCAATTGAGTCAATCATGAGATGTCAAGTACCACACCAGATATTGTTCTTGCACTAGATGCAATAAGTTGACATTAATCCAATCCTGGAGAAACAGTCGGAAGCAGTTTTAGAACATAAGTGGATGTTCTAGGGATATGATAACGACAGCCTCATTCGGGAAACAGTTATCATTCCAGGCTTCCAAGGTGACATGGACGACAAGGAGGTTGTCAGAGCTATAGTTTTCCTTCTGATGAGGGGCAGTATTTTGGACAGGTGGTCCAAGGCAATACTGAGGGTGGCATGGCGCAGGATACTGATTAAGTTCAGTTGACGATACAGTCTAAGAAGTTTGGATTTGGAGTTCATTTATGAGCTATGTCCCATCAGACATCCAGACACATTCTAAGACAGGTATTGCTCATTTCGGGAGATGGGTTTCTCCGCGAACTTGAGATATAGAGAGACATGGAAAGAGACAACAAGGCGGATCCACTCACTGAGGCTGTTCCTCGAACGCAATAGTTTCGCAAACGAGCTTTGTGAGACTGACTAGTAGAGGAGTTGGGTGTTCGGTATCACACGGGCTGTGAGTATGCGACATCGCAATAATTAGCCTTGAGTGCAAGTGAGAGATTGTTGGAGATAGTGCCCTCAGAGTCAATTATTAGGTCACAGGTACGTGATTGTAATGATTGAGGGAGGACCTATCCCGGTAGGACAGTCTTACTCGAGATGATAGTATGCTATCTGGTTTACCTTTATCATCGTGTACTGTTTTAGGTGACCTGACACGTCGCTATTACACGTTGATAGAGCCCCTAGGATTCTTGCTTGACCACCAGCAGTATGAGGGCGATCATATAAGTGGGAGCTGGGGGGTCTATAAGCTTATCCTTAAAAGGTCCCTAGTCGTGGGAGTTTCGAGACTGGGCATCGATACTCCATTAGTAGACTAGTGTATACAGTCGAGACCCCGACGAGGGGCGGTGGCCGGTCTCACAAGCCACTGGTGTCAGTTGGATCACCTAAGATGTATACAGGTGCTCATTGGGTTATGAGTACACCGGACAGGACTCACCGGGAACATGCTAGTTGGTCATATACCAGACGTCAGATGGCAGTTCCCTGGTGACATGTGTGCAGGTTAGTTCATCGACCTGGGGATCGTCATTTGTCTCGTGTGAGTTCCCACTGTACTTTGATTACTACCCTACCACGGCTCAAAGGAGTCGTGCAAACAGGTTTTAGTTGGGTACAGTCCCGAGCCACATGGAGGCAGTGAGCGTATCTTCAGGGGTTCGTCTCTCCCGGTATTGGGGGTGAGGTCGTGCTGTGTCTAGGAGAGCCATTACACAAAGTCCTTGGCCAAGGCAAGGAGATTTACTGGTAGGTATTCCAGTAGTATCTCAGGGTGTTCTGGGCTACACTCCGACACGACTTGTACCGCTTTTGGGGGTCTGACTTTTACCAACCCCCTAGGCCCGCCATGCGATGCTCATAGACGAACGGACCGGACTGCACGGATATTGTCACTGACAGGCTCAGTTGGGTGTCGGGGTGAGCTTCCTCATCGACGTCCCATTTGGTCAGTACCTGGTAGCCCGTCACGTATTGGCTTATACCTCTGACGTGCTAGTGGTTAAATCCACAACCAAGGTGTTGACGAGTCTTTAGAGTCCCCCACATTCAGTTACTCAGCTTTCGGGCGAAAGGTTGTAGAGGCCGTATGGAGATATGGCAGGGTCCGATCAGATACGTGCGGTATTGCACGGATCAGGATCGGACAGTCTGTACTATAGGCCGTATGGTGATATGGCAGGGTTCGATCAGATACGTGCGGTATTGCACAGATCAGGATCGAACGGATATTACTAGCCGGCTTTGGTATAAGCCGGATCCTAGTATAGTACAGTGTAGATTTTGTCTCATTGCATTTGTATTTCGGTCGGAATACAAATGCGGGTGTGTATGCACAGTATCGGGGTTTTCCTGTAATTTATTACGGGACCAGTTTTCTGGAGTTGCCAGTTTGCTTTCCGTTTCGGCCAATTTCTATTGTTCCGTTCATTGGCCGAAGATTGGTGGAGGAGGGTTTATTTGCATTGTTGCAAATAGGCTTTTTGTGGAGGGGGTCTTTGCTTATTGTAGCATCATGATGGTTTTCATGATATGCACCATTCCTTGACCTTGATTTCTTCATGATGGCATGACTTTTTGAGTCATCATGGTTCATGATGGTTGGACTTCATGAGTTGATGGTTGTGTGGAGTGTTGGCTTAGTTTTGTGATCATGGTTGCTTATGATAACCATTCCTCTCTCTCTCTCTTGTTTGATTGATTTGGTCACCTCCCCTTTGACTTTTCCCTCTCTCCAATCACACAAGAGAAATGGGGGGGCCGGCCACTTTTCTTGGATGGTTGATTGATTCATTTGGTGTGGCATTTTTGGTTCATATATATTGTGCTAAGAAAAGAGCTCTCAAGTTGATCTCCAAAATCCTTTCTTTCCTCCACCAAAAATGGCAACCTCCACTACCCCAAAAGAGACACAAGTTCTACTACACATTCTACAGCGAATCTTGGGCACGTCGAGTAGCCGGCTTCGTGCCCGAGTTGCCTCGGCATTGAGGTGGGAGCCCGTAAACAAAGTAGGCGATGTGGTGCACTTCCGGCGACGAGGAGGAGACGGGACATTCCGCAGGAGATCGGGACGATGGCGAGAAGACCGGAGGACTTGGATCGTCGGGTATATCTCTAACCCATCTTCTAGTTAGCTTAGACTTGTTAATGGTTACGATCCGGGTGTTTAGTGCGCGGTGGTGCCGGTTTGCTAAGTCCGCAAAAATTAAAGTTTTTCACCGCTTCCGCATTCCGGCGTCGGATTGACGGCCGGGGCGCCGCCGTGCACTTACAGAAAGAACATACTGGCAAGGTATGTATCACAACGGCATTGGATGCCTGTGCATCCTGCGAGTCAAAGCGAATACTCCGGCCTGTCCCCCACCAATAGCTGGCTGACCTCTGCCTCGGCTTTTGCCTCCTCGTCCTCTCTGAACAGGACCGCCGCGTCTACGGCATCTGGGGGCGTCTAACTGACATGGAGCACCACCAGGGGTAGGAAGTAGAGCTCTCTGAGGAGGTGGTGAAGGTAGTAAAGTCACGTGTGGAACTGTCACCGCTCCATGTCGTCTCACCATACAGTCTCTGATATGATGGTATGGACACCCGCACCCAAAACATCCTGGCGACGCCTTCTGGCCCTGCGGATAAGAACCAAATAGCTGACCCCGTCTGACTCCTCTGCCGCCACCATCTCTCATAAAGAATCTGTCACGATGCCTCTGAGCTGGCATATCGGTACGAATCTTCTTCGGCCCAGAAACGACCGAAGTCTCTGAAATGCGTGCCTCCATCCATAAGGTCGTGTCCATAACAACTGCATAAGTGTCGAAGTACTGGGCGCCGATGGCAAGGAATAACTGTGTGTCGAGTCCCTGCATAAACCTCTTTACCCTGTTCTCTTCAGTATCAACCAAGTACGGAGCATATCTGGACAACTGCGTAAACTGGACATCGTACTCGGACACTGTCATCCCTGGAGTCTTGCGCAAAGTCTCAAAACTATGAGCTCGAGCATCACGAACGCTCTCTGGAAGGAAACGAGCTAGAAATACTGCTGTGAACTTGGCCCAAGTCATAGGAGGTAGACCTGCAACTCGACCTCTCTCGACCGACTTACACCATGTCTGCGCAAGGCCTTCTAGACGGAAACTCGTAAACTCCACCCATCTATCGTCGGAACATCTGAGCGAACGGCAAATCCTAGCTAATTTGTCAAGGAATGTCTGCGGATCCTCCGCTGCATCTGCGCCGGTGAAGACTGGGGGTCTCAGCCTCATGAAATCCTGTAGTGATACTGGTATAGCCACGGTAGTAGTAGGAGCAACTGTCTGGGCAGCAGGTACAATCGTAGTCTGTGCTGTGGTAGGTACTTCCTCCGATCTTGGTGCACGACTGGCCTCTACTACGGATCCCACCATCTGTCGTAACTCCTGCATACCTTCCATCATCTGTCGTAACTCCTCCATACCAGACTCTAGCCTATCCATGCGGCCTGGGGAAGGCGGATCAGTGCTCGGTCCTCGTCTCGGACGAGCCTGCTCGGATCTCATCTCTGGCGGCAACCTTTTGTGCCCTCGTAGCCTTCGGCGACATAGTGGATGGTACAGGAAATAGGATAATAAGAACAGTGCAATAGAATCATAGGATACACGAAATTGAAGAAGGAATTTCAAGCAAGTATATCCTAAAGTCTCTTAGGCGGAGTATCGTATCGCAAGTATGCCGCGGACATACACACGCTACGTTACCCTGCTTAAGTCACTTGCTCCATCTACCAAGGGTCATCCTACACTCAGAAACGTAAAACCTATCGCTCCGATACCATATTTGCCACGACCCACCCCCAAACACAGATGGTATTATCCGCTCTGGCCGAAACCGCACGGTTTTGTCCCTTTGAATGAACCCGGGGCTACTTCCCAGTAGGTCACCCATCCCAGAATTTCTCTGGCTCAAGAACGCTTAACTATGGAGTTCTTCAAACTCCGGAGTTCCGATTCATTCAAAAGGCGCCTATGTGTTTTATGAGTGGTATCATTCCATTTATAGTTCAGATCGTGCCCACTTTCGGAATGGAATTCGATACTCCCCATTGTTCTAGTGGATCCCCGTGTGCATCCGTATCGGTTACATCCCTACCTCGATACCGGATAACACCTCACTTCTTACGGGGTAGGTGGTATTCAGCCCCAACTCCACCTGGGGTATTACATTCCCCCACTTAGAACAATGGTTCGTCCTCGAACCACAGACCTACTTTTGAGGGACCGGCTCTGATACCAACTTTGTCACGACCCGAAAGGTACGGTACGTGACTGGCACTTAAATTAAAAAACGTCTCAAGGCGTACGTAATCTAAGTAAGCCGAAGCCCAGAAATCAAAACCCATTTAAGCAATAGAGTGAAGGAGAACCAATTTATTGAAAACGATTTTAATCAGATACGTCACATCAAGCTTTTATAAAAGCAACATCCATTTTTCCGAAAATTTCGGCAGAGTCTCCTTTGTAAAAACTGGCCCCTAAACGGGTAAAAAACAGGAATATATGAATAACATGAAATAAGGCATCCCCAAGCGGGAGCTAGCTCTTCGCCGAAGCGGACTCAAATCCCACGCAATGTAAATCATCAATGTGCAAAAATAATCATTAATAAAGGCATAAGTAATAAGCATCATGTCGGCTCAAGTGAGCTTGACCCAAAGATACAACATAAATGTCCACAAATCTCACTGTCTCATCTCTAGGTCAATATACATCAACATAAGTAGCAAGTACAGTAGATGGAGTACTCTAGATATAATGAATGTACAAGGTGGAAACCAAAATGATATCACAACCCACCTACGAGCAAAAGTCTCAAGTCCAGGCAAAAGGAGCAAAAGGAGCAAGTGCGTCCGCCGCTACTGTGCTGACGGAGCGGACCTGCAAAAAGGCTGTGGCACAACGGGGGTGAGTTGCCAACTCGTGAGTAATAAATAACATCTATAGAGGCTATCGTAAGCATGCACGCAAGTGTCATAACTCAACAATACTGATATGGCATGATATGTATGCAACATGAATAAATTTACAATACTAATCTGGCATGATTTACTAGCAGGTATGTATGCAACATGAATCAATTTAACCCGTGATCTGAATATGTTGATATGAAAGAATCTCATTATTTTCATCTTAGAAAAGATCTTTTGAAATATCAACACAATATCAATGAATCAACAGAAATCTGTGTCCAGCGTCGACACCTCAAACGACTATCTCAAAATCTCAAGTATCGGTATCTCAAAAATCTCGGGCTCCGGCAATCCGGACTGGCCCATCTCATAGTATCAATATCTCAATATCTCAGGCCCACGGTCGGTATCCTCTGGATATCCGCCGGGCCAACAATCACCGGTAGGTAGTCCTCCCATGCCAGGCTCATCGTCTACAACTCGAGCTTATTGCCCCGGGGTACCTTACCGGGCCCACCATGTACTCGAGACGGTTCATCCACTCCTCAAATCGGGTCTCGAAAACCAACAGAAAACATGAAAACTCATGGTTGACGACACATACATCACTAGAAAATCGCAACTTGAACATTTAGAAAAAAGATAATAAGTTTATAAATTCTTACGGTTTTCACCAAAATCTCATAAATCTCAAGTGCTGAAACCCTTAAGAAAATCATCATAAGTGCACAAGTCAATGTTAAAGAATGCCTATAGTATCAACAAGTCGAATTGCAATGTATGACTAATAGGCTAGGCATGAACGAATGATGTAATGAGGTACATGCATATGACCAGCAATCCTACATGTTCATCCTGAGGAATTTAAATGCATTAGCACACGTTTAAGCATCATATATGGTGAAATTGTTCTAGATTTCAGGTTATACAAGTTATCTAGTGTTGTGGCATAGCAATAACCAAGACGTGTGTGTCCGCATGAATAGTGCTCGTGCTGCATAAAAACCCTGACAATGGTACAAGTGTCCTAGGAAATGAGTTCGCACATGTATGTAAATATATAGGATCATGAATGCAGCAAGATGTTTAACTAGGCAATATACTCATAAATGCTAGTACTACTAGAAGTCTTTTAAATTATCCAAACTATCGGGCGCCTTGTGCCATCCAAACGATTTTCCCCCGTAGATGTTATATCTACTCACCCGTGATCTCGTGCTAGCCGGGTCCAACCACCGCTTTTCCCTTCCGCGCCGCGTCCAACGTCTCCGCGATCGATCCTAGAAACACACAAGCAATACACATAAGGCTAAATCCTGCCAAAAATGCGATATCATGATCAAAGGAGAAACTCGCGTTGGAAGTTAAACGCGTGTGCACTCGATACGCCAAAACGTGTGTAACCTCGCCAGAAACCACCCTGACTCACTGTATCGTGCACTGAACAACAAACCCAACACACAAACGCACGTGTCGCACAAGTTAAAAAAAGTATCGTAAAAAAGGTTTTAGGTTCCAGATTTTGACTCGAGTGGAAATATAAAAAGTTGCATATACCAAAACTCTTAAATATACAGCAGACTCATATAGCCCAAACCCCAACACCAGACACTACGATCTGGCCGCAAATTGCGGCCAGAATGTATAAAATTGCGGCCAAAAAGTGGGTTGGAGGTCTCGTGTTCTGTGTGTGTGATCTAGGTCTAGTAAGCATGCTTCAGTTAACTCAGATTTTAACTGAAGCACCCGGGTCAATAGCAGATCTTAAAATGGCTAAAATCTATATTAAAACGCTAATTACCACCAATTTGAAACAATATGGTAATTTTATGAAATTTGGGGCAAAACTTGTTTTAAATGGCCTTAAAAACAATTAGTCAAGCTATATTAGCCATAAAAATCCTCACTTAGCTAAATCTCCACTTAAATCACCAATCTAGCACTAAAATCACATTAAACACTAATTTAAGCTTAATAGTCACATGTTTAGCAAAAGAAAGAAGTTAAGTTTAAAATTTATACCTTAAGTGATCCTAGGGTGCAAGAAGAAAGAGAAGAAGAAGGAGAAGAGGGTGGGGTGTGTGTGCTGGTGCAGCAGCTGTTGCTGTTGCCTGCTGTTGCTGCTGCTGATGCTGAAGCTGTTGCTGCTGTAGTTGTGTGTGTGTGTGAAAGTGAGAGGGAGAGAGAGATGTGAGAATGAGTGTGAGGGAAATAATTGGTTTGAAAAAAGAAAATGAGAGTCAACCCATTCACTCTCTCTCATAATGATTACCAAGCATGGCTCAAGCCCATCATGCGCTCTCTCTCTCTCTCTCCAACTCAAGTCAACCCCTAACACAAAGCTAATTATATTTTAAAAAACTAATACACTTAATTAATTCATATTAACCTAATTAAATGGGTTAGCCCACCATTGTCATCTAAACATGGTTTAACCCCAAACTTAGCCCTAGTTAACATGCACATGTGCGTGCAGTCCAAATTAAATTCTAATAAAATATTCATAAATCTTGATAAAATATTTGAAAACTGATTTAGTAAACTTTTTACTAAAACCCCCACATTAAAGCATAATAACCCCTAATCACATTCTAAGGTGTTATAGACACGTAAATCTTCATATCTCAGGTGCCGCATACTCTAGTCGGCCCTCATATCCATCTCATGACTTCGGTCGGTATCCTCCGGATAACCACCGAGTCCAAATACTATCACCGGTAGGTACTGCTCCCCTGCCAGGCTCACCGCCTAACAATACGAGTCTTCTTGCCCCGGGGTACCTCACCGGGTCCACCATATACCCGCAGACGGTGCCTACCGCTCCTTGAATCGGGTTTCACATGCCAATCTCAGAACCGAGAAAAACACATGGTGGACGTCTCGAAATATCATATCAAGAGAAACCAGGTTTTTAAAACAATACATACATTCTTTTGAAATATAACCACGGTTCTCATGAAAACAACATCTCAATGCGTAAAATCGTAAAGCATGATGTATACAACATATAACAGAAATGTGAGCATATCAGTGTTTCATGAAACATAGAACAGTGATGTGAGCATGGGCCTATCATAATAATGTGAGCATAGCAAGTATATCATGCAACATAGCATAATGATGTGGCAATTCTACTGTGTAAGTGACATAGAAATTATCGATGATGAAAGTGTGTGAGCCGGCAAATCTGTGTAAGTGTAACATACGCATCATCGATAATGGTGTAGATGTACTAGCATAAGTATATAGAATGCAATGAGAATAACATGAGCGTAACATAAAGTGCATCGTACGCGAAGTGCTAACAAGTATACGTATCTACGATATATCCGAGTCGGTGAATCTATCAATCGGCATCCAGCCTCACAACATCACATACGATATAATACATCGTACGACATCCTCTAGTCAAGGGTAGGGATCAATCATCAGATACATTCATCACGTACGGTAATCTATCGTACGACGGCATTAAATAATTAGGGATTCTATCAACTTATATGACAATGAGGGTACGGACCTAACGTCTCGTATGGCATATCACTCATGATTCACAACATTATATATCTATATACCTATATCCCAGGTCACATCCATATAAAACTCATATCATGGTACCGGCAAAGGTATCAATCATCTCATATCGACTCGCATCCTTATAACGACATATCAAACCAAGTCATCGTATCTCATTGTACACTCTTTTCATCACATCAATATCTCACATCAAGTCATTTTATACATACATTCTATCTAATAAATCTTATGTCATGCTACTCTAAATCTCATACTTAATCTCGTGCAACTGCATATCTATATATCGTGATTCACATTCACTTTTCTTATCCTTATATATCAATTCGAGACATCATTTCTATCATATCATGTCAAAGAGTCATATCCATATAGCTTTCATCTCATATCTCGATATATATATTTAATCATTCATATTATCTCAACAATCTTTTTAACTATGTCCATAGTATTCTAATATATGTTTTCTTAACCATATTCTATATATCGGTTTCCATCAAAGTTTGCGGGGGTGCTATACGCCATCCACCCGACTTCCCCCGTAGATATAAATCCACTCACCTGCGGAACTCCTTGTTCAGTCATAGTCGATGCGCTTCGCCATTTCAGAGTCCACGTGAAGGTACCTACAACAATACACAATCGCAAATGCTATTAACATCAAATCCGGAAAACCAATACGGCACACGGTGCGCTCATAGGTTAGAACCTATAGCCTACGTATGCAAAAACAACCAAACAACCCTCGTATTACCGTACAAACATCAAACTTCCCAATACAATATCAAATCTCAAATCCCAAATTCATGAATCACAAATACCATATTCAGCAACCTAGGAAAATGGTCCCAGATTTAGTCTGAGGTAAAATCAGGCCAAACCAGCAGTACAGTGGGGTTGTATAGGGGGTATGTGAGCTACAGACCAAACCTAGACACAGTCATCCTCAAAGAGGCCAGCCACATGCTTACCAAAACCGGCCTGCTTAGCCAATACTGCACCGTTCTGGTTCGTCTTCTCAGGGTAGTCTCCTATGGGTCTAACTAGGTCTTTGGAGTTGCTAGTTTTTCTCAGAAACTTCCCAGGTTGCCCCAGATTCCCTGTAGGCCAACACAACCTCACAAAGCCGACACGGGTGAATTCCTAAGTTCATATTTTGGGTTCTATAATCATTTTCAGGTCTTGAAATCAATCCCTAAGGTCTTAAAACACTCACTACACCTCATGATTCCACACAAACACCCAAACCCTTTTCTTGAATTTTCCAAAGATCACATACCTTAACCAAATTACATTCTAAACTAAACTAGGGTGCAAGAAACTAAAACTAAACTAAATGAAAGAAGATATACCTCATTTGGGCAACTCAAGAAAATCCCTAGTTTCCCAAAATCTTCAAAATCCAACTTTGATTGGTCCAAAGTATTGAGGATGAGGTGGGGATCAACTTTAATGAAAAGCGTGTAGGGTTTTAATGAAGAAATGGAGATGATTCTTGGAGGTGGAGGTGGAGGGAGATGAGGAGGAAGAAGATAAAGGAAAATAATGGGGTGAAGAAATGGTGGCTGCCTCCCTCTCTCTATTTCTTATTCTCACCCTCTCCAAACTCATGTCTCACTTTCTCTCTCCAATAATTGTCTTCTTTTTCCCTTTTCTCTTTTTTTTCTTTAAAAGCCAAATATCAACAAATACCAATGAAACAACATGCAACCAAATGCAACATGTCATGGTGCACTAACCATGGAAAAATGTAGAAACACAGATTTGGTTTAATCGCGATTAGTAGTGCACTAATCAATTTTTATTCAAACTGCATATAATTAAGTATAAAAATGCCAAATACGATAAATATATTTTTAATGAATAAATCATTTTAATCTCCAATTATTTCACAAATATTGGCATATATTTATACCGCTTTAAGAAAACCCCAATTTCGCAAATCGGGCAGTTTTCGCGAAATATATTATTTTAATATTAAATTCCAAAAATAATATTTTATATTTTCTGAAATGTTACATTACAAGAATGCCCCTCTCATCCGTATATACATACCCGTATCCGTGTTTCGAGAAACATGGATACAATGAGACGAAAATAATCCATCAATATAATACTAGGATCCAGCTTAAACCAAAGCCCTCTAGTATTATCCACCCGAACATCATATGCGCACAAGTACACGTACGTGATCGAAATCCTGCCATAAAACCATACAGACTTTACATCTTTCTCCCGATGCAGGGAAACTCTCTATGTGGGACTCTAAAAACTCGACAGTATGCTGGCAGTGGGTTTAACCACATGCCGCAAGCGGTACTAGCTGCACGTAACGGCTATCCAGGTATCTGTCGATAAGAAGGCCGATGAGCAAACTCATACGAACTCCTACCGATCCTGTATCTTACAATCTCCGTACAGTCCGGTCGGTTCGTCTAAGAGTATCGCATATCGGGCTTAGGCGGGCGGTAATCGTCAGACCCCTAATAGCGCAATAAGTCGTGTCAGAGTGTAGCCCAAAACACCCTGAGAAACTAATGGAATACCTACCAGTAAATCTTGCTTGTCCTGGCCAAGGACTTTGTGTAATGGCTCTCTGAACACAGCGCGATATCAACCCCCAATACCGGGAGAGACGAATCCTATCTAACCGCCATTGCCTCCAAGTGCTTTGGGATAGCACCCAACCACTACCTGTTTGCATGACTCCTTTGAGTCGTGGTAGGGTAGTAATTAAAGTAAAGTGGGAATGCACTCGAGGCAAAGTAGCAGTGTCAAGTCGACGGACTAAGCTGTACTCATGTCACCTGGGAACTGCTACCCGACGATAGGTATAATACCCACCAGCAATTCCTGACGAGTCCTGTCCAGTGTACTCATAACCTAATGAGCACCTGCATACTATCTCTAGTACAACGTACTAATGGCTGTGGGACAGACCATCTCCCCTGCTGGGATAAGAAGCGTATACACTAGTCTACTCTGGAGTATCGTTGCCCCGTCTCGATAATCCTACGACTAGGGACCTGTATAAGAATGTGCTTATAGACTACCCAGCCCCCATTAGTGAGACTGTCATTACAACGCTGGTAATCAAGCAAAGATCCTAAGGGCTCTACCAATATGTATAAGCGATATGCTAAAAGAAACACATGCACACATTGATGTAGAAACAAACCAAGTAGCATACTACCATTTTGAGAAAGACTGTCAATACAACTGTGAATATCCCAAGCTTCCATTAAGCAATATACAAATCAATATGATACAATAATATCCTCTAGGGCATATATTACTAACAATCTCCCACTTACACTAAGGCCATGTATTGGCATATCGCAGACCTATCATCTCGATTAGCCTCTCGAACTGTGTCTGAGGGATGGCCTTCGTGAGTGGATCTGTAGTGTTATTTTCCGTATCTATTCTCATCACCTCGATCTCCCGGCGATCAACGATCTCCCTGATTAGGTGGTAACGCCTCAAAATGTGTCTGGACTTTTGATAGGACCTGGGTTCCTTCGCTAAGGCTATAACGCCGTTGTTGTCACAACACAGAGGTATTGGATCTACAATAGATGGAACCACCTGAAGTTCTGTTAAGAACTTCTTCATCCAGACTGCTTCCTTCACGGCGTCACAAGCAGCTATGTACTCTGCTTCCATCGTCGAGTCAACAATGGTGTCCTGTTTGGAGCTCTTCCAACAGACCGCTCCTCCATTGAGGGTAAAGACATAACCCGACATGGACTTAGAGTCAGCCTTGTCACTCTAGAAGCTGGAGTTAGCAAATGCCTCAATCTGGAGGTCTTTTCCGCCATACACCAAGAACATCTCCTTAGTCCTTCTCAAGTACTTGAGAATGTTCTTTACTTCTATCCAGTGCTTCAACTGTCACGTCCCGAAAGTATGGAATATGACCGGCACTTAAACTACCAACGTCTCGAGGCGTACGTAATCTAAGTAACCCGAAAACCCAGAAATCCAAACCAAGAAAAGTAGTAGAGTGAAGGAAAACCAATTTAAAACAAGTGGTTTCAATAACATAAGCCGAATTATACGGTTTAAAAAAAACATCAAACATTTCCCGAAAATTTCGGCAGAGTCTCCTTTGTAAATACTGGCCCCCAAACGGGATACAACATGAATAGTATACGAAATCAAAAAAAAGGCATCTCCAAGCGGGAGCTAGCTCTTCGTCAATCGACGGTCACAACCACACAAGCAATATAATATACAACGCCAACGGCAAGGATCAAAACTCCAAAGGAAACTCAAACCACAAGAAAACCACAGAAAAATAACGCGCGACTCTAAGGTCGAAGGAATAACATCACTGGTCTCTATCTCAAAGTAAATACATGTTTGGTTGATGGAACTTCTAGATACAACTGAATAATAATATACAATGTATAATGATGGGTACGATACAAATAAACCCACCTACTAGCAAGTCACCCGAACGAAACTGTACCCGCAAAACCGTAAAGAAACCTGTACGGCGAAACCTGCAAGAAACTGGGGCACAACGGGGGTGAGTTGCCAACTCGTGAATAGAAAAACATCTATAAATAGAAATCGCATGTATGACGCAATCCTAGGTCATACGATCAATATATATAATCCTCAAATAAAACCAGCAGTCTATAACAATGACTAGGGTAAATATCTAATCCACGTGTAATTCCATGTACCCGTGCCAGTGCCTCAGGTAGCAATGTATCATATGGATGATGTATGAATGCATGGAACAGAATGCATGTACTGACGAAAACTGCTTTCATAAATCAGTGAGATTTCTGTATTTTAAAAGTGAGGTACCATAAATGAAATCAGCATAAAACAGTGCCCAGCATCGACACAAAACAAGTGTCCAAATATCTCGATATCTCTGTATCACAATCTCTGTACCTCAATATCTCAAAATCTCAAAATCTCAATCACAATATCTAGGGCGCCGTCAATCCAGACCGGCCCCTACCATCTATCTCAAGACCACGACGGTATCCTCCGGATATCCGACGCGTTGGGTAATATCACCGGTCGGTAGTGCTCCCCTGCCAGGCTCAACGTCAACAACACGATCCTCTTGCCCCGGGGTACCGAACCGGGCCCACCATATACCCGAAACGGTTCCTCCACTCCTCGAATCAGGTCTCGAAATCCATCAGCAAACTCATGGTGGACGACTCATACATCATGGGAAAACCGCACTTTTTATTTTAAAAGAGAGAAAAGGTTTATTTATGTTTTTGCGGTTTTCCTCCAAATCCAGAAAATCTCATGGAAATCCGAATCCAAAACCTCAATAACACGTAAAATAGTGAATATATGCATGAGAATCCATGAATGCGGCATAACAATGAATAACAGTATGCATGAAGTAGCAGATAATAACTACAATGTCTAAACTAACATATAAGGCAAGTACGCTGATATCATGTCTAAACTATTAGCTAACAGGCTATGTCAAGCAATAATATTTTCTAAGGTGTACGTGACATGGCAATTACCGATGAAGATGTGTGTGAGCCGGCAAGTAAGTGTACGTGGTACATGTAGGGTTCCTAGGCACTCTCAAGAGGTCTCACAGGGCATCAACCATGCCAATTTCGAAAATTATGGTGCCGGGAAACCCTAGTGTACGGATCGTTTGCTAGATTTCTAGGCGAAATGTAAACTAGTTAACACTTAACTAAGAGATACGGAAATACAACCTTTGTAGATCCGGTTCTCCACCTCCATAGCTCCGCAATGAAGTCTCCTCGCTGTCCATAACAAGTCCCGGGCTCTAGCGTCGGCTTCATCGGAGAATGGACGGGCTAGGTCATCGATGTCCATGCCGAAGATGATCTACGTCGAGGCATCGCTAAATCAAGCTCCGACTTCACCAAGTCAAGAAACTTGTGAAGAAAACACACTCTACTACTTGGCAAGAGGTAGAGGATGAAGAAATAGGAAGTGGGTAGACTTTGGAATTGGATTTCTCACTCATTTCCATCAATCACCATTGATGGAGCTTGCTTTCTTCAAGTGAAGAAAGGAAGAAGAAGATGGTAAATGTTATGATAAGTTATTTAAAAAGAATAGAAAAACTAACCTTATCATAATTCTAACTATGGTTATGTGTAGAGAATTAACCAAGGTTTAAAGGAATGGTTAGGGTTAAGGATGAGATAAGAATGGTGGACAAAGTCAAAGCTTCATGAAGCTTCAACAAAACAACAAATAAAGCCACCATTCTTTTCTCTTTTCCATTTATTTTCCAAAATGAAATGGATAAATAAATAAGTGAATAAAACAAAACCCTAACCATAATCATGTAACCATGGTTTGATCTTTACACAAAAACCCTAGCATAACATGTATCATCAAACATGATACAATCAAGTGCACAAAGGTATATCACATATACAATGTGTACAATCCGAGTGAGAAAATCCATTTAAAGTGAACCAATACTAGTTAACGCAAAGTAATATATCAAATATATAATTATGCATTAAATCATTAAATCAACACTTGATTTAACGATCCGGTCATATCGCATATAACCGACTAGTATCCAATGTATCGGCTTATCGAATCAACCCTCGATTCGATAACTAGGTTATATCGCATATAACCATACGACACATTCATCGTGAGAATGAAATACGGTATCACATACACGCATTATTCTCGGTCCCGCACATATCTCATATGCGCTCCTATTTCGTTTCGCTTGAGCCAGGAAACCTCTGTGTAGGACTCTAAAGACTCGTCAATACGCCAGCAGCAGATGATGATCATATCAAACATCCACAAGCCGCAAGCGGTCTGCTAAACGTAACGGCCACCCGGGTATTGAGCGATCTGAAGATCGACGAGCAAGCCCGCTCACACTCCAGTGAATCCAACCAGTAACACTACCGTACAGTCCGGTCTGATCGTCTGATATGTCGCATATCTCGCCTAGGGGTGGTAAACGTCAGACCCCAATAGCTCGATAAGTCGTGTTGATATGAGGTCTATAACAATTCGAGAAACTACTGGTAACACTTACCAGTAAATCTCAGCAACCCTGGCCAGGGATTTCCTGTTATAGCCAATCGAACACAGCGCAACATCAACCCCCTATACCGGGAGAGACGAATCCCCTCCTATCGCTCATTACCTCCATGTGACTCGGGACTGTACCCAAAAACCACCGTTTTGCACGCCCTCTTGGACGTGGTAAGATGGAAATCAAAGCACAGTGGGAACCACACAAGACTCTATGACGATCTCGGGTCAACAGACTACTCTGTACCAGTGTCACCAGAGAACTGCCATCTGACGTGAGGTATAATACCATCTGGGAGTTCTCGGCGAGTCCGTCCAGTGTACCCAGTCTCTACTGAGCACCCGTATATCATCTCTGATGTCAAACACCAATGGATATGGGATCATCCATCGCCCATCTGTATGGGTCGAGAAGGTATACGCTAGTCTACTCTGGTATATCGATGCCCCGTCTCGATACACCCACGACTAGGGACTTTGAAGGATGTACTTATGGACTACCATGTCCCCACTAGTATGATCCGCATCATAGTCCAGGTAGTCAAGTACACATCCTAAGGGCTTTACCAACATGTAACAGAGAGACAATCAGTGAACACGTTAAGGTAAAGATCAACCAGATAGCATACTATCATGTCGAGCAAGAAAGTCCTCCCTATATATGTCCCAGCATCCACTACAATATACATCCTATGCACAGTAATGGCCTCTAGGGCATACATATAACTAACAATCTCCCACTTGCACTAGGGCCATCTGATAGCAGTGGTTGTAGTATCTCATACTCAACCATCCCATAAAAGTCTCTCTCTGGGAACAGGCCTTTGTGAGTGGATCCGCTGTGTTGTCCTCTGAGTCTACTCTCCTAACCTCGATCACCCTGGAGATCAACTATCTCCATGATCAGGTGATACTGCCTTAGAATATGTCTGGATCACTGATGGGACCGGTGTTCCATGGCATAAGCCACAACTCCATTGTCACACAATGGGAGGAACAAAGTTCATCTCATGAACCAATATACATCCAAACAGCCTCTTTGGTAGCATCTTAAGTAGCGATGTATGCTGCCTTTATCGTCTAGTATGTCACGGTATCTAGCTTGGAACTCTTCCAACATACCGTCCCTCCACTGAGGGTAAAGACAATGCCTGTGACTGACATTCAGTCGTCCTTATCACCCTGGAACCCTTCCAGTGATTCTCCCCAGGATCATGTGATACCATCTCACTTCAACAAGTGAGAATCCTAACATCCATTTAGATCTATCTCATAGATCCAAAATCCAGGAGTTAGTAGGTATCATTATGATCCTATATGGAGAATCATTGTGATAAACGGAGATTGACCGAACGTAGCATAGGAAACTCCTTCCCTATCAAGAGCATGTCATCCACGTACTCTACGAGGATCGTCACTATACTCCCTACTACCTTTTTGTTTATACATGGTTCATCTACCATTTTGATGATGTCAAACTCTTTGACTAACACATCGAAACAGATGTTCCAACTCCGCGATGCCTGCTTTATCATATAAAACATCTTGCACACGTTTCCGCTGCTCCCACTGTCTACGAAGCCCTCTGGCTGTGTACTTATAGACTCCCTCTTCTAAAACATCATTTAGAAAAGCTGTCATGACACCCAACCACCAGATATCGTAGTCATGGTATGTAGCCGTGGCAAGTAGGATCTGGATGGACTTAAGCATAGATCCTTAGAAAAAGTCTCATCATGATCCACACCTGGTCAATGATGCAAACCTTTAACAAGTCTAGCTTTGAAAGTCTCAACTTTTCCATGTACACCAAGTAATCTTCTCAAGATATACTTGCTCCTGATGGGGATTTAACCCTTCAGATATAGCAACCAAAGTCCATACTTTGTTGGTGTATAAGGATTCCATCTCAGATCACTAAGCATCCAGCCATTCTTACAGAGTCCCACTCCTGATGGCCAGCTCGAAACTAGTTGGGTCATCATCTCACGATGCAACCCTCGCTCCCACTGTCATAGAGTAACCGAAGTATCTCTTAGGTGGGTGAGGAACCCTACTAGATTGGCGGAGAGGCTGAGGTTCGTTGGAATCTGCTGAATCATTTGGTTCTACCAAATCATCTGCTATAGTTTGCATAGATGGAACCTTTCCAGTTGTACATAACAGATCTTGTCTCGAGTTTGTCCGGATTTTGCTTTTAGACATAGGCCGGACAACCCCAAATCTTAACTAACTTAAGACATGGGCTCTTCCCATACCATATCATATATGAGGTGGTAGGCAACTGATTTGATTCGAACCCTATTCAATAGGTATGCAGCTTCTCAAGCGCATAACTCCCAAAAAGGAAATAGGTAACTCAGTAGTACTCATCATAGAGCACACCTTATCATATAGGGTGTTATTGCTCCGCCCCGATATACCATCGTGCTATGGTGTATTCAGAGGAGTAATGCCGAGAGAGAATCTCATTTTGCTTTAGAATAGTCCAGAAATTCCGTGCTAGAGTATTCTCCTCCTCGATCACATCAAAGGACATAATACTTTTACCCTTATTGGTTCTCTACTTCTAGCTTATATTCTATGAATATCTGAAAAGGTTCAGACTTGTGTTTCAACAGGAACATATGTCTGAATCTTGAGAGATTATCAGAGAACGTAATGAAGTATAAAGAACCGGTCTTGGCATGTGTAGACAGGGGACCTTACATACATCATCATGTATCAATCCCAAGAGTTCAGTAACTCTTTCTCTGTTTCCAATAAACAGAGCTATGGTCATCTAATCTTTGTGACATGACTGGCAAGTTTCACAAGATGTAAATTCAAACAGATTTAAATATGCATCTATGTGTAACTTTTGCTAGTCGGGTCGCATTGATATGACCCAGCCTACAATACCTCAAGAAGGAATCGTTCATTTCTGAACTCTTCCTCTTGTGTGTGTTCCGTATACTAAGAACTGTAATTTGATTTAGAACGTTAATGCTTTTAGATAACGTGCCTGAACCGATCAACTTTTGATATAGGAAATGTTCAAAACATTATCCAACAATACAAAATTTTATCATTTCTTTACTACTAAAGAGACTGATATGATTTTGTATATCAGGTTCGGTATCTAATAGCATTTGTTTAGAATCAATGTATTGGTAATACAGGGTGACAGTGACCAACAGACTTGGCTGCAACACTTGCCCCGTTTTCTGCCTCATGAAACTTATCACCCGTTCTCAGTTCTCTACCTTTCTGTAGCCCTATGTAACAGATTACATATCTGGGATCCTGATCTGGTATCACATACCCAGGACGTAAAGGATACTGAGAAACAGTTCTCTGTAATGAACACACCCGAAGATGATGCATCAGCATGCACTCTCTTCGTTTGGGCGGCACGGGAAATCTGGTATTCCCCAATTTCCTGCTCTGTCTTATAACAATTATAAGTTGGAGCGGGACCAACGTTCCCCAGCTCAGTATAACAAGCGGGTTCGGTCAATATTCCGTATTATTATCTTGATTAAGGCGTGATGTGGTCGCTACCTGGAGAGAGAGAGAAGAAAACACTCAGCGTGCGCTCTTGCAAGAATAGATTGGTTATTATTTTATCTAATCAGGATGGCTCCCACTGCTTTTTATCAAATCTTCCTTCAAACCCTAAAAGAAAAGACTAGCCGGGATTAATTACACACTACAAGTTCGCCAATCTTTCAGCCAGGCCAGTGTCGGTACTTTGAGGGAGGTCCCCCGTGCTTTCGCACGAACCTAATTAATGTAAACCTCGTTTTCCCAGAGGCGTAACCTCGTTGACACCTACTTGATCGGCTAATTGTAATGTATAAAACTCTCCCAGGAGTAACACTTACTCGCAGCGGGTATCGGGATCCAACTATCTCATAGAAGGTATGCAATCTCATTGCAAATTTCAACACTTGAAATTCCCGATAATATTTTGCCCCATGCGATCTATGACCTTGACTGAGTCAATAAACCATAGACCGCAAGTAAAGTTCAACCCGTCATGTCTCGATTGAATTAAACCCACCCGCACGACCCTTGACTGAGTCAACAAGGCCGCACGACTACCCTAATCCAATCGCATCATATGCTTTGCAGATAAGCAATAATCAGCTACCGCACACTACGCCTTGACTGAGTCAACAAACGCAGCACGAATACTAACTATTACTTATCTGAAATGACGGAGGGCTACGACAGGTTTTTCTGAAAACCTATTGCGTAATGAACTTTATATTGTTGTAGAATCAAATGATTTTGAAATGGAGTGCTTTTGAGGCTTTTCTAGTTTTGCTAAAGGAGTCACTCCCGGTGAAGGGATCGTCGGTCCTTTCCTTGTCGAATGAGGTGCGGGATATATCATATATATCACTGTGCAAAGCAAAAACACTTAAAAGCAATCAAAAGACAAACCGAGTGTGTAGCATCTTCCAGTTATTGCTAAAGGAGTCACTCCCGGTGAAGGGATCTCGGTCCTTTCCTCATCGAATAAGGTGCAGGATATATCACATATACCGCTATGCAAAGCAAGAACTGTAGCTACCCTTTTTATTTTGAAATTCGATTCTGCAACATCTTAGGTTTCTTTTATTTCATTAATCACATTAATGAAGTCCCATCATCAAAGTACCTAAACATCACAGATAAATACGACGTACACTTATGCCATCCGCATTCGCCTCGATGTCCCCTCGTGCACCGTTAGGTTAGGTGACTAACGGCAGAGCGGGGCAGGGCTAGCGCGGGTGTAAAACATAAGTAACGTCTATATAATATATCATATATACTATATACAGTATCTATCACAGAACATATCACATGATCACATCACAGATATCGCAGCAGAAGAAACATATGAAATATTGGATATACTAGGACGTCCGTGTTTTCAATACGAGCCAGTATAAAACACGGATTCCACGGTCGTGATGAATAGCCAAACCCACACCCCTAGACCCCTACGAGAGCGGCAAGCAACCCTAGCAATTCTGGAGTTAGGAGACCCGGACTCGACTCCTCGAGTTGGTCTCCCACTGGACTCCAGAACCCGGTTACTTGTGCTCCCCTCCTTGGGTCTATCCTAGTGCGGAAAAGTAAATAATATAGAAAGGGTGACATCTTCCGCAACCTGGAAGTGCCCCAATAAAAGAATATTACATACAAGTTTTTACATGAATGAAAATGAAAAACACTCATCTCACATAAAAACCCCCGGCTATTCAAACACGATGATCCAATATAACATATCCAGCAACACATAACATCACATGTCATCAACGTAAGTAAACATGCGCATCCCAATTGTCGTTGACATATAGCAATGAAACCGGCGATATCACATATTACACTTACGGTCACAGAAAAGAAAGTGTAAAACTACAACAGTTGGAATCCGCAATCTCTTTAGACATCACATGCCTAATCAAATGAATTACTTAGATATCGCATGCCTAAAAATTATAAACCCCGCATTTTAGTCTCATAATCGAAAACACTTTTCAATATCAAGTCGGGCAATTCAACAAGATTCCCGACATCCTGATCGAATGCTCGTCGCAAACTTTAGTAGGCGGCTGCACCCCCGATACCGTCGACGAAGTGCACCAAGGCGGAACACCGCTACCGCGAGCACCCGAACGGATGCTTTCGGCGACGGGGTTCTCCTACAGTCACTTGGTCGGGGCTATGGAGTGAGGCTGTCTATTAAGTTTACCCGGCGAGTATCCGCGTACGCTACGTGATTGCGACGGACTTTTGATCACATCAAAATTCCGTGGCAACCTTTCAAGTGAGACTAAAGTGCTATGTTTATAACATTCATTCAGTTATCTCATAACTTATTGTGAATTCCAATTATTGTATCACATTCCGGATAAGATAGAAAATGTTAAACTTTTCGATAGAACAATCGAACACCCAAGTTTTCCCGATCAACCGAATGAAATAAGTTCAAAGACATTCACTTCATGCCTCAGTACCAACGGTCCAGCCGTAGAAGGGTCAAGCCAACGCCTCACATGTGGCACGCCGTACTGCCCCAAACCCTAAGGTTCAAAGGGCAGTTCAAGACGGTCACATAATCGAGTTAAGGTTTGTTGTCTTCTAGAGGGTCCATCGCGTTACTTGCACTACTTAGAACGTCGTTAAACTTCGGAAAAATCCAACACTTGGAAATTTCCCGACAGGGGAAAAATTGGGTATTTATAGCCGGTCGAACTTTTTAACATAATCAAAAAATTATCCGGAAAGCCAAATAGACAAAATTTGATACCCCGATCGAAACACCGAATCCCCAAAACAACTCCAGAAAATTCAACTCTAGAATAAATTTTAAAAATACCCAGAAAATCAAGCATAAAATAATAGGAGTTACTGTGCAAACAGTGTACGATGACGTCATCATTCCGCCGCGGAACCGCCGCATAAGGCAGGCTTCTGCCGCGGTTCCGCCGCGGTTTGTGCTGTTCATCGAAAAAATTTTGCATCATAATTCTTATTTTTCCCTGCTGAATTTTTTAGCAATTTTTAATTTGAAAAAATCCACGTTTTCAGAAAACGTCCAGAGAGCATTTTCCGGTTGGGGTTTCGGGTCGTACGGACTTCAAAATCCGTCTAGACTTCGCCTAAGGTTCTAGCTAGGCTCTGATACCACTGTAGGGTTCCTAGGCACTCTCAAGAGGTCTCACAGGGCATCAACCATGCCAATTTCGAAAATTATGGTGCCGAGAAACCCTAGTGTACGGATCGTTGGCTAGATTTCTAGGCAAAATGTAAACTAGTTAACACTTAACTAAGAGATACAGAAATACAACCTTTGTAGATCCGGTTCTCCACCTCCATAGCTCCGCAATGAAGTCTCCTCGCTGTCCATAACAAGTCCCGGGCTCTAGCGTCGGCTTCATCGGAGAATGGACGGGCTAGGTCATCGATGTCCATGCCGAAGATGATCTACGTCGAGGCATCGCTAAATCAAGCTCCGACTTCACCAAGTCAAGAAACTTGTGAAGAAAACACACTCTACTACTTGGCAAGAGGTAGAGGATGAAGAAATAGGAAGTGGGTAGACTTTGGAATTGGATTTCTCACTCATTTCCATCAATCACCATTGATGGAGCTTGCTTTCTTCAAGTGAAGAAAGGAAGAAGAAGATGGTAAATGTTATGATAAGTTATTTAAAAAGAACAGAAAAACTAACCTTATCATAATTCTAACTATGGTTATGTGTAGAGAATTAACCAAGGTTTAAAGGAATGGTTAGGGTTAAGGATGAGATAAGAATGGTGGACAAAGTCAAAGCTTCATGAAGCTTCAACAAAACAACAAATAAAGCCACCATTCTTTTCTCTTTTCCATTTATTTTCCAAAATGAAATGGATAAATAAATAAGTGAATAAAACAAAACCCTAACCATAATCATGTAACCATGGTTTGATCTTTACACAAAAACGCTAGCATAACATGTATCATCAAACATGATACAATCAAGTGCACAAAGGTATATCACATATACAATGTGTACAATCCGAGTGAGAAAATCCATTTAAAGTGAACCAATACTAGTTAACGCAAAGTAATATATCAAATATATAATTATGCATTAAATCATTAAATCAACACTTGATTTAACGATCCGGTCATATCGCATATAACCGACTAGTATCCAATGTATCGGCTTATCGAATCAACCCTCGATTCGATAACTAGGTTATATCGCATATAACCATACGACACATTCATCGTGAGAATGAAATACGGTATCACATACATGCATTATTCTCGGTCCCGCACATATCTCATATGCGCTCCTATTTCGTTTCGCTTGAGCCAGGAAACCTCTGTGTAGGACTCTAAAGACTCGTCAATACGCCGGCAGCAGATGATGATCATATCAAACACCCACAATCCGCAAGCGGTCTGCTAAACGTAACGGCCACCCGGGTATTGACCGATCTGAAGATCGACGAGCAAGCCCGCTCACACTCCAGTGAATCCAACCAGTAACACTACCGTACAGTCCGGTCTGATCGTCTGATATGTCGCATATCTCGCCTAGGGGTGGTAAACGTCAGACCCCAATAGCTCGATAAGTCGTGTTGATATGAGGTCTATAACAATTCGAGAAACTACTGGTAACACTTACCAGTAAATCTCAGCAACCCTGGCCAGGGATTTCCTGTTATAGCCAATCGAACACAGCGCAACATCAACCCCCTATACTGGGAGAGACGAATCCCCTCCTATCGCTCATTGCCTCCATGTGACTCGGGACTGTACCCAAAAACCACCGTTTTGCACGCCCTCTTGGACGTGGTAAAATGGAAATCAAAGCACAGTGGGAACCACACAAGACTCTATGACGATCTCGGGTCAACAGACTACTCTGTACCAGTGTCACCAGAGAACTGCCATCTGACGTGAGGTATAATACCATCTGGGAGTTCTCGGCGAGTCCGTCCAGTGTACCCAGTCTCTACTGAGCACCCGTATATCATCTCTGATGTCAAACACCAATGGATATGGGATCATCCATCGCCCATCTGTATGGGTCGAGAAGGTATACGCTAGTCTACTCTGGTATATCGATGCCCCGTCTCGATACACCCACGACTAGGGACTTTGAAGGATGTACTTATGGACTACCATGTCCCCACTAGTATGATCCGCATCATAGTCCAGGTAGTCAAGTACACATCCTAAGGGCTTTACCAACATGTAACAGAGAGACAATCAGTGAACACGTTAAGGTAAAGATCAACCAGATAGCATACTATCATGTCGAGCAAGAAAGTCCTCCCTATATATGTCCCAGCATCCACTACAATATACATCCTATGCACAGTAATGGCCTCTAGGGCATACATATAACTAACAGTACATACGCATCATCGGTAATGGTGCTGGTGTCCTAACAGCATGATGCCAATAATGGAGTATGAAACATAATATAAGCATGCGATGCGAAGCGAACCACAATAATGAGCGGGAGCTGAATACTAGACGCAACTATAACTAATCTGCATTAATCTAATATAAGTCCTACAAATGGTGCCTTTTGAAATAACACGAATCATGGGGTTTTGAAAATAGGGGCTACGGTGTTTTTATGAAAAGATATGTCTTTTGAAATATCCGTAGGATCCCTTGGGCTGTCTTTTAAACTACCCACGATTCGTTAGTTTTTAAAATAGGTAAGAATCGAATCTAATCTAACAACTAAACTAAACTAAAGGGCTAAGCTAACAAGCTGGACTACAGGTAAGGAAACCGCCTAACATCTAAGTCGATACATATACATACCTGTATATATATTAGTCGGTGATCCCGCCTCAATAATATCATATCCGATACCATATCTATAAGCAGGCATCGCAAGTCAAGAGTGCGGATCAATCATCAAAATATAGCTCGTACGTAAATCCGTCGTACGGCATCCCCAAATCTGGGTACGGGTTAATATCATATTCATCATACTATTCACCTGGTATCCTCTTTATCAAATATCATGATCGGGGTACTGATCTACGTCTAGTACAATATTGATACCGCCTAATTATGCATGCACGTGTGTGAAACACTACGTCAAGGACCCACTACAACGTCATGTCGTATCTCAAATACGAACCCTACTATATCACCGATCTCACGGCCTCAAATCAAATCTCATCGACTCATCATAAATCCCAAGTACTATCATCATTATCCATGCATGCGTATATGAATGTACATATGCATAGTCCCATACCCACGCATATATACATGTATACACATCCCAATCTGTGCACAAGAAAGTAAAGTATGCAAGTCTGTGTGTGCGTATGTGGGTATAACAACTACTCTAGGGTTTCGCAACTAACCCAAAGCTAATCCATGAACACATAATCATAACATGAATAAACATTCTCATATCATAAAACACCTATATAAACATATATATATGAGCTACACTACGGTCTGCGGGGGTGTTATACGCCATCCACCCGACTTCTCCCCGTAGATATAAATCTACTCACCTGGTCCTCGCTCGCGCGTGCCGACGTCGCCACGCGCTTTCTTGTCGTCTCGAAGTCCACATGGGGTACCTACATATCATAACGCATCGTGTCGTATTAAAATCCGACTCATGACCCAAAAACGACACGTGAATCCCACATAGGTCAAAACCTATGGTTGCTTTCACAAATCAACCCAAAAACCCTCGACGTCGGCGTACAAACGCCAAACCATCGAGAAAAACCCAAATACACTCATTTGCACATTCACGAACACTAATTTTAATATAAAATAGGTTAAAACTCACAAAAACCCCAATTTCACTTAAAAAGTCATTTTTCCGAAAATCTAGCAAGCACAATTCGCCGTTTTAGTACAAAACTCGATGTATAAACGAATCTAGCGGCCACAATATTCACTAAATATCTTAATTAAGTCATAAAAACAATTCACAGAATTTAATCTCATTAATTTCCATAAACCCTAAAATTCTAGTTCACAAAATACCTAAATTTTAACAATTTTATAGCAAAAATGCACAAACTACAATCTAGCTTGGATTTTCATGAACTAAAGTATTAAACTATATTTTATAATGTTAATGAAGTCATGAAAAACCTAATCACATTTTTAAACCCAATATTTAAACAATTTTTTAAAACCTAGTTAGCAATTTAGCAAAATTATCATCATTTCAATTTAACAAATTAGCAAGTAGCAACCAACTTAGATTTTGCATACAATTGCATGTTAATCTCCTCATTACAACCATAAACTAATGATAAAAACCCTAATTAAATTCAAACCCTAGTCTTGAATTTCCTAAAGTTGAAATAAAACCCAATTAAACATCAAATTTGTTAACATAGAAGCAATTAAACAACAATATATGAATAAGGTTAGAATTATACCCAAATAAATTTGAAGATCCCACAAGCACACTTAGCCTCCCAAATTGAAATCTAAATCCCTAGATCCATGCAATGGTAGCCAAGGGAAAATAGGTAGGAGGTGGATTTTGATTTGGATTTTTGCTTGATTTTTTGTGGATTTTTCAAGCATTTTTTATGAACTTTTTTTAAAGAGAAAGAGACGAAGAATGAAGGGGCTGAAATGGAGGGGGGGCTCGGCCATTGCAGGTGGGGGAGAGGAGAGAGGGAGTGTGGTGTGAGGTATGGGTAAAGGAAAAAGTCAAAGTCAACCAAATACCAACTCTTTTATCCATTCTCATTTCTTTTCTTTTCTTTTCTTTCTTTCTTTTCTTTTCTTTGAAATTCAAGTGGGGAAAATGGGTGGGGGTTGCTGAATTCACCCAAGGAAAGAAATAAATGGGGGTGTGTGAGTGTGGGTATGGTTGTGGGGTGATGAAAAATGATAAATACAATACCCCAAACATCCATTTACACTAAAAAAAAGCCTTTTTTCTTCAATAATTTCTAAACCGTTTTGGCAAACGATTTCGTTTCAAAAACCACATGATAAAATTTTGTTTAATTTTTTATGATGCACAAAATTTGTTTCAACTCATTCCAATTTGAAATTTTCCCTAATTAAATATATTAGTGACGGCTTAAAATACTATTAAAATAATTAATTTCGGAAAAATTTTCAGAAAATTTGAAATTTCACTAGTGGCTCAATAAACACCAAATACTAGCAATTACATAGCTGGAATATGTATATTTAATTTTATAATAAAGATATTTGCATTTTGATTTTTTACAGAAAACCCCCTTATTTTACCGTTTTTTCGAAATTTCACCGAAACGATTTTCAAAACGTTACAGCAACATCTGGTCTTGTACACAACACCGCATATATTATATAGCCTACCGTAGAAGCGTAGGGTATAGATGACATGCGGGCCCTTTCCAAATCAGTCTTGGGAGACATCTCTTTGGAGAGAGTGATTCCGTAATAAGCCGGTAGATTACCGCGCTTTGAATCTTCCATACTAAATCTTTTCAGTATGGTGTCGATATACCTGGACTGTGAAAGTCCCAACATCCTCTTAGATCTATCACGATAGATCTGAATCCCCAGAATGTAGGAGGCATCACCCAGGTCTTTCATGGAGAACCTCTGTGACAAGAATCCTTTGACTGATTGTAGCATTAGAATGTCATTTCCTATCAAGAGAATGTCATCCACGTACAAGACGAGGAATACCACAGTTCTCCCTACAATCTTACTATATATGCATGGTTCATATGGATTTTTGATAAAGACAAATTCTTTTACCGTCTCATCAAAACAGATGTTCCAACTCCGCGATACCTTCTTTAGTCCATAAATGGACTTAAGCAACTTGTACACTTTCCCGCTGCTCCTACTCTGAATGAAACTCTCTGGCTGATCCATATAGACGCACTCTTCCAAATTTCCATTTAGAAAAGCCATCTTTATGTCCATCTGCCAGATTTCATAATCGTGGAAGGCAACAATGGCAAGAAGGATCCGAATGGATTTGAGCATAGCCACTGGAGAAAAGGTTTCATCATAGTCCAAACCAGTTCTTTGACGAAAACCTTTTGCAACAAGTCTAGCCTTATAGGTTTCAACCTGTCCATCTACACCAATCTTCTTTCTGAAGATCCATTTGCAGCCTACGGGTTTTACCCCTTCTGGAGCAATGTCCAAAGTGCATACTTTGTTGGTGTACATGGACTCTATCTCGGCCTGCATTGCATCCAGCCATTTTACCAAGTCGCCGCTCTGAATGACTTGCTGGAAACTAGTAGGCTCATCATTGCCAATGATGCAATCCTCTCGATCCTCTTCTATGATAAAACCGTAGTATCTCTCGAGCGAATGAGACTGCCTGCTAGTTCTGCAGAGTGGTGCGGGAATGTCCGGTTCTTCTGAAACCTCTGGTTCTACCAAGCTTTCAGTAATAGCTTGTGGTTCTGGAATTTCTTCCAGTTCTATTACGCTCCCACTTTTCTGATTTTCTAAAAATTCAACTTCCAAGAAGTGGGCATGATGAGAAACAAAGACCTTTTGTTCCTCTGCGAAATATAAATAATACCCCCTGGTGTTCTTTGGGTATCCCATAAACTTACACAGTACAGAGCGTACCTCGAGCTTTTCTGTATGCTGCTTTTTTACAAAAGCTGGACATCCCCATGTCTTAAGATACTGAAGACAGCGTTTCTTCCCACTCCACATCTGATATGGTGTGGTAGGCACTGACTTAATAGGAACCTTGTTCAAAAGATATGCAGCTGATTCTAGTGCATAACCCCAGAAGGATCGCGGCAACTCAGCGTTACTCATCATGGAACGAACCATATCCAATAGGGTTATGTTCCACCTTTTCGATACATCGTTGTGTTGTGGTGTGTATGGAGGAGTATGCTGAGAGAGAATATAATTCTATTTTAGGTAATCCAGGAACTCGGCACTTAAGTATTCACCACCTCGATCAGATCTCAGTGTTTTGATAGTTTTGCCTGTTTGTTTTTCCACTTCATTCTTATATTCCCGAAATTTCTCAAAGGCCTCAGATTTATGCTTCATCAAGAAGGCATGTCTATACCTAGAGAAATCATCCGTAAAAGTAATGAAATAGGAATAACCACTTCGCGCATGTGTAGACATTGGACCACACACATCTCTGTGTATGAGTCCCAAGAGCTCGCTTGCTCTTACTCTGTGTCCAGTGAATGGAGACTTTGTCATCTTTCTTTTGAGACAAGACTGACAAGTTGCATAAGACCGATATTCGAACGGATCCAAATATCCCTCTCTATGTAACTTCTTCAACCGTGTTTCATTGATGTGACACAGTCTACAATGCCATAAGAAAGCCTAATTTAATTCCGGAGGCATTCTTTTAAGTGTGTTCTAGACACTGAAAACCTGAGCTTGATTTAATACGTATATACCATTATCTAATGTACCTGACCCAATCAGGGATTGATTTTGGTGGATGTGGACCACATAGCTTACAAATGTAAAATCATATCCTTCCTTAGAAAGTAAGTATACAAATATGATATTACAAGTTAGACAAGTTACATACAAACAGTTACGTAGAATCAATATCTGCCCACTTGTCAATCCTAGGTGATATTCTCCTACGGATTCAGCATCCACGCTCATTCCGTTAGCAACCCTGAGAGTCATATCTCCTACCCTGATAACTATACGGTTTCTCAAAACTTGCAATGAATTATAGATATAAGATCCTAATCCAGTATCTGGTACCCAGGAAGTAGAGTTAATTGACATGCAGTTTTCAATTACAATCACACCCGAAGTCGAAGCCGCAACATGCTTCGGATACTGGATTCTGGCTTTCAAAGACCTGCAATCCTTCTGCTAATGCCCTTTCCCGTTACAATAGGAACATCCCTCCTTCCCTACTGTCTGTCCCGAAGCTTTTTCCCTTCCCTTTTCCTCTACTTTACTGACACCGCCTATCGGCTTTGTGGAGGTCTTCTTCTTCTCACCCTTGGCATCCGCCTTGGATCCAGAAGAGGAAGATTCCCTAATAAGTAGAGCGGGTGACACCTAGGTTTCCTTCAGGCTGTAAGTAGAAGGTAGGCATTGTAGAATCAAGTCAGCATATGACTGGTTCTCCAACGTAGTCTCCAGGCCGGTGAGCTCATTTATATAGCTAGTCATTGTAATGACGTTGTCCCCTACAGATGACCCGATAGCCAACCTCGCTTGAAGCAATTCCTTCGAGGTCTTATATCTTGCGATATGAGATTGCTCTCCCTATGAATCTTTGTTATGGAGGAAGATGGAAGCTAAGTCCATCTTATCGTGCTGCCTCTGGTTTTCACCGTCTACTGAGACCGACACATGGCACTTGGCATTCGCACAATCCTTTTCACTTGTCTTACGGATATCAATATCCGCAACGGTGGAAACTGGACCTGGGATGGTGGGTGCTTGAGTAGTAATGAGGTGGTCCAGCTTGTTACAGGCAATGGACATCTGGACAAACCCTTGCCAGTTAATATAGTCTGGCCCAGTCAATTTATTAGCTAGTTGTAATCTAGGTGTGGTCAACTGGTCGCCGCAATTAGGAGAAAAAGAAGAAACACTTTAGCATGATACTCTTGCAAGTTTAGATTGGTTTTTAATTTATCTAAACAGGATGGCTCCCACTGTTTCTCGAATCCTTCCTCAAACCATAAAAGAAGAATTAGTCAGGATTAATCTCACCGTATAATACTTGCTTAACCTTTCAGCTTGGCTAGTGTCGGTACTTCGAGAGAGGTTTTACGACTCTTTCGCGAAGTTCCTTAATTAAATAATCTCTTTTTCCTAGAGGCGTAGCCCCGCTAACACCTTTCTAGACACCTACTTGGTTTATAGCATTGATCGTTAAGTGAAAAATCTCCCGAGGAGTACCATATACTCATAGTAGGATCGAGATCCAAATATCATTGTGTGATAATCTTGAAGGAATCCTACCAACATTATCACACTCCAAATGGTATGCAGCACTAGCAAGTTTTAGTTTCTTTGGAATCTCCTGATAGGGATTTTTGCCCCATGCTCTTATGACCTTGACGAAGGCCAACAAATCATAAGTCACATGTCAATTTCTACCCATTATTGTCCAGGTTGATTTGAACCCACCCTATATACCCTTGACGAAGGCCAACAAAGTAATACGACTGTCCCAAACCAACGCATTTATCTATTCCACATATGAATATCCAACAGCTACCAACAATTATGCCTTGGCGAAGGTCAACAAACATAGCTTGAATACTACTGAACATTCATAAGAAATGATTACGAATGGTTTTAGCGAAACCGTGAACGTAGTGAACTTGATATAATCGAAGGAACCTGATAGCTTTTAAAAGGAGTAGTTTAAGCTCCGCATTTTTAAAAGTTTGCTGTTTTGGAAAAACCGAGTGGTTTTAAAATTTGTTCCAACGACTCAACTTTGGTTTATTTTCTTTGCATTAATCTAATGCAGTCCCATCATTTACACCTATCATCATAGAAAGAAACGAAAATATGACGTATGCTTATGCCACCCGCATTCTCCATGAGGCCCTGTAGGGTTACCTGGCGCGGCAGCAAGGTTTCGGGAGGTATCGTCCATGCCGTTTTCAAAAATTTGCCGTTCTAAACAACCCTAACCCTAGAATCTTAACTAGAGAATTAAACAAAACAACATGGAAACAACTTTGCATACAATTAAATGAGGAATACAACCATTGTAGACCGGTCCTTCACCTCTAAAGCTCCATGTAGTAGTCCATTCGCTCAAAATAGTGAACACCTGAACTCCAGTAAGGGTTCACATGAAGAAATGAACAAGCTTGCTCGAAGTCTTCGAGGCCAAAGATGATCTACGTCGAGAAGACTCAAGCTCATGCTACCTCTTCACTAATTTAGGGTTTAGTGAAGCAAACACCCTAAACTAAATGGGTAATATTAGAGGACGATGAAGTAGGAAATGTGCTCACTCTAGATTTGTTTTTCATACAATATTTTCTCACCTTGAGAAAATCTAGAAAGGTTTCTCAATGAAGAAGAAGATGAAGAATCAAGATGAGAGAATGAACTCATGAGGTGAGAATAGCAACCATAGTTGAGTTAGTGTCATACACTAACTCATGTAGAGAATAAATCATGGCTAACATATAATGGTTAGGATAATAAATATCTACAAGTAAAACAAAATTAGTGGACTTGATCAATGGTTCCACAAGCTTCCACAAGTTTCAACCATGTGACTTAATTCTATCTAATTTTGATTAACTTTAAATAAATAAACCCTTCATTATATCAAGCATGGTGTGGGTCTCATACACGCATGTCACATGTGGCATCAGGCATGACACAAATGTTGTACATTAATATATATCACATATATACTATATGCACATAAGTGAGAAAAAGAAATGTTTAAGTGAGCTAATATTAGTTAATATAAATTAATATATCACATATATAATTATATATTAAATTATCAAATCAACACTTGATTTAATAATCCGGCTATATTGCATACAACCGACTAATATCAAATGTAACAACTTATCGAATCAACACTTGATCCGATAACCCGGCTATATCATATATAACCGTATGATATCACATATCGAGAGAATAGAATGCGGTATCACATACGCGCATTAATCTCGGTCCCGCACATATCACATATGTGCTCCTACTTCGTTTCGCATTAACCAGGAAACCTCTGTGTAGGACTCTAAAGACTCGTCAATACGCCGGCAGTAGGTGATGATCATATCAAACACCCACAAGCCGCAAGTGGTCTGCTAAACGTAACGGCCACTCGGGTATTGAGCGATCAGAAGATCAACAAGTAAGCCTGCTCATACTCCTATGAATCCAATCAGTAACACTACCGTACAGTCCGGTCTCTTCGTCTGATATGTCGCATATCAACATCCTGGGGGTGGTATAACGTCAGACCCCAATAGCCTGATAAGTCATGCCGATACAAGGTCCATAACGGTTCGAGAAACTACTGATAATACTTACCAGTAAATCTCAGCAACCCTAGCGAGGGATTTCCTGTTATGGCTAATCGAGTATAGCGCAACATCAACTCCTAATACCGGGAGAGACGAATCCCCTCCAATCGCTCATTGCCTCCATGTGACTCGGGACTGTACCCAAAAACCACCTTTTTGCATGATCTCTTGACTGTGGTATGGTGGAAATCAAAACACAGTAGGAATCACACAAGGCTCTATGACGATCTCGGGTCGACAGACTAACCTGTACCAGTGTCACCAGAGAATTGCTATCTGACGATAGGTATAATACCATCTAGGAGTTCTCGGCGAGTCCGTTCAGTGTACCCAGTCTCCACTGAGCTCCCGTATACCTTCTCTGATGTCAAACACCAATATATGTGGGATCATCCATCGCCCATCATATGGGTCAAGAAGCGCATACGCTAGTCTACTCCGGAGTATCGATGCCCTGTCTCGATACTCCCACGACTAGGAACAATTATAGGGTGTACTTGTGGACTACTCTTGGCCCCACCGGTATGATCTCTATCATAGTCCTAGTAGTCAAGTATACATTCTAAGGGCTTTATCAACATGTGAGAGCAAGACAACATCACTTATACAAGTCAACATGTTAAGACAAAGTGCAACCAGATAGCATACTATCATGTCGAGCAAGAAAGTCCTCCCTATATATGTCCAAGCATCCACCATAATATACATCTCATGTACAATAATGGCCTCTAGGGCATACATATAACTAACAATCTCCCACTTACACTAAGGCTATCTGTTGTAGTATCCAATACCCAACAATATAGTAGTGGTTGTAGTATCCCATACTCAACCATCTTCAAATCTCTCAAATAGTATTTAGGGAAGCAGACCTTGGTGAGTGGATCCGCCGTGTTATCCTTCGTGTCAACTTTCCTTATCTCGATCCGTTGGAGATTAACCATCTTCCTGATCAGGTGATACTAGCCTCAGAATATGTCTGGATCGCTGATGGGACCGGTGTTCCTAGGCTAAAGCCACAACTCCATTGTAGTCTCAATGACATTTATTGGACGCTCAATGGTAGGAACCATGTTCATCTCATGAATAAGAAATTCCCAGACAGCCACTTTGGCAGCATCATTGGTATCGATTTATTCGGCCTTTATCATCTAGTATGTCACAGTATCTATCTTGGAACTCTTCCAACATATCGTCCCTCCACTGAGGGTAAAGACAATGCCTGTGACTGACTTTCAGTCGTCCTTATCACTCTGGAAGCTCGAACCAAGAACTTTCTTTTAGTGCTTCTCAAGTACTTAAGAATGTCTTCCACAGCTGTCCAGTGATTATCCCAAGATCCGATTGATTCCTGATCACTACACCTAGTGAGTTAGCTGCATCTAGTCTGGTATATAACATTGCATGCATGATAGAGCCCACTGCCCAAGTATAGGGCATCCCTTGTACGCGAGCTCTCTCCAAATCAGTCTTGGAATACATCTTTTTGGAGAGAGTGATTCCTTAGTAAGTAGGCGAACCACCATGATTAGAATCCTCCATACTAAAACCCTTTAGTATGGTGTTATTGTACCTGGATTTGGGACAATCCCAACATCCACTTAGATCTATTACCATAGATCAAAATCCACAAGATGTAGTAGGTATCATCCAAATCTTATATTGATAATCCTCGAGATAAGAGGATCTTGACCGAGTGTAGCATAGGAAACCATTTCCTATCCAGAGTATGCCATCTACGTACAATATGTGGAAGACAACCTTACTCTCTACAACCTTCTTGTATATACAAGATTCATCTATCTTTTTGATGAAGTCAAACTCTTTGACTGCCACATCAAAACAGATATTCCATCTCCGCGATACTTGCTTTAATCCTGATGGACTTAAGCATAGCTTTGAAAGTCTCAACTTTTCCATCTACACCAAGAATCTCCTCAAGATCCATTTGCTCCCAATGGGTTTTACCCTTTTAGGTGCAACATTCAAAGTCATACTTTGTTGGTGTACATGAATTCCATCTTTGATTGCATAGCATCCAGCCATTTCACAGAGTCCTACTCGTGATGGCCAGCCTGAACCTAGTTGGGTCACCATCATTCATAATGAAATCCTCGCTCCCACTGTCACCGAGAAAACCGTAGTATCTCTTAAGTGGATGAGGAATCTTACCAGATTCGCGGAGAGGCTGAGATTTGTTGGAGACTATTGAATCCTTTGGTTTCACCAAATCATCAGCTGTTAGTTTGTCTAGCTGGAACTTCTTCCAGTTCTACTTTATGTCCACTAATTTCTTCACAAGAAATTCTTTAAAAAGGTGGCATGCTGAGAAACAAAACACATTTTGCTCCTCAGTTAGGTAGAAGATATACCCTCGCAAAAGTTTGGGATGTCCAACAAACTTATACAGAACTGACCTTGCCTCGTGCTTGTCCGGATTTTGCATTTCAACATAGGCCGGACAACACCATATCTTAACTCGTTTAAGACATGGTCTCTTCCCATTTCATATCTCATATGGAGTGGTAGGCACTGATTTGGATGGAACCCCATTCAATAGGTATGCAGCTTCTCAAGTGCATAACACAAAAAGGAAACATGTAACTCAGCAGTACTCATCATAGAGCGCACCATATCTCATAGGGTGCGATACCTCCGCCCCGATACACCGTTGTGCTGTGGTCTATTCGAAGGAGTAAGCTGAGAGAGAATCACATTCTCTATTAAATAATCCAGGAACTCCATGCCCAAGTATTCTCCTCCTCGATCACATCGAAAGACTATAATACTTCTACCCGTCTGGTTCTCAACTTCAAGCTTATATTCCTTGAATTTCTCAGAAGCTTCAGAATTGTGTTTCAACAGGAAAATATGTCTGAATCCTGAGAGAAGATCAGTGAATATAATGAAGTATGAAGAACCAACCTTGGCATCTGTAGACATAGGACCGAATACATCATCATGTATTTGTCCCAAGTGTTCACCAACTCTTTCTCTGTTTCGAATAAACGGAGTATTGGTCATTTTACCTTTGTGACAAGAATGGAAAGTATCATAAGATGAAAATTCGAATAGATTCTTATATTCATCCTTATTTAACTTAACTGGTCGTGTCGCATTGATATGACCTAGTCTACAACGCCATAAGAACGATTCGTTCATTTCTGAACTACTCCTCTTGTGTGTGTTCTATATACTTTGAACTGTGGTTTGATTTAGAACGTATATGCCATTACATAACGTGCCTGATCCAATCAACTCTTGATTAAGGAAAACTTTCACAACATTGTCCTCCAATACAGAATTATATCCTTCTTTAACTGAATAAAGAAACTGATGTAACGTTGTATATCAGGTTTGGTATGTAATAACATTCGTTCAGAATCAATGTATTAATACAAGGTGATATCTTCTAACTGACTTTGCTTCAACAATTGCACCATTCTCTAACACTTAGAGACATATCACCCAATCCCAGTTCCCTACATTTCTGTAGCCCATGTAATATATTACATATGCGGGATCCTAATCCGGTATCACATACCCAGGACGTAGAGGATACTGAGAAACCGTTCTAGGCAATGAACACAACCGAAGAATATGCATCAACATGCACTTTCTTCGATTGGGTCGCATGGAATCCGGATATTCTTTTATTTCCTGCTCGGACTTATAACAATTATAAGATAGAGCGGAACCAACGTTCCCTAGCTCAGTATAATAAGCAGGTTCGGTCAATGCATCTATATTATTATCTTGATTAAGTCGTGACATGGTCGCTACCAGAAGAGAGAGAGAGAGAAGAAAACACTCTGCGTGCGCTCTTGCAAGATCAAATTGATTATTATTTTATCTAGTCATGATGGCTCCCACTGTTTTTATCAAATCTTCCTTCAAACCCTAAATGGTAAGACTAACCGGGATTAATTACACCCTACAAGTTCCCTAATCTTTCGGCCAGGCCAGTGTTGGAACTTTGAAGGAGGTTCCCCATTTTTTCGCATGGACCTAATTAAAATAAACATCGTTTTCCCAGGGGCGTAACCCCGTTAACACTTTTCTAGACACCTACATGATCGGCTAATTGTAATGTGTAAAACCCTCTCAGGAGTAACTCTTACTCGTAGTGGGTATCGGGATCCAACTATCTCATAGAAGGTATGCAATCTCATCGCAAATTTCAACACTTGAAATTCCCGATAATATTTTGCCCCAAGCGATCTATGACCTTGACAAGGTCAACAAACCATAGACTGCAAGTCAAGTTCAACCCGTCATTTCCTGATTGAATTTAACCCACCCGCACGACCCTTGACAAGGTCAATAAGGTCGCACGACTACCCTAATCTAATCGCATCATATGCTAGCAGATAAGCACTAATCAGCTACCGCACACTACGCCTTGACAAGGTCAACAAACGTAGCACGAATACTAAATACTACTTATATGAAATGACGGAGGGCTACGACGGGTTTTAAGAAAACCCTTTGCATAATGAACTTGATATCGTTGTAGAATCGAGTGATTTTGAAAAAAGGAGTGTTTTTGAGGCTTTTACTAGTTTTGCTAAAGAGGTCACTCCCGGTGAAAGGATTTCGGCTCTTTCCTTATTGAATAAGGTGCAGGATATGTCATAAATACCACTATGAAATGCAAAAACTATAGAAGCAATCAAAAGACAAACCGAGTAGGTTGTAGCATATGCCAGTTTCACTAAAGAGGTCACTCCCGATGAAGGGATCTCAGTTCTTTCCTTATCGAATAAGGTGCTGGATATTCTACAAGGAATACCGCTATGCAAAGTAAGAACTAGAGCTACCAGTTTTTTAACAAGTTTCTACAATATCTTTAGGTTTCTTTTATTTCATTAATCCCATTAATGAAGTCCCATCATTTATGCTTCCCAAGCATCACATAAGAAACGAAAGCATCAATATTTATTATATATCATATATATATATATAATATAGGCATTCGTCTCAAAACATATCAAGTGATCACATCACACAATATCGGCAACAGAAGAACACATATGAAATCTTGGATATACTAGGAATTACATGTTTTAAATTAAGCCAGTATAAAACACGGATTCCACGGTTACGATGAATAGCCAAACCCACATCCCTAGACCCCTACGAGAGCAGCAAGCAACCCTCCCAATTCTAGAGTTAGGAGACCCGGTCTCGACTCCTCGAGATGGTCTCCCACTGGACCCTAGAACCCGGTTACTTGTGCTCTCCTTCGTGGGTCTATCCTAATGCGGAAAAGTAAAAAATATACATCAATGTTGACATCATCCTCCAACCGGAAGTGCCTTAATAAAAGAATATTACATACAATCTTTTACATGAATGAAAATGAAAACCTCTCATCTCACATAAAAACCCTCGGCTATTCAAAACACGACGATCGAATATAACATATCACAGAAACACATAACATCTCATGTCATCAACGTAAGTAAATATGCGTATCCCAATTTTCGTTGACGTATAGCAACGAAACCGATGATACACCACACATTACACTTACGGTCGCAGAAAAGAAAGTGAAAAACTTAACAATTGGAATCCGCAACCATCTTAGACATCATAAACCCAATGTATCACATACTTTGGATTTCATGCCTAACCAAATGAATTCCTTAGACATCGCATGTCTAACAATTATAAACCACGCATTTTAGTCTCGATATTGAAAACACTTTCCAATAAACAGTCGGGTAATTCAACAAGATTCCCGATAACCTGATCAAATGCTCGTCGGAAATTTTAGTAGACGGCCGCACCCCCGATACCGTTGACGAAGTGCACTAAGGCGGAACACCGCGGCCGCGAGCACCCTAACAGATGCTTTTGGCGACGGGGTTCTCCTACAGTCACTTGGTCAGGGTTATGAGGCGTGACTATCTAGTAAGGTTACCCGGCGAGTATCCGCGTACACTACGTAATTGCGACGTACTTTTGATCCACATCAAAATTCCGTGGCAACCGATCAAATGAGATTGAACTGCTAGATTTTTAAAATTCAAACTAGACATAACCAATTATACGGATTCTACATATTGTATCTTAATCTCAGATAGCTAGACGATGTTAAACTTTTCGATCGAATAAACAAAAACCAAAAATTTCCCAACAAGCTCAACACTTGAGCGGAGTTCAAAAAGTACCCAGAACACGCCACAGCTCCTCTGAACCATCCGTAGAAGGGCCGACCCATACCTCACTCATGTTGCCACGGAACTACCGCACACCCTAGGGTATGACCGCGGTTCCGCAATCCAAAAAGTCGAGTTTGGGTATCGTTCTTCTAGAGGGTCCACAGAATCGCTTGCATGATTTTCTGAAGATTTTAAACTCGGAAAAAATCCAACTCTTGGAAAATTTCCAGCGAGGGAAAATAAGGGTTATTGATATCCGTTCGAACTTTTTAACGTCATCTAAATAAACCGAATACATGTTAGAATTACGACTATGAAACACTCCGAGTTGTCTTTGCAGAAAGTTAACATCACATGCAAATTTAGCAAAAACAAGAAACACCTGAAACACCAAAACTCAGTGACTGGAACACCCTAAAGATTTGAAGCCAAAAACCCACCATTGGACCGGTGAGCTCGGTATTTAGGGCTATGTGTTTGGCCACTTTGAGGCCAAAATGCTTCAAATTTTCACAATGTTCATGTTATATCTCATACAACATTCTGCAGTTGCTAAAATTTTTTTGACACCTTTAAAAATTCGACAGAAACTAGATTTTCATATTGGGTGTTTCGGAGTTGTTTCGGTTTCGTAATCTAAACAAACATCGTTTAAATCTTTAGCTTGGCTCTGATACCACTGTAGGGTTACCTAGCGCGGCAGCAAGGTTTCGGGAGGCATTGTCCATGCCGTTTTCAAAAATTTGTCCTTCTAAACAACCCTAACCCTAGAATCTTAACTAGAGAATTAAACAAAACAACATGCAAACAACTTTGCATACAAGTGAATGAGGAATACCGTTAGTTATGTATATGCCCTAGAGGCCATTGTTGTACATATGATGTATATTATAGTGGATGCTTGGATATATATAGAGATGACTTTTTTGCTCCACATGATAGTATGCTATCTGGTTTCACTTTGTCTTAACATGTTGACTTGTATTGGTTTACTGTCTTGCTCTCACATGTTGATAAAGCCCTTAGGAGATGTACTCGAATACTAGGACTATGATGCAGATCATACTAGTGGGGCCAGGGAGTCTAAGAGTACATCCTATAACTGTTCCTAGTCGAGGGTGTATCGAGACAGGGCATCGATACTCCAGAGTAGACTAGCGTATACGCATCTTGACCCATATGATGGGTGATGGATGATCCCATATCCATTGGTGTTTGACATCAAAGATGGTGTACGGGTGTTCAGTGGAGACTGGGTACACTGAATGGACTCGCCGAGAACTCCTAGATGGTATTATACCTACCGTCAGATAGCAGTTCTCTGTTGACACTAGTACATGTTAGTCTGTAGACCCGAGATCGTCATAGAGTCTTGATTCCCAATGTGCTTTGATTTCCACCTTACCATGTTCATGAGAACGTGCAAAACGTTGGCTTTTGGGTACAGTCCCGAATCACATGGAGACAATGAGCGATGGGAGGGGTTTCGTCTTTCCCGGTACTGGGGGTTGATGTTGCGCTGTGTTCGATTGGATATAACTGGAAGTCCCTGGCCAGGGCTGATATGGAGATCTACTGGTAAGTGTTATCAGTAGTTTCTCGACCCGTTATGAGCCTCACATCGACATGACTTATCGGTTACTGGGGTCTGATGTTTACCACCCCTAGACTGAATATGCGACATATTAGACGAAGAGACCGGTCTGTACGGTAGTGTTACTGATTGGATTCACAGAAGTGTGTGCAGTCTTGCTTGTTGATCTTCTGATCGCTCATTGCCCGGGTGGCTGTTACGTTTAGCTGACCGCTTGCAGCTTGTGGGTGTTTGATATGATCATCACCTACTGCCGGCGTATTGACGAGTCTTTAAAGTCCTACATGGAGGTTTTCGGGTTTAGGCGAAACGGAGTAGGAGCACATATGTGATATGTGCGGGACCGAAATTAATACGATATGTGATACCGTATTCTATTCTCGCGATATGTGATATCGGCCGGGTATATATGATATAGCCGGGTTATCGGATCAAGTGTTGATTCGATAAAATGATACATTTAATATGTCGGTTATATGTAATATAGCCGGGTTATTAAATCAAGTGTTGATTTAATAATTTAATGTATACTTATATATTTGATATATTGAATTACATTAACTAATATTAGCTCACTTAAGAATTACTTTTTCTCACTTGATAATATATTGATATATATGTGATATATGTTAAATGTATTATTTTCTTTTGTTATAAAATATTATATATGTGATATATGATATTATAACATGCTAGGTTACAAATGCAACTAGGGTTATGAGACTTGAACCATGCTAGGGTTAGATTAGGGTTTATGTTTAAGAAAATTAAAAAATTGTGGAATTAGTCATGGTTAATATTTTGGAAGAAGCTTGTAGGCTTCTTTGACTTTGTCCACCCTTTTTGTCTATCTTAAGATATTTGTTAACCTAATTTTAACCCTAGCTCATGGTTAAGTCTCTACATGAGTTAAGCATGTCATTCTTAACCCATGGTTGCTTTCTAACCTTATAACAATTATTCATCACACTTCATCCTTTTCTTCCTCCTTACAAAAGCTTTCTAGCTTTTAAATTTGTGATGAATGATTGTCAGAAAAAGAAAACTATAGAGAGAAAAATTCACACTTCATCATCCTCTTCTATACTAGCCATATAGATTAATGTGTTAGGTTCACACTAATCTCTAATTAGTGAAAGTGAAAGCTTGGGTTTGTGATTCTCTAGGTAGATCATCTTCGATAGCAAAGAATTCAAGCAAGGATGCGTCATTCACTTCATGGAGCCTCTCAAGAGTATGGGAGCTTGATGATCGCAGCAAAAGGACCTCAACTTGGAGCTTATGAAGCGAAGGAATGGACTACAAAGGTTATGAAAAATTAGTGAGAAATAAAATACTAAAGTGAGAAAAATTCCTACTTCATCATCCTCATCTATTCTACCCACTTAGATTAGGGTGTTTGCTTCACTAATACCTCATTATTGAATACAACCTTTTTAGACCGTTCCTTCACTTCTAAAGCTCCGTGTAGTTGTCCCTTCGCTCCAAGTAGTGAACACCCGAACTCTAGTAAGGGTTCACATGAAGAAATGAACAAGCTTGCTCGAAATCTTCGAGACCGAAGATGATCTACGTCGAGGAGACTCGAGCTCATGCTACCTCTTCACAAAATTAGGGTTTAGTGAAGCAAACACCCTAGATTAAATGGCTAATAGTAGAGGATGATGAAGTAGGAAATGGGCTCACTCTAGATTTTTTTTTCTCACAATATTTTCTCACCTTGAGAAAAGCTAGCAAGCTTTCTCAATGAAGAAGAAGATGAAGAATCAAGATGAGAGAATGAACTCATGAGGTGAGAATAGCAAGCATGGGTGAGTTAGTGTCATACACTAACTCATGTAGAGAATAAACCATGGCTAACATATAATGGTTAGGTTAATAAATATCTACAAGTAAAACAAAATTAGTGGACTTGATCAATAGTTCCACAAGCTTCTACAAGGTTCAACCATGTGACTTAATTCCATCTAATTTTGATTAACTTTAAATAAATAAAACCCTTCATTATATCAAGCATGGTGTGAGTCTCATACACCCATGTCACATGTGGCATCAAGCATGACACAAATGTTGTACATTAGTATATATCACATATATACTATATGCACATAAGTGAGAAAAAGAAATATTTAAGTGAGCTAATATTAGTTAATGTAAATTAATATATCACATATATAATTATACATTAAATTATCAAATCAAAACTTGATTTAATAATCCGGCTATATCATATACAACCGACTAATATCAAATGTAACAACTTATCGAATCAACACTTGATCCGATAACCCGGCTATATCACATATAACCGTTCGATATCACATATCGCAAGAATAGAATGCGGTATCATATACGCGTATTAATCTCGGTCCCGCACATATCACATATGTGCTCCTACTTCGTTTCGCATGAACCAGGAAATCTCTGTGTAGGACTCTAAAGACTCATCAATATGTCGGCAGTAGGTGATGATCATATCAAACACACACAAGCCGCAAGTCGTCTGCTAAACGTAACGACCACCCAGGTATGAGCGATCAGAAGATCATCAAGCAAGCCTGCTCATACTCCTGCGAATCCAATCAGTAACACTACCATGCAGTCCGGTCTTTTCGTCTGATATGTCGCATATCAACAGCCTGGGGTGGTATAACGTCAGACCCCAATAGCCTGATAAGTCATGCCGTTGCAAGGTCTATAACGGTTCGAGAAACTACTGATAACACTTACCATTAAATTTCAGCAACCCTGGCCAAGGATTTCCTGTTATGGCCAATCGAGCATAGCGCAATATCAACTCCTAATACCGGGAGAGACGAATCCCCTCCTTTCGCTCATTGCCTCAATGTGACTCGGGACTGTACCCAAAAATGACCTTTTTGCATGATCTCTTGACCGTGGTATGATGGAAATCAAAGCACAGTAGGAATCACACAAAACTCTATGACGATCTCGGGTCGACAGACTAACCTGTACCAGTGTCACCAGAGAACTGCTATCTGACGATAGGTATAATACCATCTAGAAGTTCTCGGCGAGTCCGTTCAGTGTACCCAGTCTCCACTGAGCACCCCTATACCTTCTCTGATGTCAAACACCAATGGATGTGGGATCATCTATCGCCCATCATATGGGTCAAGAAGCGCATACGCTAGTCTACTCCGGAGTATCGATACCCTGTCTAGTATGATTATAGGGTATACTTATGGACTACCCTTGGACCCACTAGTACGATCTCCATCATAGTCCTGGTAGTCAAGTACACATCCTAAGGGCTTTATCAACATGTGTGTAACGTTTTGAAAATCGTTTAGGTGAAATTTCCGATAATTGGTAAAATAACTGGTGTTTTCCGTAAAAACCAAGATATAATTATTTTTCAACATGGAATTAAATATACCTACTCTAGCTACGTAATGGCTAGTATTGATATTTATTTAGTCACTTATAAAATTGTTGGTTTACTTAAATATTTTCCGTAATTAATTATTTTAAATATTATTTAAAGCCTTCACTAATACATTTTATTAGTGATAATTACAAATTAGAATGGGTTAATACAAGTTTTGTGCATCATGACACATTAATCCAAAATATAACATGTTGTTTTTGAAATGAAAAGAAGTTGTCAAGATGGTTTTGAAAATATAAAGGAAAAAAGGCTTAAATTGTGAAAATAAGATACTTAAGGAAATAAGTAAAAGAGGTAATAATTGGAGATGCTTCTACACATACCCACACACACCTCACTCTCTCTCCTACTCCCCAAAATTCTGGCTGAAATCCCCAAGGCAGCCCCTCCCCAATTCAACACTTCAAAAGTTAAAAGAAAACAAAGGAAAAAAGAAAACAATAAACAAAGAGTATGGTGCATTCTAATTGGGTATGGGTTGTTTTGACTTGGCCACAAACACACTTCTCTCTCTCTCTCCTCCTTCCTTGGCTTTGGCCGAGCCTCATCCAGCAGCAACCCCCTTCTCAAATTCTTCATTTTTCATGCAAAAACCTCACTCAAAAATCCAATAAAATCCACACAATTTTCCATTAACTCCAAATCCAAGCTTTACCCATTATTCCTTGGTCATTCAAGCGTGGATCTTGGAGCTAGAGAATCAATTTGGAGGCAATGTTAGCATGCTAGGTCTCAAAAATTGTGGAGGTATAATCTTAAACTTTTGGTTAAGTATTGGTTAATTTCTTAAATCAAGCTTAATTAGGTATTAATATAGTGTTAATTTCAAGATTTGGAATTTCAAGAGAAGCTGTTGAACTCAAGTTAGGGTTTTTATCATGTAATTATGGTTACAAAGTATAGTTTATCATCTTAAGAAATGAAAAATCTATACTAGTTGCTAGTTTGCAAATTGATACTTTAAAATTGTCTAAATCATATAATTGTGCAAAACTAGGTTTTTAGAATTTATGAAAATAATTGAGATAAAAATCTAGTTAATATTTGTGTGACCTAATTAAGATATTAAGTGAATATTGTGGCCACTAGATTTGTAAAAACATGAAGATTTGAACTAAAATGGAAATTGATGCTTACTAGGTTTTTGAAAGAAATCGATTTGAATTAAAGTTGATGTTTTGACGATATGTAACTTATTTCATATATTATATGGTGTGTTGTGAACACGCGATTGGTGCAATTGGGTTTTTGGTTTTATAGTTGCCACGTATTGCGACCCTAGTGGTGAATTGTGGCGTTGTCACGGCGCGTTTCGTGCACCAAGCGTGCGCGCGTTTAGTTAGTGCGCGTGGTTGACTTGTATTGGCTGTGTCCGCGACTAATTATATATTTATTCTCTTTTACTTGTGTACATTTCTAGGATAGGATGCAGAGGCGTCAGATGTGGCACGGAGGTGGCAGAGTTCGAATCGGATCAGAGTAGCCGAGGCGTCCAGGTGAGTAGTTGTATATCTACGAGGGAAGTCGGGTGGATGGCGTATAGTACCCCCGCAGTTTCGTAGTGTAGTATATGAATATGATATATTTATATAATTATGTGTATTGTGATACATGGATAATTAGCAAGAGCGGCTCTAGGAGATCATGGGTATCACGTACACTTAAGAGAAGATTACTTCATGGATATAACTGCTAGTAGATAGTTCCGATATATAATTACCGTGCTAGTTTAAATATTGCATTATTTGCTTAGATACCATGCATGTATATGTATTCATTTGACATGCGATATTATGGGGTTTTATGCCGATATTCACTGTTCACTGACTAGTGATTTTGAGATTTCGGATCTTTCATGAGATTTCTGGTTTTGGGAAACCGCATGTGAATGTTTATAAACTTATGATAATTTTAAAAGAGAAAGATGCGGTTTTCCTTGATATGATGAATAGCGTCCACCATGATGTTTTCTCGGTTCTGAGTTTGTTTTCGAGACCCGATTCGAGGAGGAGTATGAACCGTCTGCGGGTATATGGTGGACCCAGTGAGGTACCCCAGGGCGAAGTGATTTCATAGAGGATGATGAGCCTGGCAGGGGCCACTACCTACCGGTGATTTTATGGAAACTCGATGGATATCCGGAGGATACCATTCAGAGTTATGAGAGAGATTGATATATGGGCCGATCCGGACTGACGGAGCCCATGGGCCGATCCGGACTGACGGAGCCCGAGATTTGAGGATTATGAGTCGCTGTCGGACACGGATTTCAAGATATTTTAAGTGCCGATGCTGGGCACTCGGGTTTTATCATGATTTGTGTGTCGTTGCTGGACACACGTTGGATGATGCATTAGTACATGCCATGCATCGATATATTATTACCCATGACACGGACATGAGTACATTGATATCACATTTATGATATTCTGTCACCCTTATTGTAGTATTGTATATTTTATTGGTATGACCTAGGAGAGAGTCATACATGCGATTTCTTCTCGGTGATGTTTTCTACTCACGAGTCGGTAACTCACCCCCGTTGTGCCACAGATTCTTGCAGGTTTGGCCATACAGGTTTCATTGCAGCTTGCTGGCATACTGCATCTTCCGGGTGATTGCTTTGGTAGGTGGGTTCACTTACACGTGCCCACCGTTGTACTTTATTTATTTCAGTTGTATCTAGTAAACTCTATCAACCAGACTTGTATATTTGATAGAATTAGAAAACCAGTTGTGTATTATTTCGACCTTTGAGTCGCGCGCTTGTATTATTGGGGTTCATCTCTGGTTTTCTTGAGGATGTTGTCTTTCTTTCTGAGTTTTGATCCTCGCCTTTCGGCGTTGTATATTATATTGTTTGCGTAGTTGTTTCCGCCAGTTAGCGACGAGCTAGCTCCCGCTTGGGGATGCCTTTATTCATTATTTTTGTATTTCATATGTTGTACCCGTTTGGGGGCTAGTATTTACAAAGCAGACTCTGCCGAAATTTTTGGGAAAATATGATGTTGCTTTTAAACAAGTTTTCCTTGATTCTTTTCTTTAAAAATGGTTTAAATTTCTGGGCTTTGGATTACTTAGATTACGTTACACCTCTAGACGTTTCGTAATTTAAGTGCCATTCGCGTTTTGTACCTTCGGGTCGTGACAAAATTGGTATCAGATCGCTAGGTTTAACCTTGGTTTGAGTCTAGGTTTGACTATGCGGAGTCTAGGGCGTATAATTATATTCGGAACCTAGGATTTACCTTGCGAAACTTAGACTTGGTCGAGAGGGTATTAGACCCGAACTTTCGTCGCGTAGATTGACCTTGGTTGATGGAGTAGGTGACTTAAGTAGAGAGACGTACCGTGTGTATGTTCCGCGGCATACTTACGATACGCTACTCCTCTTAAGAAACCTTATGATGTACATTTCTTTGCACCGTATTCTATTCGTTCCTTTGATCCACCTTCATTGATGTCAGATGGTGGTTTCTGTTACCATGGTTGCATAGGCAGAGAGAGCCACGGCTAGAGTTGCGGTCAGCATGAGCTCGTCATGGACGAGGACTAACCAGGACGTAATTCTAGTGAGACACGATTGTATAGATGTGTCATTTTATTGTGTTTTTCGTGACTTGAGCGTCTTGATGGATTGTTTTTACTGAGATTTCTCGAACGTTCAGATCAGCACAAGAGGATTGGGCCACTGCTAGAGGCCGCTTTAATGTGATGACTGTTAATGTATCGTCTATCCTTGAGGATTGAGGCATTGTTTAGCGTGCGGACGAAGGGTATTCACATGTTGTTTAGGCGAAGTTAAAATGTTCGAACAAATGTCAGAAACCTATTTTTCCAAGTTTAAGGTAGTCGGAAAAACATGCAAGTAATTATGTGAACCCTCTAAGAGAATGAAACCCTAACTCGACATAATGACCATGGAACCGCTTTTGAACCTTAGGGTTTGCGACAGTTCCGCGGTGCCATTAACAAGGCTTGGGTCTGCCCTTCTACGGCTGGTCCATAGGTACTGTGGCATGCACTAGGTATTATTAAACTGTGCTCAAGTGTTGAGCTCTCGAGGAATTATGGGACTTTGATGAATCGATCGAAAAGTTTAACGTCGTCCGGATATCATGTGATGGGATACAATACTCTAAATCCACAAGAAAACTAATTTGATTTTTTAAATCTAGCAACTTAGTCTCAGTTGATCGGTTGCCACGGGATTTTGATGAGATGAAGTTCTACTCCGTTGACATCATAGATGTGATACGCATACATAGGCATTGAATATAGATATATCTTTCAGAAGGAGTCGTGATGAGTATACAACTATTCCGGAACAAGAAATAGATTTAGTAAAGGGTGATAACTTCCGGCCAGTTCGGCAGAAACGAAATTTGGGAGAGACCCCGACAGAATCTTTCTGGAATACTACACGAGCAGATTTGGACCCAGGATCAGTCGTATTACGCACATCCAGTAGGCCAGAGTTCGGCATCATCGACGAGACATGTTATGAGTGACCATGATAGTTGGCCAGAGATCTTTAGAGGATGTGCCAGAGTGGAACTATTTTCGTCATCATTTCCATATTGGGCCGTTGAGCCGAGGAGTTATGTAACTGGCAAGTCCGCACTAAGAGACGAGAGCCTAAGGGCACAAGGTGACAGACCATGAATAGGAGGCAAATAGATATCTTTCTCTGCTAACTTTGGATGCACCGACACCTTCTCGACTTTGAAGGAAGGACATATCGACGACGGTGCTTATGATTTGTGATTTGGTGATTTGAATATCACGTATCCATCATTTTGGAATTCGGTATTTTGGACGATTTATTTATATGATTGAGATTTTGTGCACCACAGTTGCACTCGACTTGGATTTGATGTCGTTAGAGATGTCTGATTTTGATTTCATGCCTATGGTATGTAGGTAATTTGACTTGTGCTTTTTGTGTAGTTTTCATGCGCTTTTTGTACTTCGATTCGATTTTGTGCATGCTGATGCACGTGGTTGTGAGATTATATACCACAGTATACTTGATTTGGATTGACGTATGTTGTATACCGTCGATTTTGATTGTGATTTTTGATATTGTTTTCGTTCACCTTGTGCACTTGATTTGGATTCTTGCGCATACTTGGCGTGCTTGAAGCGATTTTGATGCACATCAGATAAACTAAATCGGGATTCTTCGTGCATATCAGATGCACCTGATATTGTTGTCAGGCACACTCATTGCCTTTGATAGGTGTTCTTCATGCACACCCGTTGCACTTAGATTTTTGTTTCTGTGCACATGTATGGCACATTCATTGATTTCGATTTTTGTGCGCACCAGACGCACGTGGCATTATTGCATATACTATTGAGTATGATTTCCTTTGAGCAGTACGTTTTTTATGGTAATTACTATTTGAGTTAGTAACCGAGCACGGCTGTTCTAAGAACCATACCTAGGTATTTTTGCATGCATCGATAGTTACCGAAGGGATTTACAAAAAGGAGCTACAGTCTCAATATTTTCCTATGTGCTCGATATGACATGAAACATTTTATAAGGGAAACCCTTCTAAATTATTTTCAAAACAGCGGGACGTGTATGTTAAATAAATGATATATATATATATATATATTGTTATTTTCTTACAATAAACTTCCGCTACTTGTGCCGTGAGATGCGCATCGCACAGCGACTTGAAAAAGGTTTGGCATGTATTTCTTTTATGTTGTTTTGACGAGTTTACAACGATGCGTACTATGTACATGTTATAGTTTTGAGTATATCATGTTGGTTTTCGTATTGGACTTTGACATTGGTATTTGCACCATAACTCCGATGATTGTGTGATGCTTGACGGAGTTTTGATTTTGAGTTATATACTCGTTTTCATGCGCATGCATCACGCTAAGATGTGTCTTGAGTATTTAAGATTTTGGAGCCCCGCCGATTTGAGTGTATTGCTGAAAGGTTTTAGTATTTGGGGGAGTTATGATTTAAATTCGAGGACCGAATTTCATTAAGGGGGAAAGATTGTAACGTTTTGAAAATCGTTTAGGTGAAATTTCCGATAATCGTTAAAATAAATGGTGTTTTCCGTAAAAACCAAGATATAATTATTTTTCAACATGAAATTAAATATACATATTCTAGCTATGTAATGGCTAGTATTGATATTTATTTAGTCACTTATAAAATTGTTGGTTTACTTAAACATTTTCCGTAATTAATTATTTTAAATACTATTTCAAGCCTTCACTAATACATTTAATTAGTGATAATTACAAATTAGAATAGGTTAATACAAGTTTTGTGCATCATGACACATTAAACCAAAATGTAACATGTTTTTGAAATGAAAAGAAGTTGTTAAGATGGTTTTGAAAATATAAAGGAAAAAAGGTTTAAATTGTGAAAATAAGATAATTAAGGAAATAAGTAAAAGAGGTAATAATTGGAGATGCTTCTACACATACCCACACACACTTCACTCTCTTTCCTACTCCCCAAAATTCTGGCCGAAATCCCCAAGGCAGCCCCTCCCCAATTCAACACTTCAAAAGTTAAAAGAAAAGAAAGGAAAAAAGAAAACAATAAACAAAAAGTATGGTGCATTCTAATTGGGTATGGGTTGTTTTGACTTGGCCACAAACACACTTCTCTCTCTCTCCTCCTTCCTTGGCTGTGGCCAAGCCTCATCCAGCAGCAACCCCCTTCTCAAATTCTTCATTTTTCTTGCAAAAACCTCACTCAAAAATCCAATAAAATCCACACAAATTTCCTTTAACTACAAATCCAAGTTTTACCCATTATTCCTTGGCCATTCATGCATTGATCTTGGAGCTAGAGAACCAATTTGGAGGCTATGTTAGCATGCTAGGTCTCAAAAATTGTGGAGGTATAATCTTAAATCTTTGGTTAAGTGTTGGTTAATTTCTTAAATCAAGCTTAATTAGGTATTAATATAGTATTGATTTCAAGATTTGGAATTTCAAGAGAATTATTGAACTCAAGTTAGGGTTTTTATCATGTAATTATGGTTGCAAAGTGTAGTTTATCATCTAAAGAAATGAAAAATCTAAATTAGTTGCTAGTTTGCAAATTGATACTTTAAAATTGTCTAAATCATATAATTGTGCAAAACTAGGTTTTTAGAATTTATGAAAATATTTGAGATAAAAATCTAGTTAATATTTGTGTGACCTAATTAAGATATTAAGTGAATATTTTGGTCACTAGATTTGAAAAAATATGAAGATTTGAACTAAAATGGAAATTGATGCTTACTAGGTTTTTGAAAGAAATCGATTTGAATTAAAGTTGAGGTTTTGACGATATGTAATTTATTTCATATATTATTTGGTGTGTTTTGAATGCGCGATTGGTACGATTGGGTTTTTGGTTTGGTAGTTGCCACGTATTGCGAACCTAGTGGTGAATTGTGGCGTTGTCGCGGCGCGTTTCGTGCACCAAGTGCACGCGCGTTTAGTTAGTGCGCGTGGTTGACTTGTATTGGTTGTGTCTGTGACTAATTATATATATATTCTCTTTTACTTGTGTACGTTTCTAGGATAGGATGCAGAGGCATCGGATGTGGCGCGGAGATGGAAGAGCTAGAATCGGATCAGAGTAGCCGAGGCGTCCAGGTGAGTAGATGTATATTTACGGGGGAAGTCGGGTGGATGGCGTATAGCAACCCCGCAGTTTCGTAGTGTAGTATATGAATACGATATATTTATATAATTATGTGTATTGTGATACATGGATAATTAGCAAGAGCGGCTCTAGGAGAACATGGGTTAGTTTAGTGTAATTGGACGATAGTGCTTTTAGTTAGTTCTTAGTTGCGAAACCCTAGAGTAAAGGTACACACACACACATGCACACACGTGATATGTTTGGGTGTATATGTTTATATGTGTATGTTAGTTATATGTATGCCCTAGAGGCCATTGCTATACATAGGATGTATATTGTAGTGGATGCTGGGACATATATAGGGAGGACTTTCTTGCACGACATGATAGTATGCTATCTGGTTGCTCTTTACCTTAACGTGTACACTGATTGTCTCTCTGTTACATATTGGTAAAGCCCTTAGGATGTGTACTTGACTACCTGGACTATGATGCGGATCATACTAGTGGGGACATGGTAGTCCATAAGTACATCCTTCAAAGTCCCTAGTCGTGGGTATATCGAGACGGGGCATCGATATACCAGAGTAGACTAGCGTATACCTTCTCGACCCATACAGATGGGCGATGGATGATCCCATATCCATTGGTGTTTGACATCAGAGATGATATAAGGGTGCTCAGTGGAGACTGGGTACACTGGACGGACTCGCCGAGAACTCCCAGATGGTATTATACCTTACGTCAGATGGCAGTTCTCTGGTGACACTGGTACAGAGTAGTCTGTTGACCCGAGATCGTCATAGAGTCTTGTGTGGTTCCCACTGTGCTTTGATTTCCACCTTACCACGTCCAAGAGGGCGTGCAAAACGGTGGTTTTTGGGTACAGTCCCGAGTCACATGGAGGCAACGAGCGATAGGAGGGGATTCGTCTCTCCCGGTATAGGGGTTGATGTTGCGCTGTGTTCGATTGGCTATAACCGGAAATCCCTGGCCAGGGTTGCTGAGATTTACTGGTAAGTGTTACCTGTAGTTTCACGAACTGTTATAGACCTCATATCGACACGACTTATCGAGCTACTGGGGTCTGACGTTTACCACCCCTAGGCGAGATATGCGACATATCAGACGATCAGACCGGACTGTACGGTAAGTGTTACTGGTTGGATTCACAGGAGTGTGAGCGGGCTTGCTCGTCGATCTTCTGATCGCTCAATACCCGGGTGGCCGTTACGTTTAGCAGACCGCTTGCGGCTTGTGGGTGTTTGATATGATCATCACCTGCTGCCGGCGTATTGACGAGTCTTTAGAGTCCTACACAGAGGTTTCCTGGCTCAAGCGAAACGAAATAGAAGCGCATATGAGTTATGTGCGGGACCGAGAATAATACGTGTATGTGATACCGTATTCTATTCTCACGATGAATGTATCGAATGGTTGTATGCGATATAACCTAGTTATCGAATCAAGGATTGATTCGATAAGTCGATACATTGCATATTAGTCGATTATATGCGATATGACCGGATCGTTAAATCATGTGTTGATTTAATGATTTAATGCATAATTATATATTTGATATATTACTTTGCATTAACTAGTATTGGTTCACTTTAAATGGATTTTCTCACTTGTTGTGCACATTGTATATGTGATATATTTTTTGTGCACTTGATTGTATCATGTTTGATGATACATGCTCACTTGTGTTTGTGTAAAGATTAAACCATGGTTATTTAAATGGTTAGGGTTTTGATTATCTTAACTATTTATTTAGGTTATTTCCTTTTAAGGCATGAAAAGAGAAAATGGTTGCATTCATTCATGAAGCTTGTTGAAGCTTCATGAAGCTTTGACCAAGTGACCATTCTTTGTCTTCATACCTAACCTAACCATTCACTTAACCTTAGTTTAGTCTCTACACTTGACCATGGTTATTATTATGATAAGTGTTCTTTTTCATTTCCTTTTAATCAACTTATCATAATATTCATCATCTTCTTCTTCTTCTTCACATGAAGAAGCTTGCTACCAACAATGGCAAAGTGAGAAAAAGAGTGAGAAATCCAATTCTAAAGTGAACCCACTTCCTATTTCTTCATCCTCTACCTCTTGCCAAGTAGTATTGGGTGTTTTCTTCACAAGTTTCATGACTTGGTGAAGTGGGAGCTTGATCTAGTGATGCCTCGACGTAGATCATCTTCGGCATCGTAGTCGATGACCTTGCCCGCCCATTTCTCCGATGAAGCCGACGCTAGAGCCCGGGATTTGATTTCGAGAGCAAGGGGACTTCATCATGGAGCTATGGAGGTGGAGAACCGGATCTACAAAGGTTGTATTTCCGTTCTTTTAGTTAAGTTGTTAACTAGTTTCTCTTTTCGCCTAGACATCTAGTTAACGATCCGTATTAGGGTTTCTCGGCACTCGTAAAATTTAAAATTGGCATGGTTAATGCCTTGTGAGACCTCATTAGTGTGCCTAGGAACCCTACAGTGGTATCAGAGCTACTAGGCATTAGATGTCGACCTATGGGGGGTTCTCACTGTGTGACAGTGTGGCGAAGCATAGGCTCTTACCCCCAGGGTGTCCCGAGACTGGAAGGTGTTCCGGCGGGTTGTAGTCCTCGCGAGGGGGCATGCGTAAAAAGTAGCGGCTGAGGGACCCGTTGGTGCCACGGCGACCCCATTGGATGGGGTGGCTGCCTGACCTACAGTGGTATCAGAGCCTGGCTAGAGCCTTTGGCGATGCGTAGACAGAGTTTGAAGTCCGATCGAACCGAAACACCAAATCCAAAATGCTCTCTGTACAATTTTTGAAATCTGGAGTTTTTCGATATTAAAAATATGCAGAAAAATCAGCAGGGAATTTGAAGAATTACTGTGGATCCCGTACTCAAGATTCTACTATAACGCGGCGGAACCGCGGCACAAGCATGGCTTGTGCGGCGGTTCCGCGGCCATTTTGTCGTATCTTGCATTGGTTTTGGCACAGTAATTCATATGTTGCAGTGCTGGTTTTCCTGGGTATTTTTTAAAATTTATTCAAGAGTTGAATTTTCTGGGTTGTATTGGGGACTCGGTGTATCGATCGGATTGTCTAATTCTGTCTATGTGGCTTTCCGGATATTTTAGAATATGTTAAAAAGTTCGACCGGATATAAATACCCACCTTTTCCCCTGTCGGAAAATTTCCAAGTGTTGGATCTTTCCGTAGTTTAACGACGTTCTAAGTAGTGCAAGTAACGCGATGGTCTCTCTAGAAGACAACAAACCTTAACTCGATTATGTGACCGTCTTGAACTGCCCTTTGAACCTTCGGGTTTGGGGCAGTACGGCGTGCCACATGTGAGGCGTTGGCTTGACCCTTCTACGGCTGGACCGTTGGTACTGAGGCATGAAGTGAATGTTTTTAAACTTATTTCATGAGTTGATCTGTATCGGGAAAACTTGGGTGTTCGAATGTTTGATCGGAAAGTTTAACATTTTCTATTTATCCGGAATGTGATACAATAATTGGAATTCACAATAAGTTATGAGATAACTGAATGAATGTTATAAACATAGCAGTTTAGTCTCACTTGATCGGTTGCCACGGAATTTTGATGTGATCAAAAGTCCATCGCAATCACGTAGCGTACGCGGATACTCGCCGGGTAAACTTAATAGACAGCCTCGCCCCATAGCCCCGACCAAGTGACTGTAGGAGAACCCCGTCGCCGAAAGCATCCGTTCGGGTGCTCGCGGTAGCGGTGTTCCGCCTTGGTGCACTTCATCGACGGCATCGGGGGTGCGGCCGTCTACTAAAGTTTTCGACGAGTATTCGATCAGTATGTCAGGAATCTTGTTGAATTCCCCGACTTGATATTGAAAAGAGTTTTCGATAATGAGACTAAAATGCGGGGTTTATAATTGTTAGGCATGCGATGTCTAAGAAATTCATTTGATTAGGCATGCGATGTCTATGCAGGTTGTGGATTCCAACTGTTGTAGTTTTACACTTTCTTTTCTGTGACCGTAAGTGTAATATGTGATATTGCCGGTTTCGTTGCTATATGTCAACAATAATTGGGATGCGCATATTTACTTACGTTGATGACATGTGATGTTATATGTTGCTGGAAATGTTATATTGGATCGTCGTGTTTGAATAGCCGGGGGTTTTTATGTGAGATGAGTGTTTTCATTTTCATTCATGTAAAAACTTGTATGTAATATTCTTTTATTGGGGCACTTCCAGGTTGCGGAAGATGTCACCCTTTGTATATTATTTACTTTTCCGCACTAGGATAGACCCAAGGAGGGGAGCACAAGTAACCGGGTTTTAGGGTCCAGTGGGAGACCATCTCGAGGAGTCGAGTCCGGGTCTCCTAACCCTAGAATTGGTAGGGTCGCTTGCCGCTCTCGTAGGGGTCTAGGGGTGTGGGTTTGGCTATTCATCGCGACTGTGGAATCCGTGTTTTATACTGGCTCGTATTGAAAACACGGACGTCCTAGTATATCCAATATTTCATATGATTCTTCTGCTGCGATATCTGTGATGTGATCATGTGATATGTTCTGTGATGGATACTGTATATAGTATATATGATATATTATATAGGCGTTACTTATGTTTTACACCCGTGCTAGCCCTGCCCCGCTCTGCCGTTAGTTACCTAACCTAACGGTGCACGAGGGGACATCGAGGCGAATGCGGATGGCATAAGTGTACGTCGTATTTATCTGTGATGTTTAGGTAATTTAAATGATGGGACTTCATTAACGTGATTAATGAAATAAAAAGAAACCTAAGATGTTGTAGAATCGAATTTCAAAATAAAAAAGGGTAGCTACAGTTCTTGCTTTGCACAGCGGTATATATGATATATCCTGCACCTTATTCGATGAGGAAAGGACCGAGATCCCTTCACAGGGAGTGACTCCTTTAGCAATAACTGGCAGATGCTACACACTCGGTTTGTCTTTTGATTGCTTTTAAGAGTTTTTGCTTTGCACAGTGATATATATGATATATCCTGCACCTTATTCGATGAGGAAAGGACCGACGATCCCTTCACCGGGAGTGACTCCTTTAGCAAAACTAGAAAAGCCTCAAAAACACTCCATTTCAAAATTCATTTGATTCTACAACGATATCAAGTTCATTACGCAATAGGTTTTCAGAAAAACCTGTCGTAGCCCTCCGTCATTTCAGATAAGTCCTGTTTAGTATTCGTGCTGCGTTTGTTGACCTTGTCAAGGCGCAGTGTGCGGTAGCTAACCAGTATTTATCTGCTTATGCATATGATGCAGATTGGGTTAGGGTAGTCGTGCGGCCTTGTTGACCTTGTCAAGGGTCGTGCGGGTGGGTTTGATTCAATCAAGAAATGATGGGTTGAACTTGACTTGCGGTCTATGGTTTGTTGACCTTGTCAAGGTCATAGATCGTTTGGGGCAAAATATTATCGGGAATTTCAAGTGTTGAAATTTGCAATGAGATTGCATACCTTCTATGAGACAGTTGGATCCCGATACCCGCTGCGAGTAAGAGTTACTCCTGGGAGAGTTTTATACATTACAATTAGCCGATCAAGTAGGTGTCTAGAAAGGTGTTAACGAGGTTACGCCTCTGGGAAAACGAGGTTTACATTAATTAGGTTCGTGCGAAAGCACGGGGGACCTCCCTCAAAGTACCGACACTGGCCTGGCTGAAAGATTGGCGAACTTGTAGTGTGTAATTAATCCCGGCTAGTCTTTCCTTTTAGGGTTTGAAGGAAGATTTGATAAAAACAGTGGGAGCCATCCTGATTAGATAAAATAATAACCAATCTATTCTTGCATGAGCGCACGCTGAGTGTTTTCTTCTCTCTCTCTCCAGGTAGCGACCATATCACGCCTTAATCAAGATAATAATACGGATATTGACCGAACCCGCTTGTTATACTGAGCTGGGGAACGTTGGTCCCGCTCCAACTTGTAATTGTTATAAGACCGAGCAGGAAATTGGGGATTACCAGAATTCCCGTGCCGCCCAAACGAAGAAAATGCATGCTTATGCATCGTATTCGGGTGTGTTCTTTATACAGAACTGTTTCTCTATTCTCTACGTCCTGGGTATCTGATACCGGATCAGGATCCCAGATATGTAATCTGTTACATAGGGCTACAGACAGGTAGAGAACTGAGAACGGGTGATAAGTTTCATGAGGCAGAAAACGGGGCAAGTGTTGCAGCCAAGTCTGTTGGTCACTGTCACCCTGTATTCCAAATACATTGATTCTGAACGAATGTTATTAGATACCGAACCTGATATACAAAATCATATCAATCTCTTTATTAGTAAAGAAATGATAAAATTTTGTATAGTTGGATAATATTTTGAACATTTCCTATATCAAAAGTTGATCGGTTCAGGCACGTTATCTAAAAGCATTAATGTTCTAAATCAAACTACAGTTCTTTAGTATACGGAACACACACAAGAAGAAGAGTTCAGAAATGAACGAATCCTTCTTGAGGCATTGTAGACTAGGTGATATCAATGCGATCCGACTGGCTGAAGTTACATTTTAGACGCATATTTAAATCAGTTTGAATTTACATCTTGTGAAACTTGCCAGTCATGTCACAGAGATAAGATGACCATAGCTCCGTTTACTGGAAACAAAGAAAGAGTTAGTGAACTCTTGGGATGATACATGTTGATGTATGTAGGTCCCCTGTCTACACTTGCCAAGACTGGTTCTTTATACTTCATTACATTCTCTGATGATCTTTCGAGATTCAGACCCATGTTCCTGTTGAAACACAAGTCCGAACCTTTTGAGATATTCACAGAATATAAGTCAGAAGTAGAGAACCAAAATACGGGTATAAGTATTATGTCCTTTGATGTGATCAAGGAGGAGAATACTTGAGCACGAAAATCCTGGATTATTCTAAAGGAGAATGAGATTCTCTCTCAGCATTACTCCTCCGAATACACCATAGCACGATGGTATATCGGGGCGGAGCAGATACACCCTATTTGATATGGTGTGCTCTATGATGAGTACTACTGAGTTACCTATTTCCTTTTGGGAGTTATGCGCTTGAGAAGCTGCATACCTATTGAATAGGGTTCGAATCAAATCAGTTGCCTACCACTTCATATGTGATATGGAAAGGGAAGAGCCCATATCTTAAGTTAGTTAAGATTTGGGGTTGTCCGGCCTATGTCTAAAAGCAAAATCCGGAAAAGCTCGAGGCAAGGTCAGTTATGTAGAACTGGAAATGTTCCAGCTATACAAACTGCGGCTGATAATTTGATAGAACCAAAGGATTCAATAGTTACCAACGAACCTCAGCCTTTCCGCCGATCTAGTAGGGTTTTCTCACCCACCTGAGAGATACTTCGGTTTCTCTATGACAGTGGGAGCAAGGATTGCATCATGAGAAGATGACCCAACTAGTTTCGAGCTGGCCATCAGGAGTGGGACTCTGTTAGAATGGCTGGATGCTTAGCGATCTGAGATGGAATCCTTATACACCAACAAAGTATGGACTTTGGTTGCTATATCTGAAGGGTTAAATCCCCATCAGGAGCAAGTATATCTTGAGAAGATTACTTGGTGTATATGGAAAAATTAAGACTTTCAAAGCTAGACTTGTTAAAGGTTTGCATCATTGACCAGGTATGGATCATGACGAAACCTTTTCTAAGGAGCTATGCTTAAGTCCATCCAGATCCTACTTGCCACGGCTGCATACCATGACTACGATATCTGGTGGTTGGGTGTCATGACTGCTTTTCTAAATGATGTTTTGGAAGAGAGCGTCTATAAGTACACAGCCAGAGGGCTTCGTAGACAGTGGGAGCAGCGGAAACGTGTGCAAGATGCTTTATAAGATAAAGCAGGCATCGTGGAGTTGGAACATCTGTTTTGATGTGTTAGTCAAAGAGTTTGACATCATCAAAATGGTAGATGAACCTTGTATAAACAAAAAGGTAGTAGGGAGTATGGTGGCGATCCTCGTAGAGTACGTGGATGACATACTCTTGATAAGAAGGAGTTTCCTATGCTACGCTCAGTCAATCTCCGCTTATCACAAGGATTCTCCACATAGGATCAAAGTGATACCTCCTAAATCCTGGGTTTTGGATCTATGATATAGATCTAATTGGATGATAGGATTCTCACTAGTTGTAGTGAGATGGTATCAATCGATCCTGAGGAGAATCACTGAAAGGGTTCCAGGGTGATAAAGACGACTGAATGTCAGTCACAGGCATTGTCTTTACCCTCAGTAAAGGGACGGTATGTTGGAAGAGTTCGAAGCTAGATACCGTGGCATACTAGACGATAAAGGCAGGATACATCGCTACTTAAGATGCTACCAAAGAGGCAGTCTGGATGTATATTGGTTCATGAGATGAACTTTGTTCCTCCCATTGTGTAACAATGGAGTTGCGGCTTATGCCAAGGAACGCCGGTCCCATCAGTGATCCAGACATATTCTAAGGCAGTGTTACCTGATCATGGAGATGATTGATCTCCAGGGTGATCGAGGTTAGGAGAGAAGACTCAGACGACAACACGGCGGATCCACTCACAAAGGCCTTTTCCCAGAGAGAGACTTTTATGGGATGGTTGAGTATGAGATACTGTAACCACTGCTATCAGATGGCCCTAGTGCAAGTAGGAGATTGTTAGTTATATGTATGCCCTAGAGGCCATTGCTATACATAGGATGTATATTGTAGTGGATGCTGGGACATATATAGGGAGGACTTTCTTGCTCGACATGATTGTATGCTATCTGGTTGCTCTTTACCTTAACGTGTACACTGATTGTCTCTCTATTACATGTTGGTAAAGCCCTTAGGATGTGTACTTGACTACCTGGACTATGATGCGGATCATACTAGTGGGGACATGGTAGTCCATAAGTACATCCTTCAAAGTCCCTAGTCGTGGGTATATCGAGACGGGGCATCGATATACCAGAGTAGACTAGCGTATACCTTCTCGACCCATACAGATGGGCGATGGATGATCCCATATCCATTGGTGTTTGACATCAGAGATGATATACGGGTGCTCAGTGGAGACTGGGTACACTGGACGGACTCGCCGAGAACTCCCAGATGGTATTATACCTTACGTCAGATGGCAGTTCTCTGGTGACACTGGTACAGAGTAGTCTGTTGAACCGAGATCGTCATAGAGTCTTGTGTGGTTCCCACTGTGCTTTGATTTCCACCTTACCACGTCCAAGAGGGCGTGCAAAATGGTGGTTTTTGGGTACAGTCCCGAGTCACATGGAGGCAATGAGCGATAGGAGGGGATTCGTCTCTCCCGGTATAGGGGGTTGATGTTGCGCTGTGTTCGATTGGCTATAACCGGAAATCCCTGGCCAGGGTTGCTGAGATTTACTGGTAAGTGTTACCTGTAGTTTCTCGAACTGTTATAGACCTCATATCGACACGACTTATCGAGCTACTGGGGTCTGACGTTTACCACCCCTAGGCGAGATATGCGACATATCAGACGATCAGACCGGACTGTACGGTAAGTGTTACTGGTTGGATTCACAGGAGTGTGAGAGGGCTTGCTCGTCGATCTTCTGATCGCTCAATACCCGGGTGGCCGTTACGTTTAGCAGACCGTTTGCGGCTTGTGGGTGTTTGATATGATCATCACCTGCTGCCGGCGTATTAACGAGTCTTTAGAGTCCTACACAGAGGTTTCCTGGCTCAAGAGAAACGAAATAGGTGCGCATATGAGATATGTGCGGGACCGAGAATAATACGTGTATGTGATACCGTATTCTATTCTCGCGATGAATGTATCGAATGGTTGTATGCGATATAACCTAGTTATCGAATCAAGGATTGATTCGATAAGTCGATACATTGCATATTAGTCGGTTATATGCGATATGACCGGATCGTTAAATCAAGTGTTGATTTAATGATTTAATGCATAATTATATATTTGATATATTACTTTGCATTAACTAGTATTGGTTCACTTTAAATGGATTTTCTCACTTGTTGTGCACATTGTATATGTGATATATTTTTTGTGCACTTGATTGTATCATGTTTGATGATACATGCTCACTTGTGTTTGTGTAAAGATTAAACCATGGTTATTTAAATGGTTAGGGTTTTGATTATCTTAACTATTTATTTAGGTTATTTCCTTTTAAAGCATGAAAAGAGAAAATGGTTGCATTCATTCATGAAGCTTGTTGAAGCTTCATGAAGCTTTGACCAAGTGACCATTCTTTGTCTTCATACCTAACCTAACCATTCACTTAACCTTAGTTTAGTCTCTACACTTGACCATGGTTATTATTATGATAAGTGTTCTTTTTCATTTCCTTTTAATCAACTTATCATAATATTGATCATCATCTTCTTCTTCTTCACATGAAGAAGCTTGCTACCAACAATGGCAAAGTGAGAAAAAGTGTGAGAAATCCAATTCTAAAGTGAACCCACTTTCTATTTCTTCATCCTCTACCTCTTGCCAAGTAGTATAGGGTGTTTTCTTCACAAGTTTCATGACTTGGTGAAGTGGGAGCTTGATCTAGTGATGCCTCGACGTAGATCATCTTCGGCATCGTAGTCGATGACCTTGCCCGCCCATTTCTCCGATGAAGCCGACGTTAGAGCCCGGGATTTGATTTGGACAGCAAGGGGACTTCATCATGGAACTATGGAGGTGGAGAACCGGATCTACAAAGGTTGTATTTCCGTTCTTTTAGTTAAGTTGTTAACTAGTTTCTCTTTTCGCCTAGACATCTAGTTAACGATCCGTATTAGCGTTTCTCGGCACTCGTAAAATTTAAAATTGGCATGGTTGATGCCTTGTGAGACCTCATTAGTGTGCCTAGGAACCCTACAGTGTATATATATATATATGTGTGTGTGTGTGTGTGTGGGTATATATATATATACACGGATGATGAGCACGATATATGATACTTGGAGATGAGCCGATATGATCGGGCATGATGCCGTGAGTTGTGATATATGATTGGGTCATGATATGATACGACATGATATTATGGCGGATTGAAGGGCGATGTGTTTTCATACACACGTGGATATATGTTGATGGTATCGGAATGTACTAGACTTTAGATCAGTACACCTAGTTCATGCTATGATGATAATGATACCAGATAAATAATGAGATAATTATGATATTTGACCCGTACCCCGATTTTGGGATGCCATATGATGGATTTTACCATACGAGGTATAAATATGATGATTGATCTGCACTTTTGACTCGAGGATCTCGTAATATATATTTTACTGTACGTGACGTTATTGAGGCGGGATCGCCGACTACTAGATATATCGACTCGAACTTTAGGTGGTTTTCCTTACGATTTCGACTGGGCTCGAGTCATACTTATTTTCAAAACTAACGAATATTGTGTATTTTTAAAGATAAGCCGAGAGATATTACGGATTTTTCAAAAGACATATTTTTCTCAAAGACCCCGTAGCCCTATTTTCCTAAAACCACGATTCGTGCTATTTCAAACACCAAAAACTGTAGACTCGTATATTGGATATGTACATTCTTCATTGTTGCGATTACTATTCATTCTCCATTTAATTCATGTTGTCTTCATCACATTGCATGCTTATACCTGCGTTTTATTTAGTCATTATGAACCCTATTGTCAGGACACCAGCACCATTACCGATGATGCGTATGCTCCACGTACACTTGCTTGTCGGCTTACACACATCATCACCGGTAATTTCCATGTCACGTACACTTTAGAGAAGATTACTTCATGGATATAACTGCTAGTAGATAGTTTCGATATATAATTACTGTGCTAGTTTAAATATTGCATTCTTTGCTTAGATACCATGCATGTATATGTATTCATTTGACATGCAATATTATGGCGCTTTATGCCGATATTCACTGTTCACTGACTAGTGATTTTGAGATTTCGGATCTTTCATAAGATTTCTGGTTTTGGGAAACCGCATGTGAATGTTTATAAACTTATGATAATTTTAAAAGAGAAAGATGCGGTTTTCCATGATATGATGAGTAGCGTCCACCATGATGTTTTCTCGGTTCTGAGTTGGTTTTCGAGACCCGATTCGAGGAGGAGTATGAACCATCCGCGGGTACATGGTGGACCCGGTGAGATACCCTGGGGCGAGAGTGATTTCATGGAGGATGATGAGTCTGGCAGGGGGCACTACTTGCCGGTGATTTTATGGAAACTCGATGGATATTCGGAGGATACCGTTCGGAGCTATGAGAGAGATGGATATATGAGCCGATCCGGACTGACGGAGCCTATGGGCCGATCCGTATTGACGGAGCCCGAGATTTGAGGATTATGTGTCGCTGCCGGACACGGATTTCGAGATGTTTTGAGTGCCGATGCTGGGCACTCGGGTTTTATCATGATTTGTGTGTCGTTGCTGGACACACGTTGGATGATGCATTAGTACATGTCATGCATCGATATATAATTACCCATGACACGGACACGAGTACTTTGATATCACACTTATGATATACTGTCACCCTTATTGCAGTATTGTATATTTTATTGATATGACCTAGGAGAGAGTCATACATGCTATTTCTTCTCGGTGATGTTTTCTACTCATGAGTTGGCAACTCACCCCCGTTGTGCCACAGATTCTTGCAGGTTTGGCCGTACAGGTTTCATTGCGGCTTGCTGGTACACTGCTTCTTCCGGGTGATTGCTTTGGTGGGTGGGTTCACTTGCATCGCGCCCACCGTTGTACTTTATTTATTTCAGTTATATCTAGTAAACTCCATCATCCAGACTTGTATATTTGATAGACTTAGAAAACCAGTTGTGTTTTATTTCGACCTTAGAGTCACGCGCTTGTATTAATGGGGTTCATCTCTGGTTTTCTTGAGGATGTTGTCTTTCTTTCTGAGTTTTTATCTTCGCCCTTCGGCGTTGTATATTATATTGTTTGCGTAGTTGTTTCCGTCAATTGGCGACGAGCTAGCTCCCGCTTGGGAATGTATTTATTCATTATTTTTGTATTTCGTGTGTTGAACCCGTTTGGGGGCCAGTATTTACAAAGGAGACTCTGCCGAAATTTTCGGAAAGATATGATGTTGCTTTTAAACAAGTTTTCCTTTATTCTTTTCTTTAAAAATGGTTTAGATTTCTGGGCTTTGGCTTACTTAGATTACGTTACGCCTCTAGACGTTTCGTAATTTAAGTGCCAGTCGCGTTCCGTACCTTCGGGTCGTGAAAATGTGAGAGCAAGACAACATCACTTACACAAGTCAACATGTTAAGAAAAAATGCAACCAGATAGCATGCTATCATGTCGAGAAAGAAAGTCCTCCCTATATATGTCTAAGCATCTACTATAATATACATCTCATGTACAATAATGGCTTCTTTGGCATACATATAACTAACAGGCCTCATCTTACACCATTATGTTTGTTAACTGACGCCAGAGCTAGGGGCTGGACTAGCGCGGATGCAAAATATAAGCAACGTCTATTATATAATACATATATAATAATAATCATTCGTCTCATGCAATAATAGGCATTCCAGATCATAGATGAACACATTGGATATACTAGGAAATCCGCGTTTCGTTTAAACCTGTAACGAAAGACGGATTCCACGGTCGTGATGAATAGCCAAACCCCATCCCAGACCCATACGAGTGCGACAAACTACCCGACAAATACCCGAAGCGAAGCAACCTCCCCCAGTAAAATGAGTAGGCCACTTAGCATTTCAAAGTACTCTGTAGTTTGTGCACCCCACCTTAGGTCTATCCTAGGAGCAGAAAACAGTAAAATAAATAATATACAATGGTGGCTACAACCTCTACCCGGATGTGCGACCACAAAATAATATGACATCACTTTACAATTTATATCGAATGAAAGATAAAACCCCCATTTCACATCCCCGTCTATTCATCCACGACGATCCAACAAGTTCATATACACAAACCAACATCACAGATCAAAGATATGTGCAACCCCCAATAATCGACGTATAGCGATTAGCAGACGTTCAACACATATATCACACCACAGATAAAACCCGATTAGCAAATAATTTAGAATTTCGATTGAAAACTATTTTCTGTGTCTACCCTAAGTGCAAACCTGCACACAAATCATACTGGGTAGAAGACAAATATCCCAGAGAACCATACACCGAAAATAAGATAAACAGAGGAAATACGAGCCAACTCGGCCACAACTCGGCCGCGGAACGGCGGAAATTCGACCGATTCAGCGTGGTTCCGTGGTGGTTGTGACGAGTTAGGGACTCGTTTTCTTTTGAGTTCTTATAATTCCCTGCTTATATTTTTCAGGCCTCTAAAATAATTTTTTCTTTCAGTTTTAAAATCGACAGAAAGCATAGGGATCGGGTGTATAGTTTTCGAGTTTTCCGACGATCGAAGTTCTAATAACTTGCTAACTAGCTAGTAAAGGTTTAGTAGTCTGTAAGTTGATGTCATGCACCCCACGGGTTCACGGAGAGGCGGAATATTTAAAAAACGATTTTCAAAGCTCGCACCATTGACTTGAACTCCAGGATCTCGGCTAAACCCTAACTAGCTAAGCATGTAAAGAGGTTAACTACTCGGAAAGAAAGTTATAGCTCACAATACAAGTCCTTCGGGTCTTCTCCGCTATCCTCCTCGTCATCGTAGGCTCCGAGGATCGTAACGGATCGATGCTTCCTCGCTGGCTTTCTCGAGTCAAAGACGATCCACCCGAGAGTCTATAGTCCGAGCTCCAACCTCAAATCCGAGATAACTAGGGCACCTAACTCGCTAGAATAGATGACCTAGGTGATGTAGAGAAAGAAGATATATTAGTTTGTCACTTGGAACCCTAGGTTTCTCAACTCACGAGACTTAAGGGTTGAGAGGAAGAAGAAAGAGAGCTTGAGGAAAGAGAAAATGTTTTCACAAATGATAATGGAGATGGCTCCCTTGATTAGACTATAAGCATGCTTAGAAAATATCTCACCCAAAATATCTAGCGCTACAAAATATCTCACAAAATATCTAAGTCAAACTAAGCCCCAAATAGTCAAACCAAGTAGCCATGCTTGAATTATTATTTGCAGTAATAATAATCCATTTCCTCCATCTCATAATTGTTTTAATAAAGTAAATGATCAAAACCATAATGGGGTGTCTCCTTCTAAAAGCAATCTTGAGTAATTATAAGAATGCCCCTCTCATCCGTATATACATACCCGTATCCGTGTTTCGAGAAACACGAATACAATGAGACGAAAATAATCTATCAATATAATACTAGGATCTGGCTAAAACCAAAGTACACTAGTATTATCCGCCCGAACATCATACGCGCACAAGTATATGTACGTGATCGAAGCCCTGCCGTAAAACCATATGTCCTCTACATCTTTCGCCCGATGCAGGGAAACTCTCTATGTGGGACTTTAAAGACTCGACAGTACGCTGGCAGTGGGTTTAACCACAAGCCGCAAGCGGTACTAGTGCACGTAACGGCTACCCAGGTATATGTCGATAAGAAGGCCGATGAGCAAACTCATCTGAACTCCTACTGAGCCTGTATGTGACAATCTCCGTACAGTCCGGTCTGCTCGTCTAAGAGTATCACATATCGGGCCTAACGGGGCGGTGATCGTCAGACCCCTAATAGCGCAATAAGTCATGTCAGAGTGTAGCCTAAAACACCCAGAGAAACTACTAGAATACCTACCAGTAAATCTCGCTTGCCGTGGCCAGGGAGTTTGTGTAATGGCTTTTCGAACACATCGCGATATCAACCCCCAATACCGGGAGAGGCGAATCCTATTTAACCGCCACTGCCTCCAAGTGCTTCGGGATTGCACCCAACTGCTACCTGTTTGCACGACTCCTTTGAGCCTTGGTAGGGTAGTAATCAAAGTACAGTGGGAACACACTCGAGGCGAAGTAGCAGTGTCAAGTCGACGGACTAAGCTGTACTCATGTCACCTAGGAACTGCTACCCGACAATAGGTATAATACTCACCAGCAGTTCCTGACGAGTCCTGTCTACTGTACTCATAACCTAATGAGCACCTGCATACTATCTCCAGTACGGCGTACTAATGGCTGTGGGACAGACCATCTCCCCTGCTGGGATGAGAAGCCTATACACTAGTCTACTCTGGAGTATCGATGTCCCGTCTCGATAATCCTACGACTAGGGACCTGTATAAGGATGTGCTTATACACTACCCAACCCCCACTAGTGTGACTGCCATCACAACGCTGTTAATCAAGCAAAGATCCTAAGGGCTCTACCAATATGTATAAATGATATGCTAAAAGAAACACATGCACATATTGAGGTAAAAACAAACCAAGTAGCATACTACCATTTTAAGCAAGACTGTCAATACAACTGTGAATAGCTGAAGCTTCTATTAAGCAATATACAAACCAATATGATACAATAATAGTCTCTAGGGCATATATCACTAACAGGAATGCAAACAAGTATGAGTAACCTGAATGAGAAGCAATTTCTCAAAACTGTTACTTACAATAGAATACCTAAGACAAGTATCTACATCTTCGATCACCTTAAAGAATCCTGATGCTTGAAACATATGGTTCTCTACTTTATTCTTATACTTATAATTTCTCAAAATTTGGAACTTGTATTTCAACGAAATACTTGTCTAAAACCAGAGAAGTCATGAGTAAATAGAATACAGTATGAGTACCAACCCCTTTGTCCTAACAGACATCAGACAACATACAATGCTTTGTATAAGTCCTCTGAGTTCAATAACTCAAATCCTGTGCGTCGTAGGTTGAAAAATGTACTATAGTTAAGAAGAATTACACCATTGTTGAATGCTCCTTACCTAACCATCAACTGATATAAGTAAATGTCACAGACATAATTTCAAAAAGTTATATCTCACTTTATAAAATAAACGTACATATATAACAATTTGAAATTAGTGCATAACAACGGATATTCAAAACCAAATATTTGCCGTCAGGAAAAACACAGGTGATTTCCTCAAATATCACCAATTACAAAGAATTCCGATATATAGAGGATCTTATCACTCAATTCCCAATATCTTACTCCCACTCATCATCTGTAATGCCATATAAATGTGAGAATCAAATCTGGTAAATACATACCCTGGAGTCAGAATCTAATTGGGAAAACAGTTTTCAATTAACACCGCACAGTAAAACTGAAACATGAAAATGTTTCGAAGGGGTAGCTGGGTATTCCTAGTAATTCCTCTTCCACTTTCCTGATTCATGACAGTAACTGTATACTTCCATTCCCTCACTCCAATCCTTTTATTTGTCTTTACTTATTACCTTATGTACACCACCTTTAGGCTAATTAGTTTTCTTCCTTCCCTACCTTTTGGCACCAGCCTAAAGTTGGGAAGAAAACTATCCAATAAGCGTAATAGATGTACTCTCATAATACCAGGAGCCCTCGCAACTTGAAAGAAGGTAAAGGGAAAAGACAACTTAATAGTCATATTCTATTTCTCCCGAACCGGAAACCATCCTCGAACTGGAACAAATTCCTACGAGTCCGTATGTAACTATACGATGGCTTATCCAATAAACGTGGATCTTCGTAGTGATACAGAGTGTTCCGAAGAAATACAAAGGTGAAGTAGGAGTGACGATGATATACGCGACTTCGTTGTGAATGATAGCAGTCGCAATTTTCTTTTTCCCTCACTCTAATCCTTTTATATGTCTTTACTTATTACCTTATATACTCCATACTTAGGCTTATTGGTTTTCTTCTTTCCCCACCTTTCGGCACCATTCTAAGGTTTGGAAGAAGACTATCCAATAAGCGCAATAGGTGTACTCTCCTTACACTAGGAGCTCTCACAATCTGAGAGAAGACAACCGAATAATCCTATCCAATTTCTTCAGAACCAGAATCCATCCTCGAACTGGTGTTAGTTGTATGTATGCCCTAGAGGCCATTATTGTACATATGATGTATATTATAATGGATTCTTGGACATATATAGGGAGGACTTTCTTGCTCGACATGATGGTATACTATCTGGTTGCTCTTTATCTTGAAATGTACACTTATTGTCTCTTTGTTACATGTTGATAAAGCCCTGAGGATGTGTACTTGACTACCAGGATTATGATGCAGATCATACTAATGGGGCAATGGTAGTCGGTAAATACATCCTTCAATTGTCCATAGTCGTAGGAGTATTCAGACGGGGCATCGATATTCCAGAATAGACTGGTGTATACGCTTCTTGACCCATATGATGGGCGATGGATGATCCCACATACATTAGTGTTTGACATCAAAGATGGTATAAGGGTGCTCAGTGGAGACTAGGTACACTGTGTTAGTTATATATATTCCCTAGAGGCCATTGTTGTATATATGATGTATATTATAGTGGATGCTTGGATATATATAGAGAGGACTTTCTTGCTCCATATGATAGTATGCTATCTTGTTTCACTTTGTCTTAACATGTTGACTTGTATTGGTTTACCGTCTTGCTCTCACATGTTGATAAAGCCCTTAGAATATGTACTCGAATACTAGGACTATGATGCAGATCATACTAGTGGGGCCAGGGTAGTCCAAGAGTACATCCTATAACTGTTCCTAGTCGAAGGTATATCGAGACAGGGCATCGATACTCCAAAGTAGACTAGCGTATACGCATCTTGACCCATATGATAGGTGATGGATGATCCCATATCCATTGGTGTTTGACATCAAAGATGGTGTACGGGTGCTCAGTGGAGACTGGGTACACTGAATGGACTCACCGAGAACTCCTAGATGTTATTATACCTATCGTCAGATAGCAGTTCTCTGGTGACATTGGTACAGGTTAGTCTGTAGACCCGAGATCGTCATAGAGTCTTGTGTGATTCCCATTGTGCTTTGCTTTCCACCTTATCACGTTCATGGGAATGTGCAAAACGGTGGCTTTTGGGTAAAGTCCCGAATCACATGGAGGCAATGAGTGATAGGAGGGGTTTCGTCTCTCCCGGTATTTAGGGTTGATGTTGCGCAGTGCTCGATTGGCTATAACTGGAAGTCCCTGCCCAGGGCTGATTTGGGGATCTACTGGTAAGTGTTATCAGTAGTTTCTCGACCCGTTATGAGCCTCACATCGACATGATTTATCGGTTACTGAGGTCGACTGCATATGCGACATATCAGATGAAGAGACCGGACTGTACGGTAGTGTTACCGATTGGATTCAAAGGGAATGTACATGCTTGCTTGTTGATCTTCTGATCGCTCAATACCCGGGTGGAAGTTACGTTTATCTGACCGCTTGCAGCTTGTGAGTGTTTGATATGATCATCACTTACTGCTGGTGTATTGACGAGTCTTTAAAGTCCTACACAGTGGTTTCCGGGCTCAGGAGAAACGGAGTAGGAGCATATATGTGATATGTGCGAAACTGAGATTAATGCGATATGTGATACCGTATTCTATTCTCGCGATATGTGATATCGGCCAGTTATATATGATATAGCCGGGTTATTGGATCAAGTGTTGATTCGATAAAATGATGCATATTATATTAGTCGGTTATATGTAATATAGCCGGATTATTAAATCAAGTGTTGATTTAATAATTTAATGTAGAATTATATATATTATATATATTAAATTACATTAACTAATATATTGCTCACTTAAGTATTTCATTTTCTCACATTTGGATACATTTAACATATATGTGATATATGTTTAATGCATTCTTTTCCTTTGTTACATTAAATATTATATATGTGATATATAATATTGTGACATGCTAGGTTATACATGCAACTAGGGTGTATGAGACGTACACCATGCTATTGATAAATGTGGGTTTATATTTATTTAAGGTAATTCAAAAATGAGGTGGATTTTTTCCAAATGCATGAAGCTTGTGGAAGCTTGTGGATGCATTGACAAAGTCCACTATTTTTGTTTTACCTAAGATATTTATTAACCTAACCCTTATCAATTAACCTATGTTTTAGTCTCTACAAGAGTTAGTGAGACATACACTCACCCATGGTTGCATTTTCCTAACATCATCACAATTCATTCTCACTTGAGCTTCTTCTTCTTCTTCTTCATTGATTTTGCTCTCTTGATTTTCTTCATGTGATGAAAAATAGTGAGAATTAAAATACTAAAGTGAAAAAATTCCTACTTCATCATCCTCTTCTATACTAGCCATATAGATTAGTGTGTTAGCTTCACTAATCCATAATTAGTGAAGAGATAGCTTGGGTTTGTGATTCCTCAAGGTAGATCATCTTGGATTGTGAAGACTACAAGCAAGGATGCCTCATTCACCTTATGGAGCCTCTCTAGAGTCCGGAAGAATGATGATCGCAGCGAAGGGACCTCAACTCGGAGCTTATGAAGCGAAGGAACGGACTTCAAAGGTTGTAATCCATATCATTTAGAAGTAAAGTAGTTTACTTGTTGTTTTCTAACCCTAATTCTCTAGTAAAGATCCTTTCTTAGGTTGTTTAGAACTTGAAAATTTGAAATACGACATGTTTGATGCCTTATAGAACCTTGTTCTAGTACCTAAGTACCTTACAGTGGTATTAGAGCTTAGTTATAGCATTAGGCATTCCGTAGGTGAAATTAAACGTCCGATCGAACTCCGAAAACCCTAATTTTCCCATTTTCTGTATTTTTTTTCCAAATGTTTGATTTTTTCATGTTAAAAATATTCAGAAAAACATGCAGGGAATTCTATGGACACACCTGAAGAACGAAATCCTAACTCGTCTAAGTGACCACGGATCCGCGGCTAAAACATGGTTTTGGCGGCGGATCCACGGTGCCACTTAAGAGGCTTGGGTCAGGCCTTTCAGCTGTAGGTCTGTAGGTGCTGTGGTATGTCTTTGGTTAACTTTAACAGTGCTCAAGCGTTGAGCTTTCTGGGAAGTTTGGGAATTCGTTGATTTGATCAAATTGTTTAACGTCGTCTATTTTTCTGTAATGAGATACAATAATTGGAATCCACAAATATATTTATTGCGTGTAAATCTAACATTTCGGTCTCGGGTGCAATCGGAAAATCTTATTGAATTATCCAACTTATTTTGAAAAAGTATTTTCATAGGTGAGACCTAAATGCGAGCTTTACATTGTTAGGCATGAAATCTTGGATATGTGATATCCTGGGTTTGTGTTGTCTAAGGGCAGTTACGATTCCAATTGTTGTAGTTTTTCATTTTTCTTTTTTGCGACCGTAAGTATAATATGTGGTGTATCGCCGGTTTCGTTGCTATACATCAATGACAATTGGGATACGCATATTTACTTACGTTGATGACATGTGATGTTATGTGTTGCTGTGATATGTTATATTGGATCGTCGTGATTTGAATAGCCGGGGGTTTTATGTGAGATGAGGTTTTTATTTTCATTCATGTAAAATTCATTGTATATAATATTCTTTTATTGGGGCACTTCCGGGTTGAGGATGATGTTACCATTGTATATTATTTACTTTTCCACATTAGGATAGACCCAAGTAGGGGAGCACAAGTAACCGGGTTCTAGGGTCCAGTAGGAGACCAACTTGAGGAGTCGAGTCCGGGTCTCCTAACTCTAGAATTGGTAGGGTTGCTTATCGCTCTCATAGGTGTCTAGGGATGCGGGTTTGGCTATTCATCGCGACCGTGGAATCCGTGTTTTATACAGGCTTAAAATAAAACACGGACCTCCTGGTATATCCAATATTTCATATGTTATCTTCTGCTGCTGACATTATGTGATGTGATCATTTTATATGCGTGAGACGAATGCTTTATTATTGTATATATGATATATAATAAACGTTGCTTATGTTTTGCACCCGCGCTAGTCCCGCCCCGATATGCCGTTAGTTAAGTAACCTAACGGTGCATAACGGGACACTGTGGCGAATGCAGATGGCATAAGCGTACGTTGTATTTTCGTTTCTTCTGTGATGCTTAGGAAGCTTAAATGATGGGATTCATTAATGAGATTAATGAAAGAAAAAGAAACCTAAAAGATAATGTAGAATCAAATTTTCAAAAAGGGTAGCTCTAGTTTTTGCTTTGCATAGCGGTATTCCTTGCAGAATATCCAGCACCTTATTCGATAAGGAAAGAGCCGAGATCTCTTCACCGGGAGTGACCTCTTTAGCGAACCTAGCAGATGCTACAACTCACTCGGTTTTGTTTTTGATTGCTTCTATTGTTCTTGATTTGCATAGTAGTATTTGCGAAATATCCTGCACCTTATTCGATGAGGGGAGAGCCGAGATCCCTTCACCGGGAGTGACCTCTTTAGAAAAACTAGTAAAAGCCTAAAAAACACTCCTTGTCAAAATCACTTGTTTCTACAACGATATCAAGTTCATTACACTCATGGTTTTCTTAAAAATTTGCGTAGCCCTCCGTCATTTCAGATAAAAATTATTTAGTATTCGTGCTGCGTTTGTTGGCCTTTGTCAAGGCATAGTGTGCGGTAGCTGACTAGTACTTATCTGTTTAAGCATGTGATGTGATTGGATTAGGATAGTCGTATGACCTTGTTGGCCTTTGTCAAGGGTCATACGGGTGGGTTTAATTCAATCAGGAAATGATGGGTTGAATTTGACTAGCATCCTATGGTTTGTTGGCCTTTGTCAAGGTCATAGGAGGTTAGGGGCAAAAATATTATCTGGAATTTCAATTGTTGAAATTTGCAATGGGATTGCATACCTTCTATAAGATACTTGGATCCCGATACCCACTGCGAGTAAGAGTTACTCCTGGGAGAGTTTTACACATGACAATTAGCCGATCAAGTAGGTGTCGAGAAAGGTGTTAACGGGGTTAAGCCTCTGAAAAAACGAGGTTTATTTTAATTAGGTCCGTGAGAGAGTACGGGGAACCTCCATCAAAGTACCAACACTTGCCTGGCTGAAAAATTAGCGAACTTGTAAGGTGTAATTAATCCCGGCCAGTCTTACCTTTTAGGGTTTTTAAGGAAGATTTGATGAAAAGAGTGGGAGCCATCCTGATTAGATAAGATAATAACCAATCTAATCTTGCAAGAGCATACGCTAAAGTGTTTTCTTCTCTCTCTCTAGGTAGCGACCATGTCACGCCTTAATCAAGATAATAATATGGATGTATTGACCGAACCCGCTTGTTATATTGAGCAGGGGAACGTTGGTCCCACTCTAACTTATAATTGTTATAAGTCCGAGAAGGGAATAAGGAAATATCCGGATTCTCATGCCGCCCAAGCAAAGAATAAGCATGTTGATGCATCTTCTTCGGGTGTGTTAGTTATCGAGAACTGTTTCTCAGTTCACTCTACGTCCTGGGTATTAGATACCGGATCAGGATCCCACATATGTAATATGTTACATGGGCTAAAGAAAGGTGGAGAACTGGGAGAGGGTGAGCATTCCGTAAGAGTAGGGAATGGTGCAAATGTTGCAACCAAAGCAGTTGGCGAATATCACATTGTGTTACCAAATAGTAATATATTGATTCTGAACGAATGCTATTACATTCCGACTCTGATATGAATTCTTATATTGGTTTCTTTATTAAGTAAAGAAGGATATAATTTTGTAGTACAGGATAATGTTATGAACATCTTTCTGAATCAAAAGTTGATTGGATCAGGCTCGTTAAATAATGGCATATACGTTCTAAATCAAACTATAGTTCTTCAAAACATACATAAGAGGAAGAGTTCAGAAATGAACGAATCCTTCTTATGGCATTGTAGACTAAGTCATATCAATGCGACACGACTAGCTAAGTGACATAAGGATGGATATTTGAATCCGTTCAGATTTTCATCTTATGACACTTGCCAGTCATGTCTCAAAGGAAAAATGACCAAAACTCCATTTAGTGGACACGGAGAAAGAGTTACGAAACTCTTGGGACTGATACATAGTGATGTATGTGGTCCCATGTCTACACATGCCAGGAATGGTTCCTCGTACTTCATTACATTCACTGACGATCTTTCAAGATATGGACATTTGTTCCTGTTGAAACACAAGTCTGAAGCTTTTGAGAAATTTAAGGAACATAAGAATGAAGTCGAGAACCAAACGGGTAAAAGTATTAAGATCCTTCGATCTGATCGTGGAGGAGAATACTTGAGCAATGGGTTCCTGGACTATCTAAAAGAGAATGGGATTCTCTCTCAGCTTACTCCTCTATATACACCACAACACGATGGTGTATCGGAGCAGAAGAATCACACCCTATTAGATATGGTGCGCTCTATGATGAGCACCGCTGAGTTACCTATTTCCTTTTGGGGTTATGCACTTGAGACAACAACATACCTATTGAATCAAGTTCCATCTAAATCTGTACCTACCACACCATATGAAATATGGAGTGGGAAGAGACCATGTCTTAAACGAGTCAAGATATAGGGTTGTCCGGTCTCTGTCAAAAGGCAAAATCCGGACAAGCTAGAGGCAAGGTCAGTTCTGTGCAAGTTTATTAGATACCCCAAGCATTCGCAAAGGTATATCTTCTACCACTCCGAGGAACAAAAATTATTTGTTTCTCGACATACCACCTTTTTAGAATAGGGTTTTCTTATGAAACAAGATAGTGGCAATGAGGTAGAACTGGAAGAAGTTCCAGCAGCACAGGCTACAACTGACGATTTAGTGGAACCAGGGGATTCGATAGCTCCCAACGAACCCCAGCCTCTCCGCCGATCTAGTAGGGTTCCTCATCCACCTGAGAGATACTACGGTTTTCTCATTGACGGTGGGAGTGAGGATTGCATCATGGAAGATGATGACCCGACTAGCTTCGAGCAGGCCATCACGAGTGGGGACTCTAAGAAATGGCTGGATGCAATGCGATCTGAGATGGAATCCATGTACACCAACAAAGTATAGACTTTGGAAGTTGCTCCTGAAGGGGTAAAACCCATTGGGAGAAAATTGATCTTTAAGAAGAAACTTGGTGTAGATGGAAAAGTTGAGACTTTCAAAACTAGGCTTGTTGCAAAGGGTTTTCGTCAACGTCCAGGTGTGGATTATGACGAAACCTTTTCTCCTGTAGCTATGCTTAAGTCCATCCGGATCCTACTTACCATTGCTGCATACCATGACTATGAAATCTGGAAAATGGATGTTAAGACCGCCTTTCTAAATGGTTATTTAGAGGAGTGTGTGTACATGACTCAGCCAGAGGGCTTCGTAGACAGTGGGAGCAACGGAAAGGTGTGCAAGCTACTTAAATCCATCTACGGGTTAAAGCTGGCATCGTGGAGTTGGAAAATCTGTTTTGATGTGGTAGTCAAAGAATTTGACTTCATCAAGAACGTAGATGAACCTTGTATTTACAAGAAGGTGGTAGATTGTAAGGTTGTCTTCCTCGTATTGTACGTGGATGACATACTCTTGATAGGAAATGATGTTCCTATGCTACACTCTGTCATGCTCTTCTTATCACATAGATTCTCAATGAAAGATCTAGGTGATGCCTCCAGCAATTTGGGAATTAAGATCTATAGAGATAGATCTAAGCGGATACTGGGATTGTTCCAATCCAGGTACATTGACACTATACTAAAGAGGTTTAGTATGGAAGAATTCAAGCGTGGGAAGTTACCCACGATCTCTGGACTCACTCTCTCCAAAGAGATGTCTCCTAAGACTGATTTGGAGAGAGCTCGCATGCAAGAGATACCCTATTCTTCGGCAGTAGGCTCTATCATGTACGCGATGCTATGTACCAGACCTGATGTAGCATACTCACTAAGTGTAGTGAGTAGGTATCAAGACGATCCAGGAGAGAGTCAATGGACAGCTGTGAAGAACATTCTCAAGCACTTGAGAAGAACTAAAGAAATGTTCTTGGTGTATGGTAACAGAGAACTCCAGGTGGATTCCTTTACCGATTCGAGCTTCCGAAGTGATAAGGACGATTCTAAGTCGCACTCGGGATTTGTCTTTACCCTAAATGGAGAGGCAGTTTGTTGGAAGAGTTCCAAACAGGAAACCGTGGCAGACTCGAAGATGGAGGCTGAATACATCGCTGCCAACGATGCTGCCAAAAAGGCTGTCTGGATAAAGAAGTTCATAACTGAACTTGGAGTGGTTCCGTCCATTGAGCATCCAATACCTTTGTATTATGATAACAATGGAGCTGTGTCTTTAGCCAAGGAACCCAGATCCCATCAGAGATCCAGACATATTCTGAGGCGGTATCACTTGATCCGGGAGATAGTTGATCGCCGAGAGATCGAGGTCAGGAGAGTTGAGACGAAAGACAACACTGCGGATCCACTCATGAAGGCCATACCCCAGATACACTTTGAGAGACTCTTCGGGATGTTGGGTATGAGATACTACAACAGCCGGCCTTAGTGCAAGTGGGTGATTGTTATATATATATATATATATATATATATATATATATATATATATATATATATATATATATATGTCCTAGAGGCCATTGTTGTACATATGATGTATATTATAGTGGATGCTTGGATATATATAGAGAGGACTTTCTTGCTCGATATGATAGTATGCTATCTTGTTTCACTTTGTCTTAACATGTTGACTTGTATTGGTTTACTGTCTTGTTCTCACATGTTGATAATGCCCTTAGGATATATACTCGACTACTAGGACTATGATGCAGATCATACTAGTAGGGCCAGGGTAGTCCAAGAGTACATACTATAACTGTTCCTAGTCGAGGGTGTATCGAGACAGGGCATCGATACTCCAAAGTAGACTAGCGTATACGCATCTTGACCCATATGATGGGGATGGATGATACCATATCCATTAGTGTTTGACATCAAAGATGGTGTATGGGTGCTCAGTGGAGACTGGGTACACTAAACGGACTCACCGAGAACTCCTAAATGGTATTATATTGATCGTCAGATAGCAGTTCTCTGGTGAAACTGGTATAGGTTAGTCTGTAGACCCGAGATCGTCATAGATTCTTATGTGATTCCTACTGTGCTTTGATTTCCACCTTACCAAGTTCATGAGAATGTGCAAAATGGTGGCTTTTGGGTATTGTCCTGAATCACATGGAGGTAATGAGCGATAGGAGGGGTTTCGTCTCTCCCGGTATTTGGGGTTGGTGTTGTGCGGTGTTCGATTGGCTATAACTGGAAGTCCCTGGCCAGGGATGATATGGAGATCTACTGGTAAGTGTTATCAGTAGTTTCTCGACCCGTTATGAGCCTCACATCGACACGACTTATCGGTTACTGGGGTCTGATGTTTACCACCCCTAGACTGCATATGCGACATATCAAACGAAGAGACCGGACTGTACGGTAGTGTTACTGATTGGATTCATAGGAGAATGTACATGCTTGCTTGTTGATCTTCTGATTGCTCAATATCCGGGTGGCCGTTACGTTTAGCTGACCGCTTGCGGCTTGTGAGTGTTTGATATGATCATCACCTACTGCCGGTGTATTGACGAGTCTTTAGAGTCCTACACAGAGCTTTCCGGGCTCAGGCGAAACAGAGTAGGAGCACATATGTGATATATGCGGGACCAAGATTAATATGATATGTGATACCGTATTCTATTCTTACGATATGTGTTATCGGCCAATTATATGTGATATAGCCGGGTTATCGGATTAAGTGTTGATTCGATAAAATGATACATATTATATTAGTCGGTTATATGTAATATAGCCGGATTATTAAATCAAGTGTTGATTTAATAATTTAATGTAGAATTATATATATTAGATATATTAAATTACATTAACTAATATATTGCTCACTTAAGTATTTCATTTTCTCACATTTGGATACATTTAACATATATGTGATATATTTTTAATGTATTCTTTTCCTTTGTTACATTAAATTATATATGTGATATATAATATTGTGACATGCTAGGTTATACATGCGACTAGGGTGGATGAGACATACACCATGCTATTGGTAATTGTGGGTTTATATTTATTTAAGGCAATTCAAAAATGAGGTGGATTTTCGAAAAATGCATGAAGCTTGTGGAAGCTTGTGGATGCATTGACAAAGTCCACTATTTTTGTTTTACCTAAGATATTTATTAACCTAACCCTTTTCAATTAACCTATGGTTTAGTCTCTACAAGAGTTAGTGAAACATACACTCACCCATGGTTGCATTTTTCTAACATCATCACAATTCATTCTCACTTAAGCTTCTTCTTCTTCTTCATTGATTTTGCTCTCTTGATTTTCTTCATGTGATAAAAAATTGTGAGAATTAAAATACGAAAGTGAGAAAAATTCCTACTTCATCGTCCTCTTCTATACTAGCCATATAGATTAGTGTGTTAGCTTTACTAATCCATAATTAGTGAAGAGATAGCTTGGGTTTGTGATTTCTCAAGATAGATCATCTTGGATTGTGAAGACTACAAGCAAGGATGCCTCATTCACCTTATGGAGCCTCTCTAGAGTCCCGGAGAATGATGATCGCAGCGAAGGGACCTCAACTAGGAGCTTATGAAGCGAAGGAACGGACTACAAAGGTTGTAATCCCTATCACTTAGAAGTAAAGTAGTTTACTTGTTGTTTTCTAACCCTAATTCTCTAGTAAAGATCCTTGCTTAGCTTGTTTGGCACTTAAAAATTTTAAATACGGCATGTTTGATTCCTTGTAGAACCTTTTTCTAGTGCCTGATAACTTTACACACTGAACAGGACTCGCCGAGAACTCTTAGATGGTATTATACCTCACGTCAGATAGCAGTTCTCTGGTGACACTGGTACTGGTTAGTCTGTAGACCCGAGATCGTCATAGAGGCTTGTGTGATTCCCACTGTGCTTTGATTTCCACCTTACCACATTCAAGAGAACGTGCAAAACGGTGGTTTTTGGGTACAGTCCCGAGTCATATGGAGGCAATGAGCGATAGGAAGGGATTTCGTCTCTCCCGATATTGGGGGTTGATGTTGCGCTTTGCTCGATTGGCCATAACAATAAATCCCTGGCCAGGGTTGCTGAGATTTACTGGTAAGTGTTATCAGTAGTTTCTCCAATCATTATAGGCCTCACATCGGAATGAATTATCAAGCTATTGGGGTCTGACGTTTGCCACCCCCAGGCTGGATATGCGACATATCAGACAAAAAGACCGGACTGTACGATAGTGTTACTTCTTGGATTTGCAGGAGTATGAGTAGGCTTGCTTGTTGATCTTCTGATCGCTCAATACCCGAATAGTCGTTACGTCCAGCTAGTACCGCTGACGGCTTGTGGGCGACTGATATGATCATCACTTACTGCCGGCGTATTGACGAGTCTTTAGAGTCATACACAGAGGTTTCCTGGCTCAGGAGAAACGAAGTAGGAGCATATATGTGATATGTGCGGGACCGAGATTAATACGTGTATGTGATATAGTATTCTATTCTCGCGATATGTGATATCAGTCGGTTATATGTGATATAGCTGGGTTACCGAATCAAGTGTTGATTCGATAAGTTGATACAATTAATATTAGTCGGTTGTATGAGATATAGCCGGATTATTAAATCAAGTGTTGATTTAATAATTTAATGTATGATTATATATATTTGATATATTAATTTTACATTTACTAATATTAGCTCACTTAAGCATATCTTTTTACTCACTAGTGTACACTTAATATATATGTGATATATATTATTGTGTCATGCTTGTTACTACATGCTACATGGGTGTATGAGAATCACACCATGCTTATCATAATGAAGGGTTTTATTTATTTAAAGTAAATCAAAATTAGTTAGAAATTAGTCATATGGTTTAAGTTTAGTGGAAGCTTGTAGAACCATTGACTGAGTCCAGTAATTTTGTTTTATTTGAAATATTTATTAACCCAACCATTACCTTAAGCAATGGTTAAGTCTCTACATAAGTTAGTATGAGATATTATCTCACCCATGGTTGCTATTCTCACTCATGGAATCATTCATTCCTTTCTCCAGTTCATCTTCTTCTTCATCTCCAAGAGCTCACTAGGTTTTTAGGAGGTGAAGAAAATTAGTGAGAAAAATTATTCTAAAGTGAGCAAAAATCCTACATCATCAACCTACACTAGATTAGCCATTTAGTTTAGGTTGTTTGCTTCACTAATTCCTAATTAGTGAAGAGGTAGCTAGAGTTAGTGTCTCCACGACGTAGATCATCTTTGGTCTCGAAAACTTCAAGCAAGCATGTTAATTTCACCTTGTGGAGCCTTAATAGAGTCCGGGAGATCGCTACTTGGAGCGAAGGGACTACTACACGGAGCTATTGAAGTGAAGGACCGGTCTACAAAGGTTGTATTCCTTGTTCACTTAGATATAAAGATGTTTATATGCATGTTTCGTCTAATTCTCTAGTTAAGATTCTAGGTTAGGGTTCTTTAGCATGCCAAATTTTAGAAAATGGCATGGTCGATGCCTCCCGAAATCTTGTGGCTGTGCTAGGGAACCCAGTAGTGGTATCAAAGCCATGCTAGAGAATTAGACGATGTTTGTAGAATTATGAAACCGAAACAACTCCGAAACCTTGAAATGCAATCCATAGTTTCTGTAGAAATTTTTAAGTCCTCGAATTTTTTTTAAACAACTGCAGAGTGTTACATATGACGTAACATGAACACCACAGAAAATTGAGCCCCCTTTGCTGGATTTAACCGGACAGATAATGATAAAAACCGGCCTGGCCGGTTTTCAGTATAGTTTTGGGTTGAATTTTCTCTGGTGTTCTTGGCTCTGGGTTTTGGTGTTTCAGGTGTTGCTTGTTTTTACTGAGATTGCATGTGATGTTATCTTTATATAAAAGCAATTTGGAGTGTTTCGTAGTCGTAATTTTAACATCGTTTCGGGTAATTTAGACCACGTTAAAAAGTTCGAACGAATATCAATAACCCATTTTCTCCCTCGCTGGAAATTTTCCAAGAGTTCGATTTTTCCAAGTTTAAAATCTTCCGAAAATCATGCAAATAATTCTATGGACCCTTTAGAAGAACGATACCCAAACTCAAATTTTTCACCACGGAACCGCAGCCAAACCCTAGGGTTTGCGGCAGTTTCACGGTGCCATGAGTGAGGCGTGGGTCGGCCCTTCTATGGTTAGTCTATAGATACTGTGGCATGTTCTGAGTATTTTTTAAACTGTGCTCAAGTGTTGAGCTCTCTGGGAAATTTTGGGTATTTGGTGATTCGATCGAAATGTTTAACATCGTCTAGCTATCTGTGATGTGATACAATATTTGGAATCTACACTAATTAGTTTTGTGAAAATTGATTAGTTGCTTGTAAATTTAACATTTCGGTCTCGGTAGGAATCGAGAATCTTGTTGAATTACCCGATTTCTTTTGAAAATGTGTTTTCATAGATGAGACCCAAATGTAAAATTTACAATGTTAGGCATGAAATCCGAAGTATGTGATATTCCGGGTTTATGATGTCTAAGGGCTGTGTCGATTCCAAATGTTGTTGTTTGACACTTTCTTTTCTGCGACCGTAAGTGTAATATGTGGTGTATCGCCAGTTTCGTTGCTATATGTCAACAACAATTGGGATACGCATATTTACTTACGTTGATGACAAGTGATGCTATGTGTTGCTCGGATATATTATATTGGATCGTCGTGTTTTGAATAGCCGGGGGTTTTTGCGTGAGATGAGAGTTTTTCATTTTCATTCATGTAAAAACTTATATGTAATATGTTTTTATTGGGGAACTTCCGGGTTGAGGATGTTGTCACCATTTATGTATATTATTTACTTTTCCATATTAGGATAGACCCAAGATGGGGAGCACAAGTAACCGGGTTCTAGGGTCCAGTAGGAGGCCATCTCGAGGAGTCGAGACCGGGTCTCCTAACTCTAGAATTGGTAGGGTTGCTTTCCGCTCTCGTGGGGGTCTAGGGATATGGGTTTGGCTATTCATCACGATCGTGGAATCCATGTTTTTTATTGGCTTAAATTAAAACACGGAATTTCTAGTATATCCAATATTTCATATGTAGACTTCTGTTGCTGATATTCTGTGATGTGATCACTTTATATGCGTGAGACGAATGCTTTATTATTATATATATGATATATAATAAACGTTGCTTATGTTTTGCATCCGTGCTAGTCCCTCCCCGCTATGTCGTTAGTTAAGTAACCTAACGGTGCATAACGGGGCACTGTGGCGAATGCGGATGACATAAGCGTACGTTGTATTTTCATTTCTTCTGTGATGCTTAGGAAGCATAAATGTTAGGACTTCATTAATGATATTAACGAAAAAGAAAGAAATCTAAAGATGTTGTGGAATCAAATTTTTAAAGGATAGCTCTAGTTTTCGCTATGCATAGTGGTATTCCTTGTAGAATATCCAACACCTTATTCGATAAGGAAAGAACCAAGATCCCTTCACCGGGAGTGACCTCTTTAGCAAAACTGGAAGATGCTACAACCCAATCGGTTTTGGTTTTGATTGCTTCTCTTATTCTTGCTTTGCATAGTATTATTCATGAATATCCAGCACCTCATTCGATGAGGAAAGATCCGAGATCCATTCACCGGTAGTGACATCTGTAGCAAAACTAGTAAAATCTTTAAAAACACTCTTTCTCAAAATCACTCGATTCTACAACGATATCAAGTTCATTACGCAAAAGGTTTTCTTAAAAACCTGTCGTAGCCCTCCGTCATTTCAGATAAGGACTATTTAGTATTCGTGTTGCGTTTGTAGGCCTTTATCAAGGTGTAGTGTGCGGTAGCTGATTAGTGCTTATCTGCTAAATGTTGGATATAGTGCCCTCAAAGTCAATTATTGGATCGCAGGTACGTGATTGCAATGATTGAGGAGGACCTATACCGATAGGACAGTCTTACTCGAGATGATAGTATGCTATCCGGTTTGCCTTTATCAGTCGTGTATAGGTTCAGGTGACTGATCACGATTACACGTTGATAGAGCCCTTAGGATCTTGCTTGACTACCAACAGTATGATGGCAATCATATACGTGAGAGTTGGGTAGTCTATAAGCACATCCTTAATAGTGGTCCCTAGTCGTGGGAGTACCGAGACAGGGCATCGATACTCCGGAGTAGGCTAGTGTATACAGTCGAGACCCCGACGAGGGGCGGTGGCCAGTCTCACAAGCCACTGGTGTCAGTTGGATCACCTAAGATGTATACAGGTGCTCATTGGGTTATGAGTACACCGGACAGGACTCGCCGGGAACCTGCTAGTTGGTATTATACCTATCGTCAGATAGCAGTTCCCAGGTGACATGTGTACAGGTTAGTTCATCGACCTGAGGTCGTCAGTTTTCTCGTGTGAGTTCCCACTGTGCTTTGATTTCTACCCTACCACGGCTCAAAGGAGTCGTGCAAACAGGTAGTTTTTGGGTACAGTCCCGAGCCACATGGAGGCACGTGAGCGGATTGGCAGGGGATTCGTCTCTCCCAGTATTGGGGGTGGAGATCGCGCTGTGTCTAGGAAAGCCATTACACCAAGTCCTTGGCCATGGCAGGTGAGAATTACTGGTAGGTACTCCGGTAGTTTATCAGGGTGTTCAGGGCTTGTCTCCGACACGACTTATACCGCTATTGGGGGTCTGACGTTATCAGCCCCCTAGGCCGGATAAGTGATAATCATAGACGAACGGACCGGACTGTATCTATATTGTCACTGTTAGGCTCAGTAGGATTTCGGCATGAGCTCACTCATCGGCTACCCTTGAGGTCAGTACATGGGCAGCCGTTACGCACAGCTAGTGTCGCTGACGGCTTGTAGTTAAACCCACTGCCAGGGTACTGACGAGTCATTAGAGTCCCTCACAGATAGTTTCCCAAGTTCGGGCGAAACGTTGTAGAGGCCGTATGGTTTTATGGCAGGGTTCGAAAAGTGCACGTGCGTTTACGCACGTGTCATATTTCGGGAAGATAATACTGGTGGGCTTTGGTTTAAGCCGGATCCGAGTATTATACTGTGTAGATATAATATCTTTGTCTCAGTTGCATTTGTATTCGGTCGTAATACAAATGCGGGTATGTTTATACTGTTACGGGGATGTGCTGAAATTCGTTTCAGGATCGCTTTTGGAAGTTGCCAGTTTCCAGTTTTCTATCACCCTTATTAAACATTCGGTTAAATGCTGATTTATCTTTTCTTCATGAGGGTGAGTCATGAGGTGAGCCATGAGTGTGGAATGTTCTAGAATGGTGACTAGGTTAGTGACTCATTAGGTTGCATTAATTGTTTTTGCAAGGTGTTAAGTGAGTCACCATTTGCATTAATGGGTTTTTTTTGCATGAAGGATATTTGTTAAGATCTTTTCCTTGTAGTCACCACTTTGCTCCTACCCTCACCTCCCTCCTCCTATATTATGGCCGGCCCCTCCATTCTTGTGAGAGATAGATGGTTGTTGATTGAAAAGTTTATGTGATTTGGTGTATGGAAATTTCATAGCTCATTTCTCATTTCATATCATTCCAACAGGCAACTTCATTAACCGTTCGTCCATGGCTTTGTACGAAGTGAGACAAAGTGTTTTACTCATTCTCTACATCAATCTTGATCATCTCTTTTAGCAAACTTGATGACCAAGTTGCCTCGGGTCAGAGGCAGGAGCCCGTTTAAAGATCCGTTGACGTGGTGCTACCTGGACGAGGAGATCGGAGATCGACGAGATCGGAGCAGCCGCAACGGAGCGTGGGATGATGGTTAAAGAACGAAGGACTCGGATCGTTCGGTATAACCCTTCCACCCTCTTTGTAGTTTGTTAGTTTAGCTTTAATGGCAGATCCGGATTATAGTATGCGATAGCGCCAGTTATAAAAGTTTTTGTTCCGCATTTGGCGTCAGTTTGACGGCCGGGGCGCTATCGTAGACTTACATGGTATTAGAGCCACGCCATTAAGCTTTACTAACTTGTTCTAACGCATTTAAAAGATCGATGGAACGGATTTTCGAAAACCGCAATTTCTATGTTAAAGTTATCGTCGAATTTTTAAACAGGTTTAAAAATTATTTTGAGCATCTCAGAAAATCGTGCAGGCTTTTTTAAGAATACTGGTGAAATTTGGTCAACTGTTGACTCCAAAGCGCCGCAGAACCGCCGCACAAACCCTAGTTTGGCCACGGTTCCGTGGCCGTTTTAGAGCTACAGTGAACCATTTTTCTACAGTAGGTTCTATATTGAAAATTGTGGTTTCTGGAATATTTCTTTTGGGCCCAAATTTTGTTACTGTACAGCAGATGTATGTGGGGCCCACTTTGGGAAATTTTGTCGATTGAAATTTAAATGTGTTAGTTTACAGTACTTACATTATATCTCCGACCGTGAATGTCATTCGAGCGGTAAATTGCATCTAATTGCTATAGTCCTTTTAGACGGATTTGCGAACGTGACATTCGCGTTGATGTTCTGTGTTGTGCTGTGATGTTGCAGATTTGTCATGGTGGATAGCAGTGTGCAATGGTAGTGCAGTTTGAATTTATTTGTACATTTGATATTGCGGGGCGAGCGTCCAACATGTGGACTGCCGTCACTGCCTATTTGTATAATATTCTTTTGGGACACGACCGGGCTGAGGTCGATGTACCCGTTGTACATATTTTTCATTTCTGTACTAGGTTTTACCCCGCGACGGAGTGCACGGATAGCCGGGTTCTGGAGGGCAACGGGTCCACATCTCATGTCTTTGAGAGGCAGAGGGGCCTCACTCTAGAATTGGCAGACTATTCGCCGCACTCGTAGGGGGTACAGGTTGACCCAAGGAAGGGTGCTCAAGCTACCGGATTCCGTGAAGTGCAGGGTGGTCCATTCACTATGATGTAGGGGGCTGCCTCGCTTCAGGTTTTGGCTGGTAACTTGCCGCACCCGTAGGGGTCTAGGATTCATTGCACAGGCTATCCACACGACCAGGAGAACGTCGGGTTTCAGCAGCGGCTCTGTGAAACTCGGGGATCCCAGATTATCTGTATTGTTCTGTGATGCTTATTACATTTCTGTAATGTTGCATATTATCACGCCTGGAGCGATTATTGTATATTGGTATATATACTAGTAGATTTTGTATATGTTTTACACCCGCGCTAGTTCAGTCCCCGCTCTGTCGTTAGTTAAGTAACCTAACGGGTGATGACGGGACCCAGTGGCGAATGCGGATGACATATACGTACATTTTATTTTCGTTCTTTTCTGGTGTGATTAATTGATGGGACTGCGTTGATTCTGATCAATGCAAAGGAAAAAAAACCTGTTTGGATGTTGTTGGAACAGTTTTAAAAAGTGTTATTACAAAGACATTTTCTTTTGTTTTACACAGTGGTATTCAGTTGGAATATCCTGCACCTCATTCGATGAGGCAAGGGCCGAGATCCCTTCACCAGGAGTGACCCCTTGGGCAGAAGTTTGTTTCAGGGTAATAACTTCACTATAGTCGATTACAAGTTGCTTTGCATTGCGGTATTCAGTTGGAATATCCTGCACCTCATTCCACGAGGAAAGAGCCGAGATCCCTTCACCAGGAGTGACCTCTTTAGCAAAGGTTTTCGCCACTATATTTTTATAAAAAACCTATCAGGTTCCTTCAACGAGATCAAGTTCATTACGTTAAAGGTTTTTCATCAAAAACCAGCCGTAGCCCTCCGTCATTTCTTATGGATGGTCAGTAGTATTCAAGCTATGTTTGTTGGCTTTCTTCAAGGCGTAGTGTTTGGTAGCTGCTGGGGTATTCATTTGTTGCATAGATAGATGAGTTGGTTTGGGACAGTCGTATTACCTTGTTGGTTTTCGTCAAGGGTATGTACGGGTGGGTTTGAATTAACAAGATAATGACGGGCAGAACTTGACATGTGACTTATGATTTGTTGGCTATCGTCAAGGTCATAAGAACATGGGGTAAAAATCATATCGGGAGTTTTTAAAGAAACTGAAACTTTCCAGGCATGCGCATACCTTCTGGAGTGTGATAACGTGAGTGAATTCCGTCACGTTATCATGCGATGAGAGTTGGATCCCGATTCGCACTGATGAGTTGGTTTACTCTTCGGGTGATCCCGATTGATTCTTCTTTCAGGTTTGGAGGAGAATTTGACAGTACAGTGGGAGGTTTCCGGATTAGATAAAGTGATAACCATTCTGATCTTGGTTAGAGTGCTCGCAGAGTGTTTCTTTTCTCTCTCTCTTTGGCAGCGACCTTTGACCGACCCTAGACTATGACTCAGTGACCAAGTTGACCGAACCTTCTTAAAATACTGGCTTTTGGATTGTCTAAGTTGCATAAGTCATTGCCACTCCTTTTACCCTTTGCATTTCTCAGAACACCCCGTATTACTACGGATATCCACTTCTATTGGATAGATCCATCGTATGGTTATATACGAACTCGAAGGAACTTCTTCGAGGATGGATCCAGGTTCAGGAGAAATAGAATTGGTTTATTCAGTTGTGTTTTATTATCACCTTCTCTCAGGTTGCGAGGGCTCCTTGGTTTAAGAGAGTACACCTATTACGCTTATTGGATAGTCTTCTTCCAAACCATAGGCAGGTGCCGAAAGGTAGGGAATGAAGAAAACCAATTAGCCTAAGTTGGGTGTACAGAAGGTAATATGTAAATACAAAATAAAGGGATTAGAAAGAGGGCAAAGTAAATTGCGACTGCTATCATGCACGACCAAACCGCGTACTTCATCGCCACTCCTATTTCACCTTTGCTTTTTTCCCCAGTTCGGAAGAAATAGAATAAGGTATTATTCAGTTGTCTTTTATCATCACCTTCTCTCAAGTTACGAATACTCATTAGTTTAGGAGAGTACACCTATTATGCTTACTGGATAGTCTTCTTCCAAACCATAGGCTGGTGCCGAACGGTAGAGAAGGAAGAAAACCACTTAGCCTAAAAGAGTTGTACAGAAGGAAATGACTAAAGACAAATAAAGGGATTTGGAGAGATGGCAAAGAATTATACGGTTACAGTCATGAATTGGATTATGGAAGAGGCATTACTAGGAATACCAGGATACCCCTACGAAACATTTTCATGTTTCAGTACATTGTTAAAGGAAAAATGTTTTCCCGACTAGTTACTTACTCCAGGATATGTATTTACCAAGTATGATTCTCACATCTGTATGGTTTTACAGATGATGAGTGGGAGGAAGTTATTGGGAATAAGGTGATCATCCTCATTATATCGGAATTCGTTGTAATTGGTGATATTTGAGGAAGTCGCCTAGGTTATTGCCGGCAGGCATGTATTTGGTTTTGAGTATCCGTTGTTGTGCACCAATTTCAAAATGATATATCTGAACGTTTATTTTTATAAAGTGAGATATAACTTTTTGATATTATGTCGATGACATTTACCTATATCAGTTGGCGATTAGGTAAGGAGCATTGAACAACGGAGTAGTTCTTAAACCATAAGTATAGTTTTCAACCTACGATGCACAGGTTTTGAGTTATTCAACTCAACGGACTTATACAGAGTATTGTATGTTGTCCAGTGTCCATCAGGACAAAGGGGTTGGTCCTCGTACTATGTTCTGTTTACTTATGACTTCTCTAGTTTTTAGACAAGTGTATCGCAGAAATACAAGTTCTAAGTTTTGAGAAGGTGTGGGTATAAGAATAAAGTAGAGAACCAGGTGTCGCAAGTATCAGGATTCTTCAAAGAGATCGAAGATGTAGATACTTGTGATTGGTATTCAGTTGATAGTAATGGTTTTTGAGAAACTTGTTTCTCTTTCAGATTACTCATAATTGGATGTATTCCTAGGTTGAGTAATGCTGATTAGACTCTCTCCATAAAGTTGATATGCACAGGAGACAGCTGCATGATTTGAATCTGGTTCCAATTAAATAAGTGCCAAAGTTTCTATATTAGATATAGAATGGTTCATATCTTAACATGTTACGGTGCGGGAAGTTGTCCGGCTTATGCTTAAAACCAGACTCTGGATAACTCTAGGCACGTTTCAGTAATGGCAGTTTTTGGGTTGGCCCGGGCGATGTCGAGGGTTGATTTTCTACCATCTGGAAGATCAATAGTGATATTGTTCTTGACTCGCCACAGTTTTAGTAAAATGGATTTTTTCAGAAAACAGTAGTGGGAGTATAGTAGAACTGGAAGTGAATCCAGAACCGCAAACGATTACGGAAAATTTAATAGGACCTAAAGATTCAATCAGGATTGACATTCCAATAGCCACTCCACAGATATGGTGGGTAACCTCAGACACCCGAGAGGTACTCTGGTAGCCTCAAGGACGGTGACAGGGAGGTTCTTATCTACCCAGACTTGACACTACTGTTGTTCCAGGCTATGAGACCCGGTAGGAGGATAAGTATAGCGTCGTTCTAAACTAGCTTTAGAAGTGCACGTATATATTATTCTGCCAGAAGGTAGTTGTGGTCAGTGGGAGCAGTGGGAGCATAGTGGCCAAGTAGCTTATGTCTATTTATAGACTAGAGCAGATATAGCGGAGATAGATCATCTAGTTTTGATGTGACAGTCATGGCTTTGACTTCATCAGAATAGGGGATGGATCTGTTAAGAAGGTAGTAGGGTGTGATGTCCTGGTATTTGGATGACATACACAGAGTAGGAAGTAAAATTCCTATACTACGATCGGTTGTACTGTGGTCGTCACACAGTTGTTTCTCCAGACAGGATATGGATATAATATCAGACATTCTGGTTTCTAGATCTATGGTTTTAGATCTAGATTTGGGTAGTTTCCCAATGTGGGTAATTTGACAGTATTCTAATAGTATTTTAGAATAGATGACTCCTGGCATGGTGGTGCACCTGCAGGTGATGGAGTCACCCTCTCTAAAGGTGTCTTACAGACTAAAGGGGAGAGGGATGTGCATGATTGGCAAATCACTTGCTTAGGCAATTGAGTCGATCATGAGATATCAAGTACCACACCAGATGTTGTTTTTGCACTAGATGCGATAAGTTTATATTAATCCAATCCTGGAGAAACATAAGGAAGCAGTTTTAGAACATAAGTGCATGTTCTACGGATTTGATGACGGCAACCTCCTTCGGGCGACGGTTATCATTCCAGGCTTCAAAGGTGACATGGATGACAGAGTGATTTTCAGAGTTATATTTTTCCCTCTGACGAAGGGGGCAGTATTATGGACAGGTGGTCCAAGAGAATACTGTGGGAGGCATGGTGCAGGATACTGATTAGGTTCAGTTATCGATACAGTCTAAGAAGTTTGGATTTGGAGTTCATTTATGAACTAGGTCCCATCAGATATCCAGACATATTCTAAGACAGGTATTACACAATTCGGGAGATGGCTTTCTCCGCGAACTTGAGATTAATAGAGGCATAGAAAGAAACATCAGGGCGGATCCACTCACTGAGGGTGTTTCTGGAACACAATAGTTTTACCAATGGGCTTTGTGAAACTGATTAGTAGAGGAGTTGGGTGTTCGGTATCACACGGGCTGTGAGTATGCGACATCGCAATAATTAGCCTTAAGTGCAAGTGGGATATTGTTGGATATAGTGCCCTCAGAGTCAATTATTGGATCGCAGGTACGTGATTGCAATGATTGAGGAGGACCTATACCGATAGGACAGTCTTACTCGAGATGATAGTATGCTATCCGGTTTGCCTTTATCAGTCCCCAGGTGACATGTCTACAGGTTAGTTCATCGACCTGAGGTCGTCAGTTGTCTCGTGTGAGTTCCTACTGTGCTTTGATTTCTACCCTACCACGGCTCAAAGAAGTCGTGCAAACAGGTAGTTTTTGGGTACAGTCCCGAGCCACATGGAGGCACGTGAGCGGATCGGCAGGGGATTCGTCTCTCCCGGTATTAGGGGTAGAGATCGCGCTGTGTCTAGGAAAGCCATTACACCAAGTCTTTGGCCAAGGCAGGTGAGAATTACTGGTAGGTACTCCGGTAGTTTCTCAGAGTGTTCAGGGCTTGTCTCCGACACGACTTATACCGCTATTGGGGGTCTGACGTTACCAGCCCCCTAGGCCGGATATGCGATACTCATAGACGAACGGACCGGACTGTATGTATATTGTACTGTTAGGCTCAGTAGGGTTTCGGGATGAGCTCGCTTATCGGCTACCCTTGAGGTCAGTACATGGGCAGCCGTTACACACAGCTAGTGCCGCTGACGGCTTGTGGTTAAACCCACTGCCAGGGTACCGACGAGTCATTAGAGTCCCCACAGATAGTTTCCCAAGTTCGGGCGAAACGTTGTAGAGGCCGTATGGTTTTATGGCAGGGTTCAGAATGTGCACGTGCGTTTACGCACGTGTCATATTTCGGGAAGATAATACTGGTGGGCTTTGGTTTAAGCCGGATCCGAGTATTATACTATGTAGATATAATATCTTTATCTCAGTTGCATTTGTATTCGGTCGTAATACAAATGCGGGTATGTTTATACTGTTACAGGGTTGTCCTGAAATTCGTTTCAGGATCGCTTTTGGAAGTTGCCAGTTTCCAGTTTTCTATCACCCGTATTAAACATTCGGTTAAATGCGGATTTATCTTTTCTTCGTGAGGGTGAGTCATGAGGTGAGTCATGAGTGTGGAATGTTCTAGAATGGTGACTAGGTTAGTGACTCATTAGGTTGCATTAATTGTTTTTGCAAGGTGTTAAGTGAGTCACCATTTGCATTAATGGGTTTTTTTTGCATGAAGGATATTTGTTAAGATCTTTTCCTTGTAGTCACCACTTTGCTCCTACCCTCACCTCCCTCCTCCTATATTATGGCCGGCCCCTCCATTCTTTTGAGAGATAGATGGTTGTTGATTGAAAAGTTTATGTGATTTGGTGTATGGAAATTTCATAGCTCATTTCTCATTTCATATCATTCCAAAAGGCAACTTCATTAACCGTTCGTCCATGGCTTTGGACGAAGTGAGACAAAGTGTTCTACTCATTCTCTACATCAATCTTGGTCATCTCTTTTAGCAAACTTGATGACCGAGTTGCCTCGGGTCAGAGGCGGGAGCCCGTTTAAAGATCCGTTGACGTGGTGCCACCTGGACTAGGAGATTTGAGATCGACGAGATTGGAGCAGTCGCAACGGAGCGTGGGATGATGGTTAAAGAACGAAGGACTCGGATCGTTCGGTATAACCCTTCCACCCTCTTTGTAGTTTGTTAGTTTAGCTTTAATGGCAGATCCGGGTTATAGTATACGATAGCGCCAGTTATAAAAGTTTTTGTTCCGCATTTGGCGTCAGTTTGACGGCCGGGGCGCTAACGTAGACTTACACTAAAAGCATGTGATGCGATTGGATTAGGGTAGTCGTGCGACCTTGTTGGCCTTTATCAAGGGTCGTGCGGGTGGGTTTAATTCAATCATGAAATGTACGTGTTAAACTTGACTAGCATCCTATTGTTTTTTTGGCCTTTGTCAAGGTCATAGGAGGCTAGGGGTAAAACATTATCGGTAATTTCAAGTGTTGAAATTTGCAACGAGATTGCATACCTTCTATAAGATAGTTGGATCCCGATACCCGCTGTGAGTAAGAGTTACTCCTGGGAGAGTTTTGCACATTACAATTAGCCGATCAAAGTAGGTGTCTAGATAGGTGTTAACGGGGTTACGTCCCAGGGAAAACGAGGTTTATTTTAATTTGGTCCGTGCGAAAGCATAGGGAACCTCCCTCAAAGTACCGAAACTGGCCTGGTCGAAAGATTGGCAAACTTGTACGGTGTAATTAATCCCGACTAGTCTTACCTTTTAGGGTTTGAAGGAAAATTTGATAAAAACAGTGGGAGCTCTCCTGATTAGATAAAATAATAACCAATCTAATCTTGCAAGAGTATACACAGAGTGTTTTCTTCTCTCTCTCTCCTGCTAGCGACCGTAACATGCCTTAATCAAGATAATAATATAGATGTATTGACCAAACCTACTTATTATACTGAGCTAGGGAACTTTGGTTCCGCTTAATCTTATAATTGTTATAAGTCTGAGCAGTAAATAGGAGAATATCCGGATTCCTACGCGACCCAAACGAGGAATATGCATGTTGATGCATCTTCTTCAGGTGCGTTTGTTAACGAGAACTGTTTCGTAGTACACTCGGCGTCCTGGGTATGAGATACCGGAAAAGGATCCCACATATGTAAAATATTACGTGGGCTAAAGAAAGGTAGACAACTGAGAATAGGTGATCATTCTCTATAGTAGGGAATGGTGCAAATGTTGCAGCCAAAGCAGTTGGCGAATATCACCTTGTATTACCAAGTGGTAAATACATTGATTCTGAACAAATGTTATTAGATGCCGAACCTGATATACAACATTACATCAGTTTCTTTATTAAGCTAAACTAGGATATAATTTTGTATTGCAGGACAATGTTGTGAACATTTTCCTTAATCAAGAGTTGATTGGATCAGGTACGTTATGTAATAGCATATACATTCTAAATCAAATGACATTTCAAAGTATACAGAACACACATAAGAGGAGTAGTTCAGAAATGAACGAATCCTTCTTGTGTCATTGTAGACTAGGTCATATCAATGCGACACGACTAGCTAAATTACATAAGGATGAATATTTGAATCCGTTCGAATTTTTCATCTTATGAAACTTACCGGTCTTTCTCAAACGTAAAATGACCAATACTCCATTTACTGGAAACAGAGAAAGAGCTATTGAACTCTAGGGAAGGATACATGGTGATGTATACGGTCCCATATCTATAAATGTCAAGGTTGGTTCCTCGTACTTCATTATATTCACTGACCATCTCTCAAGATTCAGACATATGTTCTTGTTGAAACACATGTCTGAAACTTTTAAGAAATTCAAGAAATATAAGCTTGAAGTTGAGAACCAAACGGGTAAAAGTATTAAGTCCTCGATAAGATCGGGGAGGAGAATATTTGAGCACGGAGTTCCTGGATTATTTAAAAGTAAATAGGATTCTATCTCAGCTTACTCCTCCGTATACACCACAGTACAACGGTATATCGGCGTGGAGGTATCGTATCCTATGAAATATGGTGCGCTCCATGATGAGTACTGCTGAGTTGCCTGTTTCCTTTTGGTGTTATGCACTTGAGAAGCTGCATACCTATTGAATAGGGTTCCATCCAAATCAATGCCTATCACTCCATATGAGATATGGAATGGGAAGAGACCATGCCTTAAATGAGTTAAGATATGGGGTTGTCCGGCCTATGTTGAAAAGAAAAATCCGGACAAGCTCGATGCAAGGTTAGTTCTGTATAAGTTTGTTGGATATCCCAAACATTCGTGAGGGTATATCTTCTACCACACTGAGGAGCAAAAGGTGTTTTATTTCTCAGCATGCCACCTTTTTAGAAAAGGAATTTCTTATGGAAGAAATTTGTGGTCATGAGGTAGAACTGGAAGGAGTTCCAGCAAGACAAACTAACAGCCGATGATTTAGTGGAACCAAAGAATTCAATAGTCTCCAACGAACCTCAGCCTCTCCGCGAATCTGGTAGGGTTTCTCATCCACCTGAGAGATATTGCGGTTTCCTCGGTGACGGTAGGAGCGAGGATCACATCATGGTAGATGATGACCCAACTAGGTTCAGCAGGCCATCACAAGTGGGGAGACTGTGAAATGGCTGGATGCTATGCGATCTGAGATGGAATCCATGGACACTAACAAAGTATGACTTTGAATGTTGCACCTGAAGGGGTAAAACCCATCGGGAGCAAATGGATCTTGAGAAGATTCTTTGTGTGGATGGAAAAGTTGAGACTTTCGAAGCTAGACTAGAAGTAAAAGGTTTTTGTCAATAACAAGGTATGGATTATGATGAAACCTTTTCTCCTGTGCTTATGCTTAAGTCCATCAGGATCAAAGCACACATCGCGGAGTTGGAACATCTGTTTTTATGTGGCAGTCAAAGAGTTTGACTTCATCAAAAAAGTAGATGAACCTTGTATATACAAGAAGGTTGTAGAGAGTAAGGTTGTCTTCCATGTATTGTATGTAGATGACATACTCTTGATAGGAAATGGTTTCCTATGCTACACTCGGTCAAGCTCCTCTTATCATGAGGATTCTCCATGCAAGATCTGGATGATACCTACTATATCTTGTGGATTATGATCTATAGTGATAAATCTAAGTAGATGTTAGGAGTGTCCCAAATCCAGGTACATTAACACCATACTAAAGGGGTTTAGTATGGAGGATTCTAAGCGTGGTGGTTTGCCCACTTACTCACGAATCACTCTCTCCAAAAAGATGTCTCCCGAGACTGATTTGGAGAGAGCTCGCATACAAAGGATACCCTATACTTTGGCAGTAAGCTCTATCATGTATGCGATGTTATGCAACAGACCAGATGTAGCTGACTCACTAGGTATAGTAATCAGAAATCAATCAGATCTTGGGAGAATTACTGGACAACTGTGAAGGACATTCTTAAGTACTCGAGAAGCACTGAAGAAATGTTCTCGGTGTTTGGTAACGGTGAACTCCAGTTGGAGTCCTTTACCAATTCGAGCTTCCAGAGTGATAAGGTCGACTAAAATTCAGTCACAGGCTTTGTCTTTACCTTCAGAGGAGGGACGGTATGTTGGAAGGGTTCCAAGCTAGATACCGTGGCAAACTAGACGATAAAAGCAGAAAACATCGCTACCAATGATGCTGCCAAAGTGGCAGTCTGGATATTTCTTATTCATGAGATGAATATCGTTCCTACTATTGAGTGCGAGAGCACGGGGGACCTCCCTCAAAGTACCAACACTGGCCTGGATGAAAGATTGGCGAACTTGTAAGGTGTAATTAATCCCAGCTAGTTTTACCTTTTAGGGTTTTTATGGAAGATTTGATGAAAACAGTGGGAGCCATCCTGATTAGATAAGATAATAACCAATCTAATCTTGCAAGAGCATACGCTAAAGTGTTTTCGTCTCTCTCTCTCCAAGTAGCGACCATGTCACACCTTAATCGAGATAATAATATCGATGTATTGACCGAACCAGCTTGTTATATTGAGAAGGGGAACGTTGGTCCCGCTCCAACTTATAATTGTTATAAGTCCGAGCAGGGAATAAGGACATATCCGGATTCTTACGCCCCCAAGCGAAGAATAAGCATGTTGATGCATCTTCTTCGGGTGTGTTAGTTATCGAGAACTGTTTCTCAGTTCACTCTACGTCCTGGGTATTAGATACCGGATCAGGATCCCACATATGTAATATGTTACATGGGCTAAAGAAAGGTAGAGAAATGAGAGTGGGTGATCATTCCATAAGAGTAGGGAATGGTGAAAATGTTGCAGCCAAAACAGTTGGCGAATATCACATTGTGTTACCAAATAGTAATGCACTGATTCTGAACGAATGCTATTACATTCCGACCCTGATATGCAAATATATATCAGTTTTTTTATTAAGTAAAGAAGGATATAATTTTGTAGTACAGGATAATATTATGAATATCTTCCTGAATCAAAAGTTGATTGGATCAGGCTCGTTAAATAATGGCATATACGTTCTAAATCAAACTATAGTTCTTAATGTACAAAACACACACAAGAGGAAGAGTTCAGAAATGAATGAATCCTTCTTGTGTTATTGTAGACTAGGTCATATCAATGCGACACGACTGGCTAAGTTACATAAGGATGGATATTTGAATCCGTTCGAATTATCATCTTATGATACTTGCCGTTCATGTCTCAAAAGCAAGATGACCAAAACTCCGTTTAGTGGACACGGAGAAAGAGTTACGGAACTCTTGGGACTGATACATAGTGATGTATGTGGACCCATGTCTACACATGCCAGGAATGGTTCCTCGTACTTCATTACATTTACTGACGATCTTTCAAGATATAGACATGTGTTCTTGTTGAAACACAAGTCTGAAGCTTTTGAGAAATTCAAAGAATATAAGTAAGAAGTGGAGAACCAAACGGGTAAAAGTATTAAGATCCTTCGATCTGATCGAGGAGGAGAATACTTGAGCAATGAGTTCCTGGACTATTTAAAAGAGAATAGGATTCTCTCTCAGCTTACTCCTCTATATACACCACATCACAACGGTGTATCGGAGTGGAGGAATCACACCCTATTAGATATGGTGCGCTCTATGATGAGCACTACTGAGTTGCCTATTTCATTCTGGGGGTATGTGCTTGAGATAGCCATACACCTATTGAATATGGTTCCTACCAAATCAGTGCTTACCACTCCATATGAGATATGGAAGGGGAAGAGACCATCTCTTAATTATGTTAAGATATAGGGTTGTCCGGCCTATGTCAAAAGGAACAATCCGGACAAACTCGAAGCAAGGTCTGTCCTGTGCAAGTTTGTAGGATATCCCAAAAACTCACAATTGTATATCTTCTACTGCACCGAGAAACAAAAGGAGTTTGTTTCTCGACATGCCACCTTTTTAGAAAAGGAATTTATTGCATAGGAAATTAGTAGCGAGGAGGTAGAACAGGAAGAAGTTCCAGCAATACAAACTGCGACAGAAGATTTGGTAGAACCAGAGGATTCAGTAGTTCCCGACGAACCTCAGCCGCTCCGCCGATCCAGTAGGGTTCTTCATCCACCTGAGAGATACTATGGTTTTCTCATCGATGGTGGGAGCAAGGATTGCATCATGGATGATGATGACCCGACTAGTTTCGAGCAGGCCATCACGAGTGGGGACTCTGTGAAATGGCTGTAGGGTTACTAGGCACACTAACAAGGCTCTACAAGGCATCGACCATGCCAAAATTAAATTTTTATGTGCTGAACAACCCTAAGCAAGATCGTATACTAGAGTTTAGGCGAAACTAATAGCAAGTAAACAACTTTACTCTAAAGGGAATACGAAATACAACCTTTGTAGTCGGTCCTTCACTTCTTTAGCTCCTTGTTGAAGTCTCTTCGCTGCGATCGTGGTTCTCCCGGACCCTTGCATGGCTTCACGAGGCGAAAGGCGCGTCCTTGCTTGAAGTCTTCGAGGCCGAAGATGATCTACGTCGAGGGGATGCCAACTCAAACTTCTACTTCACTAACTTGAGAATTAGTGAAGCAAACACCCTAAACTAAAGTGCTAGTCTAGTAGAGGATGAAGAAATAGGAAGTGGGTTCTCTTTAGAATTTTGTTTCTCACAATCTATCTCACTTGTGATCAAACCCTAGCAAGCTTTCTCTTTTTAACAAATGAAGAAGAAGAAGAAAATAAAGAGATGAGGATAATGATCAAGTGAGAAGGCTAACCATGGTGAGTGAGTATCATATACTAACTCTTGTAGAGCCATAACCATAGCTAATTGAAAATGGTTAGGTTAATAAAAATCTAAAGTAAAACAAATTTAGTGGACTTTGTCAAAGCATCCACAAGCTTCTACAAGCTTCATGCTTATGACCTAAGCTCCACTAATTTGTAATTACTTTAAATAAATATTAACCACCATTTTATATAGTATGGTGTATGTCTTACACACCCATGTTTAGTGTATCATCAACCATGATACAAAAGAAAACACTTTTAATATATATATCTCACACACACACACACACACACACACACACACACACACATATATATATTCAAGTGTGTATATGAGAAAAACCCTAAAGTGAACAAGTGTTAGTAAATGTAAATTAGTATATCTAATATACAATTATACACCTAATTATTAAATCAACACTTGACTTAATAATCCGGTCATATCTCATATAACCGGCTAACATCCATTGTATCGACTTATCGAATCAACACTTGATTCGATAACCCGGCTATATCATATATAACCGACCGATACAAAAAGTCGCGAGAATAGAATACGGTATCACATACTTGCATTATTCTCGGTCTTGCACATATCACATATGCGCTCCTATTTCGTTTTGCCTGAGCCAGTAAAACCTCTATGTAGGACTCTAAAGACTCGTCAATACGCCGGCAGTAGGTGATGATCACATCAAGCACCCACAAGCCGTCAGCGGTATTAGCTGGACGTAACGGCTACCCGGGTATTGATCGATCAGAAGATCAGCAAGCAAGCCCGCGCCAACTCCTGTAAAAGCCTACCGGTAACACTTCCCGTACAGTCCAGTCTCCTTGTCTGATATGTCGCATATCAAGTCTAGGGGTGGTAAACGTCAGACCCCAATAACCGATAAGTCGTGCCGATGTGAGGCTCATAATGGGTAGAGAAACTACTGGTAACACTTACCAGTAAATCTCTAATCAGCCCTGGCCAGGGACTTCCCTGTTACGGCCAATCGAGCACAGCGTAACATCAACCCCCAATACCGGGAGAGACGAAACCCCTCCTATCGCTCATTGCCTCCATGTGACTCAGGACTGTACCTAAAAACCACCGTTTTGCACGCCCTCATGGACGTGGTAAGGTAGAAATCAAAGCACAGTGGGAATCACACAAGACTCTATGACGATCTCGGGTCTACAGACTAACCTGCACAAGTGTCACCAGAGAACTGCAATCTGACGTGAAGTATAATACCATCTGGGAGTTCTCGGCGAGTCCGTCCAGTGTACCCAGTCTCCACTGAGCACCCGTATACCATCTCTGATGTCAAACACCAATGGATATGGGATCATCCATCGCCCATCTCATGGGTCGAGAAGCATATACGCTAGTCTACACTGGTATATCGATGCCCCGTCTCGATACACCCACGACTAGGGACCTTGAAGGATGTACTTATGGACTACCATGTCCCCACTAGTATGATCCGCATCATAGTCCAGGTAGTCAAGTACATATCCTAAGGGCTTTACCAACATGTAACTATAAGACAGTATAAAGAGACAAGTATACATGTTAAAGTAAAGAGCAACCAGATAGCATGCTATCATGTCGAGCAAGAAAGTCCTCTCTATATATGACCAAGCATCCAATATAATATACATCATCTGTACAATACTGGCCTCTAGGGCATACATACAACTAACAATGGCTAGATGCAATGCGATCTGAGATGGAATCCATGTACACCAACAAAGTATGGACTTTGGAAATTGCTCCTGAAGGGGTAAAACCCATTGGGAGCAAATGGATCTTTAAGAAGAAACTTGGTGTAGATGAAAAAGTTGAGACTTTCAAAGCTAGACTTGTTGCAAAGGGTTTTCGTCAACGACCAGGTGTAGATTATGACGAAACCATTTTTCTAGTGGCTATGCTTAAGTCCATCCGGATCTTACATGCCATTGCTGCATACCATGACTACGAAATCTGGCAAATGGATGTTAAGACCGCATTTCTAAATGGTGATTTAGAGGAGTGCGTGTACATGACTCAGCCAGAGGGCTTCGTAGACAGTGAGAGGAGCGGAAAGGTGTGCAAGCTGCTTAAATCCATCTACGGGTTAAAGCATGCATCGCGGGGTTGGAACATCTGTTTTCATGTTGTAGTCAAAGAGTTTGACTTCATCAAGAACGTAGATGAATCTTGTATATACAAGAAAGTGGCAGAGAGTAAGGTTGTCTTCCTCGTATTGTTCGTGGATGACATACTGTTGACAGGAAATGATGTTCCCATGCTGCACTCGGTCAATCTCTTCATATCACATAGATTCTCAATGAAAGATCTAGGTGATACCTCCTGCATTTTGGGGATTAGGATCTATAGAGATAGATCTAAAAAGATACTGGGATTGTCTTAATCCGGGTACATTGATACCATACTAAAGAGGTTTAGTATGGAAGAATCCAAGCATGGGAACTTACCCACGATCTCTGGACTCACACTCTCTAATGAGATCACTCCTAAGAATGATTTGGAAAGAACTCGCATGCAAGGGATACCCTATGCTTCGGCAGTAGGCTCTATCATGTACGCAATGCTATGTACCAGACCCGAGGTAGCATACTCACTAAGTGTAGTGAGTAGGTATCAAGCAGATCCTGGAGAGATTCACTGGACAGCTGTGAAGAAAATTCTCAAGTACATGAGAAGGACTAAAGAGATGTTATTGGTGTATGGCAAAGGAGAACTCTAGGTGGAGTCCTTTACCGATTCGAGCTTCTGAAGTGATAATGACGACTCTAAGTCGCACTCTGGATTTGTCTTTACCCTCAATGGAGGGGTGGTGTATTGGAAGAGTTCCAAACAGGAAACCGTGGCAGACTCGACGATGTAGGCTGAATAGATCGCTGCTAACGATGCTGCCAAAGAGGCTGTCTGGATGAAGAAATTCATCACTAAACTTGGAGTGGTTCCATCCATTGAGCATCCAATAACTTTGTATTGTGATAACAATGGAGTTGTGGCTTTGGCCAAGGAACCCAAGTCCCATCAGAGATCAAGGCATATTCTGAGGCGGTATCACCTGATCTGGGAGATAGTTGATCGCCAGGAGATCAAGGTCAGGAGAGTTGACACGAAGGACAACACTACGGATCAACTCACTAAGGCCATACCCCAGATACAATTTGAGAGACACTTCTGGATGTTGGGTATGAGATACTACAACAGCTTGCCTTAGTGCAAGTGGGAGATTGTTAGCAATGTATATGCCCTAGAGGCCATTATGTACATATATGTATATTATAGTGGATGCTTGGATATATATAGAGAGGACTTTCTTGCTCAATATGATAGTATGCTATCTGGTTGCTCTCTATCTTAACATGTTGACTTGTATTGGGTTGCTGTCTTGCTCTCACATGTTGATAAAGCCCTTAGGATATGTACTTGACTAATAGGACTATGATGCAGATCATACTAGTGGGGCCAGGGTAGTCAACGAGTACATCCTATAATTGTTCCTAGTCGAGGGTGTATCGAGACAGGGCGTCGATACTCCAGAGTAGACTAGCGTGTACGCATCTTGACCCATAAGATAGGCGATGGATGATCCCACATCCATTAGTGTTTGACATCAAAGATGGTATACGGGTGCTCAGTGGAGACTGGGTACACTGAACGGACTCGCCGAGAACTCCTAGATGGTATTATACCTATCGTCAAATAGCAGTTCTATGGTGACACTGGTACAGTTTAGTCTGTATACCCGAGATCGTCATAGAGTCTTGTGTGATTCCCACTGTGCTTTGATTTCCACCTTACCACGTTCATGAGAACGTGCAAAATGGTGGCTTTTGGGTACGGTCCCGAATCACATGGAGGTAATGAGCGATAGGAGGGGTTTTGTCTCTCCCGGTATTGGGGGTTGATGTTGCGCTGTGCTCGATTGGCTATAACTGGAAGTCCCTGGCCAGGGCTGATATGGAGATCTACTGGTAAGTGTTTGTCATGACCCAAAATTAGGCACATAAACGACATTTAAACTACGTAACGTCAACAGGCGTAACGCAATTAAGTAGGCCGAAAACCCATCAATCTAAACCATTACAAGAAATAAAGATAGATCACTTTTTAAAAAAATCTCAATGCAAAAACTTTTAAACTTAAGTTTGTTATTCATAAAAATTTCGGCAGCACCTCCTTTGTAAAAAACTAGCACTGAAATGGGTACAAACATAAGATAAAAGTAAAGCATCCCCAAACGGGAGCAAATCTCGCCCAACGGCGGAACAACCACCACAACAGATATACGACACTGTAGCGAAGAAAAGATAAACCACGTATATAAAAAAAGGCCGGCTCACAAGAGCACGACAACCAGAGTCATAAGAATATACAACATCGATCCTCAAAACTCATCTCTAAGTCAATACATGAAGGTGGTAGATGGAGAGTACTAGATACAAGAGATATACAATGTACAACATCGAATAACCACAACACACCTAAAGCGAACGACCTTAGAGCCAACCATAGCGGTATCTGCAAAAGTAGAGATAACAAGGCACCCTGCCACGACCACTCTGATGATCAGACCTGAAAAACCCTGCGGCACAACGGGGGTGAGTTGCCAACTCGTGAATAGTAAATAACATCATACAGTAATCGCAAGTATGAACTAACAACGATTATTTATCACAGGTAATCTGATAGCATAAGTATGACAATATGTATATGCAACAGTCATGAAAGGTACTCTATCAGGTACTACTAATACATAAAGCAATGGATATAGAATAAATGCGGAGTACGGGGTAAAACATGTCATCCCTTTATGCAAGGCTTTGAAATATAGCAGGTCACAGAATCCTCATCGTGGCAGACCAGTGTCCATCAGGACAATCTAAATTCCCAAATTCTCTCAAAATCGACCCTATATCGTCCCTCATATCGGGCACATCGGCCCCTCATATCGGGCACATCTGCCCCTCATATCGAGCATATCGGCCCCTCATATCGAGCATATCAGCTCCTCATATCGAAATGAATAAGAATACATGCACAGATCATTTTGATGATATATATTATAGGTATACATATATAACAGCGTCCCATACCACTGATATATATATATATATATATATTAGAGATATACATATATAACAGTGTCCCATACCACTGATATATATATATATACATGTATATATATAAGAGTCCCATACCACTTATATATATACACAAGAGTAACATCCAGAAACATCATATATCAACGCGAAATCCATGAAATGAAATATATGCAACATGAAACAGTAATATGAGCATATAAAAGAAATCCGCTATTTGACTACAACAAGTTATTGAATATATCATGGGTTTCCAAATTCTCCGAAACCAACGCAACATCATATAAAGGTGAACATGTAGCTATAGCTAGGTATGTGTAACCATGTCGGTATAGTAAGATATGTGTATCTACCTATCAATAATGATGTAATACCCTCTAAGTATATGTGTAGCTATATCAAGCTAAGTATGTGTATCTATAGGTCAATAATAATACAATACCCTCCAGGTATATGTGTAGCTAGCATGTAGTCATGGCAAGGCATATGTGTAAGCATGTAGGTATACAGGTATTCTATGTGCCATATGCACGATGAAATATGAATCAATGTCTCAATGTCCCTAATCATACCTTATCACATATGAATAGGTGTTGTGCGTGTCATGACAATTATTGACGGTGTGAGTGGCATATTGTAGGGTTCCTAGGCACACTAATGAGGTCTCACAAGGCATCAACCATGCCAATTTCACATTTTACAAGTGCCGGGAAACCTTAATACGGATCGTTGACTAGAGTTTAGGCGAAAAATGAAACTAGTTAACAACTTAACGAAAAGAAAGAGGCTACAACCTTTGTAGATCCGGTTCTCCACCTCCATGGCTCCGTGATGAAGTCCCCTCGCTGTCCATATCGGATCCCGGACTCTAGCGTCAGCTTCATCGGAGAAATGGGCGGGCTAGGTCGTCGACTTCGATGCCGAAGATGATCTACGTCGAGGCATCACAAGATCAAGCTCCCACTTCACCAAGTCATGAAACTTGTGAAGAAAACACCTTATACTACTTGGCAAGTGGTAGAGGATGAAGAAATAGGAAGTGGGTTCACTTTAGAATTGGATTTCTCACTCTTTTTCACTAGTTGCCATTGATGGAGGCAAGCTTTCTTCATGTTGAAGATGAAGAAGAAGAAGAAAGAATATGATAAGTTTTTTTTAAAAGAAAATAAAAACAATACTTATCATACACTAACCATGGTCAAGTGTAGAGAGTAAACTAGGGTTAGGTGAATGGTTAGGGTTAAGCATGAAGACAAAAATGGTCACTTAGTCAAAGCTTCATGAAGCTTCAATAACAAACAAAGAAAGCCACCATTTCTCTTCATCTTTTCCATAATAAATAAATAAATAAATAGATATGAAAATCAAAACCCTAACCATTTAAATAACCATGGTTTAATCTTTACACAAACTCAAGTAAGCATGTATCATCAAACATGATACAATCAAGTGCACACAAAAATATATCACATATACAATGTGCACATCAAGTGAGAAAATCCTTTTAAAGTGAACCAATACTAGTTAATGCAAAGTAATATATCAAATATATAATTATACATTAAATCATTAAATCAACACTTGATTCAATGATCCGGTCATGTCGCACATAACCGACTAGTATCCAATGTATCGACTTATCGAATCAATCTTCGATTCGATAAATAGGTTATATCGCATACAACCAATCGAAACATTCATCGCGAGAATGAAATACGGTATCACATACACGCATTATTCTCGGTCCTGCACATATCTCATATGCGCTCCTATTTCGTTTCGCTTGAGCCAGGAAACCTCTGTGTAGGACTCTAAAGACTCGTCAATACGCCGGCAGCAGGTGATGATCATATCAAACACCCACAAGCCGCAAGCAGTCTGCTAAACGTAACGGCCACCCGGGTATTGAGCGATCAGAAGATCGACGAGCAAGCCTGCTCATACTCCTGTGAATCCAACCAGTAACACTTACCGTACAGTCCGGTCTGTTCGTCTGATATGTCGCATATCTCGCCTAGGGGTGGTAAACGTCAGACCCCAATAGCTCGATAAGTCGTGTCGATATGAGGTCTATAACAGTTCGAGAAACTACTGGTAACACTTACCAGTAAATCTCAACAACCCTGGCCAGGGATTTCCGGTTATAGCCAATCGAACACAGCACAACATCAACTCCCTATACCGGGAGAGACGAATCCCCTCCTATCGCTCATTGCCTCCATTTGATTCGGGACTGTACCCATAAACCACCGTTTTGCACGCCCTCTTGGACGTGGTAAGGTGGAAATCAAAGCACAGTGGGAACCACAAAAGACTCTATGACGATCTCGGGTCAACAGACAACTCTGTACCAGTGTCACCAGAGAACTGCCATCTGACGTAAGGTATAATACCATCTGGGAGTTCTCGGCGAGTCCGTCCAGTGTACCCAGTCTCCACTGAGCACCCGTATATCATCTCTGATGTCAAACACCAATGGATATAGGATCATCCATCGCCCATCTGTATGGGTCGAGAAGGTATACGCTAGTCTACTCTGGTATATCGATGCCCCGTCTCGATACACCCACGACTAGGGATCTTGAAGGATGTACTTATGGACTACCATGTCCCCACTAGTATGATCCGCATCATAGTCCAGGTAGTCAAGTACACATCCTAAGGGCTTTACCAACATGTACCATAGAGACAATCAGTGTACACGTTAAGGTGAGGATCAACCAGATAGCATACTATCATGTTGAGCAAGAAAGTCCTCCCTATATATGTCCCAGCATCCACTACAATATACATCCTATGTATAGCAATGGCCTCTAAGGCATACATATAACTAACAATCTCCCACTTGCACTAGGGCCATCTGATAGCAGTGGTTGTAGTATCTCATACTCAACCATCCCATAAAAGTCTCTCTCTGGGAAAAGGCCTTTGTGAGTGGATCCGTCGTGCTGTCCTCTGAGTCTACTCTCTTAACCTCGATCTCCTTGGAGATCAACCATCTCCATGATCAGGTGATACTGCCTTAGAATATATCTGGATCATTGATGGGACGGATGTTCCTTGGCATAAGCCACAACTCCATTGTCACACAATGGGAGAAACTAAGTTCATCTCATGAACAAATATACATCCAGACCGCCTCTTTGGTAGCATCTTAAGTAGTGATGTATCCAGCCTTTATCGTCTAGTATGCCACGGTATCTAGCTTGGAACTCTTCCAACATACCGTCCCTTTACTGAGGGTAAAGACAATGCCTGTGACTGACTTTCGGTCGTCCTTATCACCCTGGAACCCTTCCAGTGATTCTCCCCAGGATCGATTGATACCATCTCACTACAACTAGTGAGAATCCTAACATCCAATTAGATCTATCTCATAGATCCAAAACCCAGGATTTAGGAGGTATCACTTTGATCCTATATGGAGAATCATTGTGATAAGCGGAGATTGACCGAGTGTAGCATAGAAAACCCCTTCCCTATCAAGAGCATGTCATCCACGTACTCTACGAGGATCGTCACTATATTCCCTACTACCTTTTTGTATATACAAGGTTCATCTACCATTTTGATGATATCAAACTCTTTGACTAACACATCAAAACAGATGTTCCAACTCCGCGATACCTGCTTTATCCTATAAAGCATCCTGTACACGTTTCCGCTGCTCCCACTGTCTACGAAGCCCTCTGGCTGTGTACTTATAGACGTTCTCTTCTAAAACATCATTTAGAAAAGCAGTCATGGCACCCAACCGCCAGATATCGTAGTCATGGTATGTAGCCGTGGCAAGTAGGATCTGGATGGACTTAAGCATAGCCACTTGAAAAGGTTTCATCATTACCCACGCCTGGTCGATGACGAAAAGCTTTAACAAGTCTAGCTTTGAAAGTCTCAACTTTTCCATCTACACCAAGTAATCTTCTCAAGATATACTTGCTCCTGATGGGGATTTAACCCTTCAGATATAGCAACCAAAGACCATACTTTGTTGGTGTACATGGATTCCATCTCAGATCGCTAAGCATCCAACCATTCTTACAGAGTCCCACTCCTGATGGCCAGCTCGAAACTAGTTGGGTCATCATCTCATGATGCAATCCTCGCTCCCACTGTCATAGAGTAACCAAAGTATCTCTCAGGCGGGTGAGGAACATTACTAGATCGGCGGAGAGGCTGAGGTTCGTTGGTAACTATTGAATCCTTTGGTTCTTTCAAATCATCAGCTGCAGTTTGTATAGCTGGAACATTTCCAGTTCTATATAACAGATCTTGCCTCGAGCTTGTCCGGATTTTGCTTTTCAGACATAGGCTGGACAACCCCAAATCTTAACTAACTTAAGAGATGGGCTCTTCCCTTATCATATCAAATATGAAGTGGTAGGCAACTGATTTGATTTGAACCCTATTCAATAGGTACGCAGCTTCTCAAGTGCATAACTCCCAAAAAGGAAATAGGTAACTCAGTAGTACTCATCATAGAGCACACCTTATCATATAGGGTGTGATTGCTCCGCCCCGATATATCATCGTGCTATGGTGTATACGGAGGAGTAATGCTGAGAGAGAATCTCATTCTCCTTTAGAAAAGTCCAAGAATTTCGTGCTCAAGTATTTTCCTCCTTGATCTCATCATAGGACATAATACTTATACCCGTATTTTGGTTCTCTACTTCTAACTTATATTCTGTGAATATCTCAAAAGGTTCGGACTTGTGTTTCAACAGGAACATAGGTCTGAATCTCGAAAGATCATCAGAGAATGTAATGAAGTATAAAGAACCGGTCTTGGCAAGTGTAGACAGGGGACCTACATACATCAACATGTATCATCCCAAGAGTTCGCTAACTCTTTCTCTGTTTCCAGTAAACGGAGCTATGGTCATCTTATCTCTGTGACATGACTGGCAAGTTTCACAAGATGTAAATTCAAACTGATTTAAATATGCATCTAAAATGTAACTTCAGCCAGTCGGATCGCATTGATATGACCTAGTCTACAATGCCTCAAGAAGGATTCGTTCATTTCTGAACTCTTCCTCTTGTGTGTGTTCTGTATACTAGGAACTGTAGTTTGATTTAGAACGTCAATGCTTTTAGATAACGTGCCTGAACCGATCAACTTTTGATATAGGAAATGTTCAAAACATAATCCAACAATACAAAATTATATCCTTTCTTTACTAATAAAGAGACTGATATGATTTTGTATATCAGGTTCGGTATCTAATAACATTCGTTCAGAATCAATGTATTGGTAATACAGGGTGACAGTGACCAACAGACTTGGCTGCAACACTTACCCCGTTTTCTGCCTCATGAAACTTATCACCCGTTCTCAGTTCTCTACCTTTCTGTAGCCCTATGTAACATATTACATATCTGGGATCCTGATCTGGTATCAAATACCCAGGACGTAGAGGATACAGAGAAATAGTTCTTTGTAATGAGCACACCCGAAGGAGATGCATCATATGCACTTTTTTCGTTTGGGCGGCATAGGAATTCTGGTATTCCCCAATTTCCTGCTCTGTCTTATAACAATTATAAGTTGGAGCGGGACCAACGTTCCCCAGCTCAGTATAACAAGTGGGTTCGGTCAATACTTCCGTATTATTATCTTGATTAAGGCGTGATATGGTCGCTACCTGGAGAGAGAGAGAAGAAAACACTCAGCGTGCGCTCTTGCAAGAATAGATTGGTTATTATTTTATCTAATCAGGATGGCTCCCACTGTTTTTATCAAATCTTCCTTCAAACCCTAAAAGGAAAGACTAGCCGGGATTAATTACACGCTACAAGTTCGCCAATCTTTCAGCCAGGCCAGTGTTGGTACTTTGAGGGAGGTCCCCCGTGCTTTCGCACGAACCTAATTAATGTAAACCTCGTTTTCCCAGAGGCTTAACCCCGTTAACACCATTCTAGACACCTACTTGATCGGTTAATTGTAATGTGTAAAACTCTCCCAGGAGTATCTCTTACTCGCAGTGGGTATCGGGATCCAACTATCTCATAGAAGGTATGCAATCTCATTGCAAATTTCAACACTTGAAATTCCCGATAATATTTTGCCCCAAGCGATCTATGACCTTGACTGAGTCAACAAATCATAGACCACAAGTAAAGTTCAACCCGTCATTTCTCGATTGAATTAAACCCACCCGCACGACCCTTGACTGAGTCAACAAGGCCGCACGACTACCCTAATCCAATCGCATCATATGCTTTGTAGATAAGCACTAATCAGCTACAGCACACTACGTCTTGACTGAGTCAACAAACGCAGCACGAATACTAACTAGGACTTATCTGAAATGACGGAGGGCTACGTCAGGTTTTTAAGAAAACCTTTTGCGTAATGAACTTTATATCGTTGTAGAATCAAATAATTTTAAAATGGAGTGTTTTTTTAGGCTTTTCTAGTTTTGCTAAAGGGGTCACTCCCGGTGAAGGGATCGTCGGCCCTTTCCTCATCGAATAAGGTGCGGGATATATCATATATATCACAGTGCAAAGCAAAAACTATAGAAGTAATCAAAAGACAAACCGAGTGTGTAGCATCTGCCAGTTATTGCTAAAGGAGACACTCCCGGTGAAGGGATCTCGGTCCTTTCCTCATCGAATAAGGTGCAGGATATATCATATATACCGCTGTGCAAAGCAGAAACTATAGAAGCTATCAAAAGACAAACCGAGTGTGTAGCATCAACCAGTTATTGCTAAAGGAGTCACTCCCGGTGAACGGATCTCGGTCCTTTCCTTATCGAATAAGGTGCAGGATATATCATATACACCGCTGTGCAAAGCAAGAACTGTAGCTACCTGTTTTATTTTGAAATTCGATTCTACAACATCTTTAGGTTTCTTTTATTTCATTAATCTCATTAATGAAGTCCCATCATTTAAATTACCTAAACATCACAGATAAATACGACGTACACTTATGCCATCCGCATTCGCCTCGATGTCCCCTCATGCACCGTTGGGTTAGGTAACTAACGGCAGAGCAGGGCAGGGCTAGCGCGGGTGTAAAACATAATTAACGTCTATATAATATATCATATATACTATATACAGTATCTATCACAGAACATCACATGATCACATCACAGATATCGCAGCAGAAGAATAATATGAAATATTGGATATACTAAGACGTCCGTGTTTTCAATACGAGCCAGTATAAAACACGGATTCCACGGTCGCGATGAATAGCCAAACCCACACCCCTAGACCCCTACGAGAGCGGCAAGCAACCCTACCAATTCTAGGGTTAGGAGACCCGGACTCGACTCCTCGAGTTGGTCTCCCACTGGACCCCAGAACCCGGTTACTTGTGCCCTCCTCCTTGGGTCCATCCTAGTGCGGAAAAGTAAATAATATACAAAAGGTGACATCTTCCGCAACCTGGAAGTGCCCCAATAAAAGAATATTACATACAAGTTTTTACATGAATGAAAATGAAAAACACTCATCTCACATAAAAAACCCCGGCTATTCAAACACGACGATCCAATATAACATATCCAGCAACACAAAACATCACATGTCATCAACGTAAGTAAATATGCGCATCCCAATTGTCGTTGACATATAGCAACGAAACCGGCGATATCACATATTACACTTACGGTCACAGAAAAGAAAGTGTAAAACTACAACAGTTGGAATCCGCAACCTGCATAGACATCGCATGCCTAATCAAATGAATTCCTTAGACATAGTATGCCTAACAATTATAAACCCCGGATTTTAGTCTCATTATCGAAAACTCTTTTCAATATCAAGTTGGGAAATTCAACAAGATTCCCGACATCCTGATCGAATGCTCGTCGCAAACTTTAGTAGGCGGCCGCACCCCCGATACCGTCGACGAAGAGCACCAAGGCGGAACACCGCTGCCGCGAGCACCCGAACGGATGCTTTCGGCGACGGGGTTCTCCTACAGTCACTTGGTCGGGGCTATGGAGTGAGGCTGTCTATTAAGTTTACCCGGCGAGTATCCGCGTACGCTACGTGATTGCGACGGACTTTTGATCGCATCAAAATTCCGTAGCAACTGATCAAGTGAGACTAAACTGGTATGTTTATAACATTCATTCAGTTATCTCAAAACAACTTGTGAATTCCAAGTATTGTATCACATTCCGGATAAATAAAAAAATGTTAAACTTTCCGATCGAACAATCGAACACCCAAGTTTTCCCGATACAGCTCAACACATGAAATAAGTATAAAAACATTCAGTTCATGCCTCAGTACCAACGGTCCAGCCGTAGAAGGGTCAAGCCAACGCCTCACATGTGGCACGCCGTACTGCCCCAAACCCTAAGGTTCAAAGGGCAGTTCAAGACGGTCATATAATCGAGTTAAGGTTTGTTGTCTTCTAGAGGGTCCATCGCGTTACTTGCACTACTTAGAACGTCTTTAAACCACGGAAAAATCCAACACTTGGAAATTTTCCGGCAGGGGAAAAAGTGGGTATCTATATCCGGTCGAACTTTTTAACATATTCTAAAATTATCCGGAAAAACACACAGACAAAATTAGACAATCCGATTGAAACACCGAGTCCCCAATACAACCCAGAAAATTCAACTCTTGAATAAATATTAAAAATTCCCAGGAAAACCAGCACTGCAAATTAAGAATTACTGTGTAAAATTATTTCAATAAGGAGACATTTAGGCCGCGGAACCGCCGCACAAGCCATGCTTGTGCGGCGGAACCGCGACGGTTTGATGGACTTAGGCCATCGAATTTCACAGTAACTCTTACAATCTCCTGCTGAATTTTCTGCATATTTTTAATCCTCAAAAATCCCCGATTTCAAAAAATGTACAGAGAGCATATTTGTGTTAGGGTTTCGGTTCGATCGGACTTCTAACTCCGTCTACGCATCGCCTAAGGCTCTAGCTAGGTTCTGATACCAGTGTAGGGTTCCTAGGCACACTAATGAGGTCTCACAAGGCATCAACCATGCCAATTTCACATTTTACAAGTGCCGGGAAACCCTAATACGGATCGTTGACTAGAGTTTAGGCGGAAAATGAAACTAGTTAACAACTTAACTAAAAGAAAGAGGCTACAACCTTTGTAGATGCGGTTCTCCACCTCCATGGCTCCGTGATGAAGTCCCCTCGCTGTCCATATCGGATCCCGGACTCTAGCGTCAGCTTCATCGGAGAAATGGGCGGGCTAGGTCGTCGACTTCGATGCCGAAGATGATCTACGTCGAGGCATCACAAGATCAAGCTCCCACTTCACCAAGTCATGAAACTTGTGAAGAAAACACCCTATACTACTTGGCAAGTGGTAGAGGATGAAGAAATAGGAAGTGGGTTCACTTTAGAATTGGATTTCTCACTCTTTTTCACTAGTTGCCATTGATGGAGGCAAGCTTTCTTCATGTTGAAGATGAAGAAGAAGAAGAAAGAATATGATAAGTGTTTTTTTAAAAAGAAAATAAAAACAATACTTATCATACACTAACCATGGTCAATTGTAGAGAGTAAACTAGGGTTAGGTGAATGGTTAGGGTTAAGCATGAAGACAAAAATGGTCACTTAGTCAAAGCTTCATGAAGCTTCAATAACAAACAAAGAAAGCCACCATTTCTCTTCATCTTTTCCATAATAAACAAATAAATAAATAGATATGAAAATCAAAATCCTAACCATTTAAATAACCATGGTTTAATCTTTACACAAACTCAAGTAAGCATGTATCATCAAACATGATACAATCAAGTGCACACAAAAATATATCACATATACAATGTGCACATCAAGTGAGAAAATCCTTTTAAAGTGAACCAATACTAGTTAATGCAAAGTAATATATCACATATATAATTATACATTAAATCATTAAATCAACACTTGATTCAATGATCCGGTCATGTCGCACATAACCGACTAGTATCCAATGTATCGACTTATCGAATCAATCTTCGATTCGATAAATAGGTTATATCGCATACAACCAATCGAAACATTCATCGCGAGAATGAAATACGGTATCACATACACGCATTATTCTCGGTCCCGTAGATATCTTATATGCGCTCCTATTTCGTTTCGCTCCAGGAAACCTCTGTGTAGGACTCTAAAGACTCGTCAATACGCCGGCAGCAGGTGATGATCATATCAAACACCCACAAGCCGCAAGCGGTCTGCTAAACGTAATGGCCACCCGGGTATTGAGCGATCAGAAGATCGACGAGCAAGCCCGCTCATACTCCTGTGAATCCAACCAGTAACACTTACCGTACAGTTCGGTCTGTTCGTCTGATATGTCGCATATCTCGCCTAGGGGTGGTAAACGTCAGACCCCAATAGCTCGATAAGTCGTGTCGATATGAGGTCTATAACAGTTCGAGAAACTACTGGTAACACTTACCAGTAAATCTCAACAACCCTGTCCAGGGATTTCCGGTTATAGCCAATCGAACACAGCGCAACATCAACTCCCTATACCGGGAGAGACGAATCCCCTCCTATCGCTCATTGCCTCCATGTGATTCGGGACTGTACCCAAAAACCACCGTTTTGCACGCCCTCTTGGACGTGGTAAGGTGGAAATCAAAGCACAGTGGGAACCACACAAGACTCTATGACGATCTCGGGTCAACAGACTACTCTGTACCAGTGTCACCAGAGAACTGCCATCTGACGTAAGGTATAATACCATCTGGGAGTTCTCAGCGAGTCCGTCCAGTGTACCCAGTCTCCACTGAGCACCCGTATATCATCTCTGATGTCAAACACCAATGGATATGGGATCATCCATCGCCCATCTGTATGGGTCGAGAAGGTATACGCTAGTCTACTCTGGTATATCGATGCCCCGTCTCGATACACCCACGACCAGGGATCTTGAAGGATGTACTTATGGACTACCATGTCCCCACTAGTATGATCCGCATCATAGTCCATGTAGTCAAGTACACATCCTAAGGGCTTTACCAACATGTAACAGAGAGACAATCAGTGTACACGTTAAGGTAAAGATCAACCAGATTGCATACTATCATGTCGAGCAAGAAAGTCCTCCCTATATATGTCCCAGCATCCACTACAATATACATCTTATGTATAGCAATGGCCTCTAGGGCATACAAATAACTAACACATACAATCAGTGCTCGTGCAACATGAGTCGTCAATAATAGTGCTGTGTCCAAAGGGTACAAGTCTAAGCACAACAAGTAATAATATGCAATGAAGTATTATGCGAAATCTCTATATGTGCAATATAACATGTAGCTAATATCATATCATATCTAGCCCAGACGCATAACGCCATGCGGGCGAATTCCCCATAGATGTTAAATCTACTCACCGACAATCGCGGGCTAGGTAAATCCAATCACCTGGTTCCCTTTCTTCGCAACGTCCGAAGCCCCCGCCTGCGATCCTATTAATACAAAACATAACCAGAGCGAATCTCAGAAAGCGATCAATACCACGTACACAAGACGTTTGACCAACGCACCAACTCTAATCCGACCCATAAGTGTTCGTCTAACGGCTAACGTGTGTAGCGACACACCAAAACCAGCCCACGCGCAACAGCTAAATGAGATCACGAACCGTGTCGGATCACGTAACACGCATACCCAAACGCAAGAATATAGCAAAGTGGTCCTAGATTTTGATACACAAAAAATTGGTAAAAGTTGCAAGTACCACGAGACCACAAACAACCATAGAGACCCTATGCCCAAACCCCAACACCCCAACCCCCACTTTGGCCGCAATTTTGCGGCCAGAACTAATAAATCTGTGGCCAATCTTTAGAGGGGTGGTCTCAGGTTTTTATGGTGGGTTCTATACCTCAACACTATGTCACTGTGAAGGGAACTTTTCCAGAAAATATCTGGTTCTACAGCAGATCTCAGAGACTCAAAGTTGACACTAAAAATACGGTTTTTGCACGAAACGATACCTTAAGTGATTAAAACAACAACCAATAAGCTATACAACATTATAACTCCTAAATATCAGTTTAGAGATCATTACCTAGCCACTCTTGCTCAAAAATCCTAGCTTTCCAAGCTCCAAGGCAACCAAGTGGCTAAATCAAGACATTTAAAGTGTTTAAATGGGATTTTGTGAAGTTTTTGCAAAGATTTGTGAAGAGGGAGTGAGGTTTCTGTTTGGGGTTGAGGATAATGAGAAATGATTAAGAGTGAGAGAGAGTGAGAGAGTGAGAGAGTTAAAGGGTGAGAGGGTGAGTGTAGGGTCAATAATTTACGTATGCTCACTCTCTCCCTCACCTCAATTAATGCCACCATTAATGCATCATGACTCACTAGCCACCTCTCTCAAATCCAAACTAGATATTTCCTCACCCAAAAGATCTAGAAAAAGGTTAAGGTAAAGGTTAATTGGCAATGGTTTAGTTTAAGGTGTTATGGTTGCTAAACAAGGTTAACACTAATATACACCCTCACATTAACATGCACGTGTGTATGCAAGCCATATCAAATAATAATAAACTATTAACTAATTGATATAAAATGTGAGTAACCCGATTTGGTAAACTTTTTCTTAAAAACCCGCATTATTACTTAATTAACACTAATCGTATTCCATGGTGTTACAATCTCCCCCTATAGAAAATTCGTCCCCGAATTAAAATTTCATACAAGCGTACCTTCAAAGAGATGAGGAAATTTCTTCCACATCTCGCTCTCGGCCTCCCAAGTGATCTCATAACTAGTCGGGCTATGCCAAAGAACCTTCATAGATTGCAAGACCTTTGACCGAAGTTTCTTCACCTGCCGATCCAATATAACTACCGGCTGCTCGGTGAACGAAAGATCACGCTCAAGCTGAACGGTCTTGTGCTGAATCATGTGAGAAGGATCATCAAGGTATCTACGAAGCATCGACACATCGAACACGGGGTAACATCCGGAAAACTGGGCGGGAGCGCCAAACGATAAGCAACAGAATCCACTCGCTGAAGGATCTCGAAGGGACCTACAAATAGGGGACTAAGCTTCCCCTTTCTCCCAAATCTCATAACGCCCTTCATCGGAGAAATCCGTAGGAGTACATGATCCCCCACTGCAAATTCAAGTCTGCGACAACGACGGTCGGCATATGACTTATGTCCGCTCTGGGCTACTCTCATCCTGTCTTGAATCAGCTGGATCATCTCCATAGTCTCCAGAACTAGCTGGGATACCAAAACCCTACTCTCACAGAGTTCGGTCCAACAGACCGGCGATCGGCACTTCCTACCATACAAAGCCTTGAAAGGCGCCATCTGAATACTCTCCTGAAAACTGTTGTTGTAGGAGAACTCAATCAACGGCAAGTGACGATCCCAACTGCCACCGAAATCAATCATGCATGCCCGAAGCATATCCTCTAGGGTTTGTATAGTCCGCTCTGACTGACCATCGGTCTGCGGATGGAAAGCGGTGCTAAAACTCAACCGGGTACCCAAAGCTTCCTGAAGCTTCTGCCAAAGACGGCTAGTAAACCGGGTGCCCCTGTCGAATACAATGCATGTGGGAACGCTGTGCAAACGCACAATCTCATCTATATACAACTGAGCATACTGAGCATAACCGAAAGTGGTCTTCACTGGAAGGAAGTAAGCTGCTTTCGTCAACCAGTCAACAATCACTCAAATGGAGTAATACCACCGACTGGTCCTGGGTAGACCTATAACAAAGTCCATGGAAATCTGCTCCCATTTCCACTCAGGAATGGGTAAAGGCTGCAACTCTCCAGCCGGTCTCTGATGCTCAGCCTTGACTTGCTGACAAGTCAAGCACCTCGAAACGAAGTCTGAAACATCGCGCTTCAACCCTTCCCACCAGTAAAAGTCTCTCAAGTTATGGTACATCTTGGTGGAACCTGGATGAATGCTAAAGGCTGACTGATGTACCCGCTCCAGGATCTCGCGTCTCAGCCCGTCAATATCAGGTACACATAAGCGAGTCCCGCAACGTAGCACACCCCAGTCATCAATCATGAACTCCGAAATTGTACCATGTCGAACAAGCTCAAGAATCTCAACCAAACGGGCATCACTGGGCTGTGCCTAACGGATACAATCGAAAAGAAACGGACGGGCGCGGACATGAGCAAGCTGTCCCCAGTGGAAGTGAACTCAAACTGTACTCTTCCATCATACAAGGTCTGCCAATCCGCAGAAGATTGCCTCTGAACTGCACTCAATTGGGACAAGCTACCCTCGGGCCTACGACTCAAAGCGTCAGGTACCACATTCGCCTTGCCCGGGTGATAAACAATCTCGCTATATAATCCTTCACAAGCTCTATCCATCGACACTGTCTCAAATTCAGATCCATCTGCTGGAAGATGTACTTCAAGCTCTTGTGGTCCGTGACAATCTGACATGACTCCCTATACAAGTAGTGTCTCCAAATATTCAACGCAAAGACCACCGTAGCCATCTCAAGATCGTGAGTGGGGTAATTCTGCTTATGCTTCTTTTTCTCTCTAGAAGCATAAGCAGTCACTCTATCATGCTGCATCAGCACACACCTGAGCCCTACTCGAGACGCATCACAGTAAACTACAGAGCCACCTGATTCAGAAGGCAAAGATAGGACGGGTGCAGTAGTCAACCGAGTCTTCAACTGCTGGAAACTCTGTTCGCATGCATCAGTCCAAAGGAAAGGAACCCCTTTCCAGGTCAGTCCGGTCAGCGGTGCAGCGATAATCGAAAAATCCTGTACGAAACGGAGATAATAACCAGCTAAGCCCAAAAAGCTGCGGACCTCTGTCACAGATACAGGTCTGGGCCAAAAATGCACAACCTCGATCTTCCTCGGGTCCACAAGAATACCGTCTCCCGTCACCGCATGACCTAGGAAGTCAACTCGATCAAGCCAAAATGCGCACTTTGAGAATTTAGCATACAGCTGGTGCTCTGTCAATATCTGCCAAGCAATCCTCAAGTGCTGCTCGTGCTCCTCTCGACTCCTAGAGTAGACCAGAATGTCGTCAATAAACACAATAATGAACTGGTAGAGGAACGGCCTAAAAATCCGGTTCATCAGATCCATGAACGCTGCTGGGGCATTGGTGAGTCCGAAAGACATCACTAGAAACTCGCAATGCTTTTAGCGTGTACGAAAAGCATTCTTTGGAATGCCATCATTCCAAACCCGCAACTGATGATAACCCGAACGCAAATCAATCTTGGAAAAATGTTTCGCACCCTGGAGCTGATCAAACAAATCGTCAATGCGAGGTAAAGGATACCTATTCCGAACCGTAACTCAGTTCAATTGACGATGATCAATACACAACCTCAAACTGCCGTCCTTCTTCTTGAAGAACAGAACAGGAGCTCCCCATGGCGAAACACTCGGACGCACAAGTCCCTTATCAAGCAATTCTTGCAATTGATCTTTGAGCTCTTGAAGCTCCGCGGGAGCCATCCGGTAAGGCGGTATAGAAATAGGCCTCGTGCCAGGAATCAAATCAATGCATAACTCAATATCACGCTCTGGCGGCAAACCAGGTAACACATCGGGAAACTCTCGCACGATAGGAACCCGGTCCAACGACCCTACTGTGGCCCCAGTATCACAAATGAAAGCCAAGAATCCCCGACATCCCCTCCTCAAAAGCCGACTAGCGCAAAGGGCAGAAATCAATCTGTGAGGGGCGGCACCACGGTCCCCCTGCACAACCCGAACAGACTTGCCCGGAAAACTGAAACCGACCGTCTTCTCACGGCAGTCCACTGACGCATAACAAGCTTCCAACCAGTCCATGCTAAGGGGAACGTCGAAGTCCAACATATCTAGAAGGATCAAATCGACGGACAACTCTCTATCTCCAATCTGAACGGCACACGACTGAAACACATAACGCGCGACAAAAGAATCGCCAACAGGTGTAATCACAACAAGCGGCTGATCTAGCAAACAGGACTCTCGGCCCAAACTCGGCATGAAGTGCATAGAAACATACGAATGCGTAGATCCCGGATCCAACAAAACATGAGCCTCAAAAGAACATACAGAAAGAGTACCTAAAATTACTGCATTAGACGCCTATGCGTCCTGAGGAGTCAAGGCAAACACCCGAGCCTGTCCTCGACCGGCGATTGGTTGACCTCTGCCTCTACCACCCCGCCCTCTCGGCACAAAACCACCGCGTCCTCGACCTCTCTGCACATGAGTCTGACGCGGAGCAACAACAGGCAAAAGGGGAAACACCCTCTGCTGTGGAGAAGGTGGTAAGGTAACCTATGGTACAGCTACCTCACGCTCACGTGGCTCAGTACAATCTCGAACCCGATGACCCAAACTCACACACCGGTAACATCAAGGTGAAAACTGCTGACTCCCATGAGAATAAGAGCTAAAAAGCTGTCCACGTCCCGGACCTCCACTACCCCCATATCTGAACGGGAACTGTCACGACGTCAAAACGCCCGCCTCCCTATTGAATCACCAGTACGAACCCCCTTTGGTTCCGGAGCAACCGATGTCTCAGAAAGACGCTCCTCAACCAACAAGGCTGCGTCCACCGCAGCTGCATAAGTGTCACACTGCTGAACGCTGATAGCGAGAAACAAATGGGTAAGCAGGCCTCGAACCAATCTCTTGACCCGCATCTCCTCTGTAGCCACAAAATACGGAGCATAAACAGACAGCTCGGTAAACAACACATCATACTCGGCCACCGTCATACCCTGAGTCTGGCGTAACGACTCGAATCTGCGCGCTCGAGCATCCCTGACGCTCAGCGGAAGGAAACGCGCAAGAAACACCGTCATAAACTCCGCCCAGGTCATAGCAGAAAGACCTGTGGCTCTGCCCTTTTCTAAGGACTCGCACCACTTCTGGGCCAGGCCCTCCAAACGAAAGTTCGCGAACTCCACCCATCTCACGTCGGAGCATCTAAGAGAACGACATATCCTTGATATCCGGTCGATAAACGACTGTGGATCCTCAGCTGCATCGGTGCCAGTGAAAACCGGAGGCCTCAGCCTCATGAATTACGATAACGATACGGTGATCACCTCCGTAGCTGCAGGTACAACCGCCTGAACAGTAGGCACCGACACGGTCCCCATAATGGGTAGAACAACCGCCTGCCCCTGTGCTCGAATGACCTTAACTAACGACCCCATCATCTGGCGCAAATCCTGCATACCAGCCCCTAGCATAGCCATATGGTCTGTCGAAGGTAGAACAATCTGTTCCTGCACAACGGGTGTACCGCCCTGGTCAGTCCTCGTCTCAGACGAGTCAACTCTGACCTCGGCCCTCGTGGCCGCTCTCTGCGCCCTCGTAGTCTTCAGCGGCATAAAGGAGGAAATGGAAATAGGATTTGATATGAACACCGAAACCGGATCAAAAGGATATGTAAACACGGAAGAAATTTCAAGCAATAAATCCTAAGGTCACTTAGGCGGGGTACCCTGTCGTAAGTATGCAGCGGAAGATACGCACGCTACGTTATTCTGCTTAAGCTACCTACTCCATCATACCAAGGTCATGCTACACTCCGAAAGGTAAAACCTAGCGCTCTGATACCAAATTTGTCACGACCCAAAATTGGGCACATGATCGGCACTTAAACTACGTAACTGTTAGTGTATATACCCTAGAGGCCATTACTGTATTATACTAGTTTGTATATTACTTAATGGAAGCTTGGGATATTCACCTTGTATAAACAATCTTGCTCAAAATAGTAGTATGCTACTTGGTTTGTTTCTACTTCAATGTGTACATGTGTTTATTTTAGTATATCACCTATACACATTAGAGGAGCCCTTAGAATCTTTGCTTGATTACCAGCGTTGTGATGGCAGTCACACTAGTGGGGGCTGGGTAATCTATAAGCACATCCTTATGCAGGTCCCTAGTCGCAGGACTATCGAGACAGGGTATCGATACTCCGGAGTAGACTAGCGCATGCGCTTCTCATCCCAGAGTGGGAGATGGTCTGTCCCACAGCCATCAGTACGTCGTACTGGAGATAGTATGTGGGTGCTCGTTGGGTTACGAGTACACTGGACATGACTCGTCGGGAACTGACCGGTTGGTATTATACCTATCGTCAGTCATCAGTTCCCAGGTGACATAAGTACAGCTTAGTCCGCTGACTTGACACTGTCACTTCGCCTCGAGTGTGTTCCCACTGTACTTTGATTACTACCCTACCAGGGCTCAAAGGAGTCATGCAAACAGGTAGTAGTTAGGTGCAGTCCCGAAGCACTTGGAGGCAGTGACGGTTAGACAGGATTCGTCTCTCATGGTATTGGGGGTTGATATCGCGCTGTGTCTAGGAGAGCCATTACACGAGTAGTCCATGGCCAGGGCAAGCGAGATATACTGGTAGGCTTCCAGTGTTATCTCAGGGTGTTTTGGGCTTCACTCCGACACGACTTGTACCGCTATTAGGGGACTGACGTTTACTGCCCCCTAGGCCCGCCATGCGATGTATCAGACGAACAGACCGGACTGTACGGAGACTGTCACAGTCAGACTCAGTAGGAGTTCAGATGGGTTTCACCTCGTCAGTCTTCTTGTCGGCATCTACCTGGGGACCGTTACGCACAGCTAGTGCCGCTTGCGGTCTGTGGTTAAACCCACTGCCAGCGTAGTGTCGAGTCTTTAGAGTCCCACACAGAAAGCTATTCGCCTTTAGGCAAAAGAGTAGAGGTCGCATGGTTTTGCGACAGGTCGCATGGTTTTGCGACAGGGTTCGGTCACATCCGTGCACTTGTGCAGTGTCCGGACAGTTAACACTAGCGGGCTTTGGTTTAAGCCAGATCCTAGTGTACATTTTGGGATTGATTTTATCTCGTATGTATTCGTGTTCCTCGGAACGCGGATGCGGGTGTGTATGCACAGTTGACAGAGAGACAGAGGCAGAGTATTCTCATTGGGGTTGTTGACAGTTGACTGTTGACCATTGACTTTTGCTTAACCCTAATGAGAATAAGATATATGATTAACATTAATATTAATTAAGTATTATAGTGACATGGTTGTTGAGGGGTTGACTTTGTTGACTTGTTGACTTTGTTGACCGGTTGACTAGGTTGGACTAGTTGACCATCATCATGACAATGGCTATCATTCCATGGCAAAGACTTTTGCTTGCTTGTTTATTTATGCAAAATGAGTGCATGAAATGATATAGCCATTTTGACTTAAACCATTTACACAATACTTGATTACTATTTTTGTTATGATGGCTTTTGGATTATGAGAGGTGAGAATGAGAAGAGTATGGTTCATTCTATCATTTTGTTTTCTCTCTCTTGAGCTCTCTCATTCTCAAGCTCTCCCTCTTCCTCTTGCTCTCTCTACCTCAAGGCAAACCATTCTCATGTGTTGAGACTCATTGCCTTAGAGATAAAAAGACACCAAAACATTCCTCTACTCATTCTAGTTCACAAGGCCTAGCAAGCCAAGTGATCTAGTTTCTTCAAAGTTCGAAGAAGAAGCCAAAGGTAGAAGCTTTCGGGTGGATCCATCTTCGGCGCAAGGAGACGACGAGGTGAGGCCGATCCGTACACCGGAAGGAGTCGAAGACGAAGGAGTTCAAGAAAGGTATAGTCCCCTAACCGAGTAGGTAAACTCTTGTTAGGTTGTTAGTTAGTAGTTTAACAAAGATCCGGTTTTGAGTCCATGTTACCGCCTCTAGAAAATTGTTTTCCATCAAATTCCGCATGCCCGAAAATACCGGGAGAGGTAGCATGGACTTACAGTGGTATCAGAGCCTAGTTAAACACTACCTAACATGTTAGCATAGTAACTAGAAATTTGATCGGAGAAAAAGGCGCGAAATACACCCGGATATCATGTTTGCTGTCGATTTTTAAAGTTCTGTAAAAATTATAAATCATGCTTCAAAAATCGACTCAGGGTTTTTATAGTGCACTGAAGAAAAACGATCAAGAGATCTCATCAAAGCGCCGCGGAAACGCGGCAAGAGCTTGCTCTTGCCGCGGTTCCGCGGCCGATTGAACTCCTCTGTAGATTTTCTTCACTGCAGTATAATTAGTGGGGTATTTTGGGAATTTTTGTCACGTCCCGAAAGTACGGAACATGACCGGCACTTAAACTACAAAACGTCTCGAGGCGTACGTAATCCAAGTAAGCCGAAAACCCAGAAATGTAAACCAAGAAAAGTAGTTGAGTGAAGGAAAACCAATTTAAATAAGTAGTTTTAATAGCATAAGCCGAATTATGCGGGTTTCTAAAAACATCAAAAATTTCCTGAAAATTTCGGCAGAGTCTCCTTTGTAAATACTGGCCCCCAAACGGGATACAACATGAATAGTATACGAAATCAATAAAAAGGCATCCCCAAGCGGGAGCTAGCTCTTCGTCAATCGACGGTCACAACCACACAAGCAATAAAATATATAATGCCAACGGCGAGGATCAAAACTCAAAAGGGAACTCAAAAACACAAGAAAACCACAGAAATATAACGCGCGACTCTAAGGGTGAAAGAATAAACATCACTGGTCTCTATCTCAAATAAATACATGTTTGGTTGATGGAACTTCTAGATACAACAGAATAATAATATACAAGATATATAATGGGGGTACGATACAAGTAAACCCACCTACTAGCAAATCACCCGAAGGAAACTATGCCCGCAAGCCGTAATTAAACCTGTACGGCAAACCTGCAAGAAACTGGGGCACAACGGGGGTGAGTTGCCAACTCGTGAATAGAAAAACATCTACGCACAGAAATCGCATAAATAACGCAACCTAGGTCAATGATCATAATATATATCCTCAAATATACGTATAACATGCAGCCTATAACAATGGATAGGGTAATATCTAACCCGAGTGTGATCTCATGTGCCCGTGTTAGTGCCTCAGGTAGCAATATATCATATGAATGAGGTATGAATGCATGAAAACAGAATACATGTAAATGAAGAAACTGTCTTCATAAATTAGTGAGATTTCCTTTGTATTTTTAAAATGAGGTATCATAAATGAACTCAGCATCAACAGTGTCTAGCATCGACACAAAACATAAATCTCAATGTCTCAAAACATCAGGCTCCGGCTATCCGGACTGGCCTGTATCATCAAATCGCAGTACCTCAATATCTCGAAATCTCAATGTCTCAATTTCAATATCTAGGGCGCCGTCAGTCCAGACCGGCCCCTACCATCCATCTCAAGACCACGACGGTATCCTCCGGATATCCGACGCGTCGGGTAATATCACCGGTAGGTAGTCTCCCCTGCCAGGCTCACATCGTCATCATCACGCACTTCTTGCCCCGGGGTACCTTACCGGGCCTACCATGTACCCGAAACGGTTCATCCGTCTCCTCGAATAGGGTCTCGAAATCCATCAGCAAACTCATGGTGGACGACTCATACATCATGGGAAAACCGCACTTTTTATTTAAAAAGAGAGACAAAAGGTTTATTTATGTTTTTGCGGTTTTCCTCCAAATCCAAGAAATCTCATGAAATCCGAATCCAAATCATCAATGGCATGTAAACAGTGAATATAGGCATGAAAATCCATGAATGCGGCACAACAGTGAATAATAACATGCATGAAGTAGCAGGCAATATCTACAATGTCTAAACTATTAGCTAACAACCTATGTCAATGAAATAGTATTTCTAAAGTGTTCGTGACATGGCAATTACCGATGAAGATGTGTGTGAGCCGGCAAGTAAGTGTACGTGGTACATACGCATCATCGGTAATGGTGCTGGTGTCCTAACCACAAGATATCAACAGTAGAATATGAAGCATAATATAAGCATGTGATGCGGAGCGAACAACAATAGTGAGCGGGAGCTGAATACTAGACGCAACTATAACTAATCTGCATTAATCTAATATAAGTCCTACAAATGGTGTCTTTTGAAATAACACGAATCATGGGGTTTTGAAAATAGGGGCTACGGTGTTTTTATAAAAAGATACGTCTTTTGAAATATCCGTAGGATCCCCTTGGGCTGCCTTTTAAAATACCCACGATTCGTTAGTTTTTAAAATAAGTAAGAATCGAATCTAATCTAACAACTAAACTAAACTAAAGGGCTAAGCTAACAAGCTGGACTACAGGTAAGGAAACCGCCTAACATCTGAGTCGATCCATATACATACCTGTATATATATTAGTCGGTGATCCCGCCTCAATAATATCATATCCGATACCATATTTATAATCAGACATCCCAAGTCAAGAATGCGGATCAATCATCAAGATATAGCTCATACGTAAATCCGTCGTACGGCATCCCCAAATCTGGGTACGGGTCAATATCATACTAATCACACTGTTCATCTGGTATCCTCTTTATCAAGATCATCATCTGGGGTACTGACCTACGTCTTGTACACTACTAATATCACTATTCACGTGGCATTGTCATCCAAAGATCCGCTATAATATCAGGACGTATCTCAAGTACGAATCCTGCCATATCACCGATCTCACGGCCTCAACTCAAATCTCATCGACTCATCTCAAACCCAAGTATCATCCGCAAATCCAGTATGTGAACACCTAGTCCCATACCCAGGTGAACACATAACCACCTTTCCCCATATACGCACAGGTAATAACATAGATGTATGCATGTGTGTGCGTGTGTGTGTGGGTGTAACAACTACTCTAGGCTTTCGCAACTAACACTAAACTAATCCATGAACACCTAGAATCCACCTTTATCATCAAGTCTCATATCAACATAATATATGTAATCAAAATATATGTGTGTATACGTATTCGTATACATCACCACGAACTGCGGGGGTGCTATACGCCATCCACCCGACTTCTCCCCGTAGATATAAATCTACTCACCTGGTCCTCGCTCGCCGGTGCCGACATCGCCACGCGCTTGCTTGTCGTCTCGAAGTCCGCATGGGGTACCTACATATCATAATGCACCGTATTGCATTAAAATCCGACTCATGACCAAAATGACTCACGAATCCCACATAGGTCAAAACCTATGGTTGCCTTTATAAATCAACCCCAAAACCCTCGATGTCGGCGTACAAACGCCAAACCATCGAGAAAACCCAAACACACTCATTTGCACAATCACATGCACTAATTATAACATAAAATAGGTTAAAATTCACAAAAAACTCAAACTCACTTTAAAAGCCATTTTTCCGAAAATCTAGCAAGCAAAAATTTACCGTTTTAGTACAAAAATCGACGTTTAAACAAATCTAGCAGCCGCAATATCCACTCAATCTCATAACCAAGTCATATAAACCATTACAATAATTTATTCTCATCAAAATATATATATTTACAAAACCTAGTTAACAAAACTAGCACAATTTTCCATTTTAGCTCAAAGCTTGGTGTTTTAATCAACTTTAACTATTTTAACAATTCTAGTGGCTAAAATGCCCACTAAATAACTTAATTAAGTCACCCAAACCCAAACTAAATTTTAAACTCACTAATTATAATAGATCTAACAAAACTAGTTTGCAATTCGCTTAATTATGATAATTTAGATGTAGAAATTAGCAAATTTGGCATTTAGATTACACTTTGCATGACTTAGCATGATAACTACACTACACAATCATAAACAATGTTAAAAACCCTCACTTGATTTTAAAAACCCAATTTTAGAATTTCCAAACCCTAACTTTAAAATTCTAACTAGCAATTCAAAATTTAATTTAAATCACTCATTAACTTAATTGAAGAAATAATCAAACAATTTAACAAAAAACCAAGATTTATTATATCTCAAGAACAATGGAACATACATAGAACATGGCCTCCAAATTAAAATCTTTGCATCAAGATCCATGCTAAAAGAGATAAGGGAAAATGGGTAGGGATTGGATTTTTATTTTGTGGGATATTTGTGTTGATTTTTGGGCATTTTGTGATGAAATTTTGATGAGAAATGAGAGGAAAAGAGAGAAGGACTGCTGTTGTGGGAAGGAGAGAGAGAGGGTCGGCTGAATGGGGAGGGGGGGAGAGAGGGAGGTGGGGAAAAAGTCAAGGCAATACCCAAAAGTCAAAGCCCAAACTCCTTTTGCCCAATTTCTTTCATTCCTTTGTTCTCTTTTCTTTGTTTTTTTTTTGTGAGATGAGAGGCCCAAGAATGGTGGGCTGTAAAGGGGCCGGCCAGAGCTATAGAGGAGGGGGTGTGGGTTTTGTTTGGGTGAGAAAAAAAGATAAATGTTGTACCCCACTTCCATTAACACTAATTTCACCGAAAAAAGCCTTTTTCTTCGATATTTTCTAAACCGTTTTGGCAAACGATTTCATTTCAAAAACCACATGATAAAATTTTATTTAATGTGTCATGATGGACAAAATTTGTTTCAACTCATTCCAATTTGTAATTTTCCCTAATTAAATGTATTAGTGACGGCTTAAAATAATAATAAAATAAATTTTTTTCAGAAAATTTGAAATTTCACCAGTGGCTCAATAAACACCAAATACTAGCCATTACATAGCTAGAATATGTATATTTAATTTTTATAATAAGATATTTGCATTTTGACTTTTTACAAAAAACCCCCTTATTTTACCGATTTTCCGAAATTTCACCGAAACGATTTTCAAAACGCTACAATCTTCCCCCCTTAAAAAAATTCGGTCCCCGAATTTAAAGTAAAACTCCCCCCAAATACTAAAACATCTAAACCAAAACCATCAAGTTGTCGGGGCTCCGAAATTGTAAATACATAAAACAAATCGTAGCGCAGCGCATGCGCATGAAAAATGAGCATATAACTCAAATCAAAACTCCGTCAAGCATCCCACAATCATCGGAGTCATGGGGAAGACATCAATGTTAAATCCAGAGCAAAAGCAATCTGATATAACTCGAAACTATACAAGTAATATCGAATCTATATATGTAAGTATCTGAAGGAAATGTATGCCAAATCTCTTTAAGTCGCTGTGCAACGCGTATAACACTGCACAGTGGCAGACGTCTATCATAAGAAAATAACTATATACATATATACCTTTGTTTGAAATGTACGTTCCGCCGTTTTGAAAACAATTTAGAAGGGTCTCCTTGTTTTAAACATTTCATGTCATATCAGACACGTAGGTAAATGCTGAGACTATAGCTCGCTTTTTTTTTAGAAATCCCTTCAATAACTATCAATGCATGCAAAATATATTCAGGTACTGTCCTCTGACTAGTCCTGCTCAGTACGAAAACATATAGCAATATCATAAAAACGTACTGCTCTATAAGAAAAATCAATCCCAAAATACGCGTATGAATACTACGTGTGTCTGGTGCGCACGGAAATCAAAATCCAAATATGTGCCATACATATGCACAGAAACAACATCTAAGTGCATCGGGTGTGCACGAAACATCTGTCGTAGGCAACTTGTGTGCCTGACAGCAAAATCAGGTGCATTTGACATGCACGAAAAATCTCGATTTAGTGCATCTGGTGTGCACCAAAATCACACTTCAAAACATGCGCCCAACATGCGCGAAAATCCAAATCAGGTGCATCCATCGTGCACGAAATCATGAAATCCAATATCAAGTGCCGAATATACGCAAAATCCAATCAGGTGCACAAGGTGCACAAAACAAATATCGAACATCACCATCGAAATCGAAGTCTAGGGCATCTAAATGCACAACATACGCAACACTGCACTACAAACATATATGAACTATACCGAGTGCAAAAACTAAATCGTGTGCGTATATACGCACAAATCAGCTCAACTGTATGAAATCCATATAATCACAAACATGAGAACCAAGGCACGAAAACGATATCAAGTGCAACAACCGTGCAAAAATCGTAAATACTCAGCAGGTGCAACCATGGTCCATGAAGACAAATATCATGAAACTCAATCATCAAAATCAATCATGTGAATAAATCGCCCAAAATACGCAAATCAAGTATGGCGGAATAGTCCCGCTCAAGCACATCCTCCAAGAATCTCTGGCCAACTGCCGTGGTCACCCATAGCATGTCTCGTCGACGATCCTGAACTCTGGCCTGCCGGTGTGCATAACATGACCACTACTGGGTCCAAGTCTTCTCGTAATTTATTCCAGAAAGGTCCTATCGAGATCTCTCCCAAATCTCGTCTCTGCCGAACTGTCCGGAAGTCATCGTCCCTTACTAGATCTGTTCTCGTTCTGGAAAGGCTGCATACTCAACGCGACTCCTTCTGGAAGGTATATCCAAGTACAATGTCTCGGCATACGTATCGCATCTCTGATGTCGGCGGAGTAGAACGTCGTTTCATCTAGATCTGGTACGAACCTCTTACTTCACCTTTCTCTAATGTCGACCGCTTCGGACTCGTCTCGTCATGGCTACATAGACTGAGCTCCAACGGCTATCCTCGTATCGGGAGTCTCCCAAGAAATGCATCTCACCACCTAGCATCCGAATTAAGTTGAGCCATCCGATCGAGTCGTCAAAACCTCATAATCCCCAAGAGCCCAACATCTTGGTACAGTTTAATAGTATCGAGTACGTACCACAGCATCGATGGTCCAGCCGTAGAAGGGCAAACCCAAGCCTCACTAATGGCGCCGCGGAACTGCCGCAAACCCTAAGGTTCAAAGGCTTTCACACGGTCATTAAGTCGAGTTAGGGTTTCATTCTTCTAGAGGGTCCATAGAATTTCCTGCATGTCTTTCCGAATACTTTAAACTTGGAATAATAGCTTGCTGATATTCGATCATCTCTGTCGACTCTCAACGTCTCCGCGTAAAGTCGTCTCTAGCTGGAATCAATCTATCTGATGACCTCGCATTGGGCTAGCGAACGAACCACATGTCCTAGTCATTCATCCTTGGTGACTAGCGACCTTCTATCATCTCTTAATACAACTCGTACTGCAATAGCTCCAACATCTGGGGCGATATCTCGTCGTTCGCAGCAATAACTGGCTCACTCGTCTGCACGCTGAACAGTGCCTCAAACCTCATGAATAAGCAATACACCAACGGTCATCAAAATCTCGTTGGCCTCTATCATTGGCTCGATCCTCTGGTACTGATCGGCACGTCCGAGAAATCTCGTAAAGGCGATCCGCCAAACGCTCGTGGCGCGAAAACACAGTAAAAAAACACATCTCCGCAATCGTGTGTTGCCGGAATTATGCCCTGGTCAGTCCTCGTTTGTGAAGAGCTCGTGCTAACCGCAACTCTAGCCGTAGCTCTCCCTACCAGTAATCGTGGCAGCAAAACCATAACTGGTACCGATGAGGCTAGATCAGGAATGAATATAATACTGAGCAAAGAAATGTACATCCTAAGGCTTCTTAAATGGAGTAGCGTATCGTAAGTATGCCGCGGAACATACCCACGGTACGTCACTCTACTTTAGTCACCTATTCCATCAACCAAGGGTCATCCTACGCTCCGAAGGTAAAACCTAACGCTCTGATACCAACTTTGTCACGTCCCGAAAGTACGGAACATGACCGGCACTTAAACTACAAAACGTCTCGAGGCGTACGTAATCCAAGTAAGCCGAAAACCCAGAAATGTAAACCAAGAAAAGTAGTAGAGTGAAGGAAAACCAATTTAAATAAGTAGTTTTAATAGCATAAGCCGAATTATGCGGGTTTCTAAAAACATCAAAAATTTCCTGAAAATTTCGGCAGAGTCTCCTTGGTAAATACTGGCCCCCAAACGGGATACAACATGAATAGTATACGAAATCAATAAAAAGGCATCCCCAAGCGGGAGCTAGCTCTTCATCAATCGACGGTCACAACCACACAAGCAATAAAATATACAACGCCAACGGCGAGGATCAAAACTCAAAAGGAAACTCAAAACCACAAGAAAACCACAGAAATATAACGCGCGACTCTAAGGGTGAAAGAATAAACATCACTGGTCTCTATCTCAAATAAATACATGTTTGGTTGATGGAACTTCTAGATACAACAGAATAATAATATACAAGATATATAATGGGGTTACGATACAAGTAAACCCACCTACTAGCAAATCACCCGAAGGAAAGTTTGCCCGCAAGCCGTAATGAAACCTGTACGGCAAACCTGCAAGAAACTGGGGCACAACGGGGGTGAGTTGCCAACTCGTGAATAGAAAAACATCTACGCACATAAATCGCATAAATAACGCAACCTAGGTCAATGATCATAATATATATCCTCAAATATATGTATAACATGCAGCCTATAACAATGGATAGGGTAATATCTAACTCGAATGTGATCTCATGTGCCCGTGTTAGTGCCTCAGGTAGCAATATATCATATGAATGAGGTATGAATGCATGAAAACAGAATACATGTAAATGAAGAAACTGTTTTCATAAATTAGTGAGATTTCCTTTGTATTTTTAAAATGAGGTTTCATAAATGAACTCAGCATCAACAGTGTCTAGCATCGACACAAAACATAAATCTCAATGTCTCAAAACCTCAGGCTCCGGCTATCCGGACTGGCCTGTATCATCAAATCGCAGTACCTCAATATCTCGAAATCTCAATGTCTCAATCTCAATATCTAGGGCGCCGTCAGTCCAGACCGGCCCCTACCATCCATCTCAAGACCACGACGGTATCCTCCGGATATCCGACGCGTCGGGTAATATCACCGGTAGGTAGTCTCCCCTGCCAGGCTCACATCGTCATCATCACGCACTTCTTGCCCCGGGGTACCTTACCGGGCCCACCATGTACCCGAGATGGTTCATCCGTCTTCTCGAATCGGGTCTCGAAATCCATCAGCAAACTCATGGTGGACGACTCATACATCATGGGAAAACCGCACTTTTTATTTAAAAAGAGAGACAAAAGGTTTATTTATGTTTTTGCGGTTTTCCTCCAAATCCAAGAAATCTCATGAAATCCGAATCCAAATCATCAATAGCATGTAAACAGTGAATATAGGCATGAAAATCCATGAATGCGGAACAACAGTGAATAATAACATGCATGAAGTAGCAGGCAATAACTACAATGTCTAAACTATTAGCTAACAACCTATGTCAATGAAATAGTATTTCTAAAGTGTTCGTGACATGGCAATTACCGATGAAGATGTGTGTGAGCCGGCAAGTAAGTGTAAGTCCATGCTACCTCTCCCGGTACTTTCGGGAATGCGGAATTTGGTAAAAAACGATTTTCTTAAAGATGGTAACATGGACCTATAACCCGGATCTTGGTTAAACATCTATCTAACATCCTAACTAAGAGATTCTAGCTACTCGGTTAGGGGGTTATACCTAGCTTGTCTTGAACTCCTTCTCTTCAAGCTCCGATGGTGGTCCGATGGCTCCTTCTCGTCGTCTCCGTAAGCCGAAGATAGATCCACTTGAAAGCTCCAACCTTTAGCTCCTTCTTCGTTCTTTGAAGAAACTAGTTCACTTGGTTTGCTATACCTAGTGAACTAGAATGAGTAGAGAGGAAATAGAATGGGATTTTATCTATGGTTCTTGATTCTCAACTCATGAGACAAGAGAACCATAGAATCAAGAGAGGGAGGAAGAGGTTGAGGGTGAGAGCAAAAGGAGAGCTCAAGAACAAGAGAGAGAATGAGCAAGAAAGAATGAGGCTCTCTTTTGTCTTTCACCCTCTCATAATCCAAAGTGATCATAACTCATTATATCAAAAAAAAGTCTTATGTGATGGTTTGAAGCAACCATAACCATATCATTTCATGCACTCATTTTACACAAATGAGCAAGTAAACAAAAGTCTTTGCCATGAAATGATGGCTATGGTTATCATGATGGTCAACTAGTCAAGCCTAGTCAACCGGTCAACAAGTCAACAAAAGTCAACAAGTCAACAAAGTCAACAAGTCAACAAAAGTCAACAAGTCAACAAAGTCAACAACCATATCACCATAATACTTAATTAATATAATAGTTAATCACATATCATATTCTCATTAGGGTTGAGCAAAAAGTCAAATAGTCAACGGTCAACTGTCAACAACCCTAATGAGAATCCACTGCCTCTGTCTCCCTGTCAACTGTGCATACACACCCGCATCCGCGTTCCGAGGAACACGAATTCAAACTGGATAAATCCAATCCCATAAGGTACACTAGGATCTGGCTTAAACCAAAGCCCGCTAGTGTAAACTGTCCGGACACTGTACGCGCACAAGTGCACGGATGTGACCGAACCCTGTCGCAAAACCATGCGACCTGTCGCAATACCATGCGACCTCTACTCTTTTGCCTAAAGGCGAAAAGCTTTCTGTGTGGGACTCTAAAGACTCGACACTACGCTGGCAGTGGGTTTAACCACAGACCGCAAGCGGCACTAGCTGTGCGTAACGGTCCCCAGGTAGTGCCGACAAGAAGACCGACGAGGCGAAACCCATCTGAACTCCTACTGAGCCTGAGTGTGACATTCTCCGTACAGTCCGGTTTGTTCGTCTGATACATCGCATGGCGGGCCTAGGGGGTGGTAAACGTCAGTCCCCCAATAGCGGTACAAGTCGTGCCGGAGCGAAGCCCAAAACACCCTGAGATAACACTGGAAACCTACCAGTATATCTCGTTTGCCCTGGCCAGGGACTACTCGTGTAATGGCTCTCCTAGACACAGCGCGATGTCAACCCCCAATACCGGGAGAGACGAATCCTGTCTAACCGTCACTGCCTCCAAGTGCTTCGGGACTGCACCCAACCACTACCTGTTTGCACGACTCCTTTGAGTCGTGGTAGGGTAGTGATCAAAGTACAGTGGGAACACACTCGAGGCGGAGTGACAGTGTCAAGTCAGCGGACTAAGCTGTACTCATGTCACCTGGGAACTGATAACTGACGATAGGTATAATACCAACTAGTCAGTTCCCGACGAGTCCTGTCCAGTGTACCCGTAACCTAACGAGCACCCGCATACTATCTCAAGTACGACGTACTGACGGCTGTGGGACAGACCGTCTCCCACACTGGGATGAGAAGCGCATGCGCTGGTCTACTCCGGAGTATCGATGCCCTGTCTCGATAGTCCTGCGACCAGGGACCTGCATAAGGATGTGCTTATAGATTACCCAGCCCCACTAGTGTGACGGCCATCACATCGCTGGTAATCAAGCAAAGATCCTAAGGGCTCCACTAATGTGTATAGGCGATATACAAAAATAAACACATGTACACATTGAAGTAGAAACAAACCAAGTAGCATACTACTATTTTGAGCAAGATTGTATATACAAGGTGAATATCCCAAGCATCCATTAAGTAATATACAAACTAGTATGATACAGTAATGGCCTCTAGGGCATATACACTAACAATCTCCCACTTGCACTAAGGCCATGTACTGGCGTATCGAAGACCTATCATCTCGATCAGCCGCTCGAACTGAGTCTGGGGCAGGGCCTTGGTGAATGGATCTGCAGTGTTATCTTCTGAAGCGACTCTCCGAACCTCGATCTCCTGGCGATCTACGATCTCCCTGATCAGGTGATACCGCCTTAAGATGTGCCTGGATCTCTGATGGGACCTGGGTTCCTTTGCTAAAGCTATAGCCCCGTTGTTGTCGCAATACAGAGGTATTGGATCAACAATGGACGGAACCACCTGAAGTTCTTTCAAGAACTTCCTCATCCAGACAGCTTCTTTTGCGGCATCAGATGCAGCGATGTATTCCGCTTCCATCGTCGAGTCTGCAACGGTTTCCTGTTTGGAACTCTTCCAACACACCGCCCCTCCATTGAGGGTAAAGACAAAACCCGACATGCACTTGGAATCATCCTTGTCACTCTGGAAGCTGGAGTCAGCAAAGGCCTCGATCTGGAGGTCTTTTCCGCCATACACCAAGAACATCTCCTTAGTCCTTCTCAGGTACTTGAGAATGTTCTTTACCGCTATCCAGTGTTTCTCCCCAGGGTTTGACTGATACCGGCTTACCACACTCAGTGCATAAGCTACATCCGGTCTGGTACACAACATCGCATACATTATAGAGCCTACCGCAGAAGCGTAGGGTATAATAGACATGCGATCCCTCTCCAAATCAGTCTTGGGAGACATCTCTTTAGAGAGGGTGATCCCGTGACAAGCCGGTAGGTTACCGCGCTTGGAATCTTCCATACTAAATCTCTTCAGTATGGTGTCGATGTACCTGGACAGAGAAAGTCCTAATATCCTCTTGGATCTGTCACGGTAGATCCGGATACCCAGAATGTACGAGGCATCACCCAGGTCTTTCATGGAGAACCTGTGTGACAAGAACCCCTTGACAGATTGTAGCATAGGAATGTCATTTCCTATTAAGAGAATGTCATCCACGTATAAAACGAGGAATACTACAGTTCTCGCTACAAATCTACTATAGATGCATGGTTCATCTGGATTTTTGATAAAGCCAAATTCTTTGACCGTCTCATCAAAGCAGATGTTCCAACTCCGCGATGCCTGCTTTAGTCCATAGATGGACTTAAGCAACTTGCACACCTTTCCGCTGCTCCCACTCTGAATGAAACCCTCTGGTTGGTCCATATAGACACACTCCTCTAAATTTCCATTTAGAAAAGCTGTCTTTACGTCCATTTGCCAGATCTCATAATCGTGGAAGGCAGCAATGGCAAGAAGGATCCGAATGGATTTCAACATGGCTACTGGAGAAAAGGTTTCGTCATAGTCCAAGCCAGGTCTTTGACGAAAACCCTTTGCTACCAGCCTAGCTTTATAGGTCTCAACCTGTCCATCTACACCAATCTTCCTTTTGAAGATCCACTTGCATCCTACGGGTTTTACCCCGTCTGGAGCAATGTCCAACGTCCATACCTTGTTGGTGTACATGGACTCCATTTCGGTCCGCATTGCATCCAGCCATTTCACTGAGTCAACGCTCTGAACGGCCTGCTGGAAGCTAGTAGGCTCATCATAATCTATGATGCAATCCTCTCTATCCCCGTCAATGAGAAAACCGTAGTATCTCTCGGGCGGATGAGTCTGCCTACTACTTCTGCGGAGCGGCGCAGGAATGTCCTGTTCTGTTGAACCCTCTGGTTCCACCAAACTTTCAGTAATAGTCCGTGGTTCTGGAATTTCTTCCAGTTCTACTGCGCTCCCACTTATTTGTTTTTCTATGAACTGGTGTTCTAGAAAGTGGGCATGACGAGAAACAAGAACTTTTTGTTCCTCTTCACAGTAGAAGAAATATCCCTTGGAATTCTTTGGATATCCCACAAACTTGCACAGTACTGAGCGTGCCTCGAGCTTGTCCGCATGCTGCTTTTTGACAAAAGCTGGACTTCCCCATATCTTAATGTGATTAAGATGGGGTCTCTTCCCACACCACATCTCAAATGGCGTAGTAGGCACAGTCTTAGTGGGAACTCGGTTCAAAAGGTATGCGGCTGATTCTAGCGCATATCCCCAGAATGATCGCGGCAACTCAGCGTTACTCATCATGGACCGTACCATATCCAATAGGGTACGGTTCCGTCTCTCCGATACACCGTTATGTTGCGGGGTGTATGGAGGAGTAAGCTGAGAGAGAATTCCGTTCTCTTTTAAATAGTCCAGGAACTCGGCACTTAAGTATTCTCCACCTCGATCCGATCTTAGAATCTTTATACTTTTGCCGGTCTGTTTCTCTACTTCATTCTTATACTCCTGGAATTTTCCAAAGGCCTCGGACTTATGTTTCATCAAGAAGACATAACCGTACCTTGAGAAGTCATCCGTAAAAGTAATGAAGTAAGAATGTCCGCTTCGGGCATGTGTAGACATTGGACCGCACACGTCACTGTGTACGAGTCCCAAGAGCTCGCTCGCTCTTACTCCATGTCCAGTAAACGGAGTCTTTGTCATCTTTCCTTTGAGACAGGATTGACAAGTGGCATACGACTGATATTCGAACGCATTCAAATACCCTTCTGTATGTAACTTCGTCAACCTTCTCTCATTGATGTGACCCAATCTACAATGCCATAAGAAAGTCTGATTTATTTCTGGAGACTTTCTTTTGTGTGTATTCTGGACATTAAAAATCTGTGGTTGATTTAACACGTATATACCATTACTCAATGTACCTGACCCAATCAAAACTTGATTAAGGTGAATGTTTACAACATTACTTACAAACGCAAATTCATAACCTTCTTTAGAAACTAAAGATACAGAAATGATATTACAAGTTGCGTTGGGTACAAAAAAGCAATTACGCAAAACCAAAACATGTCCATCTGACATTCCCAGGTGATAGTCCCCCACGGCTTTAGCATCCATGCTAGCTCCGTTCGCAACTCTGAGGGTCATGTCACCTGCCTTCAAAACCCTACGGTTTCTCAACGCCTGCAAAGAATTACAGATATGAGATCCTGATCCGGTATCCAATACCCAGGAAGTAGAGTTTATTGAAAGACAGTTTTCAATAACATACACACCTGAAGCTGAAGCTGCAACCTGCTTCAATTCCTGTGTCCTGGCCTTCCAGGCCCTGCAATCATTCTTCCAGTGTCCTTTCTTATGACAATAGAAGCATTCTTCCTTATCCACAAGCTTCCCCGCTATCTTTGTTGCTTTACCTTTTCCCTTCGTATCCACTTTACTAACACCGCCCCTTGGTTTGGCGGGGGCCTTCTTCTTCTTTCCCTTGGCTTTCGCCTTGGACCTAGAAGAAGATGATCCTCCTACAAACAAAGTGGATGTATCCCTACCTTTCTGTAGGGTGCCCTCTGCGCTCCTCAGCATGTTGAGGAGCTCTGAAAGTTCAACCTCTTTTTCTTGTAAGTTGAAGTTTAGTATAAACTGGGCGTAAGTGGAAGGAAGGGACTGGAGAACTATATCCGTATATAGCTCACTCTCCAATGTGATCCCTAGGTCAGCGAGCTCCTCAATGTAGCCGATCATCTTTAGCACGTGCTCGGCTACTGATGATCCGACGGCCATTCTTGTCGAAAATAACTTTTTCGACGCTTCGTATCTTGCGATACGAGATTGCTCTCCATACAGTTCTTTTGTATGAAGCAATATGGATTCCATGTCCATATTCTCATGCCTCCTCTGATGTTCGTTGTCCATCGAGGCAAGCAGGAGGCATTTGGCCTTCGCGCTATCAATCTCCCAAGTCTTGCGGATTTCCTTATCCGCGACGCTGGAAGTTGGACCAGGGACAGGGGGAGCTTTGGTGGTAAGAAGATACCCCAGCTTGTCGTAAGTGATTGCTATCTTGACATTCCTGAGCCAATCTTTGTAGTTTGGCCCTGTCAGTTTGTTTTTATCTAGGAGTAACTTAAGTCCAGTCATGTTGATTGGTCGCTGCAATTAGGAGAGAGAAGAAGAAACACTCAGCATGATGCTCTTGCAAGTTTAGAGTGGTTTTTAGTTTGTCTAAACAGGATGGCTCCCACTGTTTCTCGAATCCCTCCTCAAACCATAAAGGAAGAATTAGCCGGGATCAATCCCACCGCACAATACTTGCTTAACCGTTCAGCCAGGCCGGTGTCGGTACTTCGAGGGAGGTTTTCCAACGCTTTCGCGAAGTTCCTTAATTAGAGAACCTCTTTTCCCTGGGGGCGTAGCCCCGCTAACACCTTTCTAGGCACCTACTAGGTTTATAGCATTGATCGTTAAGTGAGAAATTTCCCGAGGAGTAGCATATACTCACAGTAGGATCGGGATCCAAATATCATCGCGTGACGAAACTGAAGGAATCCTACCAGAATCATCACACTCCAAATGGTATGCAAATCTAGCAAGTTTCAGTACTTATGAAACTCCCGATGTGGATTTCTGCCCCATGCTCTTATGACCTTGACTTTGGCCAAAATATCATAAGTCACATGTCAAGTTCTACCCGTCATTATCCAGGTTAATTTGGATCCATCCGTACCTACCCTTGACTTTGGCCAAAATGGCAGTACGACTGTCCCAAACCAACGCATCTATCTATGCTACACATGAACACCCAATAGCTACCAATCACTGTGCCTTGACTTTGGCCAACATACACAGCTTGAATACTATTGACTATTCATGTGAAACGACGGAGGGCTACGGATGGTTTTGGCAAAACCGTGAACGTAGTGAACTTGATTTGGTCGATGGAACGAGTTAGCTTTTAAAAGGAGTGGCTCAAGCTCCGCATTTAAAAGTTGTTTTGAAAAGAACCGAGTGGTTTTTCGAAAGTGTTCCAACGACTTTAACTTGGTTTATTATCTTGCATTAGTTCTTTTAATGCGTGATATTCTTGCATTAGTTCTTTTAATGCGTCCCATCATTTAATCCTACCATTGCAGAAAACAACCAAAATATGACGTACGCTTATGCCATTCGCATTCGCCACGGGGCCCCGTCATTACCCGTTAGGTTACTTAACTAACGACAGAGCGGGGGCTGGGCTAGCGCGTCTGTAAAACATAAGCAACGCCTAAATAATATCATATATAGATATACTGCAATGATAAAACATTTCAGATCACAGATGAATACATTGGATATACTAGGAATCTGTAATTCGCACGAGCCTGTAACGACAAACAGATTACACGGTCGCGGTGAATAGCCAAAACCCCACCCAAGACCCCTACGGGTGCGGCAAACTACCCGCCAAGTATCCGAAGCGTAGCAACCTCCCTCATCTCCATGAGTAGGCCACTCGACACTTCGGCATACACGGTAGTTTGTGCACCCCCTCCATGGGTCTATCCTAGGAGCAAAAACAGTAAAAAGAAATTATACAATGACGGCTACAACCCCGACCCGGTTGTGCGGCCATACAAATAATTATTACATCAATTTACAAATTTACATGAATTGAAAGAAAAGAAAACTCTCGTCTCACAACCCCCGGCTATTCACCCGCGACAATCCAACATATTCATATCCACATTCCATCAACATTACAGATCACAGATTTGTATAACCCCCACTAATCGACATATAGCGATTAGTAGACGTTCAATACAAATATCACATTACAGAAAAACCCGTTAGCTCAAGTCTTTTAGAAGTTCGATCAAAAATACGGATTTTTCGGGACCCCAAAATAAAATTTTCGTTCTGGAAAATCTGGGTTGAAAATATATATGCTAAAAATCCCAAAATACCCCCATAAAAACACTGCACCAAAAATTTACCTCGGCCGAGTCGACTCGGCCGCGGATCCGCGGCGGGAGCGTGCTCCCGCCGCGTTTCCGCGGCCCTTTGACTCGAACGTTGGACAATTTTTGGTGGGTGCTCACAGAAAAGCCTGAGCCGATTTTAGGTGTTAAAATAATCAACTTTTGAACAGTGGAAAAATCGACAGAAACTGCAAATTTTTTTTTTTGGGGTTTGTTTCGGGACTTTTCCGTTGATCGATCTTCTAGTTACTTGCTAACATGCTAGATAGAGTTTAACTAGGCTCTGATACCACTGTAAGTCCATGCTACCTCTCCCGGTACTTTCGGGAATGCGGAATTTGGTAAAAAACGATTTTCTTAAAGATGGTAACATGGACCTATAACCCGGATCTTGGTTAAACATCTATCTAACATCCTAACTAAGAGATTCTAGCTACTCGGTTAGGGGGTTATACCTAGCTTGTCTTGAACTCCTTCTCTTCAAGCTCCGATGGTGGTCCGATGGCTCCTTCTCGTCGTCTCCGTACGCCGAAGATAGATCCACTTGAAAGCTCCAACCTTTAGCTCCTTCTTCGTTCTTTGAAGAAACTAGTTCACTTGGTTTGCTAAACCTAGTGAACTAGAATGAGTAGAGAGGAAATAGAATGGGATTTTATCTATGGTTCTTGATTCTCAACTCATGAGACAAGAGAACCATAGAATCAAGAGAGGGAGGAAGAGGTTGAGGGTGAGAGCAAAAGGAGAGCTCAAGAACAAGAGAGAGAATGAGCAAGAAAGAATGAGGCTCTCTTTTGTCTTTCACCCTCTCATAATCCAAAGTGATCATAACTCATCATATCAAAAAAAAGTCTTATGTGATGGTTTGAAGCAACCATAACCATATCATTTCATGCACTCATTTTACACAAATGAGCAAGTAAACAAAAGTCTTTGCCATGAAATGATGGCTATGGTTATCATGATGGTCAACTAGTCAAGCCTAGTCAACCGGTCAACAAGTCAACAAAAGTCAACAAGTCAACAAAGTCAACAAGTCAACAAAAGTCAACAAGTCAACAAAGTCAACAACCATATCACCATAATACTTAATTAATATAATAGTTAATCACATATCATATTCTCATTAGGGTTGAGCAAAAAGTCAAATAGTCAACGGTCAACTGTCAACAACCCTAATGAGAATCCACTGCCTCTGTCTCCCTGTCAACTGTGCATACACACCCGCATCCGCGTTCCGAGGAACACGCATGCAAACTGGATAAATCCAATCCCATAAGGTACACTAGGATCTGGCTTAAACCAAAGCCCGCTAGTGTAAACTGTCCGGACACTGTACGCGCACAAGTGCACGGATGTGACCGAACCCTGTCGCAAAACCATGCGACCTGTCGCAATACCATGCGACCTCTACTCTTTTGCCTAAAGGCGAAAAGCTTTCTGTGTGGGACTCTAAAGACTCGACACTACGCTGGTAGTGGGTTTAACCACAGACCGCAAGCGGCACTAGCTGTGCGTAACGGTCCCCAGGTAGTGCCGACAAGAAGACCGACGAGGCGAAACCCATCTGAACTCCTACTGAGCCTGAGTGTGACATTCTCCGTACAGTCCGGTCTGTTCGTCTGATACATTGCATGGCGGGCCTAGGGGGTGGTAAACGTCAGTCCCCCAATAGCGGTACAAGTCGTGCCGGAGCGAAGCCCAAAACACCCTGAGATAACACTGGAAACCTACCAGTATATCTCGTTTGCCCTGGCCAGGGACTACTCGTGTAATGGCTCTCCTAGACACAGCACGATGTCAACCCCCAATACCGGGAGAGACGAATCCTGTCTAACCGTCACTGCCTCCAAGTGCTTCGGGACTGCACCCAACCACTACCTGTTTGCACGACTCCTTTGAGTCGTGGTAGGGTAGTGATCAAAGTACAGTGGGAACACACTCGAGGCGGAGTGACAGTGTCAAGTCAGCGGACTAAGCTGTACTCATGTCACCTGGGAACTGATAACTGACGATAGGTATAATACCAACTAGTCAGTTCCCGACGAGTCATGTCCAGTGTACCCGTAACCTAACGAGCACCCGCATACTATCTCAAGTACGACGTACTGACGGCTGTGGGACAGACCGTCTCCCACACTGGGATGAGAAGCGCATGCGCTGGTCTACTCCGGAGTATCGATGCCCTGTCTCGATAGTCCTGCGACCAGGGACCTGCATAAGGATGTGCTTATAGATTACCCAGCCCCACTAGTGTGACGGCCATCACATCGCTGGTAATCAAGCAAAGATCCTAAGGGCTCCACTAATGTGTATAGGCGATATACAAAAATAAACACATGTACACATTGAAGTAGAAACAAACCAAGTAGCATACTACTATTTTGAGCAAGATTGTATATACAAGGTGAATATCCCAAGCATCCATTAAGTAATATACAAACTAGTATGATACAGTAATGGCCTCTAGGGCATATACACTAACAGTAAGTGTACGTGGTACATACGCATCATCGGTAATGGTGCTGGTGTCCTAACCACAAGATATCAACAGTAGAATATGAAGCATAATATAAGCATGTGATGCGGAGCGAACAACAATAGTGAGCGGGAGCTGAATACTAGACGCAACTATAACTAATCTGCATTAATCTAATATAAGTCCTACAAATGGTGCCTTTTGAAATAACACGAATCATGGGGTTTTGAAAATAGGGGCTACGGTGTTTTTATGAAAAGACACGTCTTTTGAAATATCCGTAGGATCCCCTTGGGCTGTCTTTTAAAATACCCACGATTCGTTAGTTTTTAAAATAGGTAAGAATCGAATCTAATCTAACAACTAAACTAAACTAAAGGGCTAAGCTAACAAGCTGGACTACAGGTAAGGAAACCGCCTAACATGTGAGTCGATCCATATACATACCTGTATATATATTAGTCGGTGATCCCGCCTCAATAATATCATATCCGATACCATATCTATAATCAGACATCCCAAGTCAAGAATGCGGATCAATCATCAAGATATAGATCGTACGTAAATCCGTCGTATGGCATCCCCAAATCTGGGTACGGGTCAATATCATACTCATCACACTGTTCATCTGGTATCCTCTTTATCAAGATCATCATCTGGGGTACTGACCTACGTCTAGTACACTACTAATATCACTATTCACGTGGCATTTTCATCCAAAGATCGGCTATAATATCAGGACGTATCTCAAGTATGAATCCTGCCATATCACCGATCTCACGGCCTCAACTCAAATCTCATCGACTCATCTCAAACCCAAGTATCATCCGCAAATTCAGTATGTGAACACCTAGTCCCATACCCAGGTGAACACATAACCACCTCTCCCCATATACGCACAGGTAATAACATAGATGTATGCATGTGTGTGCGTGTGTGTGTGGGTGTAACAACTACTCTATGCTTTCGCAACTAACACTAAACTAATCCATGAACACCTAGAATCCACCTTTATCATCAAGTCTCATATCAACATAATATATGTAATCAAAATATATGTGTGTATACGTATTCGTATACATCACCACGAACTGCGGGGGTGCTATACGCCATCCACCCGACTTCTCCCCGTAGATATAAATCTACTCACCTGGTCCTCGCTCGCCGGTGCCGACGTCGCCACGCGCTTGCTTGTCGTCTCGAAGTCCGCATGGGGTACCTACATATCATAATGCACCGTATTGCATTAAAATCCGACTCATGACCAAAACGACTCACGAATCCCACATAGGTCAAAACCTATGGTTGCCTTTATAAATCAACCCCAAAACCCTCGATGTCGGCGTACAAACGCCAAACCATCGAGAAAACCCAAACACGCTCATTTGCACAATCACATGCACTAATTATAATATAAAATAGGTTAAAATTCACAAAAAACTCAAACTCACTTTAAAAGCCATTTTTCCGAAAATCTAGCAAGCAAAAATTTACCGTTTTAGTACAAAAATCGACGTTTAAACAAATCTAGCAGCCGCAATATCCACTCAATCTCATAACCAAGTCATATAAACCATTACAATAATTTATTCTCATCAAAATATATATATTTACAAAATCTAGTTAACAAAACTAGCACAATTTTCCATTTTAGCTCAAAGCTTGGTGTTTTAATCAACTTTAACTATTTTAACAATTCTAGTGGCTAAAATGCCCACTAAATAACTTAATTAAGTCACCCAAACTAAATTTTAAACTCACTAATTATAATAGATCTAACAAAACTAGTTTGCAATTAGCTTAATTATGATAATTTAGATGTAGAAATTAGCAAATTTGGCACTTAGATTACACTTTGCATGACTTAGCATGATAACTACACTATACAATCATAAACAATGTTAAAAACCCTCACTTGATTTTAAAAACCCAATTTTAGAATTTCCAAACCCTAACTTTAAAATTCTAACTAGCAATTCAAAACTTAATTTAAACCACTCATTAACTTAATTGAAGAAATAATCAAACAATTTAACAAAAAGCCAAGATTTATTATATCTCAAGAACAATGGAACATACATAGAACATGGCCTCCAAATTGAAATCTTTGCATCAAGATCCATGCTAAAAGAGATAAGGGAAAATGGGTAGGGATTGGATTTTTATTTTGTGGGATTTTTGTGTTGATTTTTGGGCATTTTGTGATGAAATTTTGATGAGAAATGAGAGGAAAAGAGAGAGGGGCTGCTGTTGTGGGAAGGAGAGAGAGAGGGTCGGCTGAATGGAGAGGGGGGGAGAGAGGGAGGTGGGGAAAAAGTCAAAGCAATACCCAAAAGTCAAAGCCCAAACTCCTTTTGCCCAATTTCTTTCATTCCTTTGTTCTCTTTTCTTTGTTTTTTTTTGTGAGATGAGAGGCCCAAGGATGGTGGGCTGTAAAGGGGCCGGCTAGAGCTATAGGGGAGGGGGTGTGGGTTTTGTTTGGGTGAGAAAAAAAGATAAATGTTGTACCCCACTTCCATTAACACTAATTTCACCGAAAAAAGCCTTTTTCTTCGATATTTTCTAAACCGTTTTGGCAAACGATTTCATTTCAAAAACCACATGATAAAATTTTATTTAATGTGTCATGATGGACAAAATTTGTTTCAACTCATTCCAATTTGTAATTTTCCCTAATTAAATGTATTAGTGACGGCTTAAAATAATAATAAAATAAATTTTTTTCAGAAAATTTGAAATTTCACCAGTGGCTCAATAAACACCAAATACTAGCCATTACATAGCTAGAATATGTATATTTAATTTTTATAATAAGATATTTGCATTTTGACTTTTTACAGAAAACCCCCTTATTTTACCGATTTTCCGAAATTTCACCGAAACGATTTTCAAAACGCTACAATTTTGGTATATGTTTTTTCAGCCCAGATTTTCCAGAAAGAAAATTTTGTTTTTGGGGCTTTAAAAACCGTATTTTGATCGAGTTTCTAAAGACTTAAGCTGACGGGTATTTCTGTGTTGTGATATTTGTATTGAACGTCTGCTAATCACTATATGTCGATTAGTGGGGGTTATACAAATCTGTGATCTGTAATGTTATTGGTTTGTGTATATGAATTCATTGGATTGTCGCGGGTGAATAGCCGGGGGTTGTGAGACGAGTGTTTTTTTTTCTTTCAATTCATGTAAATTTGTAAATTGATGTAATAATTATTTGTATGACCGCACAACCAGGTCGGGGTTGTATCCGTCATTGTATAATTTCCTTTTACTGTTTTTGCTCCTAGGATAGACCCACGGAGGGGGTGCACAAACTACCGGGTATCCCAAAGTGCCGAGTGGCCTACTCACGGGGTTGAGAGAGGTTGCTTCGCTTCGGGTACTTGGCGGGTAGTTTGCCGCACCCGTAGGGGTCTTGGGTGGGGTATTGGCTATTCACCGCGACCGTGTAATCTGCTTTTCGTTACAGGCTCGTACGAATTGCGGATTCCTAGTATATCCAATGTATTCATCTGTGATCTAAAATGGCTATCATTGCAATATATCTATATATGATATTATTTAGGCGTTGCTTATGTTTTACAGCCGCGCTAGCCCAGCCCCCGCTCTGTCGTTAGTTAAGTAACCTAACGGGTAATGACGGGGCCCCGTGGCGAATGCGAATGGCATAAGCGTACGTCATATTTTGGTTGTTTTCTGCAATGGTAGGATTAAATGATGGGACGCATTAAAAGAAAAATATGCATTAAAAGAACTAATGCAAGAAAATAAACCAAGTAAAAGTCGTTGGAACACTTTCGAAAAACCACTCGGTTCTTTTCAAAACCAACTTTTAAATGCGGAGCTTGAGCCACTCCTTTTAAAAGGTATCTCGTTCCATCGATTATATCAAGTTCACTACATTCACGGTTTCGCCAAAACCATTCGTAGCCCTCCATCATTTCAGTTAAATATTCGGTAGTATTCAAGCTATGTATTTTGACCTCACGCCAAGGCATAGTGATTGGTAGCTGCCGGATATTTATCTGTTGCATAGATAGAATGCGTTGGTTTGAGACAGTCGTACTGCCATTTTTGCCTACGTCAAGGGTAGGTACGGGTGGGTTCAAATTAACCTGGATAATGATGGGAAGAACTTGACATGTGACTTATGACATTTTGACCTCACGCCAAGGTCATAAGAGCATGGGGCAAAAATCCACATCGGGAGTTTCATAAGTACTGAAACTTGCTAGCGCTGCATACTATTTGGAGTGTGATGATTCTGGTAGGATTCCTTCAGTTTTGTCACGCGATGATATTTGGGTCCCGATCCTACTGTGAGTATATGCTACTCCTCGGGAAATTTCTCACTTAACGATCAATGCTATAAACTAAGTAGGTGTCTAGAAAGGTGTTAGCGGGGCTACGCCCATAGGGAAAAGAGGTTATTTAATTAAGGAACTTCGCGAAAGCGTTGGAAAACCTCCCTCGAAGTACCGACACCAGCCTGGCCGAATGGTTAAGCAAGAATTGTACGGTGAGATTGATCCTGACTAATTCTTCCTTTTTGGTTTGAGGAGGGATTCGAGAGACAGTGGGAGCCATCATGTTTAGACAAACTAAAAACCACTCTAAACTTGCAAGAGCATCATGCTTAGTGTTTCTTCTCTCTCCTAATTGCAGCGACCAATCGACATGACTGGACTTAAGTTACTTCTAGATAAAAACATACTGACAGGGCCAAACTACAAAGATTGGCTCAGGAATGTCAAGATGGCAATCACTTACGACAAGCTGGGGTATCTTCTTACCACCAAAGCTCCCCCTGTCCCAGGTCCCAAAACCAGCGTCGCGGATAAGGAAATCCGTAAGACCTGGGAACTAGACTGTGCGAAGGCCAAGTGCCTCGTGCTTGCCTCTATGGACAACGAACATCAGAGGAGGCACGAGAATATGGACCTCGAATCCATATTTCTCCATACTAAAGAACTGTATGGAGAGCAATCTCTTATCGCAAGATACGAAGTGTCGAAGAAGTTATTTTCGGCAAGATTGGCCGTCGGATCATCGGTAGCGGAACACGTGCTTAAGATGATTGGCTACATTGAGGAGCTCGCGGACCTTGGGACCACGTTGGAGAATGAGCTCTATACGGACTTGATTCTCCAGTCCCTTCCTTCCACTTACGCCCAGTTTATACTGAACTTCAACTTACAAGAAAAGGAAGTTGAACTTTCAGAACTCCTCAACATGCTGAGGAGCGCAGAGGGCACCCTACAGAAAGGTAGGGAAACATCCACTTTGTTTGTAGGAGGATCTTCTTCTTCTAGGTCCAAAGCGAAAGCCAAGGGAAAGAAAAACAAAGCCCCCGCCAAACCAAGGGGCGGTGTTAGTAAAGTGGATACGAAGGGAAAGGCAAAAGCAACAAAGAAAGTAGGGAAGCTTATGGATAAAGAAGAATGCTTCTATTGTCATAAGAGTGGACACTGGAAGAAAGATTGCAGGGCTTGGAAGGCCAGAACACAGGATCTGAAGCAGGTTGCGGCTTCAGCTTCAAGTTTGTATGTTATTGAAAACTGTCTTTCAATAAACTCTACTTCCTAGGTATTGGATACCGGATCAGGATCTCATATCTGTAATTCTTTGCAGGCGTTGAGAAACCGTAGGGTTTTGAAGGCAGGTGACATGACCCTCAAAGTTGCAAACGGAGCTAGCATGGATGCTAAGGCCGTGGGGGACTATCACCTGGGAATGTCAGATGGGCATGTTTTGGTTTTGCGTAATTGCTATTTTGTACCCAACGCAACTTGTAATATCATTTCTGTATCTTTGGTTTCTAAAGAAGGTTATGAATTTGCGTTTGTAAGCAATGTTGTAAACATTCACCTTAATCAAGTTCTGATTGGGTCAGGTACATTGAGCAATGGTATATACGTATTAAACCAACCACAGATTTTCAATGTCCAGAATACACACAAAAGAAAGTCTCCAGAAATCAATCAGACTTTCTTATGGCATTGTAGACTGAGTCACATCAATGAGAGAAGGTTGACGAAGTTACATACAGAAGGATATTTGAATCCGTTCGAATATCAATCGTATGCCACTTGTCAATCCTGTCTCAAAGGAAAGATGACAAAGACTCCGTTCACCGGACACGGAGTAAGAGCGAGCGAGCTCTTGGGACTCGTACACAGCGACGTGTGCGGTCCAATGTCTACACATGCGCGAAGCGGTTTTTCTTACTTCATTACTTTTACGGATGATTTTTCAAGGTTCAGACATGTCTTCTTAATGAAACATAAATCCGAAGCCTTTGGAAAGTTCCAGGAATATAAGAATGAAGTAGAAAAAGAAACCGGCAAAAGTATCAAGATTCTAAGATCGGATCGAGGTGGTGAATACTTGAGTGCCGAGTTCTTGGACTATTTAAAAGAGAATGGAATTCTCTCTCAGCTTACTCCTCCATACACTCCGCAACATAACGGTGTATCGGAGAGACGGAACCGAACCCTATTGGATATGGTACGGTCCATGATGAGTAACGCTGAGTTACTGCGATCATTCTGGGGATATGCGCTAGAATCAGCCGCATACCTTTTGAACCGAGTTACCACTAAGACTGTGCCTACCACACCATATGAGTTATGGAGTGGGAAGAAACCCTATCTTCAATATCTGAAGATCTGGGGATGTCCAGCTTTTGTCAAAAAGCAGCATGCGGACAAACTCGAGGCACGCTCAGTACTGTGCAAGTTTGTGGGATACCCAAAGAACACCAGGAGGTATCTTTTCTACCACGCAGAGGAACAAAAAGTCCTTGTTTCTCGTAATGCCCACTTTCTAGAACACCAGTTCTTGAAAAAGGAAATTAGTGGGAGCGCAGTAGAACTGGAAGAAATTCCAGAACCACAGACTATTACTGAAAGCTTAGTAGAACCAGAGGGTTCAAAAGAATAGGACATTCCTATGCCGCTCCGCAGGAGTAGTAGGCAGTCTCATCCGCCCGAGAGATACTACGGTTTTCTCATAGACGGGGATAGAGAGGATTGCATCATAGATTATGATGAGCCCACTAGCTTCCAGCAGGCCGTTCAGAGCGTTGACTCAGTAAAATGGCTGGATGCAATGCGGACCGAAATGGAGTCCATGTACACCAACAAAGTATGGACGTTGGACATTGCTCCAGACGGGCTAAAACCCATAGGATGCAAGTGGATCTTCAAACGGAAGATTGGTGTAGATGGACAGGCTGAGACCTATAAAGCTAGACTTGTTGCAAAGGGTTTTCGTCAAAGACCTGGTTTGGACAATGACGAAACCTTTTCTCCAGTGGCTATGCTGAAATCCATTCGGATCCTTCTTGCCATTGCAGCCTTCCACGATTATGAGATTTGGCAGATGGACGTAAAGACCGCTTTTCTAAATGGAAATTTAGAGGAGTGTGTCTATATGGACCAGCCAGAGGGTTTCATTCAGAGTGGGAGCAGCGGAAAGGCGTGCAAGTTGCTTAAGTCTATCTATGGACTAAAGCAGGCATCGCGGAGTTGGAACATCTGTTTTGATGAGACGGTCAAAGAATTTGGCTTTATCAAAAATCCAGATGAACCATGCATCTATAGTAGATTTGTAGCGAGAACTGTAGTATTCCTCGTTTTATACGTGAATGACATTCTCTTAATAGGAAATGACATTCCTATGCTACAATCTGTCAAGGGGTTCTTGTCACACAGGTTCTCCATGAAAGACCTGGGTGATGCCTCATACATCCTGGGGATCCGGATCCATCGTGATAGATCCAAGAGGATATTAGGACTTTCGCAGTCCAGGTACATCGACACCATACTGAAAAGATTCAGTATGGAAGATTCCAAGCGCGGTAACCTACCGGTTTGTCACGGGATCACCCTCTCTAAAGAGATGTCTCCCAAGACTGATTTGGAGAGGGATCGCATGTCTATTATACCCTACGCTTCTGCGGTAGGCTCTATAATGTATGCGATGTTGTGTACCAGACCGGATGTAGCTTATGCACTTAGTGTAGTAAGCCGGTATCAGTCAAACCCCGGGGAGAAACACTGGATAGCGGTAAAGAACATTCTCAAGTACCTGAGAAGGACTAAGGAGATGTTCTTGGTGTATGGCAGAAAAGACCTCCAGATCGAGGCCTTTGCTGACTCCAGCTTCCAGAGTGACAAGGATGATTCCAAGTCCATGTCGGATTTTGTCTTTACCCTCAATGGAGGGGCGGTGTGTTGGAAGAGTTCCAAACAGGAAACCGTTGCTGACTCGACTATGGAAGCGGAATACATCGCTGCATCTGATGCCGCGAAAGAAGCCGTCTGGATAAGGAAGTTCTTGAAAGAACTTCAGGTGGTTCCGTCCACTGTTGATCCAATACCTCTGTATTGCGAAAACAACGGGGCTATAGCTTTAGCGAAGGAACCCAGGTCCCATCAGAAATCCAGACACATCTTGAGGCGGTATCACCTGATCAGGGAGATCGTAGACCGCCAGGAGATCGAGGTTCGGAGGGTTGCTTCAGAAGATAACACTGCAGATCCATTCACCAAGGCCTTTCCCCAGACTCAGTTCGAGCGGTTGATCGAGATGATAGGTCTTCGATACACCAGTACATGGCCTTAGTGCAAGTGGGAGATTGTTAGTGTATATGCCCTAGAGGCCATTACTGTATCATACTAGTTTGTATATTACTTAATGGAAGCTTGGGATATTCACCTTGTATAAACAATCTTGCTCAAAATAGTAGTATGCTACTTGGTTTGTTTCTACTTCAATGTGTACATGTGTTTATTTTAGTATATCACCTATACACATTAGTGGAGCCCTTAGGATCTTTGCTTGATTACCAGCGTTGTGATGGCAGTCACACTAGTGGTGGCTGGGTAATCTATAAGCACATCCTTATGCAAGTCCCTAGTCGCAGGACTATCGAGACAGGGCATCGATACTCCGGAGTAGACTAGCGCATGCGCTTCTCATCCCAGAGTGGAAGATGGTCTGTCCCACAGCCATCAGTACGTCGTACTGGAGATAGTATGCGGGTGCTCGTTGGGTTACGAGTACACTGGACAGGACTCGTCGGAAACTGACCGGTTGGTATTGTACCTATCGTCAGTCATCAGTTCCCAGGTGACATAAGTACAGCTTAGTCCGCTGACTTGACACTGTCACTTCGCCTCGAGTGTGTTCCCACTGTACTTTGATTACTACCCTACCACGGCTCAAAGGAGTCGTGCAAACAGGTAGTAGTTGGGTGCAGTCCCGAAGCACTTGGAGGCAGTGACGGTTAGACAGGATTCGTCTCTCCCGGTATTGGGGGTTGACATCGCGCTGTGTGTAGGAGAGCCATTACACGAGTAGTCCCTGGCCAGGGCAAACGAGATATACTGGTAGGCTTCCAGTGTTATCTCAGGGTGTTTTGGGCTTCACTCCAACATGACTTGTACTGCTATTAGGGGACTGACGTTTACCGCCACCCTAGGCCCGCCATGCGATGTATCAGACGAACAGACCGGACTGTACGGAGACTGTCACAGTCAGACTCAGTAGGAGTTCAGATGGGTTTCACCTCGTCAGTCTTCTTGTCGGCATCTACCTGGGGACCGTTACGCACAGCTAGTGCCACTTGCGGTCTGTGGTTAAACCCACTGCCAGCGTAGTGTCGAGTCTTTAGAGTCCCACACAGAAAGCTATTCACCTTTAGGCAAAAGAGTAGAGGTCGCATGGTTTTGCGACAGGTCGCATGGTTTTGCGACAGGGTTCGGTCACATCCGTGCACTTGTGCACGTACAGTGTCCGGACAGTTAACACTAGCGGGCTTTGGTTTAAGCCAGATCCTAGTGTACGTTTTGGGATTGATTTTATCTCGTATGTATTCGTGTTCCTCGGAACGCGGATGCGGGTGTGTATGCACAGTTGACAGAGAGACAGAGGCAGAGTATTCTCATTGGGGTTGTTGACAGTTGACTGTTGACCATTAACTTTTGCTTAACCTTAATGAGAATAAGATATATGATTAACATTAATATTAATTAAGTATTATAGTGACATGGTTGTTGAGGGGTTGACTTTGTTGACTTCTTGACTTGTTGGCTTTGTTGACCGGTTGACTAGGTTGGACTAGTTGACCATCATCATGACAATGGCTATCATTCCATGGCAAAGACTTTTGCTTGCTTGTTTATTTATGCAAAATGAGTGCATGAAATGATATAGCCATTTTGACTTAAACCATTTACACAATACTTGATTACTATTTTTGTTATGATGGCTTTTGGATTATGAGAGGTGAGAATGAGAAGAGTATGGTTCATTCTATCATTTTGTTTTCTCTCTCTTGAGCTCTCTCATTCTCAAGCTCTCCCTCTTCCTCTTGCTCTCTCTACCTCAAGGCAAACCATTCTCATGTGTTGAGACTTATTGCCTTAGAGATAAAAAGACACCAAAACATTCCTCTACTCATTCTAGTTCACAAGGCCTAACAAGCCAAGTGATCTAGTTTCTTCAAAGTTCGAATAAGAAGCCAAAGGTAGAAGCTTTCGGGTGGATCCATCTTCGGTGCAAGGACACGACGAGGTGAGGCCGATCCGTACACCGGAAGGAATCGAAGACGAAGGAGTTCAAGAAAGGTATAGCCCCCTAACCGAGTAGGTAAACTCTTGTTAGGTTGTTAGTTAGTAGTTTAACAAAGATCCGGTTTTGAGTCCATGTTACCGCCTCTAGAAAATTGTTTTTCATCAAATTCCGCATGCCCGAAAGTACCGGGAGAGGTAGCATGGACTTACAGTAACATCAACAGGCGTAACACAATTAAGTAAGACGAATACCCAGCAATCTAAACAATTACAAGAAAGAAAGATAGATCACTTTTAAAAAAAATCTCGATGCAAAAATATTTAAACTTAAGTTTGTTTTTCATAAAAATTTCGGCAGCACCTCCTTTGTAAAAAACTAGCCCTTAAAAGGGTACAAACATAAGATAAATGTAAAGTATCTCCAAACGGGAGCAAATCTGGCCCAACGGCGGAACAACCACCACAACAGATATGTTGGTGTGTAGTAGCGCCTCTAGTTGGGTTACAACATCATAAAGTAGTGAACTTTCAAATTCTAAAGGGCTATTACAAACGAACTACGAATCGTAACTAGAGATTAGGGTAATATCAACATAATAAGAAGTCTAAGCTAAAGGAAAAGGAAATAAAACCTTTGTAGCTAACTCCTTTGGTCTTTAGGACTCTTACGGCATTTCTCGAAGCTTGGATCAACTCCTCTTGAGGTCCTTCGTCATCTACGATGATCCACCCGGAGATTTCTAGTTCAAGCTCTTAGCTTCAAAAAATGAAGCAAACACTCTACACTAAAGGGCTAGGGTAGTGTAGAATGTTTGTGTGGTTTATAAACTCACTTTAAAAAACCCTTTCTATTTGGTTCCTTACTCTTTTAACAAACTCAAGTGAGCTAGAGAGAGGAGGAAGATGAAGATGGCAAAAGCTTTTGTGAATATAATGATAATCCATTTTCAATAATTGAAAAGAAAAGATTATATATGAGACACTCTCAAATATAACCATGGTTGGCTAAATATCTAGATATTATTTGGATGGGTTAAAGAACAAAGGAAATATAAGCATAGTTAAAGTCAATGGTCAAAGAAGAAGTGTGTAGAAAAAATGAGTCATTATAGCTAATTTCCTTTTCTTTAAATCGTTAACAAAATTCTAGATATTTATCAACCATGTAAGTCTTGCATTGCCATCTCCTTTGTATCATCAACCATGACACATATGTATGTGTGTGTATGCATGCACATCATCTTGTGTATGTGTAAACATACATGCATACATCCAAAAGAAAAAAGGTTAATTAAAAGTGAGCTAAAAGTTAATATTAAATCAACAATTGATTTAATAAATCGGTCATATCAAATACGACCCAACCAATAGTTAATACCCGATTAAAATACGGTATCACATATTCGTATTTAATCGAGCTCCCGCGCATATCATATATGCACACCACATCATTTCGCCAGAGCTAGAAAAATCCTGTGTGGGACTCTAAGACTCGTCAATACGCCGGCAGTAGGTGATGATCATATCAAAACACCTACAAGCCACAAGCGATCAGCTAAACGTAACAGCCACCCGAGTATTGAGCGAACAGAAGAACAACAAGCAAACTTGTCAAAACTCCTGCAGAGCCATAGGCAACACTTACCGTACCGTCCGGTCTCTTCGTCTAATATGTTGTATATCAAGTCTAGGGATGGAATCGTTGAGCCCTAATAACTTAATACGTCATGTCGATATGGACTATTACTGGTCGAGAAACTACTGACAACACCTATCAATAAATCTCATCAGCCCTGGCCAGGGGCTTCAAGTCAAAACCAATCGCACATAGCACAACATCAACTCCCAATACCGGAAGAGACGAAACCCCTCCTATCGCTCACTGTCTCTATGTGTCTCGGGACTATACCCAAAAGCCACCTATTTGCATGACTCAGTAGAGACGTGGTAGGGTGGAAATCAAAGTATAGTGGGAGAACACACAAGACTCTATGACGATCTCAGGTCTACAGACTAACATGTACTAGTGTCACTTGAGAACTGCTATCCGATGATAGATATAATACCATATAGGAGTTCTCGGTGAGTCCGTTCAGTGTACCCAGTCTCCACTGATCACCCGTATACAATTTTCGATGTCACAACACCAATGGATATGGGATCATCCACCGCCCATCATATGGGTCAAGAAACGTATACGCTAGCCTACTCTGGAATATCGATGCCCCTGTCTCGATATACCCTCGACTAGGAACATTTTAAGGATATGCTTATAGACCACTCATGCCCCACTTGTATGATCTGCATCATAGCCATGGAAGTCAAGCAGATATCCTGAGGGCTTTATCAACATGTATGCAATGAACAGTATCAAGTAAACATGTTAAGATAAAGTAAAACCAGATAGCATACTATCATGTCGAGCAAGAAAGTCATATATATAAATATACATATATGTGTGTGTGTGTGTGTGTGTGTGTGTGTGTGTGTCCAAGCATCCACTATACATATAATGGCCTTTAGGGTATACATATATCCAACAATCTCCCACTTGCACTAAGGCTAATTATTGGCGTATCTCATACCCAACATCTCTAAAAGTCGCTCATGTTGCGGCTGTGGAAGGGCCTTGGTGGTTGGATCCGCGGTGTTATCCTTTGTATCTACTCTCCGAATCTCGATCTCTTGGCGATCAACTATCTCTCGGATCAAATGATATCGCCTTAGGATGTGTCTGGACTTTTGATGGAATCTGGGTTCTTTGGCCAACGCTATAGCTCTATTATTATCACAATATAATGGTATTGGATTAATAATGGTTGGAACTACTCCTAGCTCCGCGACGAACTTCCTCATCCAGACGGCTTCCTTGGCAGCATCATTTGCAGCAATATACTCAGCTTCCATCATGGAGTCTGGAACGGTATCCTGTTTAGAACTCTTCCAACATACCGTCCCTCCATTGAGGGTAAATACAAATCCTGAGATAGATTTACTGTCATCCTTATCATTTTGGAAGCTGGAATCGGTAAATGCCTCTATTTGGAGAACCTCATTACCATACACCAAGAATAATTCTTTAGTACTTCGTAAGTACTTAAGAATGTTCTTCACGGCTATCCAGTGTTGCTCCCCTTAGTTTGATTTATACCTGCTCACTACAGCTAGTGCATAAGCTACATCAGGGCGAGTACATATCATCGCATACATTATAGATCCTACGGCTGAAGCGTAGGGTATAATGCTCATGCGAGCTCTCTCTTCATCAGTCTTCGGACAGAAGTCCTTAGAGAGAGTGATTCCATGGCAAGCAGGCAAGGCACCATGCTTGGAACCTTCCATACTAAACCTTTTAAGGATAGTATTAATGTACTTTGATGGGGACAATCCCAATAACCTCTTGGATCTATCTCTATAGATCCTTATGCCCAAAATGCATGAGGCATCACCCAGGTCCTTCATGGAGAACTTTTGTGATAAGAATAATTTGACCGATTGTAGCATAAGAATATCATTTCCTATCAAGAGAATGTCATCTACGTACAATACGAGGAAAGTGACAGTGCTCCCTACAATCTTCTTATAAATGCACGGTTCATCTATATTTTTGACAAAATCAAACTCTTTGATTGGATCATCAAAACATATGTTCCATCTCCTAGATGCCTGTTTTAACCCATAAATGGATTTAAGCAACCTACACGCTTTTTTGCTGCTCCTACTGTCTGTGAAGCCCTCTGGCTGATCCATAAAAACGCACTCTTCTAAATCACCATTTAGAAATGCAGTCTTAATGTCCATCTGCCAGATTTCATAGTCGTAGTGAGTAGAAATAGCAAGTAGGATCCGAATGGATTTAAGCATTTCTACTGGAGAGAATGTTTCATCATAGTCCAGTCCTGGTCTTTGATAAAAACCTTTCGCTACAAGCCTTGCTTTATAGGTCTCTACCTGTCCATCTACACCAATCTTTTTATTAAAGATCCATTTGCACCCTACGGGTTTTATCCCAGGAGGTGCAACGTCCAAAGTCCATACTTTGTTGGTGTACATGGACTCCATTTAGATCTCATGGCATCCAGCCATTCACTGAGTCTCCACTCTTGATGGCCTGTTGAAAACTAGTAGGGTCATCATCATCCATGATGCAATTTTTTCTATCACCATCAATGAAAAAAACATAGTATCTCTCCGGTGGGCGAGAAGTTCTAGTAGATCTCCGGAGCGGCTGAGGTTCTTGATGTTCTACTGCAACATCAGGTTCAACCAATTCTTCATAAGTAATTTGTGTCTCTAGAACCACTTTTAGTTCTACCTCATTGCCATCAGTACTATTTGTAAAAATTTCATTTTCCAAAAATGTGGCATATTGAGAAACAAATACCTTTTGTTCCTCCTTGTGGTAGAAAAGATATCCATATGAATGTTTTGGATATCCCAGAAATGTACACATGACCGATCGTGTCTCGAGTTTATCCGGATTCTGCTTTTTGACATAAGCCGGACAATCCCATATCCTAACTCTTTTAAAAGATTGTCTCTTCCCACACCACATCTCATATGGAGTGGTAGACACGGTCTTGGTTGGAACCCTGTTCAATAGATAAATTGTTATCTCTAACGCATGTCCCCAAAAGGAAAGTGGTAACTCAGCATCACTCATCATGGACCGTACCATATCTAATAGGGTACGATTCCTCGGTTCTGACACACCGTTGTGCTGTGGTCTGTAAGGAGGAGTGAGCTGAGAGAGAATCCTATTCTCTTTTAAGAAGTCTGAAAACTTAGTGCTTAAATACTCTCCACCTCGATCTGATCGAAGTTTCTTGATACTCGAGCCAGTTTGTTTTTCTACTTCAAGTTTGTACTCCTTGAATTTCTCGAAAGCTTCAGATTTATGCTTCTATAAAAACACGTGTCCGAATCTTGAGAAATCATCAGTAAAAGTGATGAAGTATGAAAAACCGCCTCTAGCATGTGTAGACATTGGTCCGCATACATCACTATATATGAGGCTTAAGAGTTCTGTAGATCTCTCTCCGTGTCCTATAAATGGAGTTTTGGTCATTTTACCTTTGATACAAAACTGACAAGTCGCATAAGTTTTATATTCAAAAGGTTTTAAATATCCATCTTTATGTAACTTGTTTAGTCTTGTTTCATTAATATGACCAATTCTACAATGCCAAAGAAAAGATCCATTTATTTCTGAAATCTTTCTTTTATTTGTATGTTGTATACTGAAAACTGTGTGTTGTAGGGTTACTGGGCACACTAACAAGGCTCTACACGGCATCGACCATGCCAAAATTAAATTTTTATGTACCGAATAACACTAAGCAAGATCGTATACTAGAGTTTAGGCGAATCGAAAGGAAAGTAAACAACTTTACTCTAAAAGATCACGAAATACAACCTTTGTAGATCGGTCCTCCACTTCTTTAGCTCCTTGATGAAGTCCCTTCGCTGCGATCGTGGTTCTCCCGGACCCTTGCATGGCTTCATGAGGCGAAAAAGTGCGACCTTTGCTTGAAGTCTCCGAGGCCGAAGATGATCTACGTCGAGGGAATTCCGACTCAAGCTTCTACTTCACTAACTTGAGAATTAGTGAAGTAAACACCCTATACTAAAGTGCTAATCTAGTAGAGGATGGAGAAATAGAAAGTGGGTTCTCTTTAGAATTTTATTTCTCACTTTGTTTCTCACTTTGGATCAAACCCTAGTTTCCTTTTTTCTTTTCACAATGAAGAAGAAGAAGAAAAGAAAGAGATGAGGATAATGATCAAGTGAGAAGAGTAACCATGGTGAGTGAGTATCATATACTAACCCTTGTAGAGCCATAACCATAGTTAATTGATTATGGTTGGGTTAAAAGGAATCTAAGGTAAAGACAAAGCTAGTAGACTTTGTCAAAGCAAGTTAAGCTTCTACAAGCTTCATGCTCATTCCAAAACTCACCTAATTTTGTAATTATCTTAAATAATCTTAACCCTTCATAATACATAGAATGGTGTATGTCTCATACATGCATGAATTGTGTATCATCAACCATGATACAATATGATAACACATTTTAAACATATATCATATATATGTTAAAGTAGTGTACAAGTGAGAAAAACCCTAAAGTGAACAAGTGTTAGTAAATGTAAACTAGTATATCTAATATACAATTATACACTTAATTATTAAATCAACACTTGACTTAATAATCCGGTCATATCTCATATAACCGGCTAACATCCATTGTATCGACTTATCGAATCAACACTTAATTCGATAACCCGGCCATATCATATATATAACCGACCGATACATATAGTCGTGAGAATAGAATACGGTATCACATACACGCATTATTCTCGGTCCCGCACATATCACATACGTGCTCCTATTTCATTTTTCCTGAGCCAGAAAAACCTCTGTGTAGGACTCTGAAGACTCGTCAATACTCCGGCAGTAGGTGATGATCACATCACGCACCCACAAGCCGTCAGCGGTACTAGCTGGACGTAACGGCTACCCGGGTATTGAGTGATCAGAAGATCAGCAAGCAAGCCCGCTCCAACTCCTGTAAAAGCCAGCCGGTAACACTTCCCGTACAGTCCGGTCTCCTTGTCTGATATGTCGCATATCAAGTGTAGGGGTGGTAAACGTCAGGCCCCAGTAACCGATAAGTCGTGCCGATGTGAGGCTCATAACGGGTCGAGAAACTACTGGTAACACTTACCAGTAAATCTCTAATCAGCCCTGGCCAGGGACTTCCCTGTTACGGCCAATCGAGCACAGCGCAACATCAACCCCCAATACCGGGAGGGACGAAACCCCTCCTATCGCTCATTGCCTCCATGTGACTCGGGACTATACCCAAAACCCACCGTTTTGCACGCCCTCATGGACGTGGTAAGTTGGAAATCAAAGCACAGTGGGAATCATACAAGACTCTGTAACGATCTCGGGTCTACAGACTAACCTGCACAAGTGTCACCAGAGAACTGCCATCTGACGTAAGGTATAATACCATCTGGGAGTTCTCGGCGAGTCCGTCCAGTGTACCCAGTCTCCACTGAGCACCCGTATACCATCTCCGATGTCAAACACCAATGGATATAGGATCATCCAGCGCCCATCTCATGGGTCGAGAAGCGTATACGGTAGTCTACACTGGTATATCGATGCCCCATCTCAATACACCCACGACTAGGGACCTTGAAGGATGTACTTATGGACTACCATGTCCCCACTAGTATGATCCGCATCATAGTCCAGGTAGTCAAGTACACACCCTAAGGGCTTTACCAACATATAACTATAAGACGGTATAAAGAGACAATTATACATGTTAAGATAAAGAGCAACCGGATAGCATACTATCATATTGAGCAAGAAAGTCCTCTCTATATATGTCCAAGCATCCAATATAATATACATCATCTGTACAATACTGGCCTCTAGGGCATACATACAACTAACAATCTCCCACTTGCACTAGGGCCAGCTGCTGTAGTATCGTATACCGAGCATCCCGAAGAGTCTCTCAAACTGTATCTGGGGAATGGTCTTCGTGAGTAGATCCGCTGTGTTATTATTCGTGTCAACCCTCCTGACCTCGATCTCCCAGCGATCAACTATCTCCTGGATCAGGTGATACCGCCTCAGAATATGCCTGGATCGCTGATGGGACCTGGGTTCCTTGGCCAAAGCCACCGCTCCATTGTTATCGCAATACAAAGGTATTGGATGCTCAATGGATGGAACCACTCCAAGTTCAGTAATGAACTTCTTGATCCAGACAGCCTCTTTCGCAGCATCATTGGCAGCGATGTATTCAGCCTCCATCGTTGAGTCTGCCACGGTTTCCTGCTTGGAACTCTTCCAGCTAACCGCCTCTCCGTAAAGGGTAAAGACAAATCCCGACTGGGACTTAGATTCGTCCTTATCACTCTAGAAGCTCGAATCGGTAAAGAACTCCACTTGGAGTTCTCCGTTACCATACACCAAGAGCAGCTCTTTAGTCCTTCGTATGTACTTGAGAATGCTCTTCACAGCTGTCCAGTGACTCTCTCCAGGATCAGCTTGATACCTGCTCACTACACTTAGTGAGTATGCTACATCGGGTCTGGTACATAGTATCGCGTACATGATAGAGCCTACAGCCGAAGCATAGGGTATCCCTTGCATGCGAGCTCTCTCCAAATCAGTCTTGGGAGACATCTCTTTGGAGAGAGTGAGCCCTAAGATCGTAGGTAAAAACCCACGTTTGGACTCTTCCATACTAAACCTCTTTAGTATAGTGTCAATGTACCTGGACTGGGACAATCCCAATATCCTTTTAGATCTATCTCTATAGATCCTAATCCCTAATATGCAGGAGGCATCACCGAGATCTTTCATTGAGAATCTTTGTGATAAGAAGAGCTTCACCGATTGCAGCATAGGAATGTCATTTCCTATCAAGAGTATGTCGTCTACATATAATACGAGGAAGACAACCTTACTCTCTGCTACCTTCTTGTAGATACAAGGTTCATCTACGTTTTTGACGAAATCAAACTCTTTGATAACGACGTCAAAGCAGATGTTCCAACTCCGCGATGCTTGCTTCAATCCATAAATGGATTTAAGCAGCTTGCACACCTTCCCGCTGCTCCCACTATCTACGAAGCCCTCTGGCTGAGTCATGTACATGCACTCTTCTAAATCACCGTTTAGAAAGGCGGTCTTAACATCCATTTGCCAGATTTCGTAGTCATGATATGCAGCGATGGCAAGCATGATCCGGATGAATTTAAGCATAGCCACTGGAGAAAAGGTTTCGTCATAGTCCACACCTGGTCTTTGACGAAAACCCTTTGCAACAAGTCTAGCTTTGAAAGTATCCACTTTCCCATCAACACCAAGTTTTTTCTTGAAGATCCACTTGCTCCCAATGGGTTTTACCCCTTCAGGAGCAACTTCCAAAGTCCACACTTTGTTGGTGTACATGGATTCCATCTCGGACCGCATTGCATCCAGCCATTTCACTGAGTCTCCACTCGTGATGGCCTGCTCGAAGCTAGTTGGGTCATCATCAACCATGATGCAATCCTCGCTCCCACCATCTATGAGAAAACCGTAGTATCTCTCAGGTGGGTGAGGAACCCTACTAGGTCGGCGGAGAGGCTGAGGTTCGTTGGGAACTACCGAATCCTCTGGTTCCACTAAATCTTCAGTTGCAGTTTGTGTATCTGGAACTTCTTCCAGCTCTACTACTTTGCCACTAATTTCTTTTACGAGAAATTCCTTTTCTAAAAAGGTGGCATGTTGAGCAACAAACACTTTTTGTTCCTCACTGTGGTAGAACAAATACCCATATGAGTTCTTTGGATATCCCACAAACTTGCAAAGAACTGACCGTGCCTCGAGTTTGTCCGGATTTTGTCTTTTGACATAGGCCGGACAACCCCATATCTTAACTCGTTTAAGATATGGTCTCTTCCCACTCCATATCTCATATGGTGTGGTAGGTACAGATTTAGATGGAACTTGATTCAATAGATATGCTGCTGTCTGCAGTGCATACCCCTAGAAGGAAATAGGTAACTCAGCTGTGCTCATCATAGAGCGCACCATATCTAATAGGGTGCGGTTCCTTCGTTCAGATACACCGTTGTGCTGTGGTGTATATGGAGGAGTCAGCTGAGAGAGAATCCCATTCTCTTTTAGGAAGTCCAGGAATTCATTGCTCAAGTATTCACCTCCTCGATCAGATCGTAGGATTTTAATACATTTTCCGGTTTGGTTCTCGACTTCTTGTTTATATTCTCTAAATTTCTCAAAAGCTTCTGATTTGTTTTTCATCAGGAATACATATCTAAATCTAGAAAGATCGTCAGTAAATGTAATGAAGTACGAAGAACCATCCCTGGCATGTGTAGACATGGGACCGCATACATCACTATTTATCAGTCCCAAGAGTTCGGTAACTCTTTCTCCGTGTCCCGTAAACGGAGTTTTGGTCATCTTGCCTTTGAGACGTGACTGGTAAGTGTCATAAGATGAAAATTCAAACGGATTCAAATATCCATCCTTATGCAACTTAGCGAGTCGTGTCGCATTGATGTGACCCAGTCTACAATGCCACAAGAAGGATTCGTTCAGTTTTGAACTCTTCCTCTTGTGTGTGTTTGTTATGCTCAGAACTGTTGATTGATTTAGAACATAAATACCATTGCACATCGTGCCTGATCCGACCAACTTTTGGTTTAGGAAAATGTTCATAACATTATCCTGTAATACAAAATTATATCCCTCTTTACTCAACAAAGAAACCGATATAATGTTGCATATCAGGTTCGGCATGTAATAGCATTCGTTCAGAATCAATGTATTACCAGTTGGCATTACAAGGTGATATTCCCCGACGGTTTTAGCTGCAACAATTGCACCATTTCTAACCCTTATGTCTTTATCACCTTCTCCAAGTTCTCTACCTTTCCTAAGCCCATGTAACTGATTACATATATGGGATCCTGACCCGGTATCTAATACCCAGGACGTAGAGGAAATGGAGAAACAGTTCTCTGTAACGAACACACCCGAAGAAAATGCATCAACATGTACTTTCTTCATTCGGGTCCTGGTATTCCCCTATATCCTGTTCAGTCTTATAACTCTTATAAGAAAGAACGGAACCAACGTTCCCCAGCACAGTATAACAAGCGGGTTCGGTCAATACATCCATATTATTATCTTTATTAAGGCATGATATGGTCGCTACCTGGAGAGAGAGGGAAGAAAACACTTTAGCGTATGCTCTTGCAAGATCAGATTGGTTATTATCTTATGTAATCAGGATGGCTCCCACTGTTTTTTATTAAATCTTCCTTCAAACCCTAAAAGGAAAGACTAGCCGGGATTAATTACACCCTACAACTTCGCCGATCTTTCAGCCAGGCCAGTGTCGGTACTTTGAGGGAGGTTCCCCGTGCTTTCGCACGGACCTAATTAAAGTAAACCTCGTTTTCCCAGAGGCGTAACCCCGTTGACACCTTTCTAGACACCTACTTGATCGGCTAATTGTCCTGTGTAAAACTCTCCCGGGAGTAACAATTACTCGCAGTGGGTATCGGGATCCAACTATCTCATAGAAGGTATGCAATCTCATTGCAAATTTCAACACTTGAAATTCCCGATAATATTTTGCCCCAAACGATCTATGACCTTGACAAGGTCAACAAACCATAGACCGTAAGTCAAGTTCAACCCGTCATTTCTTGATTGAATTAAACCCACCCGCACGACCCTTGACAAGGTCAACAAGGCCGTACGACTACCCTAAAACAATATGCATCATATGCATAAACAAATAAATACTGGTCAGCTACCGCACACTACGCCTTGACAAGGTCAACAAACGCAGCACGAATACTAAGCAGGACTTATCTGAAATGACGGAGGGCTACGACAGGTTTTTCTGAAAACCTATTGCGTAATGAACTTGATATCGTCGTAGAATCGCATGAATTTTGAAATGGAGTGATTTTGAGGCTTTTATTAGTTTTGCTAAAGAGGTCACTCCCGGTGAAGGGATCTCGGCTCTTTCCTTATGGAATAAGGTGCAGGATATATCATATACATCACTATGCAAAGCAAAACTCCAAAAGCAAACAAAAGTCAAACCGAGTGTTGTAGCATCTGCCAGTTTTGCTAAAGAGGTCACTCCCGGTGAAAAGATCTCAGCTCTTTCCCCATCGAATAAGGTGCAGGGTATATCATATATACCGCTATGCAAAGCAAAAACTGTAGCTACCCTTTTATTTGAAAATTTGATTCTACAACATCTTTTAGGTTTCTTTTCTTTCATTAATCACATTAATGAAGTCCCATCATTTAAGTCACCTAAACATCACAGATAAATACGACGTACACTTATGCCATCCGCATTCTCCTCGATGTCCTCTCATGCACCGTTAGGTTAGGTAACTAACGGCAGAGCAGGGCAGGGCTAGCGCGGGTGTAAAACATAAGTAACGCCTATATAATATATCATATATACTATATACAGTATTTATCACAGAACATCAAATGATCACATCACAGATATCGCAGCAGAAGAAATATATGAAACATTGGATATACTAGGACGTCCGTGTTTTATTTTGAGCCTCTATAAAACACGGATTCCACGGTCGCGACGAATAGCCAAACCCACAACCCTAGACCCCTACGAGAGCGGCAAGCAACCCTACCAATTCTGGAGTTAGGAGACCCGGAATCGACTCCTCGAGTTGGTCTCCCACTGGACTCCAGAACCCGGTTACTTGTGCTCTCCTCCTTGGGTCTATCCTAGTGCGGAAAAGTAAATAATATACAAAAGGTGACATCAACCTCGACCCGGAAGTGCCCCAATAATAGAATATTACATATCTTTAAATTTTACATGAATGAAAATAAAAACTCTCATCTCACATAAAAAAACCCCGGCTATTCAGAACGCGACGATCCAATATAACATATCCAGCAACACATAACATCACATGTCATCAACGTAAGTAAATATGCGCATCCCAATTGTCGTTGACATATAGCAACGAAACCGGCGATATCACATATTACATTTACGGTCGCAGAAAAGAAAGTGTAAACCTACAACATTTTGAATCCACAATCTCTTTAGACATCGTAAATCCGAAATATCACATATTTCGCATTTCATGCCTAACCGTGTGAATTCCACATATTGTATCACATTTCAGATAAATAGACAGTATTAAACTTTTCGATCGAATAATCAAATACCCAAGATTTCCTAAATAGCTCAACTCTTGGGCAGAGTTCAAAAATTCCAGAATACGTCACAGTAGCAACGGTCCAGCCGTAGAAGGGTCAAGACAACGCCTCACATGTGGCACGCCGTACTGCCCCAAACCCTAAGGTTCAAAGGGCAGTTCAAGACGGTCACATAATCGAGTTAAGATTTGTTGTCTTCTAGAGGGTCCGTCACATTTCTTGCACGTTTTTCCGAAAGATTAAAACCCGAGAAAAATTCAACACTTGAATATTTTTTTGTACCGGGAAAAATTGAGTTAATGATATCCGTTCGAACATTTTAGTACTTTCTAAATTATCGGGAAAAACATAACAAAATTAAATTCTCCGATCGAATCGATGGTTACAAAATGAACCCCTGAATACTCAACACTTGAGTCAGTTTAAAAATACCCAAAAAATAAAACAATCAGAAACAAGAATTACAGTGCAAACAAACAGTCAACATCTCACTGTACGGCCGCGGTTCCGCGGCACAAGTAGGGTATAGCCGCGGAACCGCGGCGGTCTGTACAGATTACGTCATAATTTTTGCTCCGTAATTCTTGGAAATCCCTGCTGTATTTTTTAAGTATTTTTAATTTACAAAAATCCCAGATTTTAAAAATTGTCCAGAGAGGGGGTCGTTTTGTCGTATTCGGGTTCGTTCGGAGTTTTAACTTCGTTAACGCATCGTCTAATGCTCTAGCTAGGCTCTGATACCACTGTAGGGTTACTAGGCACACTAACAAGGCTCTACAAGGCATCGACCATGCCAAAATTAAATTTTTCTGTGCCGAATAACACTAAGCAAGATCGTATACTAGAGTTTAGGCGAATCGAAAGGAAAGTAAACAACTTTACTCTAAGAGATCACGAAATACAACCTTTGTAGATCGGTCCTCCACTTCTTTAGCTCCTTGATGAAGTCCCTTCGCTGTGGTCGTGGTTCTCCCGGACCCTTGCATGGCTTCACGAGGCGAAAAGGTGCGACCTTTGCTTGAAGTCTCCAAGGCCGAAGATGATCTACGTCGAGGGAATTCCGACTCAAGCTTCTACTTCACTAACTTGAGAATTAGTGAAGTAAACACCCTATACTAAAGTGCTAATCTAGTAGAGAATGGAGAAATAGGAAGTGGGTTCTCTTTAGAATTTTATTTCTCACTTTGTTTCTCACTTTGGATCAAACCCTAGTTTCCTTCTTTCTTTTCATAATGAAGAAGAAGAAGAAAAGAAAGAGATGAGGATAATGATCAAGTGAGAAGAGTAACCATGGTGAGTGAGTATCATATACTAACCCTTGTAGAGCCATAACCATAGTTAATTGATTATGGTTGGGTTAAAAGGAATCTAAGATAAAGACAAAGCTAGTAGACTTTGTCAAAGCAAGTTAAGCTTCTACAAGATTCATGCTCATTCCAAAACTCCACTAATTTTGTAATTATCTTAAATAATCTTAACCCTTCATAATACATAGAATGGTGTATGTCTCATACATGCATGAATTGTGTATCATCAACCATGATACAATATGATAACACATTTTAAACATATATCATATATATGTTAAAGTAGTGTACAAGTGAGAAAAACCCTAAAGTGAACAAGTGTTAGTAAATGTAAACTAGTATATCTAATATACAATTATACACTTAATTATTAAATCAACACTTGACTTAATAATCCGGTCATATCTCATATAACCGGCTAACATCCATTGTATCGACTTATCGAATCAACACTTGATTCGATAACCCGGCCATATCATATATATAACCGACCGATACATATAGTCGCGAGAATAGAATACGGTATCACATACACGCATTATTCTCGGTCCCGCACATATCACATACGTGCTCCTATTTCGTTTTGCCTGAGCCAGAAAAACCTCTATGTAGGACTCTAAAGACTCGTCAATACTCCGGCAGTAGGTGATGATCACATCACGCACCCACAAGCCGTCAGCGGCACTAGCTGGACGTAACGGCTACCCGGGTATTGAGCGATCAGAAGATCAGCAAGCAAGCCCGCTACAACTCCTATAAAAGCCAGCCGGTAACACTTCCCGTACAGTCCGGTCTCCTCGTCTGATATGTCGCATATCAAGTCTAGGGGTGGTAAACGTTAGACCCCAGTAACCGATAAGTCGTGCCGATATGAGGCTCATAACGGGTCGAGAAACTACTGGTAACACTTACCAGTAAATCTCTAATCAGCCCTGGCCAGGGACTTCCCTGTTACGGCCAATCGAGCACAGCGCAACATCAACCCTCAATACCGAGAGAGACGAAACCCCTCCTATCGCTCATTGCCTCCATGTGACTCGGGACTGTACCCAAAAAACACCGTTTTGCACGCCCTCATGGATGTGGTAAGGTGGAAATCAAAGCACAGTGGGAATCACACAAGACTCTATGACGATCTCGGGTTTACAGACTAACCTGCACAAGTGTCACCAGAGAACTGCCATCTGACGTAAGGTATAATACCATCTGGGAGTTCTCGGCGAGTCCGTCCAGTGTGCCCAGTCTCCACTGAGCACCCGTATACCATCTCCGATGTCAAACACCAATGGATATGGGATCATCCATCGCCCATCTCGTGGGTCGAGAAGCGTATACGCTAGTCTACACTGGTATATCGATGTCCCGTCTCGATACACCCACGACTAGGGACCTTGAAGGATGTACTTATGGACTACCATGTCCCCACTAGTATGATCCGCATCATAGTCCAGGTAGTCAAGTACACACCCTAAGGGCTTTACCAACATGTAACTATAAGACAGTATAAAGAGACAAGTATACATGTTAAGATAAAGAGCAACCAGATAGCATACTATCATATCGAGCAAGAAAGTCCTCTCTATATTTGTCCAAGCATCCAATATAATATACATCATCTGTATAATACTGGCCTCTAGGGCATACATACAACTAACATGTGTTGGTTTAGGACGTAAATTCCGTTACTTAGTGTACCATATCCAATCAACTGTTGATTCAAGTTAATGTTCATAACATTATTTTGCAACACAAAATGATATCCTTCATTGTCGAACAAAGATACAGATATTATATTACATAGCATACCAAGTACAAAATAACAAGGGTTCAAAACCAAAATACATCTTGAAACCAACCCCAGATGATACTCTCCTACGGATATAACATGTACATTGGAACCATTTCCAACCTGTAGAGAGTGGTCCCCGGTCTTCAAAACTCTACTGTTTCTCAATCCCTGCACACAATTACAGATGTGAGAACCAGAACCGGTATCTAATACCCAAGATGCAGAGTTTAATGAAAAACAGTTTTCAGTTACAAACACACTTGAAGCGGAAGCATCAGTATGCTTCTTCTTCTTGAGATCAGCAAGGTACAAAGCACAATTGCGTTTCCAATGTCCCGACTTGTGGCAGTAAATTCTCCTTTTCCACTTCCCGCGGCCCCAGACCTGTCTTTCCCCTTCGCCTTTTCAACTCCACCTCTCGGCTTGGCGGGATTCTTCTTCTGCTTTCCCTTGGTTTTAGCTTTTAGGACTGAAGAGGAAGATGGCCCATAAAGCAGAGCAGGAGTTTTCTCTATCTTAAGCATGCTCTCTGCACTTCTCAACATATTGAGAAGTTCAGGAAATGATTTCTCCAAATCATTCATATTGTAGTTAACTATGAACGGAGCAAAGGCAGGGCAAAGAGATTGTAGAACAATATCTGTATATTGCTCATTATCCATGGTCCATCCCAGTTCCTCAAGTTCTTCTATAAGACCAATCATCTTCAGAACATGTTCTCCTACTGATGTGCCAGCGGCCATATGCATCTGAAACAACTTTTTAGATGCCTCGTAACGTAAAGTGCGAGATTGCTCTTCATACAGCTCTTTTGTATGAAGAAATATGGATTGTACAACCATATTCTCGTATTGCTTCTGATGAATACTGTCCATAGAAGCAAGCGCGAGGCACTTGGCCGTGTTACAGTCAATATCCCTTGTTTTTCGGATCTCCCTATCTGAAACAGATGATTCAGGTCCTGGGATGGGTGGGGCTTGTTAGTTATATGTATGCCCTAGAGGCCATTACTATACATAGGATGTATATTGTAGTGGATGCTTGGTCATATATAGGGAGGACTTTCTTGCTCGACATGATAGTATGCTATCTGGTTGCTCTTTACCTTAACGTGTCACTGATTGTCTCTCTGTTACATGTTGGTAAAGCCCTTAGGATGTGTACTTGACTACCTGGACTATGATGCGGATCATACTAGTGGGGACATGGTAGTCTATAAGTACATCCTTCATGGTCCCTAGTCGTGTGTGTATCGAGACGGGGCATTGATATACCAGAGTAGACTAGCGTATACCTTCTCGACCCATACAGATGGGCGATGGATGATCCTATATCCATTGGTGTTTGACATCAGAGATGATGTACGGGTGCTCAGTGGAGACTGGGTACACTGGACGGACTCGCCGAGAACTCCCAGATGGTATTATACCTTACATCAGATGGCAGTTCTCTGGTGACACTGGTACAGAGTAGTCTGTAGACCCGAGATTGTCATAGAGTCTTGTGTGATTCCCACTTTGCTTTGATTTCTACCTTACCACGTCCAAGAGGGAATGCAAAATGGTGGTTTCTGGGTACAGTCCCGAATCACATGGAGGCAATGAGCGATAGGAGGGGATTGGTCTCTCCCTGTATAGGGAGTTGATGTTGCGCTGTGTTCGATTGGCTATAACCGAAAATCCCTGGCCAGGGTTGCTGAGATTTACCGGTAAGTGTTAACAGTAGTTTCTCGAACTGTTATAGACCTCATATCGACACGACTTATCGAGCTATTAGGGTCTGACGTTAACCACCCCTAGGCGAGATATACGACATATCAGACGAACAGACCAGACTGTACGGTAAGTGTTACTGGTTGGATTCACAGGAGTGTGAGCGGGCTTGCTCGTCGATCTTCTGATCGCTCAATACCCGGGTGGCCGTTACGTTTGGCAGACCGCTTGCGGCTTGTGGGTGTTTGATATGATCATCACCTGCTGCCGGCGTATTGACGAGTCTTTAGAGTCCTACACAGAAGTTTCCTGGCTCAAGCGAAACGAAATAGGAGCGCATATGAGATATGTATGGGACCGAGAATAATACCAGTATGTGATACTGTATTCTATTCTCACGATTTGTATCATTGGACGGTTATATGAGATATAACCAGGTTACCGAATCAAGTGTTGATTCGATACATTGATACACTAAATATTAGTCGGTTATATGCAGTATGACCGGATCATTAAATCAAGCGTTGATTTAATGATTTAATGCATAATTATATATTTGATATATTACTTTGCATTAACTAGTATTGGTTCACTTAAGATGGATTTTCTCACTTGATGTGCACATTATATATATGTGATATAGTTTTGTGCACTAGTTTGTATCATGTTTGATGATACATGCAAACTTGGTTGTGTGTATGCTTTAATCTATGATTAGGTTAATGGTTAGGGTTTCATTTACTCATTTATTTACTTTATTTTTTTTGGCAAAAGAAAATAAAATGGTGGCTTTTTGTTTTACACTTGAAGCTTCTTGAAGCTTTGACCATTTTTGTTTCTTTTGCTTAACCTAACCATTCACCTAACCCTAGTTGATTCTCTACACTCAACCATGGTTGCTAATATGATAAGAATGACTTTATTTTCTATTATTTATTTTTCTTATCATATTCTTTTTCTTCTTCTTCTTCTTCAAGAAGAAGAAACCATTCTAGCTTCAATGGTGCCTTGAGAAAAAGAGTGAGAAATCCAATTCTAAAGTGAACCCACTTCCTATTTCTTCATCCTCTACCACTTGCCAAGTAGTATAGGGTGTTTTCTTCACAAGTTTCATGACTTGGTGAAGTTGGAGCTTGATCTTGAGTTGCCTCGACGTAGATCATCTTCGGCATCGAAGTCGACGACCTAGCCCGACCATTTCTCCGACGAAACCATCGCCAGAGTCCGGGATCCAATGATCGCAGCGGAGGGACGTCAACACGGATCTATGGAGGTGGAGTACTGGATCTACAAAGGTTGTAGTCTCTTTCACTTAGAAGTAATGTTGTTTACTAGCTTGTAGTTTCGCCTATTCTCTAGTTAACGATCTAGTTTAGGGTTTTTCGGCACCGGAAAAATTTAAATTTGGCATGGTTGATGCCTTGTGAGACCTCATTAGTGTGCCTAGGAACCCTACATTGGTATCAGAGCCTAGCTAGAGCTTTAGGCGAAGTGTAGACGAAGTTAGAAGTCCGATCGAACCTGTAAACCCCGACAAAACCCTTCTCTGTATATTTTTCAAAACAGTGGATTTTTGTGAATTAAAAATTCTCAGAAAAACAAGCAGGAAAAACTAAGAATTACTGTGAATTACGGTCCACTAAGTCAATAATTTGACCGCGGAACCGCGGCGAAACCAAGGGTTTGGCGGTGGTTCCGCGGCCAAAATTTGGACTTAGTCCCTGAAATTTCATATATTTATTCTTAGGTCCTTTCTTGGCAATTTTTTATGGGAATTTTTTAATTCCACTCAAGTGTTGAGTTTTCTAGGGTTTTATTGGGGACTCGTAAATTTGATCGGATAATTTAACTTCGTTTATGTTTTTCCGGATATTTTAGAAACTGTTAAAAAGTTCGACCGGATATAAATACCCACTTTTTCCCCTGCCGGGAAATTTCCAAGTGTTGGATTTTTCCGTAGTTTAAGAATGTTCTAAGTAGTGCAAGTAATGTGATGGACCCTCTAGAAGAAAACAAACCTTAACTCGATTATGTGACCGTCTTGAACTGCCATTTGAACCTTAGGGTTTGGGGCAGTACGGCGTGCCACATGTGAGGCGTTGGCTTGACCCTTCTACGGCTGGACCGTTGGTACTGAGGCATGAAGTGGATGTTTTTGAACTTATTTCAAGTGTTCAGTTGTTTCGGGAAACATTGTGTGTTTGATTGTTCGATATGAAAGTTTAACATTTTCTATTTATCTGGAATGTGATACAATATTTGGAATTCACAAGTAGTTATGAGATAACTAATATGAATGTTATAAACATAGCACTTTAGTCTCACTTGATCGGTTGCCACGGGATTTTGATGTGATCAAAAGTCCATCGCAATCACGTAGCGTACGCGGATACTCGCCGGATAAACTTAATAGACAGCTACACCCCTTAGCCCCGACCAAGTGACTGTAGGAGAACCCCGTCGCCGAAAGCATCCGTTCGGGTGCTCGCGGTAGCGGTGTTCCGCCTTGGTGCACTTCGTCGACGGTATCGGGGGTGCGGCCATCTACTAAAGTTTGCGACGAGCATTCGATCAGAATGTCGGGAATCCTGTTGAATTGCCCGACTTGATATTGAAAAGTGTTTTCGATAATGAAACTAAAATGAGGGGTTTATAATTGTTAGGCATGCGATGTCTAAGGAATTCATTTGATTAGGCATGCGATGTCTAAAGAGGTTGCGGATTCCAACTGTTGTAGTTTTACACTTTCTTTTCTGCGACCGTAAGTGTAATATGTGATATCGCCGGTTTCGTTGCTATATGTCAACTGTAAGTCCACGTTGCTCACCCCGGTTCTTACGGGGAGGCAGAAAGGGCGAAAAACAATGATTTTAGCGCAAGGCAACATGGACTAAAAGTCGGATCTTTGCTAAACTAAAAACTAGTAAACACTTAGAGGTTTAGCTACTATGCTGTAGGAAGTATACCTCACGGAACCGGTCCTTCGGGTCTTCATCCCGCTGTCCCACTCGTCCATCCAAGCTCCAAGCGTCGATCCGGACCTTGGGCACCTCCGCGGCCTTCTTGAGTCGAAGACGATCCACCCAAGAGTTGTACACTAAGCTTCGCCTCAAGCCAAGGCAACTAGGGCAAGGAGATTGCTAATTTAAATGCCTTAGAATGTGTAGAGGAGATGTATGGATGTATTTGTCTTTGTGGATTCTTTTTCTCTCAACACATGAGATCAAAAGAAGAGATCAAGAGGAGGAAGAAGAAGGAGAAAGTTTGCAACCATGGGGCTTTTCTTTTCTTCTCATTTTAAGAGAGAGAATGAGAAGAGAATAATGAAAAGATTAAAACAAAATGAAATGAACCATGGTTGCAATAATACACAAGAATCATCATTACTAATCCTATCATGAAAGAGTTGATGGCACATTGAATTGACCATTATCATAACTCAAGAATTAATAAGAAAATAAAAGAAGAGTGCAGATCCCTCTTGAAGGTCAATGGTCAACACGGTCAACGGGTCAACAAAATCAAGAGGGGTCTAAGTGGTCAAATGGTCAATGCAATTAGCCATCACTAATCTATCACTAAAAGGATTAATAAACAATGTCTCCGACTCATAACGGTTTTGACCAAACGAATTGTCAAAACCCTAATGAGTGTGCCACATTATGGTTTTGGCCGAACCATCTGCCAAAACTCTAATGGGGCACCTCCTCCTTCATCGCTCCTCAAAACTGTGCATATACACCTGCATCCGCATTCCGTTGAATGCGAATGCACAGAAGACAAAACAAATCCATCTGTGCAATACTAGGATCTGGCTTAAACCAAAGCCCACTAGTATTGCCTGCCCGAACAGCATACGCACACAAGTGCACATAAGTGATCGTAGCCCTGCCGTAAAACCATACGGCCTCTACACGTTTCGCTCAGTGCAGGGAAACTCTCTTTGTGGGACTCTAAAGACTCGACACTACGCTGGCAGTGGGTTTAACCACAGACCGCAAGCGGCACTAGCTGTGCGTAACGGTCCCCAGGTAGATGCCGACAAGAAGACTGACGAGGTGAAACCCATCTGAACTCCTACTGAGCCTGAATGTGACATTCTCCGTACAGTCCGGTCTGTTCGTCTGATACATCGCATGGCGGGCCTAGGGGGCGGTGAACGTCAGTCCCCTAATAGCGGTACAAGTCGTTTCGGAGTGTAGCCCAGAACACCCTGAGATAACACTGGAAACCTACCAGTATATCTCGCTTGCCCTGGCCAGGGACTACTTGTGTAATGGCTCTCCTAGACACAGCGCGATGTCAACCCCCAATACCGGGAGAGATGAATCCTGTCTAACCGTCACTGCCTCCAAGTGCTTCGGGACTGCACCCAACTACTACCTGTTTGCACGACTCCTTTGAGCCGTGGTAGGGTAGTAATCTAAGTACAGTGGGAACACACTCGAGGAGAAGTGACAGTGTCAAGTCGGCGGACTAAGCTGTACTCATGTCACCTGGGAACTGATAACTGACGATAGGTATAATACCAACCAACAGTTCCCGACGAGTCCTGTCCAGTGTACTCGTAACCTAACGAGCACCCGCATACTATCTCAAGTACGACGTACTGACGGCTGTGGGACAGACCGTCTCCCCCGCTGGGATGAGAAGCGCATACGCTAGTCTACTCCGGAGTATCGATGCCCTGTCTCGATAGTCCTACGACTAGGGACCTGTATAAGGATATGCTTATGGATTACCCAGCCCCCACGAGTGTGAGCGCCATCACAACGCTGGTAATCAAGCAAAGATCCTAAGGGCTCTACTAATATGTATATAAGCGATATGCTAAAAGAAACACATGCACATATTAAAGCAGAGACAAACCAAGTAGCATACTACCATTTCGAGCAAGATTGCATATACAACTGTGAATATCCCAAGCTTCAATTAAGTAATATACAAGCTAGTATGATACAGTAATGGCCTCTAGGGCATATACACTAACAATCTCCCACTTGCACTAGGGCCATGTACTGGCGTATCGAAGACCTATCATCTCGATCAGCCGCTCGAACTGAGTCTGGGGTAGGGCCTTCGTGAGTGGATCTGCAGTGTTATTCTCCGTATTTACTCTCTTCACCTCGATCTCCCGGCGATCTACGATCTCCCTGATCAGGTGGAACCGCCTCAAAATGTGCCTGGACTTCTGATGGGACCTGGGTTCCTTCGCTAAAGCTATAGCTCCATTGTTGTCGGAATACAGCGGTATTGGATCAACAATGGTAGGAACCACCTGAAGCTCTGTGAGGAACTTCTTGATCCAGACAGCTTCCTTTGCGGCATCGCAAGCAGCTATGTACTCTGCTTCCATAGTTGAGTCTGCAACGGTCTCCTGCTTGGAACTCTTCCAGCAAACCGCCCCTCCATTGAGGGTAAAGACATAACCCGACATGGACTTGGAGTCATCCTTGTCACTCTGGAAGCTGGAGTCAGCAAAGGCCTCAAGCTGGAGGTCTTTTCCGCCATACACCAAGAACATCTCCTTAGTCCTTCTCAGGTACTTGAGAATGTTCTTTACCGCTATCCAGTGTTTCTCTCCTGGGTTCGAATGATACCGGCTTACAACGCTTAATGCGTATGCTACATCTGGTCTGGTACACAACATCGCATACATTATAGAGCCTACCGCAGATGCGTAGGGTATAATAGACATGAGATCCCTTTCCAAATCAGTCTTGGGAGACATCTCTTTGGGGAGGGTGATCCCGTGACAAGCCGGTAGATTACCGCGCTTGGAATCTTCCATACTGAACCTTTTCAGTATGGTGTCGATGTACCTTGACTGTGAAAGTCCCAACATCCTCTTAGATCTATCACGATAGATCTGGATCCCCAGAATGTAGTTGGCATCGCCCAGGTCCTTCATGGAGAACCTCTGCGACAAGAATCCTTTGACTGACTGTAGCATAGGAATATCATTTCCTATTAGGAGAATGTCATCCACGTACAAGACGAGGAATACTACAGTTCTCCCTACAATCTTACTGTAAATGCATGGTTCATCTGGGTTTTTGATAAAGTCGAATTCTTTGACAGTATCATCAAAGCAGATGTTCCAACTCCGCGATGCCTGTTTGAGTCCATAAATGGACTTGAGCAACTTGCATACTCTACCGCTGCTCCCACTTTGAATGAATCCTTCCGGCTGATCCATATAGACGCACTCTTCCAAATTTCCATTTAGGAAAGCCGTCTTTACGTCCATCTGCCAGATTTCATAATCGTGGAAGGCAGCAATGGCAAGAAGGATCCGAATGGATTTCAGCATAGCTACTGGAGAAAAGGTCCCGTCATAGTCCAAACCAGGTCTTTGACGAAAACCCTTTGCAAAAAGTCTAGCTTTATAGGTCTCAACCTGCCCATCTACACCAATCTTCTTTCTGAAGATCCATTTGCAGCCTACGGGTTTTACCCCTTCTGGTGCAAAGTCCAAAGTCCAAACTTTGTTGGTGTACATGGACTCCATCTCGGCCCGTATTGCATCCAGCCATTTTACCGAGTCGCCGCTCTGAATGGCTTGCTGGAAGCTAGTAGGCTCACCATAATCTATGGTACAATCCTCTCTATCCCCGTCAATGAGAAAACCGTAGTATCTCTCGGGCGGATGAGACTGCCTACTACTCCTGCGGAGTGGCGCAGGGATGTCCGGTTCTCTTGAAACTTCTGGTTCTTCCAAGCTTTCAGTAACAGCTTGTGGTTCTGGAATTTCTTCCAGTTCTATTGCGCTCCCACTTATCTGATTTTCTAAAAATTCAGTTTCCAAGAAGTGAGCATGCTGAGAAACAAAAACCTTTTGTTCCTCTGAGGAATAGAAAAGATACCCCCTGGAGTTCTTTGGGTATCCCACAAACTTACACAGTACTGAGCGTGCCTCGAGCTTGTCCGCATGCTGCTTTTTTACAAAAGCTGGACATCCCCATGTCTTAAGGTACTTGAGACAGGGTTTCTTCCCACTCCACATTTGATATGGGGTGGTAGGCACAGTCTTGGTTGGAGCCTTGTTCAAGAGATATGCAGCTGTTTCTAGCGCATAACCCCAGAAGGATCGCGGCAACTCAGCCTTACTCATCATGGAACGAATCATATCCAATAGGGTTCGATTCCGCCTTTCCGATACACCGTTGTGTTGTGGTGTGTATGGAGGAGTAAGCTGAGAGATAATTCCATTTTCTTTTAAGTAGCCCAGAAACTCGGCACTCAAGTAATCACCACCTCGATCAGATCTCAGTGTCTTGATACTTTTGTCTGTTTGTTTTTCAACTTCATTCTTGTATTCTTGAAATTTCTCAAAGGCCTCGGATTTGTGCTTCATCAAGAAGACATGCCCATACCTAGAGAAATCATCTGTGAAAGTAATGAAGTATGAATAACCACTTCGCGCATGTGTAGACATTGGACCACACACATCACTGTGTATGAGTCCCAAGAGCTCGCTTGCTCTTCCTCCGTGTCCAGTGAACGGAATCTTTGTCATCTTTCCCATGAGACAAGATTCACAAGTGGCATAAGACTGATACTCGAACGGATTCAAGTATCCCTCTCTATGTAACTTTGTTAACCATGTCTCATTAATGTGACCCAGTCTACAATGCCATAAGAAAGCCTGATTTGTTTCCGGAGACTTTCTTTTAAGTGTGTTCTGGACACTGAAGATCTGAGCTTGATTTAATATGTATATCCCGTTTTGTAATGTACCTGACCCAATCAGAACTTGATTTAGGTGGATGTTAACTACATCGCTTACAAAAGTAAAATCATATCCTTCCTTATAAATCAAGGATACAGATATGATATTACAAGTCGCACCTGGTACATAAAAACAGTTACGCAGAATCAATATCTGCCCAGTTGTCAGTCCTAGATGATATTCCCCTACGGATTCAGCATACATGCTCATTCCGTTAGCAACCCTGAGAGTCATATCACCTTTCATGATAACCCTACGGTTTCTCAGAGCCTGTAATGAATTACAGATATGAGATCCTGATCCGGTATCCAATACCCAGGAAGTAGGGTTAACTGACATACAGTTCTCTATCACAAACACACCCGAAGCCGAAGCCACAACATGCCTCGAATTCTGGCTACTGGCTTTACAAGCCCTGCAATCCTTCTGCCCATGTTCATTCCCATAACAATAGGAACATCCTTCTTTTACTACATCTGTTCCTGAAACTTCTGCCCTTCCCTTTCTTTCTACTTCCCTAGTTTCCTTTAGGGTAGTAGGTAGAGACTGTTGAACTGAGTCAGCATCTGACCCGTTCTTCAACGTGGTCTTCAGGTCCGAGAGCTCAAAAGAGCTGGTCTCTGTAAGGACGTTGCCCCCTACAGATGACCCGATAGCCAACCTCGCTGGAAGCAATTCGTTCGAGGTCTCATATCTTGCGATACGAGATTGCTCTCCATATAAAACTTTGTTATGGAGGAAGATAGAAGCTGAGTCCATATTCTCGTGCTGCCTCTGGTATATACCATCAACTGAGGCTAACACGAGGCACTTGGCTTTCGCACAGTCTTCTTCCGATGTCCTACGAATATCAATATCCGTGACAGGGGAAACTGGACCTGAGACGGCAGGGGTTGGATCAGTCAAGAGGTGTTCCAGCTTGTCCTGGGCAATGGACATCTGGACAGACCTTTGCCAGTCATAACAGTCAGATTCAGTCATTTTATTATCTAGATGTAACCTAGGTGCGGTCACTGGGTCGCTGCAATTAAGAGAGAGAGAAGAAAACACTTAGCATGATGCTCTTTCAAGTTTAGATTGGTTTTTAATTTATCTAAACAGGATGGCTCCCACTGTCTCTCGAATCCCTCCTCAAACCACAAAGGAAGAATTAGTCGGGATCTTTCTCACCGTACAATACTTGCTTAACCGTTCAGCCAGGCCAGTGTCGGTACTTCGAGGGAGGTTTTCCAACACTTTCGCGAAGTTCCTTAATTAAGTAACCTCTTTTCCCTGTGGGCGTAGCCCCGCTAACACCTTTCTAGACACCTACTAGGTTTATAGCATTGATCGTTAAGTGAGAGTTTTCCCGAGGAGTAGCATATACTCACAGTAGGATCGGGATCCAAATATCATCGCGTGATAAAACCGAAGGAATCCTACCAGAATCATCACACTCCAAATGGTATGCAGCGCTAGCAAGTTTCAGTACTTTTGAAACTCCCGATGTAGATTTTTGCCCCATGCTCTTATGACCTTGACGAAGGTCAACAAATCATAAGTCACATGTCAAGTTCTACCCGTCATTATCCAGGTTAATTTGAACCCGCCTGTATATACCCTTGAAGAAGGTCAACAAGGTAGTATGACTGTCCCAAACCAACGCATCTATCTATGCTACATATGAACACCCAACAGCTACCAATCACTATGCCTTGACGAAGGTCAACAAACATAGCTTGAATACTATTGAATATCCATACGAAATGACGGAGGGCTACGAATGGTTTTGGCGAAACCGTGAACGTAGTGAACTTGATATAATCGATGGAACGAGATAGCTTTTAAAAGGAGTGGTTCAAGCTCCGCATTTAAAAGTTTAGTTTTGAAAAGAACCGAGTGGTTTTCAAAGTGTTCCAATCGACTTTTACTTGATTTATTTTCTTGCATTAGTTCTTTTAATGCGTCCCATCATTTAATCCTACCATTACAGAAAACAACCAAAATATGACGTACGCTTATGCCATTCGCATTCGCCACAGGGCCCCGTCATCACCCGTTAGGTTACTTAACTAACGACAGAGCGGGGGCTGGGCTAGCGCGGCTGAAAAACATAAGCAACGCCTAAATAGTTATCATATATAAATATATAGCAATGATAGACATTACAGATCACAGATGAACACTTTGGATATACTAGGAATCCGCGATTCGTTCGAGCCTGCAACGAAAACCGGATTACACGGTCGCGATGAATAGCCATACCCCACCCTAGACCCCTACGGGTGCGGCAAACTACCCGCCAAGTACCCGAAGCGAAGCAACCTCCCTCAACCCGTGAGTAGGCCACTCGGCACTTCGAGATACCCGGTAGTTTGTGCACCCCTCCTTGGGTCTATCCTAGGAGCAAAAACAGTAAAAAGAAATTATACAATGACGGCTACAACCCCGACCCGGTTGTGCGGCCATACATATAATATTACATCAATTTACAACTTTTACAATGAATGAAAGAAAAAGAAACACTCATCTCACACCTATTCCCGGCTATTCATCCGCGACAATCCACCGAGTTCATATACACAAACCATCAACATTACAGATCACAGATATGTATAACCCCCACTAATCGACGTATAGCGATTAGCGGACGTTCAATACATATATCACAACACAGATAATATCCATTAGCCAAAGTCTACGGAATATCGATCAAAATACGGATTTTTAACCACCCCAAAAGTCAATTTGCTCTCTGGAAAATCTGGGTGGAAAAAACATGCATTAAAAATCCCAAAACATCCAAACTAAAACACTACACAAATCCCGATCCAGTGACGAGTCAAAACGGCGGCGGAACCGCGGCAATGAGCATGTCATTGCCGTGGAACCGCGGTCGTTTGATCGAATCACTGGATCGTTTTTCTGCAGTGTTTTCACAAAACCCTGAGACGATTTTTAAAGTATGATTTTTTATTTTTAGAGCAGAAAAAAAAATCAACAGAAAGTTGTGGTTTTGCGGATGTGTTTTGCGACTTTTTTTCCGATCGATGTTCTAAACACTTTGCTAACTTACTAGTTTATGTTTAGCCTGGCTCTAATACCACTGTAAGTCCACGTTGCTCACCCCGGTTCTTACGGGGAGGCGGAAACGACGAAAAACAATGATTTTAGCGCAAGGCAACATGGACAAAAATTCGGATCTTTGCTAAACTAAAAACTAGTAAACACTTAGAGGTTTAGCTACTATGCTGTAAGAAGTATACCTCACGGAACCGGTCCTTCGAGTCTTCATCCCGCTGTCCCACTCGTCCATCCAAGCTCCAAGCGTCGATCCGGACCTTGGGCACCTCCGCGGCCTTCTTGAGTCGAAGACGATCCACCCGAGAGTTGTACACTAAGCTTCGCCTCAAGCCAAGGCAACTAGGGCAAGGAGATTGCTAATCTAAATGCCTTAGAATGTGTAGAGGAGATGTATGGATGTATTTGTCTTTGTGGATTCTTTTTCTCTCAACACATGAGATCAAAAGAAGAGATCAAGAGGAGGAAGAAGAAGGAGAAAGTTTGCAACCTTGGAGCTTATCTTTTCTTCTCATTTTAAGAAAGAGAATGAGAAGAGAATAATGAAAAGATTAAAACAAAATGAAATGAACCATGGTTGCAATAATACACAAGAATCATCATTACTAATCCTATCATGAAAGAGTTGATGGCACATTGAATTGACCATTATCATAACTCAAGAATTAATAAGAAAATAAAAGAAGAGTGTAGATCCCTCTTAAGGTCAATGGTCAACACGGTCAACGGGTCAACAAAATCAAGAGGGGTCTAAGTGGTCAAATGGTCAATACAATTAGCCATCACTAATCTATCACTAAAAGGATTAATAAACAATGTCTCCGACTCATAACGGTTTTGAAAAAATTCCAGAGAGCATCTCGGGAATTAGGGTTTCGGTTCGATCGGGTTTCAAACGTCGTCTACACTTCGCCTAAGGCTCTAGCTAGGCTCTGATACCACTGTAGGGTTCCTAGGCACGCTAATGAAGTCTCACAAGGCATCAACCATGCCAATTTGAAATTTTATGGGTGCCGAGAAACCCTAATACGGATCGTTAACTAGAATTTTAGGCGAAACGATAAACTAGTTAACATCTTAACTAAAAGAAGAAAGCTACAACCTTTGTAGATCCGGTTATCCACTTCCTTAGCTGCATGTAGTCGTTCCCTCGCTGTCCATCTCTAATCCCGAACTCTCTCATCGGCTTCATCGGAGAAATGAGCGGACTAGTCGTCGGCTTCGATGCCGAAGATGATCTACGTCGAGGCTACACTGGATCAAGCTCCGACTTCACCTAGTTGTGAAACTTGTGAAGAAAACACCCAAAACCACTTGGCAAGAGGTGGAGGATGAAGAAATAGGAGGTGGGTTCACTTTAGAATTGGATTTCTCACTTTAGAACTCAAGATGCCATTAATGGAGTCTAGTTTTCTTTCTTGAAGAAGAAGGAGAAGATGAAGATAGAATATGATAAGTCTTTTAAAATGAAAAAGAAAATGAATACTTATCATAATGTAAACCATGGTTAGGTGTAGAGAATTGACTAAGGTTAGATGAATGGTTAGGGTTAAGCATGAAGACAAAATGGTCACTTTGGTCAAAGCTTCATGAAGCTTCAACAATTTTCAAGAATGAAAGCAACCCTTTTGTTTTCTTTTGCCATTTCTTTTTAATCCAAATTAAAAAGAAAGATAAAAGAATGAATAAATAAAAACCCTATCCATTTAATTAACCAAGGTTTAATTCTTTACACTTAACCAAATGAGCAAGTATCATCAAACATGATACAAACATGTGCATAAAAGTATATCACATATATTACTTGCACATCAAGTGAGAAAATCCATTTAAAGTGAACCAATACTAGTTAATGCAAAGTAATATATCAAATATATAATTATACATTAAATCATTAAATCAACACTTGATTTAACGATCCGGTCATATCGCATACAAATGACTAGTATCCTATGTATCGGCTTATCGAATCAATCCTTGATTCGATATCTAGGTTATATCGAATATAACCAATCGATACTTTCATCGTGAGAATGGAATACGGTATCACATACACGCATTATTCTCGGTCCTGCACATATCTCATATGCGCTCCTATTTCGTTTCGCTTGAGCCAGGAAACCTCTGTGTAGGACTCTAAAGACTCGTCAATACGCCGGCAGCAGATGATGATCATATCAAGCACCCACAAGCCACAAGCGGTCTGCTAAACGTAACGGCCATCCGGGTATTGAGCGATCAGAAGATCGACGAGCTAGCCCGCTCACACTCCTGTGAATCCAACCAGTAACACTTACCGTACAGTCCGGTCTGTTCGTCTGATATGTCGCATATCAAGTCTAAGGGTGGTAAACGTCACACCCCAATAACCGATAAGTCGTGCCGATGTAAGGCTCATAACGGGTCGAGAAACTACTGGTAACACTTACCGGCAAATCTCTGATCAGCCCTGGCCAGGGACTTCCCTATTACGGCCAATCGAGCACAGCGCAACATCAACCCCCAATACCGGGAGAGACGAAACCCCTCCTATCGCTCATTGCCTCCATGTGACTCGGGACTGTACCCAAAGACCACCGTTTTGCATGCCCTCATGGACGTGGTAAGGTGGAGATCAAAGCACAGTGGGAATCACACAAGACTCTATGACGATCTCGGGTCTACAGACTAACCTGCACAAGTGTCACCTGAGAACTGCCATCTGACGTGAGGTATAATACCATCCGGGAGTTCTCGGCGAGTCCGTCCAATGTACCCAGTCTCCACTGAGCACCCGTATACCATCTCTGATGTCAAACACCAATGGATATGTGATCATCCATCGCCCATCTCATGGGTCGAGAAGCGTATACGCTAGTCTACACTGGTATATCGATGCCCCGTCTCGATACATCCACGACTAGGGACCTTGAAGGATGTACCTATGGACTACCATGTCCCCACTAGTATGATCTACATCATAGTCCAGGTAGTCAAGTACACATCCTAAGGGCTTTACCAACATGTAACTATAAGACAGTTTAAAGAGACAAGTGTACATGTTAAGATAAAGAGTAACCAGATAGCATACTATCATATCGAGCAAGAAAGTCATCTCTATATATGTCCAAGCATCCAATATAATATACATCATCTGTACAATACTGGCCTCTAGGGCATATATACAACTAACAATCTCCCACTTGCACTAGGGCCAGCTGCTGTAGTATCGCATACCGAGCATCCCGAAGAGTCTCTCAAACTGTATCTGGGGAATGGCCTTCGTGAGTGGATCCGCCGTGTTGTTCTTCGTGTCAACCCTCCTGACCTCGATCTCCCGGCGATCAACTATCTCCCGGATCAGGTGATACCGCCTCAGAATATGCCTGGATCGCTGATGGGACCTAGGTTCCTTGGCCAAAGCCACTGCTCCATTGTTATCGCAATACAAAGGTATTGGATGCTCAATGGATGGAACCACACCAAGTTCAGTAATGAACTTCTTGATCCAGACAGCCTCTTTGGCAGCATCGTTGGCAGCGATGTATTCAGCCTCCATCGTCGAGTCTGCCACGGTTTCCTGCTTGGAACTCTTCCAGCTAACCGCCCCTCCGTAAAGGGTAAAGACAAATCCCGACTGCGACTTAGAGTCGTCCTTATCACTCTGGAAGCTCGAATCGGTAAAGGACTCCACTTGGAGTTTCCATTACCATACACCAAGAGCATCTCTTTAGTCCTTCGTAAGTACTTGAGAATGCTCTTCACAGCTGTCCAGTGACTCTCTCCAGGATCTGCTTGATACCTGCTCACTATACTTAGTGAGTATGCTACATCGGGTCTGGTACATAGCATCGCATACATGATAGAGCCTACAGCCGAAGCATAGGGTATCCCTTGCATGCGAGCTCTCTCCAAATCAGTCTTGGGAGACATCTCTTTGGAGAGAGTGACTCCAGAGATCGTGGGCAAGTTCCCACGCTTGGATTCTTCCATACTAAACCTCTTTAGTATGGTGTCAATGTACCTTGATTAGGACAATCCCAATATCCGTTTGGATCTATCTCTATAGATCCTAATTCCCAATATGCAGGAGGCATCACCAAGATCTTTCATTGAGAATCTTTGTGATAAGAAGAGCTTGACCGACTGCAGCATATGAATATCATTTCCTATCAAGAGTATGTCGTCCACGTACAATACGAGGAAGACTATCTTACTCTCTGCAACCTTCTTGTAGATACAAGGTTCATCTGGATTTTTGACGAAATCAAACTCTTTGATAACGACGTCAAAGCAGATGTTCCAACTCCGCGATGCTTGCTTTAATCCATAAATGGATTTAAGCAGCTTGCACACCTTCCCGCTGCTCCCACTGTCTACGAAGCCCTCTGGCTGAGTCATGTACACGCACTCTTCTAAATCACCGTTTAGAAAGGCGGTCTTAACATCAATTTGCCAGATTTCGTAATCATGATATGCAGCAATGGCAAGCATGATCCGGATGGATTTAAGCATAGCCACTGGAGAAAAGGTTTCGTCATAGTCCACACCTGGTCTTTGACGAAAACCTTTTGCAAGAAGTCTAGCTTTGAAAGTCTCCACTTTCCCATCTACACCAAGTTTTTTCTTGAAGATCCATTTGCTCCCAATGGGTTTTACCCCTTCAGGAGCAACATCCAAAGTGCATACTTTGTTGGTGTACATGGATTCCATCTCGGACCGCATAGCATCCAGCCATTTCACTGAGTCCCTACTCGTGATGGCCTTCTCGAAGCTAGTTGGGTCATCATCCTCCATGATGCAATCCTCGCTCCCACCATCCATGAGAAAACCGTAGTATCTCTCAGGTTGGCGAGGAACCCTACTAGATCGGCGGAGTGGCTGAGGTTCATCGGGAGTTACTGAATCCTCTGGTTCCACTAAATCTTCAGTTTGAGTTTGTGTAGCCGGAATTTCTTCCAGTTCTACCTTATCCCCACTAATTTCTTTTGCAAGAAATTCCTTTTCCAAAAAGGTGGCATGTCGAGAAACAAACACTTTTTGTTCCTCTGTATGGTAGAAAAGATATCTATGTGAATGTTTGGGATATCCCACAAACTTGCATAGAACTGACCGTGCCTCGAGTTTGTCTGGATTTTGCCTTTTGACATAGGCCGGGCAACCCCATATCTTAACTCGTTTAAGACATGGTCTCTTCCCACTCCATATCTCATATGGTGTGGTAGGTACAGATTTAGTTGGAACTTGATTCAATAGGTATGCTGCTGTTTCCAGCGCATATCCCCAGAAGGAAATAGGTAACTCAGCTGTGCTCATCATAGAGCGCATCATATCTAATAGGGTGCGGTTCCTCCGTTCTGATACACCGTTGTGCTTTGGTGTATATGGAGGTGTCAGCTGAGAGAGAATCCCATTCTCTTTTAGGAAGTCCAGGAATTCATTGCTTAAGTATTCACCTCCTCGATCAGATCGAAGGATTTTAATACTTTTTCCGGGTTGGTTCTCGACTTCTTGTTTATATTCTCTAAATTTCTCAAAAGCTTCTGATTTGTGTTTCATCAGGAATACATATCCGAATCTAGAGAGATCGTCAGTGAATGTAATGAAGTACGAAGAACCATCCCTGGCATGTGTAGACATGGGACCGCATACATCACTATGTATCAGTCCCAAGAGTTCGGTAACTCATTCTCCGTGTCCCGTAAACGGAGTTTTGGTCATCTTGCCTTTGAGACACGACTGGCAAGTGTCATAAGATGAAAATTCAAACGGATTTAAATATCCATCCTTATGCAACTTTGCTAGTCGTGTCGCATTGATGTGACCCAGTCTACAATGCCACAAGAAGGATTCGTTCAGTTCTGAACTCTTCCTCTTGTGTGTGTTTGTTATGCTGAGAACTGTTGATTGATTTAGAACATAAATGCCATTGCATAACGTGCCTGATCCAACCAACTTTTGGTTACGGAAAATGTTCATAACATTGTCCTGTAATACAAAATTATATCCCTCTTTACTCAATAAGGAAACCGATATAATGTTGCATATCAGGTTCGGCATGTAATAGCATTCGTTCAGAACCAATGTATTACCAGTTGGTAATACAAGGTGATATTCCCCGACAGTCTTAGCTGCAACAATCGCACCATTTCCAACTCTAATGTCTTTATCACCATCTCCAAGTTCTCTACCTTTCCTGAGCCCATGTAACTGATTACATATATGGGATCCTGACCCGGTATCTAATTGTAGGGTTCCTAAGCACACTATAGAGGTCTCACAAGGCATCGAACATGCCAATTTAAAATTTTACGGTGCCGAGAAACCCTAGACTACGGATCGTTGGCTAGAATTCTAGGCGAAACTATAAACTAGTTAACACTTTAACTAAAAGTTAGATGCTACAACCTTTGTAGATCCGGATATCCACTTCCTTAGCTCCACGTAGTCATCCTCTCGCTGTCCTTTTCGAATCCTAGACTCATTCGTCGGCTTCATCGGAAAAACGAGCGGAATAGGTCGTCGGCTTCGTGTCAAAGACGATCTACGTCGAGGTTGCGCAAGTTCAAGCTCCAACTTCACCAAGTTGTGAAACTTGTGAAGAAAACACCCAAAACAACTTGTCAAGAGGTAGAGGGTGAAGAAATAGGAGGTGGGTTCACTTTAGAATTGGATTTCACTCACTTTTTCTCAAGTCGCCATTGATGGCATCTAGTTTTCTCTCTTGAAGAAGAAGGAGAAGATGAAGCTAGAATATGATAAGTGTTGTTAAAAAGAATAATAAAATCAAATACTTATCATGTTCTAACCTAGGTTAAGTGTAGAGAATAAACCATGGTCACTTGGATGGGTTAGGGTTAAGCATGAAGATAAGGATGGTTACAAAAGTCAAAGCTTCATGAAGCTTCAACTTAAACAAAAAAAAGCCACCATTCTCATCATAATCCTTTTCAAATAAATAAATAAATAAATAAATGAATATGCAAAAACCTAATCAACTCTTAACCATGGTTTAATACTTCACACTTAACCTAATGAGCAAGTATCATCAAACATGATACAAAGATGTGCACAAAAGTATATCACATATACAACATGTACATCAAGTGAGAAAATCCATTTAAAGTGAACCAATACTAGTTAATGCAATGCAATATATCAAATATATAATTATGCATCAAATCATTAAATCAACATTTGATTCAATGATCCGGTCATGTCGCACATAACCGACTAGAATCCAATGTATCGATTTATCGAATCAATGATTCGATAACTAGGTCATATCGAATATAACCAATCGAAACATATATCGCGAGAATGAAATGCGGTATCACATACACACATTATTCTCGGTCCTGCACATATCTCATATGCGCTCATATTTCGTTTCGCTTGAACCAGGAAACCTCTGTGTAGGACTCTAAAGACTCGTCAATACGCCGGTAGCAGATGATGATCATATCAAGCACCCACAAGCCGTAAGCGGTCTGCTAAACGTAACGGCCATCCGGGTATCGAGCGATCAGAAGATCGACGAGCTAGCCCGCTCACACTCCTGTGAATCCAACCAGTAACACTTACCGTACAGTCTGGTCTGTTCGTCTGATACGTCGCATATCAAGTCTAGGGGTGGTATACGTCAGACCCCAATAACCGATAAGTCGTGCCGATGTGAGGCTCATAACGGGTCGAGAAACTACTGGTAACACTTACCAGCAAATCTCTGATCAGCCCTGGCCAGGGACTTCCCTGTTACGGCCAATCATGCACAGCGCAACATCAACCCCCAATACCGGGAGAGACGAAACCCCTCCTATCGCTCATTGCCTCCATGTGACTCGGGACTGTACCCAAAGACCACCGTTTTGCACGCCCTCATGGACGTGGTAAGGTGGAGATCAAAGCACAGTGGGAATCACACAAGACTCTATGACTATCTCGGGTCTACAGACTAACCTGTACAAGTGTCACCTGAGAACTGCCATCTGACGTGAGGTATAATACCATCTGGGAGTTCTCGGCGAGTCCGTCCAGTGTACCCAGTCTCCACTGAGCACCCGTATACCATCTCTGATGTCAAACACCAATGGATGTGGGATCATCCATCGCCCATCTCATGGGTCGAGAAGCGTATACGCTAGTCCACTCTGGTATATCGATGCCCCGTCTCGATACACCCACGACTAGGGACCTTGAAGGATGTACTTATGGACTACCATGTCCCCACTAGTATGATCTGCATCACAGTCCAGGTAGTCAAGTACATATCCTAAGGGCTTTACCAACATATAACTATAAGACAGTATAAAGAGACTAGTGTACATGTTAAGATAAAGAGTAACCAGATAGCATACTATCATATCGAGCAAAAAAGTCATCTCTATATATGTCCAAGCATCCAATATAATATACATCATCTGTACAATACTGGCCTCTAGGGCATACATACAACTAACAATCTCCCACTTGCACTAGGGCCAGCTGCTGTAGTATCGCATACCGAGCATCCCGAAGAGTCTCTCAAACTGTATCTGGGGAATGGCCTTCGTGAGTGGATCCGCGGTGTTGTTCTTCGTGTCAACCCTCCTGACCTCGATCTTCCGGCGATCAACTATCTCCCGTATCAGGTGATACCGCCTCAGAATATACCTGGATCGCTGATGGGACCTGGGTTCCTTGGCCAAAGCCACCGCTCCATTGTTATCGCAATACAAAGGTATTGGATGCTCAATGGATGGAACCACACCAAGTTCAGTAATGAACTTCTTGATCCAGACAGCTTCTTTAGCAGCATCGTTGGCAGCGATGTATTCAGCCTCCACCGTCGAGTCTGCCACGGTTTCCTGCTTGGAACTCTTCCAGCTAACCGCCCCTCCGTAAAGGGTAAAGACAAAGCCCGACTGCGACTTAGAGTCGTCCTTATCACTCTGGAAGCTCGAATCGGTAAAGGACTCCACTTGGAGCTCTCCGTTACCATACACCAAGAACATATCTCTAGTCCTTCGTAAGTACTTGAGAATGCTCTTCACAGCTGTCCAGTGACTCTCTCCAGGATCAGCTTGATACCTGCTCACTACACTTAGTGAGTATGCTACATCGGGTCTGGTACATAGCATCGCATACATGATAGAGCCTACTGCCGAAGCATAGGGTATCCCTTGCATGCGAGCTCTCTCCAAATCAGTCTTGGGAGACATCTCTTTGGAGAGAGTGACTCCAGAGATCGTGGGCAAGTTCCCACGCTTGGACTCTTCCATACTAAACCTCTTTAGTATGGTGTCAATGTACCTGGATTGGGACAATCCCAAAATCCGTTTGGATCTATCTCTATAGATCCTAATCCCCAATATGCAGGAGGCATCACCAAGATCTTTCATTGAGAATCTTTGTGATAAGAAGAGCTTGACCGATTGCAGCATAGGAATATCATTTCCTATCAAGAGTATGTCGTCCACGTACAATACGAGGAAGACAACCTTAATCTCTGCCACCTTCTTGTAGATACAAGGTTCATCTGGATTTTTGACGAAATCAAACTCTTTGATAACGACATCAAAGCAGATGTTCCAACTCCGCGATGCTTGCTTTAATCCATAAATGGATTTAAGCAGCTTGCACACCTTCCCGCTGCTCCCACTGTCTACGAAGCCCTCTGGCTGAGTCATGTACACGCACTCTTCTAAATCACCATTTAGAAAGGCGGTCTTAACATCCATTTGCCAGATTTCGTAGTCATGAAAGGCAGCAATGGCAAGCATGATCCGGATGGATTTAAGCATAGCCACTGGAGAAAAGGTTTCGTCATAGTCCACACCTGGTCTTTGACGAAAACCCTTTGCTACAAGTCTAGCTTTGAAAGTCTCCACTTTCCCATCTATACCAAGTTTCTTCTTGAAGATCCACTTGCTCCCAATGGGTTTTACCCCTTCAGGAGCAACTTCCAAAGTCCATACTTTGTTGGTGTACATGGATTCCATCTCGGACCGCATAGCATCCAGCCATTTCACTGAGTCCCCACTCGTGATGGCCTGCTCGAAGCTAGTTGGGTCATCATCCTCCATGATGCAATCCTCGCTTCCACCATCAATGAGAAAACCGTAGTATCTCTTAGGTGGACGAGAAACCCTACCAGATCGGCGGAGAGGCTGAGGTTCGTCGGGTACTACCGAATCTTCTGGTTCCACTAAATCTTCAGTTATAGTTTGTGTTTCTGGAACTTCTTCCAGTTCTACCTCAGAGCCACTAATCTCTTTTGCAAGAAATTCTTTTTCTAAAAAGGTGGCATGTTGAGCAATAAACACTTTTTGTTGTTCACTGTGGTAGAAGAGATATCCATTTGAATGTTTAGGATATCCCACAAACTTACATAGAACTGACCGTGCCTCGAGTTTGTCTGGATTTTGCCTTTTGACATAGGCCAGACAACCCCATATCTTAACTCGTTTAAGACATGGTCTCTTCCCACTCCATATCTCATATGGTGTGGTAGGTACAGATTTAGTTGGAACTTGATTCAATAGGTATGCCGCTGTCTCAAGCGCATACCCCCAGAAGGAAATAGGTAACTCAGCTGTACTCATCATAGAGCGCACCATATCTAATAGGGTGCGATTCCTCCGCTCCGATACACCGTTGTGCTGTGGTGTATAAGGAGGAGTAAGCTGAGAGAGAATCCCATTCTCTTTTAGGAAGTCCAGGAATTCATTGCTCAAGTATTCACCTCCTCGATCAGATCGAAGGATTTTAATACTTTTTCCGGTTTGTTTCTCGACTTCTTGTTTATATTCTCTAAATTTCTCAAAAGCTTCAGACTTGTGTCTTATCAAGTACACATGTCCGTATCTTGAGAGATCGTCAGTAAATGTAATGAAGTATGAAGAACCATCCCTGGCATGTGTAGACATGGGACCGCATACATCACTATGTATTAGTCCCAAGAGTTCGGTAACTCATTCTCCGTGTCCCGTAAACGGAGTTTTGTTCATCTTGCCTTTGAGACATGACTGGCAAGTGTCATAGATGAAAATTCGAATGGTTTCAAATACCCATCCTTATGCAACTTAGCCAGTCGTGTCGCATTGATGTGACCCAGTCTACAATGCCACAAGAAGAATTCGTTGAGTTCAGAACTCTTCCTCTTGTGTGTGTTTGTTATGCTCAGAACTGTTGATTGATTTAGAACATAAATGCCATTGCATAACGTGCCTGATCCAACCAACTTTTGGTTATGGAAAATGTTCATAACATTAACCTGTAATACAAAATTATATCCCTCTTTACTTAATAAAGAAACCGATATAATGTTGCATATCAGGTTCGGCATGTAATAGCATTCGTTCAGAACCAATGTATTACCAGTTGGTAATACAAGGTGATATTCCCCGACAGTCTTAGCTGCAACAATTGCACCATTTCCAACTCTAATGTCTTTATCACCTTCTCCAAGTTCTCTTCCTTTTCTAAGCCCATGTAACTGATTACATATATGGGATCCTGACCCGGTATCCAATACCCAGGACGTAGAGCAAATGGAGAAACAGTTCTCAGTAACGAACACACCTGAAGAAAATGCATCAACATGTACTTTCTTTATTCGAGTGGCATGGGAATCCTGGTATTCCCCTATATCCTGTTCATTCCTATAACTCTTATAAGAATGAACGGAACCAACGTTCCCCAGCACAGTATAACATGCGGGTTCGGTCAATACATCCATATTATTATCTTGATTAAGGCATGAAATGGTCGCTACCTGGAGAGAGAGAGAAGAAAACACTTTAGCGTAAGCTCGTGCAAGATCAGATTGGTTATTATCTTATCTAATCAGGATGGCTCCCACTGCTTTTTATCAAATCTTCCTTCAAACCCTAAAAGGAAAGACTAGCCGGGATTAATTACACACTACAAGTTCGCCAATCTTTCAGCCAGGCCAGTGTCGGTACTTTGAGGGAGGTCCCCCGTGCTTTCGCACGAACCTAATTAATGTAAACCTCGTTTTTCCAGAGGCGTAACCTCGTTAACACCTTTCTAGACACCTACTTAATCGGCTAATTGTAATGTGTAAAACTCTCCCAGGAGTAACTCTTACTCGCAGCGGGTATCGGGATCCAACTATCTCATAGAAGGTATGCAATCTCATTGCAAATTTCAACACTTGAAATTCCCGATAATATTTTGCCCCTAGTGTGCCATGACCTTGACAGAGGTCAACAAATCATAGTGCACTAGTCAAGTTCAACCCGTCATTTCTTGATTGAATCAAACCCACTCGCACGACCCTTGACAGAGGTCAACAAGGTCGTACGACTACCCTAATCCAATCACATCACATGCTTTACAGATAATTACTAGTTAGCTACCGCACACTACACCTTGACAGAGGTCAACAAACGCAGCACGAATACTAAATAGTCTTTATCTGAAATGACGGAGGGCTACGGCAGGTTTTTCTGAAAACCTATTGCGTAATGAACTTGATATCGTTGTAGAATCAAATGAAGTTTTGAAATGGAGTGATTTTGAGGCTTTTCCAGTTTCGCTAAAGGGGTCACTCCCGGTGAAGGGATCGTCGGCCCTTTCCTCGTCGAATGAGGTGCGGGATATATCATATATATCACTGTGCAAAGCAGAAACTATAGAAGCAGTCAAAAACAAACCGAGTGTGTAGCATCTGCCAGGTTTTGCTAAAGGAGTCACTCCCGGTGAAGGGATCTCGGTCCTTTCCTCATCGAATAAGGTGCAGGGCATATCACATATACCGCTATGGAAAGCAAGAACTGTAGCTACCTGTTTTATTTTTAAAATTTGATTCTACAACATCTTAGGTTTCTTTTCTTTCATTAATCACATTAATGAAGTCCCATCATTTAAATACCTAAACATCATAGATAAATACGACGTACACTTATGCCATCCGCATTCGCCTCGATGTCCCCTCGTGCACCGTTAGGTTAGGTAACTAACGACAGAGCAGGGCAGGGCTAGTGCGGGTGCAAAACATAAGTAACGTCTATATAATATATCATATATACTATATATAGTATCTATCACAGAACATCACATGATCACATCACAGATATCGCAGCAGAAGAAACATATGAAATATTGGATATACTAGGACGTCCGTGTTTTCAATACGAGCCAGTATAAAACACGGATTCCACGGTCGTGATGAATAGCCAATCCCACACCCCTAGACCCCTACGAGAGCGGCAAGCAACCCTGCCAATTCTAGGGTTAGGAGACCCGGACTCGACTCCTCGAGTTGGTCTCCCACTGGACCCCAGAACCCGGTTACTTGTGCTCCCCTCCTTGGGTCTATCCTAATGCGGAAATGTAAATAATATACAAAAGGTGACAACTTCCGCTACCTGGAAGTGCCCCAAATAAAAGAATATTACATACAAGTTTTTACATGAATGAAAATGAAAAACACTCATCTCACATAAAAACCCCCGGCTATTCAAACACGACGATCCAATATAACATATCCAGCAACACATAACATCACATGTCATCAACGTAAGTAAATATGTCCATCCCAATTGTCGTTGACATATAGCAACGAAACCGGCGATATCACATATTACACTTACGGTCACAGAAAAGAAAGTGTAAAACTACAACAATTGGAATCCGCAACTTCTTTAGACATCGCATGCCTAATCAAATGAAATACTTAGACATCACATGCCTAACAGTTATAAACCCCGCATTTTAGTCTCATTATCGAAAACTCTTTTCAATATCAAGTGAAACTAAACTGCTAGACTTATAACATTCATTCAGTTATCACATAACTGTTTGTGAATTCCAATTATTGTATCACATTCGAGATAAACAGAAAATGTTAAATTTTCCGATCGAACATTCGAACACGCAAGTTTTCTCGATACAGTCCAACACATGAAATAAGTCTAGCAACATTCAGTTCGTGCCTCAGTACCAACGGTCCAGCCGTAGAAGGGTCAAGCCAACGCCTCACATGTGGCACGCCGTACTGCCCCAAACCCGAAGGTTCAAAGGGCAGTTCAAGACGGTCACATAATCGAGTTAAGGTTTGTTGTCTTCTAGAGGGTCCATCGCGTTACTTGCACTACTTAGAACGTCGTTAAACTACTGAAAAATCCAACACTTGGAAATTTCCCGACAGGGGAAAAGTTGGGTATTTATATCCGGTCGAACTTTTTAACATATTCTATAAATTATCCGGAAAAACACAAAGACGAAATTTGATACCCCGATCGAAACACCGAAGCTCTAAAACACCTCAGAAAATCCAACTCTTGAATAATTATTAAAAATACCCATAAAACTCAGCTGCAGAAAAGATGAATTACTGTGCAACACAAATTGGGTAATGTGAACAGTTAGCGGCGGAACCGCGGCAGAAGCCATGCTTCTGCCGCGTTTCCACGGCTGTTTGGAAGCCTCATGATCTCGTGTTTCACCATAATTCTTAGATCTTCCTGCTGAATTTTTTACGCATTTTTAATATTGAAAAATCCCAGATTTTAGAAAATGTACAGAGAGCATGTTTAGTTTAGGGTTTCGGGTTCGTTCGGGCTTCAAATTACGTCTAGACTTCGCCTAAGGCTCTAGCTAGGCTCTGATACCACTGTAGGGTTCCTAGGCACACTATAGAGGTCTCACAAGGCATCGAACATGCCAATTTAAAATTTTACGGTGCCGAGAAACCCTAGACTACGGATCGTTGGCTAGAATTCTAGGCGAAACTATAAACTAGTTAACACTTTAACTAAAAGTTAGATGCTACAACCTTTGTAGATCCGGATATCCACTTCCTTAGCTCCACGTAGTCATCCTCTCGCTGTCCTTTTCGAATCCTAGACTCATTCGTCGGCTTCATCGGGAAAACGAATTGAATAGGTCGTCGGCTTCGTGTCAAAGACGATCTACGTCGAGGTTGCGCAAGTTCAAGCTCCAACTTCACCAAGTTGTGAAACTTGTGAAGAAAACACCCAAAACAACTTGGCAAGAGGTAGAGGGTGAAGAAATAGGAGGTGGGTTCACTTTAGAATTGGATTTCACTCACTTTTTCTCAAGTTGCCATTGATGGCATCTAGTTTTCTCTCTTGAAGAAGAAGGAGAAGATGAAGCTAGAATATGATAAGTGTTGTTAAAAAGAATAATAAAATCAAATACTTATCATGTTCTAACCTAGGTTAAGTGTAGAGAATAAACCAAGGTCACTTGGATGGGTTAGGGTTAAGCATGAAGATAAGGATGGTTACAAAAGTCAAAGCTTCATGAAGCTTCAACTTAAAACAAAAAAAGCCACCATTCTCATCATAATCCTTTTCAAATAAATAAATAAATAAATAAATGAATATGCAAAACCCTAATCAACTCTTAACCATGGTTTAATACTTCACACTTAACCTAATGAGCAAGTATCATCAAACATGATACAAAGATGTGCACAAAAGTATATCACATATACAACATGTACATCAAGTGAGAAAATCCATTTAAAGTGAACCAATACTAGTTAATGCAATGCAATATATCAAATATATAATTATGCATCAAATCATTAAATCAACATTTGAATCAATGATCCGGTCATGTCGCACATAACCGACTAGAATCCAATGTATCGATTTATCGAATCAATGATTCGATAACTAGGTCATATGGAATATAACCAATCGAAACATATATCGCGAGAATGAAATGCGGTAATACATACACGCATTATTCTCGGTCCTGCACATATCTCATATGCGCTCCTATTTCGTTTCGCTTGAACCAGGAAACCTCTGTGTAGGACTCTAAAGACTCGTTAATACGCCGGTAGCAGATGATGATCATATCAAGCACCCACAAGCCGCAAGCGGTCTGCTAAACGTAACGGCCATCCGGGTATCGAGCGATCAGAAGATCGACGAGCTAGCCCGCTCACACTCCTGTGAAACCAACCAGTAACACTTACCGTACAGTCCGGTCTGTTCGTCTGAAACGTCGCATATCAAGTCTAGGGGTGGTATACGTCAGACCCTAATAACCGATAAGTCGTGCCGATGTGAAGCTCATAACGGGTCGAGAAACTACTGGTAACACTTACCAGCAAATCTCTGATCAGCCCTGGCCAGGGACTTCCCTGTTACGGCCAATCATGCACAGCGCAACATCAACCCCCAATACCGGGAGAGACGAAACCCCTCCTATCGCTCATTGCCTCCATGTGACTCGGGACTGTACCCAAAGACCACCGTTTTGCATGCCCTCATGGACGTGGTAAGGTGGAGATCAAAGCACAGTGGGAATCACACAAGACTCTATGACGATCTCGGGTCTACAGACTAACCTGTACAAGTGTCACCTGAGAACTGCCATCTGACGTGAGGTATAATACCATCTGGGAGTTCTCGGCGAGTCCGTCCAGTGTACCCAGTCTCCACTGAGCACCCGTATACCATCTCTGATGTCAAACACCAATGGATGTGGGATCATCCATCGCCCATCTCATGGGTCGAGAAGCGTATACGCTAGTCTACTCTGGTATATCGATGCCCCGTCTCGATACACCCACGACTAGGGACCTTGAAGGATGTACTTATGGACTACCATGTCCCCACTAGTATGATCTGCATCACAGTCCAGGTAGTCAAGTACATATCCTAAGGGCTTTACCAACATGTAACTATAAGACAGTATAAAGAGACTAGTGTACATGTTAAGATAAAGAGTAACCAGATAGCATACTATCATATCGAGCAAGAAAGTCATCTCTATATATGTCCAAGCATCCAATATAATATACATCATCTGTACAATACTGGCCTCTACGGCATACATACAACTAACACTAATACCCAGGACGTGGAGCAAATGGAGAAACAGTTCTCTGTAACGAACACACCCGAAGAAAATGCATCATCATGTACTTTCTTCATTCGGGTGGCATGGGAATCCTGGTATTCCCCTAAGTCCTGATCATTCCTATAACTCTTATAAGAAAGAACGGAACCAACGTTCCCCAGCACAGTATAACATGCAGGTTCGGTCAATACATCCATATTATTATCTTTATTAGGGCATGACATGGTCGCTACCTGGAGAGAGAGAGAAGAAAACACTTTAGCGTATGCTCTTGCAAGATCAGATTGGTTATTATCTTATCTAATCAGGATGGCTCCCACTGGTTTTTATCAAATCTTCCTTCAAACCCTAAAAGGAAAGACTAGCCGGGATTAATTACACACTACAAGTTCGCCAATCTTTCAGCCAGGCCAGTGTCGGTACTTTGAGGGAAGTCCCCCGTGCTTTCGCACGAACCTAATTAATGTAAACCTCGTTTTTCCAGAGGAGTAACCCCGTTGACACCTTTCTAGACACCTACTCGATCAGCTAATTGCAATGTGTAAAACTCTCCCAGGAGTAACTCTTACTCGCAGTGGGTATCAGGATCCAACTATCTCATAGAAGGTATGCAATCTCATTGCAAATTTCAACACTTGAAATTCCCGATAATGCTTTTGCCCCTAGCGTCCTATGACCTTGACAAAGGCCAACAAATCATAGGTTGCTAGTCAAGTTCAACCCGTCATTTCTTGATTGAATCAAACCCACCCGCATGGCCCTTGACAAAGGCCAACAAGGTCGTACGACTACCCTGAAACAATCTGCAACACATGCACAAGCAGATAAGCACTATTCAGCTACCGCACACTACGCCTTGACAAAGGCCAACAAACGCAGCACGAATACTAAACAGTTCTTATCTGAAATGACGGGGGGCTACGATAGGTTTTTCTGAAAACCTATTGCGTAATGAACTTGATATCGTTGTAGAATCAAAATGAAGTTTTGAAATGGAGTGATTTTGAGGCTTTTCTAGTTTTGCTAAAGGAGTCACTCCCGGTGAAGGGATCGTCGGCCCTTTCCTCGTCGAATGAGGTGCGGGATATATCATATATATCACTGTGCAAAGCAGAAACTATAGAAGCAATCAAAAGTCAAACCGAGTGTGTAGCATCTGCCAGTTATTGCTAAAGGAGTCACTCCCAGTGAAGGGATCTCGGTCCTTTCCTCATCGAATAAGGTGCAGGGTATATCATATATACCGCTATGCAAAGCAAGAACTGTAGCTACCTGTTTTGTTTAAAATTTGATTCTACAACATCTTAGGTTTGTTTTCTTTCATTAATCACATTAATGAAGTCCCATCATTTAAATACCTAAACATCACAGATAAATACGACGTACACTTATGCCATCCGCATTCGCCTGGATGTCCTCTCGTGCACCGTTAGGTTAGGTAACTAACGACAGAGCAGGGCAGGGCTAGTGCGGATTCAAAACATAAGTAACGTCTATATAATATATCATATATACTATATACTGTATCTATCATAGAACATCACATGATCACATCATAGATATCGCAGCAGAAGAAACATATGAAACATTGGATATACTCGGACGTCCGTGTTTTCAATACGAGCCAGTATAAAACACGGATTCCACGGTCGTGATGAATAGCCAAACCCACACCCCTAGACCCCTACGAGAGCGGCAAGCAACCCTACCAATTCTAGAGTTAGGAGACCCGGACTCGACTCCTCGAGATGGTCTCCCACTGGACCCTAGAATCCGGTTACTTGTGCTCCCCTCCTTGGGTCTATCCTAATGCGGAAAAGTAAATAATATACAAGAGGTGACAACTTCCGCAACCTGGAAGTGCCCCAATAAAAGAATATTACATACAAGTTTTTACATGAATGAAAATGAAAAACACTCATCTCACATAAAAACCCCCGGCTATTCAAACACGACAATCCAATATAACATATCCAGCAACACATAACATCACATGTCATCAACGTAAGTAAATATGCGAATCCCAATTGTCGTTGACATATAGCAACGAAACCGGCGATATCACATATTACACTTACGGTCACAGAAAAGAAAGTGTAAAACTACAACAGTTGGAATCCGCAATCTCTTTAGACATCACATGCCTGATCAAATGAAATACTTAGACATCACATGCCTAACAATTATAAACCCCGCATTTTAGTCCCATTATCGAAAACTCTTTTCAATATCAAGTGAGACTAAACCGCTAGATTTATAACATTCGTTCAGTTATCTCATAACTGTTTGTGAATTCTAATTATTGTATCCCATTCCGGATAAATAGAAAATATTAAACTTTCCGATCAAACATTCGAACACCCAAGTTTTCCCGAAACCGTTCAACACATGAAATTAGTTCAAAGACATTCACTTCATGCCTCAGTACCAACGGTCCAGCCGTAGAAGGGTCAAGCCAACGCCTCACATGTGGCACGTCGTACTGCCCCAAACCCGAAGGTTCAAAGGGCAGTTCAAGACGGTCACATAATCGAGTTAAGGTTTGCTGTCTTCTAGAGGGACCATCGCGTTACTTGCACTACTCATAACGTCCTTAAACCACAGAAAAATCCAACACTTGGATATTTTCCGGCAGGAGAAAAGTTGGGTATTTATATCCGGTCGAACTTTTTAACATATTCTAAAATTATCCGGAAAACCACACAGACAAAATTTGATAATCCGATCGAATCTACGATTCCCAAAGCAACCCCAGAATACTCAACTCTTGAGTCAAATTAAAAATTCCCAGAAAACTCAGCATCCTTAAATAGGAATTACTGTGCAAAAAGGGGAGGATGACGTCATCATCTAGCCGCGGAACCGCCGCAGAAGCCAGGCTTCTGCCGCGGTTCCGCCGCCGTTTGTACTGTTCATGACTTAAATTTTGCACCGTAATTCTTATAATTCCCTGCTGAATTTTTTAAGCATTTTTAATCTGGAAGAAACCCAGTTTTTGAAAAAAAGTCCAGAGAGCATCTCGGGAATTAGGGTTTCGGTTCGATCGGGTTTCAAACGTCGTCTACACTTCGCCTAAGGCTCTAGCTAAGCTCTGATACCACTGTAGGGTTCCTAGACACGCTAATGAAGTCTCACAAGGCATCAACCATGCCAATTTGAAATTTTATGGGTGCCGAGAAACCCTAATACGGATCGTTAACTAGAATTTTAGGCGAAACGATAAACTAGTTAACATCTTAACTAAAAGAAGAAAGCTACAACCTTTGTAGATCTGGTTATCCACTTCCTTAGCTCCATGTAGTCGTTCCCTCACTGTCCATCTCTAATCCCGAACTCTCTCATCGGCTTCATCGGAGAAATGAGCGGACTAGTCGTCGGCTTCGATGCCGAAGATGATCTACGTCGAGGCTACACTGGATCAAGCTCCGACTTCACCTAGTTGTGAAACTTATGATGAAAACACCCAAAACCACTTGTCAAGAGGTGGAGGATGATGAAATAGGAGGTGGGTTCACTTTAGAATTGGATTTCTCACTTTAGAACTCAAGATGCCATTAACAGAGTCTAGTTTTCTTTCTTGAAGAAGAAGGAGAAGATGAAGATAGAATATGATAAGTCTTTTAAAATGAAAAAGAAAATGAATACTTATCATAATGTAAACCATGGTTAGGTGTAGAGAATTGACTAAGGTTAGATGAATGGTTAGGGTTAAGCATGAAGACAAAATGGTCACTTTGGTCAAAGCTTCATGAAGCTTCAACAAGCTTCAAGAATGAAAGCAACCCTTTTGTTTTCTTTTGCCATTTCTTTTTAATCCAAATTAAAAAGAAAGATAAAAGAATGAATAAATAAAAACCCTCACCATTTATTTAACCAAGGTTTAATTCTTTACACTTAACCAAATGACCAAGTATCATCAAACATGATACAAACATGTGCATAAAAGTATATCACATATACAACTTGCACATCAAGTGAGAAAATCCATTTAAAGTGAACCAATACTAGTTAATGCAAAGTAATATATCAAATATATAATTATACATTAAATCATTAAATCAACACTTGATTTAATGATCCGGTCATATCGCATACAACCGACTAGTATCCTATGTATCGGCTTATCGAATCAATCCTTGATTCGATATCTAGGTTATATCGAATATAACCAATCGATACTTTCATCGCGAGAATGGAATACGGTATCACATACACGCATTATTCTCGGTCCTGCACATATCTGATATGCGCTCCTATTTTGTTTCGCTTGAGCCAGGAAACCTCTGTGTAGGACTCTAAAGACTCGTCAACACGCCGGCAGCAGATGATGATCATATCAAGCACCCACAAGCCGCAAGCGGTCTGCTAAATGTAACGGCCATCTGGGTATTGAGCGATCAGAAGATCGACGAGCTAGCCCGCTCACACTCCTTTGAATCCAACCAGTAACACTTACCGTACAGTCCGGTCTGTTCGTCTGATATGTCGCATATCAAGTCTAGGGGTGGTAAACGTCAGACCCCAATAACCGATAAGTCGTGCCGATGTGAGGCTCATAACGGGTCGAGAAACTACTGGTAACACTTACCAGCAAATCTCTGATCAGCCCTGGCCAGGGACTTCCCTGTTACGGCCAATCGAGCACAGCGCAACATCAACCCCCAATACCGGGAGAGACGAAACCCCTCCTATCGCTCATTGCCTCCATATGACTCGGGACTGTACCCAAAGACCACCGTTTTGCATGCCCTCATGGACGTGGTAAGGTGGAGATCAAAGCACAGTGGGAATCACACAAGACTCTATGACGATCTCAGGTCTACAGACTAACCTGCACAAGTGTCACCTGAGAACTGCCATCTGACGTGAGGTATAATACCATCCGGGAGTTCTCGGCGAGTCCGTCCAGTGTACCCAGTCTCCACTGAGCACCCGTATACCATCTCTGATGTCAAACACCAATGGATATGGGATCATCCATCGCCCATCTAATGGGTCGAGAAGCGTATACGCTAGTCTACACTGGTATATCGATGCCCCGTCTCGATACACCCACGACTAGGGACCTTGAAGGATGTACCTATGGACTACCATGTCCCCACTAGTATGATCTGCATCATAGTCCAGGTAGTCAAGTACACATCCTAAGGGCTTTACCAACATGTAACTATAAGACAGTTTAAAGAGACAAGTGTACATGTTAAGATAAAGAGTAACCAGATAGCATACTATTATATCGAGCAAGAAAGTCATCTCTATATATGTCCAAGAATCCAATATAATATACATCATCTGTACAATACTGGCCTCTAGGGCATACATACAACTAACAAGAAAAAGGAGTGGCTTAAGCTCCGCATCTTTTGAAACTTGCTTTTTCATAAAAAGGAGCCGAGTGGATTTCAAATCCGATTCTACAACATCTTTAGGTTTCTTTTCTTTTACATTAATCTCATTAATGTATTCCCATCATTTTAGTCCTAAGCCATTACAGAAAGAAACGAAAAACAGTATTACATATCACATATATAACAATATTACATTCGTCTCAGATATTAAGCAATCACATCACAGAATAATCAGCAGCAGAAACATATATATGAAAGTATAGGATATAATAGGAACTCCGTATTTTATATATAGCCTATGATAGAAAATACGGATTCCATGGTCGTGATGAATAGCAAAGCCCACACCCTTAGACCCCTACGAGAGCGGTAAGTGACCCTTCCAATTCTGGAGTTTAGGAGACCCAGTCTCGACTCCTCGAGATGGCCTCCCACTGAACTCCAGAACCCGGTCACTCGTGCTCCCCTCCTTGAATCTATCCTAATGCGGCAAAGTAAAATATACATCAATGGAGACATCATTCTCAACCCGGATGTGCCCCAATAAAAGAATAATATATATAATTAATTTTACATGAATGAAAAGATAAACTCTCATCTCAAATAAAACCCCCGGCATTCAATCACGACGATCCAATACATCATATCACATTCAACAATTGAAAAACATAGACGACGTTAAAATATATCAATCAACACATCAACATACCCACTGTTGTAATAGATCTCAACACTTGAACCTGCATAAAAATTCCCAGAGAGCATATATAGTACCTACGGATCAACGCAAGAACGCACGGTCCAAGCCTCACCAACGGCGCCGCGGAACCGCCGCAAATACCCCTATTTGGCCGCGGTTCCGCGGTCGTTGTGTCGAGTTAGGCGCTCGTTTTTCTTTAGGATCCACAGAAAACCCTGCTCTATTTTCTGAATATTTTTAATTACAAAATTTCCAACTTTTGAAAAAATTTCTAGTGAGCATGCAAAAATATCATTTTTCATGTTCGATTGAGTTTTTAAACGTCGTCCGGTTTACCCTAAAGCTCTAGCTAGGCTCTGATACCATGTTGGTGTGTAGTAGTGCCTCTAGTTGGGTTACAACATTATAAAGTAGTGAACTTTCAAATTCTAGAGGGCTATTACAAACGAACTACGAATCGTAACTAGAGATTAGGGTAATATCAACATAATAAGAAGTCTAAGCTAAAGGAAAAGGAAATACAACCTTTGTAGCCAACTCCTTCCGTCTTTAGGGCTCCTACGGCTTTGTTCAAAGCTTGGATCAACTCCGCTTGAGGTCCTTCGTCATCTACGATGATCCACCCGGTGATTTCTAGGTCAAGCTCTTAGCTTCACAAAATGAAGCAAACACTCTACACTAAAGGGCTAGGGTAGTGTAGAATGGTTGTGTGGTTTGTAAACTCATTTAAAAAAAACCCTTTCTATTTAGTTCCTTACTCTTTTAACAAACTCAAGTGAACTAGAGAGAGGAGGAAGATGAAGATGGAAAAAGCTTTTGTGAATATTGTAGTCGATGTACAACACCCCACGACTTGTGGGGAGGCGGAAAAATGAAAAACGATCCTGTTCTTTGCATAAACATCGACTAACCGAGAATCTTTGCTCAACGATAACTAACAAAAACATAGAAGTTGTTAACTACTATGAGAAGTGATTATACCTAATGAACCATGTCCTTCTCCTTTTCGTTATCCACCTCCTCCTCGGCCTTCTCCACGTAATAGATGATCCACCCGAGAGCTTTACTCCAAGCTTCACCTCTAACTTGAGGTAACTAGGTTTCTTAAAGTGCTAATCTAAGCAACCTAGGTGATATAGAGTTGGGTTATGGATTAATTAGTCTATTCTAATCATTGGTCTCAACACATGAGTGGTAGGATTAGGGTTTGAAGAGAGAGTGAGCTTGAGGAGAGAGAATGTGAGCATGAGAATGAGAAGAGATAATGATCTCATTTGAATATATATGAAGCATTATGTTTTATCAAATAAATAAATAAATGATTTAACAACCATGCTTCATTTAATTCATATGAGTGATTCATCTATATGAGTCATTAACCATTTATGATGCATTAATGACAAGGATGAATCACACAAATGAGTCACTAATCTCATTTAATGCTTATGCCACCTAAACCCCCAAGTCACCATCCTTCTAGAAGCTTCTCGTGAAATTACGAGAACGCCCCTCCTATCCGTGAAAACACGAAAAAACTTTAGACTGTATAAATCTAATAACCCGATACTAGAAACTGGATTAAAACCAAAGCCGGCTAGTAAAAACCGTCTGAATATCGTACGTGTGTAAACACACGTATGCGTCCGAACCCTTGTCGTAAAAACCATACGACCTCTATATCATTTCTCCTGGAGCAGGGAAACTCTCTGTGTGGGACTCTAAATACTCGACTACTACGCTGGCAGTAGGTTTAACCATAGACCGCAAGCGGCACTAGCTGTACGTAACGGTCCCCAGGTAGATGTCGATAAGAAGGCCGATGAGGAAACCCATCCGAACTCCTACTGAGCCTGATGTGACAAACTCCGTACAGTCCGGTCTGTTCGTCTAAGACTATCGCATATCGGCCCTAGGGGCGGCAAGCGTCAGTCCCCTAATAGCGGTATAAGTCATGTCGGAGTGAAGCCCATTACACCTTGAGAAACTACTGGAACCTACCAGTAAATCTCGCTTGCCCTGGCCAGGGACTTTGCATAATGGCTCTCTGACACAGCGCGATATCAACTCCTAATACCGGGAGAACGAATCTTGTCTAACCGCCAGTGCCTCCAAGTGCTCGGGACTGCACCCAACTGCTACCTGTTTGCACGACTCCTTTGAGCCGTGGTAAGGTAGCAATCTAAGAATAGTGGGACACACTCGAGGCGAAGTAGCAGTGTCAAGTCTGCGGACTATGCTGTACTCATCTCACCTGGGAACTGTTAACTAACAACGGGTATAATACCAACCAACAGTTCCCTGCGAGTCCTGTCCGGTGTACCCGTAACCCAACGAGCACCTGTATACTATCTCCAGTACGACGTACTGACGGTTGTGGGACAGACCATCTCCCCAACTGGGAAGAGAAGCGTACACACTAGTCTACTCCGGAGTATCGATGCCCTGTTTCGATAAACCTACGACTAGGGACCTGAGAAAGGATGTGCTTATAGACTACCCAGCCCCACTAGTGTAACTGCCATCACAACGCTGGTAGTCAAGCAAGATCCTAAGAGCTCTATCAATACGTATACTCACATATTAAGATAGATAAAATCAAGTAGCATACTACCATGTTTAGCAAGACTGTTATATAACTGTGAATATACCAAGCTTCCATTAAGTAATATACAAGCTAGTATGATACAATAATGCCCCTAGGGCATATACACTAACAATCTCCCACTTTGCACTAGGGCCATGTACTGGCATATCGAACACCGATGATCTCGAGTAGCCTCTCGAACTGAATCTGAGGTAGGGCCTTCGTGAATGGATCAGCAATGTTCTCTTCAGTAGCAACTCTCCAGACCTCGATCTCCCGACGATCAATGATCTCCCTGATCAGGTGATACCGCCTTAAGATGTGTCTGGACTTCTGATGGGACATTGGTTCCTTCGCTAAAGCTATAGCTCCGTTGTTGTCACAATACAGAGGTATTGGATCAACTTTCGTAGGAACCACCTGAAGTTCTGTTAGGAACTTCTTCATCCAGACCGCTTCTTTGCGGCATCGTAAGCAGCAATATACTCCGCTTCCATCGTCGAGTCAGCAACGGTGTCCTGCTTGGAACTCTTCCAGCACACCGCCCGTCCGTTGAGGGTAAAGACATAACCAGACATGGACTTGGAATCGTCCTTATCACTCTGGAAGCCGGAATCAGCAAAGGCCTCCATCTTGAGGTCTTTTCCGCCGTAAACCAATAACATCTCCTTAATCCTTCTCAGGTATTTGAGAATGTTCTTTACTGCTATCCAGTGATTCACCCCTGGGTCTGACTGATACCGGCTTACCACGCTGAATGCGTAAGCTACATCTGGTCTGGTGCACAACATCGCATACATTATAGAGCCTACCGCAGAAGCGTAGGGTATAATAGACATGCGATCCCTTTCCAAATCAATCTTGGGAGACATCTTTTTGGATAGGGTGATTCCGTGACAAGCCGGTAGATTACCGCGCTTAGAATCTTCCATACTGAATCTTTTCAGTATAGTGTTGATATACCTGGACTACGAAAGTCCCAACATCCTCTTGGATCTATCACGATAGATCCGGATCCCCAGAATGTAAGAGGCATCACCCAGGTCTTTCATGGAGAACCTGTGTGACAAGAATCCCTTGACAGATTGTAGCATAGGAATGTCATTTCCTATCAATAAAATGTCATCCACGTACAAGACGAGGAACACAACACTTCGAGCTACAACTTTACTATATATACATGGTTGTTCATCTGGATTTTTGATAAAGTCATATTCTTTGACTGTTTCATCAAAACAGATGTTCCAACTCAGCGATGCCTGCTTTAGTCCATAAATGGATTTAAGCAACTTGCATACTTTCCCGCTGCTCCCATTCTGATTGAAACCTTCTGGCTGATCCATATAGATGCACTCTTCTAAATTACCATTCAGAAAAGCCGTCTTTACGTCCATCTGCCAGATTTCATAATCATGGAAGGCAGCAATAGCAAGAAGGACCCGAATGGATTTGAGCATAGCCACTGGAGAAAAAGTTTCGTCATAGTCCAAACCAGGTCTTTGACGAAAACCCTTTGCAACAAGTCTAGCCTTATAGGTTTCCACCTGTCCATCTACACCAATCTTTTTCTTGAAGATCCATTTGCATCCTATGGGATTTACCCCATCTGGAGCAAAATCCAAAGTCCATACTTTTGTTGGTGTACATGGACTCCATTTCGGTCCACATTTCATCTAGCCATCGTACCGAGTCGCCGCTCTGGATGGCCTGCTGGAAGCTAGTAGGTTCATCATCATCTATGACGCAATCCTCTCTATCGCCATCTATAAGAAAACCGCAGTATCTCTTAGGCGGATGAGACGGCCTACTACTCCTGCGGAGGGGTGCGGGAATGTCATGTTCTTCTTGAATTACTGGTTCTACCAAACATTCAGTAGTAGTTTGTGGTTCTGGAATTTCTTCCAGTTCTATTTCGCTCCCACTTATTTCCTTTTCTAAAAACTGATATTCTAGAAAATGGGCATTAGGAGAAACAAAAACCTTTTGTTCCTCTGCGTAATAGAATAGATACCCCTTGGAGTTCTTTGGATATCCCACAAACTTACACTGTACTGAGCGTGCCTCGAGCTTGTCCACATGCTGCTTTTTAACAAAAGCTGGACATCCCCATATCTTTAGATACTGAAGATAGGGTTTCTTCCCACTCCACATCTGATATGGCGTGGTAGGCACAGTCTTGGTAGGAACTCTGTTCAAAAGATATACCGCTGATTCTAGCGCATAACCCCAGAAAGATCACGGTAACTCAGCATTACTCATCATGGAACGTACCATATCCAATAGGGTTCGATTCCGTCTCTCCGATACACCGTTATGCAGTGGAGTGTATGGAGGAGTAAGCTGAGAGAGAATTCCTTTCTCTTTTAGGTAACCTAGGAACTCGGCACTTAAGCATTCACCACCTCGATCAGATCTCAGTGTCTTGATACTTTTGCCGGTTTGGTTTTCTACTTCATTCTTATACTCTTGGAATTTCTCAAAAGCCTCAGATTTATGTTTCATCAGATAAATGAATCCGTACCTTGAGTAATCATCCGTAAAAGTAATGAAATAGGAAAAACCACCTATTGCATGTGTAGACATTGGACCACATACATCGCTGTGTATGAGTCCTAAGAGCTCGCTCGCTCTTACTCCATGTCCAGTGAATGGAGTCTTTGTCATCTTTCTTTTGAGACATGATTGACAAGTGGCATAAGTTTGATATTCGAACGAGTCCAAATATCCTTCTTTATGTAACTTAGTTAACCTTGTCTCATTGATGTGACCTAGTGTACAATGCCATAAGAAAGCCTTATTTAAATCTGGAGACTTTCTTTTTAGTGTGTTCTGGACATTGAAAATCTGGAGTTGGTTTAAGACATATATACCGTTATCCAGTGTACCGGACCCAATCAAACTATGATTAAGGTGGATGTTAACAACATCGCTTACAAACGTGAAATCATAACCTTTATTTGATAACAAGGAAACTGATATGATATTACACGTTAAACTAGGTACACAAAAACAGTTAGGTAAAACCAAAATATGTCCACTCGTCAATCCCAGGTGATAATCCCCTACGGACACAGCTCCCACGCTAGCTCCATTAGCAACCATCAGGGTCATATCACCATCCTTCAGCACTCTACGGTTTCTCAGTGCCTGCAATGAATTGCATATATGAGATCCTGATCCGGTATCCAATACCCAGGAAGTAGAGTTGATTGACAGACAATTCTCAATTACAAACACACCTGAAGTCGAAGCCACAGCTTGCTTCGGTCCCTGGTTCTTGGCGTTCCACGCCTTGCAATCTTTCTTCCAGTGCCCTTTCCTATGACAATGGAAGCACTCATCTTGGGCCACTACTGGTACCGCAAACTTTTTCTTTCCCTTCGCTCCCACCTTACTAACACCTCCTCTAGGTTTGGTGGCGGCCTTCTTCTTCCTTCTTTTGGCCCTAGCCTTGGACCCGGAAGAAGAAGCACCGCTAACAAACATAGCGGGTTTTTCCCTTGCCTTCTGCAAGGTGCCCTCTGCACTCCTCAACATGTTAAGGAGTTCTGAAAGTTCAACTTCTTTTCTTTGAATGTTGAAGTTCAGAATAAACTGGGCGTAGGTGGAAGGGAGGGACTGGAGAATAAGGTCTGTATAGATCTCATTATCCAAAGTCGTCCCAAGGTCTGCGAGCTCTTCAATATAGCCAATCATCTTTAGGACATGTTCTCCTACTGATGATCCGACGGCCAACCTCGCCTGAAATAGCTTCTTTGAGGTCTCGTATCTTGCCATACGAGATTGCTCTCCATACAGATCTTTTGTATGGAGAAATATGGATTCGAGATCCATATCCTCGTGCCTCCTCTGATGTTCATTGTTCATCGAGGCAAGCACGATGCACTTGGCCTTCACGCAATCTATCTCCCAGGTTTTGCGGATTTCCTTATCCACATTATTGGATTTGGGACCTGGGACTTCAGGTGCCTTAGTGGTGAGGACATACCCCAACTTGTCATAGGTCAAAGCCATTTTGACATTCCGCAGCCAATCTTTATAGTTTGGCCCTGTCAGTATATTTTTCTCTAAAAGTAACTTAAGTCCAGTCATTTTCAGGGTCGCTGCAAGTAGGAGAGAGAGAAGAAACACTTTAGCATGATGCTCTTGCAAGTTTAGAGTGGTTTTTAATTTATCTAAACTGGATGGCTCCCACTGTTTCTCGAATCCTTTTTCAAACTATAAAAGAAGAATTAGCCAGGACTATTCTCACTGTACAATACTTGCTTAACCGTTCAGCCAGGCCGGTGTCGGTACTTCAAGGGAGGTTTTCCAACGCTTTCGTGAAGTTCCTTAATTAAATAACCTCATTTCTCTGGGGGCGTAGCCCCGCTGACACCTACTTGGTTTATAGCATTGATCGTTAAGTGACGAATCTCCTGATGAGTAGCATAACTGGAATATTGCCAGGAGTGAATCATCATTTGCCGTGAAAGTACCTGTGATTTGATACAGATTTAGGCATTAGCATTGCTACCACTGAGACATTGCCAGGAGCGAATCATCATTTGCCTCTGTCGATGTCGAACAAAGGTGGCTTAGCAAACAGGGTTAGGATCCTGTCGACTAAGGCTTTTGACTTCATGAGTCGTAAGGGTCTCATAAAGATGTTTCTCCCTACAAGTCATGACGATCTCATAGGTGCAATTTCTCCTTAGGAATCGTGAGGATTCTTAAGTGTGTGTTCTCTTATAAGTCGTAAGGATCTCATAAGAGCATTTTCTCCTTGCAAGTCGAGAGGACCTATAAGTGTTGTTCACCAAATAAGGGGATTTCACGCCATTGGCGGAACTTGGTGGGAGGGACGTTTATTTATGCCCGTGGATTGTATACAAGGGTCAATACTGAACCGTTTGTAGGATAGTCTGGGAAATGAGATGGCTTAAGAACAGGTTCAGATCCCTGTAGCTTAAGGCTTTTGAATCTTACGAGCCCTGAAGGTCTCATAAGAGGGTTCTCTTTACGAGTCGTGGGGATCTCGTAAGTGTAATTTCTCCTTAGGAATCGTAGGGATCCCTAAGTGTGTCGCTCCTTTGTGAGTCGTAAAGATATCACATAGGTAGTTTTCTCCTTACAATGTCGAGAGGACCTTGCAAGTGTCTTTTAACGAGATTGCGCCCTTTCGGGTTTTCACAAACTCGCCGGTAGCCCAGCTGTTATTACTCACGGAGCCCTTTCAGGTTTTCATCCATGCCTATCTTTCTTATGGACGTACCTTCTGTAAGTCCATGTCACGCACCCCACGATCTTGCGGGGAGGCGGAATATATGAAAAACGATTATCAAAGCTTCGTAATAAGGACTTGAGCGTATGAATCGTATCTAAACCGTTACTAACTAACTACGAGAGGTTTAACTACTCGAATTCGAAGTTATACCTCACGTTACTTGTCCTTCGGGTCTTCATCGCCGTCCTCCACTCCTCGTAGGCTCCTTGGAACATCGGCACCTCAACGGCCTCCTCAAGTCAAAGACGATCCACCCGAGAGCTCCTACTCCAAGCTTGATCTCTAACTTGAGATAACTAGATTGCTCAAAGTGCTAATCTAAGCTACCTAGGGGATATAGAGTTGGATTAGGGATGTATTAGTCTAGCTAACCCTTGATCTCAACACATGAGAGGTTAGGGTTAGGGTTTCAAGAATGAGAGAGCTTGAGGAGAGAGAAAGTGATGATAAGAATGATATTGAATAATGAGCTCATTTTAATATAACAACCATAACAATTTATCAAATAAATAATTTAAATGATTAATCATCATGGTGATGCATTCACCTTGTGTGATTCATCATATGACTCATTAGCTAATTAATGCATCATTTAATTCCATGGATGAATCACACAAATGAGTCATTAAGCAATAAATGCTTATGCCACCTTAACCCCCAAGTCACCATGCTTCTAGAAGCTTCCCGAAAAATTACGAGAACGCCCCTCCAATCCGTGAAAACACGGAAAAACATTAAACTGTATAAATCCAATAACCCGATACTAGAATCTGGCTTAAACCAAATCCGGCTAGTAAAAACTGTCCGAACGTCGTACGTGTGTTTAAACGCGTATGCGTCCAAACCCTTGTCATAAAACCATACGACCACTATATCGTTTCGCCTGGAGCAGGGAAACTCTCTGTGTGGAACTCTAAAGACTCGACACTACGCTGGAAGTGGGTTTAACCACAGACCGCAAGCGGCACTAGCTGTACGTAACGGTCCCAAAGTAGATGTCGATAAGAAGGCCGATGAGGAAACCCATCCGAACTCCTACTGAAACTGTCCGTGACAATATCCGCGCAGTCCGGTCTGTTCATCTAAGAGTATCGCATGTATGGTCTAGGGAGGTGGTAAACGTCAGACCCCTAATAACCGTACAAGTCGTGCCGGTATGGCTCAAAAACCATGCGAGAATCTACTGATCAATCCATCAGTAATTCTCAATCAGCCCTGGCCAGGGACTTATGGTAATGACCAACCAATCACAGTGCGATATCAACTCCCTATACCGGGAGAGACGAATCCTTAACAGTCGCTCATTCCCTCCATGTGGCTCGGGACTGTGCCCAACTAAAACCTGTTGCACGACTCCTTTGAGCCGTGGTAGGGTAGTAATTGTTAGTTATATGTATGCCCTAGAGGCCATTACTGTACATAGGATGTATATTGTAGTGGATGCTGGGACATATATAGGGAGGACTTTCTTGCTCGACATGATAGTATGCTATCTGGTTGAACTTTACCTTAACGTGTATACTGATTGTCTCTCTGTTACATGTTGGTAAAGCCCTTAGGATGTGTGCTTGACTACCTGGACTATGATGCGGATCATACTAGTGGGGACATGGTAGTCCATAAGTACATCCTTCAAAGTCCCTAGTCGAGGGTGTATCGAGACGGGGCATCGATATACCAGAGTAGACTAGCGTGTACCTTCTCGACCCATACAGATGGGCAATGGATGATCCCATATCCATTGGTGTTTGACATCAGAGATGATATACGGGTGCTCAGTAGAGACTGGGTACACTGGACGGACTCGCCGAGAACTCCCAGATGGTATTATACCTCACGTCAGATGGCAGTTCTCTGGTGACACTGGTACAGAGTAGTCTGTTGACCCGAGATCGTCATAGAGTCTTGTGTGGTTCCCACTGTGCTTTGATTTCCATCTTACCACGTCCAAGAGGGCGTGCAAAACGGTGGTTTTTGGGTACAGTCCCGAGTCACATGGAGGCAATGAGCGATAGGTGGGGATTCGTCTCTCCCGGTATAGGGGGTTGATGTTGCGCTGTGTTCGATTGGCTATAACAGGAAATCCCTGGCCAGGGTTGCTGAGATTTACTGGTAAGTGTTACCAGTAGTTTCTCGAATTGTTATAGACCTCATATCGACACGACTTATCGAGCGATTGGGGTCTGACGTTTACCACCCCTAGGCGAGATATGCGACATATCAGACGATCAGACCGGACTGTACGGTAGTGTTACTGGTTGGATTCACTGGAGTGTGAGCGGGCTTGCTCGTCGATCTTCTGATCGCTCAATACCCGGGTGGCCGTTACGTTTAGCAGACCGCTTGCGGCTTGTGGGTGTTTGATATGATCATCACCTGCTGCCGGCGTATTGACGAGTCTTTAGAGTCCTACACAGAGGTTTCCTGGCTCAAGCGAAACGAAATAGGAGCGCATATGAGATATGTGCGGGACCGAGAATAATGCGTGTATGTGATACCGTGTTTCATTCTCGCGATGAATGTATCGATTGGTTGTATGCGATATAACCTAGTTATCGAATCAAGGATTGATTCGATAAGCCGATACATTGTATACTAGTCGGTTGTGTGCGACATGACCGGATCGTTAAATCAAGTGTTGATTTAATGATTTAATGCCTAATTATATATTTGATATATTACTTTGCACTAACTAGTATTGGTTCACTTTAAACGGATTTTCTCACTTGGTTTGTGCACATTGTATATGTGATATACTTTTGTACACTTGATTGTATCATGTTTGATGATACATGTTTACTTGTGTTTGTGTGAATATTGAACCATGGTTATATGAATGGCTAGGGTTATGATTATTTATTCATTCATTTATTTATATATTCATTTTGGAAATTATTTAAGGATGGTGGCTTATTTTGTTTTATGTTGAAGCTTCTTGAAACTTTGATCAAGTCAACCATTCTTATCTCATCCTTAACCCTAACCATTCTAACTAACCTTGGTTTAATATCTACACTTGACCATGGTTTGCTTATGATAAGAATTGATTTTCTTTTCTATTTTATTATTCTTATCATAACAATTATCATCTTCTTCTTCTTCTTCACTTCATGAAGAAGCTTACTTCATCAATGGTGATTGATGAAAACAAGTGAGAAATCCAATTCTAAAGTCTACCCACTTCCTATTTCTTCATCCTCTACCTCTTGCCAAGTAGTAGAGTGTGTTTTCTTCACAAGTTTCTTGACTTGGTGAAGTGAGAGCTTGATCTAGCGATGCTTCGACGTAGATCATCTTCGGCATGGACATCGACGACCTAGCTTACCCATTCTCCGACGAAGCCGACGCTAGAGCCCAGGAACTCATTTGGACAGCGAGGGGACTTCGTTGCGGGGCTATAGAGGTGGAGCACCGAATCTACAAAGGTTGTATTTCCGTATTCTTTATAGTTAAGTTGTTAACTAGTTTCTAGTTTCGCCTAAACTTTAGCCAACGATCCGTATTAGGGTTTCTAGGCACCGTTTAAATTTGAAATTGGCATGGTTGATGCCTTGTGAGACCTCATTAGGGTGCCTAGGAACCCTACAGTGGTATCAGAGCCTAGCTAGAGCCTTAGGCGAAGTCTAGACGGAATTTGAAGTCCGAACGAACCCGAAACCCAATTCTGATTATGCTCTCTGTACTTTTTTGAAAACAGTGAGTTTTTCTATATTAAAAATTGCTAAAAAATTCAGCAGGGAAATATATGAGTTACGGCGCAAAACTGGACCCATGATTCATCCAACAGAGCGCGGAACCGCGGCAGAAGCCCAGCTTCTGCGGCGGTTCCGCGGCTAGGTGGTGACGTCAGCCCACTTTGTTTGCACAGTAATTCCTGATAAATTATGCTGAGTTTTCTGGAAATTTTTAAAATTTATTCAAGAGTTGAATTTTCTGCTGTGTTTTTGGGGATTCGGTGTTTCGATCGGAGTATCAAATTTTGTCTGTGTGGCTTTCCGGATAAATTTTAGAATATGTTAAAAAGTTCGACCGGATATAAATACCCAATTTTTCCCCTGTCGGGAAATTTCCAAGTGTTGGATTTTTCCGTAGTTTAACGACGTTCTAAGTAGTGCGAGTAACTCGATGGACCCTCTAGAAGACAACAAACCTTAACTCGATTATGTGACCGTCTTGAACTGCCCTTTGAACCTTCGGGTTTGGGGCAGTACGGCGTGCCACATGTGAGGCGTTGGCTTGACCCTTTTACGGCTGGACCGTCGGTACTGAGGCACGAACTGAATGTTGTTAGACTTATTTCATGTGTTGAACTGTATTGGGAAAACTTGGGTGTTCGAATGTTCAATCGGAAAGTTTAACATTTTCTAATTATCTGGAATGGGATACAATAATTGGAATTCACAAGAAGTTATGAGATAACTGAATGAATGTTATAAACATAGCAATTTAGTCTCACTTGATCGGTTGCCACGGAATTTTGATGTGATCAAAAGTCCATCGCAATCACGTAGCGTACGCGGATACTCACCGGGTAAACTTAATAGACAGCCTCACTCCATAGCCCCGACCAAGTGACTGTAGGAGAACCCCGTCGCCGAAAGCATCCGTTCGGGTGCTCGCGGTAGCGGTGTTCCGCCTTGGTGCACTTCGTCGACGGTAACGGGGGTGCGGCCGTCTACTGAAGTTTGCGACGAGCATTCGATCAGGATGTCGGGAATCTTGTTGAATTGCCCGACTTGATATTGAAAAGTGTTTTCGATTTTGAGACTAAAATACGGGGTTTATAATTGTTAGGCATGCGATGTCTAAGGAATTCATTTGATTAGGCATGCGATGTCTATGCAGGTTGCGGATTCCAACTGTTGTAGTTTTACACTTTCTTTTCTGTGACCGTAAGTGTAATATGTGATATCGCCGGTTTCGTTGCTATATGTCAACGACAATTGGGATGCACATATTTACTTACGTTGATGACATGTGATGTTATGTGTTGCTGGATATGTTATATTGGATCGTCGTGTTTGAATAGCCGGGGGTTTTTATGTGAGATGAGTGTTTTTCTTTTTCATTCATGTAAAAACTTGTATGTAATATTCTTTTATTTGGGGCGCTTCCAGGTTGCGGAAGTTGTCACTGTTTGTATATTATTTACTTTTCCGCACTAGGATAGACCCAAGGAGGGGAGCACAAGTAACCGGGTTCTGGAGTCCAGTGGGAGACCAACTCGAGGAGTCGAGTCCGGGTCTCCTAACTCTAGAATTGGTAGGGTTGCTTGCCGCTCTCGTAGGGGTCTAGGGGTGTGGGTTTGGCTATTCATCACGACCGTGGAATCCGTGTTTTATACTGGCTCGAATTGAAAACACGGACGTCCTAGTATATCTAATATTTCATATGTTTCTTCTGCTGCGATATCTGTGATGTGATCATGTGATGTTCTATGATAGATACAGTATATAGTATATATGATATATTATATAGACGTTACTTATGTTTTACACCCGCGCTAGCCCTGCCCCGCTCTGCCGTTAGTTACCTAACCTAACGGTGCACGAGGGGACATCGAGGCGAATGCGGATGGCATAAGTGTACGTCGTATTTATCTGTGATGTTTAGGTACATAATTGATGGGACTTCATTAATGTGATTAATGAAAATAAAAGAAACCTAAGATGTTGTAGAATCGAATTTCAAAATAAAACAGGTAGCTACAGTTCTTGCTTTGCACAGAGGTATATGTGATATATCCTGCACCTTATTCGATGAGGAAAGAACCGAGATCCCTTCACCGGGAGTGACTCCTTTAGCAATAACTGGCAGATGCTACAAACTCGGTTTGTCTTTTGATTGCTTTTAAGAGTTTTTGCTTTGCACAGCTATATATATGATATATCCCGCACCTCATTTGACGAGGAAAGGACCGACGATCCCTTCACCGGGAGTGACTCCTTTAGCAAAACTAGAAAAGCCTCAAAAGCACTCCATTTCAAAATTCATTCGATCCTACAACGATATCAAGTTCATTACGCAATAGGTTTTCAGAAAAACCTGTCGTAGCCCTCCGACATTTCAGATAAGTTGTATATAGTATTCGTGCTGCATTTGTTGGCTTTCGTCAAGGTGCAGTGTGCGGTAGCTATATGCTGCTTATCTGCCAGCATACGATGCGATTGGATTAGGGTAGTCGTGCGACTTTGTTGGCTTTCGTCAAGGGTCGTGCGGGTGGGTTTAATTCAATCAAGAAATGTACGGGTTGAACTTGACTAGCGGGCTATGGTTTGTTGGCTTTCGTCAAGGTCATAGCACGTTAGGGGCAAAAGATTATCGGGAATTTCAAGTGTTGAAATTTGCAATGAGATTGCATACCTTCTATGAGATAGTTGGATCCCGATACCCGCTGCGAGTAAGAGTTACTCCTGGGAGAGTTTTATACATTACAATTAGCCGATCAAGTAGGTGTCTAGAAAGGTGTCAACGGGGTTACGCCTCTGGGAAAACGAGGTTTACATTAATTAGGTTCGTGCGAAAGCACGGGGGACCTCCCTCAAAGTACCGACACTGGCCTGGCTGAAAGATTGGCGAACTTGTAGTGTATAATTAGTCCCGGCTAGTCTTTCCTTTTAGGGTTTGAAGGAAGATTTGATAAAAAGCAGTGGGAGCCATCCTGATTAGATAAAAATAATAACCAATCTATTCTTGCAAGAGCGCACGCTGGGTGTTTTCTTCTCTCTCTCTCCTGGTAGCGACCATATCACGCCTTAATCAAGATAATAATACGGAATATTGACCGAACCCGCTTGTTATACTGAGCTGGGGAACGTTGGTCTCGCTCCAACTTATAATTGTTATAAGACAGAGCAGGAAATAGGGGATTACCAGAATTCCCGTGCCGCCCAAACGAAGAGAGTGCATGCTGATGCATCATCTTCGGGTGTGTTCATTACAAAGAACTGTTTCTCTGTATTCTCTACGTCCTGGGTATATAATACCAGATCAGGATCCCGGATATGTAATCTGTTACATAGGGCTACAGAAAGGTAGAGAACTGAGAACGGGTGATAAGTTTCATGAGGCAGAAAACGGGGCAAGTGTTGCAGCCAAGTCTGTTGGTCACTGTCACCCTGTATTACCAATACATTGATTCTGAACGAATGTTGTTAGATACCGAACCTGATATACAAAATCATATCAGTCTCTTTATTAGTAAAGAAATGATAAAATTTTGTATTGTTGGATAATGTTTTGAACATTTCCTATATCAAAAGTTGATCGGTTCAGGCACGTTATCTAAAAGCATTGCTGTTCTAAATCAAACTACAGTTCTTAGTATACAGAACACACACAATAGGAAGAGTTCAGAACTGAACGAGTTCTTCTTGAGGCATTGTAGACTAGGTCAGATCAATGTGACCCGACTAGCTAGAGTTACATATAGATGCATATTTAAATCAGTTTGAATTTACATCTTGTGAAACTCGCCAGTCATGTCACAAAGATAAGATGACCATAGCTCCGTTTAATGGAAACAGAGAAAGAGTTAGTGAACTCTTGGGATGATACATGTTGATGTATGTAGGTCCCCAGTCTACACTTGCCAAGACTGGTTCTTTATACTTCATTATATTCTCTGATAATCTCTCAAGATTCAGTCATATGTTCCTGTTGAAACATGAGTCCGAACCTTTTGAGATATTCACAGAATATAAGCGAGAAGTAGAGAACCAAAATACGGGTATAAGTATTATGTCCTTTGATGAGATCAAGGAGGAGAATACTTGTGCACGGAATTCCTGGACTATTCTAAAGGAGAATGAGATTCTCTCTCGGCATTACTCCTCCGAATACACCATAGCACGATGGTATATCGGGGCGGAGCAATCACACCCTATGTGATAAGGTGTGCTCTATGATGAGTACTACTGAGTTACCTTTTTCCTTTTTGGGAGTTATGCACTTGAGAAGCTGCATACCTATTGAATAGGGTTCCAATCAAATCAATGCCTACCACTTCATATGTGATATGGAAAGGGAAGAGCCCATATCTTAAGTTAGTTAAGATTTGGGGTTGTCCGGCCTATGTCTAAAAGCAAAATCCGGACAAACTCGAGGCAAGGTTAGTTATGTAGAACTGGAAAGGTTCCAGCTATGCAAACTACAGAAGATGTTTTGATAGAACCAAAGGATTCAATAGTTACCAACGAACCTCGGCCTCTCCGCCGATCTAGTAGGGTTCCTCACCCACCTGAGAGATACTTCGGTTTCTCTATGACAGTGGGAGCGAGGATTGCATCATGAGATGATGACCCAACTAGTTTCGAGCAGGCCATCGAGAGTGAAAGACTCTGTAAGAATGGCTGGATGCTTAGTGATCTGAGATGGAATCCTTATACACCAACAAAGTATGGACTTTGGTTGCTATATCTGAAGGGTTAAATCCCCATCAGGAGAAAGTATATCTTGAGAAGATTACTTGGTGTAGATGGAAAGGTTGAGACTTTCAAAGCTAGACTTGTTAAAGGTTTTCGTCATCGACCAGGCGTGGATAATGATAAAACCTTTTCAAGTAGCTATGCTTAAGTCCATCCAGATCCTACTTGCCACGGCTACATACCAGGACTACGATATCTGGCGGTTGGGTGCCATGACTGCTTTTCTAAAAAGATGTTTTGGAAGAGAGCGTCTATAAGTACACAGCCAGAGGGCTTCGTAGACAGTGGGAGCAGCGGAAACGTGTGCAAGATGCTTTATAGGATAAAGCAGGCATCGCGGAGTTGGAACATCTATTTTGATGGATTAATCAAAGAAGTTGACATCATCAAAATAGTAGATGAACCTTGTATAAACAAAAAGGTAGTAGGGAGTATGGTGATGATCCTCGTAGAGTACGTGGATGACATACTCTTGATAGGAAAAGAGTTTCCTATGCTACGCTCGATCAATGTCCGCTTATCACAATGATTCTCCATACAGGATCAAAGTGATACCTCCTAAATCATGGGTTTTGGATCTATGGGATAGATCTAATTGGATGTTAGGATTCTCACTAGTTGCAGTGAGATGGTATCAGTTGATCCTAAGGAAAATCACTGGAAGGGTTCCAGGGTGATAAAGACGACTGAATGTCAGTCGCAGGCATTGTCTTTACCCTCAGTAATGGGACGGTATGTTGGAAGAGTTCCAAGCTAAATACCGTGACATACTAGACGATAAAGGATGGATACATCGCTACTTAAGATGCTACCAAAGAGGCAGTCTGGGTGTATATTAGTTCATAAGATGAACTTTGTTCCTCCCATTGTGTGACAATGGAGTTGTGGCTTATGCCAAGGAACGCCGGTCCCATCAGTGATCCAGACATATTCTAAGGCAGTATTACCTGATCATGGAGATGGTTGATCTCCAGGGGATCGAGGTTTGGAGAGTAGACTCAGAGGACAACACAGCGGATCCACTCACAAAGGCCTGTTCTCAGAGAGAGATTTTTTTGGGATGGTTGAGTATGAGATACTACAACCACTGCTATCAGATGGCCCTAGTGCAAGTGGGAGATTGTTAGTTATATGTATGCCCTAGAGGCCATTACTGTACATAGGATGTATATTGTAGTGGATGCTGGGACATATATAGGGAGGACTTTCTTGCTCGACATGATAGTATGCTATCTGGTTGAACTTTACCTTAACGTGTATACTGATTGTCTCTCTGTTACATGTTGGTAAAGCCCTTAGGATGTGTGCTTGACTACCTGGACTATGATGCGGATCATACTAGTGGGGACATGGTAGTCCATAAGTACATCCTTCAAAGTCCCTAGTCGAGGGTGTATCGAGACGGGGCATCGATATACCAGAGTAGACTAGCGTGTACCTTCTCGACCCATACAGATGGGCGATGGATGATCCCATATCCATTGGTGTTTGACATCAGAGATGATATACGGGTGCTCAGTAGAGACTGGGTACACTGGACGGACTCGCCGAGAACTCCCAGATGGTATTATACCTCACGTCAGATGGCAGTTCTCTGGTGACACTGGTAGAGAGTAGTCTGTTGACCCGAGATCGTCATAGAGTCTTGTGTGGTTCCCACTGTGCTTTGATTTCCATCTTACCACGTCCAAGAGGGCGTGCAAAACGGTGGTTTTTGGGTACAGTCCCGAGTCACATGGAGGCAATGAGCGATAGGAGGGGATTCGTCTCTCCCGGTATAGGGGGTTGATGTTGCGCTGTGTTCGATTGGCTATAACAGGAAATCCCTGGCCAGGGTTGCTGAGATTTACTGGTAAGTGTTACCAGTAGTTTCTCGAATTGTTATAGACTTCATATCGACACGACTTATCGAGCTATTGGGGTCTGACGTTTACCATCCCTAGGCGAGATATGCGACATATCAGACGATCAGACCGGACTGTACGGTAGTGTTACTGGTTGGATTCACTGGAGTGTGAGCGGGCTTGCTCGTCGATCTTCTGATCGCTCAATACCCGGGTGGCCGTTACGTTTAGCAGACCGCTTGCGGCTTGTGGGTGTTTGATATGATCATCACCTGCTGCCGGCGTATTGACGAGTCTTTAGAGTCCTACACAGAGGTTTCCTGGCTCAAGCGAAACGAAATAGGAGCGCATATGAGATATGTGCGGGACCGAGAATAATGAGTGTATGTGATACCGTGTTTCATTCTCGCGATGAATGTATCGATTGGTTGTATGCGATATAACCTAGTTATCGAATCAAGGATTGATTCGATAAACCGATACATTGTATACTAGTCGGTTGTGTGCGACATGACCGGATCGTTAAATCAAGTGTTGATTTAATGATTTAATGCATAATTATATATTTGATATATTACTTTGCACTAACTAGTATTGGTTCACTTTAAACGGATTTTCTCACTTGGTTTGTGCACATTGTATATGTGATATACTTTTGTACACTTGATTGTATCATGTTTGATGATACATGTTTACTTGTGTTTGTGTGAATATTGAACCATGGTTATATGAATGGCTAGGGTTATGATTATTTATTCATTCATTTATTTATATATTCATTTTGGAAATTATTTAAGGATGGTGGCTTATTTTGTTTTATGTTGAAGCTTCTTGAAACTTTGATCAAGTCAACCATTCTTATCTCATCCTTAACCCTAACCATTCTAACTAACCTTGGTTTAATCTCTACACTTGACCATAGTTTGCTTATGATAAGAATTGATTTTCTTTTCTATTTTATTATTCTTATCATAACAATTATCATCTTCTTCTTCTTCTTCACTTCATGAAGAAGCTTACTTCATCAATGGTGATTGATGAAAACAAGTGAGAAATCCAATTCTAAAGTCTACCCACTTCCTATTTCTTTATCCTCTACCTCTTGCCAAGTAGTAGAGTGTGTTTTCTTCACAAGTTTCTTGACTTGGTGAAGTGAGAGCTTGATCTAGCGATGCTTCGACGTAGATCATCTTCGGCATGGACATCGACGACCTAGCTTACCTATTCTCCGACGAAGCCGACGCTAGAGCCCGGGAACTCATTTGGACAGCGAGGGGACTTCGTTGCGGGGCTATGGAGGTGGAGCACCGGATCTACAAAGGTTGTATTTCCGTATTCTTTATAGTTAAGTTGTTAACTAGTTTCTAGTTTCGCCTAAACTTTAGCCAACGATCCGTATTAGGGTTTCTCGGCACCGTTTAAATTTGAAATTGGCATGGTTGATGCCTTGTGAGACCTCATTAGGATGCCTAGGAACCCTACAGTAATCAAAGCACAGTGGAAACTCACACGAGACAAATGACGATCTTAAGTCAACAAACTATCTGCACACATATCACTTAAGAACTGCTATCTGACGTTAGGTATAATACCATCCAGTCAGTTCTCTTGCGAGTCCTGTCCGGTGTACCCGTAACACAACGAGCACATGTATACTATCTCTAGTAAGACGTACTGATGGCTGTGGGACAGACCATCTTCCTAGCTGGGATGAGAAGCGTATACATTAGTCTACTCTGGAGTATCGATGCCCTGTCTCGATAATCCTACGACTAAGGACAAGTATAGGATGTTGCTTATAGACTACCCAGCCCCCACTAGTGTGACTGCCATCACAACGCTGGTAATCAAGAAAAGATCCTATGGGCTCTACTAATATGTATAAGTGATACGTTACAAGAAACATATTAAAGTAGAAAAAACCAAGTAGCATACTACCATGTTTAGCAAGACTGTTATATACAACTGTGAATATCTTAAGCTTCCATTATGTAATATACAACCTAATATGATACAATAATGGCCCCTAGAGCATATACACTAACAATCTCCCACTTGCACTAGGGCCATGACCTGGCATATCGTAGACCTATCATCTCGAATAGCCTCTCGAACTTCGTCTGAGGAATGGCCTTTGTGAATGGATCAGCAATGTTATTCTCCGTCTCTACTCTTTTCACCTCGATCTCCCGGCGATCTACGATCTTCCTGATCAGGTGATGCCGCCTTAAGATGCGTCTGGACTTCTGATGGGACCTGGGTTCCTTTGCTAAAGCTATAGTGCCGTTGTTATCACAATACAGAGGTATTGGATCAACACTGGTAGGAACCACCTGAAGTTCTGTGAGGAACTTCTTCATCCAGACAGCTTCTTTTGCGGCATCGCAAGCAGCTATGTACTCCGCTTCCATTGTTGAGTCAGCAACAGTCTCCTGCTTGGAACTCTTCCAACAGACCGCCCCTCCATTGAGGGTAAAGACATAACCCGACATGGATTTGGAGTCATCCTTGTCACTCTGGAAGCCGGAGTTAGCAAAGGCCTCAATCTGGAGGTCTTTTCCGCCATACATCAAGAACATCTCCTTAGTCCTCCTCAGGTACTTGAGAATGTTCTTTACGGCTATCCAGTGCTTCTCCCCTGGGTTTGCCTAATACCGGCTTACAACGCTCAATGCGTATGCTACATCTGGTCTAGTACATAACATCGCATACATTATAGAGCCTACTGCTGAAGCGTAGGGTATAATCGACATGCGATCCCTTTCCAAATCAGTCTTGGGAGACATCTCTTTGGAGAGGGTGATTCCGTGACAAGCTGGTAGGTTACCGCGCTTAGAATCATCCATACTGAATCTTTTCAATATGGTGTCTATGTACGTGGACTGCGAAAGTCCCAACATCCTTTTTGATCTATCACGATAGATCTGGATCCCCAGAATGTAGGTGGCATCACCTAGGTCTTTCATGGAGAATTTCTGTGACAAGAATCTTTTGACTGACTGTAACATAGGAATATCATTTCCTATTAGGAGAATGTCATCCACGTACAAGACGAGGAAAACTACAGCTCTCCCTACAATCTTTCTGTATATGCATGGTTCATCTGGATTTTTGATACTGTCAAATTCTTTGACAGTATCATCAAAACAGATGTTCCAACTCCGTGATGCTTGCTTTAGTCCATAAATGGACTTAAGCAACTTGCATACTTTATCGCTGCTCCCACTCTGAATGAATCCCTCTGGCTGATCCATATAGACGCTCTCTTCCAAATTACCATTTAGAAAGGCCGTCTTTACGTCCATCTGCCAGATTTCATAATCGTGGAAGGCAGCAATAGCAATAAGGACCCGAATGGATTTAAGCATAGCCACTGGAGAAAAGGTTTCGTCATAGTCCAAACCAGGTCTTTGACGGAAACCCTTTGCAACAAGTCTAGCCTTATAGGTTTCAACCTGTCCATCTACACCAATCTTCTTTCTGAAGATCCATTTGCATCCTACAGGTTTTACCCCATCTAGAGCAAGGTCCAAAGTCCATACTTTGTTAGTGTACATGGACTCCATTTCGGTCCGCATTGCATCCAGCCATTTTACTGAGTCACCGCTCTGAATGGCTTGCTGGAAGCTAGTAAGCTCATCATAGTCAATAGTGCAATCCTCTCTATCCCCGTCTATGAGAAAACCGTAGTATCTCTCGGGAGGATGAGACTTCCTACTACTTCTGCGGAGTGGCGTCGGGATGTCCCTTTCTTCTGAAACCTCTGGTTCTACCATACTTTCAGTAGTAGTTTGTGGTTCTGGAATTTCTTCTAGTTCTATTCCGCTCCCACTTGTTTCCTTTTCTAAAAACTGATATTCTAGAAAATGGGCATTACGAGAAACAAAAACCTTTTGTTCCTCTGCGTAATAGAATAGATACCCCTTGGAATTCTTTGGATATCCCACAAACTTACACTGTACTGAGCGTGCCTCGAGCTTGTCCATATGCTGCTTTTTTACAAAAGCTGGACATCCCCATGTCTTAAAATGTTTTAGACAGGGTTTCTTCCCACTCCACATCTGATATGGTGTGGTAGGCACAGTCTTGGTGGGAACCTGGTTCAAAAGATATGCAGCTGATTCTAGTGCATATCCCCAGAATGATCGTGGTAACTCAGCGTTACTCATCATGGAACGAACTACATCCAATAGGGTTCGATTCCTCCTTTCCGATACACCGTTGTGTTGTGGTGTGTATGGAGGAGTAAGCTGAGAGAGAATTCCATTCTGTTTTAAGTAACCCAGGAACTCGGCACTTAAGTATTCACCACCTCGATCAGATCTCAGTGTCTTTATACTCTTGCCTGTTTGTTTTTCCACTTCATTCTTGTATTCTTGGAATTTCTCAAAGGCCTCGGATTTATGCTTCATTAAGAAGACATATCCATACCTAGAGAAATCATCTGTAAAAGTAATGAAGGAGGAATAACCACCTCGTGCATGTGTAGACATTGGACCGCACACGTCACTGTGTACGAGTCCCAAGAGCTCGCTTGCTCTTACTTCGTGTCCAGTGAACGGGGTCTTTGTCATCTTTCCTTTGAGACAAGATTCACAAATAGTATAAGATTGATATTCGAACGGATTCAAATATCCTTTTCTATGTAACTTAGTCAACCTTCTGTCATTGATGTGACCTAGTCTACAATGCCATAAGAAAGCCTGATTTATTTCTGGTGACTTTCTTTTAAGTGTTTTCTGGACATTGAAAACCTGAGCTTGACTCAATACGTATATACCGTTATCTAATGTACCGGACCCAATCAGAACTTGATTTAGGTGGATGTGAACTACATCACTTACGAATGTAAAATCATATCCTTCTCTTGAAAGTGAGGATACTGATATGATATTACAAGTCATACTTGGTACATACAGACAGTTACGTAGAATCAATATCTGCCCACTTGTCAAACCTAGGCGATATTCTCCCACTGATTCAGCGTTCACAGTCATTCCGTTTGTAACTTTGAGTGACCAATCACCTATCTTTATAACTCTATGGTTTCTCAAAGCATGTAATGAATTACAGATATGAGATCCTGCTCCGGTATCTAGTACCCAGGAAGTAGAGTTAATTGACAAACAGTTCTCAATTACAAATACACTTGAGGCCGAATCCACAACATGCTTCGTATCCTGGCTACTGGCTTCTAAAGCCCTGCAATCATTCTGCCAATGCCTAATCCCATAACAATAGGAGCGTCCCTCTTTTACTACATTCAGTCCCGAAACTTTTGCCCTTCTCTTTCCTTCTACTTCCCTGGTTTCCTTCAGGGTAGAAGGCAGAGACTGTAGAATCAAGTCAGTATCTGACCTGTTTCCCAACGTGGTCTCCAGGTCCTTGAGCTCATCAATATAGCTAGTCATTGTAAGGACGTTGTCCCCTACAGATGACCCGACAGCCAACCTTGCTTGAATTAATTCATTCGAGGTCTCATATCTTGTGATATGAGATTGCCCTCCATATAAATCTTTGTTATGGAGAAAGATGAAAACTAAGTCCATCTTCTCGTGCTGCTTCTGGTATACACCATCAACTGAAGCCAACACGAGGCACTTGGCTTTTGCTTTATCTTTTTCCCTTGTCTGATGGATATCCATATCCGCGACGGTGGAAACTGGACCTGGGACGGCGGGATCTTGAGTAGTAATAGGGTGGTCCAGCTTGTCATAGGCAATGGACATCTGGATAGACCTTTGCCAGTCATATAAGTCAAATTCAGTCAATTTGTTATCTAGATGTAACCTAGTCGTGGTCACAAGGTCGCTGCAATTAAGAGAGAGAGAAGAAAACACTTTTAGCATGATGCTCTTGCAAGTTTAGAGTGGTTTTTAATTTATCTAAACAGGATGGCTCCCACTGTTTCTCAAATCCTTCCTCAAACCATAAAAGAAGAATTAGCCAGGACTATTCTCACCGTACAATACTTGCTTAACCGTTCAGCCAGGCCAGTGTCGATACTTCGAGGGAGGTTTTCCAACGCTTTCGCGAAGTTCCTTAATTAAAGAACCTCTTTTCTCTGGGGGCGTAACCCCGCTGACACCTTTCTAGGCACCTACTTGGTTTATAGCATTGATCGTTAAGTGACGAATCTCCTGATAAGTAGTATATACTCACAGTAGGATCGGGATCCAAAATATCATCGTATGATAATGTTGAAGGAATCCTACCAACATTCATCAAACTTCAAAATGGTATGCCTCTCTCTGCAAATTTCAGTTTCTTTAGAAATTCCCGATGTGGATTTTTGCCCCATGCTCTTATGACCTTGACTAAGGGCCAAAATGTCATAAGTCACATGTCAAGTTCTACCCGTCATTATCCAGGTTAATTTGAACCCACCCGTATATACTCTTGACTAAGGGCCAAGAAAAGTAATACAACTGTCCCAAACCAACGCATCTATCTATGCAACAAATGAATACCCCAGCAGCTACCAAACACTATGTATTGACTAAGGGCCAAAATACATAGCTTGAATACTACTGAATACCCAAATGAAATGATGGAGGGCTAAGAATGGTTTTGGAAAAACCGTGAACGTAGTGAACTTGATATAATCGAAGGAACCTGATACTTTTTTAAAGGAGTGGTTAAAGCTCCGCAATTAAAAATTCTGATCTTTTAAAATAACCGAGTGGTTTCTTTTAAATTTATTCTAATGATTTTAACTTTGGTTTAATTTCTTTGCATTATAATAATGCGTCCCATCATTTATCCTATCACAGCAGAAAACAACGAAAATACAACGTCATCTTATGCCATCCGCATTAGCCATGGGGCCCCGTCATCACCCGTTAGGTTACTTAACTAATGACAGAGCGGGGGTGGGCTAGCGCGGGTGTAAAACATAAGTGACGTCTAAATAGCTATCATATATAGATATTGTACATTCGTCAAACGCAATAATAGGTATTCCAGATCACTGATGAACTTTATTGGATATACTGGCAATCCGTGTTTGCTTTGAGCCTGCAACAAAAGACGGATTACACAGTTGTGATGAATAGCCATTACCCCACCCTAGACCCCTACGGGTACGGCAAACTACCCGCTAAGTACCCGAAGTGAAGCGGTCTCCCTCAACAACGTGAGTAGGCCACTAAACACTTCAAAGTACCCGGTAGTTTGTGCACCCACCATGGGTCTATCCTAGGAGCAAAAACAGTAAAAATGAAATAATACAACGGTGGCTACAACCGCAACCTGGATGCGCCCCGCAAATTAATATTACAACATATTACAATTACATCAAATGAATGAATATAAAACACATCTCAAACCCCGGCTAATCATCACAACATTCTAATCAAGTCCATATACAAAAACAGTAAACATTACAGAAATGTGCAACCCCCTGCCAATCGACATACTAGCAGTTAGGGGAGATTTACGAACACATTAAACATTACAGATAAAAAACCGATTAGCAATTAATTTAGAATATCTGTCACGACCCGAGAATTTCGACTCGTGACCGGCACTTAACCACGCAACGTCTATAGGCGTAACGCGGCTAAGTAAGCCGAACCCAGAAATCAAAACCAATAAATAAAGAGTGATTATAACATTTTTGAAAAAAACAGACATACATATCTGAGAAACTTCCATTTATTTAGTAGAAATTCTTTTTAGTTCAAGAGTTATAATTTTTATAATTTTGGCAACATTTCATTTTTTTTAAACATTTGTTCCGCAAGTCGGGTAAAAGCAAAGTGTAGCAGAAATAACAAGTGAAACGAATAAAGCATCCCAATATGATATACGACGCTGTAGCGAAGAATACATGATAAAGCAAGGACAATATCACAAAGATAAGACTGCATAAAATAAAGTCGGCTCACATGCGAGCTCGACACCCGAGTATAAAATCATACACACCGTCCTCACAACTGTCTCTAAGTCAATACAGAAAGGTAGATGGAGAATACTAGATACATCAATATACAACTGAAGGATAACAGATACCGTACAAAACCCACCTAACAACAAAAAGCAAACTCGCCTCAGCAATGGTATCTGTGCCAAAAGATGCGGTAAACAGCCAGCCGTGACTACTCCCAAGGGCAACCTGCAAATACTGTGGCACAACGGGGGTGAGTTGCCAACTCGTGAATAGAGATAACATATAAAGGTGATCGCGAGCATGCACATATAGAGCGGCTCTACTAATGCCAGCAGATAATGTCAATGCATGACAAACAGTGGATGCAATAGTAATGCAAGAGCTCTATCAGGTAAATGCTACAGGATGAGGTATATAGTAATCAATACTGAGCATGGGATAAATAACATCTACATGGATATGTCAACATGGAAAACAATAATCGGTGCCTCAGGCTGCACCCAAATCCCAAATACACTCAGGCGCCGGCACACCCATCGGCCCTCAAATCCTGTATATCTCTGAGAAATCACGAGTGCCCTACATCGGCACCCAAAATATCATAAAATACTCGTGTCCAGCATCGACACTCAAATCCTCGTATATCGGGCTCCGTCAGTCCGGATCGGCCCACGGGGTCCGTCTGCGGTATCGGCCCTTGGCCCCGGCAGTACGGATCATCCCGCATCCATCTCTCGACTCTGGTCAGTATCCTCCGGACAACTGCCAGGTCCAACCAATCACCGGTAGGTACTCGCCCGCCTCCAGGCTCAATCGGCAAAACCCATCGATCATCTCGCCGAGGGGAACCATACCGGGCCCACCACGAACCCGCAAACGGAACATCCACTCCTCGAATCGGGTTTCAAGCACACGTCTCAGCACCGAGAAAACGCATGGTGGACACACCAAAATATCATATCACGAGGTACCGGGTTTTTCAAAATAGTGCATCTTTTCTTAAATACTTCCACGGTCCTCAAAACCAGAAATCGCATGAAATCCAACACCAATAAGTAAATCCAATGCGAGGTACAATGTAAATCAATCCATGGTATGAGCATAAGGGGAAAACCGCTTTTTAAAAATAGTTTCCGTTTTTAAAGATGTCATGCGGCTCCCAATTTCCAGGAAATCACCACCAATCATATGTAAGATAAACTACAGCAATATAATCATGGCAGCTCTACAGTGAGTGTGGCATGGCAATTACTAACGGTGTGTGTATAGCATGCAGGTAGTGCCCGTGCAACATAGACCGTTAGTAATAGTGCGATGTTCTATCAGTTCTAAGCATATATATATATATATATATATATATATATATATATATATGTAGCAGGGAATGCAATATGCGATGACAGTCTATGGGGTACATGCAACATATAATAATAAAGTCCTATCAGCCCTGACGCATAACGCCATGCGGGCGATATCCCCGTAGATGTGAAATCTACTCACTGTGTCTCGCGCTAGGTGTATCCAACAACTTGCTTGCCCTTCTTCGCAGCATCCGTCTCACTGGCCTGCGAACCTAGAATCACATAACAGATATCACACATAAACTCAATTTCACAGAAACGCGACATTACGGTCCAACTAGAAACCCGTGTCGCAAACCAATCGCGCGTGTGCGCGATACGCTAAAACGTGTGATCACGCGCCTGAAACTACCCCGACGCGTCGCGATACGCAGAAACCCCAAACCTACTCACGTAACACGCGTGTCGCGAAGGTTTAGAAAAACGGCAAAACAGGTATTTGGTCCCAGATTTTACTACAGAACTAAACTTACAAAAATATATATATATCACAGCACCCTACACACTAGCAGACACCTACAGGACCAAACCCTAACCCAAACCCTACCCATCTGGCCGCAATTGGCGGCCAGAAAGAAGAAATTGGCGGCCAAAGGGGTGAATTAGGGGGTCGGATTAAATCTATGGTATCAACACATTTCCACTACACTGCAGTATCCTCAATTTCATTCAGAACTCATCGGGTCAAAAGCAGTTCCAGAAAACCTCAATTTTGCACAAATACGATAAATTGCATCAATTTGGAAAACTGGTGGTATTTTAGTGCAATCGGGGTTAAACTAGGTTAATATGGTCTCCATAACCCACCAACAACCTACTGAAACTAAATCACACCACAATAGCACAAAGTTCCCACTAAACACCTCATATCGCACTAAATCACACTAAAAACCACTAACCGATGCAAAACTACACTAATCAAGCAAACTAGGGAATAAGTTTAGGATGTATACCTCATACTTAACCCTAGGGAGCTAAAGGAAGATGAAGAGGTGAAGGGGAGAAGCTGCAGTTGCTGCTGCTGAATTGCTTGCTGCTGCTGCTGCTGAATACCTGCTGCTGCTGCTGCTGTGCTTCAGTTGCTGTTGCTGCTGCTTGGTTCTGGAGCTGAGAGGTATGTGGGTGTGTTGTGTGAGTGTATGGGTGTGAGGTTGAGAGAAAGAAACAAAGAATGAGAGGGAAAAATCATCACTCCAAATGTCAACCCCTCACTCTTTCTCTCTTCATTAATGGCAAGCATGGGCTAAGCCATGATGCCCACTCCCTCTCTCTCACAAGTCAACACTCAAAGACTAATTCAAATTAAAGTAATTACTACCTACTAATTAAACCCACTTAAAAACCCATAAGACTTAATCCCATGGTTAATAATCATGGTAATAACTCATTTTAAAAAAAAAAACCTACTTTACATGCACATGTGTGTGCAAGCCTAGGAAAATTTTGGAAAAATATTTATTAAATTAGGAAAAATATTTAAAACACAATTTGGTAAACATTTTGTTAAAAATCCAATATTTAAATATAATTATTCACTAAACATATCCTAAGGTGTTACAATCTCTCCCCCTTAAAGAAATTCGTCCCCGAATTTCAAAAATCCAACTACACGTACCTTCAAAAAGATGGGGATACATCTTCATCATCTCGCTTTCGGTCTCCCAAGTGACCTCCTCACGGTTCTGGCCACGCCAAAGTACCTTAACTGATGGAATGTCCTTTGTGTAGGGTTCCTAGGCACACTAAGGAGGTCTCACAAGGCATCAACCATGCCAATTTCAAATTTTACGGGTGCCGAGAAACCCTAATACGGATCGTTAACTAGATATATAGGCGACAAATGAAACTAGTTAACAACTTAACTACAAGAACGGAAATACAACCTTTGTAGATCCGGTCCTCCACCTCCATAGCTCCGCAATGAAGTCTCCTCGCTGTCCAAATCGAATCCCGGGCTCTAGCGTCGGTTTCATCGGAGAAATGGGCGGGCTAGGTCATCGACTACGATGCCGAAGATGATCTACGTCGAGGCATCACAAGATCAAGCTCCCACTTCACCAAGTCATGAAACTTGTGAATAAAACACCCTATACTACTTGGCAAGAGGTAGAGGATGAAGAAATAGGAAGTGGGTTCACTTTAGAATTGGATTTCTCACTCTTTTTCACAAGTTGCCATTGATGGAGGCAAGCTTGCTTCAATGTTGAAGATGAAGAAGAAGAAGAAAGAATATCATAAGTCTTATCCAAAATGAATAATAAAATGAATACTTATCATATCCTAACCTTGGTTAGGTATAGAGAATAGACCATGGTAAGGTTTAATGGTTTAGGGTTAAGCATGAGACAAAATGGTCATGTAGTCAAAGCTTCATGAAGTTTCAACTACAAACAAAGAAAGCCACCATTTTCCTCATTTATCCTTTTCTTTTGCAAAAATAAACAAAATGGATAAATAAATGAATAAATGAATAAGTAAATGAAGCAAAAGAAACCCTAACCATTGACCAACCATGGTTTAAACTATACACCAAACAATCATGTATCATCAAACATGATACAATCAAATGCATAAAAGTATAACATATATACAATGTGCACTTCAAGTGAGAAAATCCTTTTTAAGTGAACCTATATTAGTTAATGTAAAGTGATATATCAAATATATAATTATACATTAAATCATTAAATCAACACTTGATTTAACGACCCGGTCATATCGCATATAACCGACTAATATTAATATTAACAACTTATCGAATCAACACTTGATCCGATAACCCGGCTATAACGCATATAACCGATCAATGTTACAAATCGCGAGAATCGAATACAGTATCACATACTGGTATTATTCTCGGTCCCGCACATATCTCATATGCGCTCCTATTTCGTTTCGCTTGAGCCAGGAAACCTCTATGTAGGACTCTAAAGACTCGTCAATACGCCGGCAGCAGATGATGATCATATCAAGCACCCACAAGCCGCAAGCGGTCTGCTAAACATAACGGCCACCCGGGTATTGAGCGATCAGATGATCGACGAGCAAGCCCGCTCACACTCCTGTGAATCCAACCAGTAACACTTACCGTACAGTCCGGTCTCGTCGTCTGATATGTCGCATATCTCGCCTAGGGGTGGTAAACGTCAGACCCCAATAGCTCGATAAGTCGTGTCGATATGAGGTCTATAACAGTTCGAGAAACTACTGGTAACACTTACCAGTAAATCTCAGCAACCCTGGCCAGGGATTTCCGGTTATAGCCAATCGAACACAGCGCAACATCAACTCCCTATACCGGGAGAGACGAATCCCCTCCTATCGCTCATTGCCTCCATGTGATTTGGGACTGTACCCAAAAACCACCGTTTTGCACGCCCTCTTGGACGTGGTAAGGTGGAAATCAAAGCACAGTGGGAACCACATAAGACTCTATGACGATCTCGGGTCAACAGACTACTCTGTACCAGTATCACCAGAGAACTGCCATCTGACGTAAGGTATAATACCATCTGGGAGTTCTCGGCGAGTCCGTCCAGTGTACCCAGTCTCTACTGAGGACCCGTATATCATCTCTGATGTCAAACACCAATGGATATGGGATTATCCATCTCCTATCTGTATGGGTCGAGAAGGTATACGCTAGTCTACTCTGGTATATCGATGCCCCGTCTCGATACACCCACGACTAGGGACCTTGAAGGATGTACTTATGGACTACCATGTCCCCACTAGTATGATCTGCATCATAGTCCAGGTAGTCAAGTACACATCCTAAGGGCTTTACCAACATGTAACAGAGAGACAATCAGTATACACGTTAAGGTAAAGAGCAACCAGATAGCATACTATCATGTCGAGCAAGAAAGTCCTCCCTATATATGTCCAAGCATCCACTACAATATACATCCTATGTATAGTAATGGCCTCTAGGGCATACATATAACTAACAATCTCCCACTTGCACTAGGGCCATCTGATAGCAGTGGTTGTAGTATCTCATACTCAACCATCCCATAAAAGTCTCTCTCTGGGAAAAGGCCTTTGTGAGTGGATCCGTCGTGTTATCTTCTGAGTCTACTCTCCTAACCTCGATCTCCTTGGAGATCAACCATCTCCATGATCAGGTGATACTGCCTTAGAATATGTCTGGATCACTGATGGGACGGACGTTCCTTGGCATAAGCCACAACTCCATTGTCACACAATGGGAGGAACTAAGTTCATCTCATGAACCAATATACACCCAGACAGCCACTTTGGTAGCATCTTAAGTAGCGATGTATCCAGCCTTTATCGTCTAGTATGCCACGGTATCTAGCTTGGAACTCTTCCAACATACCGTCCCTTTACTGAGGGTAAAGACAATGCCTGTGACTGACTTTCAGTCGTCCTTATCACTCTGGAACCCTTCCAGTGATTCTCCCCAGGATCGGTTGATACCTTCTCACTACAACTAGTGAGAATCCTAACATCCAATTAGATCTATCTCATAGATCCAAAACCAGGATTTAGGAGGTATCACTTTGATCCTATTATGGAGAATTCTTGTGATAACCGGAGATTGACCGAGCGTAGCATAGGAAACTCCTTCCCTATCAAGAGCATGTCATCCACGTACTCTACGAGGATCGTGACTATACTCCCTACTACCTTTTTGTTTATACAAGGTTCATCTACCATTTTGATGATGTCAAACTCTTTGACTAAGACATCAAAACAGATGTTCCAACTCCGCGATACCTGCTTTATCCTATAAAGCATCTTGTACACGTTTCCGCTGCTCCCACTGTCTACGAAGCCCTCTGGCTGTGTACTTACAGACGTTCTCATCTAAAACATCATTTAGAAAAGCAGTCATGACACCCAACCACCAGATATCGTAGTCATGGTATGTAGCCGTGGCAAGTAGGATCTGGATGGACTTAAGCATAGATCCTTAGAAAAGGTTTCAACATAATCCATACCTGGTCAATAATGCAAACCCTTTAATAAGTCTAGCTTTGAAAGTCTCAACTTTTCCATGTACACCAAGTAATCTTCTCAAGATATATTTGCTCCTGATGGGGATTTAACCCTTCAGATAAAGCAACTAAAGTCCATACTTTGTTGGTGTATAAGGATTCCATCTCAGATCACTATGCATCCAGCCATTCTTACAGAGTCCCACTCCTGATGGCCAGGTCGAAACTAGTTGGGTCATCATCTCATGATGCAATCCTCGCTCCCACTGTCATAGAGTAACCGAAGTATCTCTCAGGTGGGTGAGGAACCCTACTAGATCGGCGGAGAGGCTGAGGTTCGTTGGTAACTATTGAATCCTTTGGTTTTATCAAATCATCTGCTGTAGTTTGTATAGCTGGAACCTTTCCAGTTCTACATAACTGACCTTGCCTCGAGTTTTTCCGGATTTTGCTTTTATACATACGCCGGACAACCCCAAATCTTAACTAACTTAAGATATGGGCTCTTCCCTTTCCATATCACATATGAAGTGGTAGGCATTGATTTGATTCGAACCTAATTCAATAGGTATGCATCTTCTCAAGTGCATAACTCCCAAAAGGAAAATAGGAAACTCAGTAGTACTCATCATAGAGCACACCTTATCATATAGGGTGTGATTGCTCCACCCCGATATACCATCGTGCTATGGTGTATCCGGAGGAGTAATGCTGAGAGAGAATCTCATTCTCCTTTAGAATAGTCCAGGATTTCCGTGCTCAAGTATTCTCCTCCTTGATCTCATCAAAGGACATAATACTTATACCCATTTTGGTTCTCTACTTCTAAATCATATTCTGTGAATATCTCAAAAGGTTCGGACTTGTGTTTCAACAGGAACATATGTCTGAATCTTGAGAGATTATCAGAGAATGTAATGAAGTACAAGGAACCGGTCTTGGCATGTGTAGACAGGGGACCTTTATATATCAACATGCATCATCCCAAGAGTTCACTAACTCTTTCTCTGTTTCCAATAAACATAGCTGGTGTCATTATATCTTTTTGACATAACTGGCAAGTTTCACAAGATGTAAATTCAAACTGATTTAAATATGCATCTACATGTAACTTTAGCTAGTCGGGTCGCATTGATATAACCTAGTTTACAATGCCTCAAGAAGGATTCGTTCATTTCTGAACTCTTCCTCTTTTGTGTGTTCCGTATACTAAGAACTGTAGTTTGATTTAGAACATTAATGCTTTTAGATAACGTGCCTGAACCGATCAACTTTTGATATAGGAAATGTTCAAAACATTATCCAACAATACAAAATTTTATCATTTCTTTACTATTAAAGAGAGTGATATGATTTTGTATATCAGGTTCGGTATCTAATAACATTCGTTCAGAATCAATGTATTTGGAATACAGGATGACAGTGACCAACAGACTTGGCTGCAACACTTGCCCCGTTTTCTGCCTCATGAAACTTATCACCCATTCTCAGTTCTCTACCTATCTGTAGCCCTATGTAACAGATTACATATCTGGGATCCTGATCCAGTATCATATACCCAGGATGCGGAGGATACTGAGAAACAGTTCTTTGTAACGAACACACCCGAAGATGATGCATCAGCATGCACTCTCTTCGTTTGGGCGGCACGGGAATTCTGGTAATCCCCAATTTCCTGCTCTGTCTTATAACAATTATAAGTTGGAGCGGGACCAACGTTCCCCAGCTCAGTATAACAAGCGGGTTCGGTCAATACATCCATATTATTATCTTGATTAAGGCGTGATATGGTCGCTACCTGAAGAGAGAGAGAAGAAAACACTCGGCGTGCGCTCTTGCAAGAATAGATTGGTTATTATTTTATCTAATCAGGATGGCTCCCACTGCTTTTTATCAAATCTTCCTTCAAACCCTAAAAGGAAAGACTAGCCGGGATTAATTACACACTACAAATTCGCCAATCTTTCAGCCAGGCCAGTGTCGGTACTTTGAGGGAGGTCCCCCGTGCTTTCGCACGAACCTAATTAATGTAAACCTCGTTTTCCCAGAGGCGTAACCTCATTAACACCTTTCTAGACACCTACTTGATTGGCTAATTGTAATGTGTAAAACTCTCCCAGGAGTAACTCTTACTCGCAGTGGGTATCAGGATTCAACTATCTCATAGAAGGTATGCAATCTCATTGCAAATTTCAACACTTGAAATTCCCGATAATATTTTTCCCCTAACCTCCTATGACCTTGACAAAGGCTAACAAACCATAGGATGCTAGTCAAGTTCAACCCGTCATTTCCTGATTGAATTAAACCCACCCGCACGGCCCTTGACAAAGGCCAACAAGGTCGCACGACTACCCTAACCCAATCTGCATCATATGCATAAGCAGATAAGCACCAGTTAGCTACCGCACACTACGCCTTGACAAAGGCCAACAAACGCAGCACGAATACTAACTACTACTTATCTGAAATGACGGAGGGCTACGACAGGTTTTTCTGAAAACCTATTGCGTAATGAACTTGATATCGTTTGTAGAATCAAATGATTTTTAAAAATGGAGTGTTTTTGAGGCTTTTCTAGTTTTGCTAAAGGAGTCACTCCCAGTGAAGGGATCCTCGGTCCTTTCCTCGTCGAATGAGGTGCGGGATATATCATATATATCACTGTGCAAAGCAAAAACACTTAAAAGCAATCAAAAGACAAACCGAGTGTGTAGCATCTGCCGGTTATTGCTAAAGGAGTCACTCCCGGTGAAGGGATCTCGGTCCTTTCCTTATCGAATAAGGTGCAGGATATATCTCATATACCGCTATGCAAAGCAAAAACCTTAGCTACCTGTTTTGTTTTTGAAATTCGATTCTACAACATCTTTAGGTTTCTTTTATTTCATTAATCTCATTAATGAAGTCCCATCATTTAAATTACCTAAACATCACAGATAAATACGACGTACACTTATCCCATCCGCATTCGCCTCGATGTCCCCTCGTGCACCGTTAGGTTAGGTAACTAACGGCAGAGCGGGGCAGGGCTAGCGCGGGTGTAAAACATAAGTAACGCCTATATAATATATCATATATACTATATACTGTATCTATCATAGAACATCACATGATCACATCACAGATATCGCAGCAGAAGAAACATATGAAATATTGGATATACTAGGACGTCCGTGTTTTCAATACGAGCCAGTATAAAACACGGATTCCACGGTCGCGATGAATAGCCAAACCCACACCCCTAGACCCCTACGAGAGCGGCAAGCAACCCTACCAATTCTGGAGTTAGGAAACCCGGACTCGACTCCTCGAGTTGGTCTCCCACTGGACCCCAGAACCGGGTTACTTGTGCTCCCCTCCTTGGGTCTATCCTAGTGCGGAAAAGTAAATAATATACAAAGGGTGACAACTTCCGCAACCTGGAAGTGCCCCAAATAAAAGAATATTACATACAAGTTTTTACATGAATGAAAATGAAAACACTCATCTCACATAAAAACCCCCGGCTATTCAATCATGACGATCCAATATAACATATCCAGCAACACATAACATCACATGTCATCAACGTAAGTAAATATGTCCATCCCAATTGTCGTTGACATATAGCAACGAAACCGGCGATATCACATATTACACTTACGGTCACAGAAAAGAAAGTGTAAAACTACAACTGTTGGAATCCGCAACCTGCATAGACATCGCATGCCTAATCAAATGAATTTCTTAGACATCGCATGCCTAACAATTATAAACCCCGCATTTCAGTCTCATTATCGAAAACTCTTTTCAATATCAAGTCTGGCAATTCAACAAGATTCCCGACATCATGATTGAATACTCGTCGCAAACTTTAGTAGGCGGCCGCACCCCCGATACCGTCGACGAAGTGCACTAAGGCGGAACACCGCTGCCGCATGCACCCGAACGGATGCTTTCGGCGACAGGGTTCTCCTACAGTCACTTGGTCGGGGCTATGGAGCGAGGCTGTCTATTAAGTTTACCCGACGAGTATCCACGTACGCTACGTGATTGCGACGGACTTTTGATCACATCAAAATTCCGTGGCAACCGATCAAGTGAGACTAAACTGCTATGTTTATAACATTCATTCAGTTATCTCATAACTACTTGTGGATTCCAAGTATTGTATCACATTCCGGATAAATAGAAAATGTTAAACTTTTCGATGGAACAGTCAAACACCCAAGTTTTCCCGAAACCACTCAACACATGAAATAAGTTCAAAGACATTCACTTCATGCCTCAGTACCAACGGTCCAGCCGTAGAAGGGTCAAGCCAACGCCTCACATGTGGCACGCCGTACTGCCCCAAACCCTAAGGTTCAAAGGGCAGTTCAAGACGGTCACATAATCGAGTTAAGGTTTGTTGTCTTCTAGAGGGACCATTGCGTTACTTGCACTACTTAGAACGTTATTAAACCACGGAAAGATCCAACACTTGGAAATTTCCCGACAGGGGAAAAGTTGGGTATTTATATCCGGTCGAACTTTTTAACATATTCTAAAATATCCGGAAAGCCACATAGACAAAATTAGACAATCCGATCGAAACACCGAGCCCCCAATACAACCCAAAAAACTCAACTCTTGAATTCAGAAAAAAAATATATCCCATGAAAACCAGCACTGAAAAATAGGAATTACTGTGCAAAATTCAATGGGAGAAGAGACAAAATGGCCGCGGAACAGCCGCATTAGCACGCTAATGCCGCGGTTCCGCCGCACTTTAGACAGATCATTAGGTAATTTTTGCACCGTAATTCTTAGAATTTCCTGCTGAATTTTCTGCATATTTTTAATCTGGAAAAAACCCAATTTTCGGAAAAAGTCCAGAGAGCAAATTTGTGTTAGGGTTTCGGTTTAATCGGACTTCAAACTCCGTCTACGCATCGCCTAAGGCTCTAGCTAGGCTCTGATACCACTGTAGGGTTCCTAGGCACACTAAGGAGGTCTCACAAGGCATCAACCATGCCAATTTCAAATTTTACGGGTGCCGAGAAACCCTAATACGGATCGTTAACTAGATATATAGGCGACAAATGAAACTAGTTAACAACTTAACTACAAGAACGGAAATACAACCTTTGTAGATCCGGTCCTCCACCTCCATAGCTCCGCAATGAAGTCTCCTCGCTGTCCAAATCGAATCCCGGGCTCTAGCGTCGGCTTCATCGGAGAAATGGGCGGGCTAGGTCATCGACTACGATGCCGAAGATGATCTACGTCGAGGCATCACAAGATCAAGCTCCCACTTCACCAAGTCATGAAACTTGTGAAGAAAACACCCTATACTACTTGGCAAGAGGTAGAGGATGAAGAAATAGGAAGTGGGTTCACTTTAGAATTGGATTTCTCACTCTTTTTCACAAGTTGCCATTGATGGAGGCAAGCTTGCTTCAATGTTGAAGATGAAGAAGAAGAAGAAAGAATATCATAAGTCTTATCCAAAATGAATAATAAAATGAATACTTATCATATCCTAACCTTGGTTAGGTGTAGAGAATAGACCATGGTAAGGTTTAATGGTTTAGGGTTAAGCATGAGACAAAATGGTCATGTAGTCAAAGCTTCATGAAGTTTCAACTACAAACAAAGAAAGCCACCATTTTCCTCATTTATCCTTTTCTTTTGCAAAAATAAACAAAATGGATAAATAAATTAATAAATGAATAAGTAAATGAAGCAAAAGAAACCCTAACCATTGACCAACCATGGTTTAAACTATACCCCAAACAATCATGTATCATCAAACATGATACAATCAAATGCATAAAAGTATAACATATATACAATGTGCACTTCAAGTGAGAAAATCCTTTTTAAGTGAACCTATATTAGTTAATGTAAAGTGATATATCAAATATATAATTATACATTAAATCATTAAATCAACACTTGATTTAACGACCCGGTCATATCGCATATAACCGACTAATATTAATATTAACAACTTATCGAATCAACACTTGATCCGATAACCCGGCTATAACGCATATAACCGATCAATGTTACAAATCGCGAGAATCGAATACAGTATCACATACTGGTATTATTCTCGGTCCCGCACATATCTCATATGCGCTCCTATTTCGTTTCGCTTGAGCCAGGAAACCTCTATGTAGGACTCTAAAGACTCGTCAATACGCCGGCAGCAGATGATGATCATATCAAGCACCCACAAGCCGCAAGCGGTCTGCTAAACGTAACGGCCACCCGGGTATTGAGCGATCAGATGATCGACGAGCAAGCCCGCTCACACTCCTGTGAATCCAACCAGTAACACTTACCGTACAGTACGGTCTCGTCGTCTGATATGTCGCATATCTCGCCTAGGGGTGGTAAACGTCAGACCCCAATAGCTCGATAAGTCGTGTCGATATAAGGTCTATAACAGTTCGAGAAACTACTGGTAACACTTACCAGTAAATCTCAGCAACCCTGGCCAGGGATTTCCGGTTATAGCCAATCGAACACAGCGCAACATCAACTCCCTATACCGGGAGAGACGAATCCCCTCCTATCGCTCATTGCCTCCATGTGATTTGGGACTGTACCCAAAAACCACCGTTTTGCACGCCCTCTTGGACGTGGTAAGGTGGAAATCAAAGCACAGTGGGAACCACATAAGACTCTATGACGATCTCGGGTCAACAGACTACTCTGTACCAGTATCACCAGAGAACTGCCATCTGACGTAAGGTATAATACCATCTGGGAGTTCTCAGCGAGTCCGTCCAGTGTACCCAGTCTCTACTGAGCACCCGTATATCATCTCTGATGTCAAACACCAATGGATATGGGATCATCCATCGCCCATCTGTATGGGTCGAGAAGGTATACGCTAGTCTACTCTGGTATATCGATGCCCCGTCTCGATACACCCACGACTAGGGACCTTGAAGGATGTACTTATGGACTACCATATCCCCACTAGTATGATCTGCATCATAGTCCAGGTAGTCAAGTACACATCCTAAGGGCTTTACCAACATGTAACAGAGAGACAATCAGTATACACGTTAAGGTAAAGAGCAACCAGATAGCATACTATCATGTCGAGAAAGAAAGTCCTCCCTATATATGTCCAAGCATCCACTATAATATACATCCTATGTATAGTAATGGCCTCTAGGGCATACATATAACTAACACTTTGATCTCAATTTCTTCACTTGTCGATCTAAGATCATCACCGTCTGTTCTGCATAGGAAAGGTCGCGCTCAAGCTGGATCGTCGGGTGCTGAATCGCATGTGAAGGATCATGAAGATATCTGCGGAGCATCGAGACATGTAATACGGGGTGCACATCTGGAAAGCTGGGCGGAAGGGCTAATCGGTATGCTACTGCACCAACACGCTCGAGGATCTCGAAGGGGCCCACATACCTGGGACTGAGTTTCCCCTTCTTCCCAAACCTCATCACACCTTTCATTGGGGAGACCCTCAAGAAAACATGATCACCAACAGAAAACTCAAGTCTGCGTCGCCGACGGTCCGCATAAGATTTCTGCCTACTCTGGGCTGCTCTCATCCTATCGCGAATCAACTGGACCTTCGTTGTCGTCTCCTCAAGGATCTGTGGCTTTAAGATACTGTTCTCACTGAGCTCTGTCCAACAAGTGGGCGACCTGCATCTCCTTCCATAGAGAGCCTCAAATAGTGCCATCTGAATGGTCTCCTGGTAGCTGTTATTGTAGGAGAACTCTACTAAGGGCAAATGATGATCCCAGCTACCTCCGAAATCCAATACACAAGCTCTGAGCATGTCCTCGAGAGTCTGAATGGTCCGCTCTGACTGTCCGTCGGTCTGCGGATGAAAAGCTGTGCTGAAACTCAAGCGAGTGCCCAAAGCCTCCTGAAGCCTCTGCCATAGTCTACTGGTAAATTGGGTGCCTCTGTCGGACACAATACATGTCGGGACTCCGTGTAGTCGCACAATCTCGTCGATGTAGATCTGGGCATACTGAGTAAATCCGAAAGTCGTCTTCACCGGTAGGAGGTGAGCCGCTTTCGTCAAACGATCCACGATCACCCAGATGGAGTCATACCCCCGACTAGTCCTGGGTAATCCCATAATGAAGTCCATCGAAATCCGTTCCCATTTCCACTCTGGAATGGGTAACGGCTGTAGCTCTCCCGCGGGCCTCTGGTGCTCAGCCTTGACTTGCTGACAAGTCAGGCATCTCGACATAAAATCTGCGATGTCCCTCTTCATTCCGTCCCACCAGTAAACACCTCTCATATCATGATACATCTTGGTGGAACCGGGATGGACGCTGTATACCGATCGATGTGCCTCCTCAAGAATCTCGCGCCTCAGTCCCTCAGCATCAGGTACGCACAGTCTGACTCCAAATCGTAGTAACCCCTGATCATCGATCACGAATTCAGAAAATCTGTCCTGTCCAATCTGTACCATGATCTCCGAACATCGGTCATCACTGAGCTGTGCCTCACGTATACGATCGATCAATTGTGGGCGTGCACGGACATGCGCGATCTGTCCTCCAATCGGCGTGAACTCGAACTGTATCCGGCTATCGCATAATATCTGCCAGTCCGCGGATGACTGCTCCTGTACTGCGCTCAAACAAGATAGACTACCCCCGGGCCTCCTACTCAACGCATCCGCCACCACATTTGCCTTGCCCGGGTGATATAAGATCTCGCAGTCGTAATCCTTCACTAACTCCATCCATCGGCGCTGTCGAAGGTTCAGGTCCCGCTGCTGGAATATATATTTCAGACTCTTGTGATCCGTGAATATCTGGCACGACTCGCCGTATAGGTAATGTCGCCAGATCTTAAGTGCGAAGACCACTGCTGCCATCTCCAAATCGTGAGTGGGGTAGTTCTGCTCATGTTTCTTCAATTGTCGCGAGGCATACGTGATCACCCTGTCATGCTGCATCAGAACACACCCTAGCCCCACTAGAGAAGCGTCACAGTATACCACAAATCCGCCTGATCCGGAAGGTAAGGATAACACCGGTGCCGTCGTTAGCGGAGTCCGTAACTGCTAGAAACTGTGCTCGCACTCCTCCGTCCAATCGAAAGGAACTCCCTTCCGGGTCAACCCGGTCAACGGTGTAGCAATACGGGAGAAGTCCTGCACAAAACGTCTGTAGTAACCGGCCAACCCCAAAAAGCTGCGAATCTCCGTCACCGATGTGGGTCTGGGCCAACGCTGAACGGCCTCTATCTTCCTCGGATCTACACATATACCGTCTCGTGAAATCACATGTCCTAAGAAGTCTACGCTGTCCAGCCAAAAAGCACACTTGGAAAATTTCGCATAAAGCTGGTGCTCCCTCAAGGTCTGCAATGTAATCCGCAGGTGCTGCTCGTGCTCCTCACTACTCCGGGAATACACCAAGATATCGTCAATGAAGACTATAATGAATAGATCCAAATATGGCCGGAAAATACGGTTCATCAAGTCCATGAAGGCTACTGGCGCATTGGTGAGTCCGAATGACATCACCAAAAACTCATAATGGCCGTAGCGCGTACGGAAAGCTGTCCTGGGAATGTCCTCCTGTCGAACCCGCAGCTGATGATAGCCCGATCGTAAATCGATCCTCGAAAAGTACCCTGCCCCCTGAAGCTGGTCGAACAAATCATCGATGCGCGGCAAAGGATACCTGTTCCGCACTATCACCCTGTTGAGCTGGCGGTAGTCGATACACAGACGCAAACTGCCATCTTTCTTCTTAACGAACAGGACTGGAGCACCCCAAGGAGAAACACTGGGTCGAATAATTCCCTTGTCCAGCAAATCTTGCAACTGACCCTTCAATTCTCTAAGTTCCGCCGGGGCCATCCGATAAGGCGGTATGGAAATAGGCCCCGAGCCAGGAACCAAATCAATACAGAAAGAAATGTCGCGCTCGGGCGGTAACCCCGGAAGCTCGGCAGGGAACACATCAGGAAACTCGCTGACAACCGGAACCTGATCCAATGGAACCTCTGTAGCGCGAGCATCGCAAACATAGGCGAGAAATCCCTGACATCCCTTCCTCAAAAGCTGTCCAGCGCGAAAAGAAGAAATCACACTGTGAGGAGCGGCACCACGGTCCCCCAACACAACAAAAACCGACTCGCCGGGAAAGCAGAATCTAACTGTCTTTTCACGGCAGTCCACAGAAGCATAGCACGTGGCTAACCAATCCATGCCCAAAAGAACGTCGAAGTCCAACACCTCCAGAAGGATCAAGTCGACAGGCAGCTCTCTCTCGCCAATACAGACGATACAGGATCGGAACACGTGCCTAGCAACAAACGACTCTCCTACAGGAGTGGTCACCACAAGCGGCTGATCAAGCAAACCGGACTCTCTACCCAAACTCGGCACAAAGTGTGTGGATACGTACGAGTGTGTGGATCCGGGATCGAACAGCACATGTGCATCAACTGAACATACAGGAAGGATACCTGAAACCACTGCATTGGATGCCTGCGCGTCCTGATGTGTCAAACCAAAAACCCGCGCCTGTCCACCACCTGTAACTGACTGCCCTCTGCCTCGGTCATCTCGCCCTCTCTGAGCAACTCCTCCACGCCCACGACCTCTCTGTGGATGAGTCTGGCGAGGAGCAATGGTAGGTACAACGGGTAACGCCCTCTGGGGTGGTGAAGGTGGTAAAGTAACATGCGGTGCTGCCGCCTCCCTCCGGTGTGTCTCTGGACAATCTCGAACGAGGTGAAGTAGGCTGCCACATCTGAACCAACCCCGCGGCGACTGCTGAACCTCTCGTGGATAGGAGCTAAACATCTGGCTCCGTCCCGAATCTCTGCTACTCCTCGTACCAGAACGATACCTGTCGCGGCGTCTGAATGACTGCCTCCGTGCGGAAATACTGGTACGAACTCTCTTCGGCTCTGGAACTACCGAAGTCTCAGCAAGGTGCTCCTCCACTACTAGGGCTGCGTCTACAGCTGCTGCATAGGTCTCGTAGTGCTGCGCGCTGATCGCGAGGAACAGTGGTGTAAGCAAGCCTCGAACAAATCTCCTGACTCGCAACTCCTCGGTAGCCACTAAATATGGGGCGTAGACTGCTAGCTCTGTAAACAGCACGTCATACTCTGCCACTGTCATCCCTGGCGTCTGGCGTAAGGACTCAAATCTGCGTGCTCGGGCATCCCTAACACTATGGGGAAGGAAACGGGATAGAAATATGGTCACGAACTCCGTCCAGGTCATAGGAGGAAGACCTGCTGCTCTGCCCTTCTCAACTGAATCACACCACTTCTGCGCAAGACCTTCCAGGCGAAAGCTCGCGAACTCGACCCATCTCGCATCTGCGCATCTGAGGGAATGGCATATCCTGGCCATCCTGTCGATGAAAGACTGTGGGTCCTCGGCTGTATTGGTGCCTGTGAAGACCGGAGGCTTCAGCCTCATGAACTCTGATAGCGATACTGTAATCACCTCCGTGGCTGCAGGGGCAACTGGCTGTGCGGTAGGTACCATCGCGGTCTCTGGAACGGGTGGAGCTACCTCTGGTCGCTGGAACGGGTGGAGCTACCTCTGGTCGCTGCGCTCGAAGCGTCTCAACTAGCGATCCTATCATCTGGCGCATCTCCTGCATGCTAGATCCCACCGTCTGGCGCATCTCCTGCATACCAGCCCCTAGCATGGCGATCTGATCTGTCACGGAAGGAACAGCCTGCTCGGGTACAACAGGTGCACTGCCCGGATCAGTCCTCGTCTCGGACGAGTCAACACGAATCTCGGCCCTCGCGGCCGCTCTCTGTGCCCTTGTAGTCTTAGGCGGCATAATGGCTGAAAGAAAATTAGGATTCGATAAGAATCACGGAAATCGAATCGCAAGAACAAATGTAATCAAGGAGGAATTTAAATCAACAAGTCCTAAGGTCGCGTAGGCGGAGTACCGTGTCGTGAGTATGCCGCGGAACATACACACGCTACGCTACCCTGCTACAGCTACCTACTCCATCATACCAGGGTCATCCTACACTCCGAAGGTAAAACCTAAGCTCTGATACCAACTTTGTCACGACCCGAGAATTTCGACTCGTGACCGGCACTTAACCACGCAACGTCTACAGGCGTAACGCGGCTAAGTAAGCCGAACCCAGAAATCAAAACCAATAAATAAAGAGTGATTATAACATTTTTGAAAAAAACAGACATACATATATGAGAAACTTCCATTTATTTAGTAGAAATCCTTTTTAGTTCAAGAGTTATATTTTTTTAATTTTGGCAACATTTCATTTTTTTTAAACATTTGTTCCGCAAGTCGGGTAAAAGCAAGGTGTAGCAGAAATAACAAGTGAAACGAATAAAGCATCCCAATATGATATACGACGCCGTAGCGAAGAATACATGATAAAGCAAGGACAATATCACAATGATAAGACTGCATAAAATAAAGTCGGCTCACATGCGAGCTCGACACCCGAGTATAAAATCATACACATCGTCCTCACAACTGTCTCTAAGTGAATACAGAAAGGTAGATGGAGAATACTAGATACATCAATATACAACTGAAGGATAATATATACCGTACAAAACCCACCTAACAGCAAAAGGCTAACTCGCCTCAGCAATGGTATCTGTGCCAAAAGATGCGGTAAACAGCAAGCCGTGACTACTCCCAAGGGCAACCTGCAAATACTGTGGCACAACGGGGGTGAGTTGCCAACTCGTGAATAGAGATAACATATAAAGGTGATCGCGAGCATGCACATATAGCGCGGCTCTACTAATGCCAGCAGATAATGTCAATGCATGATAAACAGTGGATGCAATAGTAATGCAAGAGCTCTATCAGGTAAATGCTACAGGATGAGGTATATAGTAATCAATACTGAGCATGGGATAAATAACATCTACATGGATATGTCAACATGGAAAACAATAATCGGTGCCTCAGGCTGCACCCAAATCCCAAATACACTCAGGCGCCGGCACACCCATCGGCCCTCAAATCCTGTATATCTCTGAGAAATCACGAGTGCCCAACATCGGCACCCAAAATATCATAAAATACTCGTGTCCAGCATCGACACGCAAATCCTCGTATATCGGGCTCCGTCAGTCCGGATCGGCCCACGGGGTCCGTCTGCGGTATCGGCCCTTGGCCCCGGCAGTACGGATCATCCCGCATCCATCTCTCGACTCTGGTCAGTATCCTCCGGACAACTGCCAGGTCCAACCAATCACCGGTAGGTACTCGCCCGCCTCCAGGCTCAATCGGCAAAACCCATCGATCATCTCGCCGAGGGGAACCATACCGGGCCCACCACGAACCCGCAAACGGAACATCCACTCCTCGAATCGGGTTTCAAGCACACGTCTCAGCACCGAGAAAATGCGTGGTGGACACACCAAAATATCATATCACGAGGTACCGGGTTTTTCAAAATAGTGCATCTTTTCTTAAATACTTCCACGGTCCTCAAAACCAGAAATCGCATGAAATCCAACACCAATAAGTAAATCCAATGCGAGGTACAATGTAAATCAATCCATGGTATGAGCATAAGGGGAAAACCGCTTTTTAAAAATAGTTTCCTTTTTAAAGATGTCATGCGGCTCCCAATTTCCAGGAAATCACCACCAATCATATGTAAGATAAACTACAGCATTATAATCATGGCAGCTCTACAGTGAGTGTGGCATGGCAATTACTAACGGTGTGTGTGTAGCATGCAGGTAGTGCCCGTGCAACATAGACCGTTAGTAATAGTGCGGTGTTCTATCAGTTCTAAGCATATATATATATATATATATGTAGCAGGGAATGCAATATGCAATGACAGTCTATGGGGTACATGCAACATATAATAATAAAGTCCTATCAGCCCTGACGCATAACGCCATGCGGGCGATATCCCCGTAGATGTGAAATCTACTCACTGTGTCTCACGCTAGGTGTATCCAACAACTTGCTTGCCCTTCTTCGCAGCGTCCGTCTCACTGGCCTGCGAACCTAGAATCACATAGCAGATATCACACATAAGCTCAATTTCACAGAAACGCGACATTACGGTCCAACTAGAAACCCGTGTCGCAAACCAATCGCGCGTGTGCGCGATACGCTAAAACGTGTGATCACGCGCCTGAAACTACCCCGACGCGTCACGATACGCAGAAACCCCAAACCTACTCACGTATCACGCGTGTCGCGAAGGTTTAGAAAAACGGCAAAACAGGTATTTGGTCCTAGATTTTACTACAAAACTAAACTTACAAAAATATATATATCACAGCACCTTACATACTAGCAGTCACCTACAGGACCAAACCCTAACCCAAACCCTACCCATCTGGCCGCAATTGGCGGCCAGAAAGAAGAAATTGGCGGCCAAAGGGGTGAATTAGGGGGTCGGGTTAAATCTATGGTATCAGCACATCTCCACTACACTGCAGTATCCTCAATTTCATTCAGAACTCATCGGGTCAAAAGCAGTTCCAGAAAACCTCAATTTTGCACAAATACGATAAATTGCATCAATTTGGAAAACTGGTAGTATTTTAGTGCAATCGGGGTTAAACTAGGTTAATATGGTCTCCATAACCCACCAACAACCTACTGAAACTAAATCACACCACAATAGCACAAGATTCCCACTAAACACCTCATATCGCACTAAATCACACTAAAAACCACTAACCGATGCAAAACTACACTAATCAAGCAAACTAGGGAATAAGTTTAGGATGTATACCTCATACTTAACCCTAGGGAGCTAAAGGAAGATGAAGAGGTGAAGGAGAGAAGCTCCAGTTGCTGCTGCTGAATTGCTTGCTGCTGCTGCTGCTGAATACCTGCTGCTGCTGCTGCTGCTGTGCTTCAGGTGCTGTTGCTGCTGCTTGGTTCTGGAGCTGAGAGGTATGTGGGTGTGTTGTGTGAGTGTATGGGTGTGAGGTTGAGAGAAAGAAACAAAGAATGAGAGGGAAAAATCATCACTCCAAATGTCAACCCCTCACTCTCTCTCTCTTCATTAATGGCAAGCATGGCCTAAGCCATGATGCCCACTCCCTCTCTCTCACAAGTCAACACTCAAAGACTAATTCAAATTAAAGTAATTACTACCTACTAATTAAACCCATAAGACTTAATCCCATGATTAACCCACCATGGTTAATAATCATGGTAATAACTCATTTTAAAAAAAAAACCTAGTTTACATGCACATGTGTGTGCAAGCCTGGGAAAATTTTGGAAAAATATTTATTAAATTAGGAAAAATATTTAAAACACAATTTGGTAAACTTTTTTGTTAAAAACCCAATATTTAAATATAATTGTTCACTAAACATATCCTAAGGTGTTACAATATCGATCGACTACCTTTTTCCGTGTCTACCCCAAAAGCAAACCAGCACAGAAGTAACCTGGGCAGAAACAGAATATACTGGAAAACAAAACACCAAAATATATGAATTACAGAGCAAATCCGAGTCAACTCGGTATTGACTCGGCGGCGGATCCGCGGCCCAAAGCACTGTTTTGCCGCCGATCCGCGGCCATCTAACCGATTTGAAATCTCGTATTTTCCCATAATTCTTATATTTCCCTGCTGTGAATTTTAATGCATATCAAATATTTTTTTTGACAAGTTTAAAATTAACAGAAACTGTTAGGGTTCCGGGGTTTCGTTTTCGTGTTTTTCTGTCGATCGAAACTCTAATTAGTTGCTAACAAGCTAGTAATGGTTTAGTTGGCTCTGATACCACTATAAGTCCATGTCACGCACCCCACGATCTTGCGGGGAGGCGGAATATATGAAAAACGATTATCAAAGCTTCGTAATACGGACTTGAGCGCATGAATCGTATCTAAACCATTACTAACTAACTACGAGAGGTTTAACTACTCGGATTCGAAGTTATACCTCACGTTACTTTTCCTTCGGGTCATCATCCCTGTCCTCCACTCCTCGTAGGCTCCTTGGAACATCAGCACCTCAACGGTCTCCTCGAGTCAAAGACGATCCACCCGAGAGCTCCTACTCTAAGCTTGATCTCTAACTTGAGATAACTAGGTTGCTCAAAGTGCTAATCTAAGCTACCTAAGGGATATAGAGTTGGATTATGGATGTATTAGTCTAGCTAACCCTTGATCTCAACACATGAGAGGTTAGCGTTAGGGTTTCAAGAATGAGAGAGCTTGAGGAGAGAGAAGGTGATGATAAGAATGATATTGAATAATGAGCTCATTTTAATATAACAACCATAACAATTTATCAAATAAATAATTTAAATGATTAATCATCATGGTTGATGCATTCACCTTGTGTGATTCATCATATGACTCATTAGCTAATTAATGCATCGTTTAATTCCATGGATGAATCACACAAATGAGTCATTAAGCAATAAATGCTTATGCCACCTTAACCCCCAAGTCACCATACTTCTAGAAGCTTCCCGGAAAATTACGAGAACGCCCCTCCAATCCGTGAAAACACGGAAAAACTTTAGACTGTATAAATCCAATAACCCGATACTAGAATCTGGCTTAAACCAAAGCCGGCTAGTAAAAACTGTCCGAACGTCGTACGTGCGTTTAAATGCGTATGTGTCCGAACCCTTGTCGTAAAACCATACGACCTCTATATCGTTTCGCCTGGAGCAGGGAAACTCTCTGTGTGGGACTATAAAGACTCGACACTACGCTGGCAGTAGGTTTAACCACAGACCGCAAGCGGCACTAGCTGTACGTAACGGTCCCCAGGTAGATGTCGATAAGAAGGCCGATGAGGAAACCCATCCGAACTCCTACTGAGCCTGTCCGTGACAATATCCGCGCAGTCCGGTCTGTTCGTCTAAGAGTATTACATGTATGGTCTAGGGAGGTGGTAAACGTCAGACCCCTAATAACCGTACAAGTCGTGCCGGTATGGCTCAAAAACCATGCGAGAATCTACTGATCAGTCCATCAGTAATTCTTAATCAGCTCTGGCCAGGGACTTATGGTAATGACCAACCAATCACAGTGCGATATCAACTCTCTATACCGGGAGAGACGAATCCCTAACAGTCGCTCATTGCCTCTATGTGGCTCGGGACTGTGCCCAACTAAAACCTGTTTGCACGACTCCTTTGAGCCATGGTAGGATAGTAATCAAAGCACAGTGGGAACTCACACAAGACAAATGACGACCTTAAGTCAACAGACTATCTGCACACATATCACTTAAGAACTGCTATCTGGCGTTAGGTATAATACCATCCAGTCAGTTCTCTTGCGAGTCATGTCCGATGTACCCGTAACACAACGAGCACCTGTATACTATCTCCAGTACGACGTACTAATGGCTGTGGGACAGACCATCTCCCTAGCTGGGATAAGAAGCATATACACTAGTCTACTCTGGAGTATCGATGCCCTGTCTCGATAATCCTACAACTAGGGACAAGTATAGGATGTTGCTTATAGACTACCCAGCCCCCACTAGTGTGATTGCCATCACAACGCTGGTAATCATGCAAAGATCCTATGGGCTCTACTAAAATGTATAAGTGATACGTTACAAGAAACATATTAAAGTAGACAAAACCAAGTAGCATACTACCATGTTTAGCAAGACTGTTATATACAACTGTGAATATCCCAAGCTTCCATTAAGTAATATACAACCTAGTATGATACAATAATGGCCCCTACGGCATATACACTAACACCTTTATTATTATATTTTATTATTATTATTATATTTTTTGTGTCAACCCTAGGATGCTGCGGTTTGTAGTATTTTAAAGATGCTTCGGTCCGTAGCTAGTTTAAGGACATTATGGTCCATTATTACTTTAAGGATGTTTCGGTCTGTAGCTAGTTTAAAGACATTACGGTCCACTGTTAGTTTAGGGACGTTTCGGTCCATGGAGTTCATCCTGTAAGTCCACGTTGCGACCCCCGGTTCTTACGGGGAGGCGGAAACGGTATAAAATCAAAATTTTAACGCAAGAGGCAACATGGACTAAGCTAGGTCGGGATCTTTACCTAAACTAAAACTAGCATACTAAGCTAAAGATATTTAGCTACTCGGATGAAGATGGTTATACCTAAACTTGAACTCCTTCTCTTCAAGCTCCGATGGTGGTTCGATGGCTCCTTCTCGTTGTCTCCGTACGCCGAAGATAGATCCACTTGAAAGCTCCAACCTTTAGCTCCTTCTTCGTTCTTTGAAGAAACTAGTTCACTTGGTTTGCTAAACCTAGTGAACTAGAATGAGTAGAGATGATTTAGAATGGGATTTTATCTATGGTTCTTGATTCTCAACTCATGAGACAAGAGAACCATAGATCAAGTGAGGGAGCAAGAGGTTGAGGGTGAGAGCAAGAGGAGAGCTCAAGAACAAGAGAGAGAATGAGCAAGAAAGAATGAGCAACTCTTTTGTCTTTCACCCTCTCATAATCCAAAGTGATCATAACTCATCATATCAAAAAAGTCTTATGTGATGGTTAGAAGCAACCAGAACCTTATCATGTCATGCACTCATTTTACTCAAATGAGCAAGCAAGAAAAAGCCTTTGGCATGAAATGATAACCATGGTTATCATGATGGTCAACTAGTCAAGCCTAGTCAACCGGTCAACAAGTCAACAAAAGTCAACAAGTCAACAAAGTCAACAAGTCAACAAAAGTCAACAAGTCAACAACCATATCACCATAATACTTAATTAATATAATAGTTAATCACATATCATATTCTCATTAGGGTTGAGCATAAAGTCAAATAGTCAACGGTCAACAGTCAACAACCCTAATGAGAATCCGCCGCCTCTGCCTCCCTGTCAACTGTGCATACACACCCGCATCCGCGTTCCGAGGAACACGAATGCAAACTGGATAAATCCAATCCCATAAGGTACACTAGGATCTGGCTTAAACCAAAGCCCGCTAGTGTAAACTGTCCGGACACTGTACGTGCACAAGTGCACGGATGTGATCGAACCCCGTCGCAAAACCATGCGACCTGTCGCAATACCATGCGACCTCTACTCTTTTGCCTAAAGGCGAAAAGCTTTCTGTGTGGAACTCTAAAGACTCGACACTACGCTGGCAGTGGGTTTAACCACAGACCGCAAGCGGCACTAGCTGTGCGTAACGGTCCCCAGGTAATGCCGACAAGAAGACCGACGAGGCGAAACCCATCTGAACTCCTACTGAGCCTGAGTGTGACATTCTCCGTACAGTCCGGTCTGTTCGTCTGATACATCGCATGGCGGGCCTAGGGGGCGGTAAACGTCAGTCCCCCAATAGCGGTACAAGTCGTGCCGGAGTGAAGCCCAATACACCCTGAGATAACACTGGAAACCTACCAGTATATCTCGTTTGCCCTGGCCAGGGACTACTCGTGTAATAGCTCTCCTAGACACAGCGCGATGTCAACCCCCAATACCGGGAGAGACGAATCCTGTCTAACCGTCACTGCCTCCAAGTGCTTCGGGACTGCACCCAACCACTACCTGTTTGCACGACTCTTTTGAGCCGTGGTAGGGTAGTGATCAAAGTACAGTGGGAACACACTCGAGGCGGAGTGACAGTGTCAAGTCAGCGGACTAAGCTGTACTCATGTCACCTGGGAACTGATAACTGACGATAGGTATAATACCAACTAGTCAGTTCCCGACGAGTCCTGTCCAGTGTACCCGTAACCTAACGAGCACCCGCATACTATCTCAAGTACGACGTACTGACGGCTGTGGGACAGACCGTCTCCCACACTGGGATGAGAAGCGCATGCGCTGGTCTACTCCGGAGTATCGATGCCCTGTCTCGATAGTCCTGCGACCAGGGACCTGCATAAGGATATGCTTATAGATTACCCAGCCCCACTAGTGTGACGGCCATCACATCGCTGGTAATCAAGCAAAGATCCTAAGGGCTCTACTAATGTGTATAGGCGATATACTAAAATAAACACATGTACACATTGAAGTAGAAACAAACCAAGTAGCATACTACTATTTTGAGCAAGATTGTCAATACAAGGTGAATATCCCAAGCTTCCATTAAGTAATATACATACTAGTATGATACAGTAATGGCCTCTAGGGCATATACACTAACAATCTCCCACTTGCACTAAGGCCATGTACTGGCGTATCGAAGACCTATCATCTCGATCAGCCGCTCGAACTGAGTCTGGGGCAAGGCCTTGGTGAATGGATCTGCAGTGTTATCTTCTGATTTTACTCTCTTTACCTCGATCTCCTGGCGATCAATGATCTCCCTGATCAGGTGGAACCGCCTCAAAATGTGCCTGGACTTCTGATGGGACCTTGGTTCCTTCGCTAAAGCTATAACGCCGTTGTTGTCACAATACAGCGGTATTGGATCAACACTGGTAGGAACCACCTGAAGTTCCGTGAGGAACTTCTTCATCCAGACAGCTTCCTTTGCGGCATCGCAAGCAGCTATGTATTCCGCTTCCATGGTTGAGTCAGCAACGGTTTCCTGCTTGGAACTCTTCCAGCAAACCGCCCCTCCATTGAGGGTAAAGACATAACCCGACATGGACTTGGAGTCATCCTTGTCACTCTGGAAGCTGGAGTCAGCAAAGGCCTCAATCTGGAGGTCTTTTCCGCCATACACCAAGAACATCTCCTTAGTCCTTCTCAGGTACTTGAGAATGTTCTTTACTGCTATCCAGTGTTTCTCCCCTGGGTCTGACTGATACCGGCTTACAACGCTCAATGCGTATGCTACATCTGGTCTGGTACATAACATCGCATACATAATAGAGCCTACCGCAGATGCGTAGGGTATTGATGACATGCGAGCACTTTCCAAATCAGTCTTGGGAGACATCTCTTTGGAGAGGGTGATTCCGTGACAAGCCGGTAGATTACCGCGCTTGGAATCTTCCATACTGAATCGTTTCAGTATGGTGTCGATGTACCTTGACTGTGAAAGTCCCAACATCCTTTTAGATCTATCACGATAGATCTGGATCCCCAGAATGTAGTTGGCATCGCCCAGGTCCTTCATGGAGAACCTCTGTGACAAGAATCCTTTGACTGACTGTAGCATAGGAATATCATTTCCTATTAGGAGAATGTCATCGACGTACAAGACGAGGAATACCACATTTCTCCCTACAATCTTACTGTAAATGCATGGTTCATCTGGGTTTTTGACAAAGTTGAATTCTTTGACAGTATCATCAAAGCAGATGTTCCAACTCCGCGATGCCTGCTTAAGTCCATAGATGGACTTGAGCAACTTGCACACTTTACCGCTGCTCCCACTCTGATTGAATCCCTCTGGCTGATCCATAAAGACGCACTCTTCTAAATTTCCATTTAGGAAAGCCGTCTTAACGTCCATCTGCCAGATCTCATAATCGTGGAAGGCAGCAATGGCAAGAAGGATCCGAATGGATTTAAGCATGGCTACCGGAGAAAAAGTCTCGTCGTAGTCCAAACCAGGTCTTTGACGAAAACCCTTTTCAACGAGCCTAGCTTTATAGGTTTCAACCTGCCCATCTACACCAATCTTCTTTCTGAAGATCCATTTGCAGCCTACGGGTTTTACCCCTTCTGGAGCAAAGCCCAAAGTCCAAACTTTGTTGGTGTACATGGACTCCATCTCGGTCCGCATTGCATCCAGCCATTTTACCGAGTCACCGCTCTAATGGCTTGCTGGAAGCTAGTAGGCTCATCATAATCTATGATGCAATCCTCTCTATCCCTGTCTATGAGAAAACCGTAGTATCTCTCGGGCGGATGAGACTGCCTACTACTCCTGCGGAGCGGCGTAGGAATGTCCGGTTCCCCTGAACCTTCTGGTTCTACTAAGGTTTCAGTAATAGCTTGTGGTTCTAGAATTTCTTCCAGTTCTATTGCGCTCCCACTTATCTGATTTTCTAAAAACTCAGTTTCTAAGAAGCGGGCATGACGAGAAACAAGGACTTTTTGCTCCTCTGCGTAATAGAAAAGATACCCCTTGGAGTTCTTTGGGTATCCCACAAACTTGCACTGTACTGAGCGTGCCTCGAGCTTGTCCGCATGCTGCTTTTTTTACAAAAGCCGGACATCCCCATGTCTTAAAGGATTTAAGACAGGGTTTCTTCCCACTCCACATCTGGTATGGTGTGGTAGGCACTGTCTTAGTAGGAACTTGGTTCAAGAGATGTGCAGCTGTTTCCAGTGCATAACCCCAGAAAGATCGCGGTAACTCAGCCTTACTCATCATGGAACGAACCATATCTAATAGGGTTCGATTCCTTCTTTCCGATACACCGTTGTGTTGTGGTGTGTATGGAGGAGTACGCTGAGAGAGAATTCCATTCTCTTTTAAGTAGTCCAGAAACTCGGCACTCAAGTATTCACCACCTCGATCCGATCTTAGGATCTTGATACTTTTGCCTGTTTTTTTTTCTACTTCATTCTTATATTCTCGAAATTTCTCAAAGGCCTCGGATTTGTGCTTCATTAAGAAGACATGTCCAAACCTAGAGAAATCATCTGTGAAAGTAATGAAGTATGAATAACCGCTTCGCGCATGTGTAGACATTGGACCACACACGTCACTGTGTATAAGTCCCAAGAGCTCGCTCGCTCGCTCTTACTCCGTGTCCAGTGAACGGAGTCTTTGTCATCTTTCCCATGAGACAAGATTCACAAGTGGCATAAGACTGGTACTCGAACGGATCCAAGTATCCTTCTTTATGCAACTTAGTCAACCGTGTCTCATTGATGTGACCCAGTCTACAATGCCATAAGAAAGCCTGATTTAATTCTGGAGACTTTCTTTTAAGTGTGTTCTGGACACTGAATATCTGAGCTTGATTCAATACGTATATACCATTATTTAATGTACCTGACCCAATCAGTGCTTGATTTAGGTGGATGTTTACTACATCGCTTACAAAAGCAAAATCATATCCTTCCTTAGAAAGTAAGGATACAGATATGATATTGCAAGTCGCACCTGGTACATACAAACAGTCACGCAGAATCAATATCTGCCCAGTTGTCAGTCCTAGGTGATATTCCCCTACGGATACAGCATCCATGCTCATTTCGTTAGCAACCCTGAGAGTCATATCACCTTTCCTAATAACCCCACGGTTTCTGAGACCCTGTAACGAATTACAGATATGAGATCCTGATCCGGTATCCAATACCCAAGAAGTAGGGTTAACTGACAAACAGTTCTCAATTACAAACACACTCGAAGCCGAAGCCACAACATGCTTCGAATTCTGGCTACAGGCTTTACAAGCCCTGCAATCTTTCTGCCATAGTTCATTCCCGTTACAATAGGAACATCCCTCTTTTACTATATCCAGTCCTGAAACTTTTGCCCTTGTTTTTCCTTTTTCTTCCCTGGTTTCTTTCAGGGTATAAGCAGAGGGCAGGGACTGTAGAATTAGGTCAGTACTTGACCCATTCTCCAACGTGGTCTCCAGGTCCGTGAGCTCAATATAGCTGGTCTCTGTAAGGACGTTGCCCCTTACAGATGACCCGACAGCCAACCTCGCTTGAAGCAATTCGTTCGAGGTCTCATATCTTGCGATACGAGATTGCTCTCCATATAAAACTTTGTTATGGAGGAAGACAGAAACTGAGTCCATCTTCTCGTGCTGCCTCTGGTTTGCACCATCAACTGAGGCTAACACGAGGCACTTGGCTTTCGCACAATCCTTTTCCGATGTCCTGCGGATGTGAACAACCGTGACAGGGGAAACTGGACCTGAGACAGCAGGGTTTTGATTAGTTAAGAGGCGTTCCAGCTTGTCATGGGCAATGGACATCTGGACAGACCTTTGCCAGTCATAACAGTCAGGTTCAGTCATATTATTATCTAGATGTAACCTAGGCGTGGTCACAGGGTCGCTGCAATTTAAGAGAGAGAAGAAGAAACACTCAGCATGATGCTCTTGCAAGTTTAGAGTGGTTTTTAGTTTGTCTAAACAGGATGGCTCCCACTGTTTCTCGAATCCCTCCTCAAACCAGAAAGGAAGAATTAGTCAGGATCAATCCCACCGTACAATACTTGCTTAACCGTTCAGCCAGGCCGGTGTCGGTACTTCGAGGGAGGTTTTCCAACGCTTTCGCGAAGTTCCTTAATTAAAGAACCTCTTTTCCCTGGGGGCGTAGCCCCGCTAACACCTTTCTAGGCACCTACTAGGTTTATAGCATTGATCGTTAAGTGAGAAATTTCCCGAGGAGTAGCATATACTCACAGTAGGATCGGGATCCAAATATCATTGCGTGACGAAACTGAAGGAATCCTACCAGAATCATCACACTCCAAATGGTATGCAAATCTAGCAAGTTTCAGTACTTATGAAACTCCCGATGTGGATTTTTGCCCCATGCTCTTATGACCTTGATTAAGGCCAACAAATCATAAGTCACATGTCAAGTTCTACCCGTCGTTGTCCAGGTTAATTTGAATCCATCCGTATATACCCTTGACTAAGGCCAACAAAGTAATACGACTGTCCCAAACCAACGCATCTATCTATGCAACATATGAATACCCACCAGCTACCAAACACTGTGCCTTGACTAAGGCCAACAAACACAGCTTGAATACTGTTGAATATTCATATGAAACGACGAAGGGCTACGAATGGTTTTGGCGAAACCGTGAACGTAGTGAACTTGATTTAGTCGATGGAACGAGATAGCTTTTAAATGGAGTGGCTCAAACTCCGCATTTTAAAAGTTTGTTTTGAAAAGAACCGAGTGGTTTTTCGAAAATGTTCCAACGACTTATACTTGGTTTATTTTCTTGCATTAGTTCTTTTAATGCATGTTTTGCTTGCATTAGTTCTTTTAATGCGTGATATTCTTGCATTAGTTCTTTTAATGCGTCCCATCATTTAATCCTACCATTGCAGAAAACAACCAAAATATGACGTACGCTTATGCCATTCGCATTCGCCACGGGGCCCCGTCATTACCCGTTAGGTTACTTAACTAACGACAGAGCGGGGGCTGGGCTAGCGCGTCTGTAAAACATAAGCAACGCCTAAATAATATCATATATAGATATACTGCAATGATAAACATTTCAGATCACAGATAAATACATTGGATATACTAGCAATCTGTAATTTGTACGAGCCTGTAACAAAAACAGATAACACGGTCGCGGTGAATAGCCAATACCCCACCCAAGACCCCTACGGGTGCGGCAAACTACCCGCCAAGTACCCGAAGCGTAGCAACCTCCCTCATCTCCATGAGTAGGCCACTCGACACTTCGGCATACCCGGTAGTTTGTGCACCCCTCCATGGGTCTATCCTAGGAGCAAAAACAGTAAAAAGAAATTATACAATGACGGCTACAACCCCGACCCGGTTGTGCGGCCATACAAATAATTATTACATCAATTTACAAATTTACATGAATTGCAAGAAAAGAAAACTCTCGTCTCACAACCCCCGGCTATTCACCCGCGACAATCCAACATATTTATATACACATTCCAGCACATTACAGATCATGTATAACCCCGACCAATCGACTTATAGCGATTAGCCGACGTTCAATACATGCAAACATCACAGATATAACCATCATAGTCAAAGTGCAGTGAAGTTCGGAAAAATACGGAATTATAGGACCCCAAAAGGAAATTTCTTTTCTGGAAAATCTGGGCACATATAATATATTTCAAAAATCCCAAAACCAACACAGACACACACTGCACGAAAAACGATGCACAGAAGACGACAAAGCGCGGCGTTTCCGCGGTGGATGCCTAGCTCACGCGGCGGAAGGGCGGCGGTTTGGACGAATTACTGTATCGTTTTTCTTGGGTGTTCACACAAAACCCTGAGCCGAATTTACAAGTGTAAAGTTTTTCATTTTGAGCCAAAAAAATTTCAACAGAAACTCAGTTTTTTGTAAAAGTTTGGTTTTTGGATTTTTCCGGTTCCGAACTTCGTTACACTTCACTACCAAGCTAGTTTAAGTTTAGTTAGTCTCTGATACCACTGTAAGTCCACGTTGCGACCCCCGGTTCTTACGGGGAGGCGGAAACGGTATAAAATCAAAATTTTAACGCAAGAGGCAACATGGACTAAGCTAGGTCGGGATCTTTACCTAAACTAAAACTAGCATACTAAGCTAAAGATATTTAGCTACTCGGATGAAGATGGTTATACCTAAACTTGAACTCCTTCTCTTCAAGCTCCAATGGTGGTTCGATGGCTCCTTCTCGTTGTCTCCGTACGCCGAAGATAGATCCACTTGAAAGCTCCAACCTTTAGCTCCTTCTTCGTTCTTTGAAGAAACTAGTTCACTTGGTTTGCTAAACCTAGTGAACTAGAATGAGTAGAGATGATTTAGAATGGGATTTTATCTATGGTTCTTGATTCTCAACTCATGAGACAAGAGAACCATAGATCAAGTGAGGGAGCAAGAGGTTGAGGGTGAGACCAAGAGGAGAGCTCAAGAACAAGAGAGAGAATGAGCAAGAAAGAATGAGCAACTCTTTTGTCTTTCACCCTCTCATAATCCAAAGTGATCATAACTCATCATATCAAAAAAGTCTTATGTGATGGTTAAAAGCAACCATAACCTTATCATGTCATGCACTCATTTTACTCAAATGAGCAAGCAAGAAAAAGTCTTTGGCATGAAATGATAACCATGGTTATCATGATGGTCAACTAGTCAAGCCTAGTCAACCGGTCAACAAGTCAACAAAAGTCAACAAGTCAACAAAGTCAACAAGTCAACAAAAGTCAACAAGTCAACAACCATATCACCATAATACTTAATTAATATAATAGTTAATCACATATCATATTCTCATTAGGGTTGAGCATAAAGTCAAATAGTCAACGGTCAACAGTCAACAACCCTAATGAGAATCCGCCGCCTCTGCCTCCCTGTCAACTGTGCATACACACCCGCATCCGCGTTCCGAGGAACACGAATGCAAACTGGATAAATCCAATCCCATAAGGTACACTAGGATCTGGCTTAAACCAAAGCCCGCTAGTGTAAACTGTCCGGACACTGTACGTGCACAAGTGCACGGATGTGATCGAACCCCGTCGCAAAACCATGCGACCTGTCGCAATACCATGCGACCTCTACTCTTTTGCCTAAAGGCGAAAAGCTTTCTGTGTGGGACTCTAAAGACTCGACACTACGCTGGCAGTGGGTTTAACCACAGACCGCAAGCGGCACTAGCTGTGCGTAACGGTCCCCAGGTAATGCCGACAAGAAGACCGACGAGGCGAAACCCATCTGAACTCCTACTGAGCCTGAGTGTGACATTCTCCGTACAGTCCGGTCTGTTCGTCTGATACATCGCATGGCGGGCCTAGGGGGCGGTAAACGTCAGTCCCCCAATAGCGGTACAAGTCGTGCCGGAGTGAAGCCCAATACACCCTGAGATAACACTGGAAACCTACCAGTATATCTCGTTTGCCCTGGCCAGGGACTACTCGTGTAATGGCTCTCCTAGACACAGCGCGATGTCAACCCCCAATACCGGGAGAGACGAATCCTGTCTAACCGTCACTGCCTCCAAGTGCTTCGGGACTGCACCCAACCACTACCTGTTTGCACGACTCCTTTGAGCCGTGGTAGGGTAGTGATCAAAGTACAGTGGGAACACACTCGAGGCGGAGTGACAGTGTCAAGTCAGCGGACTAAGCTGTACTCATGTCACCTGGGAACTGATAACTGACGATAGGTATAATACCAACTAGTCAGTTCCCGACGAGTCCTGTCCAGTGTACCCGTAACCTAACGAGCACCCGCATACTATCTCAAGTACGACGTACTGACGGCTGTGGGACAGACCGTCTCCCACACTGGGATGAGAAGCGGATGCGCTGGTCTACTCCGGAGTATCGATGCCCTGTCTCGATAGTCCTGCGACCAGGGACCTGCATAAGGATGTGCTTATAGATTACCCAGCCCCACTAGTGTGACGGCCATCACATCGCTGGTAATCAAGCAAAGATCCTAAGGGCTCTACTAATGTGTATAGGCGATATACTAAAATAAACACATGTACACATTGAAGTAGAAACAAACCAAGTAGCATACTACTATTTTGAGCAAGATTGTCAATACAAGGTGAATATCCCAAGCTTCCATTAAGTAATATACATACTAGTATGATACAGTAATGGCCTCTAGGGCATATACACTAACACATCCTGTATGCACGTGTATCTGTTACGTGACGGGATACATGACGATAAAGTGGGATACACCCATTTAGGGGGTGATTTGTTTTGGTTAGGGTGTTTTGTAATCCATCCCTACCGCGACTTCTTCAGCTTGATGCCGACGCATGGCCTTTTCGAATATGGCCATTTCACATTCTCGATCAGCTTTGCTCTTCTGACGGCCTTTGTTTAGCAGCACGTCAATCAATTCATCGGACGGTTCTAAGGATTTTGGTGCTGATTCTGCCCCCAGCTCCTCTATGTTATCTTCTAACGCCGAGTGAGCTTCTTCATCATTTAGTGACGAATGAGAGATCATGCGACAACCTGTCACGTAATCCTCAGGTTCTTCTGACGAGTCATCTCCCTCATCATTATCATTATCTCCACTTTCAAGGATATGGTTAAGAAACTCTTGGAGTGTGACTTGGGTCTACGCCTTCTGGTTGTATTCCTCTAGCGCGTCGATATGCTTTTGTAGGTCCGTGCACTTGTCATCAGGCTGCGCGGGCCTCTTGGTCTTCTTCTTTTAATTCGAAGACTTTGGACCTGAGTAATTTTCCCCTCGTTACCGACTCTCGGTCTTGGGCGCGGTTTCAGCATTCCCTCAATGATCTCGGGCTCTAGTGGGCTTGTCCATCTGATTGCGGGGCATGCTTGAAGATCCTTCAGCATTCTTTTTGTTTTTGCCGAAAGTACTACTTCCCATGGAGTTTCCTCTATGAATGAGCATGATGCCCCCGGCGTGTCTACCCTTTTAGGAGTGTGCTGTTGTAGCGGATTTACCTTCCAGTTTTCTGGCAGCGCGAACTTGCCCTGTTGGTACTGGTCATCAACTCAATTTTTGAAGACGTAGCATTCTCCGATCGGATGGCCCAATACTCTGTGGTAGGGGCAGTAATTGGGATCGTTGATGTCGTTCGGTTGCAGTAGATGTCTCGGCTCCGGTAGAGTGATGAGCACGTTGCGCACTGCCAGTTCGAACAGTCTCCTCATTTTATCCTGGGGGAATGAGTAAGGACGTCTCAACTTCTCATTGAGGGATCGCCGCTTGTTGCTTTGGCGAACAACCGGTCTCGGGCCACTCGGTTATTGTTGAGCGTTGGAGACAAAGGTCGCTTTCCCTTTGCCTTTTTCATTCCGAAAATCTGTTTTCTAAGAGGACGGTCTATGACCCATCTGGTCCATTTGGGCCAGCTTTTCGAACAGGGCCTGGAAAGTGGTCGGCTTGAAAAACATCATAAATTGAGATATGGTTGCCTGAGGGTCAAAGGTCCCCACGAACATGCCCACAGCTGGAGCTTCTTCTATGCGCTGTTCGCACTTCGACCATAGGTTCCGCCACCGTATCGCATACTGAACCCATGTTTCGCCTGGCTTCATCCTGGCATTGATCAACGCCGTGATTGGGGTGCGTTCGCTGGCGCTTGCGAACCTTTGTGTAAACAGTAGCTCCATTTCTGCAAAAGTCTTGACAGAGTCATTCGGGAGCTTGGAGTACCACTAGAATGCTGTCTCCGACAAGCTGCCAACAAACTGGCGAAGCAGCAGTTTGTCGTCACCCCCAGTATTACCGAACAGAGCCCTGAATTAAGCAACGTGCTCATGGGGATTGCATGTCCCCTTGTACATGTGAAATTTAGGGATCGTATATCCCGGCGGGTACTTAATTTGATCGTACCAACCCGGATAAGGTCGTCCAGTCTTGACGATTTGGCCAGCGGCTTCGCTCGACTGGTGAGCTCGTATATGTTGAGCTATGTAGTCGTCAAGGGCGGCTTTGGAAATGGTCTCTTCCTTGGCTGCTGATAAAGCCTGAAGAGGGTTTGACGTCTCCCCTCTGTCGTCTTCAAGGATTATCGGAGGGTCTTCAGCTGGGGGATCCGGCTGTATCATCATCGCGACCATAACTTGGAATAGAAGTGCCATTTTTTTTATGTTGGCCGCTTGTTCCGCGGACTCTTTGTCTTTCTTCTTGAGGATTTTGCGGAGGAACTCGGCATCAATTTCTTGTTCCTGACGCTGCTCCGACGACATCTCCGGGCTTTCTTTTCACCCAGTGAGTGCGGTCATCTGTATCAGCATCTTCTGGAGCTTTTGTTGCTGCTCCTGAGTTTTCGTCACAGACCGTGTGAGCTGTCGATGACCCGTAGAAGCACGGCTTTCCTCTTTTTCGGAAGCCATATAAACAGTATTCACTACCATGCCCCCAGACTTGAAGCGTCTGGGTTCAGTACCTTTGAGGTTTGTCACGGGCATAGGGATCTTCTCCGGCCTCCTCTTTTTATAGGCAGTTGAAGCCGAGGGGGTTGCTACAATAGGCACCCAGGAAGACGATACGTTTCGTAGCGTGGTGGTGGGATGGTCCCCTTCTTGTTGAACTTTTATTTTCTTGGATCAACAGGAGTAGTCCTTGTCGATTACTGAGTCTTGGACTCTCCGCCAGACCTTATGAATTTTGGAGGACAGCTGCTGAGGGGGCTGCTCCGGCTTTGCCTTTGTAGCATTCTCCATAGGTGGAGGAGATCTTTTTAGCATGGCGGTCGGAGAATTCTTACGCACCTTCCTAAATGGTTCAAAGCTGTTCCCAGTTGGAACAGCAGCATCAATTTCCATTATTGGAGCTGGTGGAGTCAATCCAAAAGGGGAACTGCCCCCGGCTTTCCTTACTCGGCGCCGGTGGCGACGTCGAGCATGTCTTGCAGACGGCACTGGCTCAGTTATGGGGGTGGCCTCACCATGCCCCCTGTTCTGGTGAAGGGTTGTTATTGGTGCTAGCCTATTGAAGACTGACGTCCGCTGAGAAGAACGTCCAATCTGTCAAAGACTAACCTTTGGGCAGTGGATACAGCCTTGGTGACTTCTCCTGAAACGGGAGTTGGAATGGATAGTCTTGTGAAAACACATCCCTTAGTAGAAAAAGCCCTTTGATGATTTCGTTTATCGGAGTTGGCATAGCTATCCGCTTCGGGATAACTCCTTTGAGTATTACAGGCTTCTTCACGGTCCCGCTTGAGCTTTGGCCTAGCCTGTTAAAGACTGAAGCGTTGGACTTGGAACTGGACGACCCATTGAGAAGGGCCGTGGTAGTGGTGAGCCGATCAAAGACCAACTCCTTCGGAGCTTCTTGTGACGGCATTGGGACACTGAAGCTTGCCGGTGGGATCATGGTCTCAAAGAACAGTCCAATGGTAGCCTGAGTCACCTGTTCCTGTCACGACCTGAAATTTAGTTCGTGACCGGCACTTAATTCACGCAACGTCTACAGGCGCAACGTAAATTAAGTAAGCCGAAACACAGAAATCTAAACCTTTTTAAGAAAAAGGAAGAGGTGAAGTTTTGAAACAAAGGTATAATGAATCATGTTTTGTCTTTTGAAATTCGGGCAACACCTCCCTCGTATTTTGATCCAAAACCACAAACCCATGATAATATAAAAGGCATCTCCAAGAGGGAGCTAGCTCTTCGCCAAACGGTGGATCACAACCACGCAAGACAGAATATGTATACGATGCCCAACGGCGAAGATCACCACAAAAGATAAAGGAAAGCAAGACATCAACCCACCAAGTGAACATATAACCCATCGCTCAAGTCTCGCAACTACAAGTCTTGCTAAGTCTTAATACTTATACAAATACTAGTTTCTGATTTGATGGAGTGACTAGATACAATAGGAATAATAATGCAAGAGTGGCACGATCCAACATGTACCACCTGCCAAAGCAAATCACCCAGAACAGCTGTGTGCCAGCGATGCCACTACTGATCCATACGGTTAACCTGCAAGAACTGTGTCACAACGGGGGTGAGTTGCCAACTCGTGAGTAGAAAACATCATCAGGTAGAAATCGAAATAAACAACGATTCCTAAGTTAACTATATCATAAAGGTAATACTATGATATTTAGGGTGACCGTATCTGCATATGTGCCAACAACATGATCAATGCCTATCAGCAAGTGGATCTCATCCAACCATATAATCAATGCATGTATGCATGTGGATCTCATCCACGTGTCAACCACTGACACAACAACTCATGCATGTAAATATCATAAAAGCATATGAGGGTAAACATGAGGATATAAATCAACGTGCGTCCCTCGCGACACATCAAAATCATAGAACCTGAGTGTCCAACATTGACACTCGAAACATCATGAAACCCGTGTCCAACATCGACACGTAAATCCTCATAGCTCAGGCACCGCATCCTCAGATCGGCCCTCAAATCTGTAAGTCTCATGGAACCTGAATGCCCAACATCGGCACTCGAAAGCATCATGAAATACTCGTGTCCAACATCGACACGTAAATCCACATATCATATCTGTACATCTCACGGAACCTGAGTGTCTAACCCGACACTCGCAATTCTCAGAACCCGAATATCCAACCTCGACACTCATAATCCCCATATCCATACATCTCACGGAACATAAGTGCCCAACATCGACACTTGAAATCCTCATATCCATATATCTCACGAAACATAAGTGCCCAACATCGACACTCGAAATCCTCATATCCATATATCTCACAGAACATAAGTGCCCAACATCGACACTCAAAATCCTCAGAACTTGAATGTCCAACCTCGACACTCGCAATCCCCAAATCAATCGAAACCGGGTTTTCAAAACAATATACATTTCTTGAAATATCCCCGCGGTTCTCAAATCCAGAATATCACTTGAAATCCATATCTCAATGCGTAAATCCATGTAATATGATGTATGCAACATATAACAACATTATGAGCATATCAAGGGAAACTCCGCTATTTAAATGCATCAAGTTATTAAATATATCAAGCGGTTCCTAATTATCCAAATCCAACGCAACATCATATAAAGTGAACATTTAGCTATAGCAAGGTATGTGTGTAAGCATGTAGGTATGCAACATATAACAGAATGTAAGCATATTCGTATATCATGCAACATGGAACAGTGATGTGAGCATAGAAAGTATATCATTGCATGATTGTTAGGTCCACGTTATCCACCCCGGTTCTTTTGGGGAGGTGGAATAGGTAAAAATCAAATTTTTCTAACTAGGTAACATGGACCAACCATGAAGGATCTTTGCTAAAAAAAAACTAACAAATAAACTACAAGTTTTAGCTACTATGTAGAATGGTTATACCTAGGTCTTGAACTCCTTCTCTTCTTTTTGTGGTTCTCCTCCTTGCTTGCTCCTTGTAATGGTTTGAACGGCTCCTCCTCGTCGTCTCCTATTTGCCGAAGATAGATCCACCCGAGGGCCTCGGACTTGAGCTCCTATCTCAACCTAAAGGTAACTAAGATGCTTGTTTTGCTAAACCTAGAACCCTAGAATGAGTAGAGAGAAGTTATGGTGGTTTTGTCTCAAAAGTTTATGATTTCCAACTCATGGAACACTTAAACTTTGAGAGAGGAAAAGGGAGAGCTTTCTTTCAAGAGAGAGAAAGAATATGATAGAATGAGCTCTCATCTTGCAACCATGCTCACATATTTGGAATATTGATAATAATAATAATAATTAAGAATTGTGATGGTTAGTTTATGAATGACCATTATCATTTCATTCATTTAATGCATTTTGCAAAGAACAAGAAGCATCATTGAAATGAAATGATGATGGTCAACAAGTCCACAATAGTCAACCGGTCAACAAAGTCAACAAGTCAACAAAAGTCAAATTTTCAACCCAACCATGGCACAATAATCCTTAATTAATATTATTAATCATATTTCTCATTCTCATTAGGGTTTAGAAAAATTCAACGGTCAACAACCCTGATGAGAATCCTCTGCCTCTGCCTCTGTCAACTGTGCATACACACCCGCATCCGTGTTTCGAAGAACACGAATACAATGAGATAAAACCAATCCCAAAACATATACTAGGATCTGGCTTAAACCAAAGCCCGCTAGTAATAACTGCCCGGACACCAAACGTGCATAAGTGCGCGGATGTGAGCGAACCCTGTCGCAAAACCATACGACCTCTACTCTGTTTTGCCCAAAGGCGAATAGCCCTCTGTATGGGACTCTAAAGACTCGACACTACGCTGACAGTGGGTTTAACCACAGGCCGCAAGCGGTACTAGCTGTACGTAACGATCCCCAGTTAGATGCCGATAAGAAGACTGATGAGGTGAACCCATCCGAACTCCTACTGAGCCTGAATGTGACAATCTCCGTCCAGTCCGGTCTGTTCGTCTGAGAATATCGCATGGCGGGACTAGGGGGTGGTAAACGTCAGTCCCCTAATAGCGGTACAAGTCGTGTCGGAGTGTAGCCCAAAACACCCTGAGAATCTACTGGAAAACCTACCAGTAATTCTCGCTTGCCCTGGCTAGAGACGACAATGTGTAATGGCTCTCCTAGACATAGCGCGATATCAATTCCCAATACCGGGAGAGACAAATCCTGTCTAACCGTCACTTCCTCCAAGTGCTTCGGGACTGCACCCAACTACTACCTGTTTGCATGACTCAGTAGAGCCGTGGTAGGGTAGTAATCTAAGAACAGTGGGGACACACTCGAAGCGAAGTGACAGTGCCAAGTCAGCGGACTAAGCTGTACTCATGTCACCTGGGAACTGTTAACTGACGATAGGTATAATACAAACCAACAGTTCCCGACGTCCTGTCCAGTGTACTCGTAACCTAACGAGCACCTGCATACTATCTCCAGTACGACGTACTGATGGCTGTGGGACAGACCATCTCCCCTGATGGGAAGAGAAGCGTATGCACCAGTCTACCCTGGAGTATCGATGCCCTGTCTCGATAATCCTATGACTAGGGACCAAAATAAGGATGTGCTTATAGACTACCCAACCCCCACTAGTGTGATCGCCATCACAACGCCGGTAACCAAGCAAAGATCCTAAGGGCTCCATCAATATGTTTTTAGCGATATGTTAAAAGAAACATATACATATTAAGATAGAAACAAACCAAGTAGCATACTACTATATCGAGCAAGACTGTCACAAACCCTATATATATCCCAAGCCTCCAAAATGTATTATACAAACTGTAAGTCCATGCTACCTCTCCCGGTACTTTCGGGCATGCGGAATTTGACAAAAAACAATTTTCTTAGAGGTGGTAACATGGACTTAAAACCCGGATCTTTGTTAAACATCTAACTAACAACCTAACTACGAGTTGCTAACTACTCGGTTAGGGGGTTATACCTTTCTTTTTCTCGAACTCCTTCGTCTTCAAGCTTCGATGGTCGTCCGAATCGGCTTCTCCCCGTCGTCTCCTTGCGCCGAAGATAGATCCACCTGAAAGCTTCATCCTTTGGCTCCTTCTTCGAACTTTGAAGAAACTAGTTCACTCGATTTGCTAAACCTTGTGAACTAGAGTGAGTAGAGAAGAGTTTGTATGGGTTTTTATCTATGGTTCTTGGTTCTCAACTCATGAGACAAGTGAACCATAGAGTCAAGAGAGGGAGAGCAAGAGGAGGAGATGAGAGCTCAAGAACAAGAGAGAGAATGAGCATGAAAGAAATGAGAGAAGACTTTTCTCATTTGGCTCTCATAATCCAAAACAATCATAACACCTCATATCAATCAAGTATTATGTGATGGTTTAAGCAACCATAGCCATATCATTTCATGCACTCATTTTGCACAAAAGAGCAAGCAAGCAAAAGTCTTTGCCATGAAATGATAGCTATAGTTATCATGATGGTCAACTAGTCAAGCCTAGTCAACCGGTCAACAAAGTCAACAAGTCAACAAAGTCAATCCCTCAACAACCATGTCACCATAATACTTAATTAATATAATTGTTAATCACATATCATATTCTCATTAGGGTTGAGCAAAAAGTCAATAGTCAACTGTCAACGGTCAACAACCCTAATGAGAATCTTCTGTCACTGTCTCTCCGTCAACTGTGCATACACACCCGCATCCGCGTTCCGAGGAACACGAATGCATACTGGATAAAACCAATCCCAAAAGGTATACTAGGATCTGGCTTAAACCAAAGCCCGCTAGTGTGAACTGTACGGACACTGTACGTGCACAAGTGCACGGATGTGATCGAACCCTGTCGCAAAACCATGCGACCTCTACTCTTTTGCCTAAAGGCGAATAGATTTCTGTGTGGGACTCTAAAGACTCGACACTACGCTGGCAGTGGGTTTAACCACAGACCGCAAGCGGCACTAGCTGTGCGTAACGGTCCCCAGGTAGATGCCGACAAGAAGACTGACGAGGTGAAACCCATCTGAACTCCTACTGAGCCTGAATGTGACATTCTCCGTACAGTCCGGTCTGTTCGTCTGATACATCGCATGGCGGGCCTAGGGGGCGGTAAACGTCAGTCCCCCAATAGCGGTACAAGTCGTGTCGGAGTGAAGCCCAAAACACCCTGAGATAACACTGGAAGCCTACCAGTATATCTCGTTTGCCCTGGCCAGGGACTACTCGTGTAATGGCTCTCCTAGACACAGCGCGATGTCAACCCTCAATACCGGGAGAGACGAATCCTGTCTAACCGTCACTGCCTCCAAGTGCTTCGGGACTGCACCCAACTACCACCCGTTTGCACGACTCCTTTGAGCCGTGGTAGGGTAGTAATCAAAGTACAGTGGGAACACACTCGAGGCGAAGTGACAGTGTCAAGTCAGCGGACTAAGCTATACTCATGTCACCTGGGAACTGATAACTGACGATAGGCATAATACCAACTAGTCAGTTCCCGACGAGTCCTGTCCAGTGTACTCGTAACCCAATGAGCACCCGCATACTATCTCAAGTACGACGTACCGACGGTTGTGGGACAGACCGTCTCCCACAGTGGGATGAGAAGCGCATGCGCTAGTCTACTTCGGAGTATCGATGCCCTGTCTCGATAGTCCTGCGACCAGGGAACTGCATAAGGATGTGCTTATAGATTACCCAGCCCCACTAGTGTGACTGCCATCACAACGCTGGTAATCAAGCAAAGATCCTAAGGGCTCCACTAATGTGTATAGGCGATATACTAAAATAAACACATGTACACATTGAAGTAGAAACAAACCAAATAGCATACTACTATTTTGAGCAAGATTGTATATACAAGGTGAATATCCCAAGCTTCCATTAAGTAATATACAAACTTGTATGATACAGTAATGGCCTCTAGGGCATATACACTAACAATCTCCCACTTGCACTAAGGCCATGTACTGGCGTATCGAAGACCTATCATCTCGATCAGCCGCTCGAACTGAGTCTGGGGCAAGGCCTTGGTGAATGGATCTGCAGTGTTATCTTCTGAAGCGACTCTCCGAACCTCGATCTCCTGGCGATCCACAATCTCCCTGATCAGGTGATACCGCCTCAAGATGTGTCTGGATCTCTGATGGGACCTGGGTTCCTTCGCTAAAGCTATAGCCCCGTTGTTGTCGCAATACAGAGGTATTGGATCAACAATGGACGGAACCACCTGAAGCTCTTTCAAGAACTTCCTCATCCAGACAGCTTCTTTTGCGGCATCAGATGCAGCGATGTATTCCGCTTCCATCGTCGAGTCTGCAACGGTTTCCTGTTTGGAACTCTTCCAACACACCGCCCCTCGATTGAGGGTAAAGACAAAACCCGACATGGACTTGGAATCATCCTTGTCACTCTAGAAGCTGGAGTAAGCAAAGGCCTCGATCTGGAGGTCTTTTCCGCCATACACCAAGAACATCTCCTTAGTCCTTCTCAGGTACTTGAGAATGTTCTTTACCTCTATCCAGTGTTTCTCCCCAGGGTTTGACTGATACCGGCTTACCACACTCAGTGCATAAGCTACATCCGGTCTGGTACACAACATCGCATACATTATAGAGCCTACCGCAGAAGCGTAGGGTATAATAGACATGCGATCCCTCTCCAAATCAGTCTTGGGAGACATCTCTTTAGAGAGGATGATTCCGTGACAAGCCGGTAGGTTACCGCGCTTGGAATCTTCCATACTAAATCTCTTCAGTATGGTGTCGATGTACCTGGACTGTGAAAGTCCTAATATCCTCTTGGATCTATCACGATGGATCCGGATCCCCAGGATGTATGAGGCATCACCCAGGTCTTTCATGGAGAACCTGTGTGACAAGAACCCCTTGACAGATTGTAGCATAGGAATGTCATTTCCTATTAAGAGAATGTCATCCACGTATGAAACGAGAAATACTACAGTTCTCGCTACAAATCTACTATAGATGCATGGTTCATCTGGATTTTTGATAAAGCCAAATTCCTTGACCGTTTCATCAAAACAGATGTTCCAACTCCGCGATGCCTGCTTTAGTCCATAGATGGACTTAAGCAACTTGCACACCTTTCCGCTGCTCCCACTCTGAATGAAACCCTCTGGCTAGTCCATATAGACACACTCCTCTAAATTTCCATTTAGAAAAGCTGTCTTTACGTCCATCTGCCAAATCTCATAATCGTGGAAGGAAGCAATGGCAAGAAGGATCCGAATGGATTTCAGCATAGCCACTGGAGAAAAGGTTTCGTCATAGTCCAAACCAGGTCTTTGACGAAAACCCTTTGCCACAAGTCTAGCTTTATAGGTCTCAACCTGTCCATCTACACCAATCTTCCTTTTGAAGATCCACTTGCATCCTACGGGTTTTACCTCGTCTGGAGCAATGTCCAACGTCCATACTTTGTTGGTGTACATGGACTCCATTTCGGTCCGCATTGCATCCAGCCATTTTACTGAGTCAACGCTCTGAACGGCCTGCTGGAAGCTAGTAGGCTCATCATAATCTATGATGCAATCATCTCTATCCCCGTTTATGAGAAAACCGTAGTATCTCTCGGGCGGATGAGACTGCCTACTACTCCTGCGGAGCGGCGTAGGAATGTCCTGTTCTTTTGAACCCTCTGGTTCCACTAAGCTTTCAGTAATAGCTCGTGGTTCTGGAATTTCTTCCAGTTCTACTGTGCTCCCACTTATCTGGTTTTCCAAAAACTCAGTTTCCAAGAAGTAGGCATGACGAGAAACAAAAACCTTTTGTTCCTCTTCGCAGGAGAAGAAATATCCCTTGGAGTTCTTTGGATATCCCACGAACTTGCACTGTACTGAGCGTGCCTCGAGCTTGTCCGCATGGTGCTTTTTGACAAAAGCTGGACTTCCCCATGTCTTAATGTGATTAAGATAGGGTCTCTTCCCACACCACATTTTATATGGTGTAGTAGGCACAGTCTTAGTGGGAACTCGGTTCAAAAGGTATGCAGCTGATTCTAGCGCATACCCCCAGAATGATCGCGGTAACTCAGCGTTACTCATCATAGACCGTACCATATCCAATAGGGTTCGGTTCCGTCTCTCCGATACACCGTTATGTTGCGGAGTGTATGGAGGAGTAAGCTGAGAGAGAATTCCGTTCTCTTTTAAATAGCCCAGGAACTCGGCACTCAAGTATTCACCACCTCGATCCGATCTTAGGATCTTGATACTTTTGCCGGTTTGTTTTTCTACTTCATTCTTATATTTCTGGAATTTTCCAAAGGCTTCGGACTTATGTTTCATTAAGAAGACATAACCGTACCTTGAAAAGTCATCCGTAAAAGTAATGAAGTAAGAATAACCGCTTCGCGCATGTGTAGACATTGGACCGCACACGTCGCTGTGTACGAGTCCCAAGAGCTCGCTCGCCCTTACTCCGTGTCCAGTAAACGGAGTCTTTGTCATCTTTCCTTTGAGACAGGATTGACAAGTGGCATACGATTGATATTCGAACGGATTCAAATATCCTTCTGTATGTAACTTCGTCAACCTTCTCTCATTGATGTGACCCAGTCTACAATGCCATAAGAAAGTCTGATTGATTTCCGGAGACTTTCTTTTGTGTGTATTCTGGACATTGAAAATCTGTGGTTGGTTTAATACGTATATACCATTGCTCAATGTACCTGACCCAATCAGAACTTGATTAAGGTGAATGTTTACAACATTACTTATAAACGCAAATTCATAACCTTCTTTAGAAACCAAAGATACAGAAATGATATTACAAGTTGCGTCGGGTACAAAAAAGCAATTACGCAAAACCAAAACATGTCCATCTGACATTCCCAGGTGATAGTCCCCCACGGCCTTAGCATCCATGCTAGCTCCGTTTGCAACTTTGAGGGTCATGTCACCTGCCTTCAAAACCCTACGGTTTCTCAATGCCCGCAAAGAATTACAGATATGAGATCCTGATCCGGTATCCAATACCCAGGAAGTAGAGTTTATTGAAAGACAGTTTTCAATAACATACACACCTGAAGCTGAAGCTGCAACCTGCTTCAATTCCTGTGTCCTGGCTTTCCAAGCCCTGCAATCATTCTTCCAGTGTCCTTTCTTATGACAATAGAAGTATTCTTCCTTATCCACAAGCTTTCCCACTTTCTTTGTTGCTTTTGCCTTTCCCTTCGTATCCACTTTACTAACACCGCCCCTTGGTTTGGCGGGGGCTTTCTTCTTCTTTCCCTTGGCTTTCGCCTTGGACCTAGAAGAAGAAGATCCTCCTACAAACAAAGTGGATGTTTCCCTACCTTTCTGTAGGGTGCCCTCTGCGCTCCTCAGCATGTTGAGGAGTTCTGAAAGTTCAACTTCCTTTTCTTGTAAGTTGAAGTTCAGTATAAACTGGGCGTAAGTGGAAGGAAGGGACTGGAGAATCAAGTCCGTATAGAGCTCATTCTCCAACGTGGTCCCAAGGTCCGCGGGCTCCTCAATGTAGCCAATCATCTTAAGCACGTGTTCCGCTACCGATGATCAGACGGCCAATCTTGCCGAAAATAACTTCTTCGACACTTCGTATCTTGCGATACGAGATTGCTCTCCATACAGTTCTTTTGTATGAAGAAATATGGATTCCAGGTCCATATTCTCGTGCCTCCTCTGATGTTCATTGTCCATAGAGGCAAACACGAGGCACTTGGCCTTCGCGCAGTCTAATTCCCAGGTCTTACGGATTTCCCTTTCCGCGACGCTGGTTTTGGGACCAGGGACAGGGGGAGCTTTGGTAGTAAGAAGATACCCCAGCTTGTCGTAAGTGATTGCCATCTTGACATTCCTGAGCCAATCTTTGTAGTTTGGCCCTGTCAGTATGTTTTTATCTAGAAGTAACTTAAGTCCAGTCATGTCGATTGGTCGCTGCAATTAGGAGAGAGAAGAAACACTCAGCATGATGCTCTTGCAAGTTTAGAATGGTTTTTAATTTGTCTAAACAGGATGGCTCCCACTGTTTCTCGAATCCCTCCTCAAACCAAAAAGGAAGAATTAGTCAGGATCAATCTCGCCGTACAATACTTGCTTAACCGTTTAGCCAGGCCAGTGTTGGTACTTCGAGGGAGGTTTTCCAACGCTTTCGCGAAGTTCCTTAATTAAATAACCTCTTTTCCCTGGGGGCGTAGCCCCGCTAACACCTTTCTAGACACCTACTTGGTTTATAGCATTGATCGTTTAGCGAGAAATTTCCCGAGGAGTAGCATATACTCACAGTAGGATCGGGATCCAAATATCATTGCGTGACGAAACTGAAGGAATCTTACCAGAATCATCACACTCCAAGTGGTATGCAACACTAGCAAGTTTCAGTTCTTTTGAAACTCCCGATGTGGATTTTTGCCCCATGCTCTTATGACCTTGACTTTGGCCAACAAATCATAAGTCACATGTCAAGTTCTACCCGTCGTTCTCCAGGTTAATTTGAATCCACCCGCACCTACCCTTGACTTTGGCCAACAAGGCAGTACGACTGTTCCAAACTAACGCATCTATCTATGCTGCACATGAATACCCAATAGCTACCAATCACTATGCCTTGACTTTGGCCAACAAACATAGCTTGAATACTATTGACCATCCATGTGAAACGACGGAGGGCTACGAATGGTTTTGGCGTAACCGTGAACGTAGTGAACTTGATATAATCGATGGAACGAGATAGCTTTTAAAAGGAGAGGCTCAAGCTCCGCATTTAAAAGTTAGTTTTGAAAAGAACCGAGTGGTTTTTCGAAAGTGTTCCAACGACTTTTACTTGGTTTATCTTTCTTGCATCAGTTCTTTTAATGCGTGATATTCTTGCATTAGTTCTTTTAATGCGTCCCATCATTTAATCCTACCATTGCAGAAAACAACCAAAATATGACGTACGCTTATTCCATTCGCATTCGCCACGGGGCCCCGTCATTACCCGTTAGGTTACTTAACTAACGACAGAGCGGGGGCTGGGCTAGCGCGGCTGTAAAATATAAGCAACGCCTAAATAATATCATATATAGATATACTGCAATGATAGCCATTTCAGATCACAGATGAACACATTGGATATACTAGGAATCCGCAATTCGTACGAGCCTGTAACGAAAAGCAGATTACACGGTCGCGGTGAATAGCCAATACCCCACCCAAGACCCCTACGGGTGCGGCAAACTACCCGCCAAGTACCCGAAGCGAAGCAACCTCCCTCAACTCCGTGAGTAGGCCACTCAGCACTTCGGCATACCCGGTAGTTTGTGCACCCCCTCCATGGGTCTATCCTAGGAGCAAAAACAGTAAAAAGAAATTATACAATAACGGCTACAACCCCGATCCGGTTGTGCGGCCATACAAATAATAATTACATCAATTTACAAATTTACATGAATTGAAAGAAAAGAAAACTCTCGTCTCACAACCCCCGGCTATTCACCCGCGACAATCCAACATATTCATATACACATTCCAATAACATTACAGATCACAAATTTGTATAACCCCCACTAATCGACATATAGCGATTAGCAGACGTTCAATACAAATATCACATTACAGAAAAACCCGTCAGCTAAAGTCTTTTAGAAGTTCGATCAAAAATACGGATTTTCAGGACCCCAAAAATAAAATTTTCGTTCTGGAAAATCTGGGCAGAAAATATATATTCCAAAAATCCCAAAATACCCCTATAAGCATACTGTAGCAAAGAAGACCCAGAGAGGAGCCAAGACGGCAGCGGAACCGCGGCAATAGCAAGCTATTGCCGCGTTTCCGCGGCTCTTTGATGTGATTAGGGGACCGTCTTTCTACAGTATACTCTAAAAACCCTGAGTCGATTTTTGGTGTATGATTTATCATTTTTACAGAACATAAAAAATCGACAGCAAGTTTGAAAACAGGGTTCATTTCGGGACTTTTTCTTTGATCGATCTTCTAGCTACTTTGCAAACATGTTAGATAGAGTTTAACTAGGCTCTGATACCACTGTAAGTCCATGCTACCTCTCCCGGTACTTTCGGGCATGCGGAATTTGACGAAAAACAATTTTCTTAGAGGTGGTAACATGGACTTAAAACCCGGATCTTTGTTAAACATCTAACTAACAACCTAACTACAAGTTGCTAACTACTCGGTTAGGGGGTTATACCTTTCTTTTTCTCGAACTCCTTCGTCTTCAAGCTTCGATGGTCGTCCGAATCGGCTTCTCCCCGTCGTCTCCTTGCGCCGAAGATAGATCCACCTGAAAGCTTCAACCTTTGGCTCCTTCTTTGAACTTTGAAGAAACTAGTTCACTCGGTTTGCTAAACCTTGTGAACTAGAGTGAGTAGAGAAGAGTTTGTATGGGATTTTATCTATGGTTCTTGGTTCTCAACTCATGAGACAAGTGAACCATAGAGTCAAGAGAGGGAGAGAAAGAGGAGGAGATGAGAGCTCAAGAACAAGAGAGAGAATGAGCATGAAAGAAATGAGAGAAGACTTTTCTCATTTGGCTCTCATAATCCAAAACAATCATAACACCTCATATCAATCAAGTATTATGTGATGGTTTAAGCAACCATAGCCATATCATTTCATGCACTCATTTTGCACAAAAGTGCAAGCAAGCAAAAGTCTTTGCCATGAAATGATAGCTATAGTTATCATGATGGTCAACTAGTCAAGCCTAGTCAACAAAGTCAACAAGTCAACAAAGTCAATCCCTCAACAACCATGTCACCATAATACTTAATTAATATAATTGTTAATCACATATCATATTCTCATTAGGGTTGAGCAAAAAGTCAATAGTCAACTGTCAACGGCCAACAACCCTAATGAGAATCCTCTGCCACTGTCTCTCCGTCAACTGTGCATACACACCCGCATCCGCGTTCCGAGGAACACGAATGCATACTGGATAAAACCAATCCCAAAAGGTACACTAGGATCTGGCTTAAACCAAAGCCCGCTAGTGTGAACTGTCCGGACACTGTACGTGCACAAGTGCACAGATGTGATCGAACCCTGTCGCAAAACCATGCGACCTGTCGCAAAACCATGCGACCTCTACTCTTTTGCCTAAAGGCGAATAGCTTTCTGTGTGGGACTCTAAAGACTCGACACTACGCTGGCAGTGGTTTTAACCACAGACCGCAAGCGGCTCTAGCTGTGCGTAACGGTCCCCAGGTAGATGCCGACAAGAAGACTGACGAGGCGAAACCCATCTGAACTCCTACTGAGCCTAAATGTGACATTCTCCGTACAGTCCGGTCTGTTCGTCTGATACATCGCATGGCGGGCCTAGGGGCGGTAAACGTCAGTCCCCCAATAGCAGTACAAGTCGTGTCGGAGTGAAGCCCAAAACACCCTGAGATAACACTGGAAGCCTACCAGTATATCTCGTTTGCCCTGGCTAGGGACTACTCGTGTAATGGCTCTCCTAGACACAGCGCGATGTCAACCCCCAATACCTGGAGAGACGAATCCTGTCTAACCGTCACTGCCTCTAAGTGCTTCGGGACTGCACCCAACTACCACCTGTTTGCACGACTCCTTTGAGCCGTGGTAGGGTAGTAATCAAAGTACAGTGGGAACACACTCGAGGCGAAGTGACAGTGTCAAGTCAGCGGACTAAGCTGTACTCATGTCACCTGGGAACTGATAACTGACGATAGGCATAATACCAACTAGTCAGTTCCCGACGAGTCCTGTCCAGTGTACTCGTAACCCAACGAGCACCCACATACTATCTCAAGTACGACGTACCGACGGCTGTGGGACAGACCGTCTCCCACACTGGGATGAGAAGCGCATGCGCTAGTCTACTCCGGAGTATCGATGCCCTGTCTCGATAGTCCTGCGACCAGGGACCTGTATAAGGATGTGCTTATAGATTACCCAGCCCCACTAGTGTGACTGCCATCACAACGCTGGTAATCAAGCAAAGATCCTAAGGGCTCCACTAATGTGTATAGGCGATATACTAAAATAAACACATGTACACATTGAAGTAGAAACAAACCAAGTAGCATACTACTATTTTGAGCAAGATTGTATATACAAGGTGAATATCCCAAGCTTCCATTAAGTAATATACAAACTAGTATGATACAGTAATGGCCTCTAGGGCATATACACTAACACAAACTAGTACTATAAAATAATGGCCTCTAGGGCATACATATTCAACAATCTCCCACTTGCACTAAAGGCCAGTAATTGGTGTACCGCATACCCAACGTCTGCACTAAGGCCAGCTACTGGCGTACCACATACCCAATAGCTCAAAAAGTCGCTCGAACTGTGTTTGAGGGAGGGCCTTTGTGAATGGATCCGCCGTGTTGTCTTTTGTGTCCACTCTCCATATCTCGATCTCCTGGCGATCAATGATCTCCCTGATCAGGTGATACCGCCTGAAGATATGTATGGATTTCTGATGGGACCTTGGTTCCTTTGCTAAAGCTATAGCCCCATTGTTATCGTAATACAAAGGTATTGGGTCAACAATGGACGGAACCACCTAAAGTTCACTAATGAACTTCTTCATCCAGACCGCTTCTTTCGCGGCATCGCTTGCAGTAATGTATTCAGCCTCCATCGTCGAGTCTGCAACGGTATCCTGTTTGGAACTCCTCCAACACACTGCCCTTCCATTGAGGGTAAACACAAAACCCGAGACAGGCTTGCTGTTATCTTTGTCACTATGGAAGCTTGAATCGGTAAAGGACTCGACCCTGAGGTCTCCATTACCGTAAACCAGGAACATCTCCTTAGTCCTTCTCAGGTACTTGAGAATGTTCTTCACTGCCGTCCAGTGGTCCTCACCTGGGTCTGACTGATACCGGCTCACCACGCTCAGCACGTAAGCTACATCTGGTCTTGTACATAGCATCGCATACATTATAGATCCTACCGCCGAAGCGTAGGGTATAGTGCTCATGCGAACCCTCTCCTCGTCAGTCTTAGGAGACATCTTCTTGGAGAGGGTGATTCCGTGCAATGCGGGTATGTTACCGTGCTTGGAATCTTCCATACTAAATCTCTTTAGTACGATCTCTATGTACCTGGACTGCGAAAGTCCAAGTAGTCTCTTAGATCTATCTCTATAGATCTTGATCCCCAGAATGTACGAGGCATCACCCAGGTCCTTCATGGAGAACCGTTGTGACAAGAATAGCTTGACCGATTGTAGCATAGGAATGTCATTTCCTATCAAAAGAATGTCGTCCACGTACAAGACTAGGAACACGACAGTTCGTCCTACAATCTTCTTATAGATACAAGGTTCATCTTCGTTCTTGATGAAATCAAATTCCTTGATTGCCTCATCAAAACAGATGTTCCAGCTCCGCGATGCCTGCTTTAATCCATAAATGGATTTAAGAAACTTGCACACCTTCCCGCTGCTCCCACTGTCTACGAAACCATCTGGCTGATCCATGTAAACGCACTCTTCCAAACAGCCGTTTAGAAAAGTCGTTTTAACGTCTATCTGCCAGATTTCATAGTCATGGAAGGCAGCAATGGCAAGTAGGATCCGAATGAATTTGAGCATAGCTACTGGAGAAAAAGTTTCGTCATAGTCCACACCAGGTCTTTGACAAAAACCTTTTGCAACGAGTCTAGCCTTATAGGTTTCCACCTGCCCATCTACACCAAGTTTCCTTTTGTAGATCCATTTGCATCCAACGGGTTTTACCCCAGGTGGAGCAATATCCAAGGTCCATACTTTATTGGTGTACATGGACTCCATTTCGGATTGCATCGCTTCCAGCCACTTATCAAAGTCCCTACTGATAATAGCCTGCCTGAAACTGGTAGGGTCATCTTCTTCCAAGATGCAATCCTCTCGATCCTCGTCTATAAGAAAACCGTAGTACCTCTCGGGAGGACGAGAAATCCTACCAGATCTGTGGAGTAGCTGAGGATCGTCTGGAGTTATTGAATCCTGAGGTTCTGTCAAATCTTCAGTTTCATTTTGTGGTCGCTGAATTTCTTCCAGTTCTACCGAACTCCCACTTGTTTCTTTTGCAAGAAATTGCCTCTAAAAGGGTGGCATGGCAAGATACTAACACCTTCTGTTCCTCGGTGTGGTAGAACAGATATCCTGTAGAGTTTTTAGGATATCCCACAAATTTACATAGAACTGAACGTGCCTGAAGTTTGTCCGGATTTTGTACTTTTACATAGGCCGGACAACCCCATATCTTAATACGTTTAAGATACGGCCTTTTACCATTCCATATCTCAAATGGTGTCTTAGGCACTGATTTAGACGGAACATCATTCAATAGATTTGCTACTGTTAAAAGCACATATCCCCAAAATGAAAGAGGCAACTCAGCATTACTCATCATAGAGCGAACCATATCCAACAGGGTATGATTCCTCCGTTCCGATACACCGTTGTGCTATGGTGTATAAGGAGGAGTAAGCTGAGAGAGAATACAATTCTCTTTTAAGTAATCTAGGAATTCCGTGCTTAAGTACTCCCCTCCTCTATCCGATCGGAGGATCTTGATACTTTTGCCAGTCTGGTTCTTTACTTCGTTTCTGAATTCCTTGAATTTCTCAAAAGCTTCAGATTTGTGTTTCATAAGATACACATATCCGAATCTAGAGAGATCGTCAGTGAATGTGATGAAGTACGAGAACCCACCCCTTGCATGTATAGATATTGGACCACATACATCACTGTGTATGAGTCCCAAGAGCTCTGTTGCTCTTTCTCTATGTCCGGTGAACGGAGATTTGGTCATCTTTCTTTTGAGACAAGACTGAAAAGTTTCAAAAGATGAAAACTCGCTCGAACGTATCCAAGAGTCCATCTTTATGCAACTTACTTAGTCTTTTCTCTCCGATATGACCAAGTCTACAATGCCATAAATAGGATTCGTTCATATCTGAACTCTTCCTCTTGCGTGTGTTTTGTACATTGAGAACTGTATTCTGATTTAGAACGTAGATACCATTACACATTGTACCTTCTGCAACCAGTACCTTATGAAGGTAAATGTTCATGATATTTCTATCAAGAACAAAGTTATATCCATCTTTATTGAGTAAAGAAACTGATATGATGTTGCAAACCATGGAAGGTACATGGTAGCAATCATTCAAAATCATAGTATTGCCATTTGGCAACACTAGGTGATATTCACCGACGGCTGCAGCATTAACTTGTGCTCCGTTCGCTACTCTGAGCGACATATCACTAGGTGCAACTTTCCTACTTTTTTTCAGTCCCTGCAATAAATTACAGATATGAGATCCTGATCCGGTATCAAGTACCCAGGAGGTAGGGCTGACCGTAAAGCAGTTCTCATTTACAAGAACACCTGAAGTAGATGCAAAACTATGCTTCTTCTTCAACTAGGTATCCTTGGAATCCATACAATCCTCTTTCCCTTGCTCATACTTATGACTGTTGTCATAAGTTAGAGCCGAACCGACGTTCCCCAGCCCCGAATAAGAATTCGGATCGATCAAGCGATACATTTTATTATCTTGATTAGGGCGTGAAATGGTTGCTACCTGGAGAGAGAGAAAAGAAACACTCAGCGTGCGCTCTTGCAAGATTAGATTGGTTTATTAATTTATCTAATCAGGATGGCTCCCACCGTTTCCTCAAATTCTTCTTCAAACCTTTAAAAGAAGAACTAGTCAGGATTAATTGCACGTCACAATACTTTCTTAACCTTTCAGCCAGGCTAGTGTTGGTACTTCGAGGGAGGTTTTCCAACGCTTTCGCGAAGTTTCTTAATTAAATAACCTCTTTTCCCTGGAGGCGTAGCCCCGCTAACACCGTTCTAGACACCTACTTGGTTTATAGTATTGATTGTTAAGTGAAATAATCTCCCGAGAGTAATCCAACTCATCAGTGGGATCGGGATCCAACTATCATTGTGTAATGACCTAGATGGAATCCACTCTAGTCACTACACTCTAGAAGGTATGCTAAATCTGCAAGTTTCAGTTTCTTTAGAAACTCCCGATGTGGTTTTTACCCCTAAGACCCAAGTGATCATGACTGAGCCAACATATCAAAGGATCCTAGTCAAGTTCAACCCGTCATTATCTTGATTGCATTAGACCCACCCGTACGAGTCCTTGACTGAGCCAAAATGACCGCACGACTGTCCCAACCAATCACATTATATGCTACAGAAAAATATTACATAGTTACCGTTCACTACGCCTCGGCTGAGCACGAAATACATAACACGAATACTAAGCAATACCAATCCGAAATGACGGAGGGCTACGGCTGGGTTTTGGCGAAAACCCGTTAACGTAATGAACTTGATATGGTTAAAGGAACATGATTGCCTTTTTGAAAATATAGTGGCGAAAACTTTTGCTAAAGAGGTCGCTCCCTGTGAAAGGATCTTGGCTCTTTCCTCGTCGAATGAGGTGCAGGATATTCCAAAATGAATACCTCGATGCAAAGCAAGAATAATCGACTATAGTGAAGTTATTACCCTGACGCAAACTTTTGTCCAAGGGGTCACTCCCGATGAAGGGATCTCGGCCATTGCCTTGTCGAACGAGGTGCTGGGCATTCATAACCGAATACCTCTGTGCAAAACAAAAGAGAACGTCCTTACAATAACAGCTTTTTGAAAATTGTTCCAACAACGTCTTTTAGGTTTTTTTTTTCTTTGCATTAATATAATGCGTCCCATCAATTAGTTCTACCATTGCAGAAAACAACGAAAATATGACGTACGCTTATGCCAACCGCATTCGCCACGGGGCCCCGTCATCACCCGTTAGCTTACTTAACTAATGACAGAGCGGGGGCTGGACTAGCGCGGATGCAAAACATAAGCAACGCCTACTAGATATCATATATAGATATATACATTCGTCAGATGCAATGATAGCCATTCCAGATCACAGATGAACACATTGGATATGCTAGGAATCCGCATTTCGTTCGAGCCTGCAACGAAAGACGGATTACACGGTCGCGATGAATAGCCAAAACCCCGCCCTAGACCCCTACGGGTGCGGCAAACTACCCGCCAAATATCCGAAGTGAAGCAGCCTGTCTCAACAACGTGAGTAGGCCACTCAGCACTTCAACGTACCCGGTAGTTTGTGCACCCCACCTTGGGTCTATCCTAGGAGCAAAAACAGTAAAAGAAATAATATACAATGGCGGCTACAACCTCATCCCGGATGTGCGGCCATAAAAATAATATTAAATCAAATGAAAGATAAAGAAACTCTCATCTCACAAAACCCCGGCTATTCATCCGCGACAATCCAACAAGTTCATATACACAATCCAACAATATTACAGATCACAGATATACACAACCGCCACTAATTGACGTATAGCGATTAGCCGACGTTCAGTGCATATATCACATTACAGATATAACCAAATAGCTAAAATTTATAGAACTTCGATCAAAATACCACTTTGTAACTACCCCAAACATAACATGGTTCTCTGGAAAATCTGGGCAGAAACAAAACATCTTAAAAATCCCAAAATACCAAACAGAGAAAACTGCAAGAAATCGGAGTCGCGGCCGAGTCAACTCGGCCGCGGATCCGCGGCGAAACGCATGGTTTCGCCGCAGTTCCGCGGTGAGTTGGCCGAGTCGTGGGCTCAAATTTCTTGCCTGTTCTTAGAAAACCCTGCACAGATTTTTAAAGCATGTGGAATAATTTTTGGAGCAGTTTTAAAAATCGGCAGAAAGTATGGTTTTTGACATGTTTTCGGGATTTTTTTTCAGATCGAAGTTCTAAACACTTTGCTAACAGTTAGTTGTTGTTTAGTTAGGCTCTGATACCACTGTTAGGTCCACGTTACCCATCCCGGTTCTTTCGAGGAGGCAGAATAGGTAAAAATCAAAATTTTCTAACTAGGTAACATGGATCATCCATGAAGGATCTTTGCTAAACAAAAACTAACAAATAAACTACAAGTTTTAGCCACTATGTAGAATGGTTATACCTAGGTCTTGAACTCCTTCGCTTATTTTTGTGGTTCTCCTCCTTGCTTGCTCTTTGTAGTGGTTTGAACGGCTCCTCCTCGTCGTCTCCTATTTGCCGAAGATAGATCCACCCGAGGGCCTCGGACTTGAGCTCCTACCTCAACCTAGAGGTAACTAAGGTGCTTGGTTTGCTAAATCTAGAACCCTTGAATGAGTAGAGAGGAGTTATGGTGGTTTTGTCTCAAAAGTTTATGATTTCCAACTCATGGAACAGTTAAACTTTGAGAGAGGAAGAGGGAGAGCTTTCTTTCAAGAAAGAGAAAGAATATGATAGAATGAGCTTTCATCTTGCAACCATGCTCACATGGAATAATGATAATAATAATAATAATTAAGAATTGTGATGGTTAGTTTATGAATGACCATTATCATTTCATTCATTTAATGCATTTTGCAAAGAATAAGAAGCATCTTTGAAATAAAATGATGATGGTCAACAAGTCTACAATGGTCAACCGGTCAACAAAGTCAACAAAAGTCAAATGTTCAACTCAACCATGGCACAATAATTCTTAATTAATATTATTAATCATATTTCTCATTCTCTTTAGGGTTTAGAAAAATTCAATGGTCAACAACCCTAATGAGAATCCTCTGCCTCTGCCTCTGTCAACTGTGCATACACACCGGCATCCGTGTTCCGAGGAACACGAATACAATGAGATAAAACCAATCCCAAAACATATACTAGGATCTGGCTTAAACCAAAGCTCGCTAGTAATAACTGCCCGGACACCAAACTTGCACAAGTGCACGGATGTGAACGAACCCTTTCGCAAAACCATGCGACCTCTACTCTGTTTTGCCCAAAGGAGAATAGCCCTCTGTGTGGGACTCTAAAGACTCGACACTACGCTGGCAGTGGGTTTAACCACAGGCCGCAAGCGGTACTAGCTGTACGTAACGGTCCCCAGGTAGATGCCGATAAGAAGACTGATGAGGTGAACCCATCCGAACTCCTACTGATCCTGAATGTGACAATCTCCATACAGTCCGGTCTGTTCGTCTGAGAATATCGCATGGCGGGCCTATGGGGCGGTAAATGTCAGTCCCCTAATAGCGGTACAAGTCGTGTCGGAGTGTAGCCCAAAACACCCTGAGAATCTACTGGAAAACCTACCGGTAATTCTCGCTTGCCCTGGCCAGGGACGACAATGTGTAATGGCTCTCCTAGATACAGCGCGATATCAACTCCCAATACCGGGAGAGACGAATCATGTCTAACCGTCACTGCCTCCAAGTGCTTCGGGACTGCACCCAACTACTACCTGTTTGCACGACTCGGTAGAGCCGTGGTAGGGTAGTAATCTAAGAACAATGGGAACACACTCGACGCGAAGTGACAGTGTCAAGTCACCGGACTAAGCTGTACTCGTGTCACCTGGGAACTGTTAACTGACGATAGGTATAATACCAACCAACAGTTCCCGATGAGTCCTGTCCAGTGTACTCGTAACCTAACGAGCACCTGCATACTATCTCCAGTACGACGTACTGATGGCTGTAGGACAGACCATCTCCCCTGCTGGGAAGAGAAGCGTATGCACCAGTCTACTCTGGAGTATCGATGCCCTGTCTCGATAATCCTACGACTAGGGACCAAAATAAGGATGTGCTTATAGACTACCCAACCCCCACTAGTATGATCGCCATCACAACGCCGGTAGTCAAGCAAAGATCCTAAGGGCTCCATCAATATGTTTTTAGCGATATGTTAAAAGAAACATATACATATTAAGATAGAAACAAACCAAGTAGCATACTACTATATCGAGCAAGACTGTCGCAAACCCGTATATATATCCCAAGCCTCCAAAATGTATTATACAAACTAGTACTATACAATAATGGCCTCTAGGGCATACATATTCAACAATGATGTAGCAATTCTACTGTGTAGTGACATAGCAATTATCGATGATGAAGGTGTGTGAGCCGGCCAATCTGTGTAAGTGTAACATACGCATCATCGATAATGGTGTAGGTGTACTAGCACAGGTATATGTAATGAAATGAGAATATCATGAGCGTAGCATAAGGTACATCGTAAGCGAAACGCTACAAGGTATATGTGTCTACAATATATCTGATTCCGTGAATCTATCAATCGGCATCCAGCCTCACACATCACGTACGGTATAATCCATCGTACGGCATATCACTCAAGATCCACAACATTATATATGTCTATATACCTATATCCCAGGTCACATCCGTATCAATCTCATATCGGGGGACCTACAAAGGTATCAACTATCTCATATCGACTCGCATCCATATAACGACATATCACACTAAGTCATCATATCACATCGTATACTCGTTCTCTTTCAATTCGTACCTATCAAGATTCGCTCCTCATTTCATATTCTCATATGTCACTATATTCATTAGTGTCAACTTCTATCATACTATCGTTATTAGATCCTACAATCATGTCCGTCGCATATCATTTATCAGGATATAATAACCAAACGATATTCCATATCAAAGTTTGCGGGGGTGCTATACGCCATCCACCCGACTTACCCTATAGATATAAATCTACTCACCTGCTAAACTCCTTGCTTAGCTGTGGTCGATGCGCTTAGTCATCTTGGAATCCACGCGAAGGTACCTACAATATCAACACGTATCACAATACCATTAAAATCATGTTCCGAAATCCAATACGGCACACGGTGCGCTCATAGGTTAGAACCTATAGCCTACGCATGCAAAACCAACCAAACAACCCTCTTCGTTGACGTACAAACATCCAACGACCCAAAATAATATCAAATACTAAAACCAAGAATTCCAAATACGGAAAACATAACTGAAAACCACTCACAATAGCTGCCAGATTTTGGTTCAGGTAAACTGGTGTTAGTTATATGTATACCCTAGAGTCCATTACTGTACATATGATATATATTTTAATGGATGCTTGGACATATATAGGGAGGACTTTCTTGCTCGACTTGATAGTATGCTATCTGGTTGTACTTTATCTTAACATGTGCTCTGATTGTCTCTATGTAACATGTTGATAAAGCCCTAAGGATATGTACTCGACTACTGGGACTATGATGAGATCATACTAGTGGGGCCATGGTAGTCGATGAGTACATCCTATAATTGTTCCTAGTCGAGGGTGTATCGAGACAGGGCATCGATACACCAGAGTAGACTAGCGTATACGCATCTTGACCCATATGATGGGCGATGGATGATCCATATCCATCGGTGTTTGACATCAAGGATGGTGTACGGGTGCTCAGTAGAGATTGGGTACACTGGACGGACTCGCCGAGAACTCCCAGATGGTATTATACCTCACGTCAGATGGCAGTTCTCCGGTGACACTGGTACAGAGTAGTCTGTTGACCCGAGATCGTCATAGTGTCTTGTGTGATTCCCACTGTGCTTTGATTTCCATCATACCACGTCCAAGAGGGCGTGCAAAAGGTGGCTTTTAGGTACAGTCCCGAATCACATGGAGGCAATGAGCGATAGGAGGGGATTCGTCTCTCCCGGTATAGGGAGTTGATGTGTGCTGTGTTCGATTGGCTATAACTGGAAATCCTTGGCCAGGGTTGCTGAGATTTACTGGTAAGTGTTATCAGTAGTTTCTCGAACTGTTATAGACCTCATATCGACACGACTTATCAAGCTACTGGGGTCTGACGTTTACCACCCCTAGGCGAGATATGCGACATATCAGACGAAGAGACTGGACTGTATGGGAGTGTTACTGATTAAATTCATAGGAGAATGTACAGGCTTGGTAGTTGATCTTCTGATCGCTCAATACCTGGGTGGCTGTTACATTTAGCTGACCGCTTGCAGCTTGTGGGTGTTTGATATGATCATCACCTGCTACCGGCGTATTGACGATTCTTTAGAGTCCTACACAGAGGTTTCTTGACTCAGGAAAAACGGAGTAGGGGCACATATGTGATATGTGCATGACCGAGGATAATGCGATATGAGATACCGTATTATATTCTCGCGTTATTTTGATATGAGCCGGATCATCGGATCAAGTGTTGATTCGATGAATCGGTAAATGATATATTAGTCGGTTATATGCGATATAACCGGATTGTCGGATCAAGTGTTGATTCGATGATTTAATGTATAATAATATATATGATATATTGAGTTACATTATCTAATATTGGCTCGCTTTATTGATTCATTTTCTCACCGAGTAATACATTAATATATATGCGATATATGTTAATTGTATTATTTTCTTTTGTTACAAATATATATTATATATGTGATATATAATATTGTAACATGATATGATTACTAATGCAACATGTTTAGTGGAGATTAAACATGGTTAGGGTTTGATTTTGGTTAGTTCTTTTATGAACCTTCTAGAAGGTTTTCTTTTGGATTAAGCTAAGATATTGTTTCCTGATTTAAAATCAGGAAAGTTTACGGAGGAGGCATCACGTGCTAGCACGTGACCAGCAGTCACGTGTTGGCACGTGACAATGAAAAAGCAGCGGCAAAGGCAGATTCAGCTCCTTGATTAAATCAAAGAAAAGGCTCCAGAAAGGGTCACGTGCTCACACGTGATCAGGGGTCACGTGTTGGCATGTGACGGCTGAACAGCGGCTAGAAGACAAAGCGCAGAAAGCAGAAGAAAGCTCGTTCCAAGGGGTCACGTGCCTACACGTGACCAGGGGTCACGTGGCCACACGTGACCGTCTTTCAAAGCCTATCTATTTGTCACGACCTGCAAAGTACGGAACGCGACCGGCACTTAGATTACGAAATGTCTCAAGGCGTCCGTAAAATAAGTAAGCCGAAGCTCAGAATACAAAACCCAATTACGATTTTTAGAGTGAAGGAAAACCAATAATTGCAACATTTAAGTATTTTACTCCATTACCATATCAAAATAACTTTCTCTTTTTCCGAAAATTCCAACAGAGTTTCCTTTGTAAAACAAGCTCCAACGAGTACAACAGGAATGTAAATGAATAACATGAAAATGTCATCCCCAAGTGGGAGCTAGCTCTTCGCCTCAAGGCGGTCATAAATCCCACGCACTGTAAAATGACAATGTGCATAATAAGCATAAGAAATAGCATGTCGACTCAAGTGAGCTCGACTCCAGATATATCATAAAATAAATCCCCAAGTCTCACAATCTCACATCTAGGTCAATATACAGTAATCCAAATAAAACAGGTACAGCTGAAATGATAGTAGCAGTAGATGGAGTGTTCTAGATACAACAAATATATAAGGTGGTACAAAATGATAATAACCCACCTATGAGCAAAAGTCTCGAGTCCAGGCAAAAAGTGCAAAGGAAGTAAAAGTATCCGCCGCTACAGTGCTGACGGAATGGACCTGCAGAAAAGCTGTGGCACAACGGGGGTGAGTTGCCAGCTCGTGAGTAATAAATAACATCTACTAAGGATATCGTATGCATGCACACAAGTGTCCTGGCATCCCTAAAACAGGTATGGCTACATGTACTAGCAGATATGTATGCATCAACAGTGTACTAGCAAGTATATATGTCACATGGATGTAATAACAGGTATCTATGCCATATAAAAGTACTATCATGAATGTATGCTATACGAGTCAACTCAAGATCTCATCATGTAAGTGTAAGAATTATTCCTTGCACTGTTTTGAAAATTTCCTTTTTAAACATCAGCATAATATCCAAGAAATTAGTAAAATCCGTGTCCAGCAACGACACCTCAAAACTGTCCAAATCTCATATATCCATGTCCAGTACCTCTGGCCTCAGCCATCCGGCTGATCCATATCAAGATCCATATCTCAATCCAGCGGCCACGGTCGGTACCCTCTGGGTATCCGCCATGCCAAATGAAGTCACCGGTAGGTAATCCGTCCCCTGCCAGGCTCAACGCCATCTCCTGCGATCTTCTTGCCCCGCGGTACCGTACCGGGCCCACCATGTATCCGAGACGGTTCATCCACCTCCTCGAAACGGGTCTCGAAAACCACAGCAAAACCCATGGTGGACGACACTTTACATCACTAGAAAACTGCAACTTTTATATTTTTAAATAGTTATCAGTTTGAAATCTTGCGGCTTTCCCCCAAAATCCAGAAATATCATAAATCCCATGAAATCATCATAAATGCATATGTCGATGATCATGAATGCTTATGGTATCAATTTGCAACGTATGATTTATACTAGGCATGAGCAGATGATATGATAATACAGATGCACGAGTATGGTAATTCTTATGGTTTCATTTTAAATATTTATTGCAATATCTCATTTCTAGGCATTTAACATGTTTCAGATTTATAGTTATCTAGTGTTGTGACATGGCAATTACTAGGGTGTGTGTGTCCACATGAATAGTGCTCGTGCTGCATATAAAACCTGGTAATGGTGCATGTGTCCTATAATGAATCTGTGTATATGGAACATCATATAGATACTAACGACAGCAGTTATCATGCAAGTATTATTATTCTAATGTCACTGGTAAATGTCAAGTCTACTATTTTCAAGTTTACTAAATCTATCGGGCGACTCGCGCCATCCAAACGATCGTCCCCCGTAGATGTTAAATCTACTCACCCGTGATCCGTGCTAAGTGTGTCCGACCACCTGCTTGCCTTTCTCCGCTGCGCTTGACGTTCCTGCCGGCGAACCTAGAATTCACAAGAGTCACCATATAAGGAAAAATCCTGCAAAACGCGATATATTGACAAAAGGGATACGCGTGCGTGAAACTAAACGCGTGTGCACACGACGCGACGCGACGCGCACGAACCCACCAGAACCTAAACTGACACGCTGTGTCGCGCAGCGCGCCACAGAACCACGCGTATCACGCGCGTGTCGCATAAGACTTAAAACATCGGAAACACGCAACTAGCTCCAGATTTTGACTATGGGCCAAAATCAAAAAGTTACAGATACCAACACACTAACCTACCCAGAAGGACCCTACACCCAAAAATCCCCACACCCCACCCCTACTCTGGCAGCAATTTGCGGCCAGAACGATTAAACCGGAGGCCGTGAGGAGGAGTTGGGTCCCCGTGCTCTATGTGTGTGTTTATACTAGTCTCACCATACCACTGTCTTCACAATTTTATTCTAAAGGTCTCGGGTCAACAGCAGATCCAACAGAGGCCAAAAAAGTCGATAAAACTGCTAAATTACGCCAAGTCGGGTAAATCGGGTGTCTTGGTGAAATCCGGGGAAATCCTCTGGTTAACGGGTCTCAACAGAACCTAAAAGGGCTAGTCTAACTAACACAACTTCCACTTTTGCCAAAATTCTCTTAAATCACTCAAAATCACCATTAAGGCATGAAATAAACACTGATCATGCTACATTATCATCATTTAGCAATTTAGGGTTATCTAACCGATTTTAATGACCCTACAACGCTAAACAGACTAATTAACACCAAAAGGGGCTCATTAGACTACAAGCACTCTGAAGTAACTAAATCTAGCATCACTACACAATTCTAGCATGAAAACTCCATTAAAATACTAAACTAGCCAAACAAACACGTAATCTACTCAATATGGAAAAAGTTTAGGAGTTATACCCCCTAGGACCCTTGCAACCAAGGAGAAGGAGAAGAAGAAGGGAGTAGGTGCTGCTGTGTTGAACTAGAGCTGCTGCAGTCCAAGGCTGATGCTGCAACTTGCAGATGCTGATGCAGGTTTGGAGGTTTTTGCTGAAGCTGAATGTTTGTAATGGTGTTGCTGGTGTTGTTTTTATTTTGTGAAGTATGGGCTGCAGTAGCAGTAGCAGGGTTGTGTTTGTGGCTGTTGGGGTGGTGAGGTGTTGTGTGTTTGTAGTTTATGAAGTTGAGAGGGGGCTGTTGTGCAGCTGCTACTGCTGTTTTATGGTGTTTGCTTGGCTGTAGCAGCAGCTACTGTTCTATTGGAGGCTGGTTTTGTGGCTGATGATGTTGTGGTGCTGATGTGTGGGGTTAAGTTGCTGTAGTATTGTGGTAGGGGGCCTGGTTAGGCTGATGTAGATGATGGGGTTTAGCTTCAGCTGCTGATGCTGATTGCTATAGCTAGGCTGATGCTATGATGTGGGTTTTTGATGGCTGATGGTGTGCTGTTGGTGGCTAAGCTGATGTTGTTTTGATAGATGATGAAGCTAAGGGGTAGGTAGCTGATACTAATGATGTTGTTGGGAGCTGATGTGCTGCAGCTGATGCTGGTGTATGGCTGAAGTTTGGGGCTGGTGCTGTTCTGGTGGCTGAAGCTGAACCAGGGATTGGGCTGAATGGTGTATGTGAGTGAGTTGAGTTTGAGAGGTAAGAAAAAGTTTTGAAAAGAAGATAGTGTGACACAACCCAAGAGCCATCATTCCCTCACTCTCAATAAATGCTTCAAGATCCCCATCACATTCTCTCCTTCAAATCACAAGTCAACCTTAAACCCTAATCCATCCTTAAAACTAAAACTCCTTAATTGACACCAACTATTTTAACAAGGGTTGGACCACCATGGTTAACTCAAACATGCTAACCCACAAGCTCAAATATATGGCAAATTTCTAATTTTAATCCTATTTAACGTGCACAATTGTGTACGGTCGAGATAAAATTCCACAAAAATAACCATAAACCCAGATAAATTACTAGAATCCCGTTTTGGTAAACTTTTTACCAAAAACCCCACATTAACACTTAATTACTACTAACCCTAAACTCAGGTGTTACAGTCTTCCCCCCTTAAGAAAATTCGTCCCCGAATTTTAAAATATGCAACTACGCGTACCTTCAAAAAGATGAGGGAATTTCTTCCGCATCTCTCCCTCGGCCTCCCAAGTGATCTCCTCGCTACTCGGGCTGCGCCAAAGAACTTTCACGGACGGCAGGACCTTGGATCGAAGTTTCTTTACTTGCCGATCTAATATTTCGACTGGCTGCACGGTGAACGAAAGGTCGGGCTCGAGCTGAACTGTCTAATGCTGAATCGTGTGGGAAAGGTCATGAAGATATCTGCGCAGCATCGATACGTAGAAGACGGGATGAACATCTGAAAAGCTGGGTGGAAGAGCCAGACAATATGCAACAGCGCCGACACGCTCGAGGATCTCGAAGGGACCTACGAATCTAGGGCTAAGCTTCCCCTTTTGCCCAAAATGCATCACGCCCTTCATCGGAGAGACCCTCAGAAAAACATGGTCGCCAACTGCGAACTCTAATCTGCGACGGCGCCTTTCTGCATACGATTTCTGCCTACACTGAGCTGCTCTCATCCGATCTCGAATCAGCTGCACTTTCTCGGTCGTCTCCTGCACGATCTGTGGCCCAAAACTACTGCTCTCGCTCAGCTCCGTCCAACAGACGGGCGATCTACATCTCCTCCCATACAACGCCTCGAAAGGTGCCATCTGAATAGTATCCTGGAAGCTATTGTTATAGGAGAACTCCACTAGAGGTAAATGACGATCCCAGCTACCACCGAAGTCCAAAATGCACGCTCTGAGCATATCCTCGAGAGTCTGGATAGTCCGCTCTGACTGTCCGTCGGTCTGCGGATGAAATGCTGTGCTGAAGCTCAAACGAGTGCCCAAAGCCTCCTGGAGTCTCTTCCATAGTCGGCTGGTAAACTGAGTGCCTCGATCTGACACGATACAAGTCGGTACGCCATGTAGCCACACGATCTCGTCAATGTAGAGCTGGGCATACTGAGCGAAGCTGAAAGTGGTCTTCACTGGCAGGAAGTGAGCCGCTTTCGTCAATCTATCCACGATCACCCAGATGGAGTCGTACCCTCGACTGGTCCTGGGTAGACCTACAACGAAATCCATCGAAATCTGCTCCCATTTCCACTCCGGAATGGGTAACGGTTGTAGCTCTCCTACGGGCCTCTGGTGCTCGGCCTTGACTTGCTGACAAGTCAGGCATCTGGATACGAACTCCGCGATGTCCCTCTTCATTCCGTCCCACCAGTTGGTCTCTCTCACATCATGGTACATCTTGGTGGAACCGGGGTGGACACTATACACCGATCGATGTGCCTCCTCGAAAATGTCGCGCCGCAATCCATCAGCATCTAGTACGCACAGTCTAGATCCAAATCGTAATATCCCATGATCATCAATCACGAACTCGGAAAATCTGCCCTGTCCCATCTGTGCCATGATCTCTAAGCAACGGTCATCTCTGCGCTTTGCCTCATATATACGGTCAAGCAACTGTGGGCGTGCACGAACTGTAACCCTTCGAAAATCGTTTAGGCAGTTTTTCGGTAATCGGCAAATTTTTCGGCTTTTTCCGTAAACAGTCAAAATTGATATTTTTCATTGTAGACCTAATTATACAAAATTTAGATAAGATATTACTATAATTTTGTCACTAAAATGTCACTTATAATTATCTAGTTAAATAAAAAAAAATTCGTAATTAATTATTTTTTTATTATTTTAAGCCTTTTAAAATACATTTAATTAGGGATAAATACAAATTTAATTAGGTAAATTTCTTAATTAGGAGTCTTTATAAGCTAAAATATGGTGTTAATAAAATTGTATCATGTCTTGCAAACTTTTGGTTTAAAGGGGGGAAAATTATGAAAAAAATGATGAAAAAAGGGTTTTTTTGTAAAAAAGTTGATATGAAAGCATGAAATGATATCATATAATGTTGTAATCACCTAGAAACTTCCCCAAAATTTCCCCACTTCCTCCTCAAGCTGCAGCCGACCCTCACCTGCAGGTTTCCCCCCTCTTCTCACTTCTTTTTTGCTTCATTTTCATGCAAAAATTCAAGAAAAATCCACAATTTCTTTCTCCATTCAAAGCCTAACCCTAATCCCTTCTCTCTTCAACCCAAATTTGTTCAAAAACATGATGAAAGGAGGCTTCTTGGAGACTTGATCAAGCTAGGGTTCAAGCTTGAGAGGTGAAAATTTTAATCCTTTTGTTAACTTGTGGTTTAATTATGCTAGAATTGAAATTCTAAGTATTAATTTAGTGTAAATCCTTGTTCATGAAAAATCAAGAGAAGGTTTTGATTTTTAAAAATTAGGGTTTGTAGCATAATGGTTGGATTATGTTAGGGATGGTTATCTAATTGATTAGAATGGTTAATGGTGTAATGATATGCTTGCTAAATCGATAAATTTCGATGTTTGTAACGAATCGGTAAGAAAATCGCTTACTAGATTTTTGTAGAAAATAGAATGCGTTCAATTTGCGTTAGGTTAGCAATATTATTAGCTTCGTATAGGATTATTAGAATGTGCGAACGCGGGGTTTCGTCTAGTCGGGTGGTAGTTTGTCGATTTCCCCGAAATGACGATTTTTGTTAAAGGATTGCGATTTTCGTGCGTTTTTCCGTGCACTGAGTGCATGCTACGATTAATTTGAGAGCGCGGATAATTGTATGTTGTGACTTGCATTTTGTTAGGTTTTGTAATCTTATGCTTGATATTGTGCAAATATAGGATCGGTCGGGGAAACTTCGGACACGGCGCGAAAAGGCAAAGCGGTGGCCGGATCAGATTAGCGGGGATTTCTGGTGAGTAGATATATTCATCTATGGGGGAATCGTCTGGATGGCGCGAGGCGCCCCCCCTAGTTAGGATTACCCTACTTTTTGCAAGATTATATTGTTAGTTAGCTTATCCATTCATGTACACTACATACCCTTATAGCGAACAGTATGTTAAATTGCATGGACATTCATCTCTACCTATGCGATATCATTTCGTAGGACACGAACACCTTACCATTGGCATATGTTTCACGCGCACTATTCATGTGACACACACGCCTTTGGTAATTGACATGCCACGTGCACGATAGAACCTGTTTATCTTAATATCATCACCTGCATTCATACTTGATATATGAAACTGCATCGCATGCACATATCTCGCATCATCATCATATTTACATAGAACTCTAGCCAAAATTTACATCATACACATTGATATCATAGACATTTGTCATATATATAACATGTGGACATTATGATTTTCTTGAGGATTTCAGTTTTGCTGCGATTTCTGGATTTTTGGGGAAAACCGCAAGAATTTAACAAAACCTTATATTTATCCTTTTCAAAACAAAAGTTGCGGTTTTCTCGTGATGTATGTGTCGTCCACCATGAGTTTTCATGTTTTCTGTTGGATTTCGAGACCCGATTCGAGGAGTGGATGAACCGTCTCGGGTACATGGTGGGCCCGGTATGGTACCCCGGGGCAAGAAGATCGAGTTGTAGACGATGAGCCTGGCAGGGGAAGACTACCTACCGGTGATGTCTGGCGCGGCGGATATCCGGAGGATACCGACCGTTGTCGTGAGATTTATGATATGGGCCGATCCGGACTGACGGAGCCCGATATTGAGACAGATATGATTCCTTTTTGGTGTCGATGCTTGACACGGGTTTTCAGATGATTTCTTGATGATATTTAGCTATTATACAGATATTCATGTTCTAAAGTTAAGAATTCAATAACCTTAGCAGTTAAAACACTTAAAGACTTAATAATGACATTGCATACCTGTGCATGCATACTAGAGATATCATAGCACATATGGACATGCATGTTGTGGTGCATTGCGTGCATTCTTACGATTGCCTTATTAGATGTTATATTTACTCACGAGCTGGCAACTCACCCCCGTTGTGCCACAGTGTCTTGCAGGTCAGACCCGTCATTCTTGTAGCGGCGGGCTATTTTGTCATCAGTTCCTTTTGCTCAGACTCGCGACATCGCCCGTAAGTGGGTTGCGAGTATACTTTATTTCTTTTTGCTTTATCATTGTATCTAGTATTCTCCATCTACCACTTGTATTGTATATGCGACCTAGTGATGAGACTGAGAGACTTGTATATTTGTGGTTCTTTTGGGTTGAGCTCACTTGAGCCGACGTGTGTTTTCTGGTATTTTGCGTTTCTTTATGTTCTTCTCTTGATATTACTATTATATTGCATGTGGTTGTGATCCGCCTTGGGCGAAGAGCTAGCTCCCGCTTGGGGATGCCATTTTTATGATTACAGGTTTATTATCTTGTTGTACCCATTTTGGGGGATAGAAAATACAGGGGAGACTCTGCCGAAATTTTCAGAAATTTTTGATGTTCTTTTTTTGGATTCTATGCAACTTAATTGATTTCAAAACCGTTTTCATTTAAGGTTTTCCTTCACTCTCTTTTGATTTTGGGTTAGATTTCTGGGCTTTGGCTGACTTAGGTTACGGTACGCCTTTAGACGTCTCGTAATCTAAGTGTCAGTCACGTTCCATACTTTCGGGTCGTGACAAAGTTGGTATCAGAGCGTAGGTTTTACCTTTCTGAGTGTAGGACGACCTTGGTAGATGGAGTAGGTGACTTAAGCAGAGTGGCGTAGCGTGGGTATGATCCGCAGCATACTTACGATACGGTACTCCGCCTAAGTGACCTTAGGACATAATTGCTTGTATTTCCTTTCTTGATTCCTTGCATTCCTTGATTCAATTGCAATGTCCTTATCAGTCCTGTTTCTTATTCCAGCTTCGATGCCGCCAAAGACTACGAGAGCTCAGCGGGCTGCCGCTAGGGATGAGATTCGAGCGGGCCTGTCTGAGGCGAGGATCGAGCGGGAAGATACGCCTACCCCTCAGGGTCCTACTGATCCGCCTTATCCTGACCGTATTGCCAGATTAGAGGCCGGCATGCAAGAGTTGCGACAGATGATGGGATCTTTAGTCGAGTCCAGCCGGGCACAGAGATCCGAGGACGTTCCCTCCACCGCACAGACCACGATCGTACCTGCTGCACAGATGGTCACTCCTGCTGCTACTACGGAGACTATCCCTGTTTCACTACAGGAGTTCATGAGATTGAGACCTCCAGCTTTTACCGGTACAGATGCGACAGAGGACCCACAGGCATTTCTGGATAGGATGGCTCGGATTTGCCGTTCGTTGAGGTGTTCTGATGATAGATTGGTGGAGTTTGCGAGTTTTCGTCTGGAGGGTCTTGCCCAGACATGGTACGACTCAGTAGAGAGAGGCCGAGCTGCAGGTCTGCCTTCTATGACCTGGGATGAGTTTACATCTGCATTTCTTGCCCGTTTTCTTCCGGAGAGTGTCCGAGATGCTCGAGCCCGTAGTTTTGAGTCTTTGCGCAAGACTCCTGGGATGACAGTGTCGGAGTATGATATACAGTTTACCCAGTTGTCTCAATATGCTCCGTACCTAGTCGACACAGAAGAGAAGAGAATAAAGTGGTTTGTGCGAGGGCTTGATACACAGCTATTCCTTGCCATCGGCACCCAGCACTTTGATACATACGCAGCCGCGATGGATGCAGCCTTACTTTTGGAGGAGCGTATTTCTGAGACTCCGGTCGCTTCTGGGCCGAAGAGGATCCGTACTGATACGCCAGCTCAGCGGCAGATGGGCAGACATCGTGATAGATTATTTCCGGGAGATGGCGGAGGCAGAGGATTGAGACGAGGTTAGTTATTTGGTTCATATCCACAGACCCAGCAGTCGTCTCCAGGATGTTTTCGATGCGGGAGTCAGTATCACCGTGTCAGAGACTGTACCATGGGACACCAGGGCGCGGCGACAGTCCCGCATGTGACTTTACCACCCTCACCACCTTCGCAAAGAGCTTTACTTCCTTCTCCTGATGATGCTTCACGCCAGCCAGATGCTTCCAGAGGCTGTGGGCATGGCGGTCCAGTTCCGAGAGGACGAGGCGACAGAGGCAGAGGCAGAGGCCGAGGTAGAGGCAGAGGACAGCCAGCTATTAGTGGTGGACAGGCCCGAGTGTTCGCATTGACTCCTCAGGATGCACAGGCATCCAATGCCGTCGTGACAGGTACTCTGCCAGTATGTTCTTTTGATGCACGGGTATTATTTGATCCAGGCTCCACACATTCCTATGTTTCCACGTATTTTGCACCGAGGTTGGGCCGAGAGTCATCTCCGTTAGATCAGCCGCTTATCATTATTACCCCGGTAGGCGAGTCTTTTGTTGCCCGTTTTGTGTACCGATCTTGTTCCGTTCGTATCGGGGAGAGAGATTCTTCAGTAGATTTGATTCTCCTCGATATGCTAGACTTTGACGTTCTTCTTGGTATGGACTGGCTAGCCACCTGTTATGCATCCGTGGACTGCCGTGAAAAGGCAGTCAGATTCATTTTTCCTGGTGAGCCGGTTCTTATTATTCAGGGAGATCGTAGTGCTATCCTTCCCAGCTTGATTTCTTCTCTTCGCGCTGGTCAGCTCTTAAGGAAAGGGTGTCAGGGATTCTTAGCCTATGTTTGTGATACTAGCTCCACAGAGGTTCCGTTGGACCAGGTCCCTGTTGTGAGAGAGTTTCCTGATGTATTTCCTGACGAGCTGCCTGGTCTGCCACCAGAGCGCGAGATTGAGTTCTGTATTGACTTGATCCCTGGCACGGGGCCTATTTCTATACCTCCTTATCGGATGGCCCCGGCGGAGCTGAGAGAGCTAAAGGATCAGTTACAGGACTTGCTGGACAAAGGGCTTATTCGACCGAGTGTGTCACCTTGGGGTGCTCCCGTCCTGTTTGTTAAGAAGAAGGACGGAAGTATGCGCTTATGCATTGATTATCGTCAGCTGAACCGGGTTACTGTGCGGAACAGGTATCCCCTACCCCGCATTGATGACTTATTTGATCAGCTCCAGGGTGCAGGGTTTTTCTCGAAGGTTGATTTACGGTCAGGTTATCACCAGTTGCGGGTTCGGAAGGAGGATATTCCGAAGACCGCCTTCCGTACTCGTTATGGTCACTACGAGTTCTTGGTGATGTCGTTCGGGCTCACCAATGCCCCGGCAGCTTTTATGGATTTGATGAACCGCGTATTCAGGCCGTATCTCGATCAGTTCATCATTGTGTTCATTGACGACATCTTGGTTTATTCTCGGAGCCGGGAGGAGCATGAGCAGCACTTACGTATCACATTGCAGACTTTGAGGGAGCATCAGCTGTTCGCCAAATTCTCCAAGTGCGCATTCTGGCTAGACAGTGTCGACTTCTTGGGTCATGTGGTGACGAGAGATGGTATTTGCGTGGACCCGAAGAAGATCGAGGCAGTTCAGCGTTGGCCTAGACCGGTATCAGTCACAGAGGTTCGCAGTTTTCTAGGTCTGGCCGGCTATTATCGACGTTTTGTCCTGGATTTCTCCCGCATTGCTGCACCGTTGACCAGGTTGACCCGGAAGGGGGTTCCTTTTGATTGGACCCAGGCATGTGAGGATAGCTTTCAGCAGTTGAAGACTCGTCTGACTACTGCTCCAGTGTTAGCATTGCCTTCAGGATCAGGCGGGTTCGTGGTATATTGTGATGCTTCTAGAGTGGGGCTGGGCTGTGTATTGATGCAGCACGACAGAGTTATCGCGTATGCTTCTCGGCAGCTGAGGAAACACGAGCAGAACTACCCCACCCATGATTTAGAGATGGCTGCAGTGGTATTTGCACTTAAGATCTGGAGACATTACCTATACGGTGAGTCGTGCCAGATATTCACTGACCACAAGAGTTTGAAGTATATCTTCCAGCAGCGAGACCTGAACCTGAGACAGCGCCGTTGGATGGAGTTGGTGAAGGATTATGACTGCGAGATTCTATACCATCCGGGCAAGGCGAATGTGGTGGCAGATGCTTTGAGTAGGAGGCCCGGAGGTAGCTTATCTTGTTTGAGCGCAGTACAGATGCAGTCGACGGTGGATTGGCAGGTTTTATGTGATAGCAGAGTGCAGTTCGAGTTCACTCCTACAGGGGGACAGCTAGCCCATTTCAGAGCACGCCCGCAGTTACTTGACCGTATTCGCGAGGCACAGTCCGGCGATGCCCGTATCTTAGAGATTATTGAGCAGATTCGGCAGGGCAGAGTTTCTGAGTTCGTGATTGATGATCAGGGGATACTTCGATTTGGGACTCGACTGTGTGTGCCAGATTCAGAGGGACTGAGGCGTGATATTCTCGAGGAGGCACATAGATCCGTATACAGTGTGCATCCAGGTTCCACCAAGATGTACCGTGACTTGAGAGAGGTTTACTGGTGGGACGGGATGAAGAAGGATATTACAGACTTTGTGTCGAGATGCCTGACTTGTCAGCAAGTCAAGGCTGAGCACCAGAGGCCAGCCGGCGAGTTACAGCCTTTGCCCATCCCTGAGTGGAAGTGGGAGCAGGTCTCCATGGACTTCGTTGTGGGTCTACCCAGGACCACTCGAGGGTATGACTCTATTTGGGTGATTGTGGATCGACTGACGAAAGCGGCTCACTTTCTTCCAGTGAAGACCACTTTTGGATTTTCTCAGTACGCCCAGGTTTATATTGATGAGATTGTGCGACTGCATGGTGTTCCGACTTGCATCGTGTCCGACCGTGGCACCTAGTTTACCAGCCGATTGTGGTAGAAACTCCAGGAAGCTTTGGGCACCCGATTGAGTTTTAGCACAGCCTTTCATCCTCAGACTGACGGTCAGTCGGAGCGTACGATTCAGACTCTTGAGGACATGCTCAGAGCTTGTGTTTTGGATTTCGGTGGTAGCTGGGATCGTCATTTGCCTTTGATCGAGTTTTCCTACAATAATAGCTTCCAGGAGACGATTCAGATGGCACCTTTCGAGGCTTTATATGGGAGGAGATGTCGATCGCCGGTATGTTGGACAGAGCTCAGGGAGAGCAGTATTTTGGGGCCGCAGATCGTACAGGAGACGACCGAGAAGATACAGCTGATTCGGGACAGGATGAGAGCGGCACAGAGCAGGCAGAAATCATATGCTGACAGGCGCCGTCGCCGACTCGAGTTCGCTGTTGGCGATCATGTTTTCCTGAAGGTCTCTCCGATGAAGGGTGTGATGAGATTTGGGCGGAAAGGGAAACTGAGTCCTAGATATGTTGGTCCTTTCGAGATCCTAGAGCGTGTTGGTCCAGTCGCTTATCGGTTAGCTCTTCCGCCCAGCTTCCCCGATGTTCACCCCGTATTCCATGTCTCGATGCTCCGCAAGTACCTTCATGGTCCTTCCCAGGCGATTCAGCACCAGACGATCCAGTTAGAGTGTGATCTTTCTTTCGCCGAGCAGCCGGTTGTCATCTTAGATCGGCAGGTGAAGAAATTGAGGTCGAAGGTCATACCGTCTGTCAAGGTTCTTTGGCGTGGCCCGAACAGCGAGGAGGTCACCTAGGAGACCGAGGTCGAGATGAGGAAGAGATATCCCCATCTTTTTGAAGGTACGCGTAGTTAAATTCTAAATTCGGGGACCGAATTTCTTTTAGGGGGGAAGATTGTAACCCTTCGAAAATCGTTTAGGCAGTTTTTCGGTAATCGGCAAATTTTTCGGCTTTTTCCGTAAACAGTCAAAATTGATATTTTTCATTGTAGACCTAATTATACAAAATTTAGATAAGATATTACTATAATTTTGTCACTAAAATGTCACTTATAATTATCTAGTTAAATAAAAAAAAATTCGTAATTAATTATTTTTTTTATTATTTTAAGCCTTTTAAAATACATTTAATTAGGGATAAATACAAATTTAATTAGGTAAATTTCTTAATTAGGAGTCTTTATAAGCTAAAATATGGTGTTAATAAAATTGTATCATGTCTTGCAAACTTTTGGTTTAAAGGGGGGAAAATTATGAAAAAAATGATGAAAAAAGGGTTTTTTTGTAAAAAAGTTGATATGAAAGCATGAAATGATATCATATAATGTTGTAATCACCTAGAAACTTCCCCAAAATTTCCCCACTTCCTCCTCAAGCTGCAGCCGACCCTCACCTGCAGGTTTCCCCCCTCTTCTCACTTCTTTTTTGCTTCATTTTCATGCAAAAATTCAAGAAAAATCCACAATTTCTTTCTCCATTCAAAGCCTAACCCTAATCCCTTCTCTCTTCAACCCAAATTTGTTCAAAAACATGATGAAAGGAGGCTTCTTGGAGACTTGATCAAGCTAGGGTTCAAGCTTGAGAGGTGAAAATTTTAATCCTTTTGTTAACTTGTGGTTTAATTATGCTAGAATTGAAATTCTAAGTATTAATTTAGTGTAAATCCTTGTTCATGAAAAATCAAGAGAAGGTTTTGATTTTTAAAAATTAGGGTTTGTAGCATAATGGTTGGATTATGTTAGGGATGGTTATCTAATTGATTAGAATGGTTAATGGTGTAATGATATGCTTGCTAAATCGATAAATTTCGATGTTTGTAACGAATCGGTAAGAAAATCGCTTACTAGATTTTTGTAGAAAATAGAATGCGTTCAATTTACGTTAGGTTAGCAATATTATTAGCTTCGTATAGGATTATTAGAATGCGCGAACGTGGGGTTTCGTCTAGTCGGGTGGTAGTTTGTCGATTTCCCCGAAATGACGATTTTTGTTAAAGGATTGCGATTTTCGTGCGTTTTTCCGCGCACTGAGTGCATGCTACGATTAATTTGAGAGCGTGGATAATTGTATGTTGTGACTTTCATTGTGTTAGGTTTTGTAATCTTATGCTTGATATTGTGCAAATATAGGATCGGTCGGGAAAACTTCGGACACGGCGCGAAAAGGCAAAGCGGTGGCCGGATCAGATTAGCGGGGATTTCTGGTGAGTAGATATATTCATCTATGGGGGAATCGTCTGGATGGCGCGAGGCGCCCCCCTAGTTAGGATTACCCTACTTTTTGCAAGATTATATTGTTAGTTAGCTTATCCATTCATGTACACTACATACCCTTATAGCGAACAGTATGTTAAATTGCATGGACATTCATCTCTACCTATGCGATATCATTTCGTAGGACACGAACACCTTACCATTGGCATATGTTGCACGCGCACTATTCATGTGACACACACGCCTTTGGTAATTGACATGCCACGTGCACGATAGAACCTGTTTATCTTAATATCATCACCTGCATTCATACTTGATATATGAAACTGCATCGCATGCACATATCTCGCATCATCATCATATTTACATAGAACTCTAGCCAAAATTTACATCATACACATTGATATCATAGACATTTGTCATATATATAACATGTGGACATTATGATTTTCTTGAGGATTTCAGTTTTGCTGCGATTTCTGGATTTTTGGGGAAAACCGCAAGAATTTAACAAAACCTTATATTTATCCTTTTCAAAACAAAAGTTGCGGTTTTCTCGTGATGTATGTGTCGTCCACCATGAGTTTTCATGTTTTCTGTTGGATTTCGAGACCCGATTCGAGGAGTGGATGAACCGTCTCGGGTACATGGTGGGCCCGGTATGATACCCCGGGGCAAGAAGATCGAGTTGTAGACGATGAGCCTGGCAGGGGAAGACTACCTACCGGTGATGTCTGGCGCGGCGGATATCCGGAGGATACCGACCGTTGTCGTGAGATTTATGATATGGGCCGATCCGGACTGACGGAGCCCGATATTGAGACAGATATGATTCCTTTTTGGTGTCGATGCTTGATACGGGTTTTCAGATGATTTCTTGATGATATTTAGCTATTATACAGATATTCATGTTCTAAAGTTAAGAATTCAATAACCTTAGCTGTTAAAACACTTAAAGACTTAATAATGACATTGCATACCTGTGCATGCATACTAGAGATATCATAGCACATATGGACATGCATGTTGTGGTGCATTGCGTGCATTCTTACTATTGCCTTATTAGATATTATATTTACTCACGAGCTGGCAACTCACCCCCGTTGTGCCACAGTGTCTTGCAGGTCGGACCCGTCAGTCTTGTAGCGGCGGGCTATTTTGTCATCAGTTCCTTTTGCTCAGACTCGCGACATCGCCCGTAGGTGGGTTGCGAGTATACTTTATTTCTTTTTGCTTTATCATTGTATCTAGTATTCTCCATCTACCACTTGTATTGTATATGCGACCTAGTGATGAGACTGAGAGACTTGTATATTTGTGGTTCTTTTGGGTCGAGCTCACTTGAGCCGACGTGTGTTTTCTGGTATTTTGCGTTTCTTTATGTTCTTCTCTTGATATTACTATTATATTGCATGTGGTTGTGATCCGCCTTGGGCGAAGAGCTAGCTCCCGCTTGGGGATGCCATTTTTATGATTACAGGTTTATTATCTTGTTGTACCCATTTTGGGGGATAGAAAATACAGGGGAGACTCTGCCGAAATTTTCAGAAATTTTTGATGTTCTTTTTTTGGATTCTATGCAACTTAATTGATTTCAAAACCGTTTTCATTTAAGGTTTTCCTTCACTCTCTTTTGATTTTGGGTTAGATTTCTGGGCTTTGGCTGACTTAGGTTACTGTACGCCTTTAGACGTCTCGTAATCTAAGTGCCAGTCACGTTCCATACTTTCGGGTCGTGACACGAACATGCACAAGCTGTCCCCCTGTCGGAGTGAACTCGAACTCAACTCGGCTGTCGCATAGAATCTGCCAATCTGCTGATGACTGCCTCTGCACTGCGCGCAAACAGGATAGACTACCCCCGGGCCTCCTGCTCAAAGCATCCGCTACCACATTCGCCTTGCCCGGGTGGTATAAGATCTCACAGTCGTAGTCTTTCACCAACTCCATCCAACGACGCTGTCTGAGGTTCAGGTCTCGCTGTTGAAATATGTATTTTAAACTCTTGTGGTCTGTGAATTTTTGGCACGACTCGCCATATAGGTAATGTCGCCATATCTTCAGTGCAAAGACCACTGCAGCCATCTCCAAATCATGAGTGGGGTAGTTCTGTTCGTGTTTCTTCAATTGCTGCGAAGCATACGCGATCACCCTGTCGTGCTGCATCAACACGCATCCTAACCCCACCCGCGAAGCGTCACAGCAAACCACGAAACCGCCTGATCCTGAAGGCAATGATAATACTGGCGCCGTAGTCAAACATGTCCGTAGCCGCTGAAAACTGCGCTCGCACTCCTCCGTCCAAACGAAAGGAACTCCCTTCCGGGTCAAACCGGTCAAAGGTGTAGCTATACGGGAGAAGTCCTGAACAAAACGCCTGTAGTAGCCCGCCAGGCCTAGAAAACTACGGATCTCAGTAACCGATGTAGGTCGGGGCCACTGCTGAACAGCCTCAATCTTCTTCGGGTCCACACATATGCCGTCTTTCGTAATCACGTGACCCAAGAATCCGACGCTGTCCAGCCAGAATGCACACTTGGAGAACTTCACGAACAGCTGGTGCTCCCTCAGAGTCTGTAACGTAATCCGCAGGTGCTGCTCGTGCTCCTCTCGGCTCCGGGAGTACACCAAAATATCGTCGATGAACACGATGATGAACAAGTCAAGATACGGCCTGAATGTACGGTTCATCAAATCCATAAATCCTGCGGGGGCGTTGGTAAGTCCGAACGACATCACTAGAAACTCGTAGTGGCCATAGCGTGTACGGAAGGCTGTCTTCGGTATATCCTCCTGTCGGACTCGCAGCTGGTGGTATCCTGATCGTAAGTCGATCCTCGAAAAATAAACCGCACCCTGGAGCTGGTCGAACAAATCATCAATGCGTGGCAACGGATATCTGTTCCGCACGGTAACCTTGTTCAGTTGGCGGTAGTCGATACATAAGCGCAAACTTCCGTCCTTCTTCTTGACAAACAGGACCGGAGCACCCCATGGAGAAACACTGGGTCGAATAAGTCCCTTATCTAGCAAATCTTGCAGCTGAACCTTCAACTCTCTAAGCTCCGCCGGGGCCATCCGATAAGGCGGTATAGAAATAGGCCCCGAGCCGGGAATCAAATCGATACAGAACTCGACATCACGCTCAGGTGGCAGTCCTGGAAGCTCATCAGGGAAGACATCAGGGAAGTCGCATGCAATTGGAACCTGGTCCAATGGAACATCTGTAGCTCTAGTATCGCATATACAGACTAGAAATCCCCGACATCCCTTCCTCATCAGCTGATCAGCGTGAAGAGAAGATATCAAAATGTGAGGGGCGGCACCACGGTCCCCCCGCACAACAAAAGCCGACTCGCCGGGAAAACAAAATCTAACTGTCTTCTCGGGGCAGTCCACCGACGCATAGCACGTGGCTAACCAATCCATACCCAAAAGAACGTCGAAGTCCAACATCTCCAGAAGGATCAAGTCGACAAGCAGCTCTCGCTCGCCAATACGAACGGTACAGGATCGGAACACGTGCCTAGCAAAAAATGACTCTCCCACAGGAGTGGTCACAACCAGCGGCTGATCAAGAAAACCGGACTCTCTACCCAAACTCGGCACGAAGTGGGTATAAACGTAAGAGTGCGTGGATCCGGGATCGAACAATACGTGTGCATCAATAGAGCATACTGATAGGGTACCTGTAACGACGGCATTGGATGCCTGCGCATCCTGGGGTGTCAATGCAAAAACTCGGGCCTGACCTCCTCCAATAGTGGGCTGACCTCGGCCTCGGCCTCTGCCTCCTCGTCCTCTCTGGAACGGTGCGCCACGCCCACGGCCTCTGGGTACACCTAACTGGCGTGTAACATCGCCTGTGGCAGGTAGTAGAGCTCTCTGAGGAGGGGGCGGTGATGGAGGTAGAGTCACATGCGGAACCGTCGCCGCTCCCTGTCGTCTCGCAGGACAATCTCTAACGCGATGGTGCAGACTCCCGCACCCAAAGCACCCTGGCGACGACTGCTGTCCCTGTGTATATGATCCATACAGCTGACCCCGTCCGAACCCTCTGCCGGTCCTATCTCTCGGAGTGAATCTGGCATGCTGTCTCTGATCTGGCGTGCCGGTACGAATCCTCTTCGGCCCGGGAACGGCCGACGTCGCTGAAATACGTGTCTCCATCCGCAATGCCGTATCCATAGCTGCCGAATAGGTATCGAAATGCTGAGCGCCAATGGCAAGATATAGCTGGGCATCCAGTCCCTGTATGAACCTCTTCACCCTCTTCGCTTCGGTATCTACCAGGTACGGGGCATATCGAGACAACTGTGTAAACTGAACGTCATACTCAAACACCGTCATACCAGGTGTCTTGACCAAGGCCTCGAAACTACGAGCTCTGGCGTCGCGAACGCTCTCCGGGAGGAAACGGGCAAAGAAGACTGCTGTGAACTCGATCCAGGTCATGGGCGGTAGACCTGCAGCTCGACCTCTCAGAACTGACTCCCACCATATCTGTGCGAGACCCTCTAGTCGGAAACTCGCAAGCTCTACCCAGCGATTATCAGAACATCTCAGCGATCGGCAGATCCTGGCCAAGCTGTCAAGGAACATCTGCGGGTCCTCTGCTGCATTGGTACCCGTGAAAACTGGAGGTCTCAGCCTCATGAACTCCTGTAGTGAAACCGGGATGGTCACGGCGGTAGTAGTAGGAGCAGGTATCATAGTAGTCTGGGAGGTAGTAGGTGCGTCCTCCGGCCTCGGTGTACGACTGGCTGCAACTAGGGATCCTACCATCTGACGTAGCTCCTGCATACTCCCCATCATCTGTCGCAACTCCTCCATACCAGTCTCAAGCCTATCCATACGGCCTGGGGAAGGTGGATCAGTCTGTCCCTGTGGCGTAGGCATACCACCCTGCTCAGTCCTAGTCTCGGACGAGCCAGCTCGAATCTCGTCTCGGGCGGCAGCCCTCTGTGCTCTGGTAGCCCTCTGCGGCATAGTGACTGGTACAGGAAACAGGACAATAAGAGCGGTGCAATAGAATCGAAGCATACACAGAATTGAAGAAGGAATTTCAAGCAAGTATATCCTAAAGTCACCTAGGCGGAGTACCGCATCGCAAGTATGCCGCGGACATACGTACGCTACGCTACCCTGCTTAAGTCACTTATTCCATCTACTAAGGGTCATCCTACACTCGGAAAGGTGAAACCTATCACTCTGATACCAACTTTGTCAAGACCCGCAAAGTACGGAACGCGACCGGCACTTAGATTACGAAACGTCTCAAGGCGTCCGTAAAATAAGTAAGCCGAAGCCCAGAATACAAAACTCAATTACGATTTTTAGAGTGAAGGAAAACCAATAATTGCAACATTTAAGTATTTTACTCCATTACCATATCAAAATAACTTTCTCTTTTTCCGAAAATTCCAACAGAGTTTCCTTTGTAAAACAAGCTCCAACGAGTACAACAGGAATGTAAATGAATAACATGAAAATGGCATCCCCAAGCGGGAGCTAGCTCTTCGCCTCAAGGCGGTCACAAATCCCACGCAATGTAAAATGACAATGTGCATAATAAGCATAAGAAATAACATGTCGACTCAAGTGAGCTCGACTCCAGATATATCATAAAATAAATCCCCAAGTCTCACAATCTCACATCTAGGTCAATATGCAGTAATCCAAATAAAACAGGTACAGCTGAAATGATAATAGCAGTAGATGGAGTGTTCTAGATACAACAAATATATAAGGTGGTACAAAATAATAATAACCCACCTATGAGCAAAAGCCTCGAGTCCAAGCAAAAAGTGCAAAGGAAGTAAAAGTATCCGCCGCTACAGTGCTGACGGAATGGACCTGCAGAAAAGCTGTGGCACAACGGGGGTGAGTTGCCAGATCGTGAGTAATAAATAACATCTACTAAGGCTATCGTATGCATGCACACAAGTGTCCTGGCATCCCTAAAATAGGTATGGCTACATGTACTAGCAGATATGTATGCATCAACAGTGTACTAGCAAGTATATATGTCACATGGATGTAATAACAGGTATGTATGCCATATGAAAGTACTATCATGAATGTATGCTATACGAGTCAACTCAAGATCTCATCATGTAAGTATAAGAATTATTCCTTGCTCTGTTTTGAAAATTTCCTTTTTAAACATCAGCATAATATCCAAGAAATCAGTAAAATCCGTATCCAGCAACGACACCTCAAAACTGTCCAAATCTCATATATCCATGTCCAGTACCTCTGGCCTCAGCCATCCGGCTGATCCATATCAAAATCCATATCTCAATCCAGCGGCCACGGTCGGTACCCTCTGGGTATCCGCCGTGCCAAATGAAGTCACCGGTAGGTAATCCGTCCCCTGCCAGGCTCAACGCCATCTCCTGCGATCTTCTTGTCCCGGGGTACCGTACCGGGCCCACCATATACCCGAGACGGTTCATCCACCTCCTCGAAACGGGTCTCGAAAACCACAGCAAAACCCATGGTGGACGACACTTTACATCACTAGAAAATCGTAACTTTTATATTTTTAAACAGTTATCAGTTTGAAATCTTGCGGCTTTCCCCCAAAATCCAGAAATATCATAAATCCCATGAAATCATCAAAAATGCATATATCGATGATCATGAATGCTTATGGTATCAATTTGCAACGTATGATTTATACTAGGCATGAGCAGATGATATGATAATACAGATGCAAGAGTATGGTAATTCTTATGGTTTCATTTTAAATATTTATTGCAATATCTCATTTCTAGGCATTTAACATGTTTCAGATTTATAGTTATCTAATGTTGTGACATGGCAATTACCAGGGTGTGTGTGTCCATATGAATAGTGCTCGTGCTGCATATAAAACCTGGTAATGGTGCATGTGTCCTATAATGAATCTGCGTATATGGAACATCATATAGATACTAACGACAGCAGTTATCATGCAAGTATTATTATTCTAATGTCACAGGTAAATGTCAAGTCTACTATTTTCAAGTTTACTAAATCTATCGGGCGACTCGCGCCATCCAAACGATCGTCCCCCATAGATGTTAAATCTACTCACCCGTGATCCGTGCTAAGTGTGTCCGACCACCTGCTTGCCTTTCTCCGCTGCGCTTGACGTTTCCGCCGGCGAACCTAGAATTCACAAGAGTCACCATATAAGGAAAAATCCTGCAAAACGCGATATATTGACAAAAGGGATACGCGTGCGTGAAACTAAACGCGTGTGCACACGACGCGACGCGACGCGCATGAACCCACCAGAACCTAGCCAGACACGCTGTGTCGCGCAGCGCGCCACAGAACCACGCGTATCACGCGCGTGTCGCACAAGACTTAAAACATCGGAAACACGCAACTAGCTCCAGATTTTGACTATGGGCCAAAATTAAAAAGTTACAGATACCAACACACTAACCGACCCAGAAAGACTGTAACGTTTTGAAAATCGTTTCGGTGAAATTTCGAAAAAACGGTAAAATAAGGGGGTTTTCTGTAAAAAAAGTCAAAATACAAATATCTTTATTATAAAATTTAATATACATATTCTAGCTATGAAATTGCTAGTATTTGGTGTTTATTGACCCACTGGTGAAATTTCAAATTTTCTGAAAATTTTTCCGAAATTAATTATTTTAATATTATTTTAAGCCGTCACTAATATATTTGATTAGGGAAAATTACAAATTGGAATAAGTTGAAACAAATTTTGTGCATCATAAAACTTTAAATAAAATTTTATCATGTGGTTCTTAAAACGAAATCGTTTGCCAAAACGGATTAGAAAATATCGAAGAAAAAGTCTTTTTTCGGTGAAATTAGTGTAAATGGTTGTTTGGGGCATAACCTTTATCATTTTTCCCTCACCCACACTCACCCACACCCTCTCTCCTCCCCCCTAGGATGCTGGCTAAGCCCTTGGCTGCCCCTCCCAAATTTTTCCCCACTTGATGAGGCCTTGAATGAAAAGGGAACAAGAAATGAAAAAGGAAATGATAAAGAATATGAACTTGGGCTTGTTGTTTGACTTTGGGCTTTCTTTAGTTGGAAACCTACACCCACACCCACATAAAATCCTCCCCATCTTCTCATGGCCGAAAATGGCTGCTGCCATTCTCTCCACCCCCATTTGGGCCTCTCTTTTGCCTCACAAAGCCAAAATGAAAAGAAAAGAATGAGGTATGGGTGTTATTATATAAAGTATGGGGTTTCCTTTGACTTGGACTTTTCTCCCCACACCCACACACTTCACCATCACCCCTTCACCAATGCTGGCTGAGCCCTCTTCAACAGCAGCCCCCCTAATTTTATCCTCTCATTTATCATCAAAAACTTCATCAATTTGCCCCAAAAATCAAGTTAAAACCTCAAAAATTCTCCAATCCAACTCTTACCCATTATTTCTTTGTCCAAGCTAGAATGAATCTTGGAGCAAGAAGCATGTTTGTGAGGCTAGATTCATGTTATATCTCAAGATAATGGTGAGGTATAAATCTTGACCTTTTGTTAAATTGTTGTTATTACTTCAAACTAGGTTAAGGAAGGGTTTAATTTGGATTCAATTTCAAGACTTGAATTTTCAAGAGGAGATTTTGGATTCAAAAGTTAGGGTTTAGATTCAATTAGAGTGGTTGTTACTTGCTTAAGGTTGCAATGAGAAGATAACATGTTAATGCTTTCTAAAACTAATCTAATTGCTAGTTTGCAAATTGTTAGTTTAAAATTGTAATAATTGTACAAATATTGCAAACTAGGTTTTTTAGAATTGATGGAAATGAGTGATTTTAAAATCTAATTAACATTGGTATGACATAATTAAGATATTTAATGAACATTATAGCCACTAGAATTGTTAAAATATTTAGATTGGTTAAAACACCAAGTTTTGAACTAAAAAGGTAACTTTTGCGAACTAGATTTTGGTTTAATGTAATTTAGCAAGATTAAAAATCTAGTAAATGTTTATGTGGCCTAATCAAGATAATTAGTGAGTATTGTGACCACTAGTTTGCTAAAACATCAAGACTTGTAGTAAAATAGTTAACGACCCCTTTACTAGGCTTTTTGGAAATAAACCGATTTGATCAATTTATTGGTTTTGATGATCTGCATCCTATTTCATATATTTTTAGTGACTTATAAAACAATGATTGGTACGTTTGGTGTTTTTCTCGATCAATCGGCGTGTGTACACCGATGTCGAGGGTTTTTGGGTTGATTTGAGAGAGCAAACCATAGGTTTTGACCTATGTGAGATTCGTGTGACGTTTTGGTCATGGGTCGGATTTTAATGCGATACGATGTGTTATGATACGTAGGTACCCTCACGAGGACTTCGAGACGACAAGCAGGTACGTGGCGACATTGGCACCGGCAAGCGAGGACCAGGTGAGTAGATTTATATCTACGGGGAGAAGTCGGGTGGATGGCGTATAGCACCCCCGCAGTTCGTGGTGATGTATACGAATACGTATACACACATATATATATTGTTTATATATTGTTTGAGTTATTGATGATAAATATGGATATTTGGTGTTCTTGGATGATTGAGTGCCGCGAAACCCTAGAGTAGTGGTCGCACACACTTGCACACACCCACCCATACTTGCATACTTTCTTCTTTCTTTTGTGCTCATACGGGAATATTTAGTTATGTGTTCACATAGGTATGGGACTATGTGTTCACATACGGATTTGGGGATGATACTTAGGATTGAGATGAGTCGATGAGATTTGTGTTGAGATTGTGATATCGATGATATGGCAGGATTCGTACTTGAAGTACGTCCTGGTGTTATAGCGGATCTTGGAGCGACGATACGGGTGAATAGTGTTATAAATAGGTGGTCGACATGTGATCGTGATATGAGATATGATATGCTAGGATATTGATCCTAGGCTGTATTGGGCGATGTATACCCCTTGATGATGATATGTGCTGATAATATCGGTTTGTACGAGACTGTCGATCAGTAGTCAGATCATGACTATATTGATGATATTAGTATTGTACTAGACATAGGTCTGTACCTTAGACTATGATCTTTGATAAAGAGGATACCGGATGAATAGGGTGATGAATATGATTTTGACCCGTACCCAGATTTGGGATGACGTACGACGGATTTACGTACAAGCTATATATTGATGATTGATCCGCACTCTTGATTTGGGATGTCTGATTATAGATATGGTATCGGATATGATATTATGGAGGCGGGATCGCCGACTATACATATACAGGTATGTATATGTATCGACTCAGATGATAGGCGATTTCTTTACCTGTAGTTCAGCCGTATAGTTTAGTGTAGATGTTAGGTTAAATTAGACTCCTACCTATTTCAAAACTAGCGGATCGTGGGAATTTTAAAAGATAGGTCAAGGGATCTACGGATATTTCAAAAGATGTATCCCTTCATAAAACTACCGTGGCCCTATTTTCAAAACCCCACGATTCGTGTTATTTCAAATGGCACCATTGTTCAATATTTAGCTCTCGCTCATTTTGGTTGCTCGCTCCGCATCGCATACTTACATTGTTTTTTTCCTATTGCATTGTTGACATTATGCTGTTAGGACACCAGCACCATTACCGATGATGCGTATATACCACATACACTTACTTGCCGGCTCACACACATCTTCATCGGTAATTGCCATGTCACGTACACCTTAGAAAATATTATTGTTTAACTTAGCTTGATAGCCAGTAGTTTGACATAATATTAGTGTACATACTTTATATGCCAGCTTAGATATTGTAGTTATTACTTGTCGCTTCATGCATACCGTTATTCATTGATATGACGTATTCATGGATTCTCATGCATATATTCACTATTTTACGTGTTATTGAGGTTTTGGATTCGGATTTCCATGAGATTTTCTGGATTTGGAGGAAAACCGCAAAAACATAAATAAACCTTTTCTCTCTTTTAAAAATACAAAGTGCGGTTTTTCCCATGATGTATGAGTCGTCCACCATGAGTTTGCTGATGGATTTCGAGACCCGATTCGAGGAGACGGATGAACCGTTTCGGGTACATGGTGGACCCGGTAAGGTACCCCGGGGCAAGAAGCGCGTGATGATGACGATGTGAGCCTGGCAGGGGAGCACTACCTACCGGTGATTTTACCCGACGCGTCGGATATCCGGAGGATACCGTCGTGGTCTTGAGATGGATGGTAGGGGCCGGTCTGGACTGACGGCGCCCTAGATATTGTGATTGAGACATTGAGATTTCGAGATATTGAGGTACAGAGACTGTGATACAGAGATATCAAGATATTGAGATTACGTTTTGTGCCGATGCTTGGCACTGTTTTATGCTGATTTCATTATGATACCTCAATTTTAAAATACAAAGGAAATCTCACTAAATTATGCAAACAGTTCTTCATTTACATGTATTCTGTTTTCATGCATTCATACCTCATTCATATGATATATATTGCTACCTGAGGCACTGACACAGGCACATAGGATTACACCCGGGTTAGATTTTTACCCTAGCCTTGTTATCGGTTGCATATTATATATAATTGAGGATATATTATGATCTTTGACCTAGGTTGCGTTATTTATGCGATTTCTTTTCGTAGATGTTTTTCTATTCACGAGTTGGCAACTCACCCCCGTTGTGCCCCAGTTTCTTGCAGGATTGCCGTACAGGTTTCATTACGGCTTTGCGGGCATAGTTTCCTTCGGGTGATTTGCTAGTAGGTGGGTTTACTTGTATCGTACCCCCATTATATATCTTGTATATCATTATTCTGTTATATCTAGAAGTTCCATCAACCAAACATGTATTTATTTTGAGATAGAGACCAGTGATGTTATTCCTTCGACCTTAGAGTCGCGAGTTTTATTCCTGTGGTTTTCTTGTGGTTTTGAGTTTCCTTTTGAATTTTGATCCTCGCCGTTGGCGTTGTATATTATATTGCTTGTGTGGTTATGATCGTCGATTGACGAAGAGCTAGCTCCCGCTTGGGGATGCCTTTTTATTGATTTCGTATACTATTCATGTTGTATCCCGTTTGGGGGCCAGTATTTACAAAGGAGACTCTGCCGAAATTTTCAGGAAATTTTTGATGTTTTTAGAAACCCGCATAATTCGGCTTATGCCATTAAAACTACTTATTTAAATTGGTTTTCCTTCACTCTACTATTTTTCTTGGTTTGCATTTCTGGGTTTTCGGTTTACTTAGATTACGTACGCCTCGAGACGTTCGTAGTTTAAGTGCCGGTCATGTTCCGTACTTTCGGGTCGTGACAAAGTTGGTATCAGAGCGTTAGGTTTTACCTTCGGAGCGTAGGATGACCCTTGGTTGATGGAATAGGTGACTAAAGTAGAGTGACGTACCGTAGGAATGTTCCGCGGCATATTTAAGATACGCTACCCCACTTAAGAAGCCTTAGGATGTGCATTTCTTTGCTCAGTATTATATTCATTCCGATCTAGCCTCATCAGTACCAGTTATGGTTTTGCTGCCACGATTACGGGCAGGGAGAGCTACGGCTAGAGTTGCGGTCAGCATGAGCTCGTCAAGAACGAGGACTGACCAGGGCATGGTTCCGGCGACACACGATTGCAGAGATGTGTCTTTTTATTGTGTCTCCACGACACGAGCGTTGGGTGGATTGTTGTATGAGATTACTCGGACGTGCCGATTTGCACTAGAGGATTGAGCCACTGATAGAGGCCAGCCAGATTTTGATGACCATTGAAGTATTGCTTACTCCTGATGATTGAGGCACCGTTCAGCGTGAAGACGAGCGAGCCAGTTATTCCTGCGAACGACGAGATATTGCCCCAGATGCTGGAGTTAGTGCAGAATGAGTTGTACTAAGAGATGATAGAAGGTCGCTAGTCATCGAGGATGAATGACTAGGACATGTGGATCGTTCGCCTACCCCGATACGAGGTCATCAGATAGATTGATTCCAGCAAGAGACGACTTCACGCGGAGACGTTGGGAGTCTACAGAGACGATCGAATGTCAGAAACCTATTATTCCAAGTTTAAAGTAGTCGGAAAGACATGCAGGCAATTCTATGGTCCCTCTAGAAGAATGAAACCCTAACTCGACTTAATGACCGTGTCAAAGCCTTTGAACCTTCGGGTTCGCGGCAGTTCTACGGCGCCATTAGTGAGGCTTGGGTTTGCCCTTCTACGGCTGGACCGCCGATGCTGTGGTATGTACCCGATACTATTAAACTGTGCCCAAGATGTTGAGCTCTTGGGGGATTTTGAGGTTTTGACAATCGATTGGATGGTTCGACTTAATTCGGATGCTAGGTGGTGACATGCATTTCTTGGGAGACTTCCGATACGAGGATAGCCGTTGGAGCTCAGTCCATGCAGCCGCGACGAGACGAGTCCAAAGCAGACGACATTAGAGAAAAGTGAAGTAAGTGGTTCGTACAAGATCTGGATATGATGACGTTCCCCTCCGCCGACATCAGGGATGCGATACGTATGCCGAGGCATTGTACTTGGATATACCTTCCAGAAGGAGTCGCGATGAGTATGCAGCCCTTCCGGAACGAGAACAGATCTAGTAAGGGACGATGACTTCCAGACAGTTGGCAGAGACGAGACATGGAAGAGACCGTGAGCAGGATTCCTTCCGGGACACTGCTGCAATGATACTTGCACCCAGGATCAGATGTGTCACGTACATTCAGAGAGCCAGAGGCCGACGCCAGTGGTATGCTGTCTTACGAGTGGTCGCGATGATTGACCGAGAGATGACCAGCGAAGTGCCAGAACGGAATCATCCCCGTTAGCACACCTGACAAGGCCGGTGAGCCGATGGACCGAGAGATTGGTAATTCACAGTGAAGACCTTGACCCAGGAGTGGTCATTGTTACGCACACAATTTGGTTTTTGCACGCGGTATAGTTCATATATGCTTGCAGTGCAGTGTTATGTATGTTGTGCATTTAGATGCCCTGGACTTTGATTTCGATGGTGATGTTCGATATTTGTTTTGTGCACCTTATGCACCTGATTTGATTTTGCGCATGTTCGGCACTTGATATTGGATTTCATGATTTCGTGCACGATGGATGCACCTGATTTGGACTTTCGCGCATGTTGGGCGCATGTTTTGAAGTATGATTTTGGTGCACACCAGATGCACTAAATCGAGATTTTTCGTGCATGTCAGATGCACCTGATTTTGCTGTCAGGCACACATGTTGCCTACGACAGATGTTTCGTGCACACCCGATACACTTAGATGTTGTTTCTGTGCATATGTATGGCACATATTTGGATTTTGATTTCCGTGCGCACAAGACGCACGTAGTATTCATACGCGTATTTTGGGATTGATTTTTCTTATAGGGCAGTACGTTTTTATGATATTGCTATGTGTTTTCGTACTGAGCAGGACTAGTCAGAGGACAGAACCTGAATATATTTTACATGTATAGTTTCGAGTTATATCATATTGGTTTTTCTTTAGAATTGGTGTTGATGTCTTCCCCATGACTCCGATAATTGCGGGATGCTTGACGGAGTTCTGATTTGAGTTATATGCTCATTTTTCAGGCGCATGCGTTGCGCTACGATTTGTTTTATGTATTTATGATTTCGGAGTCCCGGCGATTTGAGGGTTTTGGCTGAAATATTTTAGTATTTGGGGAAAGTTTTAATTTAAATTCGGGGACCGAATTTCTTTAAGGGGGGAAGATTGTAACATTTTGAAAATTGTTTCGGTGAAATTTCGAAAAAACGGTAAAATAAGGGGGTTTTCTGTAAAAAAGTCAAAATACAAATATCTTTATTATAAAATTTAATATACATATTCTAGCTATGAAATTGCTAGTATTTGGTGTTTATTGACCCACTGGTGAAATTTCAAATTTTCTGAAAATTTTTCCGAAATTAATTATTTTAATATTATTTTAAGCCGTCACTAATATATTTGATTAGGGAAAATTACAAATTGGAATGAGTTGAAACAAATTTTGTGCATCATAAAACTTTAAAAAAAATTTATCATGCGGTTCTTGAAACGAAATCGTTTGCCAAAACGGTTTAGAAAATATCGAAGAAAAAGGCTTTTTTCGGTGAAATTAGTGTAAATGGTTGTTTGGGGCATAACCTTTATCATTTTTCCCTCACCCACACTCACCCACACCCTCTTTCCTCCCCTCTAGGTTGCTGGCTAAGCCCTTGGCTGCCCCTCCCAAATTTTTCCCCACTTGATGAGGCCTTGAATGAAAAGGGAACAAGAAATGAAAAAGGAAATGATAAAGAATATGAACTTGGGCTTGTTGTTTGACTTTGGGCTTTCTTTACTTGGAAACCTACACCCACACCCACATAAAATCCTCCCCATTTTCTCATGGCCGAAAATGGCTGCTGCCATTCTCTCCACCCCCATTTAGGCCTCTCTTTTGCCTCACAAAGCCAAAATGAAAAGAAAAGAATGAGGTATGGGTGTTATTATATAAAGTATGGGGTTTCCTTTGACTTGGACTTTTCTCCCCACACCCACACACTTCACCATCACCCCTTCCCCAATGCTGGCCGAGCCCTCTTCAACAGCAGCCCCCCCAATTTTATCCTCTCATTTATCATCAAAAACTTCATCAATTTTCCCCAAAAATCAAGTTAAAACCTCAAAAATTCTCCAATCCAACTCTTACCCATTATTTCTTTGTCCAAGCTAGAATGAATCTTGGAGCAAGAAGCATGTTTGTGAGGCTAGATTCATGTTATATCTCAAGATAATGGTGAGGTATAAATCTTGACCTTTTGTTAAATTGTTGTTATTACTTCAAACTAGGTTAAGGAAGGGTTTAATTTGGATTCAATTTCAAGACTTGAATTTTCAAGAGGAGATTTTAGATTCAAAAGTTAGGGTTTAGATTCAATTAGAGTGGTTGTTACTTGCTTAAGGTTGCAATGAGAAGATAACATGTTAATGCTTGCTAAAACTAATCTAATTGCTAATTTGCAAATTGTTAGTTTAAAATTGTAATAATTGTACAAATATTGCAAACTAGGTTTTTTAGAATTGATGGAAATGAGTGATTTTAAAATCTAATTTACATTGGTATGACATAATTAAGATGTTTAATGAACATTATAGCCACTAGAATTGTTAAAATATTTAGATTGGTTAAAACACCAAGTTTTGAACTAAAAAGGTAACTTTTGCGAACTAAATTTTGGTTTAATGTAATTTAGCAAGATTAAAAATCTAGTAAATGTTTATGTGGCCTAATCAAGATAATTAGTGAGTATTGTGACCACTAGTTTGCTAAAATATCAAGACTTGTAGTAAAACAGTTAACGACCCCTTTACTAGGCTTTTTGGAAATAAACCGATTTGATCAATTTATTGGTTTTGATGATCTGCATCCTATTTCATATATTTTTAGTGACTTATAAAACAATGATTGGTACGTTTGGTGTTTTTCTCGATCAATCGGCATGTGTACACCGACGTCGAGGGTTTTTGGGTTGATTTGAGAGAGCAAACCATAGGTTTTGACCTATGTGAGATTCGTGTGACGTTTTGGTCATGGGTCGGATTTTAATGCGATACGATGTGTTATGATACGTAGGTACCCTCACGAGGACTTCGAGACGACAAGCAGGCTCGTGGCGACATTGGCACCGGCGAGCGAGGACCAGGTGAGTAGATTTATATCTACGGGGAGAAGTCGGGTGGATGGCGTATAGCACCCCCGCAGTTCGTGGTGATGTATACGAATACGTATACACACATATATATATTGTTTATATATTGTTTGAGTTATTGATGATAAATATGGATATTTGGTGTTCTTGGATGATTGAGTGCCGCAAAACCCTAGAGTAGCGGTCGCACACACTTGCACGCACCCACCCATACTTGCATACTTTCTTCTTTCTTTTGTGCTCATACAGGAATATTTAGTTACGTGTTCACATAGGTATGGGACTATGTGTTCACATACGGATTTGGGGATGATACTTAGGATTGAGATGAGTCGATGAGATTTGTGTTGAGATTGTGATATCGGTGATATGGCAGGATTCGTACTTGAGGTACGTCCTGGTGTTATAGCGGATCTTGGAGCGACGATACGGGTGAATAGTGTTATAAATAGGTGGTCGACATGTGATCGTGATATGAGATATGATATGCTAGGATATTGATCCTTGGCTGTATTGGGCGAAGTATACCCCTTGATGATAATATGTGCTGATGATATCGGTTTGTACGAGACTGTCGATCAGTAGTCAGATCATGACTATATTGATGATATTAGTATTGTACTAGACATAGGTCCGTACCTTAGACTATGATCTTTGATAAAGAGGATACCGGATGAATAGGGTGATGAATATGATTTTGACCCGTACCCAGATTTGGGATGCCGTACGACGGATTTACGTACGAGCTATATATTGATGATTGATCCGCACTCTTGACTTGGGATGTCTGATTATAGATATGGTATCGGATATGATATTATGGAGGCGGGATCGCCGACTATACATATACAGGTATGTATATGTATCGACTCAGATGATAGGCGGTTTCTTTACCTGTAGTTCAGCCGTATAGTTTAGTGTAGTTGTTAAGTTAGATTAGACTCCTACCTATTTCAAAACTAGCGGATCGTGGGTATTTTAAAAGACAGGTCAAGGGATCTACGGATATTTCAAAAGACGTATCCCTTCTTAAAACTACCGTAGCCCTATTTTCAAAACCCCACGATTCGTGTTATTTCAAATGGCACCATTGTTTAATATTTAGCTCCCGCTCATTTTGGTTGCTCGCTCCGCATCGCATGCTTACATTGTTTTTTTCCTATTGCATTGTTAACATTATGCTGTTAGGACACCAGCACCATTACCGATGATGCGTATGTACCACATACACTTATTTGCCGGCTCACACACATCTTCATCGGTAATTGCCATGTCACGTACACCTTAGAAAATATTATTTCTTAACTTAGCTTGATAGCCAGTAGTTTGACATAATATTAGTGTACATACTTTATATGCCAGCTTAGATATTGTAGTTATTACTTGTCGCTTCATGCATACCGTTATTCATTGATATGACGCATTCATGGATTCTCATGCATATATTCACTATTTTACGTGTTATTGAGGTTTTGGATTCGGATTTCCATGAGATTTTCTAGATTTGGAGGAAAACCGCAAAAACATAAATAAATCTTTTCTCTTTTAAAAATACAAAGTGCGGTTTTTCCCATGATGTATGAGTCGTCCACCATGAGTTTGCTGATGGATTTCGAGACCCGATTCGAGGAGACGGATGAACCGTTTCGGGTACATGGTGGACCCGGTAAGGTACCCCGGGGCAAGAAGCGCGTGATAATGACGATGTGAGCCTGGCAGGGGAGCACTACCTACCGGTGATTTTACCCGACGCGTCGGATATCCGGAGGATACCGTCGTGGTCTTGAGATGGATGGTAGGGGCTGGTCTGGACTGACGGCGCCGTAGATATTGTGATTGAGACATTGAGATTTCGAGATATTGAGGTACAGAGACTGTGATACTGAGATATCGAGATATTGAGATTACGTTTTGTGCCGATGCTAGGCACTGTTTTATGCTGATTTCATTATGATACCTCATTTTAAAAATACAAAGGAAATCTCACTAAATTATGCAAACAGTTCTTCATTTACATGTATTCTGTTTTCATGCATTCATACCTCATTCATATGATATATATTGCTACCTGAGGCACTGACACGGGCACATGGGATTACACTCGGGTTAGATTTTTACCCTAGCCTTGTTATCGGTTGCATATTATATATAATTATGGATATATTATGATCTTTGACCTAGGTTGCGTTATTTATGCGATTTCTTTTCGTAGATGTTTTTCTATTCACGAGTTGGCAACTCACCCCCGTTGTGCCCCAGTTTCTTGCAGGATTGCCGTACAGGTTTCATTACGGCTTTGCGGGCATAGTTTCCTTCGGGTGATTTGCTAGTAGGTGGGTTTACTTGTATCGTACCCCCATTATATATCTTGTATATCATTATTCTGTTGTATCTAGAAGTTCCATCAACCAAACATGTATTTATTTTGAGATAGAGACCAGTGATGTTATTCCTTCGACCTTAGAGTCGCGAGTTTTATTCCTGTGGTTTTCTTGTGGTTTTGAGTTTCCTTTTGAATTTTGATCCTCGCCGTTGGCGTTGTATATTATATTGCTTGTGTGGTTGTGACCGTCGATTGACGAAGAGCTAGCTCCCGCTTGGGGATGCCTTTTTATTGATTTCGTATACTATTCATGTTGTATCTCGTTTGGGGGCCAGTATTTACAAAGGAGACTCTGCCGAAATTTTCAGGAAATTTTTGATGTTTTTAGAAACCCGCATAATTCGGCTTTTGCCATTAAAACTACTTATTTAAATTGGTTTTCCTTCACTCTACTATTTTTCTTGGTTTGCATTTCTGGGTTTTCGGTTTACTTAGATTACGTACGCCTCGAGACGTTCGTAGTTTAAGTGCCGGTTATGTTCCGTACTTTCGGGTCGTGACAAGGACCCTACACCCAAAAATCCCACACCCCACCCCCTACTCTGGCCGCAATTTGCGGCCAGAACGATTAAACTGGCGGCCGTGAGGGGGAGTTGGGTCCCCGTGCTCTATGTGTGTGTTTATACTAGTCTCACCATACCACTGTCTTCACAATTTTATTCTAAAGGTCTCCGGTCAACAGCAGATCCAACAGAGGCCAAAAAAGTCGATAAAACTGCTAAATTACGCCAAGTCGGGTAAATCGGGTGTCTTGGTGAAATCCGGGGAAATCCTCTGGTTAACTGGTCTCAACAGAACCTAAAAGGGCTAGTCTAACTAACACAACTTCCACTTTTGCCAAAATTCTCTTAAATCACTCAAAATCACCATTACGGCATGAAATAAACACTAATCATGCTACATTATCATCATTTTAGCAATTTAGGGTTATCTAACCGATTTTAATGACACTACAAGGCTAAACAGACTAATTAACACCAAAAGGGTCTCATTAGACTACAAGCACTCTGAAGTAACTAAATCTAGCATCACTACACAATTCTAGCATGAAAACTCCATTAAAACACTAAACTAGCCAAACAAACACGTAATCTACTCAATATGGAAAAAGTTTAGGAGTTATACCCTCTAGGACCCTTGCAACCAAGGAGAAGGAGAAGAAGAAGGGAGTGGGCGCTGCTGTGTTGAACTGGAGCTGCTGCAGTCCAAGGCCGATGCTGCAACTTGCAGATGCTGATGCAGGTTTGGAGGTTTTTGCTGAAGCTGAATGTTTGTAATGGTGTTGCTTGTGTTGTTTTTATTTTGTGAAGTATGGGCTGCAGTAGCAGTAGCAGGGTTGTGTTTGTGGCTGTTGGGGTGGTGAGGTGTTGTGTGTTTGTGGTTTATGAAGTTGAGAGGGGGCTGTTGTGCAGCTGCTGCTGCTGTTTTATGGTGTTTGCTTGGCTGTAGCAGCAGCTACTGTTCTATTGGAGGCTGGTTTTGTGGCTGATGATGTTGTGGTGCTGATGTGAGGGGTTAAGTTGTTGTAGTATTGTGGTAGGGGGGCTGGTTAGGCTGATGTAGATGATGGGGTTTAGCTTCAGCTGCTGATGCTGATTGCCATAGCTAGGCTGATGCTATGATGTGGGTTTTTGATGGCTGATGGTATGCTGTTGGTAGCTAAGCTGATGTTGTTTTGATAGATGATGAAGCTAAGGGGTAGGTAGCTGATACTAATGATGTTGTTGGGAGCTGATGTGCTGCAGCTGATGCTGGTGTATGGCTGAAGTTTGGGGCTGGTGCTGTTCTGGTGGCTGAAGCTGAACCAGGGATTGGGCTGAATGGTGTATGTGAGTGAGTTGAGTTTGAGAGGTAAGAAAAAGTTTTGAAAAGAAGATAGTGTGACACAACCCAAGAGCCATCATTCCCTCACTCTCAATAAATGCTTCAAGATCCCCATCACATTCTCTCCTTCAAATCACAAGTCAACCTTAAACCCTAATCCATCCTTAAAACTAAAACTCCTTAATTGACACCAACTATTTTAACAAGGGTTGGACCACCATGGTTAACTCAAACATGCTAACCCACACGCTCAAATATATGGCAAATTTCTAATTTTAATCCTATTTAACGTGCACAAGTGTGTGCGGTCGAGATAAAATTCCACAAAAATAACCATAAACCCAGATAAATTACTAGAATCCTATTTTGGTAAACTTTTTACCAAAAACCCCACATTAACACTTAATTACTACTAACCCTAAACTCAGGTGTTACACTATTTAACAGAATCAAATTCTGAACAGCATTCAAATCTTTCCAAAGGAGAATGATTATTTGGAACCGATTGGATTAAAGATTTAAAGGTGATTAAATATCACCTATCTATGGAAAAATCTTGAACTTGGAAAGATTTCCCCTTAAAATCTAACCGAAATAACAAAGGAATATCTTTGGATTCAAAATCCAATGGTGAATAAAATTCACCTAATAATCCAAAGGTCCAAATGAATGATGAATGCAAATCAAATCTCTAACGAATACAAATTAAATCCCTCAATGAATGATTCACTAAAACTGATTGATTCTGCTCCTTCTCCTATAAATAGGAGCCAAGAGACACACAGAGGGATATAGAGAGAGAGATAGGGAAAGAGAAAAATAGAGGCTTGAGACTTTGGAGGAATTTGGATCTTCTGCAAAAGAAAACCTTAGGTAAGAAAGGAGAGGCTTTTTAAAAAAAAGAGAATTTAATTCTCAAAAGAGTTTAACTCTGATATTAAAAAGAAGAACTTTGTTCTCTCTTTAGCAGAGGATCTGTAAAGTGCACATCTCCCCATGAATCGAGAATTTAATTCTCATTGGGTTGAGATCCTGCCATGCAAATCCAAAGCATAGAGAGGGAATGGAAGTTTGAGAATTTAATTCTCATAGAATTGTAGGAATTTAATTCCTTTGAATTAAAGTTAGGGTTTAACCCTATTTTATAGGAATTTAATTCCTTCAAAATGAGCAAAACTAGGGTTTAGCCCTAACTGAGAGCATAATTCTCTCAAACTCACAGGAATTTAATTCCTTTAAGAAAAGAAACTAGTGTTTAACCCTATCAAGACTATAATTCTTCAGAAGTTTAGGGTTTAACCCTATGAACAGAACTTTAATGCACACAGAGACCCGCCAAATAAAACTCTGAAGTAGGCACCTCACGTGTTACCACGTGACTCCTAAAAGAGAACTTTGAGGCAATGCCTCACGTGCCCCCACATGATCTCTAAAGCACACAAAAGAAAAAGAAACAGAAAAGAGCTTTAGGGCGCCCTCACGTGTCGACACGTGACCCCTAATGAACATTCTAACAGATCAAAGCGCAAGCCCCCATCACGTGTCCACACGTGATGGCTTTCAGAATTAAAAGTGTTAAACACTTATTTGTAGAACAAAATAAAGGGAAACAGGGCGCTATCACGTGCTACCATGTAACCCCTTGGCTGAAGCTTTAACGGACAAACACCAAAATTCCCGTCACGTGACAGCACGTGATGCTCCAAAGTATTCAATACTTTTGGCAGAATAAAATGAATTGAGGGCGCTCTCACGTGCTACCACGTGACCCCTCTTGCCTTAGTGTTTAACACTAAAGTTGAAACCTCTATATCCAGTGTTCAACACTGATTTTCTAATTTGGAAAACTCTATTTACAGTGTTAACACTGACTTTCTTAGTGTTGAACACCAACTTGGAAAACCCTGTTTCCAGTGTTTAACATTGATCTGCCTTAGTGTTAAACACTAATTTGAAATCTCCACTGCCAGTGTTTAACACTGATTTGTTTTAGTGTATAAACACTAATTCGAAAGCCCTTTTGCTGGTGTTTAACACTAACTATCTTTTAGTGTTAAACACTAACTTGTCAATCTCATTCTCAGTGTTCAACACTGATTGGTATTTAGTGTTTAACACTAACTTTAGCCCCACTGGTTAAATGTCTAGAGGCAAAGCCTCTCCTCTAATGGACCAACAGAGGGCCAATATCCTAAACATGATTGGACTTAGCCCAAGCTGGCCATAAGTCCTCAATTCAAATTCAACCGGGCTAATGGGCTCATAACATAATTAATTGGTCTTGGTCCTAAACTGGGTCAAAGACTGTTTAATCTACCTTGGTTCAATGGTACATCTCTTCACTCCTTTGATACTTGGCGTTGTAATTCCTCAGCATTTTCAAAGAGGTGGCGGGTCCCGATGACCATACATTGATACGGACTGTGGGGTCCTTAAACTCATGGACTATGAGGTCCTTAACCTTGACCGGGATGTCTTAAAACTAACGACGGACTGTGGGGTCCTTAAACTCATGGACTATGAGGTCCTTAACCTTGACCGGGATGTCTTAAAACTAACGACGAACTGTGCGGTCCTTAAACTCATGGACTATGAGGTCCTTAACCTTGACCGTGATGTCTTAAAACTAACGCCGGACTGTGGGGTCCTTAAATCCATGGACTATGAGGTCCTTAACCTTGACCGTGATGTCTTAAAACTAACATTGGACTGTGGAGTCCTTAACTTCATGGACTACGATTTCCTTAACCCTGACCGCAACGTCTTAAAACTAACATTGGACCGCAATGTCCTTAAACTACCTATTAACCGCAATGTCACTAAACTAAACAATAGGGCTCCATTAATTGCTCTATTGTTGGATCTAAATGATCCCGTTAAGTCGATCTTAGTCTAAAAACCAGGCTAACGTATCCTTAACAAACATTTAAGTTGATTTTAGTCCTCAATGAGGCTAACGTATCCTTAAACCCAAACCCCCAAACCCAAATCTAAGATAATACGGATTTGGACTAGTCCACGCCCTACGGGCGACGACATAACTCAGTCTCCGTATACAATCCACGGGCAACTAAACACAAAATAAACGCACACAACACGAAGTAACCATCCGGAGAAGGAGAAAGTTGTTACCGCGATGCGGTAGCGTAATTAACTGCAGGGGCTTGCGCTTGCAGGGAAGAGCGTCTCCACAATCAAAAACCCCTCAAGCGAGGGGGAATCTGACGAAGTCTGCTATATCGGCCGCATCCGTCTAAACCTCCGATACACGGTGCCATAAATAAACTTGGCATCTTCGGAGAGGTGGACGGATAGCACCAAATAGCATCTGCCCCGAATCTCAGGCGAGACGTCCTCACGTCGTCGCCGTCTTTCGGAGGGGAACAGATTCTGGCATGCCCGGTGGGACCTTTTCCTCTTTCCACTCCATACTTCGTGTGTCGTGTTCGCGAACCAAACACGGTTCGCCAATGGTTGCCCTTGGGTTTCAAGGTACTAAGACTTGGCATCTTGCTTATTGCAGAAAGCAAAGAATCGATGGCTTCCACTTGTGCGAAATGCTCCAACTGCAACTGCAACCAGCGCCCTGCCTCTCCAGGAAGTGTAGCCTACGGACCCCAAGCTGCTTCGCTATTCACAATACCCATGGAACAGGTCACTCGAGCCACCACAGGGTTGTTTTATGGGACCATGCTCCCGCCAACGAGCTTCACCGCCCCTACACTGACAATGGAAGCTCCCAAGAAGTCGGTCTTTGATCGGCTTACGCCTACCGTGGCTCCTCTCAACGGGTCGCCCAACACCAGCGTCTCGGTCTTCTCCAGACTGGGCCAGAGCTCCTGTGGACCCGCGATGGGGCCTACAATCCCAGAGAAGGCTGCTCCTAAGAAAGTAACCAGTCCTGCTCCTGAAGTCGTCAAGGCGGCTTCTCCTGCCAAAAAGCCTGTCTTTACAAGATTGACGGCTCCAGCTCCCGCTCCTGCTACCCAAAGGACATCGGTCTTTGACAGGCTGACACCAACAGCGACCCCCCACCTACACAGGGGGCAAGACGAGACTATCAGCATCACCAAGCCGATGCCATCAGCACAACACGCTCGACGCCGTTACTGTTGCCGAGTGAGGAAGGCCGGAGGTAACTCCCCTTCTGGGCTAACTCCTCCAGCCCTGACGACAGAAGTTAATGCTGCTATTCCAACTGAGAACAGCTTTGAGATGCTAAATAAGGTGCGTAGGAATTCTCTTACCGCGGCGCTAAAGAGGTCTCCCCCTCCGCTGGAAAGGGCTGTGGAAGTAAAGCCAGAATAGCCCCAATCCCCTCAACGGCTGTCCTCCAAAATCTATAAAGTCTGGCGGCAGACTCGAGACTCGGTGATCGATCCAAATTTCTCCCACCAGCGCAAGAAGCTGAAAATCCTACAGGAAGTCAGTCACCAGGCTAAGCCACGAAAAGCTGTCTGGGTGCCCACTTCAACGGCCCCCTCAACTTCCACTGCTCATAAAAAGAAGAGGCCAGAGAGGACCCTTGGGCCTGCAACGAAAGCCAAAAGCGCTGAGCTCAGACGCCCTAAGGCTGGGGGCAGGATGGTCCACACTGTATACATGGCGTCGGGGAAAGAAGACAGCCGTGCGTCCACAGGTCATAGACCGCTTACACGGTCGGTGACCAAAGCTCAGGAGCAACAGCAAAAGCTCCAGGAAATGATGAACGCAATGGCCGCACTTACTGGACCGAAAGAAAGCCCCGAGGCGTCCTCAGATCAGCAACAAGAACAGGAAACCGATGCCGAGTTCCTCCGGATGATACTGGAAAAGAAAGATAAGGAGGCTGCGGAACAAGCGGCCAATATAAAGAAAATAGCCCACTTATTCCAGGACATGGTGGGAATGATGATCCAACAAGACCCACCTGCTGAGGATCCTCCGATCGTCCTTGAAGATGACAGGGGAGAAACGTCAAATCCACCGCCGGCTCTCTCAACGGCCAAGGAGGAGACAATCTCTAAGGCTGACTTGGACGACTATATAACCCAGCAAATCCAGGTTCATCATGCGACCGAGGCAGCTGGTCAAGTCGTAAAAACGGGGCGACCATATCCGAGCTGGTACGACCAAATCAAATATCCGCCGGGTTATACAATACCAAAATTCCACGTGTATAAGGAGACCGGCAATCCCCACCAACATGTTGCCCAGTTCAGGGCCCCTTGCGGTAACACCGGCGGTGATGATAAACTATTGCTTCGCCAGTTCGTGGGCAGCTTATCAGAAACAGCGTTTGAATGGTATTCGGAACTCCCGAACGATTCTATCAAGACGTTCGCTGAAATGGAGTTGCTATTCACTCAGCGATTCGCAAGCGCCAGCGAACGCACTCCAATAACGGCACTGATTAATGCCAGGGTGAAACCAGGTGAAACGTAGGTCCAGTATGCTATACGCTGGCGAAATTTGTGGTCGAAATGCAGCAACGCATTGAAGAAGCGCCCGCGGTGGGCATGTTCATGGGAACCCTAGACCCTCATGCAACTATCTCCCAGTTTATGATGTTCTTTAAGCCAACCACATTCCAGGCTCTAATCGACAAGTTGGCCCAGATGGACCAGATGGGTCACAGGCCGCCTCCCCCGAAGCCAGAACCTCGGAATGACAAGGGTAAAGGGAAGGCAACCTTCGTTGCGAACGCACAGCAGCAACCCAGTGCCCCAAAGCTGGCAGATCAGCTGGAAGAAAGACGGCGGTATTACAACGAGAAAATGAAGCGCCCCTACTCATTCCCGCGGGATAAGACAAAGAGGCTATTTGAGCTGGCAATACGCAACAGACTTATAAACTTACCAAATCCAAGGCGACCGCCACAACCCACTGAGGTGAATAACCCCAACTATTGCCCTTACCATCAAACGGTAAGCCATCCGATTGAGGATTGCTTCATTTTCAAAGGATGGATTGAAGATCAATGCCTCCAGGGGAAGTTTGCACTATCCGAAAAATGGAAGGTGAACCCACCACAACCGCATACTCCTAAGAAAGCAGATACACCGGGGGCAACCTGTTCCTTTATTGAAGAAGCTCCATGGGAGGTCGTGCTGTCAACTAAAACCAAAAGAATGCTGAAGGACCTTCAGGCGTGCCCGGCGGTCGAATGGAAGGACCCGCTTAAACCTCAAATCATCGAAAGGATGTTGAAGCCGCGCCCAACTACAAAGATTCGTGGTGATGGCCCGAATACTCACACCCAACCGTCAAAATCTTCGAAGAAAAAGAAGAAGAAATCCAAAAAGCCCGTGAAGCCTAGAGACAAGCGCACGGATTTACAGAAACAGATTGACGCGCTGGAGGGGTACAATCAAAAGGCGCGGACTCCCGTCATGCTGCAAGAGCTCCTCAACCACGTCTTTCAGGAAGAAGATGATGGAGAGAGCTCATCGGATGAATCCGAGGGATATGTGGCGAGTTGTCATGCGATTTCCCACTCGGAAGATGAGAAAACTCCTGACACTGAGGAACTGGGGGCACAGCCTAAGCCAGAACTTGTATGGCCAACAGATGAAATGATCGATGCCTTTCTAGATGAGATTCGTTTGAAGAGTAAAGCCGATCAGGAGAGTGAGATGGCTACATCGGAAGGAGCCAAACGCAGGCGACTAAACGAAAGAGTCGAAGCACTCCCGCCGGATCGAAAGACATCCGATGCGAATAAAAACGTGTTCAAGACGAGGAAAAGGTTTGCCAAAGCCATGTCAATGGGGATGAAGCTACCACCCTCAGAAGAAAACGCGTTCGATGGGGCGGAAAGGCACCCTAATTATTGCTCATATCATCGGAAAATTTCACACCCCACTAAGGAGTGCGACGCTTTTAAGGTGTGGTGGCAAGGATATGTTGCTCACCGGCAACATTTTAAGCGCATGAAACGCAAGACTCGTCGGGAACGAAAAAGTAGGGCCGAAGGACACAAAAGAACTGCCGGCAATTGTTACATGGTTAACGCCGGAGGGTCGCAAGTTCTCACCTTTGGGAGCGACTCTGATGAAAAAATGGCTCTGGGCCCTCTCTTTAAAGAATCTGTTTTAGGGAAAGAGGAAGAACCAGAGGCCTGCAAAAACATTCAGCTGCGCAATCGCACGCTCCCGGAAAAGAATCTCGGACCCGCGAATAGAAAAGATAAGGGAAAGGAGAAGGCCGCCGAGGATATCACCTTAGATGACCAAGTCATGAAAGAGTTGACTGCCAAAGACCCTCCCAGGAAGGGTAAGGTGGACTATAACATCCTAGCATACCTAAGGAAGCTACCTTCTCAGCTCAGCATTCTTGATGCCCTCCTATTATCAAAAGAAGCGCAAGATTCATTAATCAAGACGTTACAAGAACCCGAGCAATTCCAAGCCTTCCTCGCCGAAGAAAGGATGAAGGATGAACTGGAAGAAGTGCACACGGCCGACATCACTTTCGGCGACGAAGACCTTCTCCTCGGGACGTGCGACCACAACCGTCCCCTATACGTCTCCGGATATTGCCACGATATCAAGATAGGCAAGATCCTCATGGATAATGGATCCTCCGTCAATCTCCTTAATGTTCGGGTGTTGAAGGAAATCTGCATGAGCGTACAGCACCTCGCTCGTGACAAAATTACCATCTCCGGTTTCGACTCCCAGTCATCACGGACTCTCGGTTCTGTGATATTAACACTACGCTTCGGGCTGCTGGTCACGGACATCAAGTTTCACGTCATTGACGCCAAGACCTGCTACAACGCCTTGCTCGGTTATCCTTGGTTACACGAGTACAATATCATCCCTTCTACACAGCATCAGTGTATGAAGTACTTTAAGGATGGTTTCGAGTATACAGTAACAGGTGAGCTGAACCCATTTTCCATGAACGAAGTCCGCAAGTACGAAGATGCAAAGTACTTTTTGCCAGACTTCGAGGATACAGAAAAGTGTCGTAAGCCGGAGGACAAAGCCGCCGCCACCATCCCTGTTTTCGGGAGCGATACCGAAGAAGAAGAAGAGATAGTTTACGCTGGGCCGTCTCGACGCAACAACCTGGGACCTTCCGCCCCCATGTTGATCTTCGGAAGTGACTCGGAAGACGAGGTTAATGCCGTGTTCTCCAGTCGGCCGTCAATACAAGCATCCCCTAGCGATGATTAGAGTTTGCAAATCACCATGGTGCCGCAGGAACACTACAAGGATCTTGACGTACTTCAAGCTTACAATGTGCAGGACCTGCAGACGTTTTACGTCCCTCCCAGGCGAAAGGGTGAAAAGGTGATCCTATTCTACCGATCCTCGGAAACGAGAGTAGAGAAAGAGATCTGGCATGGCGCGGATTCTACACTCGACAGGCTCCAACCCATCCGTTTACCCAGATATTACATAAACGAACTAAAGAGACTATTGTAGCGCCAAGGGGTACCCTTAAAACAGACTGTCCGACAAGCTTGATTCTACAACAGGATTTGGGATGTCCTTAGAACTCAGCGCAAATTGCCCAACGGGAGAATGGAAACGCTCGGGCTTGGATATGTGAGATCCAGAAAACGGGAACGAATCCACGGTAGCTACGCCATATATAACTTCGATGAGGAGGAAAACGCCCTATCGAGCGATGCTAACCCCTCGTCAAAACTGGATCCCGCAAGCAAAGTGCCGAGTCCGTCGTTTGAAGAACGGATGGACAAGCTTATCAGGAAAGCAGGTCAAAAGGCTCGGGAAGACCACAACCGCGAGATGGCCATCTACGAGAAGGCCAGGACGCAACGTCTGTTTCAACAGGCTGCGAAAGATGAAGATGCTCCTCCCTGTCGACCCGTTGTGCGAGGGGCCTAACGCAGAAGCAGAAGTAAATCAAGAAGCGGAAAAAGGAGTCGACAACAACGACGCAGGATTAGAGAGTCATGTGATCGGGCATTGCGCGGTCCGGATTCGTCCTTCATGAAGAAGATGGGTCGAGCGTATTCCTTCCCTCGAGACAAGACGAAGAAGTTACTCGAGCTCGCTATAAAACATCAAATGATCGCACTTCCGGAGTCTAAGCACCCTGAGCAAGCTAACAAAGTTTCTCATCCGGGCTATTGCTCTTATCACCGAGCCATAGGACACCCGATCGAAGACTGCTTCACCTTAAAGAACTGGGTCGAAGACCAGTACCAGCAAGGCAGATTTGCTTTATCCAGCAGCTGGAGAGTAACGCCGCCACAAAAGCATGAACCTAAAGCCGCAAGAGCAGAACCGGATCCACATCGATCTTGGAAGCGGATTCGCACCTGTCACATGATTACAATATTGAAAGAGGAGCCCGAGAACAGGGATGACCTTCCCTGGTGCTTTGAAAACAGCAATGATGAGGTGATCTCAGAATTTCCGCCAGCTCCGAAAGAACTGGAGGATGGAATACATACCACTGCAGATAACCTCAAGAAAATTGAGTTGGGAACGGCGAACGATCCGCGACCGACATTTGTCCGCGAGCTACTATCTGAAGAAAGGGTGGCTGCATTAAGAGACGTCCTTGTACAGCATAAAGATTGCTTCGCATGGAACTATTCCAAAATGCCGGGACTAGATCCAGAAGTTGCTGTGCACAAATTGGCGATATCCCCAGGCGTCAAGCCAATCAAACAGGCGCCGAGAAGAATGCGGCTCGAGCTTGAGATGAGCATTAACGCCGAAGTCAAGAAGCTGATCGATTCTGGGTTTATCCAAGAAGTTCAATATCCTGACTGGATCGCCAACATCGTCCCGGTAATGAAGAAAAATGGGACAGTGCGCATATGCGTGGACTTCCGGGATCTCAATAAAGCTTGCCCGAAGGACGATTTCCCAGTGCCGGTCACCGAGCTGATGATAGATAATACGTCCACTCATGAAGTTTTCTCCTTCATGGACGGCTCATCAGGATACAATCAGATAAAGATGCATCCCGAAGACCAGAAGCACACCGCTTTCCGGACTCCTTTGGGTATATTCTGCTACAAAGTTATGCCCTTCGGTTTAAAGAACGCCGGTGCTACCTATCAAAGGGCCATGATAAAGATCTTTGATGATCTCATACATGAAATCATCGAGTGCTATATCGACGACCTCGTAGTGAAGAGCATGTCATATGAAGAGCATTTAGAGCATCTGAAGACCGTATTTCAACGCCTTCGGCAATATAATTTGAAGATGAATCCCCTCAAATGCGCGTTCGGAGTCTCCTCGGGTAAATTCTTAGGATTCATCGTCCGACACCGAGGTATCGAGATAGATCCGTCCAAGATCAAGGCGATCATGGAAATGCCACCGCCAAAACTCTCAAACAGTTGCGGTCTCTCCAAGGGAAGCTCGCGTACATCCAGCGATTTATAGCCAATCTCTCCGGAAAGTGCCGCCCTTACAGTCACCTGATGAAGAAGGGAACCCCGTTCGTCTGGGATCACAAATGCCAAGGCGCACTGGATGAGATCAAGCAATACCTGCAGAACCCGCCAGTGTTGGCTGCTCTGGTTAAGGGGAAGCCTCTCATTCTTTACACAACCGCCCTCGAAGGTTCCTTAGGCGCATTATGGGCACAAGAGAATGACCAAGGGAAGAAAAGAGCACTCTACTACTTAAGTCGAGTTCTACTGGGGGCAGAAGGCAACTACTCCCCCATTGAAAAACACTGTCTGGCGTTGATCTTCGCGATAACAAAGCTCAGGCACTATGCGTTGGCGCATGAGGTCCGTCTCATTTCAAAGGTGGACCCTCTTAAATATTTAATGTCAAAGGCCATATTGACGGGACGACTCGCTAAATGGGACCTGCTCTTGATGGAGTTCTCGATAACATATCAGCCTCTCAAGGCAATGAAAGGCCAAGCCATCGCCGACTTCCTTGCTGAGCATCCAGTACCTACCGGTTCTCCTCTGAATTGCGATCTGCCAGGCGAACATGCGTTTGACACGATCAATGGTGGTGATACCCGATGGGAGCTTTATTTCGATGGAGCATCCTCCGTAAAGAAGCGCAAACAAAGTACCCCAATGATCAAATCGGGGGTAGGCCTCATCTTCATAACTCCTCAGGGAGGAATAATGCGCTTCGCTTTCTCCTTAACGGAGCCGAGGACGAATAACGAAGCTGAATACGAAGCTTTGATAGCAGGCCTCGAGATCGCCATCGGCATGGGAATTGAAAACCTCCTCATATACGGGGATTCTCAACTGGTCGTTAGTCAAGTAAACGGTGACTACCAAACGTGCAAACCAGAGTTGGTGAAGTATGGTGAAAAGGTGCGACAACTGTTGACCCAAATTCCCTCCTATACTCTGGAAAGCATACCACGCGCGGAAAACAGCAAAGCAGACGCGTTGGCCAAGCTTGCTAAAGAACTGACTGACGAGAACCTTGATGACGTTAAAATCGTGGTGTAAAGTCGTCGGGTGCTTGCCCCAGTAGAAATATCTCCGGAATCATCTGAAGAGAAGGGAGTGACTGAGCAGACGACCCTACAAATAAGAGACCGTGAGAAGGCCGAGGACTGGAGGGAAGTCTTCATAGACTACTTTAAGTCCTACCGAATGCCCGAAGAAGCGTCCTCAAGACATCAGCTCATGAAACGAGCTCTATCTTTCGCTTTCGTCAACGATACCCTATACAAGAGATCGTTTGATTCTCTATGGCTGAGATGCTTAGGACCTGACGAACCAGAAAGAGTCGTTCAGGAAGTTCATGACGGAATCTGTGGTTCTCATCAAGCAGGCCTGAAGATGAAGTTAAAAATTAAACGGATGGGTTACTACTGGCCTACGATGATCCAGGACTGCCTCGAATATGCAAAGCAATGCCACTCATGCCAAATCCATGGGAACTTTATCCACCAGCATCCAAATCCACTCCATCCAACGGTGGCTAGCTGGCCATTCGAAATGTGGGGAACTGACATAGTCGGCCCCATCGAACCAGCATCATCCAGGGGACATCGTTTCATCTTGGCGACGACTGATTACTTCTCCAAATGGACAGAGGCAGTGCCATTGAGGGAAGTGAAGACGGACAATATCCTCCATTTCTTTAAGACGCACGTCATATATCGGTTTGGAACTCCGCGACGGATCATCTCCGATAACGGGCCAGCTTACAGAAGCCACAAGATCAGTCGCTTCGCGCAACAACACAATATAGACTGGAGATATTCTTCAGTTTACAATCCGCGAGTTAATGGTCCAGCCGAGGCCTTTAACAAGACCCTGACGAAGATCATAAAAAAGACGGTGTCCCGAAATAAGAGAGACTGGCACGAGAGACTGCAAGAACCTCTCTGGGCGTATCGAACCACGTTCAAGACGGCCACGAACACAACGCCATACGCGTTGGTATTTGGGACGGAAGCAGTACTCCCTCTCGAGATAGAGTTACCCTCTCTACGAGTGGCGGTCCACTACGAGCTGACGGACGAAGAAAATGCTCACCTTCGGCGTGAGGAGCTTGATGCCCATGATGAAACCCGGCTCATAGCGCAACAAAACCTGGAAGCTTACAAAGAAAAGATGACGCACTCATACGAAAGATTGACCAGGCCGAGGACATTCCGCCAAGGCGAACTCGTGCTAGTGGTCAAAAGGCCTATGATCCCCAATCGCGCCAAGCGGGGAAAATTCGAGCCAAACTATGAAGGCCCGTGCATCATAGATAAGGTCTACCAGGGTGGAGCCTATCTACTAATGAATATGCATGGTGAAAGGCCTTTCAGGCCAATAAACGGCCGCTTTCTCAAGAAATACTACGCTTAATCGGCCACAGCCTAGGTCAATGATAGATGACGACGACTATGTCCGCTCGTTATCCTCCTAAGCTCAAGCTCTATAAGTAGTAGCCGGCCCTCTCCACAACGGATCGAAACGTCCTTAAACTAACGACGGACCGAAACGTCCTTAAACTAACGACGGACCGAAACGTCCTTAAAGCTACTACCGCAGCATCCTTAGGCTGACGAGATGAATAAATAATAATAATAATAATAATAATAATAAATAAATAAATAAATAATAATAATAATAATAATAACGGTATGTCCATAAGCAAAATGGGCACGGATGAAAACCCGAAAGGGCTCCGTGAGTAAAAACAGCAGGACTACCGGCGAGTGTTTGTGAAAACCCGAAAGGGCGCGACCTCGTAAAAAAAGAGATAAAAATAATAACGGTATGTCCATAAGCAAAATGGGCACGGATGAAAACCCGAAAGGGCTCCGTGAGTAAAAACAGCAGGACTACCGGCGAGTGTTTGTGAAAACCCGAAAGGGCGCAACCTCGTTAAAGGACACTTGCAGGGTCCTCATGACCTTGTAAGGAGAAACCACCCACGTGAGATCCCTACGACTCACAAGGGAGCAACATACTTAGGGATCCCCACGATTCCTAAGGAGAAAATACGCTTGCGAGATTCTCACGACTCGCAAAGAGAACTCTCTTATGGGACCCTCACGGCTCATAAGACTTGAAAGTCTTAAGTTACAGAGACCTAAACGTGTGCTTAAGCAAAATCCCCATAACCTTCGACAATGCCCTACAAGCGGCTCATTCTGACCCTTGTATACAATCCACGGGCGCGAATAAGCACCTCCCCAGCAAAGTCCCACCCGTGACTAGGGATATGTCCCTATGGTGAACAACCCTTATGAGTCCTCTCGACTTATAAGGAGAAAGCCCTCTTGTAAGATCCTTACGAATTACAGAGGAAAATACACTTAGGAATCCTCATGATTCCTAGGGAGAAAATACACCAACGAGATCCTCACGACTTGTAGGGAGAAATACCTTCGTGAGACCCTTACGGCTCATGAAGTCAAAAGCCTTAGTCGACGGGACCCTAACCCTGTTTGCTAAGCCACCTTTGTTCAACATCGACAGAGGCAGATGATGATTCGCTCCTGGCCATATCCCAGTTGTAGCGGTGCTGATGCCGAAATCTGTGTCTAATTTCAGGTTTATGGCGAAAAGCCAGTAGGCAGCACGTGCATACGAGATAGCCGAAATGATGGGGCAACTTGCAATAAAAAGCAGCAAGTAAAAATGTATGCATGCAAAATAGCCGAAATGATGGGGCAACTCGCAATAAAAAACAGCGAGTAAAAATGAAATAAATAGCCGAAATGATTGGGCACCGCGAAAAATAGCCGAAATGATAGGGCAATCGCGACCTCCGCGATATAAAAGCTGAAATGATAGAGCATCGCGGAAAAAGAAAGAAAATAAAAAAAAAGTTTTAATTTATGCCCTACAGGTGATGTTCCATCACACCCTGTATACAATCCAAGGGCGTAAACAAAGAAGTGAGCATACTTCCCCCAGGTTTCATCAAAGAAAGAAGCTAAATCTCGACGAGCCGCAAGCGACCTAGAGATCATCCCAACACTCGTCTCGTAACAACGAACACGACTTCAAGCTGAACAGAACAGCGGCAACTCCCAGTTCCATGGCTCGGCGATATCCTGATCACCGAAAAGTCAAATCCCAATTCCGTGAAATGCGAATACAATCAACAAAATTCGTGGTTACGTAGAACGCGGATAACGTCACTCTTTGACCCCGTAGAAAATGTTCAGAGCGGATCCTGGTCCTCGCAGAGCACGGCAGTGAACCCGTGTGAAGCATCCAGAGCGGAGCCTAGTCCTCACCGAACACGGCAGTGAACCCGTGTGAAGCATCTAGTGCAAAATTCCTGGTTACGTGGAACGCGGATAACGTCACTCTTTGACCCCGTGGAAAACGTCCAGAGCGGATCCTGGTCCTCGCAGAACACGGCAATGAACCCGTGTGTAGCATCCAGAGCGGAGCCTAGTCCTCGCCGAACACGGCAGTGAACCCGTGTGAAGCATCTAGTGCAAAATTCCTGGTTACGTCGAACGTGGATAACGTCACTCTTTGACCCCGTGGAAAACGTACAGAGCAGATCCTGGTCCTCGCAGAGCACGGCAGTGAACCCGTGTGAAGCATCCACAGCGGAGCCTAGTCCTCGCCGAACACGGCAGTGAACCCGTGTGAAGCATCTAGTGCAAAATTCCTGGTTACATGGAACGCGGATAACGTCACTCTTTGACCCCATGGAAAACGTCCAGAGCGGATCCTGATCCTCGCAGAGCACGGTAGTGAACCCGTGTGAAGCATCCAGAGCGGAGCCTAGTCCTCGCCGAACACGGCAGTGAACCCGTGTGAAGCATCTAGTGCAAAATTCCTGGTTACGTGGAACGCGGATAACGTCACTCTTTGACCCCGTGGAAAACGTCCAAAGCGGATCCTGGTCCTCGCAGAGCATGGCAGTGAACCCGTGTGAAGCATCCAGAGCGGAGCCTAGTCCTCGCCGAACACGGCAGTGAACCCGTGTGAAGCATCTAGTGCAAAATTCCTGGTTACGTGGAACGCGGATAACGTCACTCTTTGACCCCGTGGAAAACGTCCAGAGCAGATCCTGGTCCTCGCAGAGCACGGCAGTGAACCCGTGTGAAGCATCCAGAGCGGAGCCTAGTCCTCGCCGAACACGGCAGTGAACCCGTGTGAAGCATCTAGTGCAAAATTCCTGGTTACGTGGAACGCGGATAACGTCACTCTTTGACCCCGTGGAAAACGTCCAGAGCGGATCCTGGTCCTCGCAGAACACGGCAGTGAACCCGTGTGAAGCATCCAGAGCGGAGCCTAGTCGCGAGGAACACGGCAATGAACCCGTGTGAAGCATCCAGAGTGGAGCCTAGTCCTCACCGAATACGGCAGTGAACCCGTGTGAAGCATCTAGTGCAAAATTCCTGGTTACATGGAACGTGGATAACGTCACTCTTTGACCCCATGGAAAACGTCCAGAGCAGATCCTGGTCCTCGCAGAGCACGGCAGTGAACCCGTATGAAGCATCCAGAGCGGAGCCTAGTCCTCGCCGAACACGGCAGTGAACCCGTGTGAAGCATCTAGTGCAAAATTCCTGGTTACGTGGAACGCGGATAACGTCACTCTTTGACCCCATGGAAAACGTCCAGAGTGGATCCTGGTCCTCGCAGAGCACGGCAGTGAACCCGTGTGAAGCATCCAGAGCGAAACCTAGTCCTCGCCGAACACGGCAATGAACCCGTGTGAAGCATCTAGTGCAAAATTCTTGGTTACGTGGAACGCGGATAACGTCACTCTTTGACCCTGTGGAAAACGTCCATAGCGGATCCTGGTCCTCGCAGAGCACGGCAGTGAACCCGTGTGAAGCATCCAGTGTAGGGTTCCTAGGCACTCTCAAGAGGTCTCATAAGGCATCAACCATGCCAATTTCAAAAATCTAGGTGCCGAGAAACCCGACTACGGATCGTTGGCTAGAAATCTAGGCGAAAAAGAAAACTAGTTAACACTTAACTACAAGTAAACGGAAATACAACCTTTGTAGATCCGGTGCTCCACCTCCATAGCTCCGCAACGAAGTCCCCTCGCTGTCCAAATGAATTCCCGGGCTCTAGCGTCGGCTTCGTCGGAGAAATGGCGAGCTAGGTCGTCGATGTCCATGCCGAAGATGATCTACGTCGAGGCATCGCTAAATCAAGCTCCACCTTCACCAAGTCATGAAAACTTGTGAAGGAAACACACTCTACTACTTGGCAAGAGGTAGAGGATGAAGAAATAGGAAGTGGGTAGACTTTAGAATTGGATTTCTCACTCATTTCCATCAATCACCATTGATGGAGCTTGCTTTCTTCAAGTGAAGAAAGGAAGAAGAAGAAGAATTATGTTATGATAAGTTAATTAAAAAAGAAAAGAATAATCAATCCTTATCATAACATGACCATAGTTAAGTGTAGAGAACTAATCATGGTTTAATGCAATGGTTAGGGTTAAGCTAAAAACAAAATGGTCAACAAGTCAAAGCATTCATGAAGCTTCATGAATGAACAAAAGAAATGCCACCATTTTATCATTTCATTTCCTTTTTCCAATAAGAAAAAGATTAATAAATAAATGAATAAAATGAATAAGCAAATAGTAAACCCTAACCATTCCATTAACCAAGGTTTAATTCTATACACTTAATTAAAAAGGCATGTATCATCAAACATGATACAAGCATGTGCACAAAATCATATCGCATATGCAATGCGCACACCCGAGCGAGAAAATCCATTTAAAGTGAACCGATACTAGTTAATGCAAAGTAATATATCAAATATATAATTATGCATTAAATCATTAAATCAACACTTGATTTAACGATCCGGTCATATCGCATATAACCGACTAGTATCATTAGTAACAACTTATCGAATCAACACTTGATCCGATAACCCGGCCATATCGCATATAACCGATCAATGTCACATCGCGAGAATCGAATACAGTATCACATACTGGTATTATTCTCGGTCCCGCACATATCTCATATGCGCTCCTATTTCGTTTTGCTTGAGCCAGGAAACCTCTGTGTAGGACTCTAAAGACTCGTCAATACGCCGGCAGCAGATGATGATCATATCAAACACCCACAAGCCGCAAGCGGTCTGCTAAACGTAACGGCCACCCGGGTATTGAGCGATCTGAAGATCGACGAGCAAGCCCGCTCACACTCCAGTGAATCCAACCAGTAACATTACCGTATAGTCCGGTCTGATCGTCTGATATGTCGCATATCTCGCCTAGGGGTGGTAAACGTCAGACCCCAATAGCTCGATAAGTCGTGTCGATATGAGGTCTATAACATTCGAGATACTACTGGTAACACTTACCAGTAAATCTCAGCAATCCTGGCCAGGGATTTCCTGTTATAGCCAATCGAACACAGCGCAACATCAACCCCCTATACCGGGAGAGACGAATCCCCTCCTATCGCTCATTGCCTCCATGTGACTCGGGACTGTACCCAAAAACCACCGTTTTGCACGCCCTCTTGGACGTGGTAAGATGGAAATCAAAGCACAGTGGGAACCATACAAGACTCTATGATGATCTCGGGTCAACAGACTACTCTGTACCAGTGTCACCAGAGAACTGCCATCTGACGTGAGGTATAATACCATCTGGGAGTTCTCGGCGAGTCCGTCCAGTGTACCCAGTCTCCACTGAGCACCCGTATATCATCTCCGATGTCAAACACCAATGGATATGGGATCATCCTGTTAGTTATATGTATGCCCTAGAGGCCATTACAGTACATAGGATGTATATTGTAGTGGATGCTGGGACATATATAGGGAGGACTTTCTTGCTCGACATGATAGTATGCTATCTGGTTGAACTTTACCTTAACGTGTATACTGATTGTCTCTCTGTTACATGTTGGTAAAGCCCTTAGGATGTGTGCTTGAGTACCTGGACTATGATGCGGATCATACTAGTGGGGACATGGTAGTCCATAAGTACATCCTTCAAAGTCCCTAGTCGAGGGTGTATCGAGACGGGGCATCGATATACCAGAGTAGACTAGCGTATACCTTCTCGACCCATACAGATGGGCGATGGATGATCCCATATCCATTGGTGTTTGACATCAGAGATGATATACGGGTGCTCAGTAGAGACTGGGTACACTGGACGGACTCGCCGAGAACTCCCAGATGATATTATACCTCACGTCAGATGGCAGTTCTCTGGTGACACTGGTACAGAGTAGTCTGTTGACCCGAGATCGTCATAGAGTCTTGTGTGGTTCCCACTGTGCTTTGATTTCCATCTTACCACGTCCAAGAGGGCGTGCAAAACGGTGGTTTTTGGGTACAGTCCCGAGTCACATGGAGGCAATGAGCGATAGGAGGGGATTCGTCTCTCCCGGTATAGGGAGTTGATGTTGCGCTGTGTTCGATTGGCTATAACAGGAAATCCCTGGCCAGGGTTGCTGAGATTTACTGGTAAGTGTTACCAGTAGTTTCTCGAATTGTTATAGACCTCATATCGACACGACTTATCGAGCTATTGGGGTCTGACGTTTACCACCCCTAGGCGAGATATGCGACATATCAGACGATCAGACCGGACTGTACGGTAGTGTTACTGGTTGGATTCACTGGAGTGTGAGCGGGCTTGCTCGTCGATCTTCAGATCGCTCAATACCCGGGTGGCCGTTACGTTTAGCAGACCGCTTGCGGCTTGTGGGTGTTTGATATGATCATCATCTGCTGCCGGCGTATTGACGAGTCTTTAGAGTCCTACACAGAGGTTTCCTGGCTCAAGCGAAACGAAATAGGAGCGCATATGAGATATGTGCGGGACCGAGAATAATACGTGTATGTGATACCATATTCCATTCTCGCGATGAATGTGTCGAATGGTTGTATGCGATATAACCTAGTTATCGAATCGAAGATTGATTCGATAAGCCGATACATAGGATACTAGCCGGTTATATGCGATATGACCGGATCGTTAAATCAAGTGTTGATTTAATGATTTAATGCATAATTATATATTTGATATATTACTTTGCATTAACTAGTATCGGTTCACTTAAGATGGATTTTCTCACTCGGATGTGCGCATTGCATATGCGATATGATTTTGTGCACATGCTTGTATCATGTTTGATGATACATGCTTTTTGGTTAAGTGTAAAGAATTAAACCTTGGTTAATGAAATGGTTAGGGTTTACTATTTCCTTATTCATTTTATTCATTTATTTATTCTTTTGGAAAAAGAAAAGCAAATGAGAAAATGGTGGCTTGTTTTGTTTTGTTCATGAAGCTTCATGAAGACTTTGACCAAGTGACCATTTTGTCTCATGCTTAACCCTAACCATTCCATTCAACCATGATTAACTCTCTACACATTACCATGGTTACATTATGATAAGTATTCTTATTATTTCCTTTTTGAAAAATACTTATCATATTATTCATCTTCTTCTTCTTCATCTTCTTCGCTTGAAGAAGCTTGCTTCATCAATGGTGATTGATGAAAACAAGTGAGAAATCCAATTCTAAAGTCTACCCACTTCCTATTTCTTCATCCTCTACCTCTTTCCAAGTAGTAGAGTGTGTTTTCTTCACAAGTTTCATCACTTGGTGAAGTTGGAGCTTGATCTAGCGATGCCTCGACGTAGATCATCTTCGGCACGAAGCCGACGACCTTGCCCGCTCTTTCTCCGATGAAGCCTATGCTAGAGCCCGGATTTTGATTTGGACAGCGGAGATGACTTCATCGTGGAGCTATGGAGGTGGAGCACCGGATCTACAAAGGTTGTATTTCCGTTTAAACTTTAGTTAAGTTGTTAACTAGTTTCTTTTTCGCCTAGACATCTAGCCAACGATCCGTTCTAGGGTTTCTCGGCACCGTTTAAATTTGAAATTGGCATGGTTGATGCCTTGTGAGAACTCATTAGGGTGCCTAGGAACCCTACAGTGGTATCAGAGCCTAGCTAGAGCCTTAGGCGAAGTCTAGACGGAATTTGAAGTCCGAACGAACCGAAACCCCAAAATTTTCATGCTCTCTGGACATTTTCTAAAATCGTGGTTTTTTCCAAAATAAAAATATGCAGAAAATCCAGCAGGAAATTGTAAGAATTACTGTGCAAATACGACACTGTTTGTATTTTAAACAGGCGCGGAACCGCGGCACGAGCATGCCTCGTGCGGCGGTTCCGCCGCAGCCTGATGACGTCAGCCATACCTATTTTCACAGTAATTCCTATTTAATTGTGCTGAGTTCTCTGGGTATTTTTTAAATTTTATTCAAGAGTTGTAATTTCTGGGGTTGTTTTGGGGATTCGGTGTTTCGATCGGGGTATCAGATTTTGTCTATGTGGCTTTCCGAATAATTTTAGAATATGTTAAAAGGTTCGACCGGATATAAATACCCAATTTTTCCCCTGTCGGGAAATTTCCAAGTGTTGGATTTTTCCGTGGTTTAACGACGTTCTAAGTAGTGCAAGTAACGCGATGGACCCTCTAGAAGACAACAAACCTTAACTCGATTATATGACCGTCTAGAACTGCCCTTTGAACCTTCGGGTTTGGGGCAGTACGGCGTGCCACATGTGAGGCGTTGGCTTGACCCTTCTACGGCTGGACCGTTGGTACTGAGGCACGAACTGAATGTTTTTAGACTTGTTTCATGCGTTGATCAGTATCGGGAAAACTTGGGTGTTTGAATGTTCGATCGGAAAGTTTGACATTTTCTATTTATCTGGAATGGGATACAATAATTGGAATTCACAAGAAGTTATGAGATAACTGAATGAATGTTATAAATCTAGCAATTTAGTCTCACTTGATCGGTTGCCACGGAATTTTGATGTGATCAAAAGTCCGTCGCAATCACGTAGCGTACGCGGATACTCGCCGGGTAAACTTAATAGACAGCCTCGCTCCATAATCCCGACCAAGTGACTGTAGGAGAACCCCGTCGCCGAAAGCATCCGTCCGGGTGCTCGCGGTAGCGGTGTTCCGCCTTGGTGCACTTCGTCGACGGTATCGGGGGTGCAGCCGTCTACTGAAGTTTGCGACGAGCATTCGATCAGAACATCGGGAATCCTGTTGAATTCCCGACTTGGTATTGAAAAGTGTTTTCGATTTTGAGACTAAAATGCAGGGTTTATAATTGTTAGGCATGCGATGTCTAAGAAATTCATTTGGTCAGGCATGCGATGTCTGAGGTGGTTGCGGATTCCAACTGTTGTAGTTTTACACTTTCTTTTCTGTGACCGTAAGTGTAATATGTGATATCGCCGGTTTCGTTGCTATATGTCAACGACAATTGGGATGGACATATTTACTTACGTTGATGACATGTGATGTTATGTGTTGCTGGATATGTTATATTGGATCGTCGTGTTTGAATAGCCAGGGTTTTTTATGTGAGATGAGTGTTTTTCATTTTCATTCATGTAAAAACTTGTATGTAATATTCTTTTATTGGGGCGCTTCCAGGTTGCGGAAGATGTCACCATTTGTATATTATTTACTTTTCCGCACTAGGATAGACCCAAGGAAGGGAGCACAAGTAACCGGGTTCTGGAGTCCAGTGGGAGACCAACTCGAGGAGTCGAGTCCGGGTCTCCTAACTCTAGAATTGGTAGGGTTGCTTGCCGCTCTCGTAGGGGTCTAGGGGTGTGGGTTTGGCTATTCATCGCGACCGTGGAATCCGTGTTTTATACTGGCTCGTATTGAAAACACGGACGTCCTAGTATATCCAATATTTCATATGTTTCTTCTGCTGCGATATCTGTGATGTGATCATGTGATGTTCTGTGATAGATACAGTATATAGTATATATGATATATTATATAGGCGTTACTTATGTTTTACACCCGCGCTAGCCCTGCCCCGCTCTGCCGTTAGTTACCTAACCTAACGGTGCACGAGGGGACATCGAGGCGAATGCGGATGGCATAAGTGTACGTTGTATTTATCTGTGATGTTTAGGTACTTAAATGATGAGACTTCATTAATGTGATTAATGAAATAAAAGAAACCTAAGATGTTGTAGAATCGAATTTCAAAATAAAACAGGTAGCTACAGTTCTTGCTTTGCACAGCGGTATATGTGATATATCCTGCACCTTATTCGATGAGGAAAGGACCGAGATCCCTTCACCGGGAGTGACTCCTTTAGCAATAACTGGCAGATGCTACACACTCGGGTTGTTTTTTGATTGCTTTTAAGTGTTTTTGCTTTGCACAGTGATATATATGATATATCCCGCACCTCAAACGACGAGGAAAGGACCGACGATCCCTTCACCGGGAGTGACTCCTTTAGCAAAACTAGAAAAGCCTCAAAAACACTCCATTTCAAAATTCATTCGATCCTACAACGATATCAAGTTCATTACGCAATAGGTTTTCAGAAAAACCTGTCGTAGCCCTCCGTCATTTCAGATAAGTGGTAGTTAGTATTCGTGCTACGTTTGTTGGCCTGCGTCAAGGCGTAGTGTGCGGTAGCTAACTAGTATTTATCTGCTTATGCATATGATGCAGATTGGATTAGGGTAGTCGTGCGACTTTGTTGGCCTGCATCAAGGGTCGTGCTGGTGGGTTTAATTCAATCAGGAAATGACGGGTTGAACTTGACTAGCGCACTATGGTTTGTTGGCCTGCGTCAAGGTCATAGGACGCTAGGGGCAAAATTATCGGGAATTTCAGGTGTTGAAATTTTCAATGAGATTGCATACCTTCTATAAGATAGTTGGATCCCGATACCCACTGTGAGTAAGAGTTACTCCTGGGAGAGTTTTATACATTACAATTAGCCGATCAAGTAGGTGTCTAGAAAGGTGTCAACGGGGTTACGCCTCTGGGAAAACAAGGTTTACATTAATTAGGTTCGTGCGAAAGCACGGGGGACCTCCCTCAAAGTACCGACACTGGCCTGGCTGAAAGATTGGCGAACTTGTAGTGTGTAATTAATCCCGGCTAGTCTTTCCTTTTAGGGTTTGAAGGAAGATTTGATAAAAAGCAGTGGGAGCCATCCTGATTAGATAAAATAATAACCAATCTATTCTTGCAGAGCGCACGCTGAGTGTTTTCTTCTCTCTCTCTCCAGGTACCGACCATATCACGCCTTAATCAAGATAATAATACGGATTTTTTACCGAACCCGGTTGTTATACTGAGTTGGGGAACGTTGGTCCCGCTCCAACTTATAATTGTTATAAGACAGAGCAGGAAATTGGGGATTACCAGAATTCCCGTGCCGCCCAAACGAAGAGAGTGCATGCTGATGCATCATCTTCGGGTGTGTTCATTACAGAGAACTGTTTCTCAGTATCCTTTACGTCCTGGGTATATGATACCGGATCAGGATTCCAGATATGTAATCTGTTACATAGGGCTACAGATAGGTAGAGAACTGAGAACGGGTGATAAGTTTCATGAGGCAGAAAACGGGGCAAGAGTTGCAGCCAAGTCTGTTGGTCACTGTCACCCTGTATTACAATACATTGATTCTGAACGAATGTTATTAGATACCGAACCTGATATACAAAATCATATCTGTCTCTTTATTAGTAAAGAAACGGTAAAATTTTGTATTGTTGGATAATGTTTTGAACATTTCCTATATCAAAAGTTGATCGGTTCAGGCACGTTATCTAAAAGCGTTGATGTTCTAAATCAAACTACAGTTCTTTAGTATACGGAACACACACAAGAGGAAGAGTTCAGAAATGAACGAATCCTTCTTGAGGCATTGTAGACTAGGTCATATCAATGCGACCCGACTAACTGAAGTTACATATAGATGCATATTTAAATCAGTTTGAATTTACATCTTGTGAAACTTTCCAGTCATGTCACAAAGATAAGATGACCATAGCTCTGTTTATTGGAAACAGAGAAAGAGTTAGTGAACTCTTGGGACTGATACATGATGATGTATGTAAGGTCTCCTGTCTACACATGCCAAGAATGGTTCTTTGTACTTCGTTACATTCTCTGATAAATCTCTCAAGATTCAGACATATGTTCCTGTTGAAACACAAGTCCGAACCTTTTGAGATATTCACAGAATATAAGTTAGAAGTAGAGAACCAAAATACGGGTATAAGTATTATGTCCTTTGATGTGATCACGGAGGAGAATACTTGAGCATGGAATTCCTGGACTTTTCTAAAGGAGAATGAGATTCTCTCTCAGCATTACTCCTCTGTATACACCATAGCACGATGGTATATCAGGGCGGAGCAATCACACCCTATATGATAAGGTGTGCTCTATGATGAGTACTACTGAGTTACCTGTTTCCTTTTGGGTGTTATGCACTTGAGAAGTTGCATACCTATTGAATAGGGTTCGAATCAAATCAATGCCTACCACTTCATATGTGATATGGAAAGGGAAGAGCCCATGTCTTAAGTTAGTTAAGATTTGGGGTTGTCCGGTCTATGTCTAAAAGCAAAATCCGGACAAACTCGAGGCAAGGTTAGTTATGTAGAACTGGAAAGGTTCCAGCTATGCAAACTACAGAAGTTGATTTGATGGAACTAAAGGATTCAATAGTTTCCAACGAACCTCGGCCTCTCCGCCGATCTAGTAGGGTTCCTCACCCACCTGAGAGATACTTCGGTTCCTCTATGACAGTGGGAGCGAGGATTGCATCATGAGATGATGACCCAACTAGTTTCGAGCTGGCCATCAGGAGTGTGACTCTGTAAGAATGGCTGGATGCTTAGTGATCTGAGATGGAATCCTTATACACCAACAAAGTATGGACTTTGGTTGCTATATCTGAAGGGTTAAATTCCCATCAGGAGCAAGTATATCTTGAGAAGATTACTTGGTGTACATGGAAAAGTTGAGACTTTCAAAGCTAGACTTGTTAAAAGTTTGCATCATTGACCAGATATGGATCATAATGAAACCTTTTCTAAGGATCTATGCTTAAGTCCATCCAGATCCTACTTGCCACGGCTACAGACCATGACTACGATATCTGGTGGTTGGGTGTCACGACAGCTTTTCTAAATGATGTTTTAGAAGAGAGCGTCTGTAAGTACACAGCCAGAGGGCCTCGTAGACAGTGGGAGCAGCGGAAACGTGTGCAAGATGCTTTATAGGATAAAGCAGGCATCGCGGAGTTGGAATATCTGTTTTGATGAATTAGTCAAAGAGTTTGACATCATCAAAATGTTAGATGAACCTTGTATAAACAAAAAGGTAGTAGGGAGTATGGTGACGATCCTCGTAGAGTACGTGGATGACATACTCTTGATGGGGAAGGAGTTTCCTATGCTATGCTCGGTCAATCTCCGCTTATCACCATAATTCTCCATATAGGATCAAAGTGATACCTCCTAAATCCTGGATTTTGGATCTATGAGATAGATTTAATTGGATGTTAGGATTCTCACTAGTTGTAGTGAGATGGTATCAATCGATCCTGGGGAGAATCACTGGAAGTGTTCCAGGGTGATAAAGACGACTGAATGTCAGTCGCAGGCATTGTCTTTACCCTCAGTGGAGGGACGGTATGTTGGAAGAGTTCCAAGCTAGATATCGTGACATACTAGACGATAAAGGCAGCATACATCGCTACTTAAGATGCTACCAAAGAGGCTGTTTGGATGTATATTAGTTCATGAGATGAACTACGTTCCTACCATTGTGAGACAATGGAGTTGTGGCTCATGCCGAGGAACGCCGGTCCCATCAGTGATCCAGACTTATTCTAAGGCAGCATCGCCTGATCATGGAGATAGTTGATCTCCAGGGTGATCGAGGTTAGGAGAGTAGATTCAGAGGACAACACAGCGGATCCACTCACAAAGGCCTGTTCCCAGAGAGAGATTTTTATGGGATGGTTGAGTATGAGATACTACAACCACTGCTACAGATGGCCCTAGTGCAAGTGGGAGATTGTTAGTTATATGTATGCCCTAGAGGCCATTACAGTACATAGGATGTATATTGTAGTGGATGCTGGGACATATATAGGGAGGACTTTCTTGCTCGACATGATAGTATGCTATCTGGTTGAACTTTACCTTAACGTGTATACTGATTGTCTCTCTGTTACATGTTGGTAAAGCCCTTAGGATGTGTGCTTGAGTACCTGGACTATGATGCGGATCATACTAGTGGGGACATGGTAGTCCATAAGTACATCCTTCAAAGTCCCTAGTCGAGGGTGTATCGAGACGGGGCATCGATATACCAGAGTAGACTAGCGTATACCTTCTCGACCCATACAGATGGGCGATGGATGATCCCATATCCATTGGTGTTTGACATCAGAGATGATATACGGGTGCTCAGTAGAGACTGGGTACACTGGACGGACTCGCCGAGAACTCCCAGATGGTATTATACCTCACGTCAGATGGCAGTTCTCTGGTGACACTGGTACAGAGTGGTCTGTTGACCCGAGATCGTCATAGAGTCTTGTGTGGTTCCCACTGTGCTTTGATTTCCATCTTACCACGTCCAAGAGGGCGTGCAAAACGGTGGTTTTTGGGTACAGTCCCGAGTCACATGGAGGCAATGAGCGATAGGAGGGGATTCGTCTCTCCCGGTATAGGGGGTTGATGTTGCGCTGTGTTCGATTGGCTATAACAGGAAATCCCTGGCCAGGGTTGCTGAGATTTACTGGTAAGTGTTACCAGTAGTTTCTCGAATTGTTATAGACCTCATATCGACACGACTTATCGAGCTATTGGGGTCTGACGTTTACCACCCCTAGGCGAGATATGCGACATATCAGACGATCAGACCGGACTGTACGGTAGTGTTACTGGTTGGATTCACTGGAGTGTGAGCGGGCTTGCTCGTCGATCTTCAGATCGCTCAATACCCGGGTGGCCGTTACGTTTAGCAGACCGCTTGCGGCTTGTGGGTGTTTGATATGATCATCATCTGCTGCCGGCGTATTGACGAGTCTTTAGAGTCCTACACAGAGGTTTCCTGGCTCAAGCGAAACGAAATAGGAGCGGATATGAGATATGTGCGGGACCGAGAATAATACGTGTATGTGATACCGTATTCCATTCTCGCGATGAATGTGTCGAATGGTTGTATGCGATATAACCTAGTAATCGAATCGAAGATTGATTCGATAAGCCGATACATAGGATACTAGCCGGTTATATGCGATATGACCGGATCGTTAAATCAAGTGTTGATTTAATGATTTAATGCATAATTATATATTTGATATATTACTTTGCATTAACTAGTATCGGTTCACTTAAGATGGATTTTCTCACTCGGATGTGCGCATTGCATATGCGATATGATTTTGTGCACATGCTTGTATCATGTTTGATGATACATGCTTTTTGGTTAAGTGTAAAGAATTAAACCTTGGTTAATGAAATGGTTAGGGTTTACTATTTCCTTATTCATTTTATTCATTTATTTATTCTTTTGGAAAAAGAAAAGCAAATGAGAAAATGGTGGCTTGTTTTGTTTTGTTCATGAAGCTTCATGAAGACTTTGACCAAGTGACCATTTTGTCTCATGCTTAACCCTAACCATTCCATTCAACCATGATTAACTCTCTACACATTACCATGGTTACATTATGATAAGTATTCTTATTATTTCCTTTTTGAAAAATACTTATCATATTATTCATCTTCTTCTTCTTCATCTTCTTCACTTGAAGAAGCTTGCTTCATCAATGGTGATTGATGAAAACAAGTGAGAAATCCAATTCTAAAGTCTACCCACTTCCTATTTCTTCATCCTCTACCTCTTTCCAAGTAGTAGAGTGTGTTTTCTTCACAAGTTTCATCACTTGGTGAAGTTGGAGCTTGATCTAGCGATGCCTCGACGTAGATCATCTTCGGCACGAAGCCGACGACCTTGCCCGCTCTTTCTCCGATGAAGCCTATGCTAGAGCCCGGATTTTGATTTGGACAGCGGAGATGACTTCATCGTGGAGCTATGGAGGTGGAGCACCGGATCTACAAAGGTTGTATTTCCATTTAAACTTTAGTTAAGTTGTTAACTAGTTTCTTTTTCGCCTAGACATCTAGCCAACGATCCGTTCTAGGGTTTCTCGGCACCGTTTAAATTTGAAATTGGCATGGTTGATGCCTTGTGAGAACTCATTAGGGTGCCTAGGAACCCTACACATCCATCGCCCATCTGTATAGGTCGAGAAGGTATACGCTAGTCTACTCTGGTATATCGATGCCCCGTCTCGATACACCCACGACTAGGGACTTTGAAGGATGTACTTATGGACTACCATGTCCCCACTAGTATGATCCGCATCATAGTCCAGGTAGTCAAGCACACATCCTAAGGGCTTTACCAACATGTAACAGAGAGACAATCAGTGTACACGTTAAGGTAAAGAGCAACCAGATAGCATGCTATCATGTCGAGCAAGAAAGTCCTCCCTATATATGTCTAAGCATCCACTACAATATACATCCTATGTATAGTAATGGCCTCTAGGGCATACATATAACTAACAATCTCCCACTTGCACTAGGGCCATCTGATAGCAGTGGTTGTAGTATCTCATACTCAACCATCCCATAAAAATCTCTCTCTGGGAACAGGCCTTTGTGAGTGGATCCGCTGTGTTGTCCTCTGAGTCTACTCTCCTAACCTCGATCTCCCTGGAGATCAACTATCTCCATGATCAGGTGATACTGCCTTAGAATATGTCTGGATCACTGATGGGACCTGCGTTCCTTGGCATAAGCCATAACTCCATTGTCACACAATGGGAGGAACATAGTTCATCTTATGAACCAATATACACCCAAACAGCCTCTTTGGTAGCATCTTAAGTAGCGATGTATCCTGCCTTTATCGTCTAGTGTGCCACGGTATCTAGCTTGGAACTCTTCCAACATACCGTCCCTGTACTGAGGGTAAAGACAATGCCTGTGACTGACATTCAGTCGTCTTTATCACCCTGGAACCCTTCCAGTGATTCTCCTCAGGATCGGTTGATACCATCTCACTACATCTTGTGAGAATCCTAACATCCAGTTAGATCTATCTCATAGATCCAAAACCCTGGATTTAGGAGGTATCACTTTGATCCTATATGGAGAATCCTTGTGATAAGCGGAGATTGAACGGGCGTAGCATAGGAAACTCCTTCCCTATCAAGAGCATGACATCCACGTACTCTACGAAGATCACCACCATACTCCCTACTACCTTTTTGTTTATACAAGGTTCATCTACCATTTTGATGATGTCAAACTGTTTGACTTATCCATCAAAACAGATGTTCCAACTCCGCGATGCCTGCTTTATCCTATAAAACATCTTGCACACATTTCCGCTGCTCCCACTGTCTACGAAGCCCTCTGGCTGTGTACTTATAGACGCTCTCTTCCAAATCATCATTTAGAAAAGCAGTCAAGACACCCAACCACCAGAGATCGTAGTCATGGTATGCAGCCGTGGTAAGTAGGATCTGGATGGACTTAAGCATAGCTCCTTAGAAAAAGGTTTCCTCATGATCCACACCTGGTCGATGACGAAAAGCTTTAACAAGTCTAGCTTTGAAAGTATCAACTTTTCCATCTACACCAAGTAATCTTCTCAAGATATACTTGCTCCTGATGGGGATTTAACCCTTCAGATATAGCAACCAAAGTCCATACTTTGTTGGTGTATAAGGATTCCATCTCAGATCGCTAAGCATCCAGCCATTCTTACAGAGTCCCACTCCTGATGGCCAGCTCGAAACTAGTTGGGTCATCATCTCATGATGCAATCCTTGCACCCACTGTCATAGAGAAACCGAAGTATCTCTCAGGCGGGTGAGGAACCTTACTAGATCGGCGGAGAGGCTGAGGTTCGTTGGTTACTATTGAATCCTTTGGCTCTATCAAATCATCTGCTGTAGTTTGTATAGCTGAAACCTTTCCTGTTCTACATTACAGACCTTGCCTCGAGCTTGTCCGGATTTTGTTTTTAGACATAGGCCGGACAACCCCAAATCTTAACTAACTTAAGACATGGGCCCTTCCCATTCCATATCACATATGAAATGGTAGGCAACTGATTTGATTCGAACCCTATTCAATAGGTATGCAGCTTCTCAAGTGCATAACTCCCAAAAGGAAATAGGTAACTCAGTAGTACTCATCATAGAGCACACCATATCAAATAGGGTGTATCTGCTCCACCCCGATATACCATCGTGCTATGGTGTATACGGAGGAGTAATGCTGAGAGAGAATCTCATTCTCCTTTAGAATAATCCAGGAATTCCGTGCTCAAGTATTCTCCTCCTTGATCACATCAAAGGACATAATACTTTTACCCGTTTTGGTTCTCTACTTCTAACTTATATTCCGTTGATATCTCAAAAGGTTCGGACTTGTGTTTTCAACAGGAACATATGTCTGAATCTTGAGAGATTATCAGAGAATATAATGAAGTATAAAGAACCAGTCCTGGCATTTGTAGACTGGGGACCTACATACATCAACATGTATCATCCCAAGAGTTCACTAACTCTTTCTCTGTTTCCAGTAAACGGAACTATGGTCATCTTATCTCTGTGACATGACTGGCAAGTTTCATAAGATGTAAATTCAAACTGATTTAAATATGCATCTAATATGTAACTTCAGCCAGTCGGATCGCATTGATATGACCTAGTCTACAATGCCTGAAGAAGGATCCGTTCATTTCTGAACTCTTCCTCTTCTGTGTGTTCCGTATACAAAGAAATGTAGTTTGATTTAGAACATTAATGCTTTTAGATAACGTGCCTGAACCGATCAACTTTTGATATAGGAAATGTTCAAAACATTATCCATCAATACAAAATTTTATCGTTTCTTTACTAATAAAGAGACAGATATGATTTTGTATATCAGGTTCGGTATCTAATTACATTCGTTCAGAATCAATGTATTGGTAATACAGGGTGACAGTGACCAACAGACCTGGCTGCAACTCTTGCCCCGTTTTCTGCCTCATGAAACTTATCACCCGTTCTCAGTTCTCTACCTTTCTGTAGCCCTATGTAACAAATTACATATCTGGGATCCTGATCTGGTATCACATACCCAGGACGTAAAGGATACTGAGAAACAGTTCTCTGTAATGAACACACCCGAAGATGATGCATCAGCATGCACTCTCTTCGTTTGGGCGGCACGGGAAATCTGGTATTCCCCAATTTCCTGCTCTGTCTTATAACTATTATAAGTTGGAGCGGGACCAACGTTCCCCAGCTCAGTATAACAAGCGGGTTCGGTCAATAATCCGTTTTATTATCTTGATTAAGGCGTGACATGGTCGCTACCAGGAGAGAGAGAGAAGAAAACACTCAGCGTGCGCTCTTGCAAGAATAGATTGGTTATTATTTTATCTAATCAGGATGGTTCCCACTGCTTTTTATCAAATCTTCCTTCAAACCCTAAAAGGAAAGACTAGCCGGGATTAATTACACACTACAAGTTCGCCAATCTTTCAGCCAGGCCCGTGTCGGTACTTTGAGGGAGGTCCCCCGTGTTTTCGCACGAACCTAATTAATGTAAACCTCGTTTTCCCAGAGGCGTAACCCCGTTGACACCTTTCTAGACACCTACTTGATCGGCTAATTGTAATGTATAAAACTCTCCCAGGAGTAACTCTTACTCGCAGCGGGTATCGGGATCCAACTATCTCATAGAAGGTATGCAATCTCATTGCAAATTTCAACACTTGAAATTCCCGATAATACTTTGCCCCGAACGATCTATGACCTTGACAAGGTCAACAAACCATAGACCGCAAGTCAAGTTCTACCCGTCATTTCTTGATTGAATCAAACCCACCCGTACGACCCTTGACAAGGTCAACACGGCCGCACGACTATCCTAACCCAATCTGCATCATATGCATGAGCAGATAAATACTGGTTAGCTACCGCACACTGCGCCTTGACAAGGTCAACAAACGCAGCACGAATACTAAACAGGATTTATCTGAAATGACGGAGGGCTACGACAGGTTTTTATGAAAACCTATTGCGTAATGAACTTGATATCGTTGTAGGATCGAATGAATTTTAAAATGGAGTGCTTTTGAGGCTTTTCTAGTTTTGCTAAATGAGTCACTCCCGGTGAAGGGATCGTCGGTCCTTTCCTCGTCGAATGAGGTGCGGGATATATCATATATATCACTGTGCAAAGCAAAAACACGTAAAAGCAATCAAAAGACAAACCGAGTGTGTAGCATCTGCCAGTTATTGCTAAAGGAGTCACTCCCGGTGAAGGGATCTCGGTCCTTTCCTCATCGAATAAGGTGCAGGATATATCACATATACCTCTGTGCAAAGCAAGAACTGTAGCTACCCTTTTTATTTTGAAATTCGATTCTACAACATCTTAGGTTTCTTTTATTTCATTAATCACATTAATGAAGTCCCATCATTTAAGTACCTAAACATCACAGATAAATACGACGTACACTTATGCCATCCGCATTCGCCTCGATGTCCCCTCGTGCACCGTTAGGTTAGGTAACTAACGGCAGAGCGGGGCAGGGCTAGCGCGGGTGTAAAACATAAGTAACGCCTATATAATATATCATATATACTATATACGTATCTATCACAGAACATCACATGATCACATCACAGATATCGCAGCAGAAGAAACATATGAAATATTGGATATACTAGGACGTCCGTGTTTTCAATACGAGCCAGTATAAAACACGGATTCCACGGTCGTGATGAATAGCCAAACCCACACCCTCAGACCCCTACGAGAGCGGCAAGCAACCCTACCAATTCTAGAGTTAGGAGACCCGGACTCGACTCCTCGAGTTGGTCTCCCACTGGACTCCAGAACCCGGTTACTTGTGCCCTCCTCCTTGGGTCTATCCTAGTGCGGAAAAGTAAATAATATACAAAGGATGACAGCTTCCGCAACCTGGAAGTGCCCCAATAAAAGAATATTACATACAAGTTTTTACATGAATGAAAATGAAAAACACTCATCTCACATAAAAACCCCCGGCTATTCAAACACGACGATCCAATACAACATATCCAGCAACACATAACATCACATGTCATCAACGTAAGTAAATATGCGCATCCCAATTGTCGTTGACATATAGCAACGAAACCGGCGATATCACATATTACACTTACGGTCACAGAAAAGAAAGTGTAAAACTACAACAGTTGGAATCCGCAACCATCTCAGACATCGCATGCCTGACCAAATGAATTTCTTAGACATCGCATGCCTAACAATTATAAACCCCGCATTTTAGTCTCAAAATCGAAAACTCTTTTCAATATCAAGTCGGGCAATTCAATAAGATTCCCGACATCCTGATCGAATGCTCGTCGCAAACTTCAGTAGACGGCTGCACCCCCGATGCCGTCGACGAAGTGTACCAAGACGGAACACCGCTACCGCGAGCACCCGAACGGATGCTTTCGGCGACGGGGTTCTCCTACAGTCACTTGGTCGGGGCTATGGAGTGAGGCTGTCTATTAAGTTTACCCGACGAGTATCCGCGTACGCTACGTGATTGCGACGGACTTTTGATCACATCAAAATTCCGTGGCAACCGATCAAGTGAGACTAAACTGCTATGTTTATAACATTCATTCAGTTATCTCATAACTTCTTGTGAATTCCAATTATTGTATCCCATTCCAGATAAATAGAAAATGTTAAACTTTTCGATCGAACAGTCAAACACCCAAGTTTTCCCGATACAGATCAACACATGAAATAAGTCTAACAACATTCAGTTCGTGCCTCAGTACCAACGGTCCAGCCGTAGAAGGGTCAAGCCAACGCCTCACATGTGGCACGCCGTACTGCCCCAAACCCGAAGGTTCAAAGGGCAGTTCAAGACGGTCACATAATCGAGTTAAGGTTTGTTGTCTTCTAGAGGGTCCATCGAGTTACTTGCACTACTTAGAACGTCGTTAAACTACGGAAAAATCCAACACTTGGAAATTTCCCGACAGGGGAAAAATTGGGTATTTATATCCGGTCGAACTTTTTAACATATTCTAAAATTTATCCGGAAAGCCACACAGACAAAATTTGATACTCCGATCGAAACACCGAATCCCCAAAACAATCCCAGAAAATACAACTCTGGAAAAAATATTAAAAACATCCAGAACACAAAAGAAACACCAACAGAAACAACTGAAGAAAACACACATCCTGATCATCACAGACGGCCGCGGAACCGCCGGAAAAGGGGGGTCAACGCCGCGGTTCCGCGGCCGTACTGTTGAATTAGGTTGTCGTTTTCTCCAGTTTTTCTTAGAATTTCCTGCACATTTCTCTGCATATTTTTAATTCCAAAAAATCCACAATTTACAGAAATGTCCAGAGAGCATGTTAAGGGTTTGGGTTTCGGGTCGATCGGACTTCAAATTCCGTCTAGACTTCGCCTAAGGCTCTAGCTAGGCTCTGATACCACTGTAGGGTTCCTAGGCACTCTCAAGAGGTCTCACAAGGCATCAACCATGCCAATTTCAAAAATCTAGGTGCCGAGAAACCCGACTACGGATCGTTGGCTAGAAATCTAGGCGAAAAAGAAAACTAGTTAACACTGAACTACAAGTAAACCGAAATACAACCTTTGTAGATCCGGTGCTCCACCTCCATAGCTCCGCAACGAAGTCCCCTCGCTGTCCAAATGAATTCCCGGGCTCTAACGTCGGCTTCGTCGGAGAAATGGCGAGCTAGGTCGTCGATGTCCATGCCGAAGATGATCTACGTCGAGGCATCGCTAAATCAAGCTCCACCTTAACCAAGTCATGAAAACTTGTGAAGGAAACACACTCTACTACTTGGCAAGAGGTAGAGGATGAAGAAATAGGAAGTGGGTAGACTTTAGAATTGGATTTCTCACTCATTTCCATCAATCACCATTGATGGAGCTTGCTTTCTTCAAGTGAAGAAAGGAAGAAGAAGAAGAATTATGTTATGATAAGTTAATTAAAAAAGAAAAGAATAATCAATCCTTATCATAACATGACCATAGTTAAGTGTAGAGAACTAATCATGGTTTAATGCAATGGTTAGGGTTAAGCTAAAAACAAAATGGTCAACAAGTCAAAGCATTCATGAAGCTTCATGAATGAACAAAAGAAATGCCACCATTTTATCATTTCATTTCCTTTTTCCAATAAGAAAAAGATTAATAAATAAATGAATAAAATGAATAAGCAAATAGTAAACCCTAACCATTCCATTAACCAAGGTTTAATTCTATACACTTAATTAAAAAGGCATGTATCATCAAACATGATACAAGCATGTGCACAAAATCATATCGCATATGCAATGCGCACACCCGAGCGAGAAAATCCATTTAAAGTGAACCGATACTAGTTAATGCAAAGTAATATATCAAATATATAATTATGCATTAAATCATTAAATCAACACTTGATTTAACGATCCGGTCATATCGCATATAACCGACTAGTATCATTAGTAACAACTTATCGAATCAACACTTGATCCGATAACCCGGCTATATCGCATATAACCGATCAATGTCACATCGCGAGAATCGAATACAGTATCACATACTGGTATTATTCTCGGTCCCGCACATATCTCATATGCGCTCCTATTTCATTTTGCTTGAGCCAGGAAACCTCTGTGTAGGACTCTAAAGACTCGTCAATACGCCGGCAGCAGATGATGATCATATCAAACACCCACAAGCCGCAAGCGGTCTGCTAAACGTAACGGCCACCCGGGTATGGAGCGATCTGAAGATCGACGAGCAAGCCCGCTCACAATCCAGTGAATCCAACCAGTAACACTACCGTACAGTCCGGTCTGATCGTCTGATATGTCGCATATCTCGCCTAGGGGTGGTAAACGTCAGACCCTAATAGCTCGATAAGTCGTGTCGATATGAGGTCTATAACATTCGAGAAACTACTGGTAACACTTACCAGTAAATCTCAGCAACCCTGGCCAGGGATTTCCTGTTATAGCCAATCGAACACAGCGCAACATCAACCCCCTATACCGGGAGAGACGAATCCCCTCCTATCGCTCATTGCCTCCATGTGACTCGGGACTGTACCCAAAAACCACCGTTTTGGACGCCCTCTTGGACATGGTAAGATGGAAATCAAAGCACAGTGGGAACCACACAAGACTCTATGACGATCTCGGGTCAACAGACTACTCTGTACCGTGTCACCAGAGAACTGCCATCTGACGTGAGGTATAATACCATCTGGGAGTTCTCGGCGAGTCCGTCCAGTATACCCAGTCTCCACTGAGCACCCGTATATCATCTCCGATGTCAAACACCAATGGATATGGGATCATCCATCGCCCATCTGTATGGGTCGAGAAGGTATACGCTAGTCTACTCTGGTATATCGATGCCCCGTCTCGATACACCCACGACTAGGGACTTTGAAGGATGTACTTATGGACTACCATGTCCCCACTAGTATGATCCGCATCATAGTCCAGGTAGTCAAGCACACTTCCTAAGGGCTTTACCAACATGTAACAGAGAGACAATCAGTGTACACGTTAAGGTAAAGAGCAACCAGATAGCATGCTATCATGTCGAGCAAGAAAGTCCTCCCTATATATATCCAAGCATCCACTACAATATACATCCTATGTATAGTAATGGCCTCTAGGGCATACATATAACTAACATCCAGAGCGGAGCCTAGTCCTCGCCGAACACGGCAGTGAACCCGTGTGAAGCATCTAGTGCAAAATTCCTGGTTACGTGGAACGCGGATAACGTCACTCTTTGACCCCGTGGAAAACGTCCAGAGCGGATCCTGGTCCTCGCAGAGCACGGCAGTGAACCCGTGTGAAGCATCCAGAGCGGAGCCTAGTCCTCGCCGAACACGGCAGTGAACCCGTGTGAAGCATCTAGTGCAAAATTCCTGGTCACGTGGAACGCGGATAATGTCACTCTTTGACCCCGCGGAAAACGCCCAGAGCGGAGCCTGGTCCTCTCCAAGCACGGCAGTGAACCCGTGTGAAGCATCCAGAGCAAACACCGGACTGTGGAGTCCTTAAAATCCACGGACTATGATGTCCTTAACCTCGACCGTAATGTCTTAAAACTAACAATCAACCGCCCTGATTCTATATTGATTCCACCTTGGTTTAGGGGTACATCTCCTCACTCCTTTGATACCTGGCGTTGTAATTCCTCAACGTCTTCAAAGAAGTGACGGGTCCCCGCAACCACACATCGGACTGTGGAGTCCCTAAATCCACGGACTATGAGGTCCTTAACCTTGACTGTGATGTCTTAAAACTAACATCGGACTGTGGAGTCCCTAAATCCATGGACTATGACATCCTTAACCTTGACCGTGATGTCTTAAAACTAACATCGAACTGTGGGGTCCTTAAATCCACGGACTATGACGTCCTTAACCTTGACCGTGATGTCTTAAAACTAATATCGGACTGTGGAGTCCTTAAATCCACGGACTTTGACGTCCTTAACCTTGACCGCAACGTCTTTAAACTACGATACTTTGAGCAACCCCTGACCCCGTGAAACACGGATAAGCGCAACCACATCCAGCACTTGCAGGTCCTCACGACCTGTAAGGAAGAAAAACTCTCTTATGAGATCCTTACGACTCTCAAAGGAAAACCCGCTTAAGAATCCTCACGGTTCTTAAGAAGAACTTACACCTATGGGATCCTCTCGACCCATAAGGAGAAAAACTCTTTATGAGACCCTCGTGGCTCATAAAGCGCAAAAGTCTTAGGAAGCAGATCTTAACCCTGAATCCTAAGCCATCGCTGCCCTGCAAGGAGATCCAGATAAATTGTCCGCAAAACACATTCAATGAAAAGAGACACACCATTGAGAAGAAAATTGTATCTTTTATTCATAAACCAAAATGGATACAAAGTACAATTCATGAAAGAACAAAAAGAAAATACTCTCATCCATGAGTAGGTACAAAAAAAAGAAAGGAAAAGATACAAGTTTTCAAGCCGGTGGGCGATTTAGCAGCTTGGTCAGCTCATCCTGCTTTTGCTGGGCCATGGCTTCATGATTCAGGATCGCCAGAAGACGGGCCTCCGCCTGAGCCTGCTGGGCCTGGTACGAGGCGAGCCGACCTTCAAGCTCTTTCTCGGTGGCCTTATGAGCCTCGACCCTCTTACGAGTGAACGTGGCAGCTTTATCAAGAGTCACCACCTCCCTGATAGACTCTTGAAGCACCCGCCAGAGTTCATACGCTTTGTTGGCCTTGGCAGTAAGACTCACTTGAAGCTCGCTCAGCGCTTTAGAAGCCAGCTCCCTCTCCGAGAATTTACGGCCAAGCCTCTTCTCGCACGATGTCATGTTTGCCGCGCACCGCGCTATCAGCCCCCACAAGTCCGCCTTTGCAGCCATGACCTCCGAGGAAAGACGGGAACATTCAAATGCGTGCAAGCAAGCCTCCACCTGCTGACAGAACTCCACCCAGACTTGCACCACCTCTTCGCTATGGTAGGTGGCAAGAAAAGGAAGAGAACCGTTAGCCTCGGCAGCAAATGCTTCAGCTGTGGTTGCACTGCCAGCACGAAGCTCCTCGATCAAAGACAACAGGGAGATAAGGCTCAATTGAGCCAAGCGTTCTGAAGCTCACAAATCATAAGGGCCAGGATGCATGACGACACGCGATTCCAACGCTATTGGAGCTGGCAAGGCTGTTCAGAGTTGAAAAATATTAGCAAGACTCTTAAGCAAAGGAACAAGTGAGGCTATACCGGAATGTCACTTACCTACAGTCATGCAAGTAGGAGCTGAGGGTTCCTCTGGCCCTTTGAGAACCACGACCTCATCATCGGCCTCCAAAACTGTAGAGAACATCAATGTCAATACGCAAAATAACAACAATACTATGAGAAGTGATGAACAACACTCACCTTGTCCAGATGAGAGGACGATGCGTTGAGGAGATATCACCTGCGGAGCGGCCATTTACAAAAGACGCTGAAAGGATTGCCGAGGAGACAGATGGACAATGGAGGCCGCCAGTCCACGCAATTCTGAAAAGACAAAAGAGTTCAGGTAACAGAAAGATTACTAGCTCAAAACGTGGAAGGTTACCTTCGACACTCCTCCCATTCTGAGCCGGGGGGATAGCAGCTTCAACGGCCTCTGTCGTGACCTCAGGCTCCAACAAAGGGAGGGTAGTCCCGACTACCTCCATCTCAACCTCTGGGCCGCCTTCGGGTAGAGTCGTTGGGACGGCGATCACCGAGGGAACCTCTCCCAAAGGAGCGAGTACCCTGGAATCAAGAGCCGCCACCGGAGGTTCTATTGCGAGAGGAATAGCATTGTCGGCCCCATCCGCATCGGGTAAAGCCGCATCGGGAATGTCAACGGGCTCTAGCTGCAGCAAGCCAGTGGGGATCTCTCCCATCGCCGAAGACTCTGCACAAGTCCCACAAAATAAGAAAACATATATACAAGCATAAGCAATCTGAAGAACTGCAAAGAAATATAAAAAAAACATACCAATGCGCAGGGAAGCCTTCAGTATGGCTTCTTCAAGCTGATGCTCCTTCTCAAGGAGGCGTGCTCGCCGGGGTTCGAGGGTAGACTTATGGCCGCCGGTCCACAAAGAAAGTGCGTCCGCCGCGTCTTCTGAAGCGGCCTGCTTCAGGGCCCTTTCCCCCCATTCCTCCAAAGGACCGATAAACCGCCGCCGAATCCACGAAGGGTCTTCGTAAAAGATTACAGCAGGATAAGACTTCTTCGGAACTCTAGCATTTTGAGACGCGTCCTTCAAACATCTTATAGCCTCAGCCAATTGTGCGGCCTCTTCGGCGAACCCGGGAAAAGAAGACCAGCGTCCGACTCTTGCACGGCCAGCGACTCATCTGGAAGTATGGGCTCCGACTCCGTTAAAGAATCAAGTAGGTTGGTGGCCACCCTCTTCCGCCTCTTAGATCCAAAACCAGCCGCCGAAGACGACTGTTTCTTTCCTCGTGGAGCTTTGGTGCGGCGGCGACCCACGTCGCCTTCAACACCATCGTCCCTATCACCCTCGCTTGGTGCCACAACCGAGGATGACACCTCCATTGTCGATGCCACGGGAGGCAATGCTGCCGCAGGCGGTGGTGCTGCTACTGGGGCCCGTCTACCCCACGATCGGGTACCTAGAGGCATACCAGCTGTTGGAGTAAGGTCCACCCCTGACTCCCCCGGAATGAGCGCGGTGCCAATCTCCCTCAAAGGGAAGCGGACCGGAGCCCTCGGTCGCAGCTTAGCTCTCGGAACCTGAGGAGGGGCATCATGACCAAGAAGCACCTTTCTTTCCTCAAGAATAATCGGGTTCACCCGATGGAGATACCATCCCGTAAACGCCCCCACGCACCGGGGCGTATGCTCAGCTTCAGGGATTATAAAGTGGGAGCCGGTGTTCAACCTCACGAAATGATGTGCAGCATCGCGAACGGCATCAAGTGAAGGGACCGGCGCAACTATGAAAGCCTCAAAGGGAACGCCCTGGTCGTATCCAAGCTGTCGAGCGAAGCGATGCGGATTGTACCGCATGAAAAGAGCTGTGCTGTCCTGGCGGAATACCAAATAGCCTGGTCTAATGGTATGCAAGTGCACGGCCTCCCGAGGCCTCAGAGAGGGTGCATTGTCTTTTGACCAGTCCCAGAGTTGCTGAACTAGACCTGAAGGAGAAGACAGGACCCGATCGTTAAAAACCAGCCCGCCAGCGGCGGCGTGAGGAGAAATCAGCACCCGAATAGCCCCGAAATGAGTCGGGTCGGTGGCAGAAGTATCCACCAATCGCATAAGTCGCGGGAAGGGGTAGGCGTCGTAGAACGCGGGCCTCTGATTCATAGAGAAAGCCCCCAGCACATGCATTTCGACCCAGGACGTGAAATAATGAAGCAAAAAGTTTACTACATCCACGCCGGGAGTAGAGGTATTAGCTGCGGTACCCAACCCATGATAAAGGTGCGCCAAGGCCGGGATGCCGATGGCCAACCGTGTCCCCTCAGCGATACAATAAGCCGGGTAGATAACCGAAGCTCTCATAAAGCGACGATGCATGGGGATGACAAACCAACTGAGCCAGACACTAACAAACCCCACGAAGAACGTCTCCTCATCCATGCCGGGAGCAGCAATGGATTCAAAAGACGTCGGCGACATAATAGGGACGTAGTACTGTGGTAGATCCGATTCAGTGGTCAGCAGCTTCTTCGGACCAAACCCAAAGGGGTCTCTAATGTTGGCGAACTTCGGAGCGGTCTTCGACAAGACATCCTCGCGAAAGAAACAAGCAATGAAGCTCTTGAAAGTAACACCCTGCTCTTCGGATTCGGTGAACAATCGGTCGAAGATACCTAGCGCCTTGATCAAACTGGGACGCTTGTGGCGGACGGCATTCTCAGCAGACAGGCCGTCGACCGGAGCGGGCTCGGGCTCAAAGATGTACTCGTCAGAGGGCAGCAACTCCTCATACAGACTACCCCTGATTGGCAATCCCGAGATGTCATAGAATTCTGCCAGAGAGATCGAGACCTCGCGGTCCCCTAAAAGGAAAGTGTTGGTGGGGAGGTTCCACTGGTTCAAGAACGCCTTAACCCACCAGACATGCGGGGATTGGTAGTGAAAGAGCGACGCGTATATCGCCTGGTAAAGCCCTACTTTCTGTAGCCGAGCACGATGGGCGGACAGGATGTAACGAGCCCAGACAAGGTATCCCGTAGGGTGTCGATGGGTGAACCCTATCTTGTAGATTTGTCCCCATGGTTGGGCCTCACCCTGGCAAATACGCCGCCCCAAGATATCTATAGCCGGGATCGGATGGTTCGGGATACCGGTCGTAGAAGGCTCGAGCCTCCCCGTTGGAGTCCAATTTGGCATCTCCACGGCAAAAGCCGTCCTCGGAGGGTCCATCGGCAGAAACGGGAAAGTAGGCTCTGTTGGTATTGTGCAGAGGAAACTCCGGCGACCCCGGATAATATGACTGTACCAAGTTCCCCATAGAAGCAAGTTGGTGCAGTTCGGGTCATGAGCCCGGATCATCGCCATCGCTTCCTCATCGGACGATGATTGAGGAAAAGCGGCCTCCGAACGAGTAAAGGGAAAGCACGGAGCAGAAACCATCGCACCTGAAATCGAATGAAAGAAGACCGTCAAAAGCAAAGTCAGCAATATATATCCATGAATGAACATGAAGACTAGTTGAAGAAAACAACAGTAGACTTTTTTTGGGGGACCATTGGCTACAAAACACATGGGCCCCACAGAATCAAGATGACGGCTCGTTAATAATGAGACCAAGCAGTTGTAATAAGACAAAGGGAATACCCTCATTAAATAAAAAGTGGGTTTCAAGTGGCCCTGCACATCCCCTAGAAGACAAATCTACCTTGGACTCTACAACAAATCAAACGGGACCAAGGGAATTAAATTCCCACAGAAGATATCATTGCAAACTTCTATTCCATTAATTGCAGAAGGACAACCTCGGGCCAAGAGACCCTAAGAAGCCTCCATGTGAAGAAACCGAGTTTTTCGTAGGAATTAAATTCCTTATTAAGAAAAGGGGAATTAAATTCCCAGAAATTTTTTTTTTGGGATGGAATTAAATTCCATAAATTTTAACCGCCACCATTATCTCCCTAAAGATCATATGAACCCTAAAAAGATCTACTGTTGAAAGTTCTATTTCGTACTTGGGTTGAAAAACTTAAAGGAAAAATGGGTTCATATTAAAAGGGTGAAACCCTTGAAGTGGATTTAAAATCCAGAGAATTTTATGTATGAAAGTTCTTCGTCCACTCAAGATGATTACCTGAAGAAGAGGAATCGATCAGACAGAGTTAAACTCTGGAAAGTTTTGAGGCAGAGAACTAAGCTCTGGAAGAAGAGAATTAAATTCTCAGGAAAAAGTTCTCAAAGAAGGAAGATAAGCAAAGTGGAGGCGTTTCTGAAATGACCCTTATATTTATAGGATGTGATGGGGACGCTTCATCTCCCCAAATCCCTAGAGGAATCCAACGGTCATAAAAAGTGACAGCATTGCACTCACGTGCAGACACGTGAGAATAATGCTGTGGGGGCATTTGTTTCCTGATTTAAAATCAGGAAAGTTTACGGAGGAGGCATCACGTGCTAGCACGTGACCAGCAGTCACGTGTTGGCACATGACAATTAAAAAGCAGCGGCAAAGGCAGATTCAGCTCCTTGATTAAATCAAAGAAAAGGCTCCAGAAAGGGTCACGTGCTCACACATGATCAGGGGTCACGTGTTGGCACGTGACGGCTGAACAGCGGCTAGAAGACAAAGCGCAGAAAGCAGAAGAAAGCTCGTTCCAAGGGGTCATGTGCCTACACGTGACCAGGGGTCACGTGGCCATACATGACCAGGGGTCACGTGGCCACGTGACCGGCTTTCAAAGCCTATCTATTTAACAGAATCAAATTCTGAACAGCATTCAAATCTTTCCAAAGGAGAATGATTATTTGGAACCGATTGGATTAAAGATTTAAAGGTGATTAAATATCACCTATCTATGGAAAAATCTTGAACTTGGAAAGATTTCCCCTTAAAATCTAACCAAAATAACAAAGGAATATTTTTGGATTCAAAATCCAATGGTGAATAAAATTCACCTAATAATCCAAAGGTCCAAATGAATGATGAATGCAAATCAAATCTCTAATGAATACAAATCAAATCCCTCAATGAATGATTCACTAAAACTGATTGATTCTGCTCCTTCTCCTATAAATAGGAGCCAAGAGACACACAGAGGGATATAGAGAGAGAGAGAGATAGGGAAAGAGAAAAATAGAGCCTTGAGACTTTGGAGGAATTTGGATCTTTTGCAAAAGAAAACCTTAGGTAAGAAAGGAGAGGCTTTTTAAAAAAAAGAGAATTTAATTCTCAAAAGAGTTTAACTCTGATATTAAAAATAAGAACTTAGTTCTCTCTTTAGCAGAGGATCTGCAAAGTGCACATCTCCCCATGAATCGAGAATTTAATTCTCATTGGATTGAGATCCTGCCATGCAAATCCAAAGCATAGAGAGGGAATGGAAGTTTGAGAATTTAATTCTCATAGAATTATAGGAATTTAATTCCTTTGAATTAAAGTTAGGGTTTAACCCTATGTTATAGGAATTTAATTCCTTCAAAATGAACAAAACTAGGGTTTAGCCCTAACTGAGAACATAATTCTCTCAAACTCACAGGAATTTAATTCCTTTAAGAAAAGAAACTAGGGTTTAACCCTATCAAGAATATAATTCTTCAGAAGTTTAGGGTTTAACCCTATGCACAGAACTTTAATGCATACAGAGACCCGCCAAATAAAACTCTGAAGTAGGCACCTCACGTGTTACCACGTGACTCCTAAAAGAGAACTTTGAGGCAATGCCTCACGTGCCCCACGTGATCTCTAAAGCACACAAAAGAAAAAGAAACAGAAAAGAGCTTTAGGGCGCCCTCACGTGTCGACACGTGACCCCTAATGAACATTCTAACAGATCAAAGCGCAAGCCCCCATCACGTGTCCACACGTGATGGCTTTCAGAATTAAAAGTGTTAAACACTTATCTGTAGAACAAAATAAAGGGAAACAGGGCGCTATCACGTGCTACCACGTGACCCCTTGGCTGAAGTTTTAACGGACAAACACCAAATTTCCCGTCACATGACAGCACGTGATGCTCCAAAGTATTCAATACTTTTGGCAGAATAAAATGAATTGAGGGCGCTCTCACGTGCTACCACGTGACCCCTCTTGCCTTAGTGTTTAACACTAAAGTTGAAACCTCTATATCCAGTTTTCAACACTGATTTTCTAATTTGGAAAACTCTATTTACAGTGTTAACACTGACTTTCTGAGTGTTGAACACCAACCTGAAAAACCCTGTTTCCAGTGTTTAACATTGATCTGCCTTAGTGTTAAACACTAATTTGAAATCTCCACTGCCAGTGTTTAACACTGATTTATTTTAGTGTATAAACACTAATTCGAAAGCCCTTTTGCTGGTGTTTTGTAGGGTTCCTTGGCACAATATAGAGGTCTCACAAGGCATCAACCATGCCAATTTAAAATTTTACGGGTGCCGAGAAACCCTAATACGGATCGTTGACTAGAAGTTTAGGCGAAAAACGAAACTAGTTAACAACTTAACTAAAGGAGAGAGGCTACAACCTTTGTAGATCCGGTTCTCCACTTCCTTAGCTCCACGTAGGCGTCCTCTCGCTGTCCATCTCGAATCCTAGACTCAATCGTCGGCTTCATCGGAAAAACGAACGGGCAAGGTCGTCGGCTTCGTGCCGAAGATGATCTACGTCGAGGTTTCACAAGTTCAAGCTCCAACTTCACCAAGTTGTGAAACTTGTGAAGAAAACACCCAAAACAACTTGGCAAGAGGTAGAGGGTGAAGAAATAGGAGGTGGGTTCACTTTAGAATTGGATTTCTCACTTTAGAGCTCAAGTTGCCATTGATGGCATCAAGCTTTCTTTCTTGAAGAAGAAGATGAAGAAGAAGAAAGAATATGATAAGTGTTTTTTAAAAAAGAAACTAATATGAATACTTATCATATCCTAACCATAGTCAAGTGTAGAGAGTAAACTAGGGTTAGTAGGAATGGTTAGGGTTAAGGATGAGATAAGAATGGTGGACTTTTCAAAGCTTCAAGAAGCTTCAACATATACAAACAAAATAAGCCACCATTCTCATTTATTTTCCAAAATGAATAAATAAATAAATAAATAAGTAAATGAACAAAGCCCTAACCATTCATATAACCATGGTTTAATCTTTACACAAACCCAAGTGAGCAAGTATCATCAAACATGATACAAACAAGTGCACAAAAATATATCACATATACAATGTGCATCAAGTGAGAAAATCCTTTTTAAAATGAACCAATACTAGTTAATGCAAAGTAATATATCAAATATATATATTATTATACATTAAATCATTAAATCAACACTTGATTTAACGATCCGGTCATATCGCATATAACCGACTAGTATACTATGTATCGGCTTATCGAATCAATCCTTGATTCGATATCTAGGTTATATCGCATATAACCAATCGATACATTCATCGCGAGAATAAAATACGGTATCACATACACGCATTATTCTCGCCCCTGCACATATCTCATATGCCCCCCTATTTCGTTTCGCTTGAGCCAGGAAACCTCTGTGTAGGACTCTAAAGACTCGTCAATACGCCGGTAGCAGATGATGATCATATCAAGCACCCACAAGCCGCAAGCGGTCTGCTAAACGTAACGGCCATCCGGGTATTGAGCGATCAGAAGATCGACGAGCTAGCCCACTCACACTCCTGTGAATCCAACCAGTAACACTTACCGTACCGTCCGGTCTGTTCGTCTGATATGTCGCATATCAAGTCTAGGGGTGATAAACGTCAGACCCCAATAACCGATAAGTCGTGCCGATGTGAGGCTCATAACGGGTCGAGAAACTACTGGTAACACTTACCAGCAAATCTCTGATCAGCCCTGGCCAGGGACTTCCCTGTTACGGCCAATCGAGCACAGCGCAACATCAACCCCCAATACCGGGAGAGACGAAACCCCTCCTATCGCTCATTGCCTCCATGTGACTCGGGTATGTGCCCAAAGACCACCGTTTTGCACGCCCTCATGGACGTGGTAAGGTGGAGATCAAAGCACAGTGGGAATCACACAAGACTCTATGACGATCTCGGGTCTACAGACTAACCTGTACAAGTGTCACCTGAGAACTGCCATCTGACGTGAGGTATAATACCATCTGGGAGTTCTCGGCGAGTCCGTCCAGTGTACCCAGTCTCCACTGAGCACCCGTATACCATCTCTGATGTCAAACACCAATGGATATGGGATCATCCATCGCCCATCTCATGGGTCGAGAAGAGGATACGCTAGTCTACACTGGTATATCGATGCCCTGTCTCGATACACCCACGACTAGGGACCTTGAAGGATGTACTTATAGACTACCATGTCCCTACTAGTATGATCTGCATCATAGTCCAGGTAGTCAAGTACACATCCTAAGGGCTTTATCAACATGTAACTAAAAGACAGTTTAAAGAGACAAGTGTACATGTTAAGATAAAGAGTAACCAGATAGCATACTATCATATCGAGCAAGAAAGTCATCTCTATATATGTCCAAGCATCCAATATAATATACATCATCTGTACAATACTGGCCTCTAGGGCATACATACAACTAACAATCTCCCACTTGCACTAGGGCCAGCTGCTGTAGTATCGCATACCGAGCATCCCGAAGAGTCTCTCAAACTGTATCTGGGGAATGGCCTTCGTGAGTGGATCCGCCGTGTTATTCTTCGTGTCAACCCTCCTGACCTCGATCTCCCGGCGATCAACTATCTCCCGGATCAGGTGATACCGCCTCAGAATATGCCTGGATCGCTGATGGGACCTGGGTTCCTTGGCCAAAGCCACCGCTCCATTGTTATCGCAATACAAAGGTATTGGATGCTCAATGGATGGAACCACTCCAAGTTCAGTAATGAACTTCTTGATCCAGACAGCTTCTTTGGCAGCATCGTTGGCAGCGATGTATTCAGCCTCCATCGTCGAGTCTGCCACGGTTTCCTTCTTGGAACTCTTCCAGCTAACCGCCCTTCCGTAAAGGGTAAAGACAAAGCCCGACTGCGACTTAGAGTCGTCCTTATCACTCTGGAAGCTCGAATCGGTAAAGGACTCCACTTGGAGTTCTCCGTTACCATACACCAAGAGCATCTCTTTAGTCCTTCGTAAGTACTTGAGAATGCTCTTCACAGCTGTCCAGTGACTCTCTCCAGGATCAGATTGATACCTGCTCACTATACTTAGTGAGTATGCAACATCGGTTCTGGTACATAGCATCGCATACATGATAGAGCCTACAGCCGAAGCATAGGGTATCCCTTACATGCGAGCTCTCTCCAAATCAGTCTTGGGAGACATCTCTTTGGATAGAGTGACTCCAGAGATCGTGGGTAAGTTCCCACGCTTGGATTCTTCCATACTAAACCTCTTTAGTATGGTGTCAATGTACCTGGATTGGGACAATCCCAAAATCCGTTTGGATCTATCTCTATAGATCCTAATTCCCAATATGCAGGAGGCATCACCAAGATCTTTCATTGAGAATCTTGGTGATAAGAAGAGCTTGACCGATTGCAGCATAGGAATATCATTTCCTATCAAGAGTATGTCGTCCACGTACAATACGAGGAAGACAACCTTACTCTCTGCCACCTTCTTGTAGATACAAGGTTCATCTGGATTTTTGACGAAATCAAACTCCTTGATAACAACGTCAAAGCAGATGTTCCAACTCCGCGATGCTTGCTTTAATCCATAAATGGATTTAAGCAGCTTGCACACCTTCCCGCTGCTCCCACTGTCTACGAAGCCCTCTGGCTGAGTCATGTACACACACTCTTCTAAATCACCATTTAGAAAGGCGGTCTTAACATCCATTTGCCAGATTTCGTAGTCATGATATGCAGCGATGGCAAGCATGATTCGGATGGATTTAAGCATAGCCACTGGAGAAAAGGTTTCTTCATAGTCCACACCTGGTCTTTGACGAAAACCTTTTGCAACAAGTCTAGCTTTCAAAGTCTCCACTTTCCCATCTACACCAAGTTTCTTCTTGAAGATCCACTTGCTCCCGATGGGTTTTACCCCTTCAGGAGCAATATCCAAAGTCCATACTTTGTTGGTGTACATGGATTCCATCTCGGACCGCATTGCATCCAGCCATTTCACTGAGTCCCTACTCGTGATTGCCTGCTCGAAGCTAGTTGGGTCATCATCCTCCATGATGCAACCCTCGCTCCCACCATCCATGAGAAAACCGTAGTATCTCTCAGGTTGGCGAGGAACCCTACTAGATCGGCGGAGAGGCTGAGGTTCGTCGGGTACTACTGAATCCTCTGGTTCTACCAAGTCTTCTGTTATAATTTGTGTCGCTGGAACCTCTTCCAGTTCTACCTCAATGCCACTTATTTGTTTCATAAGAAAACTTTTTTCTAAGAAAGTGGCATGTCGAGAAACAAACACCTTTTGTTCCTCGGGATGGTAGAAGATATACCCTTGTGAATTTCTGGGATATCCTATAAACTTACATAAGACAGATCTTGCCTCGAGTTTGTCCGGATTTTGTCTCTTGACATAGGCTGGACAACCCCATATCTTAATATAATTAAGATGTGGTCTCTTCCCTTTCCATATCTCATATGGAGTGGTAGGCACTGATTTGGTAGGAACTCTATTCAATAGGTCCATGGCTGTCTCAAGCGCATATCCCCAGAAGGAAATAGGTAACTCAGCTGTGCTCATCATCGAGCGCACCATATCTAATAGGGTACGGTTCCTCTGTTCTGATACATCGTTGTGCTGTGGTGTATATGGAGTGAAAGGTTCCTAGGCACCCTAGTGGGTTCTCTCAAGGCATCGAACATGCCAATTTAAAAATTTTGGTGCCGAGAAACCCTAGACTACGGATCTTTAACTAGATGTTTAGGCGAAAAAGAAAGCTAGTTAACAGTTAACTACTGTGATACGGATATACAACCTTTGTAGATCCGGATTTCCACCTCCACGGCTCCGCAACGTCATGTCCTCGCTGTCCATCATGAATCCTCGACTCGATCATCGGCTTCATCGGAAAAGCAAGCGGAATAGCTCGTCAGCTTTGTGTCAAAGACGATCTACGTCGAGGTTGCACAAACTCAAGCTCCGACTTCACAAACTTGTGAAACTTGTGAAGTAAACACCCAAAACAACTTGGCAAGAGGTAGAGGGTGAAGAAATAGGAGGTGGGTTCACTTTGGATTTGGATTTAACTCACTAAAGCTCAAGTTGCCATTGGAGTAGCAAGCTTGAAGAAGAAGAAGAAGATGAGCTCAAGAAAAAGAATATGATAAGTCTTGTGATAAAAATAAATATAAATCAAAATACTTATCATAACTTGAACTAGGGTTAAGTGTAGAGAATTAACCATGGTCACTTTGATGGGTTAGGGTTAAGCATGAAGATAAGGATGGTTAGCAAAGTCAAAGCTTCATGAAGCTTCAATATAAAACAAACTTAGCCACCATTCTTATCATAACTTATTTCAAATAAATAAATAAATAAATAAATGGAAATGCAAAACCCTAATTATCATATTAACCATGGATTAATTCTATACACTTAACATAAAGATCAAGTATCATCAAACATGATACAAAAAGTGCACAAAAGTATATCACATATACAATGTGCAATCAAGTGAGAAAAATCCGTTTAAAGTGAACCAATACTAGTTAATGCAATGCAATATATCAAATATATAATTATGCATTAAATCATTAAATCAACATTTGATTCAATGATCCGGTCATGTCGCACATAACCGACTAGTATTCAATGCATCGATTTATCGAATCAATGATTCGATAACTAGGTCATATCGAATATAACCAATCGAAACATATATCGCGAGAATGAAATGCGGTATCACATACACGAATTATTCTCGGTCCTGCACATATCTCATATGCGCTCCTATTTCGTTTCGCTTGAGCCAGGAAACCTCTGTGTAGGACTCTAAAGACTCGTCAATACGCCGGTAGCAGATGATGATCATATCAAGCACCCACAAGCCGCAAGCGGTCTGCTAAACGTAACGGCCACCCGGGTATTGAGCGATCAGAAGATCGACGAGCTAGCCCGCTCACACTCCTGCGAATCCGACCAGTAACACTTACCATACAGTCAAGTCTCTTCGTCTGATACGTCGCATATCAAGTCTAGGGGTGGTATACGTCAGACCCCAATAACCCGATAAGTCGTGCCGATGTGAGGCTCGTAACGGGTCGAGAAACTACTGGTAACACTTACCAGTAAATCTCTGATCAGCCCTGGCCAGGGACTTCCCTGCTACGGCCAATCGAGCACAGCGCAACATCAACCCCCAATACCGGGAGAGACGAAACCCCTCCTATCGCTCATTGCCTCCATGTGACTCAGGACTGTGCCCAAAGACCACCGTTTTGCATGCCCTCATGGACGTGGTAAGGTGGAGATCAAAGCACAGTGGGAATCACACAAGACTCTATGACGATCTCGGGTCTACAGACTAATCTGTACAAGTGTCACCTGAGAACTGCCATCTGACGTGAGGTATAATACCATCTGGGAGTTCTCGGCAAGTCCGTCCAGTGTACCCAGTCACCACTGAGCACCCGTACACCATCTCTGATGTCAAACACCAATGGATATGGGATCATCCATCGCCCATCACATGGGTCGAGAAGCGTATACGCTAGTCTACTCTGGTATATCGATGCCCCGTCTCGATACACCCACGACTAGGGACCTTGAAGGATGTACTTATGGACTACCATGTCCCCACTAGTATGATCTGCATCATAGCCCAGGTAGTCAAGTACAAATCCTAAGGGCTTTACCAACATGTAACTATAAGACAGTATAAAGAGACTAGTGTACATGTTAAGATAAATAGCAACCAGATAGCATACTATCATGTCGAGCAAGAAAGTCATCTCTATATATGTCCAAGCATCCAATATAATATACATAATCTGTACAATACTGGCCTCTAGGGCATACATACAACTAACAATCTCCCACTTGCACTAGGGCCAGCTGCTGTAGTATCTCATACCGAGCATCCCGAAGAGTCTCTCAAACTGTATCTGGGGAATGGCCTTCGTGAGTGGATCCGCCGTGTTGTTCTTCGTGTCAACTCTCCTGACCTCGATCTCCCGGCGATCAACTATCTCCCGGATCAGGTGATACCGCCTCAGAATATGCCTGGACCGCTGATGGGACCTGGGTTCCTTGGCCAAAGCCACCGCTCCATTGTTATCGCAATACAAAGGTATTGGATGCTCAATGGATGGAACCACTCCAAGTTCAGTAATGAACTTCTTGATCCAGACAGCTTCTTTAGCAGCATCGTTGGCAGCGATGTATTCAGCCTCCATTGTCGAGTCTGCTACGGTTTCCTGCTTGGAACTCTTCCAGCTAACCGCCCCTCCGTAAAGGGTAAAGACAAAGCCCGACTGCGACTTAGAGTCGTCCTTATCACTCTGGAAGCTCGAATCGGTAAAGGACTCCACTTGGAGTTCTCCGTCACCATACACCAAGAACATATCTCTAGTCCTTCGCAAGTACTTGAGAATGCTCTTCACAGCTGTCCAGTGACTCTCTCCAGGATCAGCTTGATACCTACTCACTACACTTAGTGAGTATGCTACATCGGGTCTGGTACATAGCATCGCATACATGATAGAGCCTACCGCCGAAGCATAGGGTATCCCTTGCATGCGAGCTCTCTCCAAATCAGTCTTGGGAGACATCTCTTTGGAGAGAGTGACTCCAGAGATCGTGGGCAAGTTCCCACGCTTGGACTCTTCCATACTAAACCTCTTTAGTATGGTGTCAATGTACCTGGATTGGGACAATCCCAAAATCCATTTGGATCTATCTCTATAGATCCTGATTCCCAATATGCAGGAGGCATCACCAAGATCTTTCATTGAGAATCTTTGTGATAAGAAGAGCTTGACCGATTGCAGCATAGGAATATCATTTCCTATCAAGAGTATGTCGTCCACGTACAATACGAGGAAGACAACCTTACTCTCTGCCACCTTCTTGTAGATACAAGGTTCATCTGGATTTTTGACGAAATCAAACTCTTTGATAACGACGTCAAAGCAGATGTTCCAACTCCGCGATGCTTGCTTTAATCCATAAATGGATTTAAGCAGCTTGCACACCTTCCCGCTACTCCCACTGTCTAAGAAGCCCTTTGGCTGAGTCATGTACACGCACTCTTCTAAATCACCATTTAGAAAGGCGGTCTTAACATCCATTTGCCAGATTTCGTAGTCATGAAAGGCAGCAATGGCAAGCATGATTCGGATGGATTTAAGCATAGCCACTGGAGAAAAGGTCTCGTCATAGTCCATACCTGGTCTTTGACGAAAACCTTTTGCTACAAGTCTAGCTTTGAAAGTCTCCACTTTCCCATCTACACCAAGTTTCTTCTTGAAGATCCACTTGCTCCCAATGGGTTTTACCCCTTCAGGAGCAACTTCCAAAGTCCATACTTTGTTGGTGTACATGGAATCCATCTCGGACCGCATAGCATCCAGCCATTTCACTGAGTCCCCACTAGTGATGGCCTGCTCGAAGCTAGTTGGGTCATCATCCTCCATGATGCAATCCTCACTGCCACCATCAATGAGAAAACCGTAGTATCTCTCAGGTTGGCGAGGAACCCTACTAGATCGGCGGAGAGGCTGGGGTTCATCGGGAACTACGGAATCCTCTGGTTCAACCAAATCTTCTGTTGTAGTCTGTATGTTAGTGTATATGCCCTAGAGGCCATTACTGTATCATACTAGTTTGTATATTACTTAATGGAAGCTTGGGATATTCACAGTTGTATATACAATCTTGCTCGAAATGGTAGTATGCTACTTGGTTTGTCTCTGCTTTAATATGTGCATGTGTTTCTTTTAGCATATTGCTGGTATACATATTAGTAGAGCCCTTAGGATCTTTGCTTGATTACCAGCGTTGTGATGGCGCTCGCACTCGTGGGAGCTGGGTAATCTATAAGCACATCCTTATACAGGTCCCTGGTCGTTGGACTATCGAGACAGGGCATCGATACTCCGGAGTAGACTAGCGTATGCGCTTCTCATCCCAGTGTGGGAGACGGTCTGTCCCACAGCCGTTAGTACGTCGTACTTGGGATAGTATGCGGGTGCTCGTTAGGTTACGAGTACACTGGACAGGACTCGTCGGGAACTGTTGGTTGGTAATATACCTATCGTCAGTTATCAGTTCCCAGGTGACATGAGTACAGCTTAGTCCGCTGACTTGACACTGTCACTTCGCCTCGAGTGTGTTCCCACTGCACTTTGATTACTACCCTACCACGGCTCAAAGGAGCTGTGCAAACAGGTAGTTTTTGGGTGCAGTCCCGAAGCACTTGGAGGCAGTGACGGTTAGACAGGATTCGTCTCTCCCGGTATTGGGGGTTGACATCGCGCTGTGTCTAGGAGAGCCATTACACGAGTAGTCCCTGGCCAGGGCAAGCGAGATATACTGGTAGGTTTCCAGTGTTATCTCAGGGTGTTCTGGGCTACACTCCGACACGACTTGTACCGCTATTAGGGGACTGACGTTCACCGCCCCCCTAGGCCCGCCATGCGATGTATCAGACGAACAGACCGGACTGTACGGAGACTGTCACATACAGGCTCAGTAGGAGTGCAGATGGGGTTCACCTCGTCAGTCTTCTTATCGACATCTACCTGGGGACCGTTACGTACAGCTAGTGCCGCTTGCGGTCTGTGGTTAAACCCACTGCCAGCGTAGTGTCGAGTCTTTAGAGTCCCACACAGAGAGCTATTCGCCTTTAGGCAAAACGAGTAGAGGTCGCATGGTTTTGCGACAGGGTTCGTTCGCATCCGCGCACTTGTGCACGTTTGCTGTCCGGACAGTCTATACTAGCGGGCTTTGGTTTAAGCCGGATCCTAGTATATGATTTGAGATTGGTTTTTCTCATTGTGTTCGTGTTCCTCGGATCACGAATGCGGGTGCGTATGCACAGTTGCTTGAGATTGAGGGAGAGGACCTTGATTAGGGTTAATGGTTGTTGTCATTTTATTAACCCTAATATTTATGTGTGTGTTATTGTTAATTAGTAATTAGTTTAATAATTATCCATGGTTGTGGTTGTTGACCTTTTGACTTATTTGACTTGTTGACCAAGGTTGACACTTTGACCATCATAATTTCTTTTGGAAGATGCTTTTTGATCTTTGCAATTTGAAATGATAATGGTCATGTCATGATTTACCATGATAATTATCTAGCTAATTATTCAATTAAAAATATACACACATATTAGTGAGAAAGGCTCACAAATAATTCATTCTCTCATTCTATTTCTCTCTCTTGCTCATCCTCTCCCTCAAGCTCTCTCCCTCTCATGTGTTGAGAAACAAATAGCTTGAGAAAAACCCTCTCTTGATCTTCTCTACTCACTTCTAGGGTTCAAGTCTTAGCATTTCTTGCACTCTAGTTACTCCTAGCTTGGAGTTGAAGCTAAAGGTGGTGGCTTTCGGGTGGATCCTTCTTTGACGGGAGAAGACAAGCAAGGTGATCCTTTTCTACCATACCTAGGAGCAAGGAGAGAAGGACTAAAGACCAAAGGTATAACCTTTCTTCACTTAGCTACTTTGTAGTTAGGGTTAGCTAGTTTAAGTTTAGCAAAGATCCTCACAAGCTTAGTCCATGTTGCCTAAGTCATAAAAAATCCGATTTTTATTATGTTTTCCGCCTCCCCGTAAGCACCGGGGTGGGCAACACGGACTTACAGTGGTATCAGAGCCTAACTAAACTCAAACTAGCTAAGTAGTTAAGTGTAACGAAGTTTCGAAACCGAAAAAACCCTAAAACCAAACTTTTTCAAAATCCAACTTTCTGTTAAAATTTTTCCTGGTTAAAATGAAAAACTGTATACTTGTAAAATTGTCTCAGGGTTTTGTGTGAAACACCACCAAATACGAACCAGAGAGGAGCCAAGAGGACCGCGCTTCCGCGGCATAAGGAAGCTCTTGCCGCGGAAGCGCGGCCGTCTTGTCAACTCTCTGTATCGTTTTTGGTGCAGATTGTTTCTGAGTTGGTTTTAGGATTTTTTGGATATATAATATATGCCTAGATTTTCCAGAACTAAAATTTACTTTTGGGGGCCTATAAATCCGTATTTTTCGGAACTTCACTACACTTTAACTACATCGGTTATATCTGTAATGCTTGCATGTATTGAACGTCGGCTAATCGCTATAAGACGATTAGTCGGGGTTATACATCTCTGTGATTTGTGATTGTTGGTTTGTGGATATGAATGGATTGGATTGTCGCGAGTGAATAGCCGGGTTGGATGTGAGATGAGTGTTATTTTCTTTCATTCATTTGTAACATGTAAATTGATGTAATAATATTCTTTGTATGGCCGCACAACCGGGTCGGGGTTGTAGCCGTCATTGTATAATTCTTTTTACTGTTTTTGCTCCTAGGATAGACCCATGGAGGGGGTGCACAAACTACCGGGTATCTCGAAGCGCCGAGTGGCCTACTCACGGTGGTGAGGGAGGTTGCTTCGCTTCGGGTGCTTGGCGGGTAGTTTGCCGCACCCGTAGGGGTCTTGGGTGGGGTATTGGCTATTCACCGCGACCGTGTAATCCGCTTTGCGTTGCAGGCTCGAACGCATTGCGGATTCCTAGTATATCCAATGTATTCATCTGTGATCTGTAATGTCTATCATTGCTATATATTTATATATAATAACTATTTAGGCGTTGCTTATGTTTTACAGCCGCGCTAGCCCAGCCCCCGCTCTGTCGTTAGTTAAGTAACCTAACGGGTGATGACGGGGCCCCGTGGCGAATGCGAATGGCATAAGCGTACGTCATATTTTGGTTGTTTTCTGCAATGGTAGGATTAAATGATGGGACGCATTAAAAGAACTAATGCAAGAAATAAACCAAGTAAAAGTCGATTGGAACACTTTGAAAACCACTCGGTTCTTTTTCAAAAACTAAACTTTTAAACGCGGAGCTTGAACCACTCCTTTTAAAAGCTATCTCGTTCCATCGATTATATCAAGTTCACTACGTTCACGGTTTCGCCAAAACCATTCGTAGCCCTCCGTCATTCCACATGAATGGTCAAAAGTATTCAAGCTATGTATTTTGGCCAAAGTCAAGGCATAGTGATTGGTAGCGTTTGGGTATTCATGTGCAGCATAGATAGATGCGTTGGTTTGGGACAGTCATACTGCCATTTTGGCCAAAGCCAAGGGTAGGTACGGGTGGGTCCAAATTAACCAGGAGAATGACGGGTAGAACTTGACATGTGACTTATGATATTTTGGCCAAAGTCAAGGTCATAAGAGCATGGGGCAAAAATCCACATCGGGAGTTTCATAAGTACTGAAACTTGCTAGATTTGCATACCATTTGGAGTGTGATGATTCTGGTAGGATTCCTTCAGTTTTATCACGCGATGATATTTGGATCCCGATCCTACTGTGAGTATATGCTACTCCTCGGGAAAAATCTCACTTAACGATCAATGCTATAAACCTAGTAGGTGCCTAGAAAGGTGTTAGCGGGGCTACGCCCACAGGGAAAAGAGGTTACTTAATTAAGGAACTTCGCGAAAGCGTTGGAAAACCTCCCTCGAAGTACCGACACTGGCCTGGCTGAACGGTTAAGCAAGTATTGTACGGTGAGAATGATCCCGGCTAATCCTTTTCTTTATGGTTTGAGAAGGGATTCGAGAGACAGTGGGAGCCATCCAGTTTAGACAAACTAAAAACCACTCTAAACTTGCAAGAGCATCATGCTAAAGTGTTTCTTTTCTCTCTCCTAATTGCAGCGACCATTCAAGATGACCGGACTTAAGTTACTATTAGATAAAAACATATTGACAGGGCCTAACTACAAAGATTGGCTCAGGAATGTCAAGATGGCTATCACTTATGACAAGCTGGGGTATATACTTACCACCAAAGCTCCCCCCGTCCCAGGTCCCACCTCCAGCGTCGCGGATGTAGAAATCCGTAAGACATGGGAGATAGATTGCGCGAGGGCCAAATGCCTCGTACTAGCCTCGATGGACAATGACCATCAGAGGAGGCACGAGAATATGGACCTAGAGTCCATATTTCTCCATACAAAAGAACTGTATGGAGAGCAGTCTCGTATCGCAAGATACGAAGTGTCGAAGAAGCTCTTTTCGGCAAGGTTGGCCGTCGGATCATCGGTAGCGGACCACGTGCTTAAGATGATCGGCTACATAGAGGAGCTCGCGGACCTCAGGACCACGTTGGAGAATGAACTCTATACTGATCTGATTCTCCAGTCCCTTCCTTCCACTTACGCCCAGTTCATTCTCAACTTCAACATGCAAGGAAAGGAGGTTGAACTTGCCGAACTTCTGAACATGTTGAGGACTGCTGAGGGCACCCTACAGAAGGGTAGGGAGACATCCACTTTGTTTGTAGGAGGATCTTCCTCTTCTAGGTCCAGGGCGAAAGCCAAGGGCAAGAAGAAGAAAGCCCCCGCCAAACCAAGAGGCGGTGTCGGTAAAGTGGATACGAAGGGAAAGGGTAAAGCAACAAAGGTAGCGGGGAAGCTGGTGGGGAAGGAAGAATGCTTCTATTGTCACAAAAGTGGCCACTGGAAACAAGATTGCAAGGCTTGGAAAGCCAGAACACAGGATTTGAAGCGAGTTGCAGCTTCAGCTTCAGGTGTGTATGTTATTGAAAATTGTCTATCAATAAACTCTAATTCCTGGGTATTGGATACCGGATCAGGATCTCATATCTGTAATTCTTTACAGGCGTTGAGAAAGCGTAGAGTTTTGAAGGCAGGTGACATGACCCTCAGAGTTGCGAACGGTGCTAGCATGGATGCAGAGGCCGTGGGGGACTATCACCTGGGATTATCAGATGGACACTTTTTGGTTTTGCGTAGTTGTTATTATGTACCAAATGCAACCTGTAATATCATTTCTGTATCTTTATTATCTAAAGAAGGTTATGAATTTGCATTTGTAAGTAATGTAGTGAACATTCACCTTAATCAAGTGTTGATTGGGTCAGGTACATTGAACAACGGTATTTACGTTTTAAACCAGCCACAGGTTTTCAATATCCAGAATACACACAAAAGAAAGTCTCCAGAAATTAATAAAACTTTCTTATGGCATTGTAGACTGGGTCACATCAACGAGAGAAGATTGACTAAGTTACATACTGAAGGATATTTAGATTCGTTCGAATATCAATCATATGCAACTTGTCAATCCTGTCTCAAAGGAAAGATGACAAAGGCTCCGTTTTCTGGACACGGAGAAAGAGCGAGCGAGCTCTTGGGACTCGTACACAGCGACGTGTGCGGTCCAATGTCTACACATGCGCGAAGCGGTTTTTCTTACTTCATAACTTTTACGGATGATTTTTCAAGGTACGGTTATGTCTTCTTAATGAAACATAAATCCGAGGCTTTTGAAAAATTCCAGGAATATAAGAGTGAAGTAGAAAAACAGACCGGCAAAAGTATCAAGATCCTAAGATCGGATCGAGGAGGAGAATACTTAAGTGCCGAATTCCTGAATTACTTAAAAGAGAATGGAATTCTCTCTCAGCTTACTCCTCCATACACTCCGCAACATAACGGTGTATCGGAGAGACGGAACCGAACCCTATTGGATATGGTACGGTCCATGATGAGTAACGCTGAGTTACCGCGATCTTTCTGGGGGTATGCGCTAGAAACAGCTGCATATCTTTTGAACCGTGTTCCCACTAAGACTGTGCCTACCACACCATATGAGTTATGGAGTGGGAAGAAACCCTATCTTAATCATATTAAGACATGGGGATGTCCAGCTTTTGTAAAAAAGCAGCATGCGGACAAGCTCGAGGCACGCTCAGTACAGTGCAAGTTTGTGGGATATCCAAAGAACTCCAAGGGATATTACTTCTATTACGAAGAGGAACAAAAAGTCCTTGTTTCTCGCCATGCCCACTTTCTAGAACATCAGTTCATAGAAAAAGAATTAAGTGGGAGCGCAATAGAACTGGAAGAAATTCCAGAACCACAAACTATTACTGAAAGTTTAGTGGAACCAGAAGGTTCAAAAGAACAGGACATTCCTACGCCGCTCCGCAGGAGTAGTAGGCAGTCTCATCCGCCCGAGAGGTACTACGGTTTCCTCATTGACGGGGATAGAGAGGACTGCATCCTAGATTGTGATGAGCCTACTAGCTTCCAGCAAGCCATTCAGAGCGTCGACTCGGTAAAATGGCTGGATGCAATGCGGACCGAGATGGAGTCCATGTACACCAACAAAGTATGGACGTTGGACATTGCTCCAGACGGGGTAAAACCCGTAGGATGCAAGTGGATCTTCAAAAGGAAGATTGGTGTAGATGGACAGGTTGAGACCTATAAAGCTAGACTGGTAGCAAAGGGTTTTCGTCAGCGACCTGGTTTGGACTATGACGAAACCTTTTCTCCAGTAGCTATGCTGAAATCCATTCGGATCCTTCTTGCCATCGCTGCTTTCCACGATTATGAGATTTGGCAGATGGACGTAAAGACAGCTTTTCTAAATGGTCATTTAGAGGAGTGTGTCTATATGGACCAGCCAGAGGGTTTCATTCAGGGTGGGAGCAGCGGAAAGGTGTGCAAGTTGCTCAAGTCCATTTATGGACTCAAGCAGGCATCACGGAGTTGGAACATCTGTTTTGATGAGACGGTCAAAGAATTTGGCTTTATCAAAAATCCAGATGAACCATGCATCTATTGTAGATTTGTAGCGAGAACTGTAGTATTCCTCGTTTTATACGTGGATGACATTCTCTTAATAGGAAATGACATTCCTATGCTACAATCTGTCAAGGGGTTCTTGTCACACAGGTTCTCCATGAAAGACCTGGGTGATGCCTCCTACATTCTGGGTATCCGGATCTACCGTGACAGATCCAAGAGGATATTAGGACTCTCGCAGTCCAGGTACATCGACACCATACTGAAGAGATTCAGTATGGAAGATTCCAAGCGCGGTAATCTACCGGCTTGTCACGGGATCACCCTCTCCAAAGAGATGTCTCCCAAGACTGATTTGGAGAGGGATCGCATGTCTATTATACCCTACGCTTCTGCGGTAGGCTCTATAATGTATGCGATGTTGTGTACCAGACCGGATGTGGCTTATGCACTGAGTGTGGTAAGCAGGTATCAGTCAAACCCTGGGGAGAAACATTGGATAGCAGTAAAGAACATTCTCAAGTACCTGAGAAGGACTAAGGAGATGTTCTTGGTGTATGGCGGAAAAGACCTGCAGGTTGAGGCCTTTGCTGACTCCAGCTTCCAGAGTGACAAGGATGATTCCAAGTCCATGTCGGGTTTTGTCTTTACCCTCAATGGAGGGGCGGTGTGTTGGAAGAGCTCCAAACAGGAAACCGTTGCTGACTCGACTATGGAAGCGGAATACATCGCTGCATCTGATGCCGCAAAAGAAGCTGTCTGGATGAGGAAGTTCTTGAAAGAACTTCAGGTGGTTCCGTCCATTGTTGACCCAATACCTCTGTATTGCGACAACAACGGGGCTATAGCTTTAGCGAAGGAACCCAGGTCCCATCAGAAATCCAGACACATCTTAAGGCGGTATCACCTGATCAGGGAGATCGTGGATCGCCAGGAGATCGAGGTCCGGAGAGTTGCATCAGAGGATAACACTGCAGATCCACTCACAAAGGCCCTACCCCAGACTCAGTTCGAGCGGCTGATCGAGATGATAGGTCTTCGATACGCCAGTACATGGCCTTAGTGCAAGTGGGAGATTGTTAGTGTATATGCCCTAGAGGCCATTACTGTATCATACTAGTTTGTATATTACTTAATGGAAGCTTGGGATATTCACAGTTGTATATACAATCTTGCTCGAAATGGTAGTATGCTACTTGGTTTGTCTCTGCTTTAATATGTGCATGTGTTTCTTTTAGCATATTGCTGGTATACATATTAGTAGAGCCCTTAGGATCTTTGCTTGATTACCAGCGTTGTGATGGCGCTCGCACTCGTGGGAGCTGGGTAATCTATAAGCACATCCTTATACAGGTCCCTGGTCGTTGGACTATCGAGACAGGGCATCGATACTCCGGAGTAGACTAGCGTATGTGCTTCTCATCCCAGTGTGGGAGACGGTCTGTCCCACAGCCGTTAGTACGTCGTACTTGGGATAGTATGCGGGTGCTCGTTAGGTTACGAGTACACTGGACAGGACTCGTCGGGAACTGTTGGTTGGTAATATACCTATCGTCAGTTATCAGTTCCCAGGTGACATGAGTACAGCTTAGTCCGCTGACTTGACACTGTCACTTCGCCTCGAGTGTGTTCCCACTGCACTTTGATTACTACCCTACCACGGCTCAAAGGAGCTGTGCAAACAGGTAGTTTTTGGGTGCAGTCCCGAAGCACTTGGAGGCAGTGACGGTTAGACAGGATTCGTCTCTCCCGGTATTGGGGGTTGACATCGCGCTGTGTCTAGGAGAGCCATTACACGAGTAGTCCCTGGCCAGGGCAAGCGAGATATACTGGTAGGTTTCCAGTGTTATCTCAGGGTGTTCTGGGCTACACTCCGACACGACTTGTACCGCTATTAGGGGACTGACGTTCACCGCCCCCCTAGGCCCGCCATGCGATGTATCAGACGAACAGACCGGACTGTACGGAGACTGTCACATACAGGCTCAGTAGGAGTGCAGATGGGGTTCACCTCGTCAGTCTTCTTATCGACATCTACCTGGGGACCGTTACGTACAGCTAGTGCCGCTTGCGGTCTGTGGTTAAACCCACTGCCAGCGTAGTGTCGAGTCTTTAGAGTCCCACACAGAGAGCTATTCGCCTTTAGGCAAAACGAGTAGAGGTCGCATGGTTTTGCGACAGGGTTCGTTCGCATCCGCGCACTTGTGCACGTTTGCTGTCCGGACAGTCTATACTAGCGGGCTTTGGTTTAAGCCGGATCCTAGTATATGATTTGAGATTGGTTTTTCTCATTGTGTTCGTGTTCCTCGGATCACGAATGCGGGTGCGTATGCACAGTTGCTTGAGATTGAGGGAGAGGACCTTGATTAGGGTTAATGGTTGTTGTCATTTTATTAACCCTAATATTTATGTGTGTGTTATTGTTAATTAGTAATTAGTTTAATAATTATCCATGGTTGTGGTTGTTGACCTTTTGACTTATTTGACTTGTTGACCAAGGTTGACACTTTGACCATCATAATTTCTTTTGGAAGATGCTTTTTGATCTTTGCAATTTGAAATGATAATGGTCATGTCATGATTTACCATGATAATTATCTAGCTAATTATTCAATTAAAAATATACACACATATTAGTGAGAAAGGCTCACAAATAATTCATTCTCTCATTCTATTTCTCTCTCTTGCTCATCCTCTCCCTCAAGCTCTCTCCCTCTCATGTGTTGAGAAACAAATAGCTTGAGAAAAACCCTCTCTTGATCTTCTCTACTCACTTCTAGGGTTCAAGTCTTAGCATTTCTTGCACTCTAGTTACTCCTAGCTTGGAGTTGAAGCTAAAGGTGGTGGCTTTCGGGTGGATCCTTCTTTGACGGGAGAAGACAAGCAAGGTGATCCTTTTCTACCATACCTAGGAGCAAGGAGAGAAGGACTAAAGACCAAAGGTATAACCTTTCTTCACTTAGCTACTTTGTAGTTAGGGTTAGCTAGTTTAAGTTTAGCAAAGATCCTCACAAGCTTAGTCCATGTTGCCTAAGTCATAAAAAATCCGATTTTTATTATGTTTTCCGCCTCCCCGTAAGCACCGGGGTGGGCAACACGGACTTACACTGTATTGCTGGAACCTCTTCCAGTTCTACCTCAATGCCACTTATCTGTTTCATAAGAAAACCTTTTTCTAAGAAAGTGGCATGTCGAGAAACAAACACCTTTTGTTCCTCGGGGTGGTAGAAGATATACCCTTGTGAATTTTTGGGATATCCTACAAACTTACATAAGACAGATCTTGCCTCGAGTTTGTTCGGATTTTGTCTTTTGACATAGGCTGGACAACCCCATATCTTAATATAATTAAGATGTGGTCTCTTCCCTTTCCATATCTCATATGGAGTGGTAGGCACTGATTTGGTAGGAAGTCTATTCAATAGGTCCATGGCTGTCTCAAGCGCATGTCCCCAGAAGGAAATAGGTAACTCAGCTGTACTCATCATTGAGCGCACCATATCTAATAGGGTGCGGTTTCTCCGTTCAGATACACCGTTGTGCTGTGGTGTATAAGGAGGAGTCAGCTGAGAGAGAATCCCATTCTCTTTTAGGAAGTCCAGGAATTCATTGCTCAAGTATTCACCTCCTCGATCAGATCGAAGGATTTTAATACTTTTTCCGGTTTGGTTCTCAACTTCTTGTTTATATTCCCTAAATTTCTCAAAAGCTTCTGATTTGTGTTTCATCAGGAACACATATCCGAATCTAGAGAGATCGTCAATGAATGTAATGAAGTACGAAGAACCATCCCTGGCATTTGTAGACATGGGACCGCATACATCACTATGTATCAGTCCTAAGAGTTCGGTAACTCTTTCTCCGTGTCCCGTAAATGGAGTCTTGGTCATCTTGCCTTTGAGACATGACTGGCAAGTGTCATAGGATGAAAATTCAAACGGATTTAAATATCCATCTTTATGCAACTTAGCTAGTCGTGTCGCATTGATGTGACCCAGTCTACAATGCCACAAGAAGGATTCGTTGAGTTCAGAACTCTTCCTCTTGTGTGTGCTTGTTATGCTCAGAACTGTTGATTGGTTTAGAACATAAATGCCATTGCACAACGTGCCTGATCCAACCAACTTTTGGTTATGGAAAATGTTCATAACATTGTCCTGTAATACAAAATTATATCCCTCTTTACTCAATAAAGAGACCGATATAATGTTGCATATCAGGTTCGGCATGTAATAGCATTCGTTCAGAACCAATGTATTACCAGTTGGTAATACAAGGTGATATTCCCCGACAGTCTTAGCTGCAACAATTGCACCATTTCCGACTCTAATGTCTTTATCACCTTCTCCAAGTTCTCTACCTTTCCTAAGCCCATGTAACTGATTACATATATGGGATCCTGACCCGGTATCCAATACCCAGGACGTAGAGCAAATGGAGAAACAGTTCTCAGTAACGAACACACCCGAAGAAAATGCATCATCATGTACTTTCTTCATTCGGGTGGCATGGGAATCCTGGTATTCCCCTATATCCTGTTCATTCCTATAACTCTTATAAGAAAGAACGGAACCAACGTTCTCCAGCACAGTATAACATGCGGGTTCGGTCAATACATCCATTTTATTATCTTTATTAAGGCATGAAATGGTCGCAACCTGGAGAGAGAGAGAAGAAAACACTTTAGCGTAAGCTCGTGCAAGATCAGATTGGTTATTATCTTATCTAATCAGGATGGCTCCCACTGCTTTTTATCAAATCTTCCTCCAAACCCTAAAAGGAAAGACTAGCCGGGATTAATTACACACTACAAGTTCGCCAATCTTTCAGCCAGGCCAGTGTCGGTACTTTGAGGGAGGTCCCCCGTGCTTTCGCACGAACCTAATTACTGTAAACCTCGTTTTCCCAGAGGCGTAACCTCGTTAACACCTTTCTAGACACCTACTTGATCGGCTAATTGTAATGTGTAAAACTCTCCCAGGAGTAACTCTTACTCGCAGCGGGTATCGGGATCCAACTATCTCATAGAAGGTATGCAATCTCATTGCAAATTTCAACACTTGAAATTCCCGATAATATTTTGCCCCTAGCTCGTTATGACCTTGACGCATGCCAAACAACCCATAGTCTGCTAGTCAAGTTCAACCCGTCATTTCCTAATTGAATTAAACCCACCCGCACGACCCTTGACGCATGCCAAACAACGCCGTACGAATACCCTAATCCAATCGCATCATATGCTGGCAGATCAGCACTAGTTAGCTACCGTACACTACGCCTTGACGCATGCCAAACAACCGCAGCACGAATACTAACTAATACTTATCTGAAATGACGGAGGGCTACGCAGGTTTTCATAAAACCATAAGCGTAATGAACTTGATATCGTTGTAGAATCAAATGAAGTTTTGAAATGGAGTGATTTTGAGGCTTTTCTAGTTTTGCTAAAGGAGTCACTCCCGGTGAAGGGATCTCGGTCCTTTCCTCGTCGAATGAGGTGCGGGATATATCATATATATCGCTGTGCAAAGCAAAAACGCAAAAGCAGTCAAAAGCAAACCGAGTGTGTAGCATCTGCCAGTTATTGCTAAAGGAGTCACTCCCGGTGAAGGGATCTCGGTCCTTTCCTCATCGAATAAGGTGCGGGGTATATCATATATACCACTGTGCAAAGCAAAAAAACTGTAGCTACCTGTTTTATTTTAAAATTCGATTCCACAACATCTTAGGTTTCTTATCTTTCATTAATCACATTAATGAAGTCCCATCATTTAATACCTAAACATCACAGATAGATATGACGTACACTTATGCCATCCGCATTCGCCTCGATGTCCCCTCGTGCACCGTTAGGTTAGGTAACTAACGACAGAGCAGGGCAGGGCTAGCGCGGGTGTAAAACATAAGTAACGTCTATATAATATATCATATATACTATATACTAAATCCATCACATAAACATCACATGATCTCATCACAGATATCGCAGCAGAATAAACATATGAAATATTGGATATACTAGGACGTCCGTGTTTTCAATACGAGCCAGTATAAAACACGGATTCCACGGTCGTGATGAATAGCCAATCCCACACCCCTAGACCCCTACGAGAGCGGCAAGCAACCCTGCCAATTCTAGGGTTAGGAGACCCGGACTCGACTCCTCGAGTTGGTCTCCCACTGGACCCCAGAACCCGGTTACTTGTGCTCCCCTCCTTGGGTCTATCCTAGTGCAGAAAAGTAAATAATATACAAAGGGTGACAACTCCCGCATCCTGGAAGTGCCCCGAATAAAAGAATATTACATACAAGTTTTTACATGAATGAAAATGAAAAACACTCATCTCACATAAAAACCCCCGGCTATTCGAACACGACGATCCAATATAACATAACCAGCAACACATAACATCACATGTCATCAACGTAAGTAAGTATGCATACCCCAATTGTCGTTGACATATAGCAACGAAACCGGCGATATGAACATACTACACTTACGGTCACAGAAAAGAAAGTGTAAAACTACAACAATTGGAATCCGCAACCTCTTTAGACATCACATGCCTAACAGTTATAAACCCCGCATTTTAGTCCCATCATCGAAAACTCTTTTCGATATCTTGTGAAACTAAACTGCTAGATCTATAACATTCATCCAGTTATCTCATAACTGTTTGTGAATTCCAATTATTGTATCCAATTCCGGATAAATAGAATATATTAAACTTTCCGATCGAACATTCGAACACCCAAGTTTTCCCGACACCGATCAACACATGAAATAGGTTTAAAGACATTCACTTCATACCTCAGTACCAACGGTCCAGCCGTAGAAGGGTCAAGCCAACGCCTCACATGTGGCACGCCGTACTGCCCCAAACCCGAAGGTTCAAAGGGCAGTTCAAGACGGTCACATAATCGAGTTAAGGTTTGTGTCTTCTAGAGGGACCATCGCGTTACTTGCACTACTTCGAACGTCTTTTAACCACAGAAAAGTCCAACACTTGGAATTTTTCGGCAGGGGAAAACCTGGGTATTTATATCCGGTCGAACTCTTTAACATATTCTACAATTATCAGGAAAAACACAAAAGACGAAATTTGATAATCCGATCGAAATACCGATTCCCAATAGTACCCCAAAATACTCTTCTGTAAAGTCACAATAAAAATATCCCAGAAAACATAGCATTATATTACAAGAGTTACTGTGCAGAAATAATTATGAAAAGGAACAGTACGGCCGCGGAAGCGCCGCACATGCCTAGCATGTGCCGCCCTTCCGCGGTGGAAAAGTTGAATTACCCCCTCGTATTTCACAGTAATTCTAATAACACCCTGCTTGATTTTCTACATAATTTAGTTGACAAAAATCCGAATTTTTAGAAAAAGTCCAGAGAGCATTTTTAGGTTTTGGATTCCGGTTCGATCGGGTTTCAAACGTCGTCGGGACTTCGCCTAAGGCTCTAGCTTGGCTCTGATACCAGTGAAAGGTTCCTAGGCACCCTAGTGGGTTCTCTCAAGGCATCGAACATGCCAATTTAAAATTTTTGGTGCCGAGAAACCCTAGACTACGGATCTTTAACTAGATGTTTAGGCGAAAAAGAAAGCTAGTTAACAGTTAACTACTGTGATACGGATATACAACCTTTGTAGATCCGGATTTCCACCTCCACGGCTCCGCAACGTCATGTCCTCGCTGTCCATCATGAATCCTCGACTCGATCATCGGCTTCATCGGGAAAGCAAGCGGAATAGCTCGTCGGCTTTGTGTCAAAGACGATCTACGTCGAGGTTGCACAAACTCAAGCTCCGACTTCACAAACTTGTGAAACTTGTGAAGTAAACACCCAAAACAACTTGGCAAGAGGTAGAGGGTGAAGAAATAGGAGGTGGGTTCACTTTGGATTTGGATTTAACTCACTAAAGCTCAAGTTGCCATTGGAGTAGCAAGCTTGAAGAAGAAGAAGAAGATGAGCTCAAGAAAAAGAATATGATAAGTCTTGTGATAAAAATAAATATAAATCAAAATACTTATCATAACTTGAACTAGGGTTAAGTGTAGAGAATTAACCATGGTCACTTTGATGGGTTAGGGTTAAGCATGAAGATAAGGATGGTTAGCAAAGTCAAAGCTTCATGAAGCTTCAATATAAAACAAACTTAGCCACCATTCTTATCATAACTTATTTCAAATAAATAAATAAATAAATAAATGGAAATGCAAAACCCTAATTATCATATTAACCATGGATTAATTCTATACACTTAACATAAAGATCAAGTATCATCAAACATGATACAAAAAGTGCACAAAAGTATATCACATATACAATGTGCAATCAAGTGAGAAAAATCCGTTTAAAGTGAACCAATACTAGTTAATGCAATGCAATATATCAAATATATAATTATGCATTAAATCATTAAATCAACATTTGATTCAATGATCCGGTCATGTCGCACATAACCGACTAGTATTCAATGCATCGATTTATCGAATCAATGATTCGATAACTAGGTCATATCGAATATAACCAATCGAAACATATATCGCGAGAATGAAATGCGGTATCACATACACGCATTATTCTCGGTCCTGCACATATCTCATATGCGCTCCTATTTCGTTTCGCTTGAGCCAGGAAACCTCTGTGTAGGACTCTAAAGACTCGTCAATACGCCGGTAGCAGATGATGATCATATCAAGCACCCACAAGCCACAAGCGGTCTGCTAAACGTAACGGCCACCCGGGTATTGAGCGATCAGAAGATCGACGAGCTAGCCCGCTCACACTCCTGCGAATCCGACCAGTAACACTTACCATACAGTCAAGTCTCTTCGTCTGATACGTCGCATATCAAGTCTAGGGGTGGTATACGTCAGACCCCAATAACCCGATAAGTCGTGCCGATGTGAGGCTCGTAACGGGTCGAGAAACTACTGGTAACACTTACCAGTAAATCTCTGATCAGCCCTGGCCAGGGACTTCCCTGCTACGGCCAATCGAGCACAGCGCAACATCAACCCCCAATACCGGGAGAGACGAAACCCCTCCTATCGCTCATTGCCTCCATGTGACTCGGGACTGTGCCCAAAGACCACCGTTTTGCACGCCCTCATGGACGTGGTAAGGTGGAGATCAAAGCACAGTGGGAATCACACAAGACTCTATGACGATCTCGGGTCTACAGACTAATCTGTACAAGTGTCACCTGAGAACTGCCATCTGACGTGAGGTATAATACCATCTGGGAGTTCTCGGCGAGTCCGTCCAGTGTACCCAGTCACCACTGAGCACCCGTACACCATCTCTGATGTCAAACACCAATGGATATGGGATCATCCATCGCCCATCACATGGGTCGAGAAGCGTATACGCTAGTCTACTCTGGTATATCGATGCCCCGTCTCGATACACCCACGACTAGGGACCTTGAAGGATGTACTTATGGACTACTATGTCCCCACTAGTATGATCTGCATCATAGCCCAGGTAGTCAAGTACAAATCCTAAGGGCTTTACCAACATGTAACTATAAGACAGTATAAAGAGACTAGTGTACATGTTAAGATAAATAGCAACCAGATAGCATACTATCATGTCGAGCAAGAAAGTCATCTCTATATATGTCCAAGCATCCAATATAATATACATAATCTGTACAATACTGGCCTCTAGGGCATACATACAACTAACATGGAGGAGTCAGCTGAGAGAGAATCCCATTCTCTTTTAGGAAGTCCAGGAATTCATTGCTCAAGTATTCACCTCCTCGATCAGATCGTAGGATTTTAATACTTTTTCCGGTTTGGTTCTCAACTTCTTGTTTATATTCTCTAAATTTCTCAAAAGCTTCTTGTTGGGGTAAAAATTTACACCCCGGCTGACCGAGTCAAAGTCAAGGTCAACCCCAAGCCAGGTGGGCCCAAGCCCAGGTCAAGTGGGCCCATGCCCAGGTCGAGTCCGAAACATGAAGCGGCCGACCCTCTCCATGCGAAAAATGAAATCATGTAATAAATAATTTTTATGTAATTTTTTATGCATGAATGTAAACAAAATGGGCATAAAGCCAAATTTTTGTAAGCCCATGGCCTATGTGCAAAATGAAATGGCACATGAGGTATGGGATAGGCAAAATGCCATTTTTGTAAAGCCCAAGGGGCTATATGTAAATATGTAAGCCTATAAAAGGCAACATAATGATGAATAAAAAAAAGAACTTTTCATTCCCCCAAAAATTAGGGTTCTTTGTGCCTCCTGCTCCTTCTCCAAGGTTCTAAACGTTCTAATTTCTTTTGAATTAAATCAAAAGTTTTACTCTTTCTTTTCAAAAACTAAGAAGTCTTTCACCACAAAACCCACAAAGGGGAACTTGGATCTACCATTAGATCTCAGAAAGGAGAGATTTTTAGATCTCACATCTCTTGATCATCAAGATCCAGCCAACAGAGGAGGAAGAAGAAGAACATCTTTCACTAAACCCCCAAGAAAGAAGAAAAAAAACACTCAGGAGTCCAACTCCTCTTTGATCTCTCTTCAGAGAAATCTTTTTAGGCTAAAAGCCTCTTGTCCTCACCTGCGCGCTTGCGCAAGTGCGCAAAGCGCCCGCGTGCCGACACATGGCGCGCTTGCGCAAGTGCGCAAAGCGCCCGCGTGCCGACACGTGGCGCGCGCACTTGCGCATCTGCGCGCTTGCGCAAGTGCGCAAAGCGCCCGCGTGACGACACGTGGCGCGCTTGCGCAAGTGCGCAAAGCGCCCGCGTGCCGACACGTGGCGCGCGCGCGCTTGCGCACCTGCGCGCAGCGCTCTTGCGCAAAGCGCCCGCGTGCCGACACGTGGCGCGCGCACTTGCGCACCTGCGCGCTTGCGCAAGTGCGCAAAGCGCCCGCGTGCCGACACGTGGCGCGCGCTCTTGCGCAAAACGCCCACATGCCGACACGTGGCGCGTGCGCTTGCGCACCTGCGCGCAGCGCTCATGCGCAAGTTGCCCACGTGTCGACACGTGGCGCGCGCGCGCCTGAGCGCACAGCACCTTAGCGCACAGCGCTCTAGACGCTGGCCCCACGCATCCTTTGGATGTCCTTTTCCCCTTTACTTATATTTACATGTATATATATACATATGTATATAAATGTACACATACACATACTCCGCGACACTGTCCCTGTTAGAAAAAAAATTTCTAACGGGGCGCTGCCCCGCACCCCGCAAGGGGGCTGCTAGCCCACTTGACCCCCAGCCCGCTATCCGGGTAGCGGGACCCCCGTAAAAACTCTGCGTGGCTCCCGATATATCCAAAACCCCCCTTTCAAAACACAACACACGTACACTGCACATTGAGTTCGCATGACCAGTTTAACCCGTTAATCGGAGGTTCCCTCGCCCCAAAGGCGAGGGGTAATTAACGGCAGCTTAGTCCGCGGCTGCCGGAGATTCGGGTCCCCACAATCAATAAACCCCGGCCTACCCTAGGCCGGGGGAATCTGTAGTGCGCCTGACAAGCGCGCGCGTATTCCCATCTCAATGGGGTGACGAAAAACACCCTACAGATTCTGGCACGCCCGGTGGGACCAATCTCTCCTCCCATATTTCGGGTTAAGCGTTCATGCGAACTCAATCAATATACATACCTATATTTATACTAAAATAATACTTTTTCATGCAGATTTTCAAGCAATCACCTTCCGACGATGTCTTCGATGATGAACTCAGCTCCCGTCTCTTACACGATGAAGATAGACTCCAGGACGGTCCTCCCGGCCAGTCTCGGGCGACAATGGGAGGAGCCGCTGCTACCATTCGGCTCTATTGTGTTCATGCCAATTGGCGCCATCCCAGCTCCTCAAGCCCCGGTGGCAGACAAACCGGTCTCGAAAGGCAGGAGACCAAATGTGGTGATCTCAAGGGCGCCCCAACCCAAACGCAAGTCGGTGTCTGAACGAATTTCCTTGGCCCCAGCTGGGGGCAAGGCCATCAACACCAATAGAGCTACAACACGTCCTGAGCAAGCTCCAGCGGTGCCTTTGACCACTGCTCGATCGGGTGTCTTCTCTAAACTCCCCTATGATCAACTCACAATGGCTTCCCGGGTAGCAGATGCCCGCCAAGCCTTCAAAATTGAGAAGCTGAGGGAGAAAAGGCTCAGATATAGAGCCAACAAAAGGGCTGGGGCTACTGCCAGGCTAAACCTCATGAGGTTCGAAGAACAGGGTTACCCCGCCAAAGATGAGGGGATGGCTGAATGTGTTATCCACACTGTCTACGTGGTGGGCACACGCAGCAAGAGCAAGGACGGGGCCACCACATCTCAAATCCAATCTGGCTTGAATGTGGTTGCCACTTCCCAAGAACAGCCGCCTCCGCTGGATGATGAAAACCCTCTCGATGAGGCTGATAGGCAGAGAGAGCCCTCAATTCATGAGGAGTCAGGCTCGGAAAGCGAAGATGAGCCAACTTTCCGTCCTAAGACCGCAGAGCAGCAACTTCTCCAAGAGCTCCGAAAACAGCTTAGAAGCAAAGATAAGGAGATGGCCAAGCTCTACTCAAAGATCGACGACTTGACAAATGTCGTCTTACGGCTTACGGCCCAACTTGCCTCTCAGCCGCCCAATCAAGCACAGGGCTCAGCTCATGAACCGGGAAACGGTGTCCCGAGACAGCCGACGCCCGTTCCCTCAATCCAAAAGTGGGCGGACCTCATGAAAGTCAATCGCATCCTATCTCAGGAAATGTCTTGGCTACCGATGAAAGTAGCCCGCTAACTCAAGATCAAATCATGGATTTGGTTGCCACCAAAGTCAAAACATTGGTGGCCGAAGCCGAAGCGCAAAAAGATATCAGCAGTAGTGAGAGACCATATCCTGCTCAGTATGATCTGGTGGAATTTCCTAGCGGCTATGTCATCCCTAAATTCGGAAGATTCGATGGGACGGGAAATGCGAATCAACACATCGCCCACTTCAAAGCCTCTTGCGGGAATACTGGGGGCAACGATGCGCTTCTCCTCCGCCAGTTCGTTAATAGCTTGACTGATGTTGCTTTCGACTGGTACGCGAGCATACCGGATGGCTCCGTCACAACTTTTTTCCAAATGGAGTCTCTGTTTCGGCAGAGGTTCATGAGCGTCAGCGATAAGATTACCATTGCCGAGCTCGTAAGGACTAAGCCCAAGAGCGATGAAAGCAGCACGGATTTTATAACCCGATGGCGTAATCTCTCCGTCAAATGCGAACCGCCAATAGAGCAGGACCAATCTGTCAGTCTCCTCGTCGGAAATCTCAACAATTGGATGGCCCCGTTTCTATGCACCGCGGGTCTCAAAACATTCCAAGAGCTGACCAGGAAAGTTCAGATGCTGGAGCGCTCAAAGAAGGAGTCCTCCTCGGATTCCCAAAATAACAATAGGTCATGGAGAAACCGAAAGGACGATAGTCGCAAAGGCGGAAATTCCGACGATTCTGAGTCTTTCAATGCCTCGGCCAACCGAAATAAGCAAGGGTTGAGCGGGCCTAACGCCAACCAGTCTCGGAAGCCAATGTTCGGAGAGGGAGGAGAATCTCCACTGAAAGAGAAGCTGGATAAGTTCTATTCCTTCAGAAGGGACAAAATCCGTAAAATATTCAAAGACGCCCTGAAGAACGGTCTACAACTGCCAGAGTCAAAAAGACCGCAGGAAGCGAATAGGACCGACGACCCCAAATACTGCCCCTATCACAGAGTGATAGGTCATGCCATTGAGGACTGCTTCGTCTTCAAAGATTGGGTCGAAAAGCAATACAAGGCAGGAGAGATAGAACTGTCCAAAGGCGTGTTAGTAAACAGTCAAGGTGCGACCGCCAATTTCATACAAACGGAGACCGAAGTTCTTCGTGAAACCGATTCTCTCAGACATCTGCCTTTCTCTGAGAACAGTCGACCACCACGTCATTAAACTGGGAACAGTCGACCTCTAAGTCGTTAAACTGGGAATGTAAAAAAAATGTAAAAAAAAAAAATGTGTAAATAAAAGAAAAATAAAGAAAAGCCGAAATGATGGGGCAACTCGCAATAAAAATCAGCGAGTAAAAATAAAAATGAAAATAAAGCCGAAATGATGGGGCAACCGCGAATAAATAGCCGAAATGATAGGGCAATCGCGACCTTCGCGATAAGAAAAGCTGAAATGATAGAGCAATCGCGGTAAAATGAAAAAAAAAAAAAAAAAACAAGGGCGAATGATGAGTCGCTCCTGGTACCATATTCCAGTGCAGCGATGCAGACGCCAACAAAAATTCAAATTTCCAAAATTCTCCCTGCCCTACGGCCAGTCCCCAAATTGACTGCCGTATACAATCCACGGGTTCAAATAATTCTCAGCATACCCATGCCCCACCGCAACCACCAGTTACGCGGCTGGTCTCCGCCTTTGGAATTATGCTTCATTGGAAAGACCCACTCATGTGTCCTCACGATGTATGAGGAGAACAAACCTTCGTGAGATCCTTACGACTCACCAAGAAAAAACACACTTAGGAGTCCTCACGACTCTTAAGGAGAACATACACCTGTGGGATCCTTATGACTCGCAGGGAGAAAATACCTTTATGGGACCCTCACGGCCCATAAAATTGAAAAGTCTTAGGTGATAGGGATCCAAACCTGTCTCCTAAGCCATCGCTCCCCAATCCCCAAGTGGCGAATGATGAGTCGCTCCTGGTACCATATTCCAGTGCAGCGATGCAGACGCCAACCAAATTCCAAATCCCATACCCCAACGGCGAATGATGAGTCGCTCCTGGTACCATATTCCAGTGTAGCGATGCAGACGCCAACCAAATTCCAAATCCCAATGGCGAATGATGAGTCGCTCCTGGTACCATATTCCAGTGCAGCGATGCAGACGCCGACAAAGTCCTAAAATTTTTATGGCCCTACGGTCTGTATCATACATCCTGCAAAACCGTATACAATCCACGGGCGTAAAACAATCCCAATCTCTCCAAAAAAAAAAAGGAAAAGAAAAAAAAAAGAAGAACGATATGTCCACAAGCAAAACGGGCACGGATGAAAACCCGAAAGGGCTCCGTGAGTAAAAACAGCAGGACTGCCGGCGAGTTTGTGAAAACCCGAAAGGGCGCAAACTCGTAAAAAAAAAAAAAAAAATTGAAATGCACTCGCAAAGTCCTCTCGACTTTGTGAGGAGAAAATTCCCGCGTGAGATCCTTACGACTCACAAAGGAGCAACACACTTGGGGGTCCTCACGACTCCTAAGGAGAAAATACACCTACGGGATCCTTACGACCCGTAGGGAGAAAATGCTTTGTGAGACCCTTACGGCCCACAAAATGGAAAAGCCTTAGGTGACAGGGATCTAAACCTGTCTCCTAAGCCAACAATTCCCAAATCCTCTCGGGGCAAATGATGAGTTGCTCCTGGCATTATTCCAGTGCAGCAATGCAGATGCCAAACCAAAAAACCAATTCCCAAACCCTCTCATGACAAATGATGATTCGCTCTTGGTACCATATTCCAGTGTAGCGATGATGATGTCAACCCAAGTCAAATCAAACCAACAACCTCTACGGCGGAATCATGCTCCGTTCCAGAATTTACCCCGTGTCGAAATCATGCTTCGCCTAGGGATATCTACCTTCCCTGCCGGAATTATGCTCCACCTCGGAATCAAGTCAACCAGCAAGCTCTGCGTCGAAATTATGCTTCGTCTCAGAATGCACCCCGTGTCGAAATGATGCTTCGCCTCGGTGTAACGACCTCCTCGTCGGAATTATGCTCCGCCTCGGAATCAAAGCAACCAACCAGCTCTACGTCGGAATCATGCTTCGTCTCAGAATGTTCACCCCGTGTTGAAATGATGCTTCGCCTCGGTGTATCTGCCTTCCCTGTCGAATTTATGCTTCGTCTCGGAATCAAGTCAGCCAACAAGCCCTGCGCCGGAATCATGCTCCGTCTCAGAATATACCCCGTGTCGAAATCATGCTTCGCCTCGGAATATTTGCCTCCCTTGTCGGAATTATACTTCGCCTAGGAATCTACCTCTGCATCGAAATCATGCTTCGGTCAGAATGTCTGCCGCTCTTCGGGAAGATGCTCCGAATCCTGGAATTATGCTCCGCTCCTCGGAAGGATGCTCCGAATCTCTGGAATTATGCTCCGCCCATCGGAACGATGCTTCGATCTCTGGAATTATGCTCCACTCTTCGGAAAGATGCCCCGATCTATGGAATTATGCTCTGCCTTTCGGAATAATGCTCCGAACCCTGGAATCATGCTCCGCTCATCGGAATGATGCTCCGATCCTTGGAATTATGCTCCGCAAATTGGAATAATGCTCCGCCCATCGGAATGATGCTCCGATCCCCTGGAATGATGCTCCGCAAATTGGAATAATGCTCCGCCCATCGGAATGATGCTCCGATCCCTGGAATGATGCTCCGCAAATTGGAATGATGCTCCGATCCTTGGAATCATGCTCCGCCCATCGGAATGATGCTCCGATCCCTGGAATCATGCTCCGCCCTTCGGAATGATGCTCCGAATCCTGGAATTATGCTCCGCCCTTCGGAAAGATGCTCCGAACTCTGGAACCATGCTCCGCCCTTCGGAAAGATGCTCCGAACTCTGGAATCATGTTCCGATCATCAGAATGATGCTCCGATCTCTGGAATTATGCTCCGCCCATCGGAACGACGCTCCGATCTCTGGAATTACGCTCCGCTCTTCGGAAAGATACTCCGAACTCTGGAATCATGCTCCGCCCTTCGGAATGATACTCCAAATCCTGGAATTATGCTCCGCTCTTCGGAAAGATGCTCCGATCTATGGAATTATGCTCTGCCTTTCGGAATGATGCTCCGAACCCTGGAATCATGCCCCGCTCATCGAAATGATGCTCCGATCCCTGGGAATCATGCTCCTCGGGATGATGCTTCGCCTCTGGAATGATGTTCCACCTTGAAGTTCAGCTTCAAGATCCATCAATTTCATGCACACAACTCAAATGTGCGGTGTGCATTTATTGATGGGGGGCACTTTGGTGGGGTAAAAATTTACACCCCGGCTGACCGAGTCAAAGTCAAGGTCAACCCCAAGCCAGGTGGGCCCAAGCCCAGGTCAAGTGGGCCCATGCCGAGGTCGAGTCCGAAACATGAAGCGGCCGACCCTCTCCATGCGAAAAATGAAATCATGTAATAAATAATTTTTATGTAATTTTTTATGCATGAATGTAAACAAAATGGGCATAAAGCCAAATTTTTGTAAGCCCATGGCCTATGTGCAAAATGAAATGGCACATGAGGTATGGGATAGGCAAAATGCCATTTTTGTAAAGCCCAAGGGGCTATATGTAAATATGTAAGCCTATAAAAGGCAACATAATGATGAATAAAAAAAAGAACTTTTCATTCCCCCAAAAATTAGGGTTCTTTGTGCCTCCTGCTCCTTCTCCAAGGTTCTAAACGTTCTAATTTCTTTTGAATTAAATCAAGAGTTTTACTCTTTCTTTTCAAAAACTAAGAAGTCTTTCACCACAAAACCCACAAAGGGGAACTTGGATCTACCATTAGATCTCAGAAAGGAGAGATTTTTAGATCTCACATCTCTTGATCATCAAGATCCAGCCAACAGAGGAGGAAGAAGAAGAACATCTTTCACTAAACCCCCAAGAAAGAAGAAAAAAAACACTCAGGAGTCCAACTCCTCTTTGATCTCTCTTCAGAGAAATCTTTTTAGGCTAAAAGCCTCTTGTCCTCACCTGCGCGCTTGCGCAAGTGCGCAAAGCGCCCGCGTGCCGACACATGGCGCGCTTGCGCAAGTGCGCAAAGCGCCCGCGTGCCGACACGTGGCGCGCGCACTTGCGCATCTGCGCGCTTGCGCAAGTGCGCAAAGCGCCCGCGTGACGACACGTGGCGCGCTTGCGCAAGTGCGCAAAGCGCCCGCGTGCCGACACGTGGCGCGCGCGCGCTTGCGCACCTGCGCGCAGCGCTCTTGCGCAAAGCGCCCGCGTGCCGACACGTGGCGCGCGCACTTGCGCACCTGCGCGCTTGCGCAAGTGCGCAAAGCGCCCGCGTGCCGACACGTGGCGCGCGCTCTTGCGCAAAACGCCCACATGCCGACACGTGGCGCGTGCGCTTGCGCACCTGCGCGCAGCGCTCATGCGCAAGTTGCCCACGTGTCGACACGTGGCGCGCGCGCGCCTGAGCGCACAGCACCTTAGCGCACAGCGCTCTAGACGCTGGCCCCACGCATCCTTTGGATGTCCTTTTCCCCTTTACTTATATTTACATGTATATATATACATATGTATATAAATGTACACATACACATACTCCGCGACACTGTCCCTGTTAGAAAAAAAATTTCTAACGGGGCGCTGCCCCGCACCCCGCAAGGGGGCTGCTAGCCCACTTGACCCCCAGCCCGCTATCCGGGTAGCGGGACCCCCGTAAAAACTCTGCGTGGCTCCCGATATATCCAAAACCCCCCTTTCAAAACACAACACACGTACACTGCACATTGAGTTCGCATGACCAGTTTAACCCGTTAATCGGAGGTTCCCTCGCCCCAAAGGCGAGGGGTAATTAACGGCAGCTTAGTCCGCGGCTGCCGGAGATTCGGGTCCCCACAATCAATAAACCCCGGCCAACCCTAGGCCGGGGGAATCTGTAGTGCGCCTGACAAGCGCGCGCGTATTCCCATCTCAATGGGGTGACGAAAAACACCCTACACTTCTGATTTGTGTTTCATCAGGAACACATACCCGAACCTAGAGAGATCGTCAGTGAATGTAATGAAGTATGAAGAACCATCCCTGGCATGTATAGACATAGGACCGCATACATCACTATGTGTCAGTCCTAAGAGTTCAGTAACTCTTTCTCCGTGTCCCGTAAACGGAGTTTTGGTCATCTTGCCTTCGAGACATGACTGGCAAGTGTCATAAGATGAAAATTCAAACGGATTTAAATATCCATCCTTATGCAACTTAGCCAGTCGTGTCGCATTGATGTGACCCAGTCTACAATGCCATAAGAAGGATTCGTTCAGTTCTGAACTCTTCCTCTTGTGTGTGTTTGTTATGCTCAGAACTGTTGATTGATTTAGAACATAAATGCCATTGCACAACGTGCCTGATCCAACCAACTTTTGGTTACGGAAAATGTTCATAACATTGTCCTGTAATACAAAATTATATCCCTCTTTACTCAACAAAGAAACTGATATAATGTTGCATATCAGGTTCGGCATGTAATAGCATTCGTTCAGAACCAATGTGTTACCAGTTGGTAATACAAGGTGATATTCCCCGACAGTCTTAGCTGCAACAATTGCACCATTTCCAATTCTAATGTCTTTATCACCTTCTCCAAGTTCTCTACCTTTTCTAAGCCCATTTAACTGATTACATATATGGGATCCTGACCCGGTATCAAATACCCAGGACGTAGGGCAAATGGAGAAACAGTTCTCTGTAACGAACACACCCGAAGAAAATGCATCATCATGTACTTTCTTCAATCGGGTGGCATGGGAATCCTGGTATTCCCCTATATCCTGTTCATTCCTATAACTCTTATAAGAAAGAACGGAACCAACGTTCCCCAGCACTGTATAACATGCGGGTTCGGTCAATACATCCATATTATTATCTTTATTAGGGCATGAAATGGTCGCTACCTGGAGAGAGAGAGAAGAAAACACTTTAGCGTATGCTCTTGCAAGATCAGATTGGTTATTATCTTATCTAATCAGGATGGCTCCTACTGCTTTTTATCAAATCTTCCTTCAAACCCTAAAAGGAAAGACTAGCCGGGATTAATTACACACTACAAGTTCGCCAATCTTTCAGCCAGGCCAGTGTCGGTACTTTGAGGGAGGTCCCCCGTGCTTTCGCACGAACCTAATTAATGTAAACCTCGTTTTCCCAGAGGCGTAACCTCGTTAACACCTTTCTAGACACCTACTTGATCGGCTAATTGTAATGTGTAAAACTCTCCCAGGAGTAACTCTTACTCGCAGCGGGTATCGGGATCCAACTATCTCATAGAAGGTATGCAATCTCATTGCAAATTTCAACACTTGAAATTCCCGATAATATTTTGCCCCTAGCGTGCTATGACCTTGACGCATGCCAAACAACCCATAGTCCGCTAGTCAAGTTCAACCCGTACAATTCGTGATCGAATTAAACCCACCCGTACGACCCTTGACGCATGCCAAACAACGCCGTACGAATACCTTAATCCAATCGCATCTCATGCTACAGATAAGTAATAATCAGCTACCGTACACTACGCCTTGACGCATGCCAAACAACCGTAGCACGAATACTGAATATTACATATCTGAATTGACGGAGGGCTACGCAGGTTTTTCTGAAAACCATGAGCGTAATGAACTTGATATCGTTGTAGAATCAAATGAAGTTTTGAAATGGAGTGATTTTGAGGCTTTTCTAGTTTTGCTAAAGGGGTCACTCCCGGTGAAGGGATCGTCGGCCCTTTCCTCGTCGAATGAGGTGCGGGATATATCATATATATCACTGTGCAAAGCAGAAACTATAGAAGCAATCAAAAGCAGACCGAGTATGTAGCATCTACCAGTTATTGCTAAAGGATTCACTCCCGGTGAAGGGATCTCGGTCCTTTCCTCATCGAATAAGGTGCAGGGTATATCATATATACCGCTATGCAAAGCAAGAACTGTAGCTACCTGTTTTATTTAAAATTTGATTCTACAACATCATTTGGTTTCTTTCATTTCATTAATCACATTAATGAAGTCCCATCATTTAATTCACCTAAGCATCACAGATAAATACGACGTACACTTATGCCATCCGCGTTCGCCTGGATGTCCCCTCGTGCACCGTTAGGTTAGGTAACTAATGACAGAGCAGGGCAGGGCTAGTGCGGGTGCAAAACATAAGTAACGTATATATAATATATCATATATACTATATACTGTATCCATCACAGAAGATCACATGATCACATCACAGATATCGCAGCAGAAAAACATATGAAATATTGGATATACTAGGACGTCCGTGTTTTCAATACGAGCCAGTACAAAACACGGATTCCACGGTCGTGATGAATAGCCAATCCCACACCCATAGACCCCTACGAGAGCGGCAAGCAACCCTACCAATTCTAGGGTTAGGAGACCCGGACTCGACTCCTCGAGTTGGTCTCCCACTGGACCCCAGAACCCGGTTACTTATGCTCCCCTCCTTGGGTCTATCCTAATGCGGAAAAGTAAATAATATACAAAAGGTGACGACTTCCGCAACCTGGAAGTGCCCCAATAAAAGAATATTACATACAAGTTTTTACATGAATGAAAATGAAAAACACTCATCTCACATAAAAAACCCCGGCTATTCAAACACGACGATCCAATATAACATATCCAGCAACACATAACATCACATGTCATCAACGTAAGTAAACATGCGTATCCCAATTATCGTTGACATATAGCAACGAAACCGGCGATATCACATATTACACTTACGGTCACAGAAAAGAAAGTGTAAAACTACAACAGTTGGAATCCGCAACCTCTTTAGACATCACATGCCTAATCAAATGAAATACTTAGACATCACATGCCTAACAGTTATAAACCCCGCATTTTAGTCTCATTATCGAAAACTCTTTTCAATATCAAATGAAACTAAACCGCTAGATTTATAACATTCATTCAGTTATCTCATAACTGTTTATGAATTCCAATTATTGTATCCCATTCCGGATAAATAGAAAATATTAAACTTTCCGATCGAACATTCGAACACCTAAGTTTTCCCGAAACCGTTCAACAAATGAAATAGGTTCAAAGACATTCGCTTCATGCCTCAGTACCAACGGTCCAGCCGTAGAAGGGTCAAGCCAACGCCTCACATGTGGTACGCCGTACTGCCCCAAACCCGAAGGTTCAAAGGGCAGTTCAAGACGGTCACATAATCGAGTTAAGGTTTGTTGTCTTCTAGAGGGACCATCGTGTTACTTGCACTACTCAGAACGTCATTAAACTACGGAAAAGTCCAACAATTGGAAATTTCCGAGCAGGGGAAAGATTGGGTATTTACATCCGGTCGAACTTTTTAACATATTCTAAAATTATCCGGAAAAAAACACATAGACAAAGTTTGATAATCCGATCGAATCTACGATTCCCAAAGCAACCCCAGAATACTCAACTGTAGAGTCACAATAAAAATACCTAGAAAATATAGCATTACATTATATGAGTTACTGTGCAGAAATCATCAGACAAGGGGACAGTACGGCCGCGGAACCGTCGCACAAGCCTAGCTTATGCCGCGGTTCCGCGGTGGAAAAGTTGATTTAGGCCCTCGTATTTCACAGTAATTCAAATAAGACCCTGCTTATTTTTCTGCATATTTTTAATTGACAAAAATCCAAATTTTCAGAAAATTTCCAGAGAGCATTTTGGTATTTTGGGTTTCGGTTCGATCGGGTTTCAAATATCGTCTAGACTTCGCCTAAGGCTCTAGCTAGGCTCTGATACCACTGTAGGGTTCCTTGGCACAATATAGAGGTCTCACAAGGCATCAACCATGCCAATTTAAAATTTTACGGGTGCCGAGAAACCCTAATACGGATCGTTGACTAGAAGTTTAGGCGAAAAACGAAACTAGTTAACAACTTAACTAAAGGAGAGAGGCTACAACCTTTGTAGATCCGGTTCTCCACTTCCTTAGCTCCACGTAGGCGTCCTCTCGCTGTCCATCTCGAATCCTAGACTCAATCGTCGGCTTCATCGGAAAAACGAACGGGCAAGGTCGTCGGCTTCGTGCCGAAGATGATCTACGTCGAGGTTTCACAAGTTCAAGCTCCAACTTCACCAAGTTGTGAAACTTATGAAGAAAACACCCAAAACAACTTGGCAAGAGGTAGAGGGTGAAGAAATAGGAGGTGGGTTCATTTTAGAATTGGATTTCTCACTTTAGAGCTCAAGTTGCCATTGATGGCATCAAGCTTTCTTTCTTGAAGAAGAAGAAGAAGAAAGAATATGATAAGTGTTTTTTAAAAAAGAAACTAATATGAATACTTATCATATCCTAACCATATCAAGTGTAGAGAGTAAACTAGGGTTAGTAGGAATGGTTAGGGTTAAGGATGAGATAAGAATGGTGGACTTTTCAAAGCTTCAAGAAGCTTCAACATATACAAACAAAATAAGCCACCATTCTCATTTATTTTCCAAAATGAATAAATAAATAAATAAATAAGTAAATGAACAAAGCCCTAACCATTCATATAACCATGGATTAATCTTTACACAAACCCAAGTGAGCAAGTATCATCAAACATGATACAAACAAGTGCACAAAAATATATCACATATACAATGTGCATCAAGTGAGAAAATCCTTTTTAAAATGAACCAATACTAGTTAATGCAAAGTAATATATCAAATATATATATTATTATACATTAAATCATTAAATCAACACTTGATTTAACGATCCGGTCATATCGCATATAACCGACTAGTATACTATGTATCGGCTTATCGAATCAATCCTTGATTCGATATCTAGGTTATATCGCATATAACCAATCGATACATTCATCACGAGAATAAAATACGGTATCACATACACGCATTATTCTCGCCCCTGCACATATCTCATATGCGCCCCTATTTCGTTTCGCTTGAGCCAGGAAACCTCTGTGTAGGACTCTAAAGACTCGTCAATACGCCGGTAGCAGATGATGATCATATCAAGCACCCACAAGCCGCAAGCGGTCTGCTAAACGTAACGGCCATCCGGGTATTGAGCGATCAGAAGATCGACGAGCTAGCCCACTCACACTCCTGTGAATCCAACCAGTAACACTTACCGTACCGTCCGGTCTGTTCATCTGATATGTCGCATATCAAGTCTAGGGGTGGTAAACGTCAGACCCCAATAACCGATAAGTCGTGCCGATGTGAGGCTCATAACGGGTCGAGAAACTACTGGTAACACTTACCAGCAAATCTCTGATCAGCCCTGGCCAGGGACTTCCCTGTTACGGCCAATCGAGCACAGCGCAACATCAACCCCCAATACCGGGAGAGACGAAACCCCTCCTATCGCTCATTGCCTCCATGTGACTCGGGACTGTGCCCAAAGACCACCGTTTTGCACGCCCTCATGGACGTGGTAAGGTGGAGATCAAAGCACAGTGGGAATCACACAAGACTCTATGACGATCTCGGGTCTACAGACTAACCTGTACAAGTGTCACCTGAGAACTGCCATCTGACGTGAGGTATAATACCATCTGGGAGTTCTCGGCGAGTCCGTCCAGTGTACCCAGTCTCCACTGAGCACCCGTATACCATCTCTGATGTCAAACACCAATGGATATGGGATCATCCATCGCCCATCTCATGGGTCGAGAAGCGTATACGCTAGTCTACACTGGTATATCGATGCCCTGTCTCGATACACCCACGACTAGGGACCTTGAAGGATGTACTTATAGACTACTATGTCCCCACTAGTATGATCTGCATCATAGTCCAGGTAGTCAAGTACACATCCTAAGGGCTTTATCAACATGTAACTAAAAGACAGTTTAAAGAAACAAGTGTACATGTTAAGATAAAGAGTAACCAGATAGCATACTATCATATCGAGCAAGAAAGTCATCTCTATATATGTCCAAGCATCCAATATAATATACATCATCTGTACAATACTGGCCTCTAGGGCATACATACAACTAACAATCTCCCACATGCACTAGGGCCAGCTGCTGTAGTATCGCATACCGAGCATCCCGAAGAGTCTCTCAAACTGTATCTGGGGAATGGCCTTCGTGAGTGGATCCGCCGTGTTATTCTTCGTGTCAACCCTCCTGACCTCGATCTCCCGGCGATCAACTATCTCCCGGATCAGGTGATACCGCCTCAGAATATGCCTGGATCGCTGATGGGACCTGGGTTCCTTGGCCAAAGCCACCGCTCCATTGTTATCGCAATACAAAGGTATTGGATGCTCAATGGATGGAACCACTCCATGTTCAGTATTGAACTTCTTGATCCAGACAGCTTCTTTGGCAGCATCGTTGGCAGCGATGTATTCAGCCTCCATCGTCGAGTCTGCCACGGTTTCCTGCTTTGAACTCTTCCAGCTAACCGCCCCTCCGTAAAGGGTAAAGACAAAGCCCGACTGCGACTTAGAGTCGTCCTTATCACTCTGGAAGCTCGAATCGGTAAAGGACTCCACTTGGAGTTCTCCGTTACCATACACCAAGAGCATCTCTTTAGTCCTTCGTAAGTACTTGAGAATGCTCTTCACAGCTGTCCAGTGACTCTCTCCAGGATCAGATTGATACCTGCTCACTATACTTAGTGAGTATGCAACATCGGTTCTGGTACATAGCATCGCATACATGATAGAGCCTACAGCCGAAGCATAGGGTATCCCTTGCATGCGAGCTCTCTCCAAATCAGTCTTGGGAGACATCTCTTTGGATAGAGTGACTCCAGAGATCGTGGGTAAGTTCCCACGCTTGGATTCTTCCATACTAAACCTCTTTAGTATGGTGTCAATGTACCTGGATTGGGACAATCCCAAAATCCGTTTGGATCTATCTCTATAGATCCTAATTCCCAATATGCAGGAGGCATCACCAAGATCTTTCATTGAGAATCTTTATGATAAGAAGAGCTTGACCGATTGCAGCATAGGAATATCATTTCCTATCAAGAGTATGTCGTCCACGTACAATACGAGGAAGACAACCTTACTCTCTGCCACCTTCTTGTAGATACAAGGTTCATCTGGATTTTTGACGAAATCAAACTCTTTGATAACAACGTCAAAGCAGATGTTCCAACTCCGCGATGCTTGCTTTAATCCATAAATGGATTTAAGCAGCTTTCACACCTTCCCGCTGATCCCACTGTCTACGAAGCCCTCTGGCTGAGTCATGTACACGCACTCTTCTAAATCACCATTTAGAAAGGCGGTCTTAACATCCATTTGCCAGATTTCGTAGTCATGATATGCAGCGATGGCAAGCATGATTCGGATGGATTTAAGCATAGCCACTGGAGAAAAGGTTTCGTCATAGTCCACACCTGGTCTTTGACGAAAACCTTTTGCAACAAGTCTAGCTTTCAAAGTCTCCACTTTCCCATCTACACCAAGTTTCTTCTTGAAGATCCACTTGCTCCCGATGGGTTTTACCCCTTCAGGAGCAATATCCAAAGTCCATACTTTGTTGGTGTACATGGATTCCATCTCGGACCGCATTGCATCCAGCCATTTCACTGAGTCCCTACTCGTGATGGCCTGCTCGAAGCTAGTTGGGTCATCATCCTCCATGATGCAATCCTCGCTCCCACCATCCATGAGAAAACCGTAGTATCTCTCAGGTTGGCGAGGAACCCTACTAGATCGGCGGAGAGGCTGAGGTTCGTCGGGTACTACTGAATCCTCTGGTTCTACCAAGTCTTCTGTTATAGTTTGTGTCGCTGGAACCTCTTCCAGTTCTACCTCAATGCCACTTATTTGTTTCATAAGAAAACTTTTTTCTAAGAAAGTGGCATGTCGAGAAACAAACACCTTTTGTTCCTCGGGATGGTAGAAGATATACCCTTATGAATTTCTGGGATATCCTATAAACTTACATAAGACAGATCTTGCCTCGAGTTTGTCCGGATTTTGTCTCTTGACATAGGCTGGACAACCCCATATCTTAATATAATTAAGATGTGGTCTCTTCCCTTTCAATATCTCATATGGAGTGGTAGGCACTGATTTGGTAGGAACTCTATTCAATAGGTCCATGGCTGTCTCAAGCGCATATCCCCAGAAGGAAATAGGTAACTCAGCTGTGCTCATCATCGAGCGCACCATATCTAATAGGGTGCGGTTCCTCCGTTCTGATACACCTGTGGTGTATATGGGGGAGTCAGCTGAGAGAGAATCTCATTCTCTTTTAGGAAGTCCAGGAATTCATTGCTCAAGTATTCACCTCCTCGATCAGATCGTAGGATTTTAATACTTTTTCCGGTTTGGTTCTCAACTTCTTGTTTATATTCTCTAAATTTCTTAAAAGCTTCTGATTTGTGTTTCATCAGGAACACATACCCGAACCTAGAGAGATCGTCAGTGAATGTAATGAAGTATGAAGAACCTTCCATGGCATGTGTAGACATAGGACCGCATACATCACTATGTATCAGTCCTAAGAGTTCAGTAACTCTTTCTCCGTGTCCCGTAAACGGAGTTTTGGTCATCTTGCCTTCGAGACATGACTGGCAAGTGTCATAAGATGAAAATTCAAACGGATATAAATATCCATCCTTATGCAACTTAGCCAGTCGTGTCGCATTGATGTGACCCAGTCTACAATGCCACAAGAAGGATTCGTTCAGTTCTGAACTCTTCCTCTTGTGTGTGTTTGTTATGCTCAGAACTGTTGATTGATTTAGAACATAAATGCCATTGCACAACGTGCCTGATCCAACCAACTTTTGGTTACGGAAAATGTTCATAACATTGTCCTGTAATACAAAATTATATCCCTCTTTACTCAACAAATAAACTGATATAATGTTGCATATCAGGTTCGGCATGTAATAGCATTCGTTCAGAACCAATGTGTTACCAGTTGGTAATACAAGGTGATATTCCCCGACAGTCTTAGCTGCAACAATTGCACCATTTCCAACTCTAATGTCTTCATCACCTTCTCCAAGTTCTCTACCTTTTCTAAGCCCATGTAACTGATTACATATATGGGATCATGACCCGGTATCTAATACCCAGGACGTAGGGCAAATGGAGAAACAGTTCTCCGTAACGAACACACCCGAAGAAAATGCATCATCATGTACTTTCTTCAATCGGGTGGCATGGGAATCCTGGTATTCCCCTATATCCTGTTCATTCCTATAACTCTTATAAGAAAGAACGGAACCAACGTTCCCCAGCACTGTATAACATGCGGGTTCGGTCAATACATCCATATTATTATCTTTATTAGGGCATGAAATGGTCGCTACCTGGAGAGAGAGAAGAAAACACTTTAGCGTATGCTCTTGCAAGATCAGATTGGTTATTATCTTATCTAATCAGGATGGCTCCCACTGGTTTTTATCAAATCTTCCTTCAAACCCTAAAAGGAAAGACTAGCCGGGATTAAGTACACACTACAAGTTCGCCAATCTTTCAGCCAGGCCAGTGTCGGTACTTTGAGGGAGGTCCCCCGTGCTTTCGCACGAACCTAATTAATGTAAACCTCGTTTTCCCAGAGGCGTAACCTCGTTAACACCTTTCTAGACACCTACTTGATCGGCTAATTGTAATGTGTAAAACTCTCCCAGGAGTAACTCTTACTCGCAGCGGGTATCGGGATCCAACTATCTTATAGAAGGTATGCAATCTCATTGCAAATTTCAACACTTGAAATTCCCGATAATATTTTGCCCCTAGCGTGCTATGACCTTGACGCATGCCAAACAACCCATAGTCCGCTAGTCAAGTTCAACCCGTACAATTCGTGATCGAATTAAACCCACCCGTACGACCCTTGACGCATGCCAAACAACGCCGTATGAATACCTTAATCCAATCGCATCTCATGCTACAGATAAGTAATAATCAGCTACCGTACACTACGCCTTGACGCATGCCAAACAACCGTAGCACGAATACTGAATATTACATATCTGAATTGACGGAAGGCTACACAGGTTTTTCTGAAAACCATGAGCGTAATGAACTTGATATCGTTTTAGAATCAAATGAAGTTTTGAAATGGAGTGATTTTGAGGCTTTTCTAGTTTTGCTAAAGGGGTCACTCCCGGTGAAGGGATCGTCGGCCCTTTCCTCGTCGAATGAGGTGCGGGATATATCATATATATCACTGTGCAAAGCAGAAACTATAGAAGCAATCAAAAGCAGACCGAGTATGTAGCATCTACCAGTTATTGCTAAAGGAGTCACTCCCGGTGAAGGGATCTCGGTCCTTTCCTCATCGAATAAGGTGCAAGGTATATCTTATATACCGCTATGCAAAGCAAGAACTGTAGCTACCTGTTTTATTTAAAATTTGATTCTACAACATCATTTGGTTTCTTTCATTTCATTAATCACATTAATGAAGTCCCATCATTTAATTCACCTAAGCATCACAGATAAATACGACGTACACTTATGCCATCCGCGTTCGCCTGGATGTCCCCTCGTGCACCGTTAGGTTAGGTAACTAACGACAGAGCAGGGCAGGGCTAGTGCGGGTGCAAAACATAAGTAACGTCTATATAATATATCATATATACTATATACTGTATCCATCACAGAAGATCACATGATCACATCACAGATATCGCAGCAGAAAAACATATGAAATATTGGATATACTAGGACGTCCGTGTTTTCAATACGAGCCAGTACAAAACACGGATTCCACGGTCGTGATGAATAGCCAATCCCACACCCATAGACCCCTACGAGAGCGGCAAGCAACCCTACCAATTCTAGGGTTAGGAGACCCGGACTCGACTCCTCGAGTTGGTCTCCCACTGGACCCCAGAACCCGGTTACTTGTGCTCCCCTCCTTGGGTCTATCCTAATGCGGAAAAGTAAATAATATACAAAAGGTGACGACTTCCGCAACCTGGAAATGCCCCAATAAAAGAATATTACATACAAGTTTTTACATGAATGAAAATGAAAAACACTCATCTCACATAAAAACCCCCGGCTATTCAAACACGACGATCCAATATAACATATCCAGCAACACATAACATCACATGTCATCAACGTAAGTAAACATGCGTATCCCAATTGTCGTTGACATATAGCAACGAAACCGGCGATATCACATATTACACTTACGATCACAGAAAAGAAAGTGTAAAACTACAACAGTTGGAATCCGCAACCTCTTTAGACATCACATGCCTAATCAAATGAAATACTTAGACATCACATGCCTAACAGTTATAAACCCCGCATTTTAGTCTCATTATCGAAAACTCTTTTCAATATCAAATGAAACTAAACCGCTAGATTTATAACATTCATTCAGTTATCTCATAACTGTTTGTGAATTCCAATTATTGTATCCCATTCCGGATAAATAGAAAATATTAAACTTTCCGATCGAACATTCGAACACCCAAGTTTTCCCGAAACCGTTCAACACATGAAATAGGTTCAAAGACATTCGCTTCATGCCTCAGTACCAACGGTCCAGCCGTAGAAGGGTCACGTCAATGCCTCATATGTGGCACGCCGTACTGCCCCAAACCCGAAGGTTCAAAGGGCAGTTCAAGACGGTCACATAATCGAGTTAAGGTTTGTTGTCTTCTAGAGGGACCATCGCGTTACTTGCACTACTCAGAACGTCATTAAACTACGAAAAAGTCCAACAATTGGAAATTTCCGGGCAGGGGAAAGATTGGGTATTTACATCCGGTCGAACTTTTTAACATATTCTAAAATTATCCGGAAAAAAACACATAGACAAAGTTTGATAATCCGATCGAATCTACGATTCCTAAAGCAACCCCAGAATACTCAACTGTAGAGTCACAATAAAAATACCCAGAAAATATAGCATTACATTATATGAGTTACTGTGCAGAAATCATCAGACAAGGGGACAGTACGGCCGCGGAACCGCCGCACAAGCCTAGCTTATGCCGCGGTTCCACGGTGGAAAAGTTGATTTAGGCCCTCGTATTTCACAGTAATTCAAATAAGACCCTGCTTATTTTTCTGCATATTTTTAATTGACAAAAATCCAAATTTTCAGAAAATTTCCAGAGAGCATTTTGGTATTTTGGGTTTCGGTTCCATCGGGTTTCAAACATCGTCTAGACTTCGCCTAAGGCTCTAGCTAGGCTCTGATACCACTGTAGGGTTCCTTGGCACAATATAGAGGTCTCACAAGGCATCAACCATGCCAATTTAAAATTTTACGGGTGCCGAGAAACCCTAATACGGATCGTTGACTAGAAGTTTAGGCGAAAAACGAAACTAGTTAACAACTTAACTAAAGGAGAGAGGCTACAACCTTTGTAGATCCGGTTCTCCACTTCCTTAGCTCCACGTAGGCGTCCTCTCGCTGTCCATCTCGAATCCTAGACTCAATCGTCGGCTTCATCGGAAAAACGAACGGGCAAGGTCGTCGGCTTCGTGCCGAAGATGATCTACGTCGAGGTTTCACAAGTTCAAGCTCCAACTTCACCAAGTTGTGAAACTTGTGAAGAAAACACCCAAAACAACTTGGCAAGAGGTAGAGGGTGAAGAAATAGGAGGTGGGTTCACTTTAGAATTGGATTTCTCACTTTAGAGCTCAAGTTGCCATTGATGGCATCAAGCTTTCTTTCTTGAAGAAGAAGATGAAGAAGAAGAAAGAATATGATAAGTGTTTTTTAAAAAAGAAACTAATATGAATACTTATCATATCCTAACCATAGTCAAGTGTAGAGAGTAAACTAGGGTTAGTAGGAATGGTTAGGGTTAAGGATGAGATAAGAATGGTGGACTTTTCAAAGCTTCAAGAAGCTTCAACATATACAAACAAAATAAGCCACCATTCTCATTTATTTTCCAAAATGAATAAATAAATAAATAAATAAGTAAATGAACAAAGCCCTAACCATTCATATAACCATGGTTTAATCTTTACACAAACCCAAGTGAGCAAGTATCATCAAACATGATACAAACAAGTGCACAAAAATATATCACATATACAATGTGCATCAAGTGAGAAAATCCTTTTTAAAATGAACCAATACTAGTTAATGCAAAATAATATATCAAATATATATATATATTATTATACATTAAATCATTAAATCAACACTTGATTTAACGATCCGGTCATATCGCATATAACCGACTAGTATACTATGTATCGGCTTATCGAATCAATCCTTGATTCGATATCTAGGTTATATCGCATATAACCAATCGATACATTCATCACGAGAATAAAATACGGTATCACATACATGCATTATTCTCTCCCCTGCACATATCTCATATGCGCCCCTATTTCGTTTCGCTTGAGCCAGGAAACCTCTGTGTAGGACTCTAAAGACTCGTCAATACGCCGATAGCAGATGATGATCATATCAAGCACCCACAAGCCGCAAGCGGTCTGCTAAACGTAACGGCCATCCGGGTATTGAGCGATCAGAAGATCGACGAGCTAGCCCACTCACACTCCTGTGAATCCAACCAGTAACACTTACCGTACAGTCCGGTCTGTTCGTCTGATATGTCGCATATCAAGTCTAGGGGTGGTAAACGTCAGACCCCAATAACCGATAAGTCGTGCCGATGTGAGGCTCATAACGGGTCGAGAAACTACTGGTAACACTTACCAGCAAATCTCTGATCAGCCCTGGCCAGAGACTTCCCTGTTACGGCCGATCGAGCACAGCGCAACATCAACCCCCAATACCGGGAGAGACGAAACCCCTCCTATCGCTCATTGCCTCCATGTGACTCGGGACTGTGCCCAAAGACCACCGTTTTGCACGCCCTCATGGACGTGGTAAGGTGGAGATCAAAGCACAGTGGGAATCACACAAGACTCTATGAGGATCTCAGGTCTACAGACTAACCTGTACAAGTGTCACCTGAGAACTGCCATCTGACGTGAGGTATAATACCATCTGGGAGTTCTCGGCGAGTCCATCCAGTGTACCCAGTCTCCACTGAGCACCCGTATACCATCTCTGATGTCAAACACCAATGGATATGGGATCATCCATCGCCCATCTCTTGGGTCGAGAAGCGTATACGCTAGTCTACACTGGTATATCGATGCCCTGTCTCGATACACCCACGACTAGGGACCTTGAAGGATGTACTTATAGACTACCATGTCCCCACTAGTATGATCTGCATCATAGTCCAGGTAGTCAAGTACACATCCTAAGGGCTTTATCAACATGTAACTAAAAGACAGTTTAAAGAGACAAGTGTACATGTTAAGATAAAGAGTAACCAGATAGCATACTATCATATCGAGCAAGAAAGTCATCTCTATATATGTCCAAGCATCCAATATAATATACATCATCTGTACAATACTGGCCTCTAGGGCATACATACAACTAACATGTTTAACACTAACTATCTTTTAGTGTTAAACACTAACTTGTCAATCTCATTCTCAGTGTTCAACACTGATTGGTCTTTAGTGTTTAACACTAACTTTAGCCCCACTGGTTAAATGTCTAGAGGCAAAGCCTCTCCTCTAATGGACCAACAGAGGGCCAATATCCTAAACATGATTGGACATAGCCCAAGCTGGCCATAAGTCCTCAATTCAAATTCAACCGGGCTAATGGGCTCATAACATAATTAATTGGTCTTGGTCCTAAACTGGGTCAAAGACTGTTTAATCTACCTTGGTTCAATGGTACATCTCTTCACTCCTTTGATACTTGGCGTTGTAATTCCTCAGCGTTTTCAAAAAGGTGGCGGGTCCCGATGACCATATATTGATACGGACTGTGGGGTCCTTAAACTCATGGACTATGAGGTCCTTAACCTTGACCGGGATTTCTTAAAACTAAGGACAGACTGTGGGGTCCTTAAACTCATAGACTATGAGGTTTTTAACCTTGACCGGGATGTCTTTAAACTAACGACGGACTGTGGGGTCCTTAAACTCATGGACTATGGGGTCCTTAACCTTGACCGTGATGTCTTAAAACTAACGCCGGATTGTGGGGTCCTTAAATCCATGGACTATGAGGTCCTTAACCTTGACCGTGATGTCTTAAAACTAACATTGGACTGTGGAGTCCTTAAATCCACGGACTACGATGTCCTTAACCATGACCGCAACGTCTTAAAACTAATATTGGACCGCAATGTCCTTAAACTACCTATTGACCGCAATGTCACTAAACTAAACAACAGGGCTCCCTTAATTGCTCTATTGTTGGATCTAAATGATCCCGTTAAGTCGATCTTAGTCTAAAAACTAGGCTAACGTATCCTTAACAAACGTTTAAGTTGATCTTAGTCCTCAATGAGGCTAACGTATCCTTAAACCCAAACCCCCAAACCCAAATCTAAGATAATACGGATTTGGACTAGTCCACGCCCTACGGGCGACGACATAACTCAGTCTCCGTATACAATCCACGGGAAACTAAACACAAAATAATCACACACAACACGAAGTAACCATCTGGAGAAGGAGAAAGTTGTTACCGCGATGCGGTAGCGTAATTAACTGCAGGGGCTTGCGCCTGCAGGGAAGAGCGTCCCCACAATCAAAAACCCCTCAAGCGAGGGGGAATCTGACGAAGTCTGCTACATCGGCAGCATCCGTCTAAACCTCCGATACACGGTGCCATAAATCAACTTAGCATCTTCGGAGAGGTGGACGGATAGCACCAAATAGCATCTGCCCCGAATCTCAGGCGAGACGTCCTCACGTCGTCGCCATCTTTCGGAGGGGAACAGATATTATACTTGATATTTTTAGTAACTCATTCTTAACCCAACCCAAACCCTTAGCCCAAGTTAAATCTCTACATGGGTTAGCCTCTTCATAGTCAACCATGGTTTCATTATTAATTATTATGATAATTTTCATTATTCATTACAAAAGGATTCTTCTTCTTCTTTCTTGAGTTCTTGATGGAAAAGCTTACTAGCTTTTTCATTAGTGATGATTTTGAGTGAGATTATGAAAACAAATGAGAGCTAAAATCCTACTTCATCATCCTAATCTATCCTAGCCATTTAGATTAGGGTGTTCACTTCATTTAGTGAGTGAGAGTTTGTGTTAATGAAACTTCAAGGTAGATCATCTTTGTTATCGAAGATCGGAAGCAAGCTTGCATCTTTCTCTTCATGGAGCCTCTCGAGAGTCCGGAACTTGATGATCGCAACGAAGAGACCTCAACACGGAGCTTATGAAGTGAAGGACCGGACTACAAAGGTTGTAATCCCAAACTCTTAGATGTTAAAGTGTTTAACATGCTTTGTTTCGCCTAATCTCTAGTTTAAAGATCTTGGTTAGGGTTGTTCGGCACGGCTAAATTTTAAATCGGGCATGGTTGATGCCTTGTAGAACCTTATTAGAGTGTCTAGTAACCCTACAGTGGTATCAAAGCCAAGCTAGAGCTTTAGGCGAAGTTTAAAGTCCGATCGAACTCCGAATACCCGTAAAACCTTAGTTTCTGGAAATTTTTCAAAAAGTTGATTTTTTCATATTAAAAATACTCAAAAAAAAAATCAGCAGGGAATTCTATGGAACTATGTGAATAACGACAACGAAATTCGCCCAAGGCGCCGCGGAACAGCGGCATGAGCATGGGTAGCGCGGTGGTTCCGCGGCCGTACAGTGAAATCATTGTTTGCTTTTTGCACAGTAAAGTCCCTATGTATTTCCTAATGTTTCTGGGTATTTTTAATTCTACTCAAGAGTTGAGTTTTCTGGGTTGTATTGGGAGCTCGTTGATTCGATCGGAAAGTATAACTTCGTTATGTTTGTCCGGGTAATTTTTTAGAAAGTGTTAAAAAGTTCGACCGAATATCAATAACTCACTTTTTCCCCTACCGGAAAATTTCCAAGTGTTGGATTTTTCTGTAGTTTAAGAACATTCTAAGTCGTGCAAGTAACGCGGTGGACCCTCTAGAAGACAACAAACCTTAACTCGATTATGTGACCGACTTGAACCGCCTCTAAACCTTAGGGTTTGGGGCAGTACGGCATGCCACATGTGAGGCATTGGCTTGACCCTTCTACGGCTGGACCATTGGTACTGTGGCATGTGATGAATGTTTTTAAAATAATTTCAAGTGTTGAGAACTATTTGGGAAAACTTGGGTGTTTGATTATTCGATCGGAAAGTTTAACATTGTCTATTTATCTGGAATGTGATACAATATTTGGAATCCACAAGTAGTTATGAGATAACTAATTTGAATGTTATAAATCTAGCAGTTAAGTCTCATATGATCGGTTGCCATGGAATTTTGATGTGATCAAAAGTCTGTCGCAATCACGTAGCGTACGTGGATACTCGCCGGGTAAACTTAATAGACAGCCACGCCCCAAAGCCCCGACCAAGTGACTGTAGGAGAACCCCATCGCCAAAAGCATCCGTTCGGGTGCTCGCGGCAGTGGTGTTCCACCTTAGTGCACTTCGTCGACGACATCGGGGGTGCGGCCCTCTACTAAAGTTTGCGACGAGCATTCGATCAGGATGTCGGGAATCTTGTTGAATTGCCCGACTTGATATTGAAAAGAGTTTTCGATAATGAGACTAAAATGTGGGGTTTATAATTGTTAGGCATACGATGTCTAAGGAATTCATTTGGTTAGGCATGCGATGTCTAAACAGGTTGCGGATTCCAACTGTTGTAGTTTTACACTTTCTTTTCTGCGACCGTAAGTGTAGTATGTAGTGGTATCGCCGGTTTTCGTTGCTATACATCGACGACAATCGGTGTATGCATACTTACTTACGTTGATGACATGTGATGTTATATATTGCTATGATATGTTATATTGGATCGTCGTATTTGAGTAGCCAGGGGTTTTATGTGAGATGAGAGTTTTTTCATTTTCATTCATGTAAAATTCATTGTATGTAATATTCTTTTATTGGGGCACTTCCGGGCTGAGGATGATGTCACCATTGTATATTATTTACTTTTCCGTATTAGGTAGACCCAAGGCGGGGAGCACAAGTAACCGGGTTCTAGGGTTCAGTAGGAGACCATCTCGAGGAGTCAAGACCGGGTCTCCAAACCCTAGAATTTGCAGTGTTGCTTGCCGCTCTCGTAGGGGTCTAGGGATGTGGGTTTGGCTATTCATCGCGACCGTGGAATCCGTATTTTATACAGGCTCGTATTAAAACACGGACATCCTAATATATCCAATATTTCATATATGTTCTTCTGCTGCAATGTTCTGTGATAAGATCATATTACTGCCTGAGACGAATGTTTATATTATATATATGAGATATATATTATATATTGTTGATTTCGTTTCATATCTGATGCTTGTGAAGCATAATAAAATGGGACTTCATTAATGAGATTAATGAAATAAAAGAAACCTAAGATGTTGTAGAAACTTGTTTAAAAACTGGTAGCTCTAGTTCTTGCTTTGCATAGCGGTATTCCTTGTAGAACATCCAGCACCTTATTCGATAAGGAAAGAGCCGAGATCCCTTCACCGGGAGTGACCTCTTTAGCGAAACTAGCAGATGCTGCATACTCAGTTTGTCTTTTGATTGCTTCTATAGTTTTTGCTTTGCATAGCGGTGTTCCTTGTAGAACATCCAGCACCTTATTCGATAAGGAAAAAGCCGAGATCCCTTCACCGGGATGACCTCTTTAGCAAAACTAGAAAAGGCCTCAAAAACACTCCATTTAAAATCACTCGATTCTACAACGATATCAAGTTCATTACGCAAAGGGTTTTCTTAAAAACCTGTCGTAGCCCTCCGTCATTTCAGATAAGTCCTACTTAGTATTCGTGCTACGTTTATTGATCTCCGTCAAGGCGTAGTGTGCGGTAGCTGACTAGTATTTATCTGCTTATGCATATGATGCAGATTGTTTTAGGGTAGTCGTGCGGCCTTGTTGACCTCCGTCAAGGGTCGTGTGGGTGGGTTAATTCAATCAGGAAATGACGGGTAAAACTTGACTAGCAGCCTATGGTTTGTTTGTTAGTTATATGTATGCCCTAGAGGCCATTACTATACATAGGATGTATATGGTAGTGGGTGCTTGGACATATATAGGGAGGACTTTCTTGCTCGACATGATAGTATGCTATCTGGTTACTCTTTACCTTAACGTGTATACTAATTGTCTCTCTGTTACATGTTGGTAAAGCCCTTAGGATGTGTACTTGACTACCTGGACTATGATGCGGATCATACTAGTGGGGACATGGTAGTCCATAAGTACATCCTTCAAGGTCCCTAGTCGTAGGTGTATCGAGACAGAGCAGCGATATACCAGAGTAGACTAGCGTATACCTTCTCGACCCATACAGATGGGCAATGGATGATCCCATATCCATTGGTGTTTGATATCAGAGATGATATACGGGTGCTCAGTGGAGACTGGGTACACTGGACGGACTCGCCGAGAACTCCCAGATGGTATTATACCTTACGTCAGATGGCAGTTCTCTGGTGACACTGGTACAGAGTAGTCTGTTGACCCGAGATCGTCATAGAGTCTTGTGTGGTTCCCACTGTGCTTTGATTTCCACCTTACCATGTCCAAGAAGGCGTGCAAAACGGTGGTTTTTGGGTACAGTCCCGAATCATATGGAGGCAATGAGCGATAGGAGGGGTTTCGTCTCTCCCGGTGTAGGGAGTTGATGTTGCGCAGTGTTCGATTGGCTATAACAGGAAGTCCTTGGCCAAGGCTGCTTTAGGGATTTACTGGTAAGTGTTACCAGTAGTTTCTCGACCCGTTATGAGTCTCATATCGACACGACTTATCAAGTTATTGGGGTCTGACGTTTACCACCCCACCCCTAGACGAGATATGCGACATATCAGACGAACAGACCGGACTGTACGGTAGTGTTACTCGTTGGATTCACTGGAGTGTGAGCGGGCTTGCTCGTCGATCTTCTGATCGCTCAATACCCGGGTAGCCGTTACGTTTAGCAGACCGCTTGCGGCTTGTGGGTGTTTGATATGATCATCATCTGCTGCCGGCGTATTGACGAGTCTTTAGAGTCCTACACAGAGGTTTCCTGGCTCAAGCGAAACGAAATAGGAGCACATATGAGATATGTGCGGGACCAAGAATAATGCATGTATGTGATACCGTATTATATTCTTGCGATGAATGTATCGATTGGTTGTATGCGATATAACCTAGTTATCGAATCGAGGATTGATTCGATAAGTCGATACATTGGATATTAGTCGTTCATATGCGATATGACCGGATCGTTAAATCAAGCGTTGATTTAATGATTTAATGCATAATTATATATTTGATATATTACTTTGCATTAACTAGTATTGGTTCACTTTAAATGGATTTTCTCACTTGAAGTTCACAAGTTGTATATGTGATATACTTTTGTGCACTTGTTTGTATCATGTTTGATGATACATGCATACTTAGTTAAGTGTATGATTAAACCATGGTTGTGTAATGGTTAGGGTTTTGATTTACTTATTCATTTATTTTGTTTATTTATTTTTGCAAAATAAATGAATGGAGGCTTTCTTTGTTTGCTAGTTGAAGCTTCATGAAACTTTGACTAAGTGACCTTTTTTGTTTTCATGCTCAACCCTAACCATTCCACTTAACCCTAGTTCATTCTCTACACTTGACCATGGTTGCTATATGATAAGTATTCCTTTTATTTTCTATTTTAGATAATACTTATCATATTATCTTCTTCTTCTTCTCCTTCTTCAACATGAAGAAAGCTTGCCTCCATCAATGGCAACTTGAGAAAAAGAGTGAGAAATCCAATTCTAAAGTGAACCCACTTCCTATTTCTTCATCCTCTACCACTTGCCAAGTAGTATAGGGTGTTTTCTTCACAAGTTTCATGACTTGGTGAAGTTGGAGTTTGATCTTGAGTTGCCTCGACGTAGATCATTTTCGGCATCGAAGTCGGCGACCTAGCCCGGTCTTTTCTTCGATGAAACCATCGTGAAAGTCTTCGATTCCGATATGGACAGCGAGGGGACTTCATCACGGAGCTATGGAGGTGGAGGACTGGATCTACAAAGGTTGTATTTCCGTTCACTTAGTTAAGTTGTTAACTATTCGCATTTGTTTCGCCTAAACTCTAGTCAACGATCCGTATTAGGGTTTCTCGGCACCGTAAAATTTTTGTTTGGCATGGTTGATGCCTTGTGGAACCTCCTTAGTGTGCCCAGGAACCCTACAGTGGTATCAGAGCCTAGCTAGAGCTTTAGGCGAAGTGTAGACGAAGCTAGAAGTCCGATCGAACCCGATATTCCCCGATTTCACCTCTCTCTGTACAAATTTTAAAACAGTGGTTTTCTTCCAAATTAAAAATTCTTAAAAATATCAGCAGGCAACTCTAAGGGTTACTGTGAAGCACATGACCGTAATACGACAAAACCGCCGCGGAACCGCGGCCTTAACATGGTATTTGCGGCGGTTCCACGGCCGTATGTAAAGATCAGTGAATCATTTTTGCACAGTAACATCAGTTGTTGTTTGGTGATTCTTTTGGGAATTTTTATGTTTCACTCAAGAGTTGAGTTTTCTGGGGTGTATTGGGGACTCAATAATTCGATCGGATTATTTAACTTTGTTTATTAAGTTTTTCCGGATATTTTTTAGAACATGTTAAAAAGTTCGACCGGATATAAATACCCATTTTTTCCCCTGTCGGGAAATTTCCAAGTGTTGGATTTTTCCGTGGTTTAAAAACGTTCTTAGTGTTAGTGTATATGCCCTAGAGGCCATTACTGTATCATACTAGTTTGTATATTACTTAATGGAAGCTTGGGATATTCACCTTGTATAAACAATCTTGCTCAATATAGTAGTATGCTACTTGGTTTGTTTCTACTTCAATGTGTACATGTGTTTATTTTGCGATATCACCTATACGCATTAGTGGAGCCCTTAGGATCTTTGCTTGATTACCAGCGTTGTGGTGGCAGTCACACTAGTGGGGGCTGGGTAATCTATAAGCACATCCTTATACAGGTCCCTAGTCGCAAGACTATCGAGACAGGGCATCGATACTCCGGAGTAGACTAGCTATGCGCTTCTCATCCCAGTGTGGGAGATGGTCTGTCCCACAGCCATCAGTACGTCGTACTGGAGATAGTATACGGGTGCTCGTTAGATTACGAGTACACTGGACAGGACTCGTCGGGAACTGACAGGTTGGTATTATACCTATCGTCAGTTATCAGTTCCCAGGTGACATGAGTACAGCTTAGTCCACTGACTTGACACTGGCACTTCGCCTTGAGTGTGTTCCCACTGCACTTTGATCACTACCCTACCACGGCTCAAAGGAGTCGTGCAAACAGGTAGTGGTTGGGTGCAGTCCCGAAGCACTTGGAGGCAGTGACGGTTAGACAGGATTCGTCTCTCCCGGTATTGGGGGTTGACATCGCGCTGTGTCTAGGAGAGCCATTACACGAGTAGTCCCTGGCCAAGGAAAGCGAGATATACTGGTAGGCTTCCAGTGTTATCTCAGGGTGTTTTGGGCTTCACTCCGACACGACTTGTACCGCTATTAGGGGACTGACGTTTTACCGCCCCCTAGGCCCGACATGCGATGTATTAGACGAACAGACCGGACTGTACGGAGACTGCCACATTCAGACTCAGTAGGAGTTCAGATGGGGTTCACCTCGTCAGCCTTCTTGTCGGCATCTACCTGGGGACCGTTACGCACAGCTAGTGCCGCTTGCGGTCTGTGGTTAAACCCACTGCCAGCGTAGTGTCGAGTCTTTAGAGTCCCACACAGAGGGTATTCGCCTCTGGGAAAAACAGAGTAGAGGTCGCATGGTTTTGCGACAGGGTTCGTTCTCATCCGCGCACTTGTGCACGTTTGGAGTCCGGACGGATATTGCCAGCGAGCTCTGGTTTGAGCCGGATACTGGTATATGTTTTGGGGTTACTTTTATCTCTCAGTATTCATGTTCCTCGGAACAAGAATGCAGGTGTGTATGCACAGTTGTTTGAGGCGGAAGAAGAGGTTTTTCATTAGGGTTTCGGAACGGGTGCGCATGCACAGTTGACAGTCGTCTTTTTTCCAAACCCTAATGAATTAGTGAGATATCTATTAATAATAGTAATTAAATGAAATTATGTTATGGTTGGTTTTGTTGACTTGTTGACCATGGTTGACTTGTTGACCATGGTTGAATGTTTGACCATCATCATTATTTTGCAAGGATGCTCCTTGATTCTTGCCAACATTCATTTAATGAAGTATGATAGTGGTCATTCCAAAACAACCATCAACTATTCTCATTTGAATTATTATTACTAATTAGATAATTCTTTTTCTTTTGATATGGTTGCAAAAAGGAAAAAGATAGCTCATTCTATCATAATCATTCTCTCTCCTCACTTCATCTTCTTCTTCCTCAAGCTCAAGGAGAATCCTTCTCATGTGTTGAGAATCCCTCTCCTTGAAAAGAAAACAACCCCTAGACACTCTCTACTCACTCTAGGATCAAAGGTTTAGCAAGCCGAAGACTCTAGTTCTCTCAAAGTTCGAGAAAGAGCCCGAAGGTTGAACCCTCAGGTGGATCCATCTTTGACGGAAGAAGGCGACGAGAAAAGAACCATCAACCTCTACAAAGTTTGAAGAAGAAGGAGTTCAAGTTTAGGTATAACCATCTTTCCGAGTAGCTAACTCTCTTTAGCATGTTTGCTAGTTTTAGTTTAGGAAAAGATCCCGACTTTGTTAGTCCATGTTGCCCCATGCGCTAAAAATTTGATTTTTATACCGTTTCCGCCTCCCCGTAAGAACCGGGGGTCGCAACGTGGACTTACACTTAGTAGTGCAAGTAACGCGATGGTCCCTCTAGAAGACAACAAACCTTAACTCGATTATGTGACCGTTTTGAACTGCCCTTTGAACCTTAGGGTTTGGGGTAGTACGGCATGCCACATGTGAGGCGTTGGCTTGACCCTTCTACGGCTGGACCGTTGGTACTGAGGCATGAACTGGATGCTTTTAAACTTGTTTCATGTGTTGAGCTGTTTTGGGAAAACTTGGGTGTTTGAATGTTCGATCGGAAAGTTTAACATTTTCTATTTATCTGGAATGGGATACAATATTTGGAATCCACAAGTAGTTATGAGATAACTAAAATGAATGTTATAAACATAGCACTTTAGTCTCACTTGATCGGTTGCCACGGAATTTTGATGTGATCAAAAGTCCGTCGCAATCACGTAGCGTACGCGGATACTCGCCGGGTAAACTTAATAGACAGCCATGTCCCATAGCCCCGACCAAGTGACTGTAGGAGAACTCCGTCGCCGAAAGCATCCGTTCGGGTGCTCGCGGCAGCGGTGTTCCGCCTTGGTGCACTTCGTTGACGGTATCGGGGGTGCGGCCGTCTACTAAAGTTTGCGACGAGCATTCGATCAATTTATCGGGAATCTTGTTGAATTGCCCGACTTGATATTGAAAAGTGTTTTCGATAATGAGACTAAAATGCGGGGTTTATAATTGTTAGGCATGTGATGTCTAAGGAATTCATTGTTTTAGGCATGCGATGTCTAAAGAGATTGCGGATTCCAACTGTTGTAGTTTTACACTTTCTTTTTTGCGACCGTAAGTGTAATATGTGATATCGCCGGTTTCGTTGCTATATGTCAACGACAATTGGGATGCGCACATTTACTTACGTTGATGACATGTGATGTTATGTGTTGCTGGATATGTTATATTGGATCGTCGCGTTTTGAATAGCCGGGGGTTTTATGTGAGATGAGAGTTTTTATTTTCATTCATGTAAAAACTTATATGTAATATTCTTTTATTGGAGCACTTCCAGGTAGCGGAAGTTGTCACCCATTGTATATTATTTACATTTCCGCACTAGGATAGACCCAACGAGGAGAGCACAAGTAACCGGGTTCTGGAGTCCAGTGGGAGACCAACTCGAGGAGTCGAGTCCAGGTCTCCTAACTCTAGAATTGGTAGGGTTGCTTGCCGCTCTCGTAGGGGTCTAGGGGTGTGGGTTTGGCTATTCATCGCAACCGTGGAATCCGTGTTTTATACTTGCTCGTATTGAAAACACGGACGTCCTAGTATATCCAATATTTCATATGTTTTTTCTGCTGCGATATCTGTGATGTGATCATTTGATGTTCTGTGATAAATGCTGTATATAGTATATATGATATATTATATAGACGTTACTTATGTTTTGCACCCGCGCTAGCCCTTCCCCGCTCTGTCGTTAGTTACCTAACCTAACGGTGCACGAGGGGACATCGAGGCGAATGCGGATGGCATAAGTGTACATCGTATTTATCTATGATGTTTAGGTACTTAAATGATGGGACTTCATTAATATGATTAATGAAATAAAAAGAAACCTAAGATGCTGTAGAATCGAATTTCTAAAAATAAAACAGGTAGCTACAGTTCTTGCTTTGCACAGCGGTATATATGATATATCCTGCACCTTATTCGATGAGGAAAGGACCGAGATCCCTTCACCGGGAGTGACTCCTTTAGCAATAACTGGCAGATGCTACACACTCAGTTTGTCTTTTGATTGCTTTTAAGAGTTCTGCTTTGCACAGTGATATATATGATATATCCCGCACCTCATTCAAAGAGGAAAGGACCGACGATCCCTTCACCGGGAGTGACTCCTTTAGCAAAACTAGAAAAGCCTCAAAAGCACTCCATCTTTAAAATCATTTGATTCTACAACGATATCAAGTTCATTACGCAATAGGTTTTCAGAAAAACCTGTCGTAGCCCTCCGTCATTTCAGATAAGTTGTATATAGTATTCGTGCTGCATTTGTTGGCTTTCGTCAAGGTGCAGTGTGCGGTAGCTATATGCTGCTTATCTGCTGCATACGATGCGATTGGATTAGGGTAGTCGTGCGGCTTTGTTGGCTTTCGTCAAGGGTCATGCGGGTGGGTTTAATTCGATCAAGAAATGTACGGGTTGAACTTGACTAGCGGGCTATGGTTTGTTGTCTTTCGTCAAGGTCATAGCACGTTAGGGGCAAAATATTATCGGGAATTTCAAGTGTTGAAATTTGCAATGAGATTGCATACCTTCTATGAGATAGGTGGATCCCGATACCCGCTGCGAGTAAGAGTTACTCCTGGGAGAGTTTTACACATTACAATTAGCCGATCAAGTAGGTGTCTAGAAAGGTGTTAATGAGGTTACGCCTCTGGGAAAACGAGGTTTACATTAATTAGGTTCGTGCGAAAGCACGGGGGACCTCCCTCAAAGTACCGACACTGGCCTGGCTGAAAGATTGGCGAACTTGTAGTGTGTAATTAATCCCGGCTAGTCTTTCCTTTTAGGGTTTGAAGGAAGATTTGATAAAAAACAGTGGGAGCCATCCTGATTAGATAAAATAATAACCAATCTATTCTTGCAAGAGCGCACGCTGAGTGTTTTCTTCTCTCTCTCTCCAAGTAGCGACCATATCACGCCTTAATCAAGATAATAATACGGATATTTGACCGAACCCGCTTGTTATACTGAGCTGGGGAACGTTGGTCCCGCTCCAACTTATAATTGTTATAAGACAGAGCAGGAAATTGGGGAATACCAGATTTCCCGTGCCGCCCAAACGAAGGAAGTGCATATGATGCATCTTCTTCGGGTGTGTTCATTACAAAGAACTGTTTCTCAGTATCCTCCGCATCCTGGGTATATGATACCGGATCAGGATCCCAGATATGTAATCTGTTACATAGGGCTACAAAAAGGTAGAAAAACTGAGAACAGGTGATAAGTTTCATGAGACAGAGAACGGGGCAAGTGTTGCGGCCAAGTCTGTTGGTCACTGTCACCCTGTATGACCAGTACATTGATTCTGAACGAATGTTATTAGATACCGAACCTAATATACAAAATCATATCAGTCTCTTTATAAGTAAAGAAATGATAAAATTTTGTATTGTTGGATAATGTTTTGAACATTTCCTATATCAAAAGTTGATCGGTTCAGGCACGTTATCTAAAAGCATTGATGTTCTAAATCAAACTACAGTTCTTAGTATACGGAACACACACAAGAGGAAGAGTTCAGAAATGAACGAATCCTACTTGAGGCATTGTAGACTAGGTCATATCAATGCGACCCGACTAGCTGAAGTTACAAGAAGATGCATATTTAAATCAGTTTGAATTTACATCTTGTGAAACTTGCCAGTCATGTCACAGAGGTAAGATGATCATAGCTCCGTTTACTAGAAACAGAGAAAGAGTTAGTGAACTCTTGGGATGATACATGTTGATGTATGTAGGTCCCCTGTCTACACTTGCCAAGATCGGTTCTTTATACTTCATTAAATTCTCTGATGATCTCTTTAGATTCAGACATGTGTTCCTGTTGAAACACAAGTCCGAACCTTTTGAGATATTCACAGAATATAAGTTAGAAGTAGAGAACCAATACGGGTATAAGTATTATGTCCTTTGATGAGATCAAGGAGGAGAATACTTGAGCACGAAATTCTTGTACTTTTCTAAAGGAGAATGAGATTCTCTCTCAGCATTACTCCTCCGTATACACCATAGCACGATGGTATATCGGGGCGGAGCAATCACACCCTATGTGATAAGGTATGCTCTATGATGAGTAATACTGAGTTACCTGTTTCCTTTTTGGGAGTTATGCACTTGAGAAGCTGCATACCTATTGAGTAGGGTTCGAATCAAATCAGTTGCCGACCACTTCATATTTGATATGATAAGGGAAGAGCCCATCTCTTAAGTTAGTTAAGATTTGGGGTTGACCGGCCTATGTCTAAAAGCAAAATCCGGACAAGCTCGAGGCAAGATCTGTTATGTAGAACTGGAAATGTTCCAGCTATACAAACTGCAGCTGATGATTTGATAGAACCAAAGGATTCAGTAGAGACCAACGAACCTCAGCCTCTCCGCCGATCTAGTAGGGTTCCTCACCCACCTGAGAGATACTTCGGTTACTCTATGATAGTAGGAGCGAGGATTGCATCATGAGATGATGACCCAACTAGTTTCGAGCTGGCCATCAGGAGTGGGACTCTGTAAGAATGGCTGGATGCTTAGCGATCTGAGATGGAATCCATGTACACCAACAAAGTATGGACTTTGGTTGCTATATCTGAAGGGTTAAATCCCCATCAGGAGCAAGTATATCTTGAGAAGATTACTTGGTGTAAATGGAAAAGTTGAGACTTTCAAAGCTAGACTTGTTAAAGCTTTTCATCATCGACCAGGCGTGGATAATGATGAAACCTTTTCAAGTGACTATGCTTAAGTCTATCCAGATCCTACTTGCCATGGCTACATACCATGATTACGATATCTGGCGGTTGGGTGCCATGACTGCTTTTCTAAATGATGTTTTAGAAGAGAACGTCTATAAGTACACAGCCAGAGGGATTCATAGACAATGGGAGCAGCGGAAACGTGTACAAGATGCTTTATAGGATAAAGCAGGTATCGCGGAGTTGGAACATCTGTTTTGATGTGTTAGTCAAAGAGTTTGACATCATCAAAATGGTAGATGAACCTTGTATAAACAAAAGGGTAGTAGGGAGTATAGTGACGATCCTCGTAGAGTACGTGGATGACATGCTCTTGATAGGGAAGGAGTTTCCTATGCTACGCCCGGTCAATCTCCGCTTATCACAATGATTCTCCATATAGGATCAAAGTGATACCTCCTAAATCCTGGGGTTTGGATCTATGAGATAGATCTAATTGGATGTTAGAATTCTCACTAGTTGTAGTGAGATGGTATCAATCGATCCTGGGGAGAATCACTGGAAGGGTTCCAGAGTGATAAGGACGACTGAAAGTCAGTCACAGGCATTGTCTTTACCCTCACTAAAGGGACGGTATGTTGGAAGAGTTCCAAGCTAGATACCGTGGCATACTAGACGATAAAGGCTCGATACATCGCTACTTAAGATACTACCAAAGAGGCAGTCTGGATGTATATTTGTTCATGAGATGAACTTAGTTCCTCCCATTGTGTGACAATGGAGTTGTGGCTTATGCCAAGGAACACCCGTCCCATTAGTGATCCAGACATATTCTAAGGCAGTGTCACCTGATCATGGAGATGGTTAATCTCCAGGGTGATCGAGGTTAGGAGAGTAGACCAAGAGGAAAACACGGGGGATCTACTCACAAAGGCCTATTCCCAGAGAGAGACTTTTATGGGATGGTTGAGTATGAGATACTTCAACCACTGCTATCAGATGGCCCTAGTGCAAGTGGGAGATTGTTAGTTATATGTATGCCCTAGAGGCCATTACTATGCATAGGATGTATATTGTAGTGGATGCTGGGACATATATAGGGAGGACTTTCTTGCTCGACATGATAGTATGCTATCTGGTTGCTCTTTACCTTAACGTGTACACTGATAGTCTCTCTGTTACATGTTGGTAAAGCCTTTAGGATGAGTACTTGACTACCTGGACTATGATGCGGATCATACTAGTGGGGACATGGTAGTCCATAAGTACATCCTTCAAAGTCCCTAGTCGTGGGTATATCGAGACGGGGCATCGATATACCAGAGTAGACTAGCGTATACCTTCTCGACCCATACAGATGGGCGATGGATGATCCCATATCCATTGGTGTTTGACATCAGAGATGATATACGGGTGCTCAGTGGAGACTGGGTACACTGGACGGACTCGCCGAGAACTCCCAGATGGTATTATATCTTACGTCAGAGGGCAGTTCTCTGGTGACACTGGTACAGAGTAGTCTGTTGACCCGAGATCGTCATAGTGTCTTGTGTGGTTCCCACTGTGCTTTGATTTCCACCTTACCACGTCCAAGAGGGCGTGCAAAACGGTGGTTTTTGGGTACAGTCCCGAATCACATGGAGGCAATGAGCGATAGGAGGGGATTCGTCTCTCCCGGTATAGGGGGTTGATGTTGCGCTGTGTTCGCTTGGCTATAACCGGAAATCCCTGGCCAGGGTTGCTGAGATTTACTGGTAAGTGTTATCAGTAGTTTCTCGAACTGTTATAGACCTCATATCGACACGACTTATCGAGCTGTTGGGGTCTGACGTTTACCACCCCTAGGCGAGATATGCGACATATCAGACGACGAGACCGGACTGTACGGTAAGTGTTACTGGTTGGATTCACAGGAGTGTGAGCGGGCTTGCTCGTCGATCTTCTGATCGCTCAATACCCGGGTGGCCGTTACGTTTAGCAGACCGCTTGCGGCTTGTGGGTGTTTGATATGATCATCACCTGCTGCCGGCGTATTGACGAGTCTTTAGAGTCCTACACAGAGGTTTCCTGGCTCAAGCGAAACGAAATAGGAGCGCATATGAGATATGTGCGGGACCGAGAATAATGCGTGTATGTGATACCGTATTCTATTCTCGCGATGAATGTATCGATTGGTTGTATGCGATATAACCTAATTATCGAATCAAGGATTGATTCGATAAGCCGATACATTGGATATTAGTCGGTTATATGCGATATGACCGGATCGTTAAATCAACTGTTGATTTAATGATTTAATGTATAATAATATATTTGATATATTACTTTGCATTAACTAGTATTGGTTCACTTTAAATGGATTTTCTCACTTGCATTGCACAAGTTGTATATGTGATATACTTTTGTGCACTAGATTGTGTCAGGTTTGATGATACATGCTTATTTGGTTAAGTGTAAAGAATTAAACCATGGTTAAGTTGTTGATTAGGGTTTTGCTTATTCATTTATCTTATTTATTTATTCATTTTGAATAAATTGAAAGATAAATGAATGGTGGCTTGATTTGTTTTTAGTTGAAGCTTCATGAAGCTTTGACTAAATGACCTTTTTGTTCTCATCCTTAACCCTAACCATTTAAACTAACCCTAGTCTATTCTCTACACTTAACTAAGGTTAGAATATGATAAGAATTAATCCCTTTTCAATTATTCTATAAGACTTATCCTATTCTATCTTCTTCTTCTCCTTCATCTTCAAGAAGAAAGCTTACTAGCTTTAATGGCATCTTGAGTAAAAGAGTGAGAAATCCAATTCTAAAGTGAACCCAGTTCCTATTTCTTCATCCTCTACCTCTTGCCAAGTAGTATAGGGTGTTTTCATCACAAGTTTCATGACTTGGTGAAGTGGGAGCTTGATCTAGTGATGCCTCGACGTAGATCATCTTCGGCATCGAAGCCGACGACCAAGCCCGCCCATTTCTCCGATGAAGCCGATGCTAGAGTCCGGGATGCGATTTGTACAGCGAGGGGACTTCATCACGGAGCTTGGAGGTGGAGAACCGGATCTACAAAGGTTGTATTTCCGTTCACTTAGTTAAGTTGTTAACTAGTTGCATCTTTCGCCTAAAATTCTAGTTAACGATCCGTATTAGGGTTTCTCGGCACTTGTAAAATTTGAAATTGGCATGGTTGATGCCTTGTGAGACCTCATTAGTGTGCCTAGGAACCCTACACCATGACTACGATATCTGGCGGTTGGGTGTCTTGACTGCTTTTCTAAATGTTGATTTGGAAGAAAGCGTCTATAAGTACACAGCCAGAGAGCTTCGTAGACAGTGGGAGCAGCGGAAACGTATGCAAGATGTTTTATGTGATAAAGCAGGCATCGCGGAGTTGGAACATCAGTTTTGATGAGTTAGTCAAAGTGTTTGACATCATCAAAATGGTAGATGAACCTTGTATATACAAAAAGGTAGTAGGGAGTATGGTGGTGATCCTCGTAGAGTACGTGGATGACATACTCTTGATAGGGAAGTAGTTTCCTATGCTACGCTTGGTCAATCTCCGCTTATCACAAGGATTCTCTATATAGGATCAAAGTGATACCTACTAAATCCTGGGTTTTGGATCAATGAGATAGATCTAATTGGATGTTAGGATACTTACTAGTTGTAGTGAGAAGGTATCAATCGATCCTGGGGAGAATCACTGGAAAGGTTCCAGGGTGATAAGGACGACTGAAAGTCAGTCACAGGCATTGTCTTTACCCTCAGTAAAGGGACGGTATGTTGGAAGAGTTCCAAGCTAGATACCGTGGCATACTAGACGATAAAGGCTGGATACATCGCTACTTAAGATGCTACCAAATTGGCTGTCTGGGTGTATATTTGTTCATGAGATGAACTTAGTTCCTCCCATTGTGTGACAATGGAGTTGTGGCTTATGCTAAGGAACGTCCATCCCATCAGTGATCCAGACATATTCTAAGGCAGTATCACCTGATCATGGAGATGGTTGATCTCCAGGGTGATTGAGGTTAGGAGAGTAGACTCAGAGGACAACACGGCGGATCCACTCACAAAGGCCTTTTCCCAGAGAGAGACTTTTATGGGATGGTTGAGTATGAGATACTACAACCACTGCTATCAGATGGCCCTAGTGCAAGTGGGAGATTGTTAGTTATATGTATGCCCTAGAGGCCATTACTATACATAGGATGTATATTGTAGTGGGTGCTTGGACATATATAGGGAGGACTTTCTTGCTCGACATGATAGTATGCTATCTGGTTACTCTTTACCTTAACGTGTACACTGATTGTCTCTCTGTTACATGTTGGTAAAGCCCTTAGGATGTGTACTTGACTACCTGGACTATGATGTGGATCATACTAGTGGGGACATGGTAGTCCATAAGTACATCCTTCAAGGTCCCTAGTCGTGGGTGTATCGAGACAGGGCATCGATATACCAGAGTAGACTAGCGTATACCTTCTCGACCCATACAGATGGGCGATGGATGTTCCCATATCTATTGGTGTTTGACATCAGAGATGATATACGGGTGCTCAGTGAAGACTGGGTACACTGGACGGACTCGCCGAGAACTCCCAGATGGTATTATACCTTACGTCAGATGGCAGTTCTCTGGTGACACTGGTACAGAGTAGTCTGTTGACCCGAGATCGTCATAGAGTCTTGTATGGTTCCCACTGTGCTTTGATTTCCACCTTACCACGTCCAAGAGGGCGTGAAAAATGGTGGTTTTTGGGTACAGTCCCGAATCATATGGAGGCAATGAGCGATAGGAGGTGTTTCGTCTCTCCCGGTATAGGGAGTTGATGTTGCGCAGTGTTCGATTGGCTATAACAGGAAGTCCTTGGCCAAGGCTGCTTTAGGGATTCACTGGTAAGTGTTACCAGTAGTTTCTCGACCCGTTATGAGTCTCATATCGACACGACTTATCGAGTTATTGGGGTCTGACGTTTACCACCCCTAGACGAGATATGCGACATATCAGACGAACAGACCGGACTGTACGGTAGTGTTACTCGTTGGATTCACTGGAGTGTGAGCGGGCTTGCTCGTCGATCTTCTGATCGCTCAATACCCGGGTGGCCGTTACGTTTAGCAGACCGCTTGCGGCTTGTGGGTGTTTGATATGATCATCATCTGCTGCCGGCGTATTGACGAGTCTTTAGAGTCCTACACAGAGGTTTCCTGGCTCAAGCGAAACGAAATAGGAGCATATATGAGATATGTGCGGGACCGAGAATAATGCGTGTATGTGATACCGTATTATATTCTTGCGATGAATGTATCGATTGGTTGTATGCGATATAACCTAGTTATCGAATCGAGGATTGATTCGATAAGTCGATACATTGGATATTAGTCGTTCATATGCGATATGACCGGATCGTTAAATCAAGCGTTGATTTAATGATTTAATGCATAATTATATATTTGATATATTACTTTGCATTAACTAGTATTGGTTCACTTTAAATGGATTTTCTCACTTGAAGTTCACAAGTTGTATATGTGATATACTTTTGTGCACTTGTTTGTATCATGTTTGATGATACATGCATACTTAGTTAAGTGTATGATTAAACCATGGTTGTGTAATGGTTAGGGTTTTGATTTACTTATTCATTTATTTTGTTTATTTATTTTTGCAAAATAAATGAATGGAGGCTTTCTTTGTTTGCTAGTTGAAGCTTCATGAAACTTTGACTAAGTGACCTTTTTTGTTTTCATGCTTAACCCTAACCATTCCACTTAACCCTAGTTCATTCTCTACACTTGACCATGGTTGCTATATGATAAGTATTCCTTTTATTTTCTATTTTAGATAATACTTATCATATTATCTTCTTCTTCTTCTCCTTCTTCAACATGAAGAAAGCTTGCCTCCATCAATGGCAACTTGAGAAAAAGAGTGAGAAATCCAATTCTAAAGTGAACCCACTTCCTATTTCTTCATCTTCTACCACTTGCCAAGTAGTATAGGGTGTTTTCTTCGCAAGTTTCATGACTTGGTGAAGTTGGAGTTTGATCTTGAGTTGCCTCGACGTAGATCATCTTCGGCATCGAAGTCGGCGACCTAGCCAGGTCTTTTCTTCAATGAAACCACCGTGAGAGTCTTGGATTCCGATATGGACAGCGAGAGGACTTCATCACGGAGCTATGGAGGTGGAGGACCGGATCTACAAAGGTTGTATTTCCGTTCACTTAGTTAAGTTGTTAACTATTCGCATTTTTTTCGCCTAAACTCTAGTCAACGATCCGTATTAGGGTTTCTCGGCACCGTAAAATTTTTGTTTGGCATGGTTGATGCCTTGTGGAACCTCCTTAGTATGCCCAGGAACCCTACATTGTTGACCTCCATCAAGGTCATAGGGCGCTAGGGGTAAAATATTATTGGGAATTTCAAGTGTTGAAATTTGCAATGAGATTGCATACCTTCTATGAGATAGTTGGATCCCGATACCCGCTGCGAGTAAGAGTTACTCCTGGGAGAGTTTTACACAATACAATTAGCCGATCAAATAGGTGTCTAAAAAGGTGTCAACAGGGTTACGCCCCTGGGAAAACGAGGTTTACTTTAATTAAGTCCGTGTGAAAGCACGGGGAACCTCCCTCAAAGTACCGGCACTGGCCTGGCTGAAAGATTGGTGAACTTGTAGCGTGTAATTAATCCTGGCTAGTCTTTCCTTTTAGGGTTTGAAGGAAGATTTGACTAAAACAGTGGGAGACATCTTGATTAGATATATTAGATAACCAATCTAATCTTGCAAGAGCATACGCTGAGTGTTTTCTTCTCTCTCTCTCCAGGTAGCGACCATATCACGCCTTAATCAAGATAATAATACGGATGAATTGACCGAACCCGCTTGTTATACTGAGCTGGGGAATGTTGGTCCCTCTCCAACTTATAATTGTTATAAGACAGAGCAAGAAATGGGGGAATACCAGATTTCCCGTGCCGCCAAAACCGAAGAAAGTACATGTTGATGCATCTTCTTCGGGTGTGTTCATTACACAGAACCATTTCTCAATGTCCTTTACGTCCTGGGTATTTGATACCGGATCGGGATCCCACAGATGTAATTTGTTACATGGGCTACAGATAGGTAGAGAACTGAGAACGGGTGATAAATTTCATGAGATAGCAAACGGTGCAAGTGTTGCAGCCAAGTCTGTTGGTAGTTATCACCCTGTATTACCAGAATATATTGATTCTGAACGAATGTTATTAGATACGGAACCTGATATACAACATCATATCAGTCTTTTTATTAGTAAAGAAGGATATAATTTTGTATTGTTGGATAATGTTTTGAACATTTCCTATATCAAGAGTTGATCGGTTCAGGCACGTTATCTAAAAGCATAAACGTTCTAAATCAAACTACAGTTCTTAGTATACAGAACACACACAAGAGGAAGAGTTCAGAAATTAACGAATCCTTCTTGAGGTATTGTATACTAGGTCATATCAATGCGACCCGACTAGCTGAAGTTACATTTAGATGCATATTTAAATCTGTTTGAATTTACATCTTGTGAAACTTGCCAGTCATGTCACAAAGATATGATGACCACAGCTCTGTTTATTGGAAACAGAGAAAGAGTTAGTGAACTCTTGGGATTGATACATGATGATGTATATAAGGTCCCCTGTCTACACATGCCAAGACTGGTTCTTTATACTTCATTACATTCACTGTTTATCTCTCAAGATTCGGACATATGTTCCTGTTGAAACACAAGTCTGAACCTTTTGAGAAATTCAATGAATATGAGTTAGAAGTAGAGAACCAAAAACGGGTATAAGTATTATGTCTTTTGATGAAATCAGGGAGGAGAATACTTGAGCATGGGATTCCTGGACTATTCTAAAGGAGAATGAGATTCTCTCTCAGCATTACTCCTCCGTATACACCACAGCACGATGGTATATCGGGGCGGAGCAATAGCACCCTATGTGATATGGTGTGCTCTATGATGAGTACCACTGAGTTTCCTATTTCCTTTTGGGAGTTATGCACTTGAGAAGCTGCATACCTATTGAATAGGGTTCCAATCAAATCAGTTGCCTACCACTTCATATGTGATATGGAATGGAAAGTCCCATATCTTAAGTATGTTAAGATTTGGGGTTGTCCAGCCTATGTCTAAAAGCATAATCCGGACAAGCTCGAGGCAAAGTCAGTTCTGTAGAAGTTTGTTGGATATCCCAAGCATTAGCAAGGGAATATCTTCTACCAAACCGAGGAACAAAAGATGTTTTGTTTCTCAGCATGCCACCTTTGTGAAAGGGAATTTCTTGTGAAGAAATTAGTGGTCATGAGGTAGAACTGGAAACATTTCTAGCTATACAAACTGCAGCTGATGATTTGGTAGAACCAAAAGATTCAATAGTAACCAACGAACCTCAGCCTCTCCGTCGATCTAGTAGGGTTCCTCACCCACCTGAGAGATACTTCGGTTTTCTCTATGACAGTGGGAGCGAGGATTGCATCATGAGATGATGATCCAACTAGTTTCGAGCTGGCCATCAGGAGTGAGACTCTGTAAGAATGGCTGGATGCTTAGTGATCTGAGATGGAATCCTTATACACCAACAAAGAATGGACTGTGGTTGCTTTATCTGAAGGGTTAAATCCCCATCAGGAGCAAGTATATCTTGAGAAGATTACTTGGTGTACATGGAAAAGTTGAGACTTTCAAAGATATGCTTAAGTCCACCCAGATCCTACTTGCCACGGCTACATACCATGACTACGATATCTGGTGGTTGGGTGTCATGACTGCTTTTCTAAATGATGTTTTAGAAGAGAGCATCTATAAGTACACAGCTAGAAGGCTTCGTAGACAGTGGGAGCAGCGGAAACGTGTGCAAGATGTTTTATGTGATAAAGCAGGCATCGCGGAGTTGGAACGTCTGATTTGATGTGGTGGTCAAAGAGTTTGACTTCATCAAAATGGTATATGAACCATGTATATACAAAAAGGTAGTAAAGAGTATGGTGGTGATCCTCGTAGAGTACGTGGATAACATACTCTTAATAGGGAAGGAGTTTCCTATGCTACGCTCGGTCAATCTCCGCTTATCACAAGAATTCTCCATATAGGATCAAAGTGATGCCTCCTAAATCCTGGGTTTTGGATCTATGAGATAGATCTAATTGGATGTTAGGATACTCACTAGTTGTAGTGAGATGGTATCAATCGATCCTGTGGGAATCACTGGAAAGGTTCCAGGGTGATAAGGACGACTGAATGTCAGTCGCAGGCATTGTCTTTACCCTCAGTGGAGGGACGGTATGTTGGAAGAGTTCCAAACTAAATACCATGACATACTAGACGATTAAAGGCAAGATACATCGTTACCAAGGATGCTACCAAAGAGGCAGTCTGGATATATATAAGTTCATGAGATGAACTTCGTTCCAACCATTGTGTGACAATGGAGTAAAGGCTTTGGCCTAGGAACCCCCGTCCCATCAGAAATCCAGATATAATTCTTAGGCAGTATCACCTGATCATGGAGATGGTTGATCTCCAGGGAGATCGAGGTTAGGAGAGTATACACAGAGGACAACAGCGCGAATCCACTCACAAAGGCCTTTTTCCCAGTAGAGACTTTTATGGGATGGTTGAGTATGAGATACTTCAACCACAGCTAATTGTTGGGTATGTGATACCACAACAGATGGCCCTAGTGAAAGTGGGAGATTGTTAGTTATATGTATGCCCTAGAGGCCATTACTGTACATATGATGTATATTGTAATGGATGCTTGGACATATATAGGGAGGACTTCCTTGCTCGACATGATAGTATGCTATCTGCTTGTACTTTATCTTAACATGTACTCTGATTATCTCTATGTAACATGTTGATAAAGCCCTTAGGATATGTACTCGACTACTGGGACTATGATGAGATCATACTAGTGGGGTCACGGTAGTCGATGAGTACATCCTATAACTGTTCCTAGTCGAGGGTGTATCGAGACAGGGCATCGATACACCAGAGTAGACTAGCATATACGCATCATGACCCATATGATGGGCGATGGATGATCCTATATCCATCGGTGTTTGACATCAAGGATGCTGTACGGGTGCTCAGTAGACACTGGGTACGCTGAACGGACTCGCCGAGAACTCCCAGATGGTATTATACCTCACGTCAGATGGCAGTTCTCCGGTGACACTGGTACAGAGTAATCTGTTGACCCGAGATCGTCATAGAGTCTTATGTGATTCCTATTATGCTTTGATTTCCATCATATCACGTCCAAGAGGGCGTGCAAAGAGGTGGCTTTTGGGTACAGTCCCGAATCACATAGAGGCAATGAGCGATAGGAGGGGATTCGTCTCTCCCGGTATAGGGAGTTGATGTTGTGCTGTGTTCGATTGGCTATAACTGGAAATCCCTGGCCAGGGTTGCTGAGATTTACTGGTAAGTGTTATCAGTAGTTTCTTGAACTGTTATAAACCTCATATCGACACGACTTATCAAGCTACTGGGGTCTGACGTTTACCACCCCTAGGCGAGATATACGACATATCAGACGAAGAGACCGGACTGTACGGGAGTGTTACTGATTGGATTCGTAGGAGAATGTACAGGCTTGCTTGTTGATCTTCTGATCGCTCAATACTTGGGTGGCTGTTACGTTTAGCTAACCGCTTGCAGCTTGTGGGTGTTTGATATGATCATCACCTGCTACCGGCGTATTGACGATTCTTTAGAGTCCTACACAGAGGTTTCTTGACTCAGGAAAAACGGAGTAGGGGCACATATGTGATATGTGCAGGACTGATCATAATGCGATATGAGATACCGTATTATATTCTCGCGTTATTTTGATATGAGCCGGATCATCGGATCAAGTGTTGATTCGATGAATCGGTACATGATATATTAGTCGGTTATATGCGATATAGTCGGATTGTCGGATCAAGTGTTGATTCGATAATTTAATGTATAATAATATATATGATATATTGAGTTACATTATCTAATATTGGCTCGCTTTATTGATTCATTTTCTCACCGGGTAATACAATGATATATATGCGATATATGTTAATTGTATTATTTTCTTTTGTTACAAATATATATTATATATGTGATATATAATATTGTAACATGGTATGATTACTAATGCAACATATTTAGTGGAGATTAAACATGGTTAGGGTTTGATTTGGGTTAGTTCTTTTATGAACTTTCTAGAAGGTTTTCTTTTGGATTGAGCTAAGATATTATGCTTGATATTTTTAGTGACTCATTCTTAACACAACCCAAACCCTTAGCTCTAGTTAAATCTCTACATGGGTTAGGCTCTTCATAGTCAACCATGGTTGCATTATTAATTATTATGATAATTTTCATTATTCATTACAAAATGATTCTTCTTCTTCTTCCTTGAGTTCTTGATGGAAAAGCTTACTAGCTTTTTCATTGGTGATGATTTTGAGTGAGATTATGAAAACAAATGAGAGCTAATAAAATCCTACTTCATCATCCTAATCTATCCTAGCCTTTTAGATTAGGGTGTTCACTTCATTTAGTGAGTGAGAGCTTGTGTTAATGAAACTTCAAGATAGATCATCTTTGTTATCGAAGATCGGAAGCAAGCTTGCATCTTTCTCTTCGTGGAGCCTCTCGAGAGTCCAGAACTTGATGATCGTAGTGAAGGGACCTCAACACGGAGCTTATGAAGTGAAGAACCGGACTACAAAGGTTGTAATCCCAAACTCTTAGATGTTAAAGTGTTTAATATGCTTTGTTTCGCTTAATCTCTAGTTTAAAGATCTTGGTTAGGGTTGTTCGGCACGGCTAAATTTTAAATAGGGCATGGTTGATGCCTTGTAGAACCTTATTAGAGTGCCTAGTAACCCTACAACTGGAACTAAACAAACAAGTATAGGGTGTTGTATATGAAGTGTATGAGCTACTGGACCTATTCCAGCACTAACCACCACCAAGTGGCCGGCCACATTCACCAAAACTCCGGCGAGCTCGGCCCTCTCTGCTCCGTTGGGGTTCGTACTTGCAGGGTGGTCTCCTAGTGTCTTAAATAGGTCTCTGGAGTTGTTTGTTTTTCTCATAAACATCCCAGGTCATCCCAGATTCCCTGTAGGCCTTAAGGTTTCACAAAACCAACACGGAACAATTCTAATTTCGTGTATCGGATTCTAAACTCAATTCCAGGTGAATAGAACACTCTCTAAGGTCTTGTAAACACTCCCTGCATCTCAATTGGCCACTTGACAGCAACATATAATTTTCCAAGATCACAAGCCTATTTAACTCAATTTCTAACTAGAAATACGATATTTAACACCAAAAACTAAACTAAACTGTATGGATTACCTTATTTGCAACCAAAGAACTTTCTTGAGTTGCCTAAGTCTTCAAAATCAAAACTTGGTTGGTCCAATGTGTTTAGAATGGGTGTGCGCATGTTTTTAATGAAGGGGGTATAGGGTTTTAGTGAAGGATTGGAGATGTGGCAATGGGGTGGTGAGGAAGTGATGGAGATGATGAAGATGAAGTAAATAATGGAGGGTTGAGGGAAATGGGGCAGCCATGTTAACCCTCTCTTCCTCTCTTAGCCTCACTCTCTCATAACAAATATCTCTCCCTACACTCACCTCTCTCACAAAATATCTAATCTTGTTTCTTCTACCTTTTGTTTTATATCCATTAATCATTTTCACACACAAACTCAATTCTTTTCCTTCTCATTCTCTTTTCATTTCTTTCTCTAACTCTCAAAACTCACAAGTCACAAATCCAACATGCACACATGCACATGACATGGTGCAAAATCATGAAAAAGGTAAAAACACGGATTTTATCCAAAATTCGATAAATATCATTAAAATAAATAAATCATTTTATTCTCCGATTAATTTCCAAATATTTGTATACACTTATACCAGTTTACGAAAATCCCAATTTCGCAAATCGGGTAGATTTCGCGAATATATTATTTTAATATTAAATTTCCAAAAATAATATTTTATATTTCTTAAATGTTACAATCTTCCCCCCTTAAATAAATTCGGTCCCCGAATTTAAATTTAACTCCCCACATATTAAAACATTTCAATAATCAGCTCAAATCAACGTGGCTCCAAAACCACGGAAGATACAGAAATACCACAGCGCATCCTGTGTGCCGGAAAATGAGTACGAAACTCAAAACCGAACTCCGTCAAGCATCACGCAAATCATCGGATTGCACGCATATCATCGGAGTCACAATGGAGATACATCTCGAAATGCACTACCGAAATCCCATATGCACTAATCGAATACTATAATACATATATAGTACGCATCAATAAAACAAAGTGCTTTAGAGCAAAATCAGCCCCAAAAGGCGTATCCAATAATCACGTACGTCTGGTGCGCACGGAAATCAAATCCAATACAAGTGCCACAGTATGCATAAAAGCAAAACTAAGTGCAACGGTGTGCACGAAAACATCTGTCCAGTGCAATAAGTGTGCGCGACAATAACATCTAGTGCATCTATAGTGCACGAAAATCTTAATCAGCTAGCATGCACGAAAGAAAATCCCAATCGAATGCATCCGGTGTGCACAAAATCACATATCACATCATGCGCCCAACATGCGCAAAAATCCAAATCAAGCGCATCCGTCGTGCACGAATAAAACCTAAGTCAAGTGCATCCAACATGCACGTATAAAATCTCACTCAAGAGCATCAGATGCGCAAAAAATCCAGTACCCAGCGCCTAATATGCGCAAAAATCCAACCCAAGCGCATCAGGTCCGTAAAACATCTGGTGCGGTAGCATGCACGAATACAAACATCAAGTGGAAACGCTCACAAAAACACAATTCTGGTAACACAAGTGCTCAAGACATAAATCGGGTGCAACCAAGGCACGGAGTATAAATCCGGTGCAACCAATGTACGAATTAACAATCTAGTACAACAAATGCACGAAATATGAATCTGGTGCAACGAAGGCACAAAATACCAATCGGGTGCATCCAGTGCACGAAAAACTAAATCCAGTGCACGAAATACAAATCCAGTGCATCCAGTGCATGAAATACCCAATCTGGTGCAACAAATGCACGGAAACTCATCAATAACTCAAATGCATATAAAAGAAACACCGAGTGTACCAAGGTGTATAAAAATCATAACCGCGTGCAACTGCGTGCACAAATCCGTATCAATGCACTGCAAGCATGTGTGAGCTATACCGAGTGCAAAAATCAATCGAGTGTGTACTACATGCACAAAATCAAATCAACCGTATGAAATCCACGAAATCATAAACGCGTGCAGCCAAGGCACAAAATCAACATCAAGTGCAATAGATATGCACAAATCGCAACAAATGACATTGAGATATACCTCCTACAATGTCGAAAAATGTTGCTGCGCCCAAAACTGGCAGAGCAAGAACATCCGCTTGCCTCTTGCTCACGGTCTGGCATCCTCTGTCTCTGGGTCCTCATTTCTCTACGGATTACAAATCTCGCAATCTATTGGCTCATCGGCCCGGTCAGATGTGCTCATGGAAACGATTCCATTCTAGCACTCCTCTGGTCATCTCTTGGCCAATTAGTATGATCACTCGTAAAGCAACACATCACTGGCGTTGGCCTCTGGCCCTCTGAATACACGTGACACAACTGATCCTCTGTGCAAATCTCATCGCAGCAGTGTCCTGGAAGGAACCTGCTCAAGGTCTCTTCCGATCTCGCCTATACCGAACTGTACAGAGGCTGGTACTCTTACAAATATTTTCTTGCTTTCTGGACATCGGCGTTCTAAGCACAACATTTCCTCGGAAACTGGCCGTATCCCAACGCCTCTGTATACATATCCGATCTCTAATCTCAATGGGGAGTACCAACAGCTCGTTAACATCTAGCACGAATCTCTTGCTCCACTCGTCTTTATTATCATCCACTTCGACGTCACGTCAAGCTATTTGCGTACGGCAATGGTTCTCGGCTACAGTCAATCCGGAGTCTCTCACACGGACTCAAAATCACGAACTCGGTATCTTCATCACTATGTAGCATATCTCTAGCCGAACACGTCCTCGGGAACTAGTCCCAATCATCGGAGGAATACTCAATACTCGTCCGTTCTCGATCAACTCACAACACATCTGGGTGAGGCCCTCTATCTGAAACCGGTCAGCTTACCGATCTCACATCGGAACATCCGACGAACAATGTCATCTCTGGATCGGTCTACTCTAGATCTGAGTAAGACTTTCCACACTGGAAATCTTCAACTCAACTAGGCCTGCGTTGGCGCATCAAATCTGACGAATCACTTTTGTCTCTCAACTCAAGATAGACCAGCTATCTCCTGTCGCATCTCTGCCTGAAAGCTCTAGTGATCTCAGCTCGTAAGCTCTGAAAGCGACATCACATCAATCTCAACAACAGCTGGGTCATCTTTCTGCACGGTAGACGACATCACAATCCCTAAGGTAGGCTGTATATCAACAGTCCTATCATAACAGGAAGCCTTTAACAATGGCCCGATCATCCGATACAAACCGCACACTCGTCTCAAACGAGAGGTCATAACACAACACTACGTCGATACGTTCCCATGTCACCAGAAAACACGATGGTCAGTCCTCGTCCACGACGAGCTCGCCCTGACCGCATCACTAGCAGCAGCTCAAACTACGCTCAACCATGGTGAAAAAAACCTCAATCAAGTATCGACGAAAATAGATCATAGAGATGAAATGAATCAACAGATCCAGAGTGAATACATGGTCATAAAAAGGAACGGAATCAGTGAGAGTATGATCATGTAAACGAATAGAATCAAGGATCTCAAATGGATGTATGATCAAGGGAACGAAAAGAATCACCAGTCTCAAGATATGTACATCCTAAAGTCACTTAAGTGGAGTATCGTATTGTAAATATACCGCGGAACATACATACGGTACATCACTCTACTCAAGCTACCTACTCCATCAATCAGGGTCAGCCTATGTAACGAAAGTTCGGGTCTAATACCCCTATGTTCAAGTCTAAGTTCCGTAAGGTCAAGCCTAGGTTCCGAAATATATTACGCCCCAGACTCCACATAGTCAAACATAAACTCGAACTAAGGTTAAACCTAGCGCTCTGATACCAACTTTGTCACGACCCGAAATTTAGTTCGTGACCGGCACTTAATTCATGCAACATCTACAGACGCAACGTAAATTAAGTAAGCCAAAACCCAGAAATCTAAACCTTTTTAAGAAAAAGGAAGAGGTGAAGTTTTAAAACAAAGGTATAATGAATCATGTTTTGTCTTTTGAAATTCGGGCAACACCTCCCTCGTATTTTGATCCAAAACCACAAACCCATGATAATATAAAAGGCATCCCCAAGCGGGAGCTGGCTCTTCGCCAAACGGCGGATTACAACCACGCAAGACAGAATATGTATACGACGCCCAACGGCGAAGATCACCACAAAAGATAAAGTAAAGCAAGACATCAACCCACCAAGCGAACAAATAACCCATCGCTCAAGTCTCGCAACTACAAGTCTTGCTAAGTCTTACTACTTATACAAATACTAGTTTTTGATTTGATGGAGTGACTAGATACAATAGGAATAATAATACAAGAGTAGCACGATCCAACATGTACCGCCTGCCAAAGCAAATCACCCAGAACAGCTGTGTGCCAGCGATACCACTACTGATCCATGCGGTCAACCTGCAAGAACTGTGGCACAACGGGCGTGAGTTGCTAACTCGTGGATAGAAAACATCATCGGGTAGAAATCGAAATAAACAACGATTCCTAGGTCAACTATATCATAAAGGTAATACTATGATATCTAGGGTGACCGTATCTGCATATGTGCCAACAACATGATCGATGCCTATCAGCAAGTGGATCTCATCTAACCTATAATCAATGCATGTATGCATGTGGATCTCATCCACGTGTCAACCACTGACACAACAACTCATGCATGTAAATATCATAAAAGCATATGAGGGTAAACATGAGGATATAAATCAACGTGCGTCCCTCGCGACACATCAAAATCATGGAAGCTGAGTGTCCAACATCGACACTCGAAATATCATGAAACCCGTGTCCAACATCGACACGTAAATCCTCATAGCTTAGGCATCGCATCCTCAGATCGGCCCTTAAATCTGTAAGTCTCATGGAACCTGAATGCCCAACATCGGCACTCGAAAACATCATGAAATACTCGTGTCCAACATCGATACGTAAATCCACATATCATATCTGTACATCTCACAGAACCTGAGTGTCCAACCCGACAATCGCAATCCTCAGAACCTGAATGCCCAACCTCGACACTCGCAATCCCCATATCCATACATCTCACGGACCAGAAGTGCCCAACATCAACACTCGAAATCCCCATATCCATAAATCTCATGGAACATAAGTGCCCTACATCGACACTCGAAATCCTCATATCCATATATCTCACGGAACATAAGTGCACAACATCGACACTCGAAATCCTCGGAACCTGAATGTCCAACCTCGACACTCGTAATCCCTAAATCAATCGAAATCGGGTTTTCAAAACAATACACATTTCTTGAAATATCCCCGCGGTTCTCAAATCCAGAATATCACATGAAATCCATATCTCAATGCGTAAATCCATGTAATATGATGTATGCAACATAGAACAACAATATGAGCATATCAAGGGAAACTCTACTACTTAAAGGCATCAAGTTATTAAATATATCACGCGGTTCCCAATTATCCAAATCCATTGCAATATCATATAAAGTGAACATGTAGCTATAGCAAGGTATATGTGTAAGCATGTAGGTATGCAACATATAAGAGAATGTAAGCATATTCGTATATCATGCAACATGGAACAGTGATGTGAGCATAGAAAGTATATCATGGCTTGATGTAGCAATTCTACTGTGTAGTGAGATAGAAATTATCGATGATGAAGGTGTGTGAGCTGGCCAATCTGTGTAAGTGTAACATACGCATCATCGATAATGGTGTAGGTGTACTAGCACAGGTATATGTAATGAAATGAGATTATCATGAGCGTAGCATAAGGTACATCGTAAGCGAAACGCTACAAGGTATAGTGTCTACAATATATCCGAGTCCGTGAATCTATCAATCGGCATCCAGCCCCACACATCACGTACGGTATAATCCATCGTAAGGCATATCACTTAAGATCCACAACATTATATATATCTATATTCATATATCCCAGGCCACATCCGTATCAATCTCATATCGGGGGACCGACAAAGGTATCAACTATCTCATATCGACTCGCATCTATATAACGGCATATCACACTAAGCCATCATATCACATCGTATACTCATTCTCTTTCAATTCATACCTATCATGATTCGCTCCTCATTTCATATTCTCATATGCCACTACGTTCATTAGTGTCAACTTCTATCATATTATCGTTATTAGATCCTACAATCATGTCCATCGCATATCATTTATCAGGATATAATAACCAAACGATATTCCATATCAAAGTTTGCGGGGGTGCTATACGCCATCCACCCGACATCCTCCGTAGATATAAATCTACTCACCTGCTAAACTCCTCGCTTAGCCGTGGTCGATGTGCTTCGTCATCTTGGAATCCACGTGAAGGTACCTACAATATCAACACGTATCGTAATACCATTAAAATCAAGTTCCGAAATCCAATACGGCACACGGTGCGCTCATAGGTTAGAACCTATAGCCTACGCATGCAAAACCAACCAAACAACCATCTTCATTGACGTACAAACATCCAACGACCCAAAATAATATCAAATACTAAAACCAAGAATTCCAAATACGGAAAACATAACCAAAAACCACTCACTAAAGCTCCCAGATTTTGGTTCAGGTAAACTGGAACTAAACAAATAAGTATAGGGTGTTGTATATGAAGTGTATGAGCTACTGGACCAATTCCAGCACTAACCACCACCAAGTGGCCGGCCACATTCACCAAAACTCCGGCAAGCTCGGCCCTCTCTGCTCCGTTGGGGTTCGTACTTGCAGGGTGGTCTCCTAGTGTCTTAAATAGGTCTCTGGAGTTGTTTGTTTTTCTCATAAACATCCCAGGTCATCCCAGATTCTCTGTAGGCCTTAAGGTTTCACAAAACCGACACGTAACAATTCTAATTTCGTGTATCGGGTTCTAAACTCAATTCCAGGTCAATAGAACACTCTCTAAGGTCTTGTAAACACTCCCTACATCTCAATTGGCCACTTAACAGCAACATATAATTTTCCAAGATCACAAGCCTATTTAACTCAATTTCTAACTATAAATACGATATTTAACACCAAAAACTAAACTAAAGTGTATGGATTACCTTATTTGCAACCAAAGAACTTTCTCGAGTTGCCCAAGTCTTCAAAATCCAAACTTGGTTGGTCCAATGTGTTAGTGTATATGCCCTAGAGGCCATTACTGTATCATACTGGTTTGTATATTACTTAATGGATGCTTGGGATATTCACCTTGTATATACAATCTTGCTCAAAATAGTAGTATGCTACTTGGTTTGTTTCTACTTCAATGTGTACTTGTGTTTATTTCAGTATATCACTTATACGCATTAGTGGAGCCCTTAGGATCTTTGCTTGATTACCAGCGTTGTGATGGCAGTCACACTAGTGGGGGCTGGGTAATCTATAAGCACATCCTTATTCAGGTCCCTGGTCGCAGGACTATCGAGACAGGGCATCGATACTCCGGAGTAGACCAGCGCATGCGCTTCTCATCCCAGTGTGGGAGACGGTCTGTCCCACAGCCGTCAGTACGTCGTACTTGAGATAGTATGCGGGTGCTCGTTAGGTTACGGGTACACTGGACAGGACTCGTCGGGAACTGACTAGTTGGTATTATACCTATCGTCAGTTATCAGTTCCCAGGTGACATGAGTACAGCTTAGTCCGCTGACTTGACACTGTCACTTTGCCTCGGGTGTGTTCCCACTGTACTTTGATCACTACCCTACCACGGCTTAAAGGAGTCGTGCAAACAGGTGGTGGTTGGGTGCAGTCCCGAAGCACTTGGAGGCAGTGACGGTTAGACAGGATTCGTCTCTCCCGGTATTGGGGGTTGACATCGCGCTGTGTCTAGGAGAGCCATTACACGAGTAGTCCCTGGCCAGGGCAAACGAGATATACTGGTAGGTTTCCAGTGTTATCTCAGGGTGTATTGGGCTTCACTCCGGCACGACTTGTACCGCTATTGGGGGACTGACGTTTACCGCCCCCTAGGCCCGCCATGCGATGTATCAGACGAACAGACCGGACTGTACGGAGAATGTCACACTCAGGCTCATTAGGAGTTCAGATGGGTTTCGCCTCGTCGGTCTTCTTGTCGGCATTACCTGGGGACCGTTACGCACAGCTAGTGCCGCTTGCGGTCTGTGGTTAAACCCACTGCCAGCGTAGTGTCGAGTCTTTAGAGTCCCACACAGAAAGCTTTTCGCCTTTAGGCAAAAGAGTAGAGGTCGCATGGTATTGCGACAGGTCGCATGGTTTTGCGACAGGGTTCGGTCACATTCGTGCACTAGTGCACGTACAGTGTCCGGACAGTTTACACTAGCGGGCTTTGGTTTAAGCCAGATCCTAGTGTACCTTATGGGATTGGATTTATCCAGTTTGCATTCGTGTTCCTCGGAACGCGGATGCGGGTGTGTATGCACAGTTGACAGGGAGGCAGAGGCGGCGGATTCTCATTAGGGTTGTTGACTGTTGACCGTTGACTATTTGACTTTATGCTCAACCCTAATGAGAATATGATATGCGATTAACTATTATATTAATTAAGTATTATGGTGACTTGGTTGTTGACTTTTGTTGACCTTGTTGACTTGTTGACTTTTGTTGACTTGTTGACTTTGTTGACCGGTTGACTAGGCTTGACTAGTTGACCATCATGATAACCATGGTTATCATTTCATGCCAAAGACTTTTTCTTGCTTGTTCATTTGAGTAAAATGAGTGCATGACATGATAAGGTTATGGTTACTTCAACCATCACATAAGACTTTTGTTGATATGATGAGTTATCATTGCTTTGGATTATGAGAGGGTGAGAGACAAAATACTTGCTCATTTCTTTTCTTGCTCATTCTCTCTCTTGTTCTTGAGCTCTCCTCTTGCTCTCACCCTCAACCTCTTGCTCCCTCACTTGATCTATGGTTCTCTTGTCTCATGAGTTGAGAATCAAGAACCATAGATAAAATCCCATTCTATTTCCTCTCTACTCATTCTAGTTCACTAGGTTTAGCAAACCAAGTGAACTAGTTTCTTCAAAGAACGAAGAAGGAGCTAAAGGTTGGAGCTTTCAAGTGGATCTATCTTCGGCGTACGGAGACAACGAGAAGGAGCCATCGAACCACCATCGGAGCTTGAAGAGAAGGAGTTCAAGTTTAGGTATAACCATCTTCATCCGAGTAGCTAAATATCTTTAGCTTAGTATGCTAGTTTTAGTTTAGGTAAAGATCCCGACCTAGCTTAGTCCATGTTGCCTCTTGCGTTAAAATTTTGATTTTATACCGTTTCCGCCTCCCCGTAAGAACCGGGGGTCGCAACGTGGACTTACAGTGGTATCAGAGCCTAACTAAACTTAAACTAGCTTGGTAGTGAAGTGTAACGAAGTTCGGAACCGGAAAAATCCAAAAACCAAACTTTTACAAAATCTGAGTTTCTGTTGAAATTTTTTTGGCTCAAAATGAAAAACTTTACACTTGTAAATTCGGCCCAGGGTTTTGTGTGAACACCCAAGAAAAACGATACAGTAATTCGTCCAAACCGCCGCCCTTCCGCCGCGTGAGCTAGGCATCCGCCGCGGAACCGCCGCGCTTTGTCGTCTTCTGTGCATCGTTTTTCGTGCAGTGTGTGTCTGTGTTGGTTTTGGGATTTTTGAAATATATTATATGTGCCCAGATTTTCCAGAAAAGAAATTTCCTTTTGGGGTCCTATAATTCCGTATTTTTCCGAACTTCACTGCACTTTGACTATGATGGTTATATCTGTGATGTTTGCATGTATTGAACGTCGGCCAATCGCTATAAGTCGATTAGTCGGGGTTATACATGATCTGGAATGTGTATATAAATATGTTGGATTGTCGCGGGTGAATAGCCGGGGGTTATGAGACGAGAGTTTTCTTTTCTTGCAATTCATGTAAATTTGTAAATTGATGTAATAATTATTTGTATGGCCGCACAACCGGGTCGGGGTTGTAGCCGTCATTGTATAATTTCTTTTTACTGTTTTTGCTCCTAGGATAGACCCATGGAGGGGTGCACAAACTACCGGGTATGCCGAAGTGTCGAGTGGCCTACTCATGGAGATGAGGGAGGTTGCTACGCTTCGGGTACTTGGCGGGTAGTTTGCCGCACCCGTAGGGGTCTTGGGTGGGGTTTTGGCTATTCACCGCGACCGTGTAATCTGTTTTTGTTACAGGCTCGTACAAATTACAGATTCCTAGTATATCCAATGTATTTATCTGTGATCTGAAATGTTTATCATTGCAGTATATCTATATATGATATTATTTAGGCGTTGCTTATGTTTTACAGACGCGCTAGCCCAGCCCCCGCTCTGTCGTTAGTTAAGTAACCTAACGGGTAATGACGGGGCCCCGTGGCGAATGCGAATGGCATAAGCGTACGTCATATTTTGGTTGTTTTTTGCAATGGTAGGATTAAATGATGGGACGCATTAAAAGAACTAATGCAAGAATATCACGCATTAAAAGAACTAATGCAAGATAATAAACCAAGTTAAAGTCGTTGGAACACTTTCGAAAACCCACTCGGTTCTTTTCAAAACAACTTTTAAAATACGGAGTTTGAGCCACTCCATTTAAAAGCTATCTCGTTCCATCGACTAAATCAAGTTCACTACGTTCACGGTTTTGCCAAAACCATTCGTAGCCCTCCGTCGTTTCACATGAATAGTCAATAGTATTCAAGCTGTGTTTGTTGGCCAAAGTCAAGGCATAGTGATTGGTAGCTATTGGGTATTCATGTGCAGCATAGATAGATGCGTTGGTTTGGAACAGTCGTACTGCCTTGTTGGCCAAAGTCAAGGGTATGTGCGGGTGGATTCAAATTAACCTGGACAACGACGGGTAGAACTTGACATGTGACTTATGATTTGTTGGCCAAAGTCAAGGTCATAAGAGCATGGGGCAAAAATCCACATCGGGAGTTTCATAAGCACTGAAACTTGCTAGATTTGCATACCATTTGGAGTGTGATGATTCTGGTAGGATTCCTTCAGTTTCGTCACGCGATGATATTTGGATCCCGATCCTACTGTGAGTATATGCTACTCCTCGGGAAATTTCTCACTTAACGATCAATGCTATAAACCTAGTAGGTGCCTAGAAAGGTGTTAGCGGGGCTACGCCCCCAGGGAAAAGAGGTTCTTTAATTAAGGAACTTCGCGAAAGCGTTGGAAAACCTCCCTCGAAGTACCGACACCGGCCTGGCTGAACGGTTAAGCAAGTATTGTACGGTGGGATTGATCCTGACTAATTCTTCCTTTATGGTTTGAGGAGGGATTCGAGAAACAGTGGGAGCCATCCTGTTTAGACAAACTAAAAACCACTCTAAACTTGCAAGAGCATCATGCTGAGTGTTTCTTCTTCTCTCTCCTAATTGCAGCGACCAATCAACATGACTGGACTTAAGTTACTCCTAGATAAAAACAAACTGACAGGGCCAAACTACAAAGATTGGCTCAGGAATGTCAAGATAGCAATCGCTTATGACAAGCTGGGGTATCTTCTTACCACCAAAGCTCCCCCTGTCCCTGGTCCAACTTCCAGTGTCGCGGATAAGGAAATCCGCAAGACTTGGGAGATTGATAGCGCGAAGGCCAAGTGCCTCCTGCTTGCCTCGATGGACAACGAACATCAGAGGAGGCATGAGAATATGGACATGGAGTCCATATTGCTCCATACAAAAGAACTGTATGGAGAGCAATCACGTATCGCAAGATACGAAGCGTCGAAAAAGTTATTTTCGACAAGAATGGCCGTCGGATCATCAGTAGCCGAGCACGTGCTAAAGATGATCGGCTTCATTGAGGAGCTCGCTGACCTAGGGATCACATTGGAGAGTGAGCTATATAAGGATATAGTTCTCCAGTCCCTTCCTTCCACTTACGCCCAGTTTATACTGAACTTCAACTTACAAGAAAAAGAGGTTGAACTTTCAGAGCTCCTCAACATGCTGAGGAGCGCAGAGGGCACCCTACAGAAAGGTAGGGATACATCAACTTTGTTTGTAGGAGGATCATCTTCTTCTAGGTCCAAGGCGAAAGCCAAGGGAAAGAAGAAGAAGGCCCCCGCCAAACCAAGGGGCGGTGTTAGTAAAGTGGATACGAACGGAAAAGCAAAAGCAACAAAGATAGCGGGGAAGCTTGTGGATAAGGAAGAATGCTTCTATTGTCATAAGAAAGGACACTGGAAGAATGATTGCAGGGCCTGGAAGGCCAGAACACAGGAATTGAAGCAGGTTGCAGCTTCAGCTTCAGGTGTGTATGTTATTGAAAACTGTCTTTCAATAAACTCTACATCCTGGGTATTGGATACCGGATCAGGATCTCATATCTGTAATTCTTTGCAGGCGTTGAGAAACCGTAGTGTTTTGAAAGCAGGTGACATGACCCTCAGAGTTGCAAACGGAGCTAGCATGGATGCTAAAGCCGTGGGGGACTATCACCTGGGAATGTCAGATGGACATGTTTTGGTTTTGCGTAATTGCTTTTTTGTACCCAACGCAACTTGTAATATCATTTCTGTATCTTTAGTTTCTAAAGAAGGTTATGAATTTGCGTTTGTAAGTAATGTTGTAAACATTCACCTTAATCAAGTATTGATTGGGTCAGGTACTCTGAGTAATGGTATATACGTGTTAAACCAACCACAGATTTTTAATGTCCAGAATACACACAAAAGAAAGTCTCCAGAAATAAATCAGACTTTCTTATGGCATTGTAGATTGGGTCACATCAATGAGAGAAGGTTGACTAAGTTACATACAGAATGATATTTGAATGCGTTCGAATATCAATCGTATGCCACTTGTCAATCTTGTCTCAAAGGAAAGATGACAAAGACTCCGTTTACTGGACATGGAGTAAGAGCGAGCGAGCTCTTGGGACTCGTACACAGTGACGTGTGCGGTCCAATGTCTACACATGCCCGAAGCGGACATTCTTACTTCATTACTTTTACGGATGACTTCTCAAGGTACGGTTATGTCTTCTTAATGAAACATAAGTCCGAGGCCTTTGGAAAATTCCAGGAGTATAAGAATGAAGTAGAGAAACAGACCGGCAAAAGTATTAAGATTCTAAGATCGGATCGAGGTGGAGAATACTTAAGTGCCGAGTTCCTGGACTATTTAAAAGAGAACGGAATTCTCTCTCAGCTTACTCCTCCATACACCCCGCAACATAACGGTGTATCGGAGAGACGGAACCGCACCCTATTGGATATGGTGCGGTCCATGATGGGTAATGCTGAGTTACCGCGATCATTCTGGGGGTATGCGCTAGAATCAGCAGCGTACCTTTTGAACCGAGTTCCGACTAAGACTGTGCCTTCCACACCATATGAAATGTGGTGTGGGAAGAGACCCTATCTTAAGCACATTAAGACATGGGGATGTCCGGCTTTTGTCAAAAAGCAGCATGCGGACAAGCTCGAGGCACGCTCAGTACAGTGCAAGTTTGTGGGGTATCCAAAGAACTCAAAAGGATATTTCTTCTACTGTGAAGAGGAACAAAAAGTTCTTGTTTCTCGTCATGCCTACTTCTTGGAAACTGAGTTTTTGGAAAACCAGATAAGTGGGAGCACAGTAGAACTGGAAGAAATTCCAGAACCACGGACTGTTACTGAAAGTTTAGTGGAACCAGAAGGTTCGGAAGAACAGGACATTCCTACGCCGCTCCGCAGAAGTAGTAGGCAGTCTCATCCGCCCGAGAGATACTACGGTTTTCTCATAGACGGGGATAGAGAGGATTGCATCATAGATTATGATGAGCCTACTAGCTTCCAGCAGGCCGTTCAGAGCGTTGACTCAGTGAAATGGCTGGATGCAATGCGGACCGAAATGGAGTCCATGTACACCAACAAGGTATGGACGTTGGACATTGCTCCAGACGGGGTAAAACCCGTAGGATGCAAATGGATCTTCAAAAGGAAGATTGGTGTAGATGGACAGGTTGAGACCTATAAAGCTAGGCTGGTAGCAAAGGGTTTTCGTCAACGACCTGGCTTGGACTACGACGAAACCTTTTCTCCAGTAGCCATGCTGAAATCCATTCGGATCCTTCTTGCCATTGCTGCCTTCCACGATTATGAGATCTGGCAAATGGACGTAAAGACAGCTTTTCTAAATGGAAATTTAGAGGAGTGTGTCTATATGGACCAGCCAGAGGGTTTCATTCAGAGTGGGAGCAGCGGAAAGGTGTGCAAGTTGCTTAAGTCCATCTATGGACTAAAGCAGGCATCGCGGAGTTGGAACATCTGTTTTGATGAGACGGTCAAAGAATTTGGCTTTATCAAAAATCCAGATGAACCATGTATCTATAGTAGATTTGTAGCGAGAACTGTAGTATTCCTCGTTTTATACGTGGATGACATTCTCTTAATAGGAAATGACATTCCTATGCTACAATCTGTCAAGGGGTTCTTGTCACACAGGTTCTCCATGAAAGACCTGGGTGATGCCTCATACATTCTGGGTATCCGGATCTACCGTGACAGATCCAAGAGGATATTAGGACTTTCGCAGTCCAGGTACATCGACACCATACTGAAGAGGTTCAGTATGGAAGATTCCAAGCGCGGTAACCTACCGGCTTGTCACGGGATCACCCTCTCTAAAGAGATGTCTCCCAAGACTGATTTAGAGAGGGATCGCATGTCTATTATACCCTACGCTTCTGCGGTAGGCTCTATAATGTATGCGATGTTGTGTACCAGACCGGATGTAGCTTATGCACTGAGTGTGGTAAGCCGGTATCAGTCAAACCCTGGGGAGAAACACTGGATAGCGGTAAAGAACATTCTCAAGTACCTGAGAAGGACTAAGGAGATGTTCTTGGTGTATGGCGGAAAAGACCTCCAGATCGAGGCCTTTGCTGACTCCAGCTTCCAGAGTGACAAGGATGATTCCAAGTCCATGTCGGGTTTTGTCTTTACCCTCAATGGAGGGGCGGTGTGTTGGAAGAGTTCCAAACAGGAAACCGTTGCAGACTTGACGATGGAAGCAGAATACATCGCTGCATCTGATGCCGCAAAAGAAGCTATCTCGATGAGGAAGTTCTTGAAAGAACTTCAGGTGGTTCCGTCCGTTGTTGATCCAATACCTCTGTATTGCGACAACAACGGGGCTATAGCTTTAGCGAAGGAACCCAGGTCCCATCAGAGATCCAGGCACATCTTGAGGCGGTATCACCTGATCAGGGAGATCGTGGATCGCCAGGAGATCGAGGTTCGGAGAGTCGCTTCAGAAGATAACACTGCAGATCCATTCACCAAGGCCTTGCCCCAGACTCAGTTCGAGCGGCTGATCGAGATGATAGGTCTTCGATACGCCAGTACATGGCCTTAGTGCAAGTGGGAGATTGTTAGTGTATATGCCCTAGAGGCCATTACTGTATCATACTGGTTTGTATATTACTTAATGGATGCTTGGGATATTCACCTTGTATATACAATCTTGCTCAAAATAGTAGTATGCTACTTGGTTTGTTTCTACTTCAATGTGTACTTGTGTTTATTTCAGTATATCACTTATACGCATTAGTGGAGCCCTTAGGATCTTTGCTTGATTACCAGCGTTGTGATGGCAGTCACACTAGTGGGGGCTGGGTAATCTATAAGCACATCCTTATTCAGGTCCCTGGTCGCAGGACTATCGAGACAGGGCATCGATACTCCGGAGTAGACCAACGCATGCGCTTCTCATCCCAGTGTGGGAGACGGTCTGTCCCACAGCCGTCAGTACGTCGTACTTGAGATAGTATGCGGGTGCTCGTTAGGTTACGGGTACACTGGACAGGACTCGTCGGGAACTGACTAGTTGGTATTATACCTATCGTCAGTTATCAGTTCCCAGGTGACATGAGTACAGCTTAGTCCGCTGACTTGACACTGTCACTTCGCCTCGGGTGTGTTCCCACTGTACTTTGATCACTACCCTACCACGGCTCAAAGGAGTCGTGCAAACAGGTGGTGGTTGGGTGCAGTCCCGAAGCACTTGGAGGCAGTGACGGTTAGACAGGATTCGTCTCTCCCGGTATTAGGGGTTGACATCGCGCTGTGTCTAGGAGAGCCATTACACGAGTAGTCCCTGGCCAGGGCAAACGAGATATACTGGTAGGTTTCCAGTGTTATCTCAGGGTGTATTGGGCTTCACTCCGGCACGACTTGTACCGCTATTGGGGGACTGACGTTTACCGCCCCCTAGGCCCGCCATGCGATGTATCAGACGAACAGACCGGACTGTACGGAGAATGTCACACTCAGGCTCAGTAGGAGTTCAGATGGGTTTCGCCTCGTCGGTCTTCTTGTCGGCATTACCTGGGGACCGTTACGCACAGCTAGTGCCGCTTGCGGTCTGTGGTTAAACCCACTGCCAGCGTAGTGTCGAGTCTTTAGAGTCCCACACAGAAAGCTTTTCGCCTTTAGGCAAAAGAGTAGAGGTCGCATGGTATTGCGACAGGTCGCATGGTTTTGCGACAGGGTTCGGTCACATTCATGCACTAGTGCACGTACAATGTCCGGACAGTTTACACTAGCGGGCTTTGGTTTAAGCCAGATCCTAGTGTACCTTATGGGATTGGATTTATCCAGTTTGCATTCGTGTTCCTCGGAACGCGGATGCGGGTGTGTATGCACAGTTGACAGGGAGGCAGAGGCGGCGGATTCTCATTAGGGTTGTTGACTGTTGACCGTTGACTATTTGACTTTATGCTCAACCCTAATGAGAATATGATATGCGATTAACTATTATATTAATTAAGTATTATGGTGACTTGGTTGTTGACTTTTGTTGACCTTGTTGACTTGTTGACTTTTGTTGACTTGTTGACTTTGTTGACCGGTTGACTAGGCTTGACTAGTTGACCATCATGATAACCATGGTTATCATTTCATGCCAAAGACTTTTTCTTGCTTGTTCATTTGAGTAAAATGAGTGCATGACATGATAAGGTTATGGTTACTTCAACCATCACATATGACTTTTGTTGATATGATGAGTTATCATTGCTTTGGATTATGAGAGGGTGAGAGACAAAATACTTGCTCATTTCTTTTCTTGCTCATTCTCTCTCTTGTTCTTGAGCTCTCCTCTTGCTCTCACCCTCAACCTCTTGCTCCCTCACTTGATCTATGGTTCTCTTGTCTCATGAGTTGAGAATCAAGAACCATAGATAAAATCCCATTCTATTTCCTCTCTACTCATTCTAGTTCACTAGGTTTAGCAAACCAAGTGAACTAGTTTCTTCAAAGAACGAAGAAGGAGCTAAAGGTTGGAGCTTTCAAGTGGATCTATCTTCGGCGTACGGAGACAACGAGAAGGAGCCATCGAACCACCATCGGAGCTTGAAGAGAAGGAGTTCAAGTTTAGGTATAACCATCTTCATCCGAGTAGCTAAATATCTTTAGCTTAGTATGCTAGTTTTAGTTTAGGTAAAGATCCCGACCTAGCTTAGTCCATGTTGCCTCTTGCGTTAAAATTTTGATTTTATACCGTTTCCGCCTCCCCGTAAGAACCGGAGGTCGCAACGTGGACTTACACAATGTATTTAGAATGGGTGTGCATGTTTTTAATGAAGGGGGTATAGGGTTTTGGTGAAGGATTGGAGATGTGGCAATGGGGTAGTGAGGAAGTGATGGAGATGATGAAGATGAAGTAAATAATAGAGGGTTGAGGGAAATGGGGCAGCCAAGTTAACCCTCTCTCCCTCTCTTAGCCTCACTCTCTCATAACAAATATCTCTCCCTATACTCACCTCTCTCACAAAATATCTAATCTTGTTTCTTCTACCTTTTGTTTTATATCCATTAATCCTTTTCACACACAAACTCAATTCTTTTCCTTCTCATTCTCTTTTCATTTCTTTCTCTAACTCTCAAAACTGACAAGTCACAAATCCAACATGCACACATGCACATGACATGGTGCAAAATCATGAAAAAGGTAAAAACATGGATTTTATCCAAAATTCGATAAATATCATTAAAATAAATAAATCATTTTATTCTCCGATTAATTTCCAAATATTTGTATACACTTATACCAGTTTACAAAAATCCCAATTTCTCAAATCGGGTAGTTTTCATGAAATATATTATTTTAATATTAAATTTCCAAAAATAGTATTTTATATTTCTGAAATGTTACAGTTCCACTGGCATGGCGAAGATGGAGGTCGCTTGGGGCCCATAGGTCACTTCTCCGGCGTGGACGGAGTAGGAGTTGTTGTTGCAGCTGGTGCAGTTGGAAGCCATTTTCTCTGCATGGGAGCAAGACACCAAATCTTGGTATCTCGAATCCAGGGGCAACCACATTAAACCGCGATTCATTCACGAACACGACACATGAAGTGTGGAGTGGAAGAGGAAAAGGTCCAACCGGACAAAATCTGTTCGCCGCCGAAAACCGGGAAGACGGACGTCTTGCCTGAATTTGGGGGCAGATGTTATTTGGTTTTATCCATCCACCTCTCCAAAGATGCCAATTTGATTTATAGCACCATGTATCAAAAGTTTAGACGGATGCGGCCGTTATAGCAGATTTCGTCAGATTCCCCCTCATTATGAGAGGGTTTTGATTGTGGGGACGCTCTTCCCTGTAAGCGCAAGCCCCTGCAGATAATTACGTTACCGCATCGCGGTAACCACTTTCTCCTGCTCCAGAAGGTCACTCCGTGTCGTGTGTGTTTTTTTTATTTTTGGTTGCCCGTGGATTGTATACGGAGACTAATTTATATTGTCGCCCGTAGGGTGTGGATTAGTCTAAATCCGTATTTTCTTAGATTTGGGTTTGGGTTGGTTTAAAGACCATTAACCTTGTTTTAGACTAAGGTCAACTCAAACGTTTGTTGAGGATACGTTAGTCTAATTTTAGACTAAGATCTACTCAACAGGATTTTGGGATCATTTAGATCCGACGAAAGAGTATTTGGACTCTATCGTTTTAGTTTAGGGACGTTGCGGTCCATAAGTTTAAGGACATCATAGTCCATAATTTAAAGACGTCATAGCCTATAGAGTTTAGTTTAGAGACGTTGCGGTCCATAAGTTTAAGGACATCATAGTCCATAGAGTTTAGTTTAGGGACATTGTGGTCCATAAGTTTAAGGACATCATAGTCCATAGAGTTTCTGGTTGTCGGGACCCCCACCTCTCTGAAGACGTTGAAGAATTACAACGACACATATCAGAGGAATGAAGAGATGTACCTTTGAACCAATGTTGGTTGGGAGATCTGTAGTCAGGTTTGAGACTAAGACCAATTAGGGAAATTGTGAGCAAATGGGCTCGGTTGGTCTGAGTTAGGGACTTGTGGCCAATTTGGGCTCAGCCCACTCAGTTTTGATTAAAGTGTTGAACACATGTTTAGGCTCGGTCCTTTTTGTTCAGTAATGCTGAGCACTGATTTAAGTTCTGACACCCTTTTTCTTTTTGTCTTTTGCTGAGTGTTGAACACTCTTTATGGTGCTGGGGCTCTATTTACAGAGCGCTTTGTAATTCCCTAGCGCCCGCGTGAGGAGCACGTGGTGCGCTTGGCGCTGAGCGCCAGACAATGAGTGCAGAACGCTCTTATAAAATAGCGCCCACGTGAGGAGCACGTGGAGCGCTTGGCGCTGATCACCAGACTTGGAGCACTAAAGCGCTTCTTATAAAATAGAGCTTGGAGCGCTGGGCGCTGAGCGCCAAACTTTGAGCGTTGAGGCGCTTCTTTTAAAATAGCGCTTGGAGCGCTGGGCGCTGAGCGCCAGACTTGGAGTGTTGAAGCACTTCTTTTAAAATAGCGCTTGGAGCACTGGGCGCTGAGCGCCAGGTTTGAAACGTTGAGGCGCTTCTTTTAAAATAGCGCTTGGAGCGCTGGACGCTGGGCACCAAACTTGGAGCGCTAAGGCGCTTCTTTTTAAATTAGAGCGCTAAGGCTCTTCTTTGGCAGCTCCGATCAGTTCTGTGCTCTGAGAATTAAATTCTCGGTTTATAAGAGACTTTGTCTCATGGATCTAAGAACTAAGTTCTTCTCTTTTTGATGAGATGCTATGATCTCTTTGTTTTTGTGAAAAACCTTGTCTTATGGATCTGTGATCTGAAAAAGAACTAAGTTCTTCTGATATGAGAGTTAAACTCTCAGATATGGAGGAGATGCCATGATCTCTCTTCTTGTTGTTTACCTTGAGAAGAAATTGCTCTCGTCTTTGAAGTTTCTTGAAGTTTATGGGGGGTTCATCTGTGCAAGACTTGAAGGCTTGGGTCCTTTATATAGGGGAGGCTGATTTGTTGAATCGGTTAAGGAAATATCTCATTGAGAGATTTCTGATTAATTTGGGGAATGTTTCCCACCGTTGGATCTTTGATCCAAGGGCTTCTATTTTACAGAAGATAGTTTTCTTGTTATTAACAAGATTGGAAAAGTATTTTCCCATACAGAGATTATTCTGTATCTTGGTGATTTTTAATCACCATTGGATCTTTGATCCAACGGTGCTCTGATTAACAGAGCATAATCTTTTTTGTTTAGAAAGATTTGAGGAGTTTTTCCTCAACATAATTAAATTCTTTAATTTGATGATTTATTCATCTCAGTTGGATCTTTGATCCAATGGTGGAGAATATTTAGTTCTAGCGCTTGGCGCTCTCGTGCTTTGCACATGAGGTGCTGCCTCAGAGTCTTTGACTCTTAGCGCTGGCGCACTTGGCGCGAGCGCTCTCGTGCTTTGCACGTGATGCACTGCCTCAAACTCTTTGACTCTTGGCGCTAGTGCTCTTGGCGCTAGCGCTCTTGGCGCTCTCGTGCTTTGCACGTAAGGCGCTGCCTCTTTACCGAAGGTGTCTTTTCTTCTTCTTTCTTTGCTTTTCCTGAGTCAAACTTCTCTTTCCCAATACAGAGCTTAGAAACAGTTCCATCATGCACAAAATTTTCTGTGCCTAGACTTAAATCTCTCTCTTTATAATTTGAAGCAATGCTTCTCTTCTCTCTCACTTTCAGAGAATTATTTTAGCAGATAAGAGCTATGGCTTTTAATCGTCCACATGCTCGCCGGCAACCATAGGAGTGCCTATTGAGGAAATCGTTTCTCGTTTTGCTGCACGCTAGGTGTACCCTGCTCTTACGGATGACCAATGCGATACGGTGCTGTACGAGCTCTTGACTCGTAGAGGATTTCCTCTCCCCATCGGCTCCATTTGGATTCGGATGGTCTTCTTGTTCGTGCTCGATGACATCCCTCCTCATCCAGCGGAGATGAATCCGGCAATGCTCGACGCCGCAGAGGACAAGATCGAGTGCTTTCATGAGGCACTTTTGATTACCACAGCTCCGAGGGATCGCTCTATTCAGCTGCTAAGCTAGATACAGGCTCAACGGGTTGTCATGTCTGCCTTCGCTGATGGGCACGGTGCTGACCGATGTGAAGCGACTGTTCGTGAAGATCGCCGCTTTGACATGGTGGAGAAGGCAAAGAGGGAGTTAGATAATTTTATCCATAGTTTTGTGAATCCCTGTACTTTCGATCCCATGTTTGGTGATCTATTTCCTGTAGAATAAAATGTTCAATTACATGCTTTCTTTTTGTCGTTGACCACCAAGTGCTCCCTTTCTAACTCCTGTTCTTCCTTTGATGTGTGCATGTGTGTATATGAACAAGCATAGTTTCATACATTTTTGTAAACGAAACTTAAACCTGTATAAACAGGCACAAATAACTCTTGGCCGAAGATTTTGGCGAGAACAAATGCCCCTCACTACTTTGCCTACGTAAGTATGCACGTGGGTGAAGTAGTGCAGTGTTATGCATGGCCATTGGATTGAGGGCTTAAGAGACAAGTTTAGGGTCCTTGTAGCCCAAGACATTTTCATCTTCATAAGCCGTAAGGGTCTTAAGAAGTTTATTTCTCCCTACGAGTCGAGAGGATCCCATAGGTGTATCTTCTCCTTAGGAGTCGTGAGGACTCCTAAGTGCGTTTCCTCTTGAGAGTCGTAAGGATCTCATAAGAGAATTTTTTTCTTACAAGTCGAGAGGACTTATAAGTGGTTGTTTCCCTCCTCGTCGATGTTTGACTTCGGAGAGTGTAGCCCATAGATAGTCCATCTTGACCTCCTTGCAGGGCAGTGATGGCTTAAGAGACAAGGTTAGGATCTGCCACCTAAAACTTTTCAACTTTATGAGCCATAAGGGTCTCATAATGACTTTTCTCCCTACTGGTCGAGAGGATCCCGCAGGTGTATTTTCTCCTTAGGGGTCGTGAGGACTCCTAAGTGTGTTTTCTCTTGAGAGTCGTAAGGATCTCATAAGAGAATTTTCTTTTCATGCGCGGGGACACTAATTTCCCTGCAGGTCGAGGCGAATCGATAGATTCTCATAAAGACACCGATTTCCTTGCGGGTCGAAATGAATCGAGAGATTCTCGGCAAGGACACTGATTTCCCTGAATCGAGAGGATTTTGCCAAGGACACTGATTTCCTTGGGGTTGAGACGAATCGAGAGATTCCTGCAAAGATACTGATTTCCTTGCGGGTCAACGCGAATCGAGGTTCTCGCCAAGGACGTTGATTTCCCTGAATCGAGGTTTTGTCAAGGACACTGATTTCCTTGGGGTCGAGACGAATCGAAAGATTCCTGCAAAGACACTAATTTCCTTGCGGGTCGATGCGAATCGAGGTTCTCGCCAAGGACGTTGATTTTCCTGAATTGAGGTTTTTCCAAGGACACTGATTTCCCTGGGGTTGAGACGAATCAAGATATTCCTGCAAAGACATTGATTTCCTTGCGGGTCAACGCGAATCAAGAGGTTCTTGTCAAGGACGCTGATTTCCCTGAATCGAGATATTTATCAAGGACACTGATTTCCCTGCCGGTTGAGACGAATCGAGGTATTCCTGCAAAGACACTAATTTCCTTGCGGGTCGACGCGAATCGAGGGGTTATCGTCAAGGATGCTGATTTCCCTGAATCGAGATATTTGTCAAGGACACTGGTTTCCCTGCCGGTTGAGACGAATCGAGGTATTCCTACAAAGACACTGATTTCTTTGCAGGTCGATGCGAATCGAGAGGTTCTCGTCAAGGACGTTGATTTCCCTGAATCGAGATATTTGTCAAGGACACTGATTTCCCTGCCGGTTGAGACGAATCGAGATATTCCTGCAAAGACACCGATTTCCTTGCGGATCGAAACGAATCTAGAGGTTCTCATCAAGGACGCTGATTTCCCTGAATCGAGAGGTTTTGCCAAGGACACTGATTTCCCTGGGATCAGCTGACGTACTTCCTAGAAGGGGTCATTGGATGACGTATTTCCGTGACGGGGTCATTTGCTGACGTATTTCCGAGACGGGGTTATTTGCTGACGTATTTCCGCGACGGGGTCATTTGCTAACGTATTTCCGAGACGGGGTCATTTGTTGACGTATTTTCGCTACAGGGTCATTTGCTGACGTATTCCTGTGACGAGGTCATTGGATGACTTGTTCCGCTTTCCACGGTGTCGGGGCTGACTTTAGGTTGTCTGTGAACCATAGAGTCTTGGAACTGGGGACTTTGTCGTGGCTCCGATTGGTGGTGTCGCGTCCATGCCCTGCTGGCATGAGGAGGGACACCGTTGTTGGTCTTCTGGGATGCAGATGTTGTTGTCGAGATCTGACTTTTCCTTTGACAGAGTTTGTTGGGACATGTGGTTCCCTCTTCATTTGTGCCCATGGATTGTATACAGGGATCAGTATGGACATACCTGCAGGGCAAAAAGTTTCATTTCATTTTTTTTATTTCTTTCCGCGATGCTCTATCATTTCAGCTTTTATATCGCGAAAGTCACGATTGCCCAATCATTTCGGCTGTTTTTTCGCGGTGCCCAATCATTTCGGCTATTTTTCTTTTTACTCGCTGCTTTTTATTGCGAGTTGCCCAATCATTTCGGTTATTTTTGTATGCATATCTTTTACTTGTTGATTTTGTTGCAAGTTGCCCTATCATTTCGGCTATTTTATATGCATTTATGGCTCGCTGACTTTTCGCCACGAGTATGGAACTTGGGATCTGATGCCAATCTTAGCATCAGCATCGCTGCGACTGGAATATTGCAGGAGCGAATCATCATTTTCCGTGAAAGGACCTGTGATTTGATACCAATTTAGGCATCAGCATCGCTACCACTGGGACATTGCCAGGAGCGAATCATCATTTTCCTCTGTCGATGTCGAACAAAGGTGGCTTAGAAAACAGGGTTAGGATCCTGTCGACTAAGGCTTTTGACTTCATGAGCCGTAAGGGTCTCATAAAGATGTTTCTCCCTACAAGTCGTGAGGATCTCATAGGTGCAATTTCTTCTTAGGAATCATGAGGATTCTTAAGTGTGTGTTCTCTTATAAGTCGTAAGGATCTCATAAGAGCATTTTCTCCTTGCAAGTCGAGAGGACCTACAAGTGTTGTTCACCAAATAGGGGGATTTCACGCCATGGGCGGAACTTGGTGGGGGAGACGTTTATTTGTACCTGTGGATTGTATACAAGGGTCAATATTGAACCGTTTGTGGGGCAGTCTGGGAAATTTGATGGCTTAAGAACAGGTTCAGATCCCTGTAGCTTAAGGCTTTTGAATCTTACGAGACGTGAGGGTCTCATAAGAGGGTTCTCCTTACGAGTCGTGAGGATCTCGTAAGTGTAATTTCTCCTTAGGAATCGTGGGGATCCCTAAGTGTGTCACTTTTTTATGAGTCGTAAGGATCTCACGTAGGTAGTTTTCTACTTACAAGGTCGAGAGGACCTTGCAAGTGTCTTTTAACGAGATTGCGCCTTTTCGGATTTTCACAAACTCGCCGGTAGCCCTGCTATTTTTACTCACGGAGCCCTTTCGGGTTTTCAGCCGTGCCCATCTTGCTTATGGACATACCTTTATTATTATTATTATTATTATTATTATTATTATTATTATTATTATTATTATTATTATTATATTTTTTGCGTCATCCCTAGGATGCTGCGGTTTGTAGTAGTTTAAAGACGTTTCGGTCCGTAGCTAGTTTAAGGACATTATGGTCCACTGTTAGTTTAAGAACGTTTCGGTCCGTAGCTAGTTTAAAGACATTATGATCCACTGTTAGTTTAGGGACGTTTCGGTCCATGGAGTTCATCCTGTATGCACGTGTATCTGTTACGTGACGGGATACATGACGATAAAGTGGGATACACCCATTTAGGGGGTGATTTGATTTGGTTGGGGTGTTTTGTAATCCATCCCTACCGCGATTTCTTCAGCTTGATGCCGATGCATGGACTTTTCAAATATGACCATTTCACGTTCTTGATCAGCTTTGCTCTTCTGATGGGCTTTGTTTAGCAGCAAGTCAATCAACTTATTGGACGGTTCCAAGGATTTTGGTGCCGATTCTGCCCCCAGCTCCTCTATGTTATCTTCTAACGCCGAGTGAGCTTCTTCATCATTTAGTGACGAATGAGAGATCATGCGACAACTTGTCACGTAATCCTCAGGTTCTTCTGAGGAGTCGTCTCCCTCATCATTGTTGTTATCTCCACTTTCAAGGATATGGTTAAGAAACTCTTGGAGTGTGGCTGGGGTCCGCGCCTTCTGGTTGTATTCCTCCAGCGCGTCGATATGCTTTTGTAGGTCCGTGCACTAGTCATCAGGCTGCGCGGGCCTCTTGATCTTCTTATTTTTCTTCGAAGACTTTGACGACTGGACCTGAGTAATTTTCCCCTCGTTACCGACTCTCGGTGTTGGGCGCGGTTTTAGCATTCCCTCAATGATCTCGGGCTCTAGCAGTCTTTTCCATCTGATTGCGGGGCGTGCTTGAAGATCCTTCAGCATTCTTTTCGTTTTTGCCGAAAGAACTACTTCTCATAGAGCTTCCTCTATGAATGAGCATGAAGCCCCGGCGTGTATACCCTTTTAGGAGTGTGTTGTTGTGGAGGATTTACCTTCCAGTTTTCGGACAGCGCAAACTTGCTCTGTTGGTACTGGTCTTCAACCCAGTTTTTGAAGATGTTGCAGTGTTCGATCGGATGGCCCAATACACGGTGGTAGGGGCAGTAATTAGGATCATTGACGTCGTTCGGTTGCAGTAGGTGTCTCGGCTCCGGTAGAGTGATGAGCCCGTTGCGCACTGCCAGTTCGAACAGTCACCTTGTTTTATCCTGGGGGAATGAGTAAAGACATCTCAACTTCTCATCGAGGGATCACCGCTTGTTGCTTTGGCGAACAACCGGTCTCGGGCCACTCGGTTGTTGTTGAGCATTGGCGATAAAGGTTGCTTTCTCTTTTCCTTTTTCATTCCGAAAATCTGCTTTCGAAGAGGACAGTTTATGGCCCATCTGGTCCTTTGGGCCAGCTTGTCGATCAGGGCCTGGAAAGTGGTCGGCTTGAAAAACATCATAAATTGAGAAATGGTTGCCTGAGGGTCAATGGTCCCCACGAACATGCCCACAGCTAGAGCCACTTCTATGCACTGTTCACACTTCGACCATAGGTCCCGCCACCGTATCGCATACTGAACCCATGTTTCGCCTGGCTTCACCCTGGAATTGATTAATGCCGTGATTGGGGTGCGTTCGCTGGCGCTTGCGAACCTTTGTGTAAACAGTAGCTCCATTTCTGCAAAAGTCTTGACAGAGTCATTCGGGAGCTCGAAATACCACTCGAATGCTGTCTCCGACAAGCTGCCAACAAACTGGCGAAGCAGCAGTTTGTCATCACCCCCAGTATTACCGCACAGAGCCCTGAATTGAGCAACGTGCTGGTGGGGATTTCCTGGCCCCTTGTACACGTGAAATTTAGGGATCGTATATCCCGGCGGGTACTTAATTTGATCGTACCAACCCGGATAGGGTCGTCCGGTCTTGACAATTTGGCCAGCGGCTTCGCTCGCCTGGTGAGCTCGTATCCGTTGAGCTATGTAGTCTTCAAAGGCGGCTTTGGAGATGGTCTCTTCCTTGGCTGCTGATAAAGCCGGAAGAGGGTTTGATGTCTCCCCTCTGTCGTCTTCAAGGATTATCGGAGGGTCTTCAGCTGAGGGATCTGGCTGTATCATCATCCCGACCATATCTTGGAATAGAAGCGCCATTTTTTTTATTTTGGCCGCTTGTTCTGCGACCTCTTTGTCTTTATTCTCGAGGATTCTGCGGAGGAACTCGGCATCAGTTTCTTGTTCCTGACGCTACTCTGATGACATCACCGGGCTTTCTTTTCGCCCAGTGAGTGCGGCCATCTGTGTCAGCATCTCCTGGAGCTTTTATTGCTGCTCCTGATTTTTCATCACAGACCGTGTGAGCGATCGATGACCCATAGAAGCACGGCTTTCCTCTTTTCCGGAAGCCATATAAACAGTATTCACAACCATGCCCCCAGACTTGAAGCGTCTAGGTTCAATACCTTTGAGGTTTGTCGCAGGCATAGGGATCTTCTCCGGCCTCCTCTTTTTATGGGCAGTTGAAGCCGAGGGGGTTGCTACAATAGGCACCCGGGCAGACGATACGTTTCAGAGCGTGGCGGCGGGATGGTCCCCTTCTTGTTGAACTTTCATTTTCTTGGATCGACAGGAGTAGTCCTTGTCGATTACTGAGTCTTGGACTCTCCGCCAGACCTTATGAATTTTGGAGGACAGCCGCTGAGGGGGCTGCTCCGGCTTAGCCTTTATAGCGTTCTCTACAGGTGGAGAAGATCATTTTAGCGCGGCGGTCGGAGAATTCTTGCGCACCCTCCTGAGTGGTTCAAAGCTGTTCTCAGTTGGAACAGCAGCATCAATTTCCATTATCGGAGCTGGTGGAGTCAATCCAGAAGGGGAATTGCCCCCAGATTTCCTTACTCGGCGCCAGTGGCGACGTCGAGCATGTCTTGCAGACGGCACTGGCTCAGTTATGGGGGTGGCCTCATCATGCCCCCTGTTCTGGTGAAGGGTGGTTGTTAGTGCTAGCCTATTGAAGACTGACGTCCACTGAGAAGAAATGTCCAATCTGTCAAAGACTGACCTTTGGGCGGGGGAGACAGCCTTGGTGACTTCGCCTGAGACGGGAGTTGGAACGGATAGTTTTGTGAAAACCGATCCCTCGGTAGGAGAAGCCATTTTGATGACTTCGTTTATTAGAGTTGGCATAGCTATCCGCTTCGGGATAACTCCTTCGGGTATTGCAGGCTTCTTCACGAGACCGCTTAAGCTTTGGCCTAGCCTATTAAAGACCGAGGCATTGGACTTGGAACTGGACGACTCGTTGAGAAAGGTGGTAGTAGTGGTGAGCTGATCAAAAACCGACTTCTTCGGAGCTTCCTGTGACGGCATTGGGACGCTGAAGCTTGCCGGTGGGATCATGGTTCCAAAGAACAGTCCAGTGGTGGCCTGAGTCACCTGTTCCACTGGCATGGCAAAGATGGAGGCCGCTTAGGGCCCATAGATCACTCCTCCGGCGAGGACGGAGTAGGAGTTGTTGTTGCAGCTGGTGCAGTTGGAAGCCATTTTCTCTGCATGGGAGCAAGACACCAAATCTTGGTACCTCGAATCCAGGGGCAACCACATTAAACTGCGATTCATTCGCTAACACGATACATGAAGTGTGGAGTGGAAAGAGAAAAAGGTCCCACGGGCAGAATCTGTTCGCCGTCGAAAACCGGGAAGACGGACGTCTTGCCTGAATTTGGGGGCAAATGTTATTTGGTTTTATCCATCCACCTCTCCGAAGATGCCAAGTTGATTTATGGCACCATGTATCGAAGGTTTAGACGGATGCGGCCGTTGTAGCAGACTTTGTCTGATTCTCTCTCATTGTGAGGGGTTTTTGATTGTGGGGACGCTTTTCCCTGCAGGCGCAATCCCCTGCAGTTAATTACGTTACCGTATCACGGTAACCCCTTTCTCCTTCTCCAGAAGGTCACTTCGTGTCGTGTGTGTTTATTTTATTTTTGGTTGCCCATGGATTGTATACGGAGACTAATTTATGTTGTTGCCCGTAGGGCTTGGATTAGTCCAAATCCGTATTTTCTTAGATTTGGGTTTGGGTTGGTTTAAGGACCGTTAGCCTTGTTTTAGACTAAGGTCAACTCAAACGTTTGTTGAGGATACGTTAGTCTAATTTTAGACTAAGATCTACTCAACGGGATTTTGGGATCATTTAGATCCGACGAAAGAGTATTTGGATTCTATCGTTTTAGTTTAGGAATGTTGCGGTCCATAAGTTTAAGGACATCATAGTCCATACTTTAAAGACGGCATAGTCTATAGAGTTTAATTTAGGGACATTGCGGTCCATAAGTTTAAGGACATCATAGTCCATAGAGTTTAGTTTAGGGATGTTGCGGTCCATAAGTTTAAGGACATCATAGTCCATAGAGTTTCTGGTTATCTGGACCCGCCACCTCTCTGAAGACGTTGAAGAATTACAACGACATATATCAGAGGAATGAAGAGATGTACCCTTGAACCAATGTTGGTTGGGAGATCTGTAGTCAGGTTTGGGACTAAGACCAATTAGGGAAATTGTAGCACATGGGCTCGGTTGGTCTGAGTTAAGGACTTGAGGCCAATTTAGGCTCAGCCCACTCAGTTTTGATTAAAGTGTTGAACACTTGTTTGGACTCGGTCCCTTTTGTTCAGTAATGCTGAGCATTGATTTGGGTTCTGACACCTTTTTTCTTTTTGTCTTTTGCTGAGTGTTGAACACTCTTTGTGGTGATGGGGCTCTATTTACAGAGAGCTTTATAATTCCCTAGTGCCCGCGTGAGGAGCACATGGTGCGCTTGGCGCTGAGCGCCAGATAATGAGTGCAGAGTGCTCTTATAAAATAGCGCCCACTTGAGAAGCATGTAGAGCACTTTGCGCTGATCGCCAGACTTGGAGCGCTAAAGTGCTTCTTATAAAATAGCGCTTGGAGCGCTGGGCACTGAGCGCCAGACTTGGAGCGCTGAGGTGCTTCTTTTAAAATAGCGCTTGGAGCGCTAGGCACGGAGCGCCAGACTTGAAGCGCTGGGCGCTTGTTTTAAAATAGCGCTTGGAGCGCTGGGCGCTGGGCGCGGAGCACCAGGCTTGGAGCGCTGAGGCGCTTCTTTTAAAATAGCGCTTGGAGCGCTGGGCACTGAGCGCCAGACTTGGAGCGCTAAGGCGCTTCTTTTTAAATTGGAGCGCTAAGGCTCTTCTTTTTAAATTGGAGCGTTAAGGCTCTTCTTTGGCAGCTCTGATCAGTTCTGTACTCTGAGAATTAAATTCTCAGTTTATAAGAGATTTTGTCTCATAGATCTAAGAACTAAGTTCTTCTCTTTTTGATGAGATACAATGATCTCTTTATTTTTGTGAAAAACCTTGTCTTATGGATCTGTGATCTGAAAAAGAACTAAGTTCTTCTGATATGAGGGTTAAACTCTCAGATATGGAGGAGATGCCATGATCTCTCTTCTTGCTATTTACCTTGAGAAGAAATTGCTCTCGTCTTTGAAGTTTCTTGAAGTTTATGGGGGGTTCCTCTGTGCAAGACTTGAAGGCTTGGGTCCTTTATATAGGGGAGGATGATTTGTTGAATCGGTTAAGGAAATCTCTCATTAAGAGATTTCTGATTGATTTGGGGAATGTTTCCCACCGTTGGATCTTTGATCCAAGAGCTTCTGTTTTACAGAAAATAGTTTTCTTGTTATTAACAAAATTAGGAAAGTATTTTCCCATACAGAGATTATTCTGTATCTTGGTGATTTTTAATCACCATTGGATCTTTGATCCAACCATGCTCTGATTTACAGAGCACAATCTTTCATGTTTGGAAAGATTTGAGGAGTATTTCCTTAACAGAATTAAATTCTGTAATTTGATGATTTATTCATCTCAGTTGGATCTTTAATCCTATGGTGGAGAACATTTAGTTCTAGCGCTTGGCGCTCTCGTGCTTTGCACGTGAGGCACTGCCTCAGAGTCTTTGACTCTTAGCACTGGCGCACTTGGTGCGAGCGCTCTCGTGCTTTGTGCGTGAGACGCTGCCTCAGAGTCTTTGACTCTTGGCACTAGCGCTCTTGGCGCTAGCATGGTTTGCACGTGAGGCGCTTCCTCTTTACCGAAGGTGTCTTTTCGCCTTCTTTCTTTACTTTTTCTGAGTCAAACTTCTTTTTCCCAATGCAGAGCTTGGAAACAGTTCCATCATGCACAAAATTTTCTTTGTCTAGACTTAAATGTCTCTCTTTATAATTTGAAGCAATGCTTCTCTTCTCTCTCACTTTCAGAGAATTATTTTAGCAGATAAAAGCTATGGCTTGTAATCATCCACATGCTCGCCGGCAACCATGGGAGGTGCCTATTGAGGAAATCGTTCCTCATTTTGCTGCATGCTTGGTGGACCCTGCTCTTACGGATGACCAATGCGATACGGTGTTGTACGAGCTTTTGACTCGTAGAGAATTTCCTCTCCCTATCGGCTCCATTTGGCTTTGGATGGTCTTCTTGTCCGTGCTCGATGACATCCCTCCTCATCCAGCGGAGATGACTCCGGCAATGCTCGACACCGCAGAGGACAAGATCGAGTGCTTTCACAAGGCACTTTTGATTACCACAGCTCTGAGGGATCGCTTTGTTCAGCTGCTAAGCTGGATACGGGCTCAGCGAGTTATCATGTCTGCCTTCGCTGATGGGCACAATGCTGACCGATGGGAAGCGACTGTTCATGATCGCCGCTTTGACATGGTGGAGAAGGCAGAGAGGGAGTTAGATAATTTTATCCATAGTTTTGTGAATCCCTGTACTTTCGATCCCATATTTGGTGATCTATTTCCTGTAGAATAAAACATTCAATTACATGCTTTCTTTTTGTCGTTGACCACCAAGTGCTCCCTTTCTAACTCCTGTTCTTCATTTGATGTGTGCATGCACGTATATGAATGAGCCTAGTTTCACACATTTCTGTAAATGAAACTTAAACCGATATAAACAGGCACACATAGCTCTTGGCCGAAGATTTTGGCGAGAACAACGTATTAATCTCGGTCCCGCATATATCACATATGTGCTCCTACTCCGTTTCGCCTGAGCCAAGAAACCTCTGTATAGGACTCTAAAGACTCGTCAATACGCCGGTAGTAGGTGATGATCATATCAAATACCCATAAGCCGCAAGCGGTCAGCTAAACGTAACGGCCACCCGGGTATTGAGCGATCAGAAGATCAACAAGCAAGCATGTACATACTCCTGCGAATCCAATCAGTAACACTACCATACAGTCCGGTCTCTTCGTCTGATATGTCGCATATCCAGTCTAAGGGTGGTAAACGTCAGACCCCGTTAACCGATAAGTAGTGTCGATGTGTGGCTTATAACGGGTCGAGAAACTACTGATAACACTTACCAGTAGATCTCCATATCAGCCCTGGCCAGGAACTTCCAGTTATAGTCAATCGAGCACAGCGCAACATCAACCCCAAATACCGGGAGAGACGAAACCCCTCCTATCGCGCATTGCCTCCATGTAATTCGGGACTGTACCCAAAAGCCACCGTTTTGCATGTTCTCATGAACGGGGTAAGGTGGAAATCAAAGCACAATGGGAATTACACGAGACTCTATGACGATCTTGGGTCTACAGACTAACCTATACCAGTGTCATCAGAGAACTGCTATCTGACGATAGGTATAATACCAACTAGAAGTTCTCGGCGAGTCTGTTCAGTGTACCCAATCTCCACTGAGCACCCGTATACCATCTTTGATGTCAAACACCAATAGATGTGGGATCATCCATCGCCCATCATATGGGTTAAGATGCGTATACGCTAGTCTACTCTAGAGTATCGATGCCCTGTCTCGATACACCCTCGACTAAGAACAATTATAGGATGTACTTGTGGACTACCCTGGCCCCACTAGTGTGATCTCCATCATAGTCCTAGTAGTCAAGTACACATCCTAAGGGGTTTATCAACATGTGAGAGGAAGACAGTAACACAATACAAGTCAACATGTTAAGACAAAGAGCAACCAGATAGCATACTATCATATCGAGCAAGAAAGTCCTCTCTATATATATCAAAGCATCCACTATAATATACATCATATGTACAATAATGGCCTCTAGGGCATATACATAACTAACAATCTCCCACTTCCACTAAGGCCAGCTGTTGTAGTATCTCATACCCAACATCCCGAAGAGTCTCTCAAATTGTATCTGGGGTATGGCCTTCGTGAGTGGATCCGCAGTGTTGTCCTTCGTGTCAACTCTCCTGACCTCGATCTCCCGGCAATCAACTATCTCCCGGATCAGGTGATACCGCCTCAGAATATGCCTGGATCTCTGATGGGACCTGGGTTCCTTGGCCAAAGCTACAGCTCCATTGTTATCACAATACAAAGGTATTGGATGCTCAATGGACTGAACTACTCCATGTTCATTTATGAACTTCTTCGTCCAGACGGTCTCTTTGGCAGCATCGTTGGCAGCGATGTATTCAGCCTCCATCGTCGAGTCTGCCACGGTTTCCTGTTTGGAACTCTTCCAACAAACCGCCCCTCCATTGAGGGTAAAGACAAATCCCGTGTGCGACTTAGAGTCGTCATTATCACTCTGGAAGCTCGAATCGGTAAAGGACTCCACCTAGAGTTCTCCGTTTCCATACACCAAGAACATCTCTTTAGTCTTTCTCAAGTACTTGAAAATGTTCTTCACAGCTGTCCAATGACTCTCTCCAGGATCTGCTTGATACCTACTCACTACACTTAGTGGGTATGCTACATCGGGTCTGGTATATAGCATCACGTACATGATAGAGCCTACTGCCGAAGCATAGGGTATCCCTTGCATGCGAGCTCTCTCCAAATCAATCTTGGGAGACATCTCTTTGGAGAGAGTGAGTCCAGAGATCGTGGGTAAATTCCCACGCTTGGATTCTTCCATACTAAAACTCTTTAGTATGGTGTCAATGTACCTGGATTGGGACAATCTCAGTATCCGTTTAGATCTATCTCTATAGATCTTAATCCCTAAGATGCATGAGGCATCACCTAGATCTTTCATTAAGAATCTTTTTTATAAGAAGAGCTTGACCGAATGCGGCATAGGAACATCATTTCCTATCAAGAGTATGTCATCCACGTACAATACGAGGAAGACAACCTTACTCTCTGCCACCTTCTTGTATATACAAGGTTTATTTACGTTCTTGATGAAGTCAAACTCTTTAACTGCAACATCAAAACAAATGTTCCAACTCCGTGATGCCTGCTTTAACCCGTAGATGGATTTAAGCAGCTTGCACACCTTTCTGCTGCTCCTACTATCTATGAAGCCTTCTGGCTGAGTCATGTACACGCACTCTTCCAAATCACCATTTAGAAAGGAGGTCTTAACATCTATTTGCCAGATTTCGTAGTCATGGTATGTAGCAATGGCAAGTAGGATCCATATGGACTTAAGCATAGCCACTGGAGAAAAGGTTTCATCATAATACACACCTGAACGTTGACGAAAACCTTTTGCAACAAGTCTATCTTTGAAAGTCTCAACTTTTCCATCTACACCAAGTTTTTTCTTGAAGATCCACTTACTCCTGATGGGTTTTACCCTTTCGGGAGCATCTTCTAAAGTCCATACTTTGTTGGTGTACATGGATTCCATCTCAGATCGCATTGCATCCAGCCACTTCACAGAGTCCCTACTCGTAATGGCCTGCTCGAAGCTAGTCGGGTCATCATTTTCCATGATGCAATCCTCGATCCCACCATCAATGAGAAAACCGTAGTATCTCTCAGGTGGATGAGGAACCCTACTAGATCGGCGGAGAGGCTGAGGTTCGTTGGGAGCTATCGAATTCTCTGGTTCCACTAAATCTTCAGTTGTAGTTTGTGTAGCTGGAGTTTCTTCCAGTTCTACCTCGTTGCTACTAATTTCTTTGTCAAGAAATTCCTTTTCTAAAAAGGTGGCATAGTGAGAAAGAAACACTTTTTGTTCCTCGGAACGGTAGAAGATATACCCACGTTAATTTTTGGGATATCCAACAAACTTACACAGAACTGACCTTGCCTCGAGCTTGTCCGGATTTTGCATTTTAACATAAGCCGGACAACCCCATATCTTAATATAATTAAGATATAGTCTCTTTCCCTTCCATATCTCATATGGAGTGGTAGGCACAGATTTGGTAGGGACCATATTCAATAGGTGTATGGCTGTCTCAAGCGCATACCCCCAAAAGGAAATAGGCAACTCAGCAGTGCTCATCATAGAGCACATCATATCTAATAGGGTGCAATTTCTCCGCTCCGATACACCATTGTGCTGTGGTGTATAGGGAGGAGTAAGCTGAGAGAGAATCTCATTCTCTTTTAGATAGTCCCAGAACTCATTGCTCAAGTATTCTCCTCCTTGATCAGATCGAAGGATTTTAATACTTTTACCCGTTTGGTTCTCCACTTCGTGCTTATATTCTTTGAATTTCTCAAAAACTTCAGACTTATGTTTCAATAGAAACACATGCCTGTATCTTGAGAGATCGTCAGTAAATGTAATCAAGTACGAGAAACTGTCCCTGGCATGTGTAGACATGGGACCACATACATCACTATGTATCAGTCCTAAGAGTTCCGTAACTCTTACTCCGTGTCCACTAAACGGAATTTTGGTCATCTTTCCTTTGATACATGACTGGCAAGTTTCATAAGATGATAATTTGTCACGACCCGAAAGTATCGAGCATGACTGGCACTTAAATTACGAAACGTCTCGAGGCGTACGTAATCTAAGTAAGCCAAAACCCAGAAATCAAAACCAAGTAAAGTGGTAGAGTGAAGGAAAAACCAATTTTAAAGAAAGAAGTTTAACAACATAAGGCGAGGTATGCATTTTTAAAACATCAAGTCTTTTCTGAAAATTTCGGCAGAGTTCCCTTTGTAAATACTGGCCCCAAACGGGGTACAACATGAATAGTATACGAAATGATAAAAGGCATCCCCAAGCGGGAGCTAGCTCTTCGTCAATCGACGGTCACAACCACGCAAGCAATATAATATACAACTGTTCCCCTCCGAAAGACGGCCACAGACTGAACGTCTTGCCTGAGATTCGGGGCATATGCTATTTGGTTTTATCCGTCCACCTCTCCGAAGATACCAAGTTGATTTATGGCACCGTGTATCGGAGGTTTAGACGGATGCAGCCGATGTAGCAGACTTCGTCAGATTCTCCCTCGCTTGAGGAGTTTTTGATTGTGGGGACGCTCTTCCCTGCAGGCGCAAGCCCCTGCAGTTAATTACGCTACCGCTTCGCGGTAACAACTTTCTCCTTCTCAAGAATTTCACTTCGTGTCATGTGTGTTTGTTTTGTTTGTGGATGCCCATGGATTGTATACGGAGACTAAGTTATGCCGTCGCCCGTAGGACGTGGATTAGTCCAAATCCGTATTTACTTAGATTTGGGTTTGGGGTTTTAGTTTAAGGATACGTTAGCCGAATTTGAGGCTAAGATCAACTTAAATGTTCGTTAAGGATACGTTATCTGATTTGAGACTAAGATCAACTTAACGGAAAGAGCATTTAGGGGCTCTATTGTTCCAGTTTAAGGACGTAGTGGTCCATTGCATGTATGGCCGTCGGGACCCATCAACTCTCTGACGACGTTGAAGGATTACAACGACAGGTGTCAGAGGAGTTCAGAGATGTACCCTTGAACCAAAGTTGATTGGGGGTCTTATAGTCCAATTTGGGACTAAAGTCTGTTTGAATGTTTAAGGATACGTTAGCCATATTTGAGGCTAAGATCAGCTTAAACGGGATCATTTAGATCCGACAAAAGAGTATTTCGGGGGCTCTATTGTTCCAGTTTAGGGACGTAGTGGTCCATTGCCAGTTTAGGGACATAGGGACCCATTGCCAGTTTAGGGACATAGTGGTCCATTGCCAGTTTAGGGACATGGTGGTCCATCGTTCCCGTTTTAGGGACGGATATTAGTTTAAGGACGCATTAGTCCATGGGTTTAAGGACCCCATAGTCCATATAGATGTGTTTAAGGACGCATTAGTCCATTGGTTTAAAGACACATAAGTCCATAGGCTTAAGGACCCCACAGTCCGTATGGGTGTGTTTAAGGACGCATTAGTCCATTAGTTTAAGGACGCATTAGTCCATGAGTTTAAGGACCTCACAGTCCGTATGGATGTGTTTAAGGACGCATTAGTCCATTAGTTTAAGGACGCATTAGTCCATGGGTTTAAGGACCTCACAGTCCGTAACAATGTATGGTTGTCGGGACCCGTCACCTCTCTGACGTCGTTGAAGGATTACAACGATAGGTGTCAGAGGAGTTCGGAGATGTACCCTTAAACCGGATGTTCATTGATCAAAGAGAGCATTCTTGCTCAGTCAATTTAATTTGAGGACTTACGGCCATGATTGGGCTAAGTCCAGTTGAATATGTTCAACGTTTTATTTATCTTTGGCCTATTAGACCTATGCTAGGGCTTTGCCCCTGTTTAATAATGCACTGCATTTTCTTTTGGCTTGCTAGGCCTTTTTGATTTGGGCTCTGTCCCTTTTAAATGATGCACAACATCTTTTTTTGTTTAGGCTCTGCCCTTTTTAAAGTAATGCATTGCATTTTATTTGGCCTGTTAGCCCTTTTTTAATTGGGCTTGGCCCTTCTGTAAATAATGCAGTGCATTAATCAAACTGACAGTGGCCATGTGGCCTGTCAGGCACTTTGCGCCAATTATTGAGCACAAGCGCATGTGGAGGTGACACGTGTCACGCTCTGGTGAGCGCAAGCGCAACAGCGCAGTGCGCTGCGTTAAATGCGCTGCACTGTTGCGCTGCTGACACGTGGCGCGCTCTGGTGAGTTGCGCCAACTTAAGAGAGCAATGCTCTATCTTAAAAGCGCATAGCGCAAGTTATTCTGGTGCTGACACGTGGCGCTCTCTGGTGGCTTGCGCCAACCCAGGAGCGCAACAGTGCAGATTTGCAAGTACAAGGCACTGTTTTAATAATTTGATCCAATTTTGGATTCAAGAAAAGAATCTTTAAGATTCCAGAACCAATAGTTCATAAAAAAGGCAATGCCTTTGTTATTATTATTTTTTTATTTGAAGACCTTTGATCTTGTTCTTAGATCGATGATCTATTCAGAAGAAATTCTTCTTTTTTTATTCAAAGGGTTTACCTTTTTCTCTTTTTTGAGTTTTTCTCCAAATTCTTTAGAGTTCTCTCTCTGTTTCTTGAGTTTCTCTATTCTCTGTGTTGTTGTATGGAATTGGGGTCTAGGGGCCTTTATATAGTGCCCATTAATTTGTTAAATTTGTTAAAGAAATAATTCTCTGAGTGATTTGGGGAATTTTCCCCACCGTTGGATCTTTGATCCAAGGGCTTCTGCTTTACAGAAGACAATCTTCTTGTTTTAACAAGAACAGAAAGATCTTACTGGAATTTTAATTCTGTTTGGCGCAAACGCACCAGCGCTTGACACGTGTCACGCAGCGCAGAGCGCAGCGCAACTGCACTGACACGTGTCGCGCAGCGCAAGGCGCGGCGCAACTGCGCTGACACGTGTCGCGCAGCGCACAGCACGACGCAACTGCGCTAGCGCCACTGCGCTGACACGTGTCGCACAGCGCACCTACTGCGCTGACACGTGTCGTGCAGCGCAGAGCGCAGCGCATCTGAAGCGTTGCTTCTTTTAATTTTGTTTTAAATAGAGCCTTGCTCTAATTGGGTGCGCTGCCTTGAGCGCTGCGCTGACGTATCAACTTTTGACACGTGGCGCGTTGCGCGCAGTGCAAGGAATTTGAAGCGTTGCTTCAATTTTTTGAATTTTTGAAATTCAAACAGAGTTTTGCTCTAATTGGGGGAAACAACAACGCCGAAGGGCGAGGATCAAAACTCAAAAGAAACTCAAAATCAACATGAAAACCATAATAATACAACGCGCGACTCTAAGGTTGAAATAACAACAACTGGTTTTCTAAGTCTGAAGTATACAAGTCTGGTTGATGGAGTTTTTACTAGATACAACTGAATAACAAATGTACAAAAGTGGTGACGATGCAAGTGAACCCACCTACCAAAACAATCACCCGATATGAAAGCAGCGTGCCAGCAAGCAGTCAAGATACCTGTACTGCAAAACCTGCAAGAAACTGTGGCACAACGGGGGTGAGTTGCCAACTCGTGAGTAGAAAACATCACAGAGCAGAAATCGCATGTATGACGCATCCTAGGTCATATCAAGTAATATCCTCAAATAATATCCTAATCCATCTACATATAAGTGCAATACTACGTGCTCGTGTCAGTGCCTCAGATAGAAACATATCAGATATATGATGTATGAATGCAGTACGAATGGAAACAGAATACATCATGAGTGAGACAACTGTTTTCTTTATTTAATGAGATTCCTTTATGTATATAAATCGAATATCATCAATGAAATCAACAGAGAAATCAATGTCAAGTATCGACACAAAACATGAATCTCAATATCTCAATATCTCAGGCTCCGGCTATCCGGACTGGCCTGTATCATCAAATCTCAATATCTCGGTGTCTCAAATCTCAATATCTCAATATCCCAATACCTCGGGCCCCGTCAGTCCGGATCGGCCCATATCATCAATCCCACAACCACGAACGGTATCCTCCGGATATCCGCCGCGCCAAACAATCACCGGTAGGCAGTCTTCCCCTGCCGGGCTCATCGTCTACAACTCGAGCTTCTTGCCCCAGGGTACCATACCGGATCCACCATGTACCCGCAGACGGTTCATCCAACTCCTAAAATCGGGTCTCGAAAACCATCTCAGAACCGAGATAACATCATGGTGGACAGTACTCATCATATCAAGAAAAACCGCATCTATCTCTTTAAAACAAATCATCAGTTTATAAAACTTTCACATGCGGTTTCCAAATCCAGAAATCTCAAGAAGGGTCCGAAATCATAAAAATCATGATATCAATAAACAGTGAATACTGGCATAAATCTCCATAATACTGCATGACCAATGAATATATGAATGTATCTGATATCATGCAATAAATGATTAGTTAAACTAGCATATGTAAGCTATAACATATTGCAACTATCAACTAGCAAGCTATGTCAATGAATAGTATTCTCTAAAGTGTACGTGACATGGCAATTACCGATGATGATATGTGTGAGCCGGCAAGCAGGTGTACGTGGAACATACGCATCATCGGTAATGGTGCTGGTGTCCTGATAGCAGGGTTTCATAATAATTACAGATAACATATGTACAAGCACGCAATGCGATAAAACATCATGAATATACAGAAAGTGATGTAGTAACGGCAATACTGAAAAATATACATACCCAATATACGAGTCATACAGTTTGATATTTAAATTACTCACGATTCTTCACTTTTGAAAAATAGTATGACTCGAGCCCAGTCAAAAGGGTAAGGAAATCCACCTAAGTCTGAATCGATCTATATATATACCTAGTAGTCGGTGATCTCGTCTCAATAGTATCACGTACGATACAATATATATATGACACCCTCGGGTCAAGAGTGCGGATCTAACATCATAACTATATCACGTACGGTAAATCTATCGTACGGCATCCCAAATCTGAGTACGGGTCAAATATCATATTTATCCCATTACTCATCTGGTATCCTTATCATCATATGTCATGAACTGGGGTACAGATTTAAGTCTAGTACAAACTGATACCATCAACAAATATATGTGCATGTGTCTGAAATACATCGCCTAAAGATCCTCTATAATCTCTTGTCGTATCTCATAGTACGAACCAAATCACATCACTGATCTCACGGCATCATGCCCAATCACATCGACTCATCTCCAAATACCATATACTATCCTCAACATCCGTGTATACGTGTATGTATGTACATATATATATATATATAAGCACCAACACATCCACCTATACATATATATACATATGACGTATACACCCAAAACCATATCCCGTGTATGCATGTGTATATGTGTGTCAACCTTACTCTAGGGTTCGCGACTAAAAAGCTAACTAAGCCACTTTCCTCAAATCTCGCTAACACTAACCCATGATCTCCTAAAGCTTATCTTGCTAAGGTTCATATCTCGCCATAACACAAATATGTCTAATTATATCACATCACATCATATTTTACGAAAATGCGAGGGTGCTATACGCCATCCACCTGACTTCCCCCATAGATATATATCTACTCACCTTGATCTTCGCTTGCCGATGCCGATATCGCCACACGCTTGCCGGTCGTCTCGAAATGCTCGTGTGGGTACCTACGTATCATAACACATCGTATCGCATTAAAATCCGACTCATGACCAAAACGACACACGAATCTCACATAGATCAAAACCTATGGTCCGCTTATGCAAAAGAACCAAATAACTCTCGATATCGGCGTACAAACGCCGATTGATCGAGAAAAACTCAAACGTACCATTCGTGGTTTCACAACACTCTAAATATATATATGAAATAAGTTTTAAATCATCAAAACTTCAAATTCGCTTTAAAATCTATTTTTCCAAAACTCTAGTAAGCAACAATTGTCAATTTAGTTCAAAACATGATATTTTAACCAATCTAATGGCTACATTGCTCACATAATATTTTAACTAAGTCACACAAATCATAACTAAATTTTTTATCTCGCCTATTTTCATTCACCCAAAATTCTAGTTTGCAATTTAGCTTAATTAGTAAAATTTTAGCATAACAATTTGCAAACTAGCTACTAGGTTTGATTTTACATGCCTCAATATGATAAATTACACACTTAAACCATGTTCAAATGATATAAAACCCTAACTAGATTTTAATCTCACATTTTTAATTAATTTCTAAAAAACTAGTTTGCTAGAAATCCAATTTTAACAATTTACAAGCAACAAATAGTAAACTAGCAACTAGATTAGTTTTAGCATAGCATTAACATGTTAAATATATCACACAACCATAATCTCATTACTCAAAACCCTAACTTGAATTCAAACCCCATTCTCTTTAAACTTTCATTTTGCAATTAAGGTTATAATAACATCTAATTAAAACTAGATTCAAACATAGAATTAACAAGTAACAAATTTGGATGAAGGTTTATACCTCATGATCAAGAGATCATACATGAAGCTTGGCCTCCCAAACTTGCTTCCATCCCCCAAGATCCATGCTAAATTAGCTAAAGAATAATGGGTAAGAATTGGATTTGGAGTTTGTGGGATTTTTGCATTGATTTTTGAGTGAAAATTAATAAATTTTGAGATGAGATGAAGTGGGGATTTTGAGGGAGAATGGGGCTGCAGGTTTTGGCAGTGAGGATAGGGTGAGATTTGTGGAGTGTGGGTGTGAAGTCAAGGAAAGAAAAAGAAACCCAAGTCAACAAAAGACCATACTTCATTTTTTTATTACTTCCTTTTCTTTTCTTTTTTATTCTTTATTCTTTGTTGTGAGGAAAAGAGAGAGAAGTGGAGGTGGCTGTCAAGGGAAGGCTCGGCCAATGCCTAGGGGGCAAGAGAGAGGGTGTGGGTGAGTGTGGGTGAGGAAAAAAAAGATAAATACTATACCCCAATTTCCATTTACATTAATTTCACTATTTAAGCCTTTTTCTATCATATTTTCTAAAACCATCTTAACAACTTCTTTTCATTTTAAAAACAACATGTTAAATTTTGGTTTAATGTGTCATGATGCACAAAATTTGTATTAACCCATTCCAATCTGTAATTATCACTAATTAAATGTAGTGGTGACGGCTTAAAATAATATTAAAATAATTAATTTCGGAAAAAATTTCAGTCAACTAGAAATTTTGCAGGTGACTCAATAAACACCAAATACTAGCAATTACATAGCTAGAATAGGTATATTTGATTTTATGATGAAAGATAATTATATCTTGATTTTTACGGAAAACACTCGTTATTTTACCGATTCTCCGAAATTTCACCTAAACGATTTTCAAAACGTTACAATCTTCCCCCTTAAAGAAATTCGGTCCCCGAATTTAAATTAAAACTCTCCCAAATACAAAAACATTTCAGCAAAACAATCAAGTCGTCGGGGATCCGAAATCATAAATACATAAAACATATCATAGCGCAATGCATGCACATGAAAAAGAGTGTATAACTCAAAAAATCAAAACTCCGTCAAACATCCCACAATCATCGTAGTTATGGTGAATACATCAATGTCAAAATCCAATACGAAAACCAACATGATATACATCAAAACTATACATGTAAACATCTGAAAGAAATGCATGCCAAACCATTCAAGTCGCTATGCGATGCGCGTATCACTGCACAGTGGCGGACATCTATTGTAAGAAAATAACTATATATATATATATATATATATATATATATATATATATCCTTTGTTTAATATGCACGTCCCGCCGTTTGAAAACGATTTAGAAGGGTTTCCTTTATAAAATGTTTCATGTCATCTCGGACACGTAGATAAATACTAAGACTATAGCTCCTCTTTGGAAATCCCTTCGATAACTATCAATGCATGCAAAATATATCTAGGACTGTCCTCGGACTAGTCCTGCTCAACTATCAAAACAAATAGTAAATATCATAAAAACATACTGCTCCACAATAATCAATCTCAAAATGTATATAAGAAAGCCGTGTGCGTCTAGTGCGCACGGAAATTGAAATCAATGAATGTGCCCTACGTGTGCACAGAATAAAATCTAAGTGCAACGGGTGTGCACGAAACACCTGTCAAAAGCAACGGGCGTTCCTGACAGCAACATCAGGTGCATCTGATATGCACGAAGAATCTCGTTTTAGTGCATCTGGTGTGCACCAAATCGCATCAAGCGCGTCAAATATGCGCAAGAATCCAAATCAAGTGCATCCGTCATGCACGAATGAAGGCTAAATCAAGGGAATCGAACATGCATGAATAAAATCTAAATCAAGTGCATCCAACATACACGAATAAAATCTAAATCAAGTGTATCCAACATGCACAAATATGTTAGTTATATGTATGCCCTAGAGGCCATTACTGTGCATTGGATGTATATTGTAATGGATGCTGGGACATATATAGGTAGGACTTTCTTGCTCGACATGATAGTACGCTATCTGGTTGCTCTTTATCTTAACATGTATACTTTCTGTCTCTCTGTTACATGTTGATAAAGCCCTTGGGATGTGTACTCGACTTCCAAGACTATGATGTAGATCATACAAGTGGGGCCTGGGTAGTCCATGAGTACATCCTTCAATATTCCTAGTCGTGGGAATATCGAGACGGGGCATCGATATTCCAGAGTAGACTAGCATATATCTTCTCGACCCATGTGATAGGCGATGGATGATCCCATATCTATTGGTGTTTGACATCAGAGATGATATACGGGTACTCAGTGGAGACTGGGTACACTGGACGGACTCGCCGAGAACTCCCAGATGGTATTATACCTTACGTCAGATGGCAGTTCTCTGGTGACACTGGTACAGCTTAGTCTGTTGACCCGAGATCGTCATAGAGTCTTGTGTGTCTCCCACTGTGCTTTGATTTCCACCCTACCACGGCTCTACTGAGTCGTGCAAACAGGTGGTTTTTGGGTACAGTCCCGATTCACATGGAGGCAATGAGCGATAGGAGGGGATTCGTCTCTCCCGGTATTGGGGGTTGATGTTGCACTATGCACGACTGGCCATAACTGGAAATCCCTGGCTAGGGTTGCTGTGATATACTGGTAAGAGTTATCAGTAGTTTCACGAATGTTATCGACCTTATATCGGCATGACTTATCAAGCTATTAGGGTCTGACGTTTACCACCCCTAGGCGAGATATGCGACATATCAGACGAACAGACCGGACTGTACGGTAAGTGTTACTGGTTGGATTCACAGGAGTGTGAGCGGGCTTCCTTGTCGATCTTCTGATCGCTCAATACCCGGGTGGCCATTACGTTTAGCAGACCGCTTGCGGCTTGTGGGTGTTTGATATGATCATCACCTGCTGCCGACGTATTGACGAGTCTTTAGAGTCCTACACAGAGGTTTCCTGGCTCAAGCAAAACGAAATAGGAGCGTATATGAGATATGTGCGGGACCGAGAATAATGCGTGTATGTGATACCGTATTCTATTCTCGCGATGAATGTATCGATTGGTTGTATGCGATATAACCTAGTTATCGAATCGAGGATTGATTCGATAAGTCGATACATAGGATATTAGTCGGTCATATGCGATATGACCGGATCGTTAAATCAAGTGTTGATTTAATGATTTAATGTATAATTATATATTTGATATATTACTTTACATTAACTAGTATTTTTCACTTTAGATGGATTTTCTCACTTGATGTGCACAAGTTGTATATGTGATATATTTTTGTGCACTTGTTTGTATCATGTTTGATGATACATGCAAACATGGGTGTGTGTAAGAATTAAACCATGTTTAGTTGATGGTTTAGGGTTTTTACTTGTTTATTCATTCTTTTTATTTATTTTTGGCAAAATATAACATGGTGGCTTTCTTTGTTTGATACTTGAAGCTTCTTGAAGCTTTGAAAAGTCTAGCTAGTTTGTCTTTTGCCTTAACCCTAACCATTCAACTAAACCCTAGTTTATTCTCTACACTAAACCATGGTTGCAAATATGATAAGAATCACTTTATTTTCTATTTTCATTATTCTTATCATATTCTTTTTCTTCTTCTTCTTCTTCAAGAAGAAAGAAGCTTGCTAGCTTCAATAGTGACTTGAGAAAAAGAGTGAGAAATCCAATTCTAAAGTGAACCCACATCCTATTTCTTCATCCTCTACCACTTGCCATGTAGTATAGGGTGTTTTCTTCACAAGTTTCATGACTTGGTGAAGTTGGAGCTTGATCTTGTGTTGCCTCGACGTAGATCATCTTCGGCATCGAAGTCGACGACCTAGCCCGATCATTTCTCCGACGAAACCATCGCCAGAGTCCGGGATCCGATGATCGCAGCGGAGGGACATCATCACGGAGCTAAGGAGGTGGAAGACCGGATCTACAAAGGTTGTAGTCTCTTTCATTTAGCAATAAAGTTGTTTACTTGCTTGCATCGCCTCACCTCTAGTAACGGTCTAATTTAGGGTTTCTCGGCACATAGAAAAATTTTGAATTGGCCATGTTTGATCACTTGTAGAACTTCATGGGTGTGCCTAGGAACCCTACAGTGGTATCAGAGCCTAGCTAGAGCCTTAGGCGATGCGTAGACGGAGTTAGAAACCCGATCGAACCCGAAACCCTAATCCTTGACCCCTCTCTGTACATTTTTGAAAATTATGGATTTTTCTGAATTAAAAATACCTGAAAAATACAGCAGGGAAATATAAGAATTGTAGTGAAAAATGACCCCCTAAATCGTACATTCCACCGTGGAACCGCAGCAATAGCCTGCTTTGGCCGCGGTTCCGCGGCCGTACAGAGGATTTAGGTTATCATTTTTGCACCATAATTCCTATTTCTGTGATTTATATTTTATGGGTATTTTTATTATGACTCAAGAGTTGAGTGTTCTGGGGTTGTATTGGGGACTCGATAATTCGATCGGATTATTTAACTTTGTTTACTGTGTTTTTCCGGGTATTTTTAGAATATGTTAAAAAGTTCGACCGGATATAAATACCCACTTTTTCCTCTGCCGGGAAATTTCCAATTGTTGGATTTTTCCGTAGTTTAATGACGTTCTAAGTAGTGCAAGTAACGCGATGGACCCTCTAGAAGACAACAAACCTTAACTCGATTATGTGACCGTCTTGAACTGCCATTTGAACCTTAGGGTTTGGGGCAGTACAGCGTGCCACATGTGAGGCGTTGGCTTACGGCTGGACCATTGGTACTGAGGCATGAAGTGAATGTTTTTAAACTTATTTCATGTGTTGAGCTGTTTCGGGAAAACTTAGGTGTTTGATTGTTCGATCGGAAAGTTTAACATTTTCTATTTATCTGGAATGTGATACAATAATTGGAATTCACAAGTAGTTATGAGACAACTGAATGAATGTTATAAACACAGCACTTTAGTCTCACTTGATCGGTTGCCACGGATTTTTGATGTGATCAAAAGTCCGTCGCAATCACGTAGCCTACGCGGATACTCGCCGGATAAACTTAATAGACAGCTACACCCCATAGCCCCGACCAAGTGACTGTAGGAGAACCCCGTCGCCGAAAGCATCCGTTCAGGTGCTCGCGGCAGCGGTGTTCCGCCTTGGTGCACTTCGTCAACGGCATTGGGGGTGCAGCTGTCTACTAAAGTTTGCGACGAGCATTCGATCAGGATATCGGGAATCTTGTTGAATTGTCCGACTTGATATTGAAAAGATTTTTCGATAATGAGACTAAAATGTGGGGTTTATAATTGTTAGGCATGCGATGTCTAAGGAATTCATTTGATTAGGCATGCGATGTCTATGCAAGTTGCGGATTCCAACTGTTGTAGTTTTACACTTTCTTTTCTGTGACCGTAAGTGTAATATATGATATCGCCGGTTTCGTTGCTATATGTCAACGACAATTGGGATACGCATGTTTACTTACGTTGATGACATATGATGTTATGTGTTGCTGGATATGTTATATTGGATCGTCGTGTTTGAATAGCCGGGGGGTTTTATGTAAGATGAGTGTTTTTCATTTTCATTCATGTAAAAAACTTGTATATTCTTTTATTGGGGCACTTCCAGGTTGCGGAAGATGTCATCGTTGATGTATATTATTTACTTTTCCGCATTAGGATAGACCCAAGGAGGGGAGCACAAGTAACCGGGTTCTAGGGTCCAGTGGGAGACCATCTCGAGGAGTCGAGTCCGGGTCTCCTAACCCTAGAATTGGTAGGGTTGCTTGCCGCTCTCGTAGGGGTCTAGGGGTGTGGGCTTGGCTATTCATCACGACCATGGAATCCGTGTTTTATACTGGCTCGTATTAAAAACACGGACGTCCTAGTATATCCAATATTTCATATGATATTTTCTGCTGCGTTATCTGTGATGAGATCATGTGATTTGTTCAGATAGATATGGTATATAGTATATATGATATATTATATAGACGTTGCTTATGTTTTACACCCGCGCTAGCCCTGCCTCGCTCTGGCGTTAGTTACCTAACCTAACGGTGCAGACGGGACATCGAGGCGAATGCGGATGGCATAAGCGTATGTTATATTTATCTGTGATGTTTAGGTGGACTTAAATGATGGGACATTCATTAATGAGATTAATGAAAGAAAATAAACCTAATTGATGTTGTGGAATCGAATTTCAAAATAAAACAGGTAGCTACAGTTCTTGCTTTGCATCGCGGTGTTCCTTGAAGAACATCCTGCACCTTATTCGATGAGGAAAGGACCGAGATCCCTTCACCGGGAGTGACTCCTTTAGCAATAACTGGCAGATGCTACACACTCGGTTTGTCTTTTGATTGCTTCTATAGTTTCTGCTTTGCACAGTGATATATATGATATATCCCGCAGCTCATTCGACGAGGAAAGGGCCGACGATCCCTTCACCGGGAGTGACCCCTTTAGCAAAACTAGAAAAGCCTCAAAAACACTCCATTTAAAAACCATTTGATTCCGCAACGAGATCAAGTTCAAAGCGTTAAAGGTTTTCTTAAAAACCATCCGCAACCCTCCATCATTTTAGGAAGTAGAGTACTTAGTATTCGTGTTGTGTTTGTTCACCATAGTCAAGGCACAGTGTACGGTAGCTAAGTGATGTCTTCCTACACAGCATATGATGCGATTAGTTAGGACAGTCATGTGGCTTTGTTGACCTTAGCCAAGGGTCATGTGGGTGGGTCTAATTAATCACGTAATGACGGGTAGAACTTGACTAGTGCTTATGATTTGTTGACCTTAGCCAAGGTCATAGGTGTTAGGGGTAAAAACCTTTATCGGGAGTTTCAAGTGTTGGAATTTGCAATGAGATTGCATACCTTCCATATGATAGTTGGATCCCGATACCCACTGCGAGTAATTGTTACTCCTGGGAGAGTTTTGCACTTTGCAATTAGCCGATCAAGTAGGTGTCTAGAAAGGTGTCAACGGGGTTACGCCTCTGGGAAAACGAGGTTTACCATAATTAGGTCCGTGCGAAAGCACGGGGAACCTCCCTTAAAGTACCGACACTGGCCTGGCTGAAAGATTGGCGAACTTGTAGAGTGTAATTAATCCCGGCTATGTTAGTTGTATGTATGCCCTAGAGGCCAGTATTGTACAGATGTTGTATATTATATTGGATGCTTGGACATATATAGAGATGACTTTCTTGCTCGATATGATAGTATGCTATATGGTTTTTCTTTATCTTAACATGTACACTAGTCTCTTTATACTGTCTTATAGTTACATGTTGGTAAAGCCCTTAGGATGTGTACTTGACTACCTGGACTATGATGCGGATCATACTAGTAGGGACATGGTAGTCCATAAGTACATCCTTCAAGGTCTCTAGTCGTGGGTGTATCGAGACGGGGCATCGATATACCAGTGTAGACTAGCGTATACGCTTCTCGACCCATGTGATGGGCGATGGATGATCCCATATCCATTGGTGTTTGACATCAGAGATGATATATGGGTGCTCAGTGGAGACTGGGTACACTGGACGGACTCGCCGAGAACTCCCAGATGGTATTATACCTCACGTCAGATGGCAGTTCTCAGGTGACACTTATACAGGTTAGTCTGTAGTCCCGAGATCGTCATAGAGTCTTGTGTGATTCCCACTGTGCTTTGATCTCCACCTTACCACGTCCATGAGGGCGTGCAAAACGGTGGTCTTTGGGTACAGTCCCGAGTCACATGGAGGCAATGAGCGATAGGAGGGGTTTCGTCTCTCCCGGTATTGGGGGTTGATGTTGCGCTGTGCTCGATTGGCCGTAACAGGGAAGTCCCTGGCCAGGGCTGATCAGAGATTTGCTGGTAAGTGTTACCAGTAGTTTCTCGACCCGTTATGAGCCTTACATCGGCACGACTTATCGGTTATTGGGGTCTGACGTATACCACCCCTAGACTTGATATGCGACATATCAGACGAAGAGACCGGACTGTATGGTAAGTGTTACTGGTCGGATTCGCAGGAGTGTGAGCGGGCTAGCTCGTCGGTCTTCTGATCTCTCAATACCCGGGTGGCCGTTACGTTTAGCAGACTGCTTGCGGCTTGTGGGTGCTTGATATGATCATCATCTGCTGCCGGCGTATTGACGAGTCTTTAGAGTCCTACACAGAGGTTTCCTGGCTCAAGCGAAACGAAATAGGAGCGCATATGAGATATGTGCGGAAGCGAGAATAATGCGTGTATGTGATACCGCATTTCATTCTCGCGATAAATGTTTCGATTGGTTATATTCGATATGACCTAGTTATCGAATCATAGATTCGATAAAACGATACATAGAATACTAGTCGGTCATGTGCGACATGACCGGATCATTGAATCAAGTGTTGATTTAATGATTTAATGTATGATTATATATTTGATATATTACTTTGCATTAACTAGTATTGGTTCACTTTAAACGGATTTTTCTCACTTGATGTGCATATTGTATATGTGATATGTTTTGTGTACACTTGGATGTATCATGTTTGATGATGCATGTTGTTTTGGCTTTGTGTAAAGAATGCAACCATGGTTATGCAAGTGGTTAGGGTTTATATTTTATTCACTTATTATTTTATCCATTTATTATTTATTTAAATGGATTTATGAAAACAAATTGGTTTCATTTTATCATGAAGAATGGTGAAGCTTCATGAAGCTTTGACTAATGATGCCATTTTGTCTTCATGCTTAACCCTAACCACTCCCACTAACCATGGTCTATTCTCTACACTTGACCATGGTTAGGATATGATAAATATTGTTTTCTTTTCTATTTTGAATAACACTTTTATCATATTCTAACTTCATCTTCTCCTTCTTCTTCAAGATAAGAACCTTGATGCCATCAATGGCAACTTGAGTTCTAGTGAGAGAAATCCAAATCTAAAGTGAACCCACCTCCTATTTCTTCACCCTCTACCTCTTGCCAAGTTGTTTTGGGTGTTTTCTTCACAAGTTTCACAACTTTGTGAAGTCGGAGCTTGAGCTTGTGCAACCTCGACGTAGATCGTCTTTGACACGAAGCCGACGACCTATTCCGCACGTTTCTCCGATGAAGCCGTCACGAGAGTCCAAGGTTCAAGATGGACAGCGAGAGGACGCCCTCGTGGAGCTAAGGAAGTGGGTATCCGGATCTACAAAGGTTGTAGCATCCTAACTTTTAGTTAATTTGTTAACTAGATTATCATTTCGCCTAAACATCTAGTCTAAGATCCGTAGTCTAGGGTTTCTCGGCACCATTTTTTTTTTAATTGGCATGTTCGATGCCTTGTGAGACCTTACTAGAGTGCCAAGGAACATTTCAGGCTAGTCTTTCCTTTTAAGGCTTGAAGGAAGATTTGATAAAAACAGTGGGAGCCATCCTGATTAGATAATATAAATAACCAATCTAATCTTGCAAGAGCGTACGCAGAGTGTTTTCTTCTCTCTCTCTCCAGGTAGCGACCATATCACGCCTTAATCAAGATAATAATATGGATGTATTGACCGAACCCGCTTGTTATACTGAGCTGGGGAACGTTGGTCCCGCTCCAACTTATAATTGTTATAAGACAGAGCAGGAAATAGGGGAATACCAGAATTCCTATGCCGCCCAAACGAAGAAAGTGCATATGATGCATCTCCTTCGGGTGTGTTCATTACAAAGAACTGTTTCTCAGTATCCTCTGCATCCTGGGTATTTGATACCGGATCAGGATCCCAGATATGTAATCTGTTACATAGGGCTACAGAAAGGTAGAAAACTGAGAACGGGTGATAAGTTTCATGAGACAGAAAACGGGGCAAGTGTTGCAGCCAAGTCTGTTGGTCACTGTCACCCTGTATTACCAATACATTGATTCTGAACAAATGCTATTAGATACCGAACCTGATATACAAAATCATATCAATCTCTTTATTTATTAAAGAAATTATAAAAATTTTGTATTGTTGGATAATATTTTGAACATTTCCTATATCAAAAGTTGATCGGTTCAGGCACGTTATCTAAAAGCATTGACGTTCGAAATCAAATTACAGTTCCTAGTATACAGAACACACACAAGAGGAAGAGTTCAGAAATGAACGAATCCTTCTTGAGCCATTGTAGACTAGGTCATGTTAGTGTATATGCCCTAGAGGCCATTACTGTATCATACTAGTATGTATATTACTTGATGGAAGCTTGGGATATTCACAGTTGTATAGACAATCTTGCTTTAAATAGTAGTATGCTACTTGGTTTGTCTCTGCTTTAATGTGTACATGTGTTTCTTTATTATATCACCTATACGCATTAGTAGAGCCCTTAGGATCTTTGCTTGATTACCGGCGTTGTGACGGCGATCACACTCGTGGGGGCTGGGTAATCCACAAGCACATCCTTATACACGTCCCTAGTCGTGGGATTATCGAGACAGGGCATCGATACTCCGGAGTAGACTAGCGTATGCGCTTCTCATCCCAGCACGGGAGACGGTCTGTCCCATAGCCGTCAGTACGTCGTACTTGAGATAGTATGCGGGTGCTCGTTAGGTTACGAGTACACTGGACAGGACTCGTCGGGAACTGATGGTTTGGTATTATACCTATCGTCAGTTATCAGTTCCCAGGTGACATGAGTACAGCTTAGTCCGCTGACTTGACACTGTCACTTCGCCTCGAGTGTGTTCCCACTGTTCTTTGATTACTACCCTACCACGGCTCTACTGAGTCGTGCAAACAGGTAGTAGTTGGGTGCAGTCCCGAAGCACTTGGAGGCAGTGACGGTTAGACAGGATTCGTCTCTCCCGGTATTGGGGGTTGACATCGCGCTGTGTCTAGGAGATCCATTACACGAGTAGTCCCTGGCTAGGGCAAGAGAGATACACTGGTAGGTTTCCAGTGTTATCTCAGGGTGTTCTGGGCTTCACTCCGACACGACTTGTACCGCTATTAGGGGAATGACGTTTACCGCCCCCTAGGCTCGCCATGCGATGTATCAGACGAACAGACCGGACTGTACGGAGATTGTCACATACAGGCTCAGTAGGAGTTCGGATGGGTTTACCTCATCGGCCTTCTTATCGACATCTACCTGGGGACCGTTACGTACAGCTAGTGCCGCTTGCGGTCTGTGGTTAAACCCACTGCCAGCGTAGTGTCGAGTCTTTAGAGTCCCACACAGAGAGTTTCCCTGCACTGAGCGAAACGTGTAGAGGCCGTATGGTTTTACGGCAGGGCTGCGATCACTTACGTACACTTGTGTGCGTGTGGTGTTCGGGCAGGCAATACTAGTGGGCTTTGGTTTAAGCCGGATCCTAGTATTGCACGGATGGATTTGTTTTGTCTTCTGCGCATCCGCATTCTACGGAATGTGGATGCAGGTGTGTATGCACAGTTTTCCGGAGCGATGAAGGAGGAGGTGCCTCATTAGGATTTTGGCAATTCGTTTGGTCGAAACCATTATGAGCCGCGGACATCATTTACTAATCCTTTTAGTGATAATTTTATGATGGCTAATTGCATTGACCATTTGACCACCATGACCTCTCTTGACTTTGTTGACCGGTTGACCGTGTTGACCATTGACCTTCAAGAGAGGTCTACACTCTTCTTTTCATTTTCTTTTTCTTTTTGATTATGATAATGGTCATTTAAATTTAGCCATCAACTTTATCTTGATATGATTGGTAATGATGGTTTAGTGCATTATTGAACCATGGTTCATTTTCTTGAGCTCATAATTCTTTTCTCACTCTCTCTCTTGCTCTTTCTCATGAGAAGAAAAGAAATGTTCCATGGTTGCTAGCTCCTTCATCTTCCTCCTCTTGACAAATTCTTTTGATCTCATGTGTTGAGAGAAAAAGAATCCACATAGACAAACATCGCCATCTTTCTCTTCTACACAACCTAGGGTACCAAGACTAGCTATCTTGTTGCCCTAGTTACCTCGGCTCGAGGTGGAGCTCGGTGTACATCTCTCGGGTGGATCGTCTTCGACTCAAGGAGGCAGCGAAGGTGACCAAAGTCCGGATCAACCCTTGGAGCAAGCAAGGAGAAGAACAACAAGAAGAGAAGGAGTTCAAGTTGAGGTATAACCCCTAACCGAGTAGATAAATCTCTAGTTAGGATGCTAGTGTGTTGTTTAGCAAAGATCCGGCTTTTACGGTCCATGTTACCAAGTCTAGAAAAAATTTTGTTTTACCGTTTCCGCAACCCCAAAAGTACCGGGAGAGGTAACGTGGACCTAACAGTGGTATCAGAGCCTAACTAAACACACCCTAGCATGTTAGCAAAGTATTTAGAATATCGACCGAACAAAAAAACCGCAAAACACCCCGGAAACCCTAAGTTTCTGCCGATTTTTTTTCTGCTCAAAAAATAATAAATCATGTCTTAAAACTCGGCTCAGGCTTTTTATAGAACACTGGAGAAAAACGATCCCCTAACTCGGTTAAAGCGCCGCGGAACCGCGGCCGAGTTAACTCGGTTGGGGTTCTGGTTTCCTGCAGTGTTCTTATTTGGGTATTTTGGGATTTTTGGAATATGATTTTTCTGCCTAGATTTTCCAGAAAGCAAAATTTGTTTTTGGGGCTTAAAAATCCGTATTTTTTTGTCGATGTTCTGTAGACTTTGGCGAATGGTTATATCTGTAATGTTATATGTTTGAACGTCTACTAATCGCTATATGTCGATTAGTGGGGGTTATACATATCTGTGATCTGTGTTGTTGATGGTTTGTGTATATGAACTCGTTGGATTGTCGCGGATGAATAGCCTGGGTGGATGTAAGATGAGAGTTTCTTTTTCTTTCATTCATATAATAAATTTGTAAATTGATGTAATATTATTTGTATAGCCGCACAACCGGGTCGGGGTTGTAGCCGTCATTGTATAATTCTTTTTACTGTTTTTGCTCCTAGGATAGACCCATGGAGGGGTTGCACAAACTACCGGGTATCTCGAAGTGCCGAGTGGCCTACTCACGGTGTTGAGGGAGGTTGCTTCGCTTCGAGTACTTGGCGGGTAGTTTGCCGCACCCGTAGGGGTCTTGGGTGGGGTATTGGCTATTCATCGCGACCGTGTAATCCGTTTTTCGTTGCAGGCTCGAACGAATCTCGGGTTCCTAGTATATCCAAAGTGTTCATCTGTGATCTGGATTGGCTATCATTGCTATATATCTATATATATAATAACTATTTAGGCGTTGCTTATGTTTTTCAGCCGCGCTAGCCCAGCCCCCGCTCTGTCGTTAGTTAAGTAACCTAACGGGTGATGACGGGGCCCCGTGGCGAATGCGAATGGCATAAGCGAACGTCATATTTTGGTTGTTTTCTGCAATGGTATGATTTAAATGATGGGACGCATTAAAAGAACTAATGCAAGAAAAGAAACCTAAAAGACGTTGTTGGAACAATTTTTTTTCAAAAAGCTGTTATTGCAAGGACGTTCATTTTTGTTTTGCATCGAGGTATTCGGTTATGAATGCCCAGCACCTCAGTCGACGAGGCAAGGGCCGAGATCCCTTCATCGGGAGTGACCCCTTGGACAAAAGTTTGTGTCAGTGTAATAACTTCACTATAGTCGATTAATTCTTGCTTTGCATCGAGGTATTCAGTTTGGAATAACCTGCACCTCATTCGACGAGCAAAGAGCCGAGATCCCTTCACAGGGAGTAACCTCTTTAGCAAAAGTTTTTTCGCCACTATATTTTCAAAAAGTGTATCACGTTCCTTCAACGATATTAAGTTCATTACGTTAACGGGTTTTCGCCAAAACCCAGCCGTAGCCTGTTCATATCAGATTTTTGCATTTTCATACCGCCCAATTTTTATCACATTGCATATCCGTAGATACTCTTGAGCCGTGTTTGCTAGTCAATTGCAGGATACAGGTTCTCGGTTCCAAAACGATGAAATTCATGGAAAACACGAAAAAATCCGGGTTCTTGCCGACCACAGATAAAACACGGTCTCCGTCCCTCATCCGTACGTTGCCAGATACCAGTAGGAAGACAAAATGTCAAATCTATGCACAAGGCTCAATGGTGGCACAAGATCCAAGAGATCTACGCGGAGCTCGAGGCAATCATGACAAAATCTTAACAAAAAGTCCACCTTTCCCTCAACAGAAATTCTGGAAAATTCGTGAAGTAATTATGGGAAAATACATATACCAGAAGGATTCTCACATCAAACCAGGGTCCCACCAAAAAGATCCAGACCCAACTCATCTAAACGGCCGCGGAAGCGTGGCCAAAGGGTGGTTTTGGCCGCCCTTCCGCGGCCATCTTGGCGCCAAATGTGCAGGGTTTTGGGGGGTAGGTTTGTCTTTTCATGTATGTTCTGTTGGTTGCCCTAGGGTTTCATGTTTTGGCCTATAAATAGTCCAGAAGTTTGTGAAGGAAGGGGTCCATAATCTTGTATTTTTCTTTGCTAGGTTTTAGTACATGTTCTTCTTCCTCTTCTCACCTCTTCTCCATTAAACTTGTAAGTGAGCTTTTGAGTGAAGAGTGATGAATAAAGAAGACCATTTTTATTATCATGCTTGTCTCTTTCTTTACTTGTTATAATTGTTGTAATTTTAATTGTTAAGTAGTTGTTGTTATTTCCTTGTTGTTTGTTTCTTCTCTCTTTTTCTTTATCCTTTCATACGACAATGATACTTACGCTTGATCCTCGCCAAGGTGAGGTCGCAAATAGTTAGTCGTATTCTTCTAATCTCTTTCTTTCTATCTTCCTCTTTTGTGTTGTTTTATTTTTCCGTATTATGATGTGTGAGTAGTTCATTCTTGTTAGGGTAGGATAAGGGAAGTTTGAGAGAAGGAAATCTCTCTCACTCTTTCCTTTCCCAACATCTTAAATCGACTCCCGTTAACCCAACCACAATCCGCTCCTTACGGTACCCTATCCTACATGATAGCGGTGATTCCGTAGTGAGACCGGTTGTGGTTGGATTAACCGGAGGTTATGGCTAAGAGCCAAGAACGGACGGACAAGCACCAAAAGGAAGACTTATGCGTTGGAAAGCCTAGCTTATACTCGCAAAGTCCTTCCTAGTCGTGCTAATCCCCGTTGTTGCCGATTACCGTAACACGATATTAAGAAGGGAAACGAAAGATGTGGAGACTCCTAACTCAAACTAACCTAATCCTAACCCTAACATGCTCTCTTTAAATATCAACTCAACACTTAGATAACTACAAACAAAATCTGAACAACCGGACTTAACTCGTCGAAAAACACATAGAAAAAGATTCCCATCTCCCTGCGGACGACCCGTACTCAACCGGCTAGCTACGTGCGAAACCGTCTTGATTGCGGTATTTAAACTTAAACTTGACACGCTCGTATCCTATCAATCAAATGGCACCGTTGCCGGGGAGACGGTAGTTTATTTCCTTGTGTAATTTCGGGTTAATTTGTGAATATAAAAACAACCAAAAACCAAAAAAATATATACTTTGTAAAAGAAACCATCTTGTTATTCTTGATTAGTTTTTGTGCAAGTGTGCAGGAAATACGAAGCTCAAGATCGACGCCAAGGACGTTGGAAATACGGAGTTCAAGTACAGTGCCAAAGACGTGGGAAGATAGACCCACATTTTCGCGGCTACACCGCGACGGACGAAAACGAAGCATCCGGTCTACTGTACAAATCTGGAGCTGTTCCAGTGAGCAAATCCAATTTCAGGACATCAAGACAACCAGAGGAGACACAGAAAGGCATCTTCACAAAATTTCAAGGCCCAATCCCTCTATACAGCCGCGGAAGCGCGGCCTTATCACCTGTTTGGCCGCGCTTGCGCGGTCGTTTGGTGGGGTCAGGGTGTTATTTTCTCTCTGTAAGTCTCTCTCCTTCTTCCCACTCCTCTGAGCTCCAATAAATTGTGTTTTCTGCAGCCTTCTTTGCGTAAATTCTTCTCCCCCTTCCAATAAACTGTTTTTGTGCAGGATTCTTTGCGCCGCAAATAAAATTTGTTTGCTGTTGATATTGTTACTGTTTTGCATTCTTTAATACGGACTTAAGGGGCTTGAAACCAATCCAGATTGGGTGGGGATTTCATCACCCTTCCCAGGACCCCAAAAATCACTAAAGCATATGCATTGTCCATTGTAAATTAAAAAATACTAGACTTCAGCCCTAAGGACGTCGCGCTCATTAGGAGAAGATAAACCTTGTTTAGAACCTTGCTTAACCGTATATTGTTTACGGGGTGTCTAGGAAAGTGTTAAAGGCGCAACCGCCGAAAGAGAAAGGGTTATTTAATTAAGGAACTTCGCGAAAGCGTTGGACAACCTCCCCTTATCTCTGCACTTACCTGGCCTCGTGATCAGTGTATTTTTAAGCCTGTTTCTCGACACTGTTTAACTTCGACAATCAAGTTCAGGAGCAGGTCTAGTAGACCTAGGTTACCCTAGATATAGGTGTGATTGTGCATATCTTGTTTGTGATTGCTTAAGCCGTATTTCCGTACATACTTCTGTAAATCTCTTTCCAAAAAAAAGAAAAAAAAAAGAAAAAAATCAAAAACTTTTATAAAAACTTGCCCTTTTGACGCCAAATCCATTTTCACCCAACACCCATCGCCTTTCTTTATTGACGTTTTCTTACCCTCACCTTCTTCGCTTTGACTATACTAAACTCGTTTAGTGTATGTCCGCTTGGACTCGGGACACTAGCGCCCGTCTAGTCCGCGTTACGTTAGTCGCGACCGACTACGCGATCGACTCCGAAGTCGATACTCCGTCCACTCCTCTTTCGCCCCTTCCTTTGCCGGCCAACTCCGACGTTGACCGAAATTCTGTTCATACATCTTCACCTTCACCTTCACCTTCACCAACCTCTTCTTCCGCGATGTCGGGATTTAATCCGAACATCTCGTTGACCACCCCTGGATTGGCTCCACCTCCTATGGAGACCAATCTCCCACCACCTCCGCCTGTTGTAGCGCCGCAGCGAATTGCGCTCCAGGATCGTTTCTCCCCTACCCGTTCTGCACTTCCAACCTGCCTTTCTCTTCCTCCGGCCAATGGGGACAACTTTGAAATTAAGCCCCATTTCATCAACATGCTTCCACGTTTTCATGGGCTTGAATCTGAAGATGCCTATATCTTCATTAACAAATTTCAAAACGTCTGTGCCATGATGAAAACAACCCAGCTGTCGGACGATGCTATACGTCTACGGGTCATTCCGTTCACTTTATGCGATCTCGCAGAAAAATGGCTGTATAGCACCGCTTCCCACTCAATCACCAGCTGGGATGAGTTTGTTAAAGCGTTTCTGAAAAAATTCTACCCAAATCATAAGACCGCAAGAATTCGAAATGAGATCAACCAATTCTCCCAGCTTCCTTCTGAACCCTTTTGGAAGTGCTTTGACCGATACAAAGACCTTCTTGTTCAGTGTCCTCACCACGGTATAGAGAAATGGCAACTCTGCCAAACCTTATACGAGGGACTGAACCCAGCAACGAAGCAGTTGCTGGAAACCATCTGTCAGGGCCACTTCCTATCCAAATCTGACGAGGAAGCATGGCAGTTCTTTGACGATCTTGCGGAGCAAACGCTACAGTGGGAGAGCACCAGACCGACTCCTTCTTCTTCTTCTACCTCCACTTCTACCGGTCAGTCTAGGGTAGGAATTCACCAGCTTGATGTCTCTATTGCGATGAGAGCTGAAATGGCTGCAATAACAAAAAAGCTTGAAGCAATAGAGAGCAAATTTTCTTCTCCTACTCCTGCCCCTGTTCTCCCCCTTCGTACCATCTGCGCTTGTTGTTCCGATCCGTCCCACTTGACTGAAGAGTGTCCTTACAATCCACCCTCGCAAGGACAGGATCAGGTTAATGCATTCCAGCAAAGACCGAGGAATGATCCATACTCTTCCACCTTCAATCCCGGTTGGAGGAACCACCCCAATTTCGCCTGGAATCAGAATCAGAATCAATTCCAGGGCAACAATTTCCAAAGGGCCCCTCCACCGCAACAACAAGCGCAACAACAAACTCAGTATCAGCAGCCCTTCCAACCCCAGCCTTACCAAAACCAGACGAACAACTTTGCACCGAACAATTCCTTTCCACCAAACAACTTTGTTCCGTCGAACAACGATAAGGTTTCCTCGCTCGAGCGAAGTCTGGATGCGTTTGTTAAACAATCGACTCAATCCACCGCCAACATCCAGTCTTCGATCCAATCTTTAGTGCAACACACCGCCGCACATGGGCAGAGCATCAAGACCATCGAGGCCCAGATTGCACAGCTGAACGCGGCCTTGAGCGAGCGAGAGAAGGGGAAGCTCCCGTCCCAGCCACTTCCAAATCCCGGCCACCCACATAATGCACATGTTGCTCTTGAACAACAAAACCATAATGTGAGTGCCGTGACCACACTGAGATCAGGGAGGGTGCTGCAAAACAACATTGGCAAGCAAATCAACGATGACACCCCGGCCGCTTCTTCTTCTTCTTCTTCTCCTGCTTCTTCTTCTTCGTCTTCCGAGCCTATTCTCCGTTCTTCACAAGGCTCTCCTTCCTCTTCTTCTCTAAACGGACCCGCTTCTCACTCCACGAAAACACCTATTCTGGGATCCATTCCAACTCCAAAATCTCCTCCTCCAGCATTAGACTCAACCAATTTTCAAAATGTTCCATTTCCAAACCGGTTGAGGTCTAACAAACAAAATCCACAAATGGAGAAGATTTTGGAGTTATTCAAGCAAGTTAACATTAACATTCCTCTTTTAGATGCTGTCCAACAAGTCCCTTCTTACGCGAAAATCTTAAAGGACTTGTGCACGAAAAAGAGGAAGTCTCAGGTACCCAAGAAAGTTTTCTTGGCTAGTGCTGTGAGTGATGCCCTTACCCAATCTTTACCACAAAAACGGAAGGACCCTGGCTGTCCTACGATTTCAATTACTATTGGGGATAAGAACATCAACCGCGCACTATTAGATCTTGGTGCCAGTGTTAACTTGCTTCCGTATTCAGTATACGAGCAATTAGGCGTCGGAGAGCTGAAACCCACACACTGCACTCTCCAGATGGCCGACCGATCGATCACCCATCCTAGGGGTGAGCTAGAGGATGTGTTAATCAAAGTCGGGGACTTCATATTCCCCGTCGACTTCATTGTCTTAGATACACAGCCTGTAGCTAACCCCCGGAATCAAATTCCGGTGATACTCGGTCACCCATTTCTCGCAACCTCAAATGCTGTGATCAATTGTCGCAATGGTTCAATGAACCTCTCTTTTGGAAATATGACAATTGAACTCAACATTTTTAGGTTGGGGAATCAGCCCGCCGAACCTAATGCTCATATACTGGATGTCTGCTCGATCCAGGAGATCACACCAGAAGAGTGTGAATTCGAGGAGTTTCTGTTTGAACACGATGATCTTGACGCCACTAGTGCGTGTCTCTTCGAACCTGCTGCTGTTTCTGCGCCCGATAACGACTACGAGTGTTTCACGTTCACGAACGATCTTAGCCGCGCACAACCCGAGTTTGAATCTTTCGACTTTTCGGATGAGTTACCTAAACCATCCGACTCGGTTGCCTACACTCGTTTTGAACCTTTGCTGGAGTCCTTTGAGTTCGAGACCTTTGCACCAGTCTTGCCTTCCATCATTTCACCTCCAACGCTCGAACTCAAGCCGTTGCCGTCTCACCTTAAGTATGCTTACTTAGGTGAGAACGAGACCCTTCCTGTCATCATCTCGGCTTCTCTAGCTCCCGAGCAAGAGAAAGCCCTTCTCGCGGTCTTGCACAGCAACAGGCAAGCTTTTGGCTGGTCCATGGCGGACATCAAGGGGATTAGTCCCCTCATCGTTGAGCATCACATTCATCTGATGGATGATGCCAAACCAGCCCGGGATCCACAAAGACGTCTTAATCCAGTCATGAAGGAGGCTGTGAAGAAGGAGATCGTCAAATGTCTAGATAGTGGTATCATTTACCCTATCTCTGATAGCCAGTGGGTTAGCCCCATTCACGTTGTCCCCAAGAAGTCGGGCATCACGGTCATAACCAACGAAGCGAATGAGTTAATCCCTACTCGCACCCAAACCGGGTGGCGAGTTTGCATTGATTACAGAAAACTCAACGCTGCAACGCGGAAAGACCACTTTCCGTTACCTTTCATTGACCAGATGCTGGAACGATTGGCCGGACATGAGTACTATTGCTTTCTTGATGGCTACTCTGGCTATAATCAAATCCCCATCGCCGAAAAAGACCAGGACAAGACCACTTTCACTTGTCCTTTCGGCATGTTTGCATATCGACGCATGCCCTTTGGGTTATGCAATGCGCCCGCTACCTTCCAGCGGTGTATGATGGGGATTTTCTCAGACATGGTGGAGAAATTTCTGGAGATTTTCATGGATGACTTCTCCATTTTCGGCGACTCCTTTGACGAGTGTTTGCTGCATCTTGACGCTGTCCTTACCCGATGTAAGGACAAGAATCTCACTTTGAACTGGGAGAAATGCCACTTCATGGTGCGTGAAGGTATTGTCTTAGGACATATCATCTCGCAAAATGGCATAGAGGTTGACAAAGCAAAGATTGAGGTCATTTCCAATCTGCCTCCTCCCCGATGCGTCAGAGATATCCGAGCCTTCCTTGGCCATGCCGGTTTTTATAGACGGTTTATCAAGGACTTTAGCAAGATTGCTAGGCCCTTGACGCTTTTGCTGGCCAAGGACACGCCTTTCACCTTCGACTCGAGCTGTGTGACTGCATTCGAGTCACTGAAACTCTCACTCACTTCTGCTCCCGTTCTCTCTTCTCCTGACTGGACGCACCCATTCGAGATTATGTGCGATGCATCCGACTTTGCCATCGGTGCTGTCCTTGGACAGCACATCAACAAGATGCCGCATGTAATCTATTACGCAAGCCGAACCCTGAACGACGCACAACTCAATTATACAACAACTGAGAAGGAATTCTTAGCTGTTGTATTTGCCTTAGAAAAGTTCAGGCCCTACCTCATCGGCTCTCCAGTCATTGTCTACACTGACCACTCAGCTCTGCGCCATCTTTTTGCGAAGAAAGATGCCAAATCTCGGTTAATCCGTTGGATCCTCTTGCTTCAAGAGTTTGACCTTGTCATTAAGGACAAACGGGGATGTGAAAACGTGGTTGCCGACCATCTCTCGCGACTTCCTTCTTCGCCTTCGCTTCCAATTCCGATAAACGACGTTTTCCCGGATGAACAACTCTTGACAGTATCTTGCGAACCCTGGTTCGCAGATATTGTGAACTATTTGGCCACGGGATTGCTACCGACCGAATGGTCACGTCAGGACAGACTTCGCTTCTTATCCCAAGTAAAACACTTTTACTGGGACGAACCCTACTTGTTCAAGTACTGTCCCGACCAGATTATTCGTCGGTGTGTCCCAGATGAGGAATTCAAGAGTGTGCTGTCATTTTGCCACGACCAAGCATGTGGCGGGCATTTTGGGCCCAGAAAGACAGCTGAGATGATCTTGCAATGTGGTTTCTACTGGCCACAACTTTTCAAAGACGCTCACGATTATTGCAAGACTTGCTCCCGGTGCCAACACATGGGCCGGATATCCCGGAGAAACGAGATGCCGCTCCAACCAATCTTGGTTGTGGAGATTTTCGATGTTTGGGGGATAGACTTCATGGGGCCGTTTCCCAGCTCTTTTGGGAACTTGTACATCCTTCTAGCTGTTGATTACGTCTCTAAATGGGTCGAGGCTGTGCTTAGCCGGACTAACGACAACAAGGTTGTCGTTAGGTTCCTTAAAGAAAATATTTTCTCACGGTTTGGGCACCCCCGAGCGATCATTAGCGACAATGGAAGTCATTTCTGCAATAGGACTTTCGAGGCCTTGATGCGGAAATACTCCATTAATCATAAGCTTTCTACGCCCTACCACCCCCAAACCTGCGGGCAGGCCGAAGTTTCCAATCGGCAAATCAAGCAGATACTGGAGAAAACGGTTTCCAAGAACCGTAAGGATTGGTCTTTGAAACTCACTGATGCCCTTTGGGCATTTAGAACCGCTTATAAGACCGACCTTGGCATGTCTCCCTATCGGCTTGTGTACGGAAAAGCCTGCCACCTTCCGGTCGAAATCGAGCATCGCGCGTTTTGGGCGATAAAGGAGCTGATCTGTCTCTGGAGGACGCGGGCAGCCATCGGAAGCTGCAGCTGAACGAACTGAGCGAGCTTAGGGATGAGGCTTACGACAACGCGGTTGTCGTTAAGAATCGAACGAAGGTGTTTCATGATAAACACCTTGTGCGCAAAACCTTCGTACCTGGTCAGCAGGTACTTCTTTACGACACCCGACTTCACTTCCATCCTGGAAAGCTCCGATCTCGCTGGAAAGGGCCGTATTTTGTGCGGACTATGTATCCGCAGGGCGCTGTGGATTTGGAAAATCCAAAGGACGGTTCACTCTTCAAAGTGAACGGACACCGATGCAAACCGTACCTTAGCGCCGAACCAACAGAGGAGCTCCTGTTCTTACAGGAGCCGGTTTACCTTGCTTGATCTTCCTCTGCCTACCTCCAAACTTCGGTTATCCAGCCAAGAACAGTGGACACTGTTCCAAATAAGTTTGGGGGTATGTACAAACCATTTTGTTTATATTTGTGTATATTCTTTTTCTTTTCTTTCAAAACAAAAAACAAATAAAACTTGTGTATCGCTAACCAACAATTTTGAACCTTCAAACTCTCTCTTCATACAATGACAGTGAGGACACTGTCCAGTTTAAGTTTGGGGGTACGCTCGGTACGCATTTCTTACCTTCGCATTCATATGTATATTTTGCATCTGCATATTAAAATCCATAAAATCCATAAAAATTTGAAAATTTTCCAAAAATATAAAAACTTTTTTGTCAAGTTAGCTTGTGGAAGAACTCTGATTCAACATTCGACGGTTTTTGTTTGATAAAATAGGAATAACTAGATCTTATGTTTGGATTTTGAAAACCTGAAAGATAACTCTCCTTTGAAGTTAACTATAGCTGATATACGTCTTTACATCACACTACACGTGTCGTGAGTTTTGGGAATTAGATAACAAGTCTTTCATGTTCAAACTTTTAAACAGATAAATGATTTTCTGAGAATCAAATAGGTTTGTTCTGAAATAAGTAATGACAAGAATAGTTTATGAAGTAAAGCGAATATGAAGGAATGTTATTGATGCCGTAATAGGAGCTAAGTCTGAAAAATAACCCATCTAAAACTTGATTGGAATGATTACACACCAAACCCACTAGACACGTCTTTTATCCAAAAAAATATTTGAACTGCCGGTTATATCTCCGTTCGTATTAAATCATCTGATTTTCACGCCAAACTGTCTTTTGTTTTTGGACCTAGGTAACTTGAGTAATTAAGTCCGCTGGGGTGTTTCTACACCTAATGCCCTAAAACCAACTGGTTTGGGTGCATTGGCCCAAAGCTCGCTAAGAAGCCTAGAAAGTCCAGTTTAAAACAAAGTCAAGCAAGTGTTCTCTCCGAGTTAAAATTCCTAACGGTTCTTTGTGCGAGAATAATCTTGATAAAAGACAGGCTTTTAAAAAAATTTTAACGGAGATATGAAGGTTTTACTCTTTGATAAAGACTATTGCACGTTCACAGTGGTGTGTATGAAATGAAAACAAGAAAAAGGTGGAGTGAAAAATACGACTTAGTTTCCTGTTAAGGAAGATAGAAATTCTAAAGTTGAAACCTTACTGCAAAACGAAACTTGAAAAATGCTTAACTCATTATTAAACTTATGTGATCCTTTTAAAATTGTTATCTGGGCTTTATTGTGCGACATGATGACTCTAATCGATCCTTCTGGAACTTAACGGCACTATCCGCACTGCACGTAAAGACATATAAAATCTGTAGTTAAATAAGATGTGAGGTGTGAAAAATAAAGGTTCGATAGTCTAGACTATGGATTATAGAATTGTTATTTTCTAAAACAAAACTTTAGGGTTTGAAACTTAGTCATTTTTACAAACCAACTTGACCGGATTTTGTGGGTAGTATCCGCTGAAAACCCTCAGGAGACAACACTCCTCCTACTAGGGACACCTAGAGGTTTAACGGCTTGTTGCACATGCTCAGTGCAATCGCGTTCCCTGCGAAAGTGAGGTTAGGAAATTTTTTGTGAATAAATGGACTTTGCTCGGGACGAGCAAATGATAAGTTTGGGGGTATTTGTTCATATCAGATTTTTGCATTTTCATACCGCCCAATTTTTATCACATTGCATATCCGTAGATACTCTTGAGCCGTGTTTGCTAGTCAATTGCAGGATACAGGTTCTCGGTTCCAAAACGATGAAATTCATGGAAAACACGAAAAAATCCGGGTTCTTGCCGACCACAGATAAAACACGGTCTCCGTCCCTCATCCGTACGTTGCCAGATACCAGTAGGAAGACAAAATGTCAAATCTATGCACAAGGCTCAATGGTGGCACAAGATCCAAGAGATCTACGCGGAGCTCGAGGCAATCATGACAAAATCTTGACAAAAAGTCCACATTTCCCTCAACAGAAATTCTGGAAAATTCGTGAAGTAATTATGGGAAAATACATATACCAGAAGGATTCTCACATCAAACCAGGGTCCCACCAAAAAGATCCAGACCCAACTCATCTAAACGGCCGCGGAAGCGCGGCCAAAGGGTGGTTTTGGCCGCCCTTCCGCGGCCATCTTGGCGCCAAATGTGCAGGGTTTTGGGGGGTAGGTTTGTCTTTTCATGTATGTTCTGTTGGTTGCCCTAGGGTTTCATGTTTTGGCCTATAAATAGTCCAGAAGTTTGTGAAGGAAGGGGTCCATAATCTTGTATTTTTCTTTGTTAGGTTTTAGTACATGTTCTTCTTCCTCTTCTCACCTCTTCTCCATTAAACTTGTAAGTGAGCTTTTGAGTGAAGAGTGATGAATAAAGAAGACCATTTTTATTATCATGCTTGTCTCTTTCTTTACTTGTTATAATTGTTGTAATTTTAATTGTTAAGTAGTTGTTGTTATTTCCTTGTTGTTTGTTTCTTCTCTCTTTTTCTTTATCCTTTCATACGACAATGATACTTACGCTTGATCCTCGCCAAGGTGAGGTCGCAAATAGTTAGTCGTATTCTTCTAATCTCTTTCTTTCTATCTTCCTCTTTTGTGTTGTTTTATTTTTCCGTATTATGATGTGTGAGTAGTTCATTCTTGTTAGGGTAGGATAAGGGAAGTTTGAGAGAAGGAAATCTCTCTCACTCTTTCCTTTCCCAACATCTTAAATCGACTCCCGTTAACCCAACCACAATCCGCTCCTTACGGCACCCTATCCTACATGATAGCGGTGATTCCGTAGTGAGACCGGTTATGGTTGGATTAACCGGAGGTTATGGCTAAGAGCCAAGAACGGACGGACAAGCACCAAAAGGAAGACTTATGCGTTGGAAAGCCTAGCTTATACTCGCAAAGTCCTTCCTAGTCGTGCTAATCCCCGTTGTTGCCGATTACCGTAACACGATATTAAGAAGGGAAACGAAAGATGTGGAGACTCCTAACTCAAACTAACCTAATCCTAACCCTAACATGCTCTCTTTAAATATCAACTCAACACTTAGATAACTACAAACAAAATCTGAACAACCGGACTTAACTCGTCGAAAAACACATAGAAAAAGATTCCCATCTCCCTGCGGACGACCCGTACTCAACCGGCTAGCTACGTGCGAAACCGTCTTGATTGCGGTATTTAAACTTAAACTTGAACACGCTCGTATCCTATCAATCATAGCCCTCCGTCATTTCTTATAAGTTATACTTAGTATTCGTGCTGCGTTTGTTGACTGTGTCAAGGCGCAGTGAACGGTAGCTGAGTATTGCTTATCTGCTGGATACAATGTGATTGGTTAGGACAGTCGTGTAACCTTGTTGACTGTGTCAAGGGTTATGCGGGTGGGTTTAATGAAATCAAGATAATGACGGGTTGAACTTGAGTAGGACCCTTTGATTTGTTGACTGTGTCAAGGTCACTTGGGTTCTAGGGGCAAAAACCACATCGGCAGTTTCAAAAGTACTGAAACTTGCTAGTGTTGCATACCATTTGGAGTGTGATGATTCTGGTAGGATTCCTTCAGTTTTGTCACGCGATGATATTTGGATCCCGATCCTACTGTGAGTATATGCTACTCCTCGGGAACTTTCTCGCGCAACGATCAATGCTATAAACCAAGTAGGTGTCTAGAAAGGTGTTAGCGGGGCTACGCCCACATGGAAAAGAGGTTACTTAATTAAGGAACTTCGCGAAAGCGTTGGAAAACCTCTCTCGAAGTACCGACACTGGCCTGGCTGAACGGTTAAGCAAGTATTGTACGGTGAGATTGATCCCGACTAATTCTTCTTTTATGGTTTGAGGAGGGATTCGAGAGACAGTGGGAGCCATCCTGTTTAGATAAATTAAAAACCAATCTAAACTTGCAAGAGCGCACGCTGAGTGTTTCTTTTCTCTCTCTCCAGGTAGCAACCATTTCACGCCCTAATCAAGATAATAAAATGTATCGCTTGACCGATCCGAATTCTTATTCGGGGCTAGGGAACGTTGGTTCGGCTCTAACTTATGACAACAGTCATAAGTATGAGCAAGGGAAAGGGGATTGTATGGATTCCCAGGATAACCAGTTGAAGAATAAGTATGGTTTTGCATCTACTTCAGGTGTTCTTGTAATTGAGAACTATTTTACGGTCAGCCCTCCCTCCTGGGTACTTGATACTGGATCAGGATCTCATATCTATAATTTATTACAGGGACTGAGAAAAAGTAGGAAAGTTGCACCGGGTGATATATCGCACAGAGTAGCGAACGGAGCACAAGTTACTGCGGCAGCCGTCGGTGAATATCACCTAGTATTGCCAAATGGCAAGACTATGATTTTGAACGATTGCTACTATGTACCTTCCATGGTTTGCAACATCATATCAGTTTCTTTACTCAATAAAGATGGATATAACTTTGTTCTTGATAGAAATATCATGAACATTTACCTTCATAAGGTACTGGTTGCAGAAGGTACACTGTGTAATGGTATCTACGTTCTAAATCAGAATACAGTTCTCAATGTACAAAACACACGCAAGAGGAAGAATTCAGATACGAATGAATCCTACTTGTGGCATTGTAGACTTGGTCAAATCAGAGAGAAAAGACTGAGTAAGTTGCATAAAGATGGACTCTTGGATGCGTTCGAGTTTTCATCTTATGAAACTTGTCAGTCTTGTCTCAAAGGGAAGATGACCAAATCTCCGTTCACCGGACATGGAGAAAGAGCAACAGAGTTCTTGGGACTCATACACAGTGATGTATGTGGTCCGATGTCTACACATGCAAGGGGTGGGTTCTCCTACTTCATCACATTCACTGACGATCTCTCTAGATTCGGATATGTGTATCTTATGAAACACAAATCTGAAGCTTTTGAGAAATTCAAGGAATTCAGAAAGGAAGTAGAAAACCAGACTGGCAAAAGTATCAAGATCCTCCGGTCTGATAGAGGAGGAGAGTACTTAAGCACGGAATTCCTAGATTATGTAAGTCCACGTTGCTCATCCCGGTTCTTACGGGGAGGCGGAAACGACGTAAAACAATAATTTGGCGCAAGGCAACAGGGACTTAAAGCACGGATCTTTGCTAAACTAGAAACTAGTAAACAACTAGAGGCTATAGCTACTATGCTGTAGAAAGTATACCTCACGAAACCGGTCCTTCGGGTCTTCACTCCGCTGTACCGCTCGTCCATCCAAGCTTCAAGTGTCGATCCAGACCTTGGGCACCTTCGCGTCCTTCTTGAGTCGAAGACGATCCACCCGAGAGATGTACACCGAGCTCCACCTCGAGCCGAGGCAACTAAGGCAAAGAGATTGCTAGTCAAGAAGCCCTAGGATGTGTAGAGGAGATGTATGGATGTGTTTTTCAAGTGGAATCCTTTTTCTCTCAACACATGAGATCAAAGGAAGAATCAAGAGGAGGAAGGAGGAGCAACCATGGAAATGTTTCTCATTTCTTTTCTATGAGAGAGAATGAGAATGAACAAATGAAAAGCTTAACCAAGAGAAAACACAACATGGTTGCAATAATACTCATTTTCATCATTACTAATCCTATCAGGATAAAGTTGATGGCACTAATGACATGACCATTTTCATAACAAAAAGGAAAAAGAAAACCAAAGAATACTTTAGACCTTTCAAGAAGATCCTAGTCAACTTTGGTCAAACGGTCAACAAAGTCAAGATGGTCAAATGGTCAATGTAATTAGCCATAACATAATTATCAATAAAAGGATTAGTAAATAATGTCCCCGGCTCATAATGGTTTTGACTGAACCAACTGTCAAAACCCTAATGAGGCACCTCCTCCTTCTCCACTCCGCAAATCTGTGCATACACACCCGCATCCGCATTCCGTAGAATGCGAATGCACAGAAGACAAAACAAATCCATCCGTGCAATACTAGGATCCAGCTTAAACCAAAGCCCACTAGTATTGCCTACCCGAACATCATACGCACACAAGTGTACGCAAGTGATCGCAGCCCTGCCGTAAAACCATACGGCCTCTACACGTTTCGCTCAGTGCAGGGAAACTCTCTGTGTGGGACTCTAAAGACTCGACACTACGCTGGCAGTGGGTTTAACCACAGACCACAAGCGGCACTAGCTGTACGTAACGGTCCCCAGGTAGAAGTCGATAAGAAGGCCGATGAGGTAAACCCATCCGAACTCCTACTGAGCCTGTATGTGACAATCTCCGTACAGTCCGGTCTGTTCGTCTGATACATCGCATGGCAGGCCTAGGGGGCGGTAAACGTCAGTCCCCTAATAGCGGTACAAGTCGTGTCGGAGTGAAGCCCAGAACACCCTGAGATAACACTGGAAACCTACCAGTATATCTCGCTTGCCCTGGCCAGGGACTACTCGTGTAATGGCTCTCCAAGACACAGCGCGATGTCAACCCCCAATACCGGGAGAGACGAATCCTGTCTAACCGTCACTGCCTCCAAGTGCTTCGGGACTGCACCCAACTACTACATGTTTGCATAACTCCTTTGAGCCGTGGTAGGGTATTAATCTAAGTACAGTGGGAACACACTCGAGGCGAAGTGACAGTGTCAAGTCGGCGGACTAAGCTGTACTCATGTTACCTGGGAACTGATAACTGACGATAGGTATAATACCAACCAACAGTTCCCGACGAGTCCTGTCCAGTGTACTCGTAACCTAACGAGCACCCGCATACTATCTCAAGTACGACGTACTGACGGCTGTGGGACAGACCGTCTTCCCCGCTGGTATGAGAAGCGCATACGCTAGTCTACTCCGGAGTATCGATGCCCTGTCTCGATAGTCCAACGACTAGGGACCTGTATAAGGATGTGCTTATGGATTACCCAGCCCCCACGAGTGTGAGCGCCATCACAACGCTAGTAATCAAGCAAAAATCCTAAGGGCTCTACTAATATGTATATAAGCGATATGCTAAAAGAAACACATGCACATATTGAAGTAGAGACAAACCAAGTAGCATACTACCATTTTGAGCAAGATTGTCTATACAACTGTGAATATCCCAAGCTTCCATTAAGTAATATACAAGCTAGTATGATACAGTAATGGCCTCTAGGGCATATACACTAACAATCTCCCACTTGCACTAAGGCCATGTACTGGCGTATCGAAGACCTATCATCTCGATCAGCCGCTCGAACTGAGTCTAGGGTAGGGCCTTCATGAGTGGATCTGCAGTGTTGTTCTCCGTATTTACTCTCTTCACCTCGATCTGCCGGCGATCTACGATCTCCCTGATCAGGTGGTACTGCCTCAAAATGTGCCTGGACTTCTGATGGGACCTGGGTTCCTTTGCTAAAGCTATAGCTCCGTTGTTGTCGCAATACAGCGGTACTGGATCAACAATGGTAGGAACCACCTGAAGCTCCGTGAGGAACTTCTTCATCCAGACAGCTTCCTTTGCGGCATCGCAAGCAGCTATGTACTCCGCTTCCATAGTTGAGTCAGCAACGGTCTCCTGCTTGGAACTCTTCCAGCAAACCGCCCCTCTATTGAGGGTAAAGACATAACCCGACATGGACTTGGAGTCATCCTTGTCACTATGGAAGCTGGAGTCAGCAATGGCCTCGATCTGGAGGTCTTTTCCGCCATACACCAAGAACATCTCCTTAGTCCTTCTCAGGTACTTGAGAATGTTCTTTACCGCTATCCAGTGTTTCTCCCCTGGGTCCGACTGATACCGGCTTACAACGCTCAATGCGTATGCTACATCTGGTCTGGTACATAACATCGCATACATTATAGAGCCTACCGCAGAAGCGTAGGGTATAATAGACATGCGATCCCTTTCCAAATCAGTCTTGGGAGACATCTCTTTGGAGAGGGTGATTCCGTGACAAGTCGGTAGATTACGGCGCTTTGAATCTTCCATACTGAACCTTTTCAGTATGGTGTCGATGTACCTTGACTGTGAAAGTCCCAACATCCTCTTAGATCTATCACGATAGATCTGGATCCCCAGAATGTAGTTGGCATCGCCAAGGTCCTTCATGGAGAACCTCTGCGACAAGAATCCTTTGACTGACTGTAGCATAGGAATATCATTTCCTATTAGGAGAATGTCATCCACGTACAAGACGAGGAATACCACAGTTCTCCCTACAATCTTACTGTAAATGCATGGTTCATCTGGGTTTTTGATAAAGTCGAATTCTTTGACAGTATCATCAAAGCAGATGTTCCAACTCCGCGATGCCTGCTTAAGTCCATAAATGGACTTGAGCAACTTGCACACTCTACCGCTGCTCCCACTCTGAATGAATCCCTCCGGCTGATCCATATAGACGCACTCTTCCAAATTTTCATTTAGGAAAGCCGTCTTTACGTCCATCTGCCAGATTTCATAATCGTGGAAGGCAGCAATGGCAAGAAGGATCCGAATGGATTTCAGCATAGCCACTGGAGAAAAGGTCTCGTCATAGTCCAAACCAGGTCTTTGACGAAAACCCTTTGCAACAAGTCTAGCTTTATAGGTCTCAACCTGCCCATCTACACCAATCTTCTTTCTGAAGATCCATTTGCATCCTACGGGTTTTACCCCTTCTGGAGCAAAGTCCAAAGTCCAAACTTTGTTGGTGTACATAGACTCCATCTCGGCCCGCATTGCATCCAGCCATTTTACCGAGTCGCCGCTCTGAATAGCTTGCTGGAAGCTAGTAGGCTCACCATAATCCATGGTGCAATCCTCTCTATCCCCGTCTATGAGAAAACCGTAGTATCTCTCGGGCGGATGAGACTGCCTACTACTCCTGCGGAGTGGCGCTGGAATGTCCGGTTCTCCTTAACCTTCTGGTTCTACCAAGGTTTCAGTAACAGCTTGTGGTTCTGGAATTTCTTCCAGTTCTATTGCGCTCCCACTTATCTGATTTTCTAAAAATTCAGTTTCCAAGAAGTGGGCATGCTGAGAAACAAAAACCTTTTGTTCCTCTGCGGAATAGAAAAGATACCCTCTGGAGTTCTTTGGGTATCCCACAAACTTACACAGTACTGAGCGTGCCTCGAGCTTGTCCGCATGCTGCTTTTTTACAAAAGCTGGACATCCCCATGTCTTAAGGTACTTGAGACAGGGTTTCTTCCCACTCCACATCTGATATGGGGTGGTAGGCACAGTCTTGGTTGGAGCCTTATTCAAGAGATATGCAGCTGTTTCTAGCGCATAACCTCAGAAAGATCGCGGCAACTCAGCCTTACTCATCATGGAACGAACCATATCCAATAGGGTTCGATTCCGCCTTTCCGATACACCGTTGTGTTGTGGTGTGTATGGAGGAGTAAGCTGAGAGAGAATTCCATTCTCTTTTAAGTAGCCCAGAAACTCGGCACTCAAGTATTCACCACCTCGATCAGATCTCAGTGTCTTTATACTTTTGCCTGTTTGTTTTTCAACTTCATTCTTGTATTCCCGAAATTTCTCAAAGGCCTCGGATTTGTGCTTCATCAAGAAGAAATGCCCATACCTAGAGAAATCATCTGTGAAAGTAATGAAGTATGAATAACCACTTCGCGCATGTGTAGACATTGGACCACACACATCACTGTGTATGAGTCCCAAGAGCTCGCTCGCTCTTTCTCCGTGTCCAGTGAACGGAGTCTTTGTCATCTTTCCCATAGGACAAGATTCACAAGTGGCATAAGACTGATACTCGAACGGATTCAAGTATCCCTCTCTATGTAACTTTGTTAACCGTGTCTCATTAATGTGACCCAGTCTACAATGCCATAAGAAAGCCTGATTTGTTTCCGGAGACTTTCTTTTAAGTGTGTTCTGGACACTGAAGATCTGAGCTTGATTCAATACGTATATTCCGTTTTGTAATGTACCTGACCCAATCAGAACTTGATTTAGGTGGATGTTGACTACATCGCTTACAAAAGTAAAATTATATCCTTCCTTAGAAATTAAGGATACAGATATGATATTACAAGTCGCACCTGGTACATAAAAACAGTCACGCAGAATCAATATCTGCCCAGTTGTCAGTCCTAGATGATATTCCCCTACGGATTCAGCATACATGCTCATTCCGTTAGCAACCTTGAGAGTCATATCACCTTTCCTGATAATCCTACGGTTTCTCAGAGCCTGTAACGAATTACAGATATGAGATCCTGATCTGGTATCCAATACCCAGGAAGTAGGGTTAACTGACATACAGTTCTCTATTACAAACACACCCGAAGCCGAAACCACAACATACTTCGAATTCTGGCTACTGGCTTTGCAAGCCCTGCAATCTTTCTGCCCATGTTCATTCCCGTAACAATAGGAACATCCCTCTTTTACTACATCCATTCCCGAAACTTCTGCCTTTCCCTTTCTTTCTACTTCCCTGGTTTCCTTCACGATAGTAGGTAGGGACTGTTGAATTAAGTCAGCATCTGACCCGTTCTTCAACGTGGTCTTCAAGTCCGCGAGCTCAAAAGAGCTGGCCTCTGTAAGGACGTTGCCCCCTACAGATGACCCGATAGCCAACCTCGCTGGAAGCAATTCGTTCAAGGTCTCATATCTTGCGATACGAGATTGCTCTCCATATAAATCTTTGTTATGGAGGAAGATAGAAACTAAGTCCATCTTCTCGTGCTGCCTCTGGTATGCACCATCAACTGAGGCTAACACGAGGCACTTGGCTTTCGCACAGTCTTTTTCCGATGTCCTGTGGATATGAATATCCATGACAGGGGAAGCTGGACCTGAGATGGCAGGGGTTGGATTAGTTAAGGGCTGTCCCAGCTTGTCATGGGCAATGGACATCTGGACAGATCTTTGCCAGTCATAACAGTCAGATTCAGTCATTTTATTATCTAGATGTAACCTAGGAGCGGTCACTTGGTCGCTGCAATTAAGAGAGAGAGAAGAAAAACACTCAGCATGATGCTCTTGCAAGTTTAGATTGGTTTTTAATTTATCTAAACAGGATGGCTCCCACTGTCTCTCGAATCCCTCCTCAAACCATAAAGGAAGAATTAGTCAGGATCAATCTCACCGTACAATACTTGCTTAACCGTTCATCCAGGCCAGTGTCGGTACTTCGAGGGAGGTTTTCCAACGCTTTCGCGAAGTTCCTTAATTAAGTAACCTCTTTTCCCTGTGGGCGTAGCCCCGCTAACACCTTTCTAGACACCTACTTGGTTTATAGCATTGATCGTTAAGTGAAAAAGTTCCCGAGGAGAAGCATATACTCACAGTAGGATCGGGATCCAAATATCATCGCGTGACAAAACTGAAGGAATCCTACCAGAATCATCACACTCCAAATGGTATGCAGCGCTAGCAAGTTTCAGTACTTTTGAAACTCCCGATGTGGATTTTTGCCCCATGCTCTTATGACCTTGACGAAGGTCAACAAATCATAAGTCACATGTCAAGTTCTACCCGTCATTATCCAGGTTAATTTGAACCCAGCCGTACATACCCTTGATGAAGGTCAACAAGGTAATACGACTGTCCCAAACCAACGTATCTATCTATGCTACATATGAACACCCAACAGCTACCAATCACTATGCCTTGACGAAGGTCAACAAACATAGCTTGAATACTATTGAATATCCATACGAAACGACGGAGGGCTACGAATGGTTTTGGCGAAACCGTGAACGTAGTGAACTTGATATAATCGATGGAACGAGATAGCTTTTAAAAGGAGTGATTCAAGCTCCGCGTTTAAAAAGCTGGTTTTTGAAAAGAACCGAGTGGTTTTGAAAGTGTTCCAACGACTTTTACTTGGTTTATTTTCTTGCATTAGTTCTTTTAATGCGTCCCATCATTTAATCCTACCATTGCAGAAAACAACCAAAATATGACGTAAGTTTATGCCATTCGCATTCGCCACGGGGCCCCGTCATCACCCGTTAGGTTACTTAACTAACGACAGAGCGGGGGCTGGGCTAGCGCGGCTGTAAAACATAAGCAACGCCTAAATAGATATCATATATAGATATATAGCAATGATAGACATTACAGATCACAGATGAACACTTTGGATATACTAGGAATCCGCATTCCGTACGAGCCTGTAACGAAAAGCGGATTACACGGTCGCGGTGAATAGCCAAACCCTACCCAAGACCCCTACGGGTGAGGCAAACTACCCGCCAAGTAGCCGAAGCGAAGCAACCTTCCTCAACACCGTGAGTAGGCCACTCGGCACTTCGGGATACCCGGTAGTTTGTGCACCCCCTCCATGGGTCTATCCTAGGAGCAAAAACAGTAAAAAGAAATTATACAATGACGGCTACAACCCCGACCCGGTTGTGCGGCCATACAAATAATATTACATCAATTTACAACTTTTACAATGAATGAAAGAAAAAGAAACTCTCATCTCACACCCATTCCCGGCTATTCATCCGCAACAATCCACCGAGTTCATATCCACAAACCATCAACATTACAGATCACAGATATGTATAACCCCGACTAATCGACTTATAGCGATTAGTAGACGTTCAATACATATATCACATCACAGATAATATCCATTAGCCAAAGTCTACGGAATATCGATTGATCAGTCGAAAATACTGCATTTTTAACACGGCAATTTCCCCATCTTTTGCACTCATTTAGAAGTGTTCGGTATTCATATTTCACATATTAGCAAATCAATCGTAAAATATCAGATTGCATGTGTTAGACTTTAAAACCGGCACTTTAAGGGAAATTGACCGCATTTCATGGCATCGCATCATCTCTGTATTTGCGCAACACTTGTCTCGAGATTTGTGCAGGAAATTGCAGGAGCAAAGTCAAAAGAAGCTGATAAAAAATACACCAACTCCATGTTTTCAGATCTGGTAGCAATCCAAAGGGAGAAATACAATTCAACATATCAAAGAAAGGCCCACAATTTAAGCCCAACAAGCACCAGAAGTTCCTAGCCCTAAAGCCCCCAAAGCGCCGCGGAACCGCGGCGGGAGCCAGCTTATGCCGCGGAACCGCGGCGCTTTTGCCACGTCATCGCTTGAATTTTGGTGCATAATTCTTCTCTCAGTGGCTACACCTCATTTCGACACATCAAATTCCAAAATTCTCCAGAGTCTTCTGCCAGATCAGCAAAGATCATTAAGCATGCTAATCTTGATTAAGCTCCTAACTAATCACATCTAGAAGCTTCTCCTCAACAACCTTTTGGAGGGAAATTCAAATTTCTTCTAACAAACTTTTGGAGGGAAACTTAAAATTCAAATCCTAGATCTAGGGTTTTGATGGCTATAAAGAGGAACCTAGATCTAAGGGTTGATGTTGTTCAATCTTAGTTCATTAGTCCAATCATTAGTTAGTTCAATTCTCCATCTTCTTCCACAAGTCTAGTGACAAGACTTGTGCGAAACCCTAACCCTAATTCCACTCCAAATTCAAGATCCCGAGTACCAAATCAAGTGAGAAGCCTTCAACCTTTTATGAGCCGAGCCGATCTTCAATCGGGCAAGTGATCCAAGCCGGTCCGCGACTCACGGAGACGAGCGAAGCCAAATCAACGATCGAGTTCTTCCTCTTGTAGTTCTTGAGCGAATGTAATGAAATTGTTGATATAAATAAAATGTGAAATTCTTTAATCTTGCTTTCTTTTAATTCTTGCATCATGATTAGATCTCAATTTGTGATTGTGGTTCTTGTTTGATGTTCGAGTAAAACTCCGCTCGTGGAGGAATCGAGACGATTGTAGAATGATGATGTAACAAATCTTAATACGATTTTTAAGTCCTACGAGTTTTGTAAACCCTAGCAAGTTCAAGAATCGATGACCTAGTTTCGTCGCGATACTTTCTTGATTGTTATCGCTCGAAATTAGGGATCTACGATCGTTTCTTGAAATTACTAGAGGGTAGAATATGAATGATATCGATAAAAGAACAAGGGATAAGATGAAACCCTAGTTTCATAAGAAATCCCTAATTCTTGTCGATCATCATCGATCTAGTATCAATTCATCGAAGGATAAAAATACGTCATTGTAAGATTGCATCACATCTATAGATCCGATCAATTCCTACGAGCCTCATTTCGATTCTTGATATTTGGTTTGGAAAAATCATCAAACTATCAATTCTTGATTCTATCTTTTTCTTGTTATTAGATCTATATTTTCTAATTCTTGAACTTCAAATACAAATCTTGAATTGTTTTGTTTTCTTTCCTTTAAAATTTCAATTCATCTAATTCAAAAGACGAACGATTACACTTTCCCTGTGGACGATCCGCACTTACTAACGCGCTACATTCGACACCGTTATTGATTGCGGTCAAATAATTTTTGGTTGTGATTTCTATACAATTTTTCAAATACTACACATCAAGAATTTCATACAATCAAATGGCGCCGTTGCCGGGGATAGTGCGCTAATTGTTCGTATTTTGAAATTTGAGTTGAAAATTTTATTCCATCTAAATTTTATGATCAAAATTCGTGCAAACACTAATACGTGTGTTGTGATTTGATTGCGAGGAAATCTGGAATCACTGGAGCTTGGATAAAATTTTTGTGAATATTCCAGAAAGCTGAGAAATTGTACAGGAGCTTGCTGAAGAATTTTTGTGCAGAGAACTGCCTAGGTGACCGCGATTCCGCGGCAGATACCCACCAATTGCGGCGGTTCCGCGGCAGCCTTGGTGCTTCAGTGTACCAAATTTTCTCTGTGAGTCTCTGACTTTCTTATCTTCTCCCTCATCTGCTCCAATTAACAATTTCCTGCAGGTTTCTTTGCAAATAATCGCAGCGCCGCAAAAGCAAAATAAAAAATTTTGTGCGTGTTTTTGATTCTTGGTTGTTTGCATATTAATAAGGAATTTAAGGGGCACGACCAAATCCAGATTAGGTGGGGAGTTCATTACCCTTCCTAAGACCCGAAAATCACAAACTTGCATCCGCATTGACCCACATTAATTAAAAGAAATCTAGAGACGACTCTAAGGACCGTCGCGCTCACTTAGGACAGAAGAAGGCCGTGGGTAATTCATTGCTTATCCGCGTTTTCTTGTGGTGCCTAGGCAAGTGTGTCGAAGGCTAGTGGTTATTAATTAGGCCCACTACTTACGTAGTGGAGTACCTTCCCACTTACCTGGCACTTACCTGGCCACAGGGGGACAAAGAGGCAGTAGAGGATTGATCCTGCGACTTGTCTTTTGGCAGTTAGGAGCGGTCTAGAGCTGGACCTAGGTGACTGTTCATAACATAATATTGCATTTTGTATTCCCCATTCTTATGCATTTAAGAATAAAAACAGGTGCTTTTGACCCATGTCTGCTACATGTTACAGGTTACAGGTTCTAGGAGCGAAAACAGTGAAAAACACAAAAGACGACACAAAAGAAGGACTTTTGACCAACAATTAGGAGGATCTTAGTAAAGCCCAGAAGAAAAACAGTTCACCATCAACAAGGCAACGCTAGGTCCAAGAATACAAAGCAAACGGTTAAAAGATCCATTGCAAAGTGTTCACTGAAGATCTGGAATTAATACAGAAGCCCAATTGATAAAAGGAATAAAGAACCAGGAAGCCCAGAAGAACCTAAGACGGCCTAAGAAAAATTGTAAGGAGATCACACCATTGGGCCGCGGAACCGCGGCCCAAGCGCACCAATGCCGCGGTTCCGCGCCCGTTTGAAGCCCTCGTGCGCAAAAATTTTTACCATAATGATTAGGCGGCTATGGAAAGATTTCCTGGGGTATATTTGTAATTGTAGACATGCGGAGCAATTGTAAACCTAGGGTTTCTATGTCCTATAAATAGAACCCAAAGCCTTGTATTTTCTCATGCCTCTATTCATGAATAAAATTCTGTTTTCTTGAAGTTAGAGTGCATCAATCGTAAGTAGGTTATTATTCTTGCCCTAGTTATAGTTTTTCATATCTGCCCTAGGTAAATTATTTTCTTGTCTTAGTTTAATTTAGTTTAGAATTTTATTAACTTGCAATAGATGTTTCTTCTCTTTAATAAAATCATGTCTTTCTTCTTCCCCTCAATGAGCGAGGAGTTTCCTCGCTTGTTAGGGTTAGGAATAGGGAAGAATTTGAGAGATGAAGATCTCTCATCTCTTTTCGTTGCCAAACTTTTATGAACATTAGAACTCCATGCATACCTTTTTATTCCGCTCCCTACGGCACTCTACCCTCGAGGTAATGGTGATTCCATAGTCTAAAGGCCCGGATTTTAAGGTTTTCCATGGAGGTTAGGGTAAAGATTAATAAAGGAAGGACAAGAATCTAGAGGAAGAATCAATCATCCCAATCATCCTAATCCCCTTTGTTAAGATTTACCATAACACTAATATGATATATCTAATTAATGGCAATGGAAAGAGATGTAGATCTTTGTTTACCAAATTTTCCCTAAACCTAATCCTAGCAAGTTTCTAATCCTAGTATCATACAACTTCAATTTTTAGGTTTAATTATAAATCCAAACACCATTTGGAATTAACTCGTAAGAACTTAGAGGAGATTTACACATCCCAGTGGACCGACCCGTATTCACCGGCTAGCTTCATGCGACGCCGTTCTTGATTGCGGTAAATATTTTTTGATCGACAAAACCTCTCTAAATCAAATGGCGCCGTTGCCGGGGATGGCGTAAAATCTTCTTTTTGTAATTTCGGGTTAATCTTTATATAAAAAAATATATCATAAAAATCTGAAAAAATCAAAAATTTAAAAATTCTATCATCTTTTATTGTTTGAAGGGTTTTCTTTGTGAATCTTTGCAGGTTTGACGGATCTGAAACAACACAGAAGGCAAAACAGAAAAAGATACATCAAAACAGGAGGATCTGAAGAGTACAGAGCAGCTGAGAAAATTTGGACACCTGAAGCCTCCATTGCGTCGCGACCTCGCCGCAATAACCCTGTAAAAACCGCGGTTCCGCGGTCTTCTGGAGCCTTCTCTGTGAAAAATTTGCACTGTTTGTTTTCTCATTCTCCCCTCTGCAAATCCCCATATATCTTTTGCCAAATCTTCTGCAGGATTCTTTGCGCTAAAAATCTTCTTCCCCCTTCCAATAATTGATTTTCTGCAGGATTTTTTACGCCGCGCTAAAAAATAATTGATTGCAAGTGATTTACTGCTTTGCATACTTTAATCTGACTTTAAGGGGCTATTGACCAATTCAGATTGGGTAGGGATTTCATCACCCTTCCCAGGACCCCAGAAATCACTTAAAGCATTTGCATCGACCACTCTTAATTAAAAAAATATTAGACTCAGCCCTAAGGACGCCGCGCTCAATAGGACAGAGGACTAGTATAGGCATCGGCCGTTTATCCTAACCTGACTTTGCAGTGCCTAGGCAAGTGTGTCAAGGCTAGTGGTTTTTAATTAGGCCCAGAGCGTGGTTCCTTCCCACTTACCTGGCACTTACCTGGCCGCAATTGGCGGTGAAGAGGCGGTTTGAGGTCCTATATCTAGCCCTTTGGAACAGTTAGGAGCGGTCTAGCTGACCTAGGTGACCCTAGATCTAAGCCTGATTGTGCATGTGTGGTTAATTGCATTTGTGTCACAAGTCTCTTTTATAAAAATCTTTTTGTAAAAGCACACATTAAAAAAGTAAAAGGATAAAAATCTTTTCAAAACTTGCAACTTGTCGCTAAAGAATCTTTGCACTCACTTACACCACTTCTTCTCATTGTCGTTTTCTTACCTCCACATTCTGTCTTTCATCTTTCGACTACACTAACCCTTTTAGTGTATGTCCGGTTGGACTAGGGACCCTAGCGTCCGATTAGTCCGTGTTTCGTTGGTACCGACCGACGAACCTTTCGACTCCGAAGTCGAAATCCTGTCCACTTCTTCACTTTCACCATCACATTCTTCTTCCGAAAGTATGTCGGGATACGATCCTAACAACACCTTACCGACGGGAATGATTCCACCTCCGTCAGGTGCGAATAACCCGAATCACTAGCCTGTTGAAGCGCCCGCACGAGTCACGCTCCAGGATCTTTTCTACCCCGTCCGCACCGCCCTTCCTACTTGTCTTTCCCTCCCACCGGCTAATGGGGACAATTTTGAGATCAAACCCCACTTCATCAATATGCTGCCTAAGTTTCATGGTTTCGAATCCGAAGATGCATATATCTTTATCAACAAATTCCAAAACGTTTGCGCCATGATGAAAACTACCCAATTAAGAGATGACGCTATAAGGCTAAGGGTCATTCCTTTCACCTTATATGACCTAGCCGAGAAGTGGCTATACAGCACCGCATCACATTCAATTAGAAATTGGGACGAGTTTGTGAAAGCTTTTCTTAAAAAGTTCTATCCTCATCACAAAACTGCTAAAATCCGTAATGAGATTATACAATTTTCACAGCTTCCTTCCGAACCATTTTGGAAATGTTTTGAAAGATTCAAAGACCTACTCGTTCAATGCCCTCACCATGGGATCGAAAGTTGGCAACTTTGCCAAATATTATACGAGGGATTGAACCCGGCAACGAAGCAGTTGCTAGAAACCATTTGTCAAGGTCATTTTCTATCTAAGTCTAGTGAGGAAGCGTGGCAGTTTCTTGAGGATCTTAGTGAACAAACAATTCAGTGGGAGAGCACCAAGACCACATCATCATCTTCTTCTATTGGTCAACCTAGGGCAGGCATACATCAAGTAGAGATGTCGATTGCTATGAAGGCCGAGATGGCCGCTCTTACGAAAAAGCTAGAAGCGCTTGAGACCAAAATCTCAGCACCTTCTCCTGCCCCTGTTGTGCCTCCACGAACTGTTTGTGCTTGTTGTTCGGATCCATCACATCTCACAGAAGAATGTCCTTACACTGCATCTACTCAAGGACAGATCAAGTCAATACTGCCTTTCAGCAACGACAAAGAAATGATCCATATTCTTCAACATACAATCCGGGATGGAAGAGTCACCCAAATTTCGCTTGGAACCAAAATCAACAATTCCAAGGAAATAACAATTTTCAAAGGCCTCCTCCTCCACAACAACAAGCAGCTCCACAAACTCAATTTCAACAACCTTTCCAACAGCAACCTTACCCTAATCAAGTGAACAATTTTGTGCCTAACACTTCTTACTCACCAAACAATTTTGTTCAACCTAATAATGACAAGGTTAGCTCGCTCGAAAGAAGTCTAGAGGCTTTTCTAAAGCAATCGACACAATCTACAGCAAGATTAGAGACTTCTATTCAATCTTTGGTGCAAAACAGTGCCTCACACGATCAAAGCATCAAATCTATTGAGGCACAAATTGCACAACTCAACGCTGCGTTGAAAGAGCGAGAGAAAGGAAAACTTCCGTCTCAACCACTTCCAAATCCCGGTCACGCACATGTCGCATATCAACAGCAAACTCATAACGTAAATGCTGTGACCACGTTGAGATCCGGAAAAGTGTTGCAAAACAATGTGGGAATTAACCATGACACCCCTGCCGGTGGTCCTTCTTCATCTCTTTCACCTTCTTCTTCTTCTTCTTCTTCGTCGTTAGAGCCTATTCTTCACCCTTCACACGGCTCTACTCCTTCTAGCTCGAACGGACCCTCTTCTCACAACACGAACACATCTACATGGGGTTCCGTTTCAACTCAACAATCTGATCCGCAAAAATTGGACTCAACAACATTTCAAAATGCTCCTTTTCCAAACCGATTGAGATCCAATAAACCAACTCCACAGATGGAGAAGATTGTAGAGTTATTCACACAGGTTAGCATAAATATCCCTCTTTTGGATGCAATCCAACAAGTTCCTTCATATGCAAAAATCTTAAAGGACTTATGCACCAAAAAGAGGAAGTCACAAGTACCAAAGAAAGTTTTTGTGGCTAGTGCTGTTAGTGATGCTCTTGTCAATTCTTTACCCCCAAAGCACAAGGACCCCGGTTGTCCTACTATTTCGATCACAATTGGGGACAAGAACATCAATAGAGCACTGTTAGATCTTGGTGCTAGTGTCAATTTGCTACCTTATTCCGTGTACGAACAATTAGGGGTTGGAGAGTTGAAACCCACTCGTTGTACTCTCCAAATGGTTGATCGATCAATCACCCATCCTAGGGGTGAGCTAGAGGATGTGTTGATCAAAGTTGGGGATTTCATATTCCCCGTTGATTTTATTGTTATGGACACACAACCTGTTGCTAACCCACGGAACCAAATTCCAGTGATCCTCGGTCGACCATTTTTGGCCACTTCCAATGCCGTAATAAATTGTCGCAATGGCTCCATGACTCTCTCCTTTGGGAAGACGTCTAGTGAGTTCAATATTTACAATTTAGGAAGTCTGCCCCCCGTTCCTAGAACTAGTACACGTGAAGTTTGCTCTATTCATGAAATCACGCAGGAGGACTGCGAGTTTGAAAGATTCTTGTTTGATGAGAACAGTTTTGACGCCACTAGTGCGTCCCTCCTTGAGCCTACCACCATTGACACAACCGATACGGATTATGAATGTTTCATTTTTTCGGATGATGATGACTCACAGCCCGAATATGAGTCTTTTGAATTTTTGGATGAGTTAGTTGAACCATCCGAATCGGTTGTTTGCAGTGATTTCGAACCTGTGTTGGAATCCTTTGAGTTCGAGATAGATTCTCCAATGATTCTTTCGCCTCCGAAACTCGAACTCACACCCTTGCCGTCTCACCTTAAACATGCTTACATAGGTGAGAATGAGACCTTTCCCGTTATCATATCTTCTTCTCTAGCACTCGAGCAAGAGAACACTCTTTTAAGGGTCTTACAAGATAGGCGGCAAGTTTGCGGCTGGTCTATGGCGGATATCGAGGAGAGTAGTACCCTCATAATTGAATATCATATGCAAACGATGGATGACGCCAAGTCGATAAAGGATCCACAGAAATATCGTGGGGATAGTGTGGTTAGTCAACCTCCCCCTTTAGATGTTGAACCACCCCCATTTCTTTTAATTAGCTACGAGAATGCCAACATTCCACTGATTGTTGATCATTCCCATTCTCGTCTTGATTCATCACCACCTCTTATCTATTCACTTCCACACTTTCCATACCATCACTTCTATCTTCCCCAACTCTTTTTAGATCGGTACAACACCTTCGTCCACCAACCGATACTCTTTACAGATAAATTTTTCGACAGGTTGGTCTTGACGTTTGGTCTGTGCAAAGTTTGGCAGTAATGTCTAATATTGTTTAAATGAAGTTTGGGGGTGTGTATAATATGTAAATATAATAATAAGCAGGAACTCGCCGACATTATTAACCCACTTGGTGCAGCATGACAGTGAGGACACTGTCCATTTTAAGTTTGGGGGTATGTTCGGTAAGTTTTTCCTTTGCATTCATATGTATATTTCTGCATTGCATCTTTATATAAAAAAATCATAAAAATTTGAAAATTTGAAAAAAAAAATTTAGAAAAAGAAAAACCCATAAAAATTGAAAATTTTCAAAAATTATAAAAATTAATGTATTCAATTCTGGTTAATTGACTTGAGTTTGATAAATAGGTTAACTGGCTAGGAACAACTAGATCTTAGATTTAGCAAATTAAAAACCCTAAAAATAACCTTCCTTAAAGTTTAACGGTAGAAAGTATATGTCTTTGTAGTTTATTTAGAAATAGACAAATTTTGGGTTCACTTCTTGGGCTAAGTCAAAACGAAGGAAAAGTATTAAAACTTTTATTAGAGTATAAGTTTGAAAAATAATTCCTAGCTTAAGTCTAGATTCTGAAAACATATACCCTACAAAATGCACAATCACGCACCTTGAAACTTGGAATAGTAGAAGAGACCTTGAAATGCTCTTGTCTAAACTCCTTAGTACAATGAAAATAAAAGAAAAAAAAAGTGAACAAAGAAAAAATGGACACTGGTTTTTGTGATTACTTAAGGCTGTAAAAATAGAAAAATATTTAGCGAGGGTGCTTCATCACCTAGTGCCTTAGACCAACTGGTTTGGGAGTCACTGCTAAAAGCCTTGGGTGTTGCAAAACTAGGAAGTACGCTTTAAAGTGCTAACGCATCTTGTAATCGGTTGTTGGTACCTCAGGAAGTATTAACGGTCGCATGAAGGATGTGTAAGCGAAATTCATAAATTAATAAGTGCTTTGGACAATGGACGAGAGTACGATTGCTTGATTTGAATTTCCAAGTATAGGGGTGACATTTACACACACGTGGGGATATGTGATTAGAGTTTAGATAAGAGAAAGGAATGAAGAATAGAACTTGTATCTTTAGTAGAGTTGATAGAAATTCCTAAGTGGAGATGGAACCCTAGAAGGAAAACTTAAGAAATGTCGAAAGCTAAGTAATTCTATAGAACATATATAATCTTAAGTTAGATGATGAGGAAGTGTGAAGAATATGGGTGGATAATTTACAAGTAGAAGATAATAGAATTTCTTGTTAGAAAACCTAATTGGAGAACAAAAGTCAATGGGCCGAATTGATAGGATTTTGTGGGTAGTATCCGCTGAAAACCCTCAGGAGACAACACTCCTCCTATTAGGGACACCTAGAGGTTTAACGGCTTGTTGCACGTGCTCAGTGCAATCGCGTTTCCCTGCGAAAGTGCGGTTAGGTTAGATTTTTATTGAGAATAAAATAATAAGTTTGCTCGAGGACGAGCAAATGATAAGTTTGGGGGTATTTGTTCATAACATAATATTGCATTTTGTATTCTCCATTCTTATGCATTTAAGAATAAAAACAGGTGCTTTTGACCCATGTCTGCTACATGTTACAGGTTACAGGTTCTGGGAGCGAAAACAGTGAAAAACACAAAAGACGACACAAAAAAAGGACTTTTGACCAACAATTAGAAGGATCTTAGTAAAGCCCAGAAGAAGAACAGTTCACCATCAACAAGGCAACTCTAGGTCCAAGAATACAAAGCAAACGGTTAAAAGATCCATTGCAAAATGTTCACTGAAGATCTGGAATTAATACAGAAGCCCAATTGATAAAAGGAATAAAGAACCAGGAAGCCCAGAAGAACCTAAGACGGCCCAAGAAAAATTGTAAGGAGATCACACCATTGGGCCGCGGAACCGCGGCCCAAGCGCACCAATGCCGCGGTTCCGCGCCCGTTTGAAGCCCTCGTGCGCAGAAATTTTTACCATGATGATTAGGCGGCTATGGAAAGATTTCCTGGGGGTATATTTGTAATTGTAGACATGCGGAGCAATTGTAAACCTAGGGTTTCTATGTCCTATAAATAGAACCCAAAGCCTTGTATTTTCTCATGCCTCTATTCATGAATAAAATTCTGTTTTCTTGAAGTTAGAGCGCATCAATCGTAAGTAGGTTATTATTCTTGCCCTAGTTATAGTTTTTCATATCTGCCCTAGGTAAATTATTTTCTTGCCTTAGTTTAATTTAGTTTAGAATTTTATTAACTTGCAATAGATGTTTCTTCTCTTTAATAAAATCATGTCTTTCTTCTTCCCCTCAATGAGCGAGTAGTTTCCTCACTTGTTAGGGTTAGGAATAGGGAAGGATTTGAGAGATGAAGATCTCTCATCTCTTTTCGTTGCCAAACTTTTATGAACATTAGAACTCCATGCATACCTTTTTATTCCGCTCCCTACGGCACTCTACCCTCGAGGTAATAGTGATTACGTAGTCTAAAGGCCCGGATTTTAAGGTTTTCCATGGAGGTTAGGGTAAAGATTAATAAAGGAAGGACAAGGATCTAGAGGAAGAATCAATCATCCCAATCATCCTAATCCCCTTTGTTAAGATTTACCATAACACTAATATGATATATCTAATTAATGGCAATGGAAAGAGATGTAGATCTTTGTTTACCAAATTTTCCCTAAACCTAATCCTAGCAAGTTTCTAATCCTAGTATCATACAACTTCAATTTTTAGGTTTAATTATAAATCCAAACACCATTTGGAATTAACTCGTAAGAACTTAGAAGAGATTTACACATCCCTGTGGACCGACCCGTATTCACCGGCTAGCTTCATGCGACGCCGTTCTTGATTGCAGTAAATATTTTTTGATCGACAAAACCTCTCTAAATCAGTGACCACTAGATTCTAGGGTTTTTTGCATGTCGCATTTGTTGTGTTGCATCATATTTTCAAAAATCCGTCCACTTTTCAAAACAAACACCCGCATTCATCATTTCCCCTAATTATAAATTCACGCTGCCACTTGTACTAACCCTTTTTAGTGCAAGATAGGCTGGACAACGGGATTCTAGTGCCTGTTTGTCCGCGTCCCCCGATCGACCCTAAAGTCGGTATTTCTACATTTACCCTTTCTTTACCCACTACCACACCCACATCTATGGATCCGTCTCCATCGAACTTCTTTTCCACTACTCTGCCGCCGTCCGTTGGTGCGCAGAATCCACCTCGCATCTCTCTCCAAGAGAGGTGCTATCCTACACGATGTCCCCTTTCCACCTGTCTTTCCATTCCACCAGCCAACGGGGAAAATTTTCAAATAAAACCCCAATACATCAACCTTCTACCAAAATTTCACGATCTCGAGTCTGAAGACGCATATGCCTTTATCACGAAATTTGAAAATGTATGCGCAATGATCGGTACTTCACAGCTTTCTGTGGATGCTTTCCGTCTTCGTCTTCTCCCATTCACTTTGTACGATTTAGCCGAGAAGTGGCTATATAACACTACCGCACATTCCATTTCAAATTGGGATGAATTCGTCAAAGCATTCCTGAAGAAATTTTACCCACATCAAAAGACAGCTCGAGTTCGTAGCGAAATCTATCAATTCACCCAGCTTCCGAATGAAACATTTTCAAAATGTCTTGAACGTTTCAAGGATCTGTTAGTCCAATGTCCACATCACGGCATCCCGAGATGGGAACTGTGCCGAATCATTTATGAGGGCATTATTCCTTACACAAGACAGACCCTTGAATCCATGTGTCAAGGCAACTTTATGACTAAGGATGATGGGGAAGCCTGGGAATTCCTAGAAAATTTCGCTGAAAAATCTTTACAGTGGGAGGGTGTGAGTCAATCGTCTAGGGATGGCAATGATATTTCCATAGGAGTTAGAGCTGACATTTCAGCTATGCAAAAGAAACTCGAGACTATGGAAAACAAATTTTTAGCCGCCCTAAGTCAAATATCACTCTCCAAAACTGTATGTGGCTGTTGTTCTGATCCGTCTCACTTGACGGAAGAATGTCCGTTTCAAGGTCATACCAATGCCGCATTTCAAAGACCTAGAAACGATCCATTTTCCTCCATATATGATCAGGGTTGGAGGAATCACCCTAACTTTGCTTAGAACCAATCCCAATCTCAAAACACGGTTCCAAACATGAATCATTTCCAAAGGGTCCCTCCACCACAACAGCAGCCACCACTTCAATTGAGTCAGCACCCCTTCTAAGCACATAACTTCCAAAATCCGTCCAACACTTTTGCACCGCATGAAAACTCTTTGCAATTGACCGGTACAGACAACACCTCTGCACTAGCACAAACCTTGGATACTTTCATGAAACAATCCATCCAAGGGACGGCAAGTTTGCAATATTCCATCGAGGATATGATGAAGATCATTGTCTCACAAAATGAGAATATCAAATCAATGGAAGCACAAATTGCACAACTAAAAGCCGAAATGAGTGCAAGAGAGAAAGGGAAACTTCCAGCTCAACCTTTACCCAATCCTGGCTATTCACATCATGTGGATGCAATCACGTTGAGATCTGGAAGAGTGCTTGACAATCACGTTGGGGGAGAGTTTGATGATACCAGTAAATCAATCAATAAAACCCCGGCTGAGACCTTTCCTCACACACATACTTCTAATTCTAACCCCAGTTCTTCTACCCCACCACCTTCTTGCGAGCCTATTCTTCGTTTCCCAAAAGGCTCGCCACCTCAGCCCATCTCTTCTAGTTCTCCACAGACGATCCCCACTCCTCTTTTGGGATCATGTCTACCCCCACTTCCTTCTCCTATGATGGACCCAGCGCTTATTGCTAAAGTACCTTATCCTAATCGGTTAAGGGCAAACACACCGAGTCCACATATGAAGAAGATTATGGAAATTTTTAAGCAAGTTAACATCAACATCCCTCTCCTAAATGCTATCCAACAAGTTTCGTCCTATGCGAAAACTCTTAAGAACTTGTGCACTAGGAAGAGGAAGACTCAAGTGCCCAAGAAGATATTCATGGCAAAAACAGTAGACACAGCCTTTCCCCAGCAATTACCGAGGAAACGTAAGGATCCTGGATATCCTACTATTTCCATTTCTATCGGGGAAAAACACATCAACCGTGCTCTACTAGACCTTGGCGCTAGTGTTAACTTGCTTCCTTACTCAGTCTATGAGCAACTAGGTATCGGAGAGTTGAAGCCAACCCATTGCACTCTCCAGATGGCTGATCGATCAATCACCAAACGTAGGGGTGAACTGGAGGATGTGTTAATAAAAATCGGGGAATTTATATTCCCTGTGGACTTTATTATAATTGATACACAGCCTGTAGTGAACCCACGGAATCAAATTCCGGTGATTTTAGGTCGCCCCTTTTTGGCCACTTCCAACGCAATAATCAACTGTCGTAATAGTTCTATGACCCTATCCTTCGGGAATAGGTCAATAGAGCTGAACATTTACAAGTTGGGAAGTGTACCCTCCGAACCTACTGCTCAGGTCTGTTCTGTCGACTTAATGGATGTCGACAGCAGCGAATTTGATGATCCTCCTGATACTGATCTTGACTCTTTTCATATGTTGTTGTTTGACCCAACTATGTATCTTACACATAGGGACTCTTCCACTGAGATGTCCGGGTCAACAACGAACACTGGTTATGAACTGTTTTTAGAGTCTGTAGATCACCCCGCGCTTTATGATGACATTATTCTTCGGGGTATTGATGGAACTTTTGAGGAAATCTTCGCTGATGAACTCGCATTTTTGAATGACACGGGTGTTGAGATGAATCCACATCCAATCAATGAAATTGAACCTCCACCCCTTCCTCTGAACTGTAAAAAGAATGCGAGTAATCCATCACAATCACTGCATCGTCTCTCCAATACGAGACGCACACACATTCTATTCCACCACTTACCTTTTCCCCACTTCTTCTTCCACCAACCAGAGCACTGCATTGATAAAATTTTCGAATGGTTGGTGTTGACATTCGGTCTTTGCAAAGCTTGGCATCGACCACTGATTTTTGACCCCCTCATATGATTTTCAAATATTAACATTGCATAACTCAAGTTGGGGGGGTACATTTTTTCTGGCTCTGGAAAAGAAATTTTTTACAAAATTATGAGCCAAAAATAAGTTTGGGGGAGGATCTTCACTTATATATTTTGCCCCCACTAATAAATTCCTCCCAAGCTTACAGGTTTTTCGAGATTTAGCAGATGGCAACAGTGAAGACACTGTTGAAAACAAGTTTGGGGGAGGTTTGTGCTTATTTTCGCATCATTTGCATCATACTTTGCATAAGCACAAAACATTTTTTTGAAAACCTATAAAAATTTAAAAATTTAAAAAAAGATAAAAACATATTTTTGTACATAAATAAGATAATAAAAGTTTAGATAATGAACAATTACATCCATGAGATTAGAAAAATTTAAGAAAACTAAGAAAATTAGAAGTTTTCTTATACGAACTAGTAATAAGTAGTTATGAGCCGTTGTCCCAAGGGTTAGTAAGATGAAAGACGTCACTAATCTGAGGATAAAAATAAGTCTGAAAAATAGTTTCTATTCTGGAAGCCAAACATTTTGAACGTTGATACCCTGCTATTCGCACTTACACACGTCTTGAAGCCTGGGATAGTAGAGGATACCTTGAAATGCTCTTGTCTTAAACCCGATGTATGAAGGAAATAAAAAAAAGTGAATAAAAAAATATATAAAATGGTGAGAAAAATGAACACTGGTTTTGTTATCACCGAGGGCAATAAAAAAATATATAGCGAGGGTGTCTCTTCACCTAGTGCCCTAAGGCCAACTGGTCTGGGAGTCACTGCTATGCCTGAGGTGGTGCAAGACGAGGAAAATACACCATATAAGCAAACACATGAGTAATCGGTCGGTTAGTACCTCAAGAAGTATTAACGGTCGCATGAAAGTGTGTGAGCAAATTCATTTAAATATTCATTAATCAAAAAGTACTGAGGCTGATAGGCAAGAGTATGATGGCTTGAATTGAATTCTCCGGGTGTAGGGATGTCCTTTACACACACGCAGGGTGATATGATCGATGTTTGGAATAAAGATAGGAATGAAGAATAAGACGATGTTTTATTGAGGAAGGACGTGATTTCTGACATTTTTTCATGACCATTAAGATAGGGCTCATGACAACCGAAAAGCTAGCTTAGTTGGAAACCCGAATTTTCAAGGCTTTTCTTTTACAATTCTTTTCTTTAAATGTAATATTCATGATCTTTCTTTTATTATTGGATTTTGTGGGTGCAATCCGCTGAAAACCCTCAGGAGACAACACTCCTCCTACTAGGAACACCTAGAGGTTTAAAGGCTTGTTGCACGTGCTCAGTGCAATCGTGTTGCCTACGAAAGTGTGCTAGTTAGTTTTTCTCTTTCTTTATTTTCTCCTTCTCTTTTTAATAAACAGTTCGCTCGAGACGATCGAAAATAAGTTTGGGGGAATTTGATCAGTCGAAAATACTGCATTTTTAACACGGCAATTTCCCCATCTTTTGCACTCATTTAGAAGTGTTCGGTATTCATATTTCACGTATTAGCAAATCAATCGTAAAATATCAGATTACATGTGTTAGACTTTAAAACCGGCAGTTTAAGGGAAATTGACCGCATTTCATGGCATCGCATCATCTCTGTATTTGCGCAACACTTGTCTCGAGATTTGTGCAGGAAATTGCAGGAGCAAAGTCAAAAGAAGCTGATAAAAAATACACCAACTCCATGTTTTCAGATCTGGTAGCAATCCAAAGGGAGAAATACAATTCAACATATCAAAGAAAGGCCCACAACTTAAACCCAACAAGCACCAGAAGTTCCTAGCCCTAAAGCCCCCAAAGCGCCGCGGAACCGCGGCGGGAGCCAGCTTATGCCGCGGAACCGCGGCGCTTTTGCCACGTCATCGCTTGAATTTTGGTGCATAATTCTTCTCTCAGTGGCTACACCTCATTTTGACACGTCAAATTCCAGAATTCTCCAGAGTCTTCTGCCAGATCAGCAAAGATCATTAAGCATGCTAATCTTGATTAAGCTCCTAACTAATCACATCTAGAAGCTTCTCCTCAACAGCCTTTTGGAGCGAAATTCAAATTTCATCTAACAAACTTTTGGAGGGAAACTTAAAATTCAAATCCTAGATCTAGGGTTTTGATGGCTATAAATAGGAACCTAGATCTAAGGGTTGATGTTGTTCAATCTTAGTTCATTAGTTCAATCATTAGTTAGTTCAATTCTCCATCTTCTTCCACAAGTCTAGTGACAAGACTTATGCGAAACCCTAACCCTAATTCCACTCCAAATTCAAGATCCCGAGTACCAAATCAAGTGAGAAGCCTTCAACCTTTTATGAGCCGAACCGATCTTCAATCGGGTAAGTGATCCAAGCCGATCCGCGACTCACGGAGACGAGCGAAGCCAAATCAACGATCGAGTTCTTCCTCTTGTAGTTCTTGAGCGAATATAATGAAATTGTTGATATAAATAAAAGGTGAAATTCTTTAATTTTGCTTTCTTTTAATTCTTGCATCATGATTAGATCTCAATTTGTGATTGTGGTTCTTGTTGTGATATTCGAGTAAAACTCAGCTCGTGGAGGAATCGAGACGATTGTAGAATGATGATTTAACAAATCTTAATACGATTTTTAAGTCCTACGAGTTTTGTAAACCCTAGCAATTTCAAGAATCGATGACCTAGTTTCGTCGCAATACTTTCTTGATTGTTATCGCTCGAAATTAGGGATCTACGATCATTTCTTGAAATTACTAGAGGCTAGAATATGAATGATATCGATTAAAGAACAAAGGATAAGATGAAACCATAGTTTCACAAGAAATCCCTAATTCTTGTCGATCATCATCGATCTAGTATCAATTCATCGAAGGATAAGAATACGTCATTGTAAGATTGCATCACATCTATAGATCCGATCAATTCCTACGAGCCTCATTTCGATTCTTGATATTTGGTTTGGAAAAATCATCAAACTATCAATTCTTGATTCTATCTTTTTCTTGTTATTAGATCTATATTTTCTAATTCTTGAACTTCAAATACAAATCTTGAATTGTTTTGTTTTCTTTCCTTTAAAATTTCAATTCATCTAATTCAAAAGATGAACGATTACACTTTTCCTGTGGACGATCCGCACTTACTAACGCGCTACATTCGACACCGTTATTGATTGCGGTCAAATAATTTTTGGTTGTGATTTCTATACAATTTTTCAAAAACTACACATCAAGAATTTCATACAATCATCGATCAAAATACGGATTTTTAACCACCCCAAAAGTCAATTTGCTCTCTGGAAAATCTGGGTGGAAAAAACATGCATTAAAAATCCCAAAACATCCAAACTAAAACACTGCACAAAACCCGATCCAGTGACGAGTCAAAACCGCGGCGGAACCGCGGCAATGAGCATGTCATTGCCGCGGAACTGCGGTCGTTTGATCGATTCACTGGATCATTTTTCTTCAGTGTTTTCACAAAACCCTGAGACGATTTTTCATATATTTTAAATCACCTTTTGAGCAGTATGAAAATCGACAGAAACTAGAGGTTTTTGCGGATGTGTTTTGCGACTTTTTTCCGATCGATGTTCTAAACACTTTGCTAACTTACTAGTTTATGTTTAGCTAGGCTCTGATACCACTGTAAGTCCACGTTGCTCATCACGGTTCTTACGGGGAGGCGGAAACGACGTAAAACAATAATTTGGCGCAAGGCAACATGGACTTAAAGCACGGATCTTTGCTAAACTAGAAACTAGTAAACAACTAGAGGCTATAACTACTATGCTGTAGAAAGTATACCTCACGAAACCGGTCCTTCGGGTCTTCACTCCGCTGTCCCGCTCGTCCATCCAAGCTCCAAGTGTCGATCCGGACCTTGGGCACCTCCGCGGCCTTCTTGAGTCGAAGACGATCCACCCGAGAGATGTACACCGAGCTCCACCTCGAGCCGAGGCAACTAAGGCAAAGAGATTGCTAGTCAAGAAGCCCTAGGATGTGTAGAGGAGATGTATGGATGTGTTTGTCAAGTGGAATCCTTTTTCTCTCAACACATGAGATCAAAGGAAGAATCAAGATGAGGAAGAAGGAGGAGCAACCATGGAAATGTTTCTCATTTCTTTTCTATGAGAGAGAATGAGAATGAACAAATGAAAAGCTTAACCAAGAGAAAACACAACCATGGTTGCAATAATACTCATTTTCATCATTACTAATCCTATCATGATAAAGTTGATGGCACTAATGAGATGACCATTTTCATAACAAAAAGGAAAAAGAAAACCAAAGAATACTTTAGACCTTTCAAGAAGATCCTAGTCAACTTTGGTCAAACGGTCAACAAAGTCAAGATGGTCAAATGGTCAATGTAATTAGCCATAACATAATTATCAATAAATGGATTAGTAAATAATGTCCCCGGCTCATAATGGTTTTGACCGAACCAACTGTTAAAACCCTAATGAGGCACCTCCTCCTTCTCCACTCCGCAAATCTGTGCATACACACCCGCATCCGCATTCCGTAGAATGCGAATGCACAGAAGACAAAACAAATCCATCCGTGCAATACTAGGATCCGGCTTAAACCAAAGCCCACTAGTATTGCCTGCCCGAACATCATACGCACACAAGTGTACGCAAGTGATCGCAGCCCTGCCGTAAAACCATACGGCCTCTACACGTTTCGCTCAGTGCAGGGAAACTCTCTGTGTGGGAATCTAAAGACTCGACACTACGCCGGCAGTGGGTTTAACCATAGACCGCAAGCGGCACTAGCTGTACGTAACGGTCCCCAGGTAGATGTCGATAAGAAGGCCGATGAGGTAAACCCATCCGAACTCCTACTGAGCCTGTATGTGACAATCTCCGTACAGTCCGGTCTGTTCGTCTGATACATCGCATGGCGGGCCTAGGGGGCGGTAAACGTCAGTCCCCTAATAGCGGTACAAGTCGTGTCCGAGTGAAGCCCAGAACACCCTGAGATAACACTGGAAACCTACCAGTATATCTCGCTTGCCCTGGCCAGGGACTACTCGTGTAATGGCTCTCCTAGACACAGCGCGATGTCAAGCCCCAATACCGGGAGAGACGAATCCTGTCTAACCGTCACTGCCTCCAAGTGCTTCGGGACTGCACCCAACTACTACCTATTTGCACGACTCCTTTGAGCCGTGGTAGGGTAGTAATCTAAGTACAGTGGGAACACACTCGAGGCAAAGTGACAGTGTCAAGTCGGCGGACTAAGCTGTACTCATGTCACCTGGGAACTGATAACTGACGATAGGTATAATACCAACCAACAGTTCCCGACGAGTCCTGTCCAGTGTACTCGTAACCTAACGAGCACCCGCATACTATCTCAAGTACGACGTACTGACGGCTGTGGGACAGACCGTCTCCCCCGCTGGGATGAGAAGCGCATACGCTAGTCTACTCCGGAGTATCGATGCCCTGTCTCGATAGTCCAACGACTAGGGACCTGTATAAGGATGTGCTTATGGATTACCCAGCCCCCACGAGTGTGAGCGCCATCACAACGCTGGTAATCAAGCAAAAATCCTAAGAGCTCTACTAATATGTATATAAGTGATATGCTAAAAGAAACACATGCACATATTGAAGTAGAGACAAACCAAGTAGCATACTTCCATTTTGAGCAAGATTGTCTATACAACTGTGAATATACCAAGCTTCCATTAAGTAATATACAAGCTAGTATGATACAGTAATGGCCTCTAGGGCATATACACTAACAGATTACTTAAAAGAGAATGGTATTCTCTCTCAGCTTACTCCTCCTTATACACCACAGCACAACGGTGTTTCGGAGCGGAGGAATCGTACCCTATTGGATATGGTTCGCTCCATGATGAGTAGTGCTGAGTTACCTCTTTCATTCTGGGGATATGCACTTCAAACTGCAGCATATCTATTGAATCAAGTTCCATCCAAATCCGTGCCTAAGACTCCGTATGAAATATGGAGTGGTAAGAGTTTGTATCTTAAACGTATTAAGATTTGGGGTTGCCCAGCTTATGTCAAAAAGCAGAACCCAGACAAACTTGAGGCACGGGCAGTTTTATGTAAGTTTGTGGGATACCCAAAAGATTCAAGTGGGTATATATTCTACCATGCAGAGGAACAGAAGATAATTGTTTCCAGGAATGCCACATTTTTGGAAAAAGAATTTCTTGTTAAAAATATTAGTGGTAGCACGGTAGAACTGGATGAAATTCCAGAAACACGAACTTTAACTAAAGACTTGGAGGAACCGCTAGATTCAGTTACACCCAACGAACCTCAGCCACTCCGCAGATTTGGTAGGATTTCTCATCCGCCCGAGAGATACTATGGTTTTCTCATAGACGGGGATCGAGAGGATTGCATCTTGGAAGAAGATGACCCTACCAGTTTCAGGCAGGCCATTATCAGTAGGGACTCTGATAAGTGGCAGGAAGCAATGCAATCCGAAATGGAGTCCATGTACACCAGTAAAGTGTGGACCTTGGATATTGCTCCACCTGGGGTAAAACCCGTTGGATGCAAATGGATCTACAAAAGGAAACTTGGTGTGGATGGGCAGGTGGAGACCTATAAGGCTAGACCCGTTGCAAAAGGTTTTCGTCAAAGTCCTGGTTTGGACTATGACGAAACCTTTTCTCCAGTGGCTACTGAAATCCATTCGGATCCTACTTGCCATTGCTGCCTTCCATGACTATGAAATCTGGCAGATGGACGTTAAAACGGCTTTTCTAAACGGCTGTTTGGAAGAGTGCGTTTACATGGATCAGCCAGAAGGTTTCGTAGACAGTGGGAGCAGCGGGAAGGTGTGCAAGTTGCTTAAATCCATTTATGGATTAAAGCAGGCATCGCGGAGCTGGAACATCTGTTTTGATGAGGCAATCAAGGAATTTGATTTCATCAAGAACGAAGATGAACCTTGTGTCTATAAGAAGATTGTAGGACGAACTGTCGTGTTCCTAGTCTTGTACGTGGACGACATTCTTTTGATAGGAAATGACATTCCTATGCTACAATCGGTCAAGCTATTTTTGTCACAACGGTTCTCCATGAAGGACCTGGGTGATGCCTCATACATTCTGGGGATCAAGATCTATAGAGATAGATCCAAGAGACTACTGGGACTTTCGCAGTCCAGGTACATAGAGACCGTACTAAAGAGATTTAGTATGGAGGATTCCAAGCGCAGTAACATACCCGCATTGCATGGAATTACCCTCTCCAAGAAGATGTCTCCTAAGACTGGCGAGGAGAGGGTTCGCATGAGCATTATACCCTACGCTTCGGCGGTAGGATCTATAATGTATGCGATGCTATGTACAAGACCAGATGTAGCTTACGCGCTGAGCACGGTAAGTCGGTATCAGTCAGACCCAGGTGAGGACCACTGGACAGCAGTGAAGAACATTCTCAAGTACCTGAGAAGGACTAAGGAGATGTTCCTGGTTTACGGTAATGGAGACCTTAGGGTCGAGTCCTTTACCGATTCAAGCTTCCAGAGTGACAAAGATGACAGCAAGTCTGTCTCGGGTTTTGTGTTTACCCTCAACGGAGGGGCGGTATGTTGGAGGAGTTCCAAACAGGATACCTGATTGGAATTTTTTTCTGACGTGTATATGTAAAGAGTAACGACAATCAAAAAATTATATTGACCGCAATCAAACCACGGTGTCGGAAGTAGTTAATGAATGAGTGCGGATCGTCCACAGGGATTGTGCAATTCAATTGTATTTTGATACTTTTGAAATGAAATGTTAAACAACAATAAACGAAAACATGATTCAAGATGTGATTTGTATTCGAGTGTCACTAATCTTTACTCAAGAATCAAGAAACTATAAACACTCAAGAATCGGTTGTTTTGATAATATTTCCACTCAACAATCAAGAATATAAGAAAGGCTCGTAGGAATCGATCGGATCTTTAGACGTGATGCAATCTAAAGGGTTTCGTGTTCTTGTCTTTCGAAGAATTGATACTAGATCAATGGTGATCGACGAGAGTTAGGGTTTTCTTGATGAAATTAGGGTTTCATCTCTTAACCCTTGTTCTTTCGAGGATACCATTTATATTCTAGCCTCTAGCAATTTCAAGAAACGATCGGAACTCCCCAATCTCGAGCGATGTCGATCAAGAAAGCATCGCAACGAATTGGGTCGTCGATTCTTGAACTTGCTAGGGTTTACAAACTCGTGGGATTCAAGAATCGATTACAAATTTGTTACATCATCATACTAAAGATCGTTTCGACTCCCCGACGAGCGGAGTTTTATTCACACATCACCACAAAGACAATATTCAAGAATAGTAATGATAACATGATGCGGAATTTAAAGAAAACAAGATAAAAGAATATCACCTTTTATTTAATCAACAATTTCAATACATTCTTTCAAGAATCTACAAGAAGAAGAAATCGATCGTTGACTCGGCTTCGCTCGTCTCCGTGGATCGTGGATCTACTTTGATCTCTTGCCCGATTGAAGATCGGCTCGGCTCATAAAAGGGTTGAAGGCATCTTGCTTGGCTTGCACTCAAGATCTTGAATTGTTGTTGGATTTAGGGTTAGGGTTTCCTACAAGCTCTCTCACTAAACTTGAGGAAGAGGGAATGAAGAAAGAGATTGATTTTCTAAACTTCAATCAAGGTTGAATTCTTTTTTTCTCTAACCTATGAAATGAGTGAGCCTAGGGTCTTATTTATAGAACTCCCAAACCCTAGGTTAGATTTGAATTAGAACTTTCCCTCCCAAAGTTTGTTGAAGGGTTTCTAGAAGGAGTTTGTTAGGAGTTAGCTTAGGGTTTAAGCTAGGGTTTAGGGAAAGTTCTAGAATGATTAGGCTAGTTTGGGTGTTTGCTGATCTGGAGGAAGTATCTGGGATATTCTGGAAGTTTGTGAGCATTTCTGAGCTGTAGCCACTGAAACAGGAATTTTGGTGCCAAAATTCCTTGATGACGTCACCAGTATGCCGCGCTTCCGCCGCATTTACCCTATATATGCCGCTCTTCCGCGGTCTGTTGGTGGCCTTGGGATCTGTGTCTTCTGCAGTGGTCTTGTACTGCTGTTTATAGCTTTCTTTGATGTTTAGATTTGTACTTCCTCTTCTGTGTTGATACCAGATTTGAGTTAAGTGAATTTACGAGCAATTGTAATGGTCGAGCAATGTAATGATCGAGCAAGCATCTCTTTTCCTGCATAGACTTCGAAACAGGGGTTGCAAGATATGGAAAATATGCTATGTAATGTAATGCAGTCAATTTCCCTAGAAATGCCGGTTTTAAGGTCGAATACATGTAATCTGATATTTTGCGACCGATTTGCTAATATGTGAATTATGAATACCGTACACTTCTATATGGATGCAAATGATAAGGAAATTGCCAGTTAAAATATGCAATATTTTCGACTGATCAAATACCCCCAAACTTAATTTCGATCGTCTCGAGAGAATGTTTTATTAAAAAGAGAGAAGGAGAAAATAAAGAAAGAGAAAAACTAACTAGCACACTTTCGTAGGCAACACGATTGCACTGAGCATGTGCAACAAGCCTTTAAACCTCTAGGTGTCCCTAGTAGGAGGAGTGTTGTCTCCTGAGGGTTTTCAGCGGATTGCACCCACAAAATCCAATAATAAAAGCAAGATCATGAATATTACATTTAAAGAAGAGAATTGTAAAAGAAAAGCTTTGAAAATTAGGGTTTCCAACTAAGCTAGCTTTTCGGTTGTCATGAGCCCTATCTTAATGGTCATGAAAAAATGTCAGAAATCACGTCCTCCCTCAATAAAACATCGTCTTATTCTTCATTCCTATCTTTATTCCAAACATCGATCATATCACCCTGCGTGTGTGTAAAGACATCCCTACACCCGGAGAATTCAATTCAAGCTATCATACCCTTGCCCATCGGCCTCAGTACTTCTTGGCAAACGAGATTGCTTACACACTTTCATGCGACCGTTAATACTTCTTGAGGTACTAACCGACCGATTACTAATGTGCTTGCATGCTTGGTGTATTTTCCTCGTCTTGCACCACCTCAGGCATAGCAGTGACTCCCAGACCAGTTGACCTTGGGGCACTAGGTGAAGAAGCACCCTTTTGCTATATATTTTTATTGCCCTTGGTGATAACAAAACCAGTATCCATTTTTCTCACCACTTTAAAACACATATTTTTTTTTTCATACTTTTGGCTTTAAGACAAGAGCATTTCAAGGTATCCTCTACTATCCCAGGCTTTAAGACGTGTGTAAGTGCGAATAGCAGGGTAGCCACGTTCAAAATGTTTGGCTTCCAGAATAGAAACTATTTTTCAGACTTATTTTTATCCTCAGATTAGTGACGTCCTTCATCTTACTAACCCTTGGGACAACGGCTCATAACTACTTATTACTAGTTCGTATAAGAAAACTTCTAATTTTCTTAGTTTTCTAAAAATTTTCTAATCTCATGGATGTAACTTTTCACTATCTAAACTTTCATTATCTTATTTATATACAAAAAAGGTGTAAATATTAAAATTATTTTTATATTTGAAAATTTTTAAATTTTTATGGGTTTTGAAAATTTTTCAATTTTTATAGATTTTTAAAAGAAATGTTTTGTGCTTATGCAGATGATATGCACATGATGCGAAAATAAGCACAAACCTCCCCCAAACTTGTTTTCAACAGTGTCCTCACTGTTGCCGACAGCTATATCTACAAAACCTGTAAATCTGGGGGGAATTATTAGTGGGGGCAAAATATATAAGTGAAGAGCTTCCCCCAAACTTATCTTTCACTCACCTTCATTCAAAAGATGATGCAATGATATACAGGATATGAAGGTGAGACGGAGGAATTTTAATCCAAATAAACTGGCTCTTGTAAGAACAAGAGCTCCTCCGTGGGGTCAGTGGAAAAATACGGTTTTAGTCTATGTCCATTTACTTTGAAAATTGTGCCGTTTTTAACATTTTCTACTTCTACTGCCCCGTGCGGGAATACAGACCGCACAACAAAAGGTCCCTTCCAACGAGATCGGAGCTTACCCGCATGAAGGTGTAAACGTGAATCATAAAGAAGGACTTGTTGACCAGGTAAAAATGTTTTCCTTAAAATGCTTTTATCGTGAAAAACCTTAGTCCTATTCTTTGTGATTACAGCATTATCATAAGCTTCATCGCGGAGTTCGCTTAGCTCGTTAAGTTGCAGCTTCCGAAAGTTGCAAGCAAGGTTTAGATCAAAATTTATTTCCTTTATAGCCCACAATGCTTTATGCTCTATCTCAACAGGTAGATGACATGCTTTTCCAAACACTATCCTATATGGAGACATTCCTAGGTCAGTCTTATATGCAGTCCTGAATGCCCAAAGAGCATCCGTCAATTTGGTCGACCAGTCTTTTCTATTCTTAGCAACAGTTTTCTCCAGGATAAGTTTGATTTGTCTGTTTGAGATCTCAGCCTGCCCGCTTGTTTGGGGATGATAGGGTGTAGAAAGACGGTGGTTGATTGAGTATTTCCGCATCAGAGTCTCGAAAGACCTGTTGCAGAAGTGTGTCCCATTATCGCTAATGATAGCGCGTGGGTGTCCAAATCGCGAAAAAATATTCTCTTTCAAGAACTTAATGACAACTTTCCTGTCATTAGTGCGACATGGAATGGCTTCTACCCACTTTGAGACATAATCAACCGCCAGCAAAATGTACAGATTCCCAAAGGAGTTGGGAAAAGGACCCATAAAATCAATGCCCCAAACATCAAACATTTCAACAACCAAGATGGGTTGCTGAGGCATTTCATTCCTCTGGGATATTCTACCCGTATACTGACATTGTGTACAGGTTTTGCAATACTCAAATGCGTCCTTGAATAAGGTCGGCCAATAAAATCCACATTGCAAAACCTTTTCCGCTGTCTTTCTAGGACCAAAGTGACCCCCACAAGCCTGATCATGACAAAATGAAAGAACACTCTTGAACTCTTCATTTGGGACGCACCGGCGAATGATCTGATCAGGACAATATTTAAACAAATAGGGCTCGTCCCAGTAAAAGTGTTTTACTTGGGAAAGAAAACGATATTTGTCCTGTTTTGACCAATTGCACGGTATAAGTCCCGTGGCATGATAGTTCACAATATCCCTGAACCATGGTTCAGCGGATATGCTCAAGAGTTGTTCATCAGGGAATGAGTCATTAATCGGCAGGGTCACAGGGGAAGAAACGATGCGTGAAAGGTGGTCGGCTACTACGTTTTCACATCCTTTCTTATCTTTGATCACAAGATCAAATTCTTGTAACAGTAGGATCCAACGTATTAGTCGACCTTTTGCATCTTTCTTCGCCAGAAGATGTTTCAAAGCGGAATGGTCAGTATATACAACTATAGGTGAGCCGATTAAGTAAGGCCTGAATTTTTCTAACGCAAATACAACCGCTAAAAGCTCTTTCTCGGTGGTTGTGTAATTGATTTGCGCATCATTCAGGGTCTTACTAGCATAGTAAATCACGTGTGGCATCTTATCGATGTGCTGTCCTAAGACTGCACCTACTGCAAAATCAGATGCGTCACACATCAGCTCAAAGGGGTAGTCCCAATTTGGTGATGATAAAACGGGGGCTGTGGTGAGTGAGTGTTTAAGTGAGTCGAAAGCTGTCTCGCAATCCGAGTCAAAGTGGAAGGTCGTATCCTTGGCCAGGAGTAGTGTTAAAGGTCTAGCAATTTTGCTAAAGTCCTTTATGAATCTCCTATAAAAGCCTGCATGGCCAAGGAAAGAGCGAATATCTTTGACGCTTTTGGGATGAGGCAGGTTTTGAATGACATCTACTTTAGCTCTGTCAACCTCAATGCCTTTCTGTGAAATGACATGTCCAAGGACTATTCCTTCCTGGACCATAAAATGGCATTTTTCCCAGTTCAAAGTCAAGTTCTTCTCTTTGCAACGAGTAAGAACTGCGTCAAGATTCGCTAGGCAATCAGAAAAAGAGTCTCCAAAAATCGAGAAGTCGTCCATAAAGATCTCCAAAAAATTCTCTACCATATCAGAGAATATCCCCATCATACACCGCTGAAAGGTAGCGGGAGCATTGCATAACCCAAAGGGCATGCGACTGTAAGCAAAGGTACCAAAAGGACAAGTAAAAGTGGTTTTATCTTGATCTTTTTTGGCGATGGGGACCTGATTGTAGCCTGAGTAACCGTCCATAAAACAATAAAACTCTCGTCCCGCTAAGCGTTCCAGCATTTGATCAATAAATGGTAGAGGAAAATGATCTTTCCTCGTAGCAGCGTTGAGTTTTCTATAATCGATGCATACACGCCACCCAGTTTGGGCGCGTGTCTGAATCAACTCATTCGCTTCATTTGTGATAACTGTGATGCCGGATTTCTTAGGAACGACATGTATAGGACTCACCCACTGGCTATCGGAGATTGGGTATATAATACCACTATCTAAGCACTTGACGATTTCTTTCATGACAGCTTCCTTCATGACGGGATTCAACCGTCTCTGTGGTTCTCGGGTCGGTCTGGCATCATCCATCACATGTATATGATGTTCAACTATCAAGGGACTAATCCCTTTGATGTCCGCCATACTCCAACCAAACGCCTCTTTATTAGATCTCAATACCGATAAAAGGGCATTCTCTTGCTCTGATGCAAGAGAAGCGGAAATGATAACCGGTAATGACTCGTTCTCACCAAGATATGCATATTTCAGGTGAGAAGGTAAAATTTTGAGATCTAACTCAGGCGGAGAAATGATAGAAGGAAGGGTCATAGATTGATTTTTGGATCTACAAAGAAGCTCAGAGCCTGTGAAAGATACAGACTCGGGTGGAGAAAAGTCAGAAGTGCAGGACTCATGTGTAGCTAAAGTGTCCTCACTAAGATCATGTGTGAAATCAAACAGAGATGTGCTAATGTCATCGAGATCAGTCAAGCAAAGATCCTCAGCTCCACAACTATCGGGAGCGATCTCATGGACAGAGCACACATCTAAAATATGAGCAGAGGGTTCTGACGGCTGACTTCCAACTCTATAGATATTTAGTTCAATGGTCATATTTCCAAATGATAAGTTCATTGAACCATTTCTACAGTTTATAACAGCGTTGGAAGTGGCAAGGAAAGGACGACCTAGAATCACCGGAATTTGGCCCCGGGGGTTTGCTACAGGATGTGTGTCGAGCACAATGAAGTCTACAGGGAAAACAAATTCCCCGACCTTTATCAGCACATCCTCTAATTCACCCCTTGGTTTGGTGATAGATCGGTCTGCCATCTGGAGAGTGCAATGAGCAGGTTTCAGCTCTCCAATCCCTAATTGCTCATAGACAGAATAAGGTAACAGGTTAACACTCGCGCCAAGGTCTAATAGAGCACGATTTATGTTTTTACCCCCAATTGAAATCGAAATTGTAGGACAACCTGGGTCCTTTCTTTTCTTTGGAAGCTGGGGTATAAAAGCAGTGCTAATGTTATTAGACATAAAGACCTTCTTCGGCACTTGGGTCTTCCTCTTCCTAGTGCACAAGTCCTTTAGAATCTTCGCATAAGCGGGGACTTGCTGAATCGCATCTAAGAGAGGGATATTGATGTTAACCTGTTTGAACATCTCTAAAATTTTCTCCATATGAGGACTCGTTCTATTAGCCCTTAGCCGGTTCGGGTAAGGTGCTTTCGCAATAAGCGCGGGGTCCATCATAGGAGAAGGAAAGGGGGGTAGACGAGGTCCCAAAGGAGGTGTGGGGACCGTCTGTGGAGAACTATAAGGGTTGGGTGAAGGTGTTGAGCCTAAAGGGAAATGGAGAATAGGCTCGTGCGAAGGTGGTTTGGTAGAAGAAGAAGGATCAGAAGGTGAAGTGTGTGTATGTGGGAAAGACTCTGCCGGGGTGTTGATATGATTTTCAGTATTATCAATATCTTCCCCGACATGATTGTTCAGCACTCTTCCCGATCTCAACGTGGTAATGGCATTTACATTGTAATGCCCAGGATTCTGTAGGGGTTGAGAGGGAAGTTTCCCTTTTTCTCTCGTACTCATTTCGGCTTTTAAGCGTGCGATTTCAGCTTCCATCGTGCGAATACTCTCAGCTTGGGATGCTGAGTTTTTCTTTATTTCACTGACGGAAGATCTAACCTCAGTCGAAACATCCATGAAATTTGATAAAAGTGATTTCATGGTTTGAGTGAATTGAGAGAACTCGTCAGAACAGGGCTGCATAGGATTAGACTGTGCAGGAGTGTTGCCCTGGTTTTGGAAATTTTGTGACTGGTAGGGATGCTGAGTGAGTTGTAGGGGTTGCTGTTGTGGTAGAGGAAGAGCCCGTTGAAATTGATTCGTGTTTGGAACCGTGTTTTGAGATTGGTTTTGGTTCCAAGCAAAATTCGGGTGGTTCCTCCAACCCTGATTGTAACTGGAAGAATATGGATCGTTTCGAGGTCTTTGAAATGCGGCATTAGAATGCTCGTGACCTTGAAACGCAGAGTTTAATGGACATTCTTCCGTTAAATGTGACGGATCAGAACAGCACCCGCAAACAGTTTTGGGGAGCGACATTGGGTTTAGGGAGGCTGCTGCAAATTTGTGTTCCATAGCGTCGAGCTTCTTTTGCATTGCTGCCATTTCAGCTCGGACACCTATGGACACATCTATTTGGTGTACGCCACCCCTATTCAATGGTTGTGTTCCACTCTCCCAAATTAGTGACTTTTCAGCGAACTCTTCTAAGTATCGCCAGGCTTCCCCGTCATCTTTGGTCATAAATGTACCTTGACACATGTTTTCAAGGCTCTGTTTAGTGCTAGGGTTACTGCCCTCATATATGATTCGGCAAAGCTCCCATCTCGGGATGCCGTGATGAGGACATTGAACCAATAGATCCTTGAAACGTTCAAAGTATTTTGAAAATGGTTCGGCAGGGAGCTGGGCAAATTGGTTCAGTTCGCTACGGATTCGAGCCGTCTTTTGGACTGGGTAAAATTTCTTAAGGAATGCAGCGACGAATTCTTCCCAATTCGTAATAGAGTGTGCGGTGGTGTTATATAGCCACTTCTCGGCTATATCGCACAAAGTAAATGGAAGAAGTCGTAAACGCATCGCATCCACTGAAAGTTGAGACGTACCCATCATTGCGCAAACGTTTTCAAATTTGGTAATGAAAACGTAAGCGTCCTCGGTCTCGAGTCCGTGGTATTTGGGTAAAAGATTGATATACTGGGGCTTAATCTCAAAATTATCCCCATTGGCTGGTGGTGTGGATAAGCAGGTCGAAAGTGGACCTCTATGTGGATAACATCTTTCCTGGAGAGAAATGTGGGGTGGAGTAGGATTCTGCGCACCAACGGACGGTGGCAGATTAGGGTTAAAGAAGTTTGATGGATTCGGATCCATCGGTGTGGGTGTGGTAGTAGGTAAAGAAAAGGTAAATGGAGAATTACCGACTTCGGAGTCGATAGGAGGTACGCGGACTAAACGGGCACTAGAATCCCGTGTCCAGCCTATCTTGTACTAAAAAGGGTTAGTACAAGTGGCAGCGTTGACTTATAATTAGGGGTAAAATGAATGCGGTGCTTGCTTTAAAAAGGGACGGATTTTGAAAAAATGATGCGACAAAACAGATGCAGCACACAAACCCTAGAATCTAATGGTCACCTAGGTCCGATCTCTAGACCGCTCCTAACTGCCAAAAGACAAGCCGCAGGATAGAATCCTCCACTGCCTCTTTGTCCCCCTGTGGCCGGATAAGTGCCAGGTAAGTGGGAAGGAACCACCACTACAGTGGACCTAATTAATAACCACTAGCCTTAGACACACTCGCCTTAGGCACCACAAGAAAACGCGGATAAGCAATGAATTACCCACGACCTTCTCTTGTCCTATTGAGCGCGACAGTCCTTAGAGTCTTCTCTAGATTTCTTTTAGTTAATGGAGGTAATGCGGATGCAAGTTTGACGATTTTCGGGGCCTAGGAAGGGTAATGAAATCCCCACCTAATTTGGATTTGGCCGTGCCCCTTAAATTTCCGTATTAGAATGCAAACAACCAAGAAATCAAAATCACACACAATTTTTATTTTGCTTTTGCGCGCTGCGATTTATTTGCAAAGAATCCTGCAGCAAAGGGTTAATTGGAGCTAAAAAGAGAGAGGGGAGAGAGACAGAAAATACCTGCACTGAAAATATTTCAGTGATCCCTCAATACTGCGGCGCTTCCGCCGCAATATGCATGTATATGCCGCGCTTCCGCGGCTTGATGATGGATTCACTGTACCAAACTTTTTCAGCTGCTTCCTGTTCCTATATCCAGCTCTCTGGAATATCCCAAATAATTTTTCAACAGCACAAAATGCTCCAGATCACCTTGCAGTCAATTTACAACACACGTGTAAGAGTTTGTACGAATTTTGATTTCAAGAAGTAAAACGTAATAATTCTTTCACTTCAAACTATAAATGCAAATGAATTAGCACGATCCCCGGCAACGGCGCCATTTTGATTGGAATTTTTTTCTGACGTGTATATGTAAAGAGTAACGACAATCAAAAAATTATATTGACCGCAATCAAACCACGGTGTCGGAAGTAGTTAATGAATGAGTGCGGATCGTCCACAGGGATTGTGCAATTCAATTGTATTTTGATACTTTTGAAATGAAATGTTAAACAACAATAAACGAAAACATGATTCAAGATGTGATTTGTATTCGAGTGTCACTAATCTTTACTCAAGAATCAAGAAACTATAAACACTCAAGAATCGGTTGTTTTGATAATATTTCCACTCAACAATCAAGAATATAAGAAAGGCTCGTAGGAATCGATCGGATCTTTAGACGTGATGCAATCTAAAGGGTTTCGTGTTCTTGTCTTTCGAAGAATTGATACTAGATCAATGGTGATCGACGAGAGTTAGGGTTTTCTTGATGAAATTAGGGTTTCATCTCTTAACCCTTGTTCTTTCGAGGATACCATTTATATTCTAGCCTCTAGCAATTTCAAGAAACGATCGGAACTCCCCAATCTCGAGCGATGTCGATCAAGAAAGCATCGCAACGAATTGGGTCGTCGATTCTTGAACTTGCTAGGGTTTACAAACTCGTGGGATTCAAGAATCGATTACAAATTTGTTACATCATCATACTAAAGATCGTTTCGACTCCCCGACGAGCGGAGTTTTATTCACACATCACCACAAAGACAATATTCAAGAATAGTAATGATAACATGATGCGGAATTTAAAGAAAACAAGATAAAAGAATATCACCTTTTATTTAATCAACAATTTCAATACATTCTTTCAAGAATCTACAAGAAGAAGAAATCGATCGTTGACTCGGCTTCGCTCGTCTCCGTGGATCGTGGATCTACTTTGATCTCTTGCCCGATTGAAGATCGGCTCGGCTCATAAAAGGGTTGAAGGCATCTTGCTTGGCTTGCACTCAAGATCTTGAATTGTTGTTGGATTTAGGGTTAGGGTTTCCTACAAGCTCTCTCACTAAACTTGAGGAAGAGGGAATGAAGAAAGAGATTGATTTTCTAAACTTCAATCAAGGTTGAATTCTTTTTTTCTCTAACCTATGAAATGAGTGAGCCTAGGGTCTTATTTATAGAACTCCCAAACCCTAGGTTAGATTTGAATTAGAACTTTCCCTCCCAAAGTTTGTTGAAGGGTTTCTAGAAGGAGTTTGTTAGGAGTTAGCTTAGGGTTTAAGCTAGGGTTTAGGGAAAGTTCTAGAATGATTAGGCTAGTTTGGGTGTTTGCTGATCTGGAGGAAGTATCTGGGATATTCTGGAAGTTTGTGAGCATTTCTGAGCTGTAGCCACTGAAACAGGAATTTTGGTGCCAAAATTCCTTGATGACGTCACCAGTATGCCGCGCTTCCGCCGCATTTACCCTATATATGCCGCTCTTCCGCGGTCTGTTGGTGGCCTTGGGATCTGTGTCTTCTGCAGTGGTCTTGTACTGCTGTTTATAGCTTTCTTTGATGTTTAGATTTGTACTTCCTCTTCTGTGTTGATACCAGATTTGAGTTAAGTGAATTTACGAGCAATTGTAATGGTCGAGCAATGTAATGATCGAGCAAGCATCTCTTTTCCTGCATAGACTTCGAAACAGGGGTTGCAAGATATGGAAAATATGCTATGTAATGTAATGCAGTCAATTTCCCTAGAAATGCCGGTTTTAAGGTCGAATACATGTAATCTGATATTTTGCGACCGATTTGCTAATATGTGAATTATGAATACCGTACACTTCTATATGGATGCAAATGATAAGGAAATTGCCAGTTAAAATATGCAATATTTTCGACTGATCAATACCGTCGCAGACTCGACGATGGAGGCTGAATACATTGCTGCAAGCGATGCCGCAAAAGAGGCGGTCTGGATGAAGAAGTTCATTAGTGAACTTCAGGTGGTTCCGTCCATTGTTGACCCAATACCTTTGTATTGCGATAACAATGGGGCTATAGCTTTAGCGAAGGAACCAAGGTCCCATCAGAAATCCAGGCACATCTTAAGGCGGTATCACCTGATCAGGGAGATCATTGATCGCCAGGAGATCGAGGTGCGGAGAGTGGACACAAAGGACAACACAGCGGACCCATTCACGAAGGCCTTGCCCCAGACTCAGTTCGAGCGGCTGATCGAGACGATAGGTCTTCGATACGCCAGTACATGGCCTTAGTGCAAGTGGGAGATTGTTAGTGTATATGCCCTAGAGGCCATTACTGTATCATACTAGTATGTATATTACTTGATGGAAGCTTGGGATATTCACAGTTGTATAGACAATCTTGCTCGAAATAGTAGTATGCTACTTGGTTTGTCTCTGCTTTAATGTGTACATGTGTTTCTTTATTATATCACCTATACGCATTAGTAGAGCCCTTAGGATCTTTGCTTGATTACCGGCGTTGTGATGGCGATCACACTCGTGGGGGCTGGGTAATCCATAAGCACATCCTTATACAGGTCCCTAGTCGTTGGACTATCGAGACAGGGCATCGATACTCCGGAGTAGACTAGCGTATGCGCTTCTCATCCCAGCGGGGGAGACGGTCTATCCCACAGCCGTCAGTACGTCGTACTTGAGATAGTATGCGGGTGCTCGTTAGGTTACGAGTACACTGGACAGGACTCGTCGGGAACCGTTGGTTGGTATTATACCTATCGTCAGTTATCAGTTCCCAGGTGACATGAGTACAGCTTAGTCCGCCGACTTGACACTGTCACTTCGCCTCGAGTGTGTTCCCACTGTACTTAGATTACTACCCTACCACGGCTCAAAGGAGTCGTGCAAACAGGTAGTAGTTGGGTGCAGTCCCGAAGCACTTGGAGGCAGTGACGGTTAGACAGGATTCGTCTCTCCCGGTATGGGGGTTGACATCACGCTGTGTCTAGGAGAGCTATTACACGAGTAGTCCCTGGCCAGGGCAAGCGAGATATACTGGTAGGTTTCCAGTGTTATCTCAGGGTGTTCTGGGCTTCACTCGGACACGACTTGTACCGCTATTAGGGGACTGACGTTTACCGCCCCCTAGGCCCGCCATGCGATGTATCAGACGAACAGACCGGACTGTACGGAGATTGTCACATACAGGCTCAGTAGGAGTTCGGATGGGTTTACCTCATCGGCCTTCTTATCGACATTTACCTGGGGACCGTTACGTACAGCTAGTGCCGCTTGCGGTCTGTGGTTAAACCCACTGCCGGCGTAGTGTCGAGTCTTTAGAGTCCCACACAGAGAGTTTCCCTGCACTGAACAAAACGCGTAGAGGCCGTATGGTTTTACGGCAGGGCTGCGATCACTTATGTACACTTGTGTGCGTGTGGTGTTCGGGCAGGCAATACTAGTGGGCTTTGGTTTAAGCCGGATCCTAGTATTGCACGGATGGATTTGTTTTGTCTTCTACGCATCCGCATTCTACGGAATGTGGATGCAGGTGTGTATGCACAGTTTTCCGGAGCGATGAAGGAGGAGGTGCCTCATTAGGATTTTGGCAATTCGTTTGGTCGAAACCATTATGAGCCGCGGACATCATTTACTAATCCTTTTAGTGATAATTTTATGATGGCTAATTGCATTGACCATTTGACCACCATGACTTCTCTTGACTTTGTTGACCGGTTGACCGTGTTGACCATTGACCTTCAAGAGAGGTCTACACTCTTCTTTTCATTTTCTTTTTCTTTTTCTTTTTGATTATGATAATGGTTATTTCAATTTAGCCATCAACTTTATCTTGATAGGATTGGTAATGATGGTTTAGTGCATTATTGAACCATGGTTCAATTTCTTGAGCTCGTAATTCTTTTCTCACTCTCTCTCTTGCTCTTTCTCATGAGAAGAAAAGAAATGTTCCATGGTTGCTAGCTCCTTCATCTTCCTCCTCTTGACAAACTCTTTTGATCTCATGTGTTGAGAGAAAAAGAATCCACATAGACAAACATCACCATCTTTCTCTTCTACACAACCTAGGGTACCAAGACTAGCTATCTTGTTGCCCTTGTTACCTCGGCTCGAAGTGGAGCTCGGTGTACATCTCTCGGGTGGATCGTCTTCGACTCAAGGAGGCCGCGGAGGTGACCAAAGTCCGGATCAACCCTCGGAGCAAGCAAGGAGAAGAACAACAAGAAGAGAAGGAGTTCAAGTTGAGGTATAACCCCTAACCGAGTAGATAAATCTCTAGTTAGGATGCTAGTGTGGTGTTTAGCAAAGATCCGGCTTTTACGGTCCATGTTACCAAGTCTAGAAAAAATTTTGTTTTACCGTTTCCGCAACCCCGAAAGTACCGGGAGAGGTAACGTGGACCTAACAGGTCATATCAATGCGACCCAACTGGCTGAAGTTACATTTTAGATGCATATTTAAATCAGTTTAAATTTACATCTTGTGAAACTTGCCAGTCATGTCACAAAGATTAGATGACCATATCTCCGTTTACTGGAAACAGAGAAAGAGTTAGTAAACTGTTGGAACTGATACATGATGATGTACGTAAGGTCCCCTGTCTACACATGCCAGGACCGGTTCTTTGTACTTCACTATATTCTCTGATGATCTCTCAAGATTCAGTCATATGTTCCTGTTGAAACATAAGTCCGAACCTTTTGAGATATTCACAAAATATAAGTTAGAAGTAGAGAACCACAATACGGGTATAAGTATTATGTCCTATGATAAGATCAGGGAGGAGAATACTTGTGCATGGCATTCCTGGACTATTCTAAAGGAGAATGAGATTCTCTCTCAGTGTTAGTCCTCTGAATGCACCACAGCACAACGATGTATCGGGGTGGAACAATCGCACCATATTGGATATAGTGTGCTCTATAATGAGTACTACTGAGTTACCTATTTCCTTTTGGGGTTGTGCACTTGAGAAGTTGCATACCTATTGAATTGGATTCCAATCAAATCAGTGCCTACCACTCCATATGAGATATGGTATGGGAAGAGCCTATCTCTTAAGAATGTTAAGATTTGGGATTGTCCGGCCTATGTCAAAAGCAAAATCCGGACAAAATCGAGGCAAGGTCAGTTCTGTAGAACTGGAAAGGTTCCAGCTATACAAACTGCAGCTGATAATTTGGAAGAACCAAAGGATTTAATAGTTACTAACGAACCTTAGCCTCTCCGCCGATCTAGTAGGGTTCCTCACCCACCTGAGAGATACTTCTGTTTCTCTATGACAGTGGGAGCGAGGAATGCATCATGAGATGATGACCCAACTAGCTTCGAGCTGGCCATCAAGAGTAGGGACTCTGTAAGAATGGCTGGATGCTTAGCGATCTGAGATGGAATCCATGTACACCAACAGAGTATGGACTTTGGTTGCTATATATGAAGGGTTAAATTCCCATCAGGAGCAAGTATATCTTGAGAAGATTACTTGGTGTAGATGGAAAAGATGAGACTTTCAAAGCTAGACTTGTTAAAGGTTTTCGTCATCGACCAGGCGTGGATAATGATGAAACTTTTTCCAGTGGCTATGCTTAAGTCCATCCAGATTCTACTTAACATTGTTGCATACCATGACTACGATATCTGGTGGTTGGGTGCCATGACTGCTTTTCTAAATAATGATTTAGAAGAGAACTTCTATAAGTACACAGCCAGAGGGCTTCGTAAACAGTGGGAGCAGCGGAAACGTGTGCAAGTTGCTTTACAGGATAAAGCAGGCATCGCGGAGTTGGAACATCTGTTTAGATGTGGTAGTCAAAGAGTTTGACTTCATCAAAATGGTAGATGAACCTTGTATGTACAAAAAGGTAGTAGAGAGTAAGGTGGTCATCCTCGTATTGTATGTGGACAACATACTCTTTATAGGAAAAGAGTTTCTTATGCTACGAACGGTCAATCTCCTCTTATCACAAGGATTCTCCAAATAGGATAAAGGTGAATCACTGGAAAGGTTCCAGGGTGATAAGGACGACTGAATTTCAGTCGCAGGCATTGTCTTTACCCTCAGTAGAGGGACGGTATGTTGGAAGAGTTCCAAGCTAGATACCGTGGCAAACAAGACAATAAAGGCTGGTAACATCGCTATTAAAGATACTACCAAAGAGGCAGTTTGGGTGTATATTGGTTCATGAGATGAACTAGGTTCCCACCATTGTGTGACAATGGATGTATGGCTTTGGCCCAGGAACCCTGGTCCCATCAGTGACCCAGACATATTCTGAGGCAGCATCACCTGATCATGGAGATAGTTGATCTCCAGGACGATCGAGGTTAGGAGAGTAGACTCAGAGGACAACACGGCGGATCCACTCACAAAGGCTTTTTCCCAGAGAGAGACTTATATGGGATGGTTGAGTATGTGATACTGCAACTACTGCTATAGATGGCCCTAGTGCAAGTGGGAGATTGTTAGTTATATGTATGCCCTAGAAGCCATTACTGTGCATTGAATGTATATTGTAATGGATGCTGGGACATATATAGGTAAGACTTTCTTGCTCGACATGATAGTACGCTATCTGGTTGCTCTTTATCTTAACATGAATACTTTCTGTCTCTCTGTTACATGTTGATAAAGCCCTTAGGATGTGTACTCGACTTCCAGGACTATGATGTAGATCATACTAGTGGGGCCTGGGTAGTCCATGAGTACATCCTTCAATGTTCCTAGTCGTGGGAATATCGAGACGGGGCATCGATATTCCAGAGTTGACTAGCGTATATCTTCTCGACCCATGTGATGGGCGATGGATGATCCCATATCCATTGGTGTTTGACATCAGAGATGATATACGGGTGCTCAGTGGAGACTGGGTACACTGGACGGACTCGCCGAGAACTCTCAGATGGTATTATACCTTACGTCAGATGACAGTTCTCTGGTGACACTGGTACAGCTTAGTCTGTTGACCTGAGATCGTCATAGAGTCTTGTGTGTCTCCCACTGTGCTTTGATTTCCACCCTACCGCGGCTCTACTGAGTCATGCAAACAGGTGGTTTTTGGGTACAGTCCCGATTTACATGGAGGCAATGAGCGATAGGAGGGGATTCGTCTCTCCGGGTATTGGGGGTTGATGTTGCACTATGCACGACTGACCATAACTGGAAATCCCTGGCCAGGGTTGCTGTGATATACTGATAAGAGTTATCAGTAGTTTCACGAATGTTATGGACCTTATATCAGCATGACTTATCAAGCTATTGGGATCTGACGTTTACCACCCCTAGGCGAGATATGCGACATATCAGACGAACAGACCGGACTGTACGGTAAGTGTTACTGGTTGGATTCACAGGAGTATGAGCGGGCTTGCTCGTCGATCTTCTGATCGCTCAATACCCGGGTGGCCGTTACGTTTAGCAGACCGCTTGCGGCTTGTGGGTGTTTGATATGATCATCACCTGCTGCCAGCGTATTGACGAGTCTTTAGAGTCCTACACAGAGGTTTCCTGGCTCAAGCAAAACGAAATAGGAGCGCATATGAGATATGTGCGGGACCGAGAATAATGCGTGTATGTGATACCGTATTCTATTCTCGCGATGAATGTATCGATTGGTTGTATGCGATATAACCTAGTTATCGAATCGAGGATTGATTCGACAAGTCGATACATAGGATATTAGTCGGTCATATGCGATATTACCGGATCGTTAAATCAAGTGTTGATTTAATGATTTAATGTATAATTATATATTTGATATATTACTTTGCATTAACTAGTATTTGTTCACTTTAGATGGATTTTCTCACTTGATGTGCACAAGTTGTATATGTGATATATTTTTGTGCACTTGTTTGTATCATGTTTGATGATACATGCAAACATGGGTGTGTGTAAGACTTAAACCATGTTTAGTTGATGGTTTAGGGTTTTTACTTGTTGATTCATTCTTTTTATTTATTTTTAGCAAAATATAACATGGTGGCTTTCTTTGTTTGATACTTGAAGCTTCTTGAAGCTTTGAAAAGTCTAGCTAGTTTGTCTTTTGCCTTAACCCTAACCATTCAACTAAACCCTAGTTTATTCTCTACACTAAACCATGGTTGCAAATATGATAAGAATCACTTTATTTTCTATTTTCATTATTCTTATCATATTCTTTTTCTTCTTCTTCTTCTTCAAGAAGAAAGAAGCTTGCTAGCTTCAATGGTGACTTGAGAAAAAGAGTGAGAAATCATATTCTAAAGTGAACCCACTTCCTATTTCTTCATCCTCTACCACTTGCCATGTAGTATAGGGTGTTTTCTTCACAAGTTTCATGACTTGGTGAAGTTGGAGCTTGATCTTGTGTTGCCTCGACGTAGATCATCTTCGGCATCGAAGTCGACGACCTAGCCCGATCATTTCTCCGACGAAACCATCGCCAGAGTCCGGGATCCGATGATCGCAGCGGAGGGACGTCATCACGGAGCTAAGGAGGTGGAGGACCGAATCTACAAAGGTTGTAGTCTCTTTCATTTAGCAATAAAGTTGTTTACTTGCTTGCATCGCCTCACCTCTAGTAACGGTCTAGTTTAAGGTTTCTCGGCACATAGAAAAATTTTGAATTGGCCATGTTTGATCACTTGTAAAATCTCATGGGTGTGCCTAGGAACCCTACAAAATAAATCTAAATCAAGTGCATCCAATGCGCACAAAATCCTGTAGGGTTCCTAGGCACTCCCAAGAGGTCTCACAAGGCATCAACTATGCCAATTTCAAAAAATTACGGTGCCGAGAAACCCTAGACTAGATCGTTAACTAGATATTTAGGAGAAACAATGAAACTAGTTTACAACTAAACTAAAAGAACGGAAATACAACCTTTGTAGATCCGGTCCTCCACCTCCATAGCTCCGCAATGAAGTCTCCTCACTGTCCAAATGGAATCCCGGGCTCTAGCGTCGGCTTCATCGGAGAAATGGGCGGGCTAGGTCGTCGGCTTCGTGCCGAAGATGATCTACGTCGAGGCATCACTAGATCAAGCTCCCACTTCACCAAGTCATGAAACTTGTGAAGAGAACACCCTATACTACTTGGCAAGAGGTAGAGGATGAAGAAATAGGAAGTGGGTTCACTTTAGAATTGGATTTCTCACACTTTTGCTCAAATCACCATTGATCAAGTAAGCTTTTCTTCTTGTGAAGAAGAAGAAGAAGAAGATGATAATCTTATGATAAGTTGTTTTCAAAAAGAAAATAAAAACAATACTTATCATAATACAACCATGGTCAAGTGTAGAGAATGAACTAGGGTTAAGTGAATGGTTAGGGTTAAGCATGAAGACAAAAATGGTGACTTAGTCAAAGCTTCATGAAGCTTCAATATCCATCCAAAGAAAGCCACCATTCTTCTTTATTCTTATTATTTTCCATAAAGAATAAATAAATAAATAAGAAAACCAAAACCCTAACCATTTAAATAACCATGGTTCAATCTTTACACAAACTCAAGCAAACATGCATCATCAAACATGATACAATCATTTGCACAAAAAGTATATCACATATACAACTTGTACATCCAAGTGAGAAAATCCATTTAAAGTGAACCAATACTAGTTAATGCAAAGTAATATATCAAATATATAATTATACATTAAATCATTAAATCAACACTTGATTTAACGATCCGGTCATATCGCATATAACCGACTAGTATCCTATGTATCGGCTTATCGAATCAATACTTGATTCGATAACTAGACTATATCGCATACAACCAATCGATACATTCATCGCGAGAATGGAATACGGTATCACATACACGCATTATTCTCGGTCCCGCACATATCTCATATGCGCTCCTATTTCGTTTCGCTTGAGCCAGGAAACCTCTGTGTAGGACTCTAAAGACTCGTCAATACGCCGGCAGCAGGTGATGATCATATCAAACACCCACAAGCCGCAAGCGGTCTACTAAACGTAACGGCCACCCGGGTATTGAGCGATCAGAAGATCGACGAGCAAGCCCGCTCACACTCCTGTGAATCCAACCAGTAAAACTTACCGTACAGTCCGGTCTGATCGCCTGATATGTCGCATATCTTGCCTAGGGGTGGTAAACGTCAGACCCCAATAGCTTGAAAAGTCGTGTCGATATGAGGTCTATAACAATTCGAGAAACTACTGGTAACACTTACCAGTAAATCTCAGCAACCCTGGCCTGGGATTTCCGGTTATAGCCAATCGAATACAGCGCAACATCAACTCCCTATACCGGGAGAGACGAATCCCCTCCTATCGCTCATTGCCTCCATGTGACTCGGGACTGTACCCAAAAACCACCGTTTTGCACGCCCTCTTGGACGTGGTAAGATGGAAATCAAAGCACAGTGGGAACCACACAAGACTCTATGACGATCTCGGGTCAACAGACTACTCTGTACCAGTGTCACCAGAGAACTACCATCTGACGTAAGGTATAATACCATCTGGGAGTTCTCGGCGAGTCCATCCAGTGTACCCAGTCTCCACTGAGCACCCGTATATCATCTCTGATGTCAAACACCAATGGATATGGGATCATCCATCGCCCATCTGTATAGGTCGAGAAGGTATACGCTAGTCTACTCTGGTATATCGATGCCCCGTCTCGATATACCCACGACTAGGGACCTTGAAGGATGTACTTATGGACTACCATGTCCCCACCAGTATGATCCACATCATAGTCCAGGTGGTCAAGTACACATCCTAAGGGCTTTACCAATATGTAACAGAGAGACAATCAGTGTACACGTTAAGGTAAAGATCAACCAGATAGCATACTATCATGTCGAGCAAGAAAGTCCTCCCTATATATGTCCCAGCATCCACTACAATATACATCCTATGTATAGTAATGGCCTCTAGGGCATACATATAACTAACAATCTCCCACTTGCACTAGGGCCATCTGTAGCAGTGGTTGTAGTATCTCATACTCAACCATCCCATAAAAGTCTCTCTTTGGGAATAGGCCTTCGTGAGTGGATCCGCCGTGTTATCCTCTGAGTCTACTCTCCTAACCTCGATCACCCTGGAGATCAACCATCTCCATGATCAGGTGATACTGCCTTAGAATTTGTCTGGATCACTAATGGGACCGGCGTTCCTTGGCATAAGCCACAACTCCATTGTCTCACAATGGTTGGAACGTAGTTCATCTCATGAACCAATATACACCCAAACATCCTCTTTGGTAGCATCTTAAGTAGCGATGTATCATGCCTTTATCGTCTAGTTAGCCACGGTATTTAGCTTGGAACTCTTCCAACATACCGTCCCTTTACTGAGGGTAAAGACAATGCCTGTGACTGACATTCAGTCGTCCTTATCACCCTGGAACCTTTCCAGTGATTTTCCCCAGGATCAATTGATACCGTCTCACTACAACTAGTGAGAATCCTAACATCCATTTAGATCTATCTTATAGATCCAAAATCCAGGATTTAGGAGGTATCATTTTGATCCTATATGGAGAATCATTGTGATAAGCGGAGATTGACCGAGCGTAGCATAGGAAACTCCTTCCCTATCAAGAGCATGTCATCCACGTACTCTACGAGGATCGTTACTATACTCCTTACTACCCTTTTTGTTTATACAAGGTTCATCTACCATTTTGATGATGTCAAACTCTTTGACTAATCACATCAAAACAGATGTTCCAACTCCCCGATACCTGCTTTATCCTATAAAGCATCTTGTACACGTTTCCGCTGCTCCCACTGTCTACGAAGCCCTCTGGCTGTGTACTTATAGACGTTCTCTTCTAAAACATCATTTAGAAAAGCAGTCATGGCACCCAACCGCCAGATATCGTAGTCATGGTATGTAGCCGTGGCAAGTAGGATCTGGATGGACTTAAGCATAGCCACTTGAAAAGGTTTCATCATAATCCACGCCTGGTCTATAACGAAAAACTTTAACAAGTCTAGCTTTGAAAGTCTCAACTTTTCTATCTACACCAAGTAATCTTCTCAAGATATACTTGCTCCTGATGGGGATTTAACCCTTCAGATATAGCAGCCAAAGTCCATACTTTGTTGGTGTACATGGATTCCATCTCAGATCGCTAAGCATCCAGCCATTCTTACAGAGTCCCACTCCTGAAGGCCAGCTCGAAACTAGTTGGGTCATCATCTCATGATGCAATCCTCGCTCCCACTGTCATAGAGAAACTGAAGTATCTCTCAGGTGGGTGAGGAACCCTACTAGATCGGCGGAGAGGCTGAGGTTCGTTGGTAACTATTGAATCCTTTGGTTTTATCAAATCAACTGCTGTTGTTTGTATAGCTGGAACATTTCCAGTTCTACATGACAGACCTTGCCTCGAGCTTGTCCGGATTATGCTTTTCAGACATAGGCTGGACAACCCCAAATCTTAACTAACTTAAGAGATGGGCTCTTCCCTTATCATATCAAATATGAAGTGGTAGGCAACTGATTTGATTTGAACCCTATTCAATAGGTATGCAGCTTCTCAAGTTCATAACTCCCAAAATGAAATAGGTAACTCAGTAGTACTCATCATAGAGCGCACCATATCATATAGGGTGTGATTGCTCCGCCCCGATATACCATCGTGCTATGGTGTATACGGAGGAGTAATGCTGAGAGAGAATCTCATTCTCCTTTAGAATCATCCAGGAATTCCGTGCTCAAGTATTCTCCTCCTTGATCTCATCAAAGGACATAATACTTATACCCGTATTGGTTCTCTACTTCTAGCTTATATTCTGTGAATATCTTAAAGGTTCGGACTCATGTTTCAACAGGAGCATAGGTCTGAATCTTGAAAGATCATCAGAGAATGTAATGAAGTATAAAGAACCGGTCTTGGCAAGTGTAGACAGGGGACCTACATACATCAACATGTATCATCCCAAGAGTTCACTAACTCTTTCTCTGTTTCCAGTAAACGGAGCTATGGTCATCTTATCTCTGTGACATGACTGGCAAGTTTCACAAGATGTAGATTCAAACTGATTTAAATATGCATCTTCATGTAACTTCAGCTAGTCGGGTCGCATTGATATGACCTAGTCTACAATGCCCCAAGAAGAATACATTCATTTCTGAATTCTTCCTCTTGTGTGTGTTCCATATACTAAGAACTGTAGTTTGATTTAGAACATCAATGCTTTTAGATAACGTGCCTGAACCGATCAACTTTTGATATAGGAAATGTTCAAAACATTATCCAACAATACAAAATTTTATCATTTCTTTACTGATAAAGAGACTGATATGATTTTGTATATCAGGTTCGGTATCTAATAACATTCGTTCAGAATCAATGTATTGGTAATACAGGGTGACAGTGACCAACAGACTTGGCTGCAACTCTTGCCCCGTTTTCTGCCTCATGAAACTTATCACCCGTTCTCTGTTCTCTACCTTTCTGTAGCCCTATATAACAGATTACATATCTGGGATCCTGATCTGGTATCATATACCCAGGACGTAGAGGATACTGAGAAACAGTTCTGTGTAACGAACACACCCGAAGGAGATGCATCATATGCACTTTCTTCGTTTGGGCGGCACGGGAAATCTGGTAATCCCCAATTTCCTGCTCTGTCTTATAACAATTATAAGTTGGAGCGGGACCAACGTTCTCCAGCTCAGTATAACAAGCGGGTTCGGTCAAAGATCCGTATTATTATCTTGATTAAGGCGTGATATGGTCGCTACCTGGAGAGAGAGAGAAGAAAACACTCAGCGTATGCTCTTGCAAGATCAGATTGGTTATTATTTTATCTAATCAGGATGGCTCCCACTGCTTTTTATCAAATCTTCCTTCAAACCCAAAAAGGAAAGACTAGCCGGGATTAATTACACGCTACAAGTTCGCCAATCTTTCAGCCAGGCCAGTGTCGGTACTTTGAGGGAGGTCCCCCGTGCTTTCGCACGAACCTAATTAATGTAAACCTCATTTTCCCAGAGGCGTAACCCCGTTGACACCTTTCTAGACACCTACTTGATCGGCTAATTGTAATGTGTAAAACTCTCCCAGGAGTAACAATTACTCGCAGTGGGTATCGGGATCCAACTATCTCATAGAAGGTATGCAATCTCATTCCAAATTTCAACACTTGAAATTCCCGATAATATTTTGCCCCTAGCGTGCTATGACCTTGATGCATGCCAAACAACCCATAGTCCGCTAGTCAAGTTCAACCCGTACATTTCTTGATTGAATTAAACCCACCCGCACGACCCTTGACGCATGCCAAACAACGCCGTACGAATACCCTAATCTAATCGCATCGTATGCTAGCAGATAAGCACTAGTTAGCTACCGTACACTACGCCTTGACGCATGCCAAACAACCGCAGCACGAATACTAACTAGTACTTATCTGAAATGACGGAGGGCTACGACAGGTTTTTCTGAAAACCTATTGCGTAATGAACTTGATATCGTTGTAGAATCAAATGATTTTAAAATTGAGTGTTTTTTAGGCTTTTCTAGTTTTGCTAAAGGAGTCACTCCCGGTGAAGGGATCGTCGGTCCTTTCCTCATCGAATAAGGTGCAGGATATATCACATATACCTCTGTGCAAAGCAGAACTCTTAAAAGCAATCAAAAGACAAACCGAGTGTGTAGCATCTGCCAGTTATTGCTAAAGGAGTCACTCCCGGTGAAGGGATCTCGGTCCTTTCCTTATCGAATAAGGTGCAGGATATATCACATATACCTATGTGCAAAGCAAGAACTGTAGCTACCTGTTTTAATTTTGAAATTCGATTCTACAACATCTTAGGTTTCTTTTACTTTCATTAATCACATTAATGAAGTCCCATCATTTAAGTACCTAAACATCACAGATAAATACGACGTACACTTATGCCATCCGCATTCGCCTCGATGTCCCCTCGTGCACCGTTAGGTTAGGTAACTAACGGCAGAGCGGGGCAGGGCTAGCGCGGGTGTAAAACATAAGTAACGCCTATATAATATATCATATATACTATATACTGTATCTATCACTGAACATCACATGATCACATCACAGATATCGCAGCAGAAGAAACATATGAAATATCGGATATACTAGGACGTCCGTGTTTTCAATACGAGCCAGTATAAAACACGGATTCCACGGTCGCGATGAATAGCCAAAACCCACACCCCTAGACCCCTACGAGAGCGTCAAGTAACCCTACCAATTCTAGAGTTAGGAGACCCGGACTCGACTCCTCGAGATGGTCTCCCACTGGACTCCAGAACCCGGTTACTTGTGTTCCCCTCCTTGGGTCTATCCTAGTGCGGAAAAGTAAATAATATACAAACGGTGACATCTTCCGCAACCTGGAAGTGCCCCAATAAAAGAATATTACATACAAGTTTTTACATGAATGTAAATGAAAAACACTCATCTCACATAAAAAAACCCCGGGCTATTCAAACACGACGATCCAATATAACATATCCAGCAACACATAACATCACATGTCATCAACGTAAGTAAATATGCGCATCCCAATTGTCGTTGACATATAGCAACGAAACCGGCGATGACACATATTACACTTACGGTCACAGAAAAGAAAGTGTAAAACTACAACAGTTGGAATCCGCAACCTCCATAGACATCGCATGCCTAATCAAATGAATTCCTTAGACATCGCATGCCTAACAATTATAAACCCCGCATTTTAGTCTCAAAATCGAAAACACTTTTCAATATCAAGTCGGGCAATTCAACAAGATTCCCGACATCCTGATCGAATGCTCGTCGCAAACTTCAGTAGACGGCCGTACCCCCGATACAGTCGACGAAGTGCACCAAGGCGGAACACCGCTGCCGCGAGCACCCGAACGGATGCTTTTGGCGACGGGGTTCTCCTACAGTCACTTGGTCGGGGCTATGGAGCGAGGCTGTCTATTAAGTTTACCCGGCGAGTATCCGCGTACGCTACGTGATTGCGACGGACTTTTGATCACATCAAAATTCCGTGGCAACCGATCAAGTGAGACTAAAGTGCTACGTTTATAACATTCATTCAGTTATCTCATAACTTATTGTGAATTCCAATTATTGTATCCCATTCCAGATAAATAGAAAATGTTAAACTTTTCGATCGAACAGTCAAACACCCAAGTTTTCCCGATACAGATCAACACATGAAACAAGTCTAAAAATATTCAGTTCGTGCCTCAGTACCAACGGTCCAGCCGTAGAAGGGTCAAGCCAACGCCTCACATGTGGCACGCCGTACTGCCCCAAACCCGAAGGTTCAAAGGGCAGTTCAAGACGGTCACATAATCGAGTTAAGGTTTGTTGTCTTCTAGAGGGACCATCGCGTTACTTGCACTACATAGAACGTCGTTAAACCACGGAAAAATCCAACACTTGGAAATTTCCCGATAGGGGAAAAGGTGGGTATTTATATCCGGTCGAACTTTTTAACATATTCAAAAATTATCCGGAAAGACACATAGACAGAGTTTGACAATCCGATCGAATAAACAAATCCCCAAAACAACCCCAGAAAATTCAACTCTTGAAAAAATATTAAAAATTCCCAGAAAAACCAGCACTGGAAACTAAGAATTACTGTGCAAAATTATTTATACAAGGAGGCCGTACGGCCGCGGAACCGCCGCACGAGCCATGCTCGTGCCGCGGAACCGCGGCGACTTTGTGGAATTGGGAGATCGAATTTTACAGAAACTCTTAGAAACTCCTGCTAATTTTTCTGCATATTTTTAATATCGAAAAACTCCAGATTTTGGAAAAAGTCCAGAGAGCATGTTTGTGTTAGGGTTTCGGGTTCGTTCGGGTTTCAAACTTCGTCTACGCATCGCCTAAGGCTCTAGCTAGGCTCTGATACCACTGTAGGGTTCCTAGGCACTCCCAAGAGGTCTCACAAGGCATCAACCATGCCAATTTCAAAAAATTACGGTGCCGAGAAACCCTAGACTAGATCGTTAACTAGATATTTAGGCGAAACAATGAAACTAGTTTACAACTAAACTAAAAGAACGGAAATACAACCTTTGTAGATCCGGTCCTCCACCTCCATAGCTCCGCAATGAAGTCTCCTCGCTGTCCAAATGGAATCCCGGGCTCTAGCGTCGGCTTCATCGGAGAAATGGGCGGGCTAGGTCGTCGGTTTCGTGCCGAAGATGATCTACGTCGAGGCATCACTAGATCAAGCTCCCACTTCACCAAGTCATGAAACTTGTGAAGAGAACACCCTATACTACTTGGCAAGAGGTAGAGGATGAAGAAATAGGAAGTGGGTTCACTTTAGAATTGGATTTCTCACACTTTTGCTCAAATCACCATTGATCAAGTAAGCTTTTCTTCTTGTGAAGAAGAAGAAGAAGAAGATGATAATCTTATGATAAGTTGTTTTCAAAAAGAAAATAAAAACAATACTTATCATAATACAACCATGGTCAAGTGTAGAGAATGAACTAGGGTTAAGTGAATGGTTAGGGTTAAGCATGAAGACAAAAATGGTGACTTAGTCAAAGCTTCATGAAGCTTCAATATCCATCCAAAGAAAGCCACCATTCTTCTTTATGCTTATTATTTTCCATAAAGAATAAATAAATAAATAAGAAAACCAAAACCCTAACCATTTAAATAACCATGGTTCAATCTTTACACAAACTCAAGCAAACATGCATCATCAAACATGATACAATCATTTGCACAAAAAGTATATCACATATACAACTTGTACATCCAAGTGAGAAAATCCATTTAAAGTGAACCAATACTAGTTAATGCAAAGTAATATATCAAATATATAATTATACATTAAATCATTAAATCAACACTTGATTTAACGATCCGGTCATATCGCATATAACCGACTAGTATCCTATGTATCGGCTTATCGAATCAATACTTGATTCGATAACTAGGCTATATCGCATACAACCAATCGATACATTCATCGCGAGAATGGAATACGGTATCACATACACGCATTATTCTCGGTCCCGCACATATCTCATATGCGCTCCTATTTCGTTTCGCTTGAGCCAGGTGATTGGTTCGAAAGAGTGTGTTTTGTTTGTAGTTTAACCGCAATCAGAACGGTGTCGCTTGTAGCTAGACCGAGATGAGTACGGGTCGTCCTTTGGGAAATGTGGAACCTTTTATTTTTACTTTAGATGTGTTGAAAAAGAGAGGAGGAAGAAAGAATTTTGTGAAAAGTTTCTAGATCTACTTTAATGTAAAATATAGACCTAGATTATTTTAGAGATTTAAATAATATAATAATAGGGCTTGTAGGGTTCGTTAGGATTTAGTAGTTATGGAAGATTAATTAAAAGTTACCCTTTTTATCCATTAATAGATTTAGAACTAGAACGACGGTGATGCGTGTAGATTAGGGTTTCTGGAGGGAAAAGGAATCCCACTCGTAACCCTTATCTCGACACGGAACCCCGTTCATATCTAGCCTTTACCAAAACAATCATTAATCTAATCTCTAATCGCGGTCGGAACTAGCAAGGAATTGCTAGCGCGCCCGATTAGGATGTTAATGATTATTTTGATAAAGTTCCTAAACTTTATAGGACTTAAAAAGGGTTTAATCATTTTCATCGCCCATTAACCTACCCTAATCCTACGAACCCTAACAAGCGGAGAATTACTCGCGCATGTTGGGAGAAGAAGATGAGAAGAAAGAGAGGGAGAACATAATGTAAAAAAAACAATTAAATAAAAAAAACTACCTTTATTAATCAACTCCTTCAAGCTACACTTTTAATCCATAGAAAATTATTACAAAACTTGATTTGCTTCTCGATCTTTCCTAGGGAGGTAGTCGAACAGTCGATGATCAGCCTGGATGCGTGAGCGTCGGGAGCTTCGTGATCTCTTCGGCTTGATGGCTTTTCCAAGAGGCTCTCGGTGCCTTTATATAGTGCAAACCCAGAATCTTATTGTTGAGAAGTTGGTAAAATTCAGCCTTTGTCAATCTCCCAAAATATTGCCTTCCAACTCCTCATCATTGCGGCGGATCCGCGGCCCAAGGGTGTGTTTGGCCGCGGATCCGCGCTCAAGGGATGTGATCAATTGATTATTTTTCTTGGGCTTTCATCTGGTGACATGTGGCAATCTCTGGAATCTTCAGAAATCAGAAATCTTTTCTTTTCTTCTGCCAGACTTGATTTCTTCATTTTGATTTCTTAATTAGGCAAGTTTTCTTCAACAACCTGATTTCTTCATAACAACTTGGAAATATTCTGCACAACAACTCAAATAAGATTTTAGTAGACTTTGTTCTACTAGGATTAGGCCAATAATATTATTTGCATACATTTTCCTACCAAATGATAATAAAAATATATTAACACATGGAAAATAATGTTTTTACACATAAACCCTCATATGTATAATATATCATATTAAAGTCCTTTTTTAATATAAAATGGTAGGAAAAATGTACTACAAATGTGCAGTTTTATCGACTGAACAAATACCCCCAAACTTATCTTTGATCGTCCCGAGCAAACTAGTTTATTTAAGAGGAGAAAAAGAAAGGAGAAAACTAAGCACACTTTCGTAGGCAGACACGATTGCACTGAGCACGTGCAATAAGCCGTTAAACCTCTAGGTGTCCCTAGTAGGAGGAGTGTTGTCTCCTGAGGGTTTTCAGCGGATTACACCCACAAAATCCTATAACAAAAGAGAGATGGTGAAATTTACATATAAAGATAAGAACCATAAAAGAAATACTTTGAAAAGAAGAGTTTCCAACTATGCCAGCTTTTCAGTTGTCATGAGCCCTATCTTAATAGTCATGAAAAAATGTTAGAAATCACATTACCCCTCAATAAAACATCGTCTTTATTCTTTATTCCTACCTTTCTTCCAAACATTGATCATATAACCCCACGTGTGTGAAAATAACATCCCTACACTCGGAGAATTCAATTCAAGCTATCATACTCTTGTCCATCTACCTCAGTAAATTTTATGAATACTTAGGTTTGCTCACACCTTTTCATGCGACCGTTAATACTTCTTGAGGTACTAACCGACTGATTACTCATGTGCTTGCTGATTCGGTGATAATATTTTCCTCGTCTTGCACCACCTAAGGCTTAGCAGTGACTCCCAGACCAGTTGGCCTTAGGGCACTAGGTGAAGAGGCACCCTCGCTATATTTTTTTATTGCTTCCTTGGCGATACAAAACCAGTGTTCATTTTTTTTCTTTTCACCATTTTTATACTTCCTTCATACTTTGGCTTTTAGACAAGAGCATTTCAAGGTATCCTCTACTATCCCGAGTTTCAAGACGTGTGTATGTGCATATAGTAGGGTATCAACATTCAAATGTTCGGCTTCCAGAATAGAAACTATTTTTCAGACTTATTTTTATCCTCAGATTAGTGACTACCTTCATTTTACTAACCCTTGGGACAACAGCTCATAACTACTTATTACTAGTTCGTATAAGAAAACTTCTAATTTTCTTGGTTTTCTTAAACTATTCCTATCTTTTGGATGTAATGTTTCACTTTCTATTCATTTGTTATATAAAAAAAAAAAATTAATGCCCGGTGTCAAAGATAATTCTGTGAATACAAACCTCCCCCCCAAACCTGTTTTCAGCAGTGTCCTCACTGATGTAGCCCTTGGAGAACATGGACCTGTATACTAAGGGAGAGATACAAGGGGTAAAATAATAGGTAAATGAAAAATTCCCCCAAACTTATTCTTTGACATGCACAGATATTCAATCAAATACATTTTTTACTCACCTCCATTTCTTAAAATGAGAAAATGTTATCAAAACATGGAGGTGAGGCGGAGGAAATTTAGTTTTGATAAAGCGGCTCCTGTAAAAACAGGAGCTCCTCCGTGGGGTCAGCAGAAAAATACGGTTTTAATCTATGCCCATTTACTTTAAAAATCGAACCGTTTTTCAAATTTTCGACTTCAACCGCCCCGTGCGGGTGTACATACCGCACCACAAAAGGTCCTTTCCAACGAGATTTAAGCTTACCCGAATGAAGATGGAGACGGGAATCGTAAAGAAGGACTTGTTGACCCGATGTGAAGGTTTTTCTAGAAAGATTTTTATCGTGGAATACTTTAGTCCTATTCTTTACTATCACCGCATTATCGTAAGCTTCATCGCGGAGTTCGCTTAGCTCATTCAATTGCAGCTTCCGATAGCTGACTGCATGATCAAGATCAAAATTAAGCTCTTTAATAGCCCACATTGCCTTATGTTCAATCTCGACAGGGAGGTGGCATGCCTTCCCAAACACAAGGCGGTATGGAGACATACCAAGATCGGTCTTATAAGCGGTGCGGAATGCCCAAAGAGCATCCGTCAATTTGGTTGACCAATCTTTACGGTTCTTAGAAACCGTCTTCTCCAATATCTGTTTGATCTGCCTATTTGAGATCTCAGCCTGCCCGCTTGTTTGGGGATGATAGGGCGTAGAAAGCTTGTGAGTGATTGAATATTTCCGCATCAAGGCCTCGAAAGACCTATTGCAGAAATGTGTCCCGTTGTCGCTAATGATAGCGCGAGGGTGGCCGAATCGCGAGAAGATGTTTTCTTTAAGGAACTTAATGACGACTTTGTTGTCATTAGTGCTACACGGTATAGCTTCCACCCACTTCGAGACATAATCAACCGCTAACAAGATATATAGATTCCCAAAGGAGTTGGGAAAAGGGCCCATGAAATCAATACCCCAAACATCAAATATTTCCACAACCAATATAGGTTGGAGCGGCATCTCGTTCCTTCGTGAAATCCGACCCAAATGCTGACATCGCGGACAAGTTTTGCAATGTTCAAATGCATCTTTAAATAATGTTGGCCAATAGAAGCCACATTGCAAAACTTTCTCCGCCGTTTTTCGAGGTCCAAAATGACCGCCGCATGCCTGATCATGACAAAATGATAACACGCTCTTGAATTCATCGTTAGGGACACACCTGCGAATGATTTGATCGGAACAATACTTGAATAGATTTGGTTCATCCCAGTAAAAATATTTTACTTGGGATAAAAACCGAAGTTTGTCTTGTTTCGACCAATCGCTAGGTATAAGTCCCGTCGCAAGATAGTTCACGATATCCACGAACCAAGGTTCGTAGGATACATTCAAGAGCTGTTCGTCAGGGAATGAGTCATTTATCGGCACGGTCACAGTTGGCGAAGAAGTGATGCGTGAAAGATGGTCGGCTACTACGTTTTCACATCCACTCTTGTCTTTGATAACAAGATCAAATTCTTGTAACAATAGGATCCAACGTATTAGCCTGGCCTTTGCATCCTTCTTTGTTAAAAGATGTCGTAGGGCGGAGTGATCTGTGTAAACCACAATAGGCGAGCCAATCAAGTAGGGCCTGAACTTCTCTAATGCAAATACAACTGCCAAGAGTTCTTTCTCGGTAGTTGTGTAATTTATTTGTGCATCATTCAAGGTCCTACTCGCGTAGTAAATTACATGTGGCATCTTATCAATATGCTGTCCTAAGACAGCACCAATAGCAAAATCTGATGCGTCACACATAAGCTCGAACGGGTGGTTCCAATCCGGAGATGATAGAACGGGGGCTGTAGTGAGTGATTCTTTAAGCAATTCAAAAGCAGCCTCACAATCCGAATCGAAGTGAAAAGTAGTGTCCTTGACCAATAGAAGGGTTAAGGGTCTAGCAATTTTGCTAAAGTCCTTAATAAATCTCCTATAAAATCCTGCATGACCAAGGAAGGATCGTATATCTTTGACGCAATTGGGACGAGGGAGGTTTTGAATGACATCTATTTTAGCTCTGTCAACCTCAATGCCTTTATGTGAAATTATATGTCCAAGTACAATACCTTCTTGGACCATAAAATGGCATTTTTCCCAATTCAAAGTCAAGTTCTTATCCTTACAGCGGGTAAGAACAGCGTCAAGATTACGAAGGCAGTCCTCAAAGGAGTCCCCAAAAATGGATAAATCGTCCATAAAAATTTCTAGAAAATTTTCCACCATATCTGAAAATATCCCCATCATGCACCGCTGAAATGTAGCGGGAGCGTTGCATAACCCAAAGGGCATGCGTCTATAAGCAAAAGTTCCGAAAGGACAAGTAAAAGTGGTTTTATCTTGATCCTTTTCGGCGATGGGGACCTGGTTATAACCAGAGTATCCGTCCAAGAAACAGTAGTATTCGTGTCCCGCTAATCGCTCTAACATCTGGTCAATAAAAGGTAGAGGGAAGTGATCTTTCCTCGTCGCGGCATTGAGTTTCCTGTAATCGATACATACGCGCCACCCAGTTTGGGTGCGTGTTTGGATTAACTCATTAGCCTCGTTAGTGATGACCGTGATGCCAGACTTTTTAGGGACCACATGAATTGGACTTACCCATTGACTATCAGATATGGGGTAAATTATTCCACTATCAAGGCACTTGACGATTTCTTTCTTTACCGCCTCCTTCATAACGGGATTTAACCGTCTTTGTGGGTCTCGGGTTGGTTTGGCTTCATCCATCAGATGTATGTTATGTTCAACAATTAAGGGACTAATCCCTTTGATGTCGGCCATTGTCCAACCAAATGCTTGCCGATTCGATCTCAACACTGCCAAAAGTGCATTCTCTTGCTCTAAGGCTAGAGAAGCGGAAATAATCACTGGCAAAGTCTCATTCTCTCCTAAATATGCATATTTAAGATGAGAAGGTAGCGGTTTGAGATCAAGAATTGGCGGAGAGACTATAGAAGGTGGGGTAAGCGAATGATATTCGGACTCCCGAAGAGGTTCAAAACTTGCATAAGATATTGACTCGGAAAGTGCTGCTGACTTTTGCAATGAGTCAACGGGTTCAATCTCAAGGTCTGGCTCATTGAACATATCCTCACTGTAAAGTGGTGCAAGATCGAACGATGTCTCATTAGTGTTGTCGAGAACATCAAAGCAAAGCTCCTCATCCATGCAGCTTTCGGAAGCTATCTCGTGGATGGAACAAACATCCAGCAATTGAGCAGAAGGTTCTGATGGCTGACTTCCTAGCTTGTAAATATTAAGCTCAATTGTCATTTTCCCGAAGGATAAGTTCATAGAACCGTTACGACAATTAATCACAGCGTTAGAAGTTGCTAGGAAGGGTCGACCAAGTATCACCGGGATTTGATTGCGTGGGTTTGCCACAGGTTGTGTATCTAAAACAATAAAGTCCACGGGAAATATGAATTCCCCGACTTTAATTAACACATCCTCTAGTTCGCCCCGAGGTTTGGTGATAGATCGATCAGCTATTTGGAGAGTACAATGGGCGGGTTTTAACTCTCCAATTCCTAACTGCTCGTATACTGAATAAGGAAGCAAGTTGACGCTAGCGCCTAGATCGAGTAAAGCACGATTTATATTTTTACCCCCAATAAAAATAGAGATTGTAGGACAACCGGGGTCCTTACGTTTCTTTGGTATTTGTTGGGTAAAAGCTGTGCTAACATTACTCGTCATGAAAACCTTTTTAGGCACTTGAGTTTTTCTCTTCCTAGTGCACAAGTCTTTAAGGATTCTTGCATAAGATGGGACTTGTTGAATAGCATCTAGGAGAGGAATATTCACGCTAACTTGCTTAAACATTTCCACAATCTTCTCCATTTGCGGGTTAGGTCGGTTGGCCCTTAATCGGTTTGGAAATGGAGCTCGATCAATAAGTTTTGGGTCCAACGTTTGTAGAGAAGACTGTGGCGACGGATTCGATCCCAAAATTGGAATGGGAATCGACTTAGATAGATTTGGTGAAATGTTTGAGCCTTGGGGAAAACGGAGAATAGGCTCGGATGAAGGTGGGAGACTAGATGAGTTAGGGGAAGAAGAAGAAGAAGAAGGGGTATCAAATGTGTCACTATCATCAATTTGCTCACCTACTTGGTTATTCAGCACTCTCCCCGATCTCAACGTAGTGATGGCATTCACATTATGACTTTGTGAATGGCCAGGATTCGGTAGGGGTTGAGATGGGAGTTTCCCTTTCTCTCTCGCACTCATTGCGGCATTTAACTGTGCGATTTGGTTTTCTATTGATTTAATACTCTCACCATGGGAGGAGGAGTTTTTCGTTAGGGCATCAATAGAAGACCTTATCTCAGCCGAATTTTGCATGGATTGTTTCATGAACATATCCAAAGTTTGTGCGAGTGAGTTGTCAGTACCGGCCACTTGTGGTGTAGAAATGTTGGCCGGATTTTGGAAATTCTGTGACTGAAAGGGGGGTTGATTCTGTGGTTGTGGTTGCTGTGGAGGAGGTCTTTGATAATTACTTTGTTGGTTTTGATTCCAAGCAAAGTTAGGATGATTCCTCCATCCTTGATTGTATGTGGAAGAATAAGGATCATTTCTAGGTCGCTGCTGAAAAGCAGCATTAGCTTGAAACGATGCATTCATAGGACATTCTTCCGTTAAGTGTGAAGGATCCGAACAGCAACCACAGACAGTCTTGGGAAGCGTGACCTGATTTAGGGAGACCGATGAAAGTTTGTTCTCAATAGAATCGAGTTTCTTTTGCATCGCTGCCATTTCGTCTTTTACTGCGATGGAAACGTCGAGCTGGTGAATACCTCCCTTAGTTGTAGGTGGTCTTACGCTTTCCCACTGCAACGTGTGTTCAGCGAGATCTTCCAGATATTTCCATGCTTCTCCATCATCTTTAGACATGAAATTGCATTGACACATTGTTTCAAGCATCTGCTTTGTCGCTGGATTAATGCCCTCATATATAATCCGACATAAATCCCATCTTTGTATTCCGTGATGGGGGCATTGGACAAGCAGATCTTTGAAACGTTCAAAGCACTTCCAAAATGGTTCATTGGGAAGCTGGGTGAACTGGTTAATCTCGCTCCTAACATGTGCAGTCTTATGATTTGGGTAAAACTTCTTAAGAAATGCTACGACGAATTCATCCCAATTAGTGATAGAGTGTGCGGCAGTATTGTAAAGCCATTTTTCTGCCAAGTCGCACAGTGTGAATGGGAGAAGACGTAAGCGCATAGCATCTAAGGTCAATTGTGAAGTACCCATCATTGCGCATACGTTTTCGAATTTGGTGATGAAAACGTACGCGTCTTCCGATTCAAGCCCGTGAAATTTGGGCAGCAGATTGATGTAGTGGGGTTTAATCTCGAAATTATCCCCGTTAGGTGGTGGAAGAGATAGACAAGTAGGAAGAGGACCACGAATAGGATAGCATCTCTCTTGGAGAGAGATGCGCGGTGGATTCTGCGCACCTTCGGGCGGTGGCAGCGTGGTGTTATAATTAGATGGAGTGCCGTCCATCACGGTCGATGTGGTGCGTGGTGGGGGAAAAGAAGATGAAGAAGTACCGACTTCGGCGTCGATAGCAGGAACGCGGACAAGACGGGCACTAGGATCCCGTGTCCAGCCGAGCATGCACTAAGCGGGTTTAGTGCAAGTGGCAACGTGTGTGTGATTTAAAAATTGGCTTGTTTTGAAAAAGTGGGACTCAACACAAATCACCCTATAATGCACAAGCAACCCTAGAACTAAGGTTACCTAGGTCAGTCTCTAGACCGCTCCTAACTAAGGCTAGAAATAGGACCTCAAACCGCCTCTTCACGGACAAGTACGGCCAGGTAAGTGGGAAGGAACCACCACTACAGTGGGCCTAATTAAAAACCACTAGCCTAGACACCGCAATGTCAGTTAGGATAAACGGCCGATGCCTATACTAGTCTTTTTCCTATTGAGCTCGACAGTCCTTAGAGTCTGGTCTAGATATTTTTTAAATTAATGAAGGGTTGATCTGTATGCTCGGTTTGTGATTTGTGGGGCTTAGGAAGGGTGATGAAATCCCCACCTAATCTTGATTTGGTCTTTGCCCCTTAGAGTCCGTATTAAAATATGCAAAACAAAACCAATCACAAAACTTTTGCAAAAAGATTTTTGAGCGGCGCAATTTTGCAAAGAATCCTGCAGAAAATAGATTTTATTGGATTTGAGGGGAGAGAGAAAGAGTTGAGAATCTTACCAGAGGAGTTTGAGCCCTTGATCCCCTTGTCAGGCCGCGTTTCCGCCGCAGATGCTCCTTTGTGCCGCGGTTCCGCCGCAAGGTGGATGGTTCAGTTGCTGAAAATTTTTCTGCGTCCCTCTGTGCTCCTCTGGATCTCTAAAACTATCTCTGTTTCCTGTTTCCCTTAATTCTGTAACTCCAGATCTCCTTGCAAAATTCACGCACAAATCGTTAAATATGCAATTTGCAGTTTTGTGTTAATAATGATATGACTCGTCTAAGAATTCAACACAAATAGTAAAAATAAAAAATTACGCACGTATCCCCGGCAACGGCGCCATTTGATTGGTTCGAAAGAGTGTGTTTTGTTTGTAGTTTAACCGCAATCAGAACGGTGTCGCTTGTAGCTAGACCGAGATGAGTACGGGTCGTCCTTTGGGAAACGTGGAACCTTTTATTTTTACTTTAGATGTGTTGAAAAAGAGAGGAGGAAGAAAGAATTTTGTGAAAAGTTTCTAGATCTACTTTAATGTAAAATATAGACCTAGATTATTTTAGAGATTTAAATAATATAATAATAGGGCTTGTAGGGTTCGTTAGGATTTAGTAGTTATGGAAGATTAATTAAAAGTTACCCTTTTTATCCATTAATAGATTTAGAACTAGAACGACGGTGATGCGTGTAGATTAGGGTTTCTGGAGGGAAAAGGAATCCCACTCGTAACCCTTATCTCGACACGGAACCCCGTTCATATCTAGCCTTTACCAAAACAATCATTAATCTAATCTCTAATCGCGGTCGGAACTAGCAAGGAATTGCTAGCGCGCCCGATTAGGATGTTAATGATTATTTTGATAAAGTTCCTAAACTTTATAGGACTTAAAAAGGGTTTAATCATTTTCATCGCCCATTAACCTACCCTAATCCTACGAACCCTAACAAGCGGAGAATTACTCGCGCATGTTGGGAGAAGAAGATGAGAAGAAAGAGAGGGAGAACATAATGTAAAAAAAACAATTAAATAAAAAAAACTACCTTTATTAATCAACTCCTTCAAGCTACACTTTTAATCCATAGAAAATTATTACGAAACTTGATTTGCTTCTCGATCTTTCCTAGGGAGGTAATCGAACAGTCGATGATCAGCCTGGATGCGTGAGCGTCGGGAGCTTCGTGATCTCTTCGGCTTGATGGCTTTTCCAAGAGGCTCTCGGTGCCTTTATATAGTGCAAACCCAGAATCTTATTGTTGAGAAGTTGGTAAAATTCAGCCTTTGTCAATCTCCCAAAATATTGCCTTCCAACTCCTCATCATTGCGGCGGATCCGCGGCCCAAGGGTGTGTTTGGCCGCGGATCCGCGCTCAAGGGATGTGATCAATTGATTATTTTTCTTGGGCTTTCATCTGGTGACATGTGGCAATCTCTGGAATCTTCAGAAATCAGAAATCTTTTCTTTTCTTCTGCCAGACTTGATTTCTTCATTTTGATTTCTTAATTAGGCAAGTTTTCTTCAACAACCTGATTTCTTCATAACAACTTGGAAATATTCTGCACAACAACTCAAATAAGATTTTAGTAGACTTTTTTCTACTAGGATTAGGCCAATAATATTATTTGCATACATTTTCCTACCAAATGATAATAAAAATATATTAACACATGGAAAATAATGTTTTTACACATAAACCCTCATATATATAATATATCATATTAAAGTCCTTTTTTAATATAAAATGGTAGGAAAAATGTACTACAAATGTGCAGTTTTATCGACTGAACACCAGGAAACCTCTGTGTAGGACTCTAAAGACTCGTCAATACGCCGGCAGCAGGTGATGATCATATCAAACACCCACAAGCCGCAAGCGGTCTGCTAAACGTAACGGCCACCCGGGTATTGAGCGATCAGAAGATCGACGAGCAAGCCCGCTCACACTCCTGTGAATCCAACCAGTAACACTTACCGTACAGTCCGATCTGATCGTCTGATATGTCGCATATCTCGCCTAGGGGTGGTAAACGTCAGACCCCAATAGCTTGAAAAGTCGTGTCGATATGAGGTCTATAACAATTCGAGAAACTACTGGTAACACTTACCAGTAAATCTCAGCAACCCTGGCCAGGGATTTCCGGTTATAGCCAATCGAACACAGCGCAACATCAACTCCCTATACCGGGAGAAACGAATCCCCTCCTATCGCTCATTGCCTCCATGTGACTCGGGACTGTACCCAAAAACCACCATTTTGCACGCCCTCTTGGACGTGGTAAGATGGAAATCAAAGCACAGTGGGAACCACACAAGACTCTATGACGATCTCGGGTCAACAGACTACTCTGTACCAGTGTCACCAGAGAACTGCCATCTGACGTAAGGTATAATACCATCTGGGAGTTCTCGGCGAGTCCGTCCAGTGTACCCAGTCTCCACTGAGCACCCGTATATCATCTCTGATGTCAAACACCAATGGATATGGGATCATCCATCGCCCATCTGTATGGGTCGAGAAGGTATACGCTAGTCTACTCTGGTATATCGATGCCCCGTCTCGATATACCCACGACTAGGGACCTTAAAGGATGTACTTATGGACTACCATGTCCCCACCAGTATGATCCGCATCATAGTCCAGGTGGTCAAGTACACATCCTAAGGGCTTTACCAATATGTAACAGAGAGACAATCAGTGTACACGTTAAGGTAAAGATCAACCAGATAGCATACTATCATGTCGAGCAAGAAAGTCCTCCCTATATATGTCCCAGCATCCACTACAATATACATCCTATGTATAGTAATGGCCTCTAGGGCATACATATAACTAACAAATCCAATATTAATCGCCTAATATGCGCAAAAATCCAACCCAAGTGCGTCAGTCTGTGAAAAGTATCTAGTGCAGTAACATGCATGAAAACGAACATCAAGTACAGACGCGCACAAAACACAAATCTGGTAATACAAATGCTCAAAGACATAAATCGGGTGCAACCAAGGTACGAATAATTCTGGTGCAACCAATGCACAAAATACCTAGCTGGTGCAACAAATGCTCGAAATATGAATCCGGTGCATCCAGTGCACGAAATACAATACAGTGCAACAATCACACAAAAATACAAATATGGTGCATCAAGTGCACAAAATACCAACTCCAGTGCATCCAGTGCACAAAATACCAAATACAGTGCATCCAGTGTACGAAATACCAAAATACAGTGCATCCAGTGCACGAAATACCAAATACAGTGCATCCAGTGGACGAAATACAATATGGTGCAACAATGCACAGCGTAAAAACCTAGTGCAACAACTGCACAAAATACAAATCGGGTGCAACAAGTGCACGGAAATGCATCAATAACTCAAATGCGTATAAAAAGCAACACCAAGTGTGCCAAGGTATATAAAATCATAAACGCGTGCAACTGCGTGCACAAAATACGTATCCACGCACTGCAAGCACATGTAAGCTATACCAAGTGCAAAAACCAAATCGAGTGCATACCACCTGCACAAAAATCAAATCGGCTGTATGCAATCCAAAAAATCATAAACATGTGCAGTCAAGGCACAAAACTGAATCAAGTGCAATAAACCTGCACAAATCATAAATCAACACAACGGTGTATAAAGCATATCTCAAGTGTAATAACTATGCACAAAACAAAAATACTCAGTAGGTGCAGCCATGGTGCACGAAAATAAATATCATGAAACTCAGTCATCAAAACTCAATCATGCGAATAGATAACCCAAAATACCGAAATCAAGTATAGCGGAATAGTCTCGCTCAAGCATATACTCTAAGAGTCTCTGGCCAACTGTCGTGGTCACTCATAACATGTCTCGTCGACGATGCCGAACTCTGGCCTGCTGGGTGGGCGTAATAGGACCTCTCCTGAGTCCAAGTCTTCTCGTAAATTATTCCAGAAAGGTCCTGTCGAGGTCTTTCCCAAATCTCGTCTCTGCCGAACTGTCCGGAGGTTATCACCCTTTACTATATCTGTTTCTGGTTCCGGAACGGCTGCATACTCATCGCGACTCTTTCCAGAAGATATATCCATATACAACGCCTCTGCATGCGTATCACATCTCTGATGTCGGCGGAGTGGAACATCATCTCATCAAGATCTCGTACGAACCTCTTACTCCACTTTTCTCTAATGTTGACTGTTTCGGACTCGTCTTTTCGTGGCTGCATGGACTGCGCTCCAACGGTTATACTCGTATCTGGAGTCTCCCAAGCAATACATCCCATCACATGATATCCGAAAGAAGTCGAACCTTTCGATCGATTCGTCAAAGTCCCATAATCCCACAAGAGCTCAACATCTTGAGTACTGATTAGTCGAAAATATTGCATATTTTAACCGGCAATTTCCCTATCATTTGCATTCATATAGAAGTGTTCGGCATTCATATTTCACATATTAGCAAATATGTCGCAAAATATCAGATTACATGTGTTAGACCTCAAAACCGGCATTTCTAGGGAAATTGACTGCATTTCATAGCATGGCATCATTCCTATATATCGCAACCCGTGTTTCGAAGTCTGTGCAGGAAAATCAGAAGCTTGCTCAGATTTACACCGCTAAAAGATACGCCAACTCAAGAAATTGGAATCTGGTAATGATCAAAAGGGTATTCTGAGATTCATCATATCAGAGAATGTACTTGAGGACATCACAAGTCAACACAGGAAGATTGAAGACCCAAGGAGCCCAAATGGCTGCGGAACCGCGGCCTAAGCCGCCTTGCGCCACGGTTCCGCGGTGGTCTTGACTCTTCATCACCCAAATTTTGCACCATAACCCCTCCCTCAGTGTGTACAGCTCAGAATGACACAACAATTTCCAGAAAGCCCCAGAAGCTTCTGCCAGATCAGCAAACCCTTGGATCTACACTAAACTAGCCTTGTATTCTAGAATGTTCTCCCTAAACCCTAGCTTAAACCCTAAGCTAAGCCTAACTAACTACTTCTAGAAGTCTTTCAACAAACTTTTGGAGGGAATTTCTATTTTAAACTCAAGGCTTAGGATTTGGGAGATCTATAAATAGGACCCTAGGCTCACTTGTAAAAGATTATTCATTCATTGAAATTGATTGATCCATTCACTCTCTTTCTTCATCTTCTTCCACAAGTCTAGTGAGAAGGCTTGTGTGAAACCCTAACCCTAATTCCAATCAAAAGCCAAGATCCCGAGTACCAAATCAAGCAAGAAGCCCGTCAACCTTTTATGAGCGGAACCGATCTTCAACAGAGCAAGTGGTCCAAGCCGATCCACGACTCACGGAGAAAAGCGACGCCAGATCGACAATTTAGTTCTTCCTCTTGTAGTTCTTGAGCGACTGTAATCAAATTGTTGATATAAATAAAAGGTGATATTCTTTTATCTTGTTTTCTTTAAATTCTTGCATCATGATATCTTTTCAATTCTTGAATTCTTTCTGTGTGATGATGTGTGAATAAACTCCGCTCGTCGAGGAGTCGAGACGATCAATAGAATGATGATGTAATATATCTGAAAACGATTCTTGATTCCTACGAGTTTTGTAAACCCTAGCAAGTTCAAGAATCGACGACCCAATTTTTTTGTGATGCTTTCTTGATTGATATCGCTCGAAATTGGGGAATTACGATCGTTTCTTGAAATTGCTAGAGGCTAGAATGTGAATGATATCGACGAAAGAACAAGGGTTAAATGATGAAACCCTAGTTTCACGAGAAAGCCCTAACTCTCGTCGATCATCATCGATCTAGTATCAATTCTTCGAAGGACAAGAACACAATATCTTGATGATTATATCACGTCTATAGATCCGATCGATTCCTACGAGCCTCATTTAGATTCTTGACATTTGGTTGGAAATATCATCGAAACCCGATTCTTGATTGTTTATCATTTTCTTGATTCTTGAATAGAATAGTGACACTTGAAACAATTGATAAATCTTGAATCATGCTTTCTTTTCTTTTCGATTAACTTTTCAATTCAAACAAAACAAATATAAAAACGAATCGCACAATCCCTGTGGACGACCCGCACTCGCTTACGATCTACAACTGACACCGTAATTGATTGCGGTCAAATATAATTCTTTGATTGTGATTCTATACATTTTCTTAAACCGACACACAAAGAATCGTTTTAAAATCAAATGGCGCCGTTGCCGGGGATTACGCGCTAATTCGTTTCATATTATAATTTGAATTGAAAGATTTATTCCATTATGAATTTTGAGATCAAAATTCGTGCAAACCCTAAACGATTTGTTGTGGTTCATTGCAAGGAGATCTGGAGCTGTTTGGAAATTGAAGAAATTTTTTGGAATATACCAGAGAGCAGAGGGAGTCAACAGAAGCTCCCTGGTGAAATTTAGTGCAGTGATCGCATCATTCAACCGCGGAACCGCGGTTTAAGCCCCCATATGAAGCGGAACCGCGGCATCTTGGAGGGATCTCTGTGAAAATTTTGCTTCAGGTACCTTCTTACCTTCTTCTCTCTCCTCTTTTTAGCTCCAACTAATAATTTTCTGCAGGATTCTTTGCAAATAATCGCAGCGCCGCAAAAAGCAAAATTAAATTTGTGCGTGATTTTGTTTCTTGGTTGTTTGCATTCTAAATACGAATATTAAGGGGCACGGCCAAATCCAAATTAGGTGGGGATTTCATTACCCTTCCTAGGCCCCAAAAATCGCAAAACTTGCATCCGCATTGACCCACATTAACTAAAAAATATCTAGAGATGACTCTAAGGACCGTCGCGCTCAATTAGGACAGAAGAAGGCCGTGGGTAATTCATTGCTTATCCACGTTTTCTTGTGGTGTCTAAGGCGAGTGTGTCTAAGGCTAGTGGTTTTTAATTAGGCCCACTACTTACGTAGTGGAGTACCTTCCCACTTACCTGGCACTTATCCGGCCACAGGGGGACAAAGAGGCAGTGGAGGATTCTATCCTGCGACTTGTCTTTTGGCAGTTAGGAGCGGTCTAGAGCCGGACCTAGGTGACTACTAGATTCTAGGGTCTTTGTTGCTGCATTTGTTTTGTCGCATCATTTTTTCAAAAATCCGTCCCTTTTTCAAAAGCAAACACCGCATTCATTCATACTCCTAATTATAAGTCAACGCTGCCACTTGTACTAACCCATTTTAGTGCAAGATAGGCTAGACACGGGATTCTAGTGCCCGTTTAGTCCGCGTACCCTTTATCGACTCCGAAGTCGATATTTCTCCATTTACCTTTCCTTTACCCACTACCACACCCACACCGATGGATCCGAATCCATCGAACTTCTTTAACCCTAATCTGCCGTCGTCCGTTGGTGCGCAGAATCCACCCTGCATCTCTCTCCAGGAGAGGTGCTACCCTATTCGAGGTCCTCTTTCGACCTGCTTGTCCACACCACCAGCCAACGGGGATAACTTTGAGATTAAGCCCCAGTATATCAATCTTTTACCCAAATTCCACGGACTCGAGACTGAGGACGCTTACGTTTTCATTACCAAATTTGAAAACGTATGCGCAATGATGGGTACGTCACAACTTTCAGTGGATGCTATGCGTCTACGACTTCTTCCATTTACTTTGTGCGATATAGCCGAGAAGTGGCTATATAACACTACCGCACACTCTATTACGAATTGGGAAGAATTCGTCGCTGCATTCCTTAAGAAATTTTACCCAATACAAAAGACAGCTCGAATCCGTAGCGAACTGAATCAATTTGCCCAGCTCCCTACTGAACCATTTTCAAAATGCTTTGAACGTTTCAAGGATCTATTGGTTCAGTGTCCTCATCACGGCATCCCGAGATGGGAGCTTTGCCGAATCATTTATGAGGGCATTAACCCAAACACTAAACAGAGCCTTGAAAACATGTGTCAAGGTACTTTTATGACCAAAGATGATGGGGAAGCTTGGAAGTATTTAGAAGAGTTCGCTAAAAAATCACTACAGTGGGAGAGTGGAACCCAACCATTGAATAGGGGTGGCGTACATCAAATAGATGTGTCCATAGGTGTTCGAGCTGAAATGGCAGCAATGCAAAAGAAGCTCGACGCTATGGAACACAAATTTGCAGCAGCCTCCCTAAACCCAATGTCGCTCCCCAAAACTTTTTGTGGGTGATGTTCTGATCCGTCTCATTTAACGGAAGAATGTCCATTAAACTCTGCGTTTCAAGGTCACAAGCATTCTAATGCCGCATTTCAAAGACCTCGAAACGATCCATATTCTTCCATGTACAATCAGGGTTGGAAGAATCACCCGAATTTTTCTTGGAACCAAAACCAATCTCAAAACACGGTTCCAAACATGAATCAATTTCAAAGGGCTCTTCCTCCACCACAGCAACCCCTTCAACTCACTCAGCACCCCTATCAGTCACAAAACTTCCAAAATCAGGTCAACACTCCTGCACAGTCTAATCCTATGACCTGTTCTGACGAGTTCTCTCAATTCACTCAAACCATGAAATCACTTTTGTCAAATTTCATAGAGGTTTCAGCTGAGGTTAGATCTTCCGTCGGTGAGATAAAGAAAAACTCAGCGTCCCAAGCTGAGAGTATCAGAACGATGGAAGCTGAAATCGCACGACTTAAAGCCGAAAAGAGTGCGAGAGAAAAAGGAAAACTTCCTTCTCAACCCCTACAGAATCCTGGGCATTACAATGTAAATGCCGTCACAACGTTGAGATCGGGAAGAGTGCTGAACAACCATGTTGGGGAAGAAGTTGATGATACTGAAAATCATATCAACGCCCCGGCTGAGACCTTTCCACACACACACACTTCTCCTTCTGATCCTTGTTCTTCTACCACACCACCTTCTAGCGAGCCTATTCTCCATTTCCCACTAGGCTCGACACCTCAATATAGTCCTTCTAGTTCTCCACAGATGATCCCCATGCCTCTTTTGGGATCTCGTCTACCCCCTCTTCCTTCTCCTATGATGGACCCGACGCTCATTGCGAAAGCACCTTACCCGAATCGGTTAAGGGGAAACAGAACGAGTCCACATATGGAGAAAATTATAGAAATGTTCAAACAGGTTAACATCAATATCCCTCTCCTAGATGCGATTCAACAAGTCCCCGTTTATCCGAAAATTCTTAAGGACTTGTGCACTAGGAAGAGGAAGACTCAAGTGCCGAAGAAGGTCTTCATGTCTAATAATATCAGCACTGCTTTTATCCCACAGCTACCAAAGAAACGTAAGGACCCAGGATGTCCTACAATATCGATTTCTATTGGGGGTAAAAACATAAATCGTGCTCTTTTAGACCTTGGCGCAAGTGTTAACCTACTTCCATATTCTGTATATGAGTAATTAGGGATTGGAGAGTTGAAACCTGCTCACTGCACTCTCCAAATAGCAGACCGTTCAATCACCAAACCAAGGGGTGAACTAGAGGATGTGTTGATAAAGGTCGGGGAATTTGTTTTCCCTGTAGACTTCATTGTACTCGATACACAGCCTGTAGCAAACCCCCGGGGCTAAATTCCGGTGATTCTGGGTCGTCCTTTCCTTGCCACTTCCAACGCTGTTATAAACTGTAGAAATGGTTCAATGAACTTATCATTTGGAAATATGACCATTGAACTAAATATCTACAAAGTTGGAAGTCAGCCATCAGAACCCTCTGCTCATATTCTAGATGTGTGCTCTGTCCACGAGATCGCTCCCGATAGTTGTGGAGCTGAGGATCTTTGCTTTCTAGATCTCGACGACATTACCACATCTCTACTTGATCTTACATATGATCTTAGTGAGGACACTTTTCCTACACTTGAGTCCGACACTCCTGACTTTTCTCCACCCGAGTATGTATCTTTCACAGGCTCTGAGCTTCTTTGTAACTCCAAAAATCATTCGATGATCCCACCTTCTATTATTTCTTCGCCCACATTAGATCTCAAAATTTTATCTTCTCGCCTTAAATATGCATATTTAGGTGAGAATGAGTCCTTACCGGTTATCATATCCGCTTCTCTAGCATCAGAGCAAGAGAATGCACTTTTATCGGTATTGAGATCTAACAAAGAGGCGTTTGGTTAGACCATGGCGGACATCAAAGGGATTAGTCCCTTGATAGTTGAACATCATATACATGTAATGGATGATGCCAGACCAACCCGAGAACCACAGAGACGGTTGAATCCCGTCATGAAGGAAGCGGTGATGAAAGAGATCGTCAAATGCCTAGATAATGGTATTATATACCCCATCTCCGATAGCCAATGGGTGAGTCCTATACATGTCGTCCCTAAGAAATCCGGCATCACTGTTATAACCAATGAGGCAAATGAGTTGATTCAGACACGCACCCAAACTGGGTGGCGTGTATGTATTGATTATAGAAAACTCAATGCTGCCACGAGGAGAGACCACTTTCCTCTATCATTCATTGATCAAATGCTGGAACGCTTAGCGGGACGAGAGTACTATTGCTTTATGGACGGATACTCAGGCTATAATCAGGTCCCCATCGCCAAAAAGGATCAAGATAAAACCACTTTTACTTGTCCTTTTGGTACCTTTGCTTACAGTCGCATGCCCTTTGGGTTATGCAATGCTCCCGCTACCTTTCAGCGGTGTATGATGGGGATATTCTCTGATATGGTAGAGAATTTTCTGGAGATCTTTATGGAAGATTTCTCGATTTTTGGAGACTCTTTTTCTAATTGCCTATCGAATCTTGACGCTGTTCTTACTCGTTGCAAAGAGAAGAACTTAACTTTGAACTGGGAAAAATGCCATTACATGGTCCAAGAAGGAATTGTACTTGGACATGTTATTTCACAGAAAGGCATTGAGGTTGACAGAGCTAAAATAGATGTCATTCAAAACCTCCCTCATCCCAAAAGCATCAAAGATATTCGATCTTTCCTTGGCCATGCGGGCTTTTATAGGAGAATCATTAAGGACTTTAGCAAAATTGCTAGACCTTTAACTCTTCTCCTGGCCAAGGATACGACCTTCCACTTTGACTCGGACTGTGAGACAGCTTTCGACTCACTTAAACACTCACTCACTTCAGCCCCCGTGCTATCATCACCAAACTGGGACTACCCCTTTGAGCTGATGTGTGATGCATCCGACTTTGCAGTAGGTGCAGTCTTAGGACAGCACATCGAAAAGATGCCACACGTGATTTACTATGCGAGTAAGACCCTGAACGATGCACAAATCAACTATACAACCACCGAGAAAGAACATTTAGCGGTTGTATTTGCATTAGAAAAATTCAGGCCTTACTTAATTGGATCGCCTATAGTTGTGTACACTGACCATTCCGCCTTAAAACATCTTCTGGCGAAGAAAGATGCAAAAGGTCGACTAATACGTTGGATCCTTCTATTACAAGAATTTGATCTTGTTATCAAAGATAAGAAATGATGTGAAAACGTAGTAGCCGACTATCTTTCACGCATCATTTCTTCCCCTATGACCCTGCCGATCAATGATTCGTTCCCTGATGAACAACTCTTGAACGTATCCGCTGAACCATGGTTCAGGGATATTGTGAACTATCTTGTCACGGGACTTGTACCGAGCGATTGGTCAAAACAGGACAAATACTGTTTTCTATCCCAAGTAAAACACTTTTACTGGGATGATCCATATTTGTTTAAATATTGTCCTGATCAGATCATTCGCCGGTGTGTCCCGAAAGAAGAGTTCAAGAGTGTTCTTTCTTTTTGTCATGATCAGGCCTGTGGGGGTCACTTCGGTCCTAAAAAGACGGCGGAAAAGGTTTTGCAATGTGGATTTTATTGGCCGACCTTATTCAAGGACGCATTTGAGTATTGCAAAACCTGTACACAGTGTCAGTACACGGGTAGAATCTCCCGGAGAAATGAAATGCCTCAGCAACCCATTCTGGTTGTTGAAATATTCGATGTTTGGGGCATTGATTTTATGGGTCCTTTTCCCAACTCCTTTGGGAATTTGTACATACTGCTGGCAGTTGATTATGTCTCCAAGTGGGTAGAAGCCATTCCATGTCGCACTAATGACAAGAAAGTTGTCATTAAGTTCTTGAAAGAGAATATCTTTTCGCAATTGGGACACCCACGCGCTATCATTAGCGATAATGGGACACATTTCTGCAACAAATCTTTCGAGACTCTGATGCGGAAATATGCAATCAACCACCGACTTTCTACACCCTATCATCCCCAAACGAGCGGGCAGGCTGAAATCTCAAATAGACAGATCAAACTTATCGTGGAGAAAACTGTTGCTAAGAATAGAAAAGACTGGTCGACCAAATTGACGGATGCTCTTTGGGCATTCAGGACTGCATATAAAACCGACCTAGGGATGTCTCCATATAGGATAGTATTTGGGAAGGCATGTCACTTACCCGTCGAGATAGAACATAAAGCATTGTGGGCTATAAAGGAAATAAACTTTGATCTAAAAGAAGCCTGCAACTTTCGGAAGCTGCAACTAAATGAGCTAAGCGAACTCCGCGATGAAGCTTATGATAACGCTGTAATTGTAAAGAATAGGACTAAGGTTTTTCACGATAAAAAAATTTTGAGGAAAACATTTTCACCTGGTCAACAAGTCCTTCTTTACGATTCACGATTACACCTTCACGCGGGTAAGCTTCGATCTTGGGGGAAGGGACCTTTTATTGTGCGGTCTGTATACCCGCACGGGGCAGTAGAAGTAGAAAATATTAAAAACGGCATATTTTTCAAAGTGAATGGACATAGACTAAAGCCGTATTTTTCCACTGACCCCACGGAGGAGCTCTTGTTCTTACAAGAGCCAGTTTATTTGGATTAAAATTCCTCCGTCTCACCTTCATATCCTATATATCATTGCATCATCTTTGGGATGAAGGTGAGTGAAAAGAATAAGTTTGGGGGAAGTTCTTCGCTTATATATTTTGCCCCCACTAATAATTCCCCCCAGGCTTACAGTTTTTGTAGGTATAGCGATTGGCAACAGTGAGGACACTGTTGAAATCAAATTTGGGGGAGGTTTGTGCTTATTTTTGCATCATTTGCATATCATCTGCATAAGCACAAAACATTTCTTTTAAAAATCTATAAAAATTTAAAAATTTTCAAAACCCACAAAAATTTAAAAATTTTCAAATATAAAAATATTTAAATATTTAAACCTTTTTTGTACATAAATAAGATAATAAAAGTCTAGATAATGAACAATTACATCCATGAGATTAGAAAAATTTAAGAAAACTAAGAAAATTAGAAGTTTTCTTATACGAACTAGTAATAAGTAGTTATGAGCCGTTGTCCCAAGGGTTAGTAAGATGAAGGAAGTCACTAATCTGAGGATAAAACTAAGTCTGAAAAATAGTTTCTATTCTGGAAGCCAAACATTTTGAACGTTGCTACCTTGCTATTCGCACTTACACACGTCTTGAAGCCTGGGATAGTAGAGGATACCTTGAAATGCTCTTGTCTTAAAGCCGATGTATGAAGGAAATAAAAAGAAAAAAAAAGTGAATAAAAAAATATATAAAGTGGTGAGAAAAATGGACACTGGTTTTGTTATCGCCGAGGGCAATAAAAATATATAGCGAGGGTGTCTCTTCACCTAGTGCCCTAAGGCCAACTGGTCTGGGAGCCACTGCTATGCCTAAGGTGGTGCAAGACGAGGAAAATACACCAAATAAGCAAACACATGAGTAATCGGTCGGTTAGTACCTCAAGAAGTATTAACGGTCGCATGAAAGTGTGTGAGCAATCTCATCTAAATATTCATTAAGTAAAAAGTACTGAGGCTGATGGGCAAGAGTATGATAGCTTGAATTGAATTCTCCGGGTGTAGGGATGTCCTTTACACACGCAGGGTGATATGATCGATGTTTTGGAAGAAAGATAGGAATGAAGAATAAGACGATGTTTTATTAAGGGAGGACGTGATTTCTGACATCTTTTCATGACCATTAAGATAGGGCTCATGACAACCGAAAAGCTAGCTTAGTTGGAAACCCTAATTTTCAAGGCTTTTCTTTTACGATTCTTGTCTTTAAATGTAATATTCATGATCTTTCTTTTATTATTGGATTTTGTGGGTGCAATCCGCTGAAAACCCTCAGGAGACAACACTCCTCCTACTAGGGACACCTAGAGGTTTAAAGGCTTGTTGCACGTGCTCAGTGCAATCGTGTTGCCTACGAAAGTGTGCTAGTTAGTTTTTCTCTTTCTTTATTTTCTCCTTCTCTTTTTTAAGAAGTTCGCTCGATACGATCGAAATTAAGTTTGGGGGAATTTGATTAGTCGAAAATATTGCATATTTTAACCGGCAATTTCCCTATCATTTGTATTCATATAGAAGTGTTCGGCATTCATATTTCACATATTAGCAAATCTGTCGCAAAATATCAGATTACATGTGTTAGACCTCAAAACCGGCATTTCTAGGGAAATTGACTGCATTTCATAGCATGGCATCATTCCTATATATCGCAACCCGTGTTTCGAAGTCTGTGCAGGAAAATCAGAAGCTTGCTCAGATTTACACCGCTAAAAGATACGCCAACTCAAGAAATTGGAATCTGGTAATGATCAAAAGGGTATTCTGAGATTCATCATATCAGAGAATGTACTTGAGGACATCACAAGTCAACACAGGAAGATTGAAGACCCAAGGAGCCCAAATGGCTGCGGAACCGCGGCCTAAGCCGCCTTGCGCCGCGGTTCCGTGGTGGTCTTGACTCTTCATCACCCAAATTTTGCACCATAACCCCTCCCTCAGTGTGTACAGCTCAGAATGACACAACAATTTCCAGAAAGCCCCAGAAGCTTCTGCCAGATCAGCAAACCCTTGGATCTACACTAAACTAGCCTTGTATTCTAGAATGTTCTCCCTAAACCCTAGCTTAAACCCTAAGCTAAGCCTAACTAACTACTTCTAGAAGTCTTTCAACAAACTTTTGGAGGGAATTTCTATTTTAAACTCAAGGCTTAGGATTTGGGAGATCTATAAATAGGACCCTAGGCTCACTTGTAAAAGATTATTCATTCATTGAAATTGATTGATCCATTCACTCTCTTTCTTCATCTTCTTCCACAAGTCTAGTGAGAAGGCTTGTGTGAAACCCTAACCCTAATTCCAATCAAAAGCCAAGATCCCGAGTACCAAATCAAGCAAGAAGCCCGTCAACCTTTTATGAGCGGAACCGATCTTCAACAGAGCAAGTGGTCCAAGCCGATCCACGACTCACGGAGAAAAGCGACGCCAGATCGACAATTTAGTTCTTCCTCTTGTAGTTCTTGAGCGACTGTAATCAAATTGTTGATATAAATAAAAGGTGATATTCTTTTATCTTGTTTTCTTTAAATTCTTGCATCATGATATCTTTTCAATTCTTGAATTCTTTCTGTGTGATGATGTGTGAATAAACTCCGCTCGTCGAGGAGTCGAGACGATCAATAGAATGATGATGTAATATATCTGAAAACGATTCTTGATTCCTACGAGTTTTGTAAACCCTAGCAAGTTCAAGAATCGACGACCCAATTTTGTTGCGTTGCTTTCTTGATTGATATCGCTCGAAATTGGGGAATTACGATCGTTTCTTGAAATTGCTAGAGGCTAGAATATGAATGATATCGACGAAAGAACAAGGGTTAAATGATGAAACCCTAGTTTCACGAGAAAGCCCTAACTCTCGTCGATCATCATCGATCTAGTATCAATTCTTCGAAGGACAAGAACACGATATCTTGATGATTACATCACGTCTATAGATCCGATCGATTCCTACAAGCCTCATTTAGATTCTTGACATTTGGTTGGAAATATCATCGAAACCCGATTCTTGATTGTTTATCATTTTCTTGATTCTTGAATAGAATAGTGACACTTGAAACAATTGATAAATCTTGAATCATGCTTTCTTTTCTTTTCGATTAACTTTTCAATTCAAACAAAACAAATATAAAAACGAATCGCACAATCCCTGTGGACGATCCGCACTCGCTTACGATCTACAACTGACACCGTAATTGATTGCGGTCAAATATAATTTATTGATTGTGATTCTATACATTTTCTTAAACCGACACACAAAGAATCGTTTTAAAATCAAGTACAGTTTAATAGTATCGAGTACATACCACAGCACCGGTGGACCAGCCGTAGAAGGGCAAACCCAAGCCTCGCTAATGGCACCGCGGAACTGCCGCAAACCCTAAGGTTCAAAGGCTTTCACATGGTCATTATGTCCAGTTAGGGTTTTCATTCTTGTAGAGGGTCCATAGAATTGCTTGCATGTCTTTTCGAATACTTTAAACTTGGAATATGGGTTTCTGACATTTGATCGTTTTCTTTCGACTCGCAACGTATCTGCGTGAAGTCTTCTCAAACTGGAATCACTCAATCTGATGACCTCGCATCGGGGTAGCGAATGAACCACATGTCCTAGTTGTTCATCCTCAGGTGACTAGCGACCTTCTATCATATCTCTAAGTATAAACTCGTGCTGCAATAGCTCTAACATCTGGGGCGATATCTCGTCGTTCGCAGCAACTACTGGCTCATTCTTCTGCACGCTGAACAGTGCCTCAATTATCATGAATAGGCGATACATCAATGGTCATCACATTCTGGCTGGTCTCTATCAGTGGCTCAATCCTCTGGTGCTGATCTGAACGTCCGAGTAATATCGTAAAATCGAACCATCAAACGCTCAAGGCTCGAAAATACAATAAAACGACGTCTCTATGAAATCGTATGTCCCTGGAATCACGCCCTGGTCAGTCCTCGTCTTTGACGAGCTCGTGCTGACCGCAACTCTAGCCGTAGCTCTCCACGCCCATACAACCGTGGTAACAAAACCATAAGCTGGTACTGAAGGGGATAGATCATAGGAATGAATATAATATTGTGCAAGGAAATGTACATCCTAAGTCTTCTTAAGCGGAGTAGCTTATCGTAAGTATGCCGCTGTCACGACCCGAAATAGCCCGTGACTGGCACTTGAATCATATGAATTCTATAGGACCCCATCTAATCCAAGTAAGCCAAAAGCCCAGAAATCTAAAACCTTTTTAAGTAATAAATAAGGAAAAACTAGTTTAAAGATGTCAAGAAAACATGTTTTAAACACAAGGTTTTTAAATAAGTAAGCCGAATGTGCGTTTTAAAATGTATAGTCTTTTATGAAAATTTCGGCAGAGTTTCCTTTGTAAAAACTGGCCCGAACGGGGTACAACAAGAATAGTATATATGCAATGATAAAAGGCATCCCCAAGCGGGAGCTAGCTCTTCGTCAATCGACGGTCACAACCACACAAGCAAAATGATATACAACGCCGAAGGGCGAGGATCAAAACTCAAAATAAAACTCAAAATAACATGAAAACCGTAGTACTACTACACGCGACTCTAAGGTTGGAATAATACATCGCCAGTTTCTAAGTCTGAAACAATATACAAGTTTTGGTTGACGGAATTTCTAGATACAATGAATAATACAGATACAATGGGGGTTCAGATGCAAAAGAACCCACCTACCAAAGCAAACCACCCACAAAGGAAGTAGTGTGCCAGAAATGCCGCCCTGGGACCTGTACGGCAAAACCTGCAAGAACTGTGGCACAACGGGGGTGAGTTGCCAACTCGTGAATAGAAAATATCTACAAGCAGAAATCAAATGCACGACATAATCCTTGGTCAATACGATCAGTATAATATAAACCCCAAAAGGATAAGTCTGAAGCATGATAAGGTGGCAATATAACATCCATACATGTAGGTAGTGCCAAGTGTTCGTGCCAGTGCCTCAGGTAATAACATGTCATAATGTAAGGTATGTCTGCATGAAGTAGATATGATAAAGTATCAAAATGGATATCAATACACATATATTAGTGTCACATTCCACTAATATTGGTGTAAGGGTATATATAACAGCGCCCTCATACCTGTTATATATACAAATGAAGTATGATCAATGTAATCAAGGTCTGTATGTGATCAATGTCTGTATATGTGTGGATCCCATCCACCTGTCACCCAATGACGATAAGCATCATGCATGTAGATATGAGGATATAATCAAAAGTATGGAAAACGTTAAGAAAACCGTGCCCAGCATCGGCACGTAAATCCTCATATATCGTGCATCCGTCAGTCCGAGTCAGCCCACGGGCTCCGTCTGCGGTATCGACCTTCGGCCCCAACAATACGCCAATATCCATCTCTCAACTCCAGTCGATATCCTCCGGATATCCGCCGAGCTCAAATACAATCATCGGTAGGTAGTAGTCCCTCTGCCAGGCCTACCGTCTACTACACAGCGATCCGTTCTCGCCTCGGGGTACCATACCGGGCCCACCATGTACCCACAATCGGCCTCATCCGCCTCCTCGAATCGGGTTTCACATGTCACTTTAGCACCGAGAAAACACATGGTGGATGCACTGAAATATCATATCAAGGGTAACCGGGTTTTTTTTAAAACAATTACATATTTCCTTTTGGAATATCCACGGTTCCCAAGTCCGGAAATATCATGAAAACGACATATCTCAATGCGTATAATCAGAAGCATGATATATGCGACATGTAAAAGAAATGCAAGCATATCTGTCTATCATGCAACAAGGAATAGTAATATGCACATATTGGGGAAAGCCGCTCTTTTAAAATGAATCAGTTTTAAAGAGTATCTTGTGGTTCCCAAATTTAGAAATATCATCTATGTATGTGCAAACATGTATGTGTACCAGTATGAATATACAGTAAGTATGTGCACAAATATAAGTGTACAATGAGTATGTGTACAAGTATGCCATGGAAGGATCGTATCCTGAATGCAACAGTATTACAGTGTAGTGACATGGCAATTATCGATGATGAAATGTGTGGGCCGGCAAGCAAGTGTATGTGGAACATACGCATCATCGATAATGGTGCTGGTGTCCTAACAGCATGATGGTAATATAGCAATAGCACATGAAATGAAATGCAAATAGTAATGAAAATGCAGAATCGAATAAATCAACGCAACAGTGAAGAATCTACATCAATATGTATGTGTCATGCAATTGTGCAATTTGAAATAAGACAAATCGGGGTTTTTAGTAAAATAAGGGCTACGGAGTTTTTAGGAAAGATACGTCCTTTGAAAATACCCATGAATCCCTTTACTTGTTTTTAGATATTCCCAATTCGTCAGTTTTTGAAATAGGTATGACTCGGGTCTAGTCTAACACCTCCTATGCAAACTACAGATCTAAATATCAAGTCAATCGGGAGGGGTATGGAAACCACCTAAATCTGAGTCGATATATATAAATATAAATATAATAGTCGGTGATCCCGCCTCAATAGTATCGCGTACGATACCGTATATCATATGACGTCCTCGGGTCATGAGTGCGGATCTATCATCAATATAAAGCTCGTACGGTAAAGCGTCGTACGGCATCCCATGAGCTGGGTACGGGTCAATATCGCATTCCTCTCTTCAATATCAGGTATCATTATCATCATATCACATCATCTGGGGTACTGATCTAAGTCTAGTACCAGTCGATACCATCTATATAAGTATGAATGCGTGTATGAAACACACGTCCAAAGGCCCGCTAAAAATCACATATCGTATCCCAAGTACGAATCACATCACATCACCGATATCACGGCACTATGCCCAATCTCATCGGCTCATCTCCAACGTCCCCCAATATCCTCATCGTCACAGTATAAACATAGCAAATATGCACGGGTGTGCGTGTGGGTGTAACCTATTCTAGGGTTCGCGACTAGGAACTACACTAGTTACTTATAACCCTAATCTATGCATAGTACACCTGACACCTTCTAAACAACCAAGTCACACATAAGCTATCATATATATATATGTATAGTATATATAGCACACTAGATATCGGACTGCGGGGGTGCTATACGCCATCCACCCGACTTCTCCCCGTAGATATAAATCTACTCACCTTGCTTCTCGTGTGCCGATGTGTCACGACCCGAAAGTACGGAACGTGACCGGCACTTAGATTACGAAGTGTCTAGAGGCGCCACGTAACCTAAGTAAGCCGAAGCCCAGAAATCTAAACCATAAAAGAAGAAGAAGAAGAAAAAGAAAACAAGTTTAAAAGCATCAGCAAATTTTCCCAAAATTTCGGCAGAGTCTCCTCTGTAAAAACTGGCCCCAAACGGGTACAACAAGTATAATATACATAAACAATAAAAAGCATCCCCAAACGGGAGCTAGCTCAACGCCAACAGGTGGAAACAACCACAACCAGTACAATAATATACAACGCCAAAGGGCGAGGCTCAAAACTCAAAAGAAAACAAATCCACCAAATCAGAATAATACATGCGCGACTCTAAGGTCGAAATAAATAACTGGTCCAATAAACTTATCAAGAAATACAAGTATGGTTGATGGAGCTTACTAGATACAAATGAAAGAATAAAAGTACAATGGTGGTTCAGATACAAGTGAACCAACCTACCGTGCAAATCACCCTGAATGAAATGATGTGCCAGCAACTGCCAGGGAAACCTGTATATCAACCTGTAATAAAATTTGGCACAACGGGGGTGAGTTGCCAACTCGTGAGTAGAAGACATCTACGAAAAGAAATCGAATGCACGACGCTATCCTAGGTCATAATAATATACTAATCTACTACTAGTCATCAAGTAAGACAGGATAATAAGCTACGTGCAAATGCAGATACTCCATGCTCATGTCAGTACCTCGAGTAATAATATGTCATATGAATGAATATGCATGCAATATGACTGCAAAACAATCAATCCTGAAATCTAGATGTATCTGTATAAAGAAGATCTTTAGCTGTTATCATTGTAAAATGTGTATAGGAATCTGAAATATCAACAATGAAATCCATGAAATCCGTGTCAAGCATCGACACAAAACATGTAAATCTCAAGTCTCAATACCGCATAATCTCAATGTCTCATAGTCTCAATATCTCGGGCTCCGTCAGTCCGGATCGGCCCATAACATCAAATCTCAAGACAACGGTCGGTATCCTCCAGATATCCGCCGCGCCAGACATCACCGGTAGGTAGTCCTTCCCCTGCCAGGCTCATCGTCTACAACTCGATCTTCTTGCCCCGGGATACCATACCGGACCCACCATGTACCCGAGACGGTTCATCCACTCCTCGAATCGGGTCCCGAAATCCATCAGAAAACATGAAATCTCATGGTGGACGACACATACATCACGAGAAAACCGCATCTTATGTTTTAAAAAGAGAGGAGGAGAGAGAGAGAAGTTTTTTTAAATATTCTTGCGGTTTTCCCCAAAAATCCAGAAATCTCATAGAAACCCAAATCTCAAAATCATGAGTAAGTATATGATAAGTGTCGGCATATGCCCATAATACTGCATGATAACATGAAAATATGAATGCATGAATGTCTAAGTAATAAATACCATGTCTATATTAACATCAGAGAGTAATCACAATATTATATCGGTCTAGTTGTTAACTGATTCTATCAATAAAAGATAATATGATCTAGAGTGTACGTGACATAGCAATTACCGATGATGATGTGTGTGAGCCGGCAAATAAGCGTGCGTGGAATATGCGCATCATCGGTAATGGTGCTGGTGTCCCAACAGGCAAAGTTTTATGCTGATTATAGAAACATATATATATATATATATGAACATGCACATTATGATTACGGTATGAAAGTAAAGACAAATGTGTGTGTTACCCATCCATTTGATATACAAATACAACTACCACTTTAAGACTTGAACTTAAACTAGTGTCCATCTAACCCCCTAAGGAAAACTAAACCTAAGAACTAGTCGATAAGAAGTAGGAGTACACCTAAGGTCTGAGTCCATATCTCTAATAGTCGGCGATCCAGCCTCAATAGCGTCACGTACATAGTACGACTTCCTCAAATCAAGAGTGCGGATCAATCATCACATCTATGCCTCGTACGGTAAAATCCATCGTACGGCATCCCAATATCGGGGTACGGGTCAAATATCACCTACGTGTCTCATTATTCGTATAATATCATCATCAACACATGTCATGATCAAGGTGCTATGCTGTAATCGCATACATCAATCCTATATCACATTGCCATCATGAATATACCTCATTAATTTATCCTCAGAAATATCATGTCATATGTATCATATTGTGATTAAGTCATACTGATATCATATCGTCATCAAGTCACACCTATATGATATCGACATCAGGTCACACCTATATGATGTCGTAATCAAGTCATACATATATCATATCGTGATCAGTCACAAGTTACAGTTCGGGTTCTATTTTAGAGTCCCATGCACCTCAATATCATCACTACCCATTATAATTTATGTATACCTGTTCATTATCATTTTCTAATGATCCGCTAACATTTTAATACGACTGCATAGCCAAGAATCACGGCATCAAGCCCAGTTATACTGTTTCATTCCCGTGTATCATATCACATCAATGTATCCCATATCCATGTTGTATATATATCTACATATACCTATACCTAGTCCTATATATATATATATATACACATACACGTATACACCATGTCGAATTTCAGTGTGTGCGTGTGTGTGTTACTACCTGAAACCTACGAACCTCTTCCAAGATATTCATCCTCTGATATGGTCTTCGTAAATCAGTCTAGTCCAGCCTAGGGTCATTACTAGGGTCCTACTCATTAAGAATCTAGGGTCACATCTGGCTTCCTAAGGTCAATAAGTACTATTCCTATTCTACGTTGCGGGGGTGCTAAACGCCATCCACCCGACTTCCCCCCGTAGATATGCATCTACTCACCTGGTCCATGTCTGCCGAAGACGGTGTCGCTATCCTCCTCTTCATCACCCGCAGTTCACGTGAGGGGTACCTAAACGCAAACATATAAATAGTATCGTAAACTGAATCACATACAAAAGTCAAAACGACGCAAGGAACAAGCATAGGTTAAAACCTATGTCCCGTCCACGCAAAAGAACCAAATATCGCTCGATATCGGCGTACAAACTCCGATGGATCGAGATAACATCAACAAATAACTCATAGTTTTAAAACTCGTTACTTATAATATATAACATGATTAAATCCATCGAAACCCTAAAAATCGATCAAACCGTCCAATTTCGTAAAACCCGAAAATACCAATTTACCGTTTTTCTTCAAAACTTGACATTTAAATGAAACCAATGGTTATAAAACTCATTAAATAGCCTAACTAGATTATAGAAACCATTACTACATTTTTATTACACAAATATGTATGGATTTGGAATTTCTAGTTTGCAACCATTAGAAATTTTCAACATCCTACAAGCAAAATACCACAATTCCACCACTAAACATGATTTTACATGGATTAATGTCTTAAACTACAATTCATGATGATAATGATATAATGAAACCATAAATTATATTTTAAATCTCCTTTATTTAGGAATTTCCAAAATCTAGTTAACAAAAAAATAGCATTTTATTAGTATTTTCCAATTACCAAAAGAAACTAGTGATCAAACTAAGTTTTTCTTTCCATTAACATGCTAATATTCTCACTAAAACTACAATCTAATGATAGCAACCTTAATTAGAATTTTATTTTACCCACAAATACATTTTATAAAAAACTAGTTAGCTAAATAGCATAATTAAATCAATTTTGGATAACAATTTATAATATATCATCCATACAAGAATTTCCACTTCTAAAAATGTTAAACTAGTTATTATAACCCTAATTAATTAATAAAAATCACAACTTGATTTTTCAAACCCTAACTTGAATTTTAAAATTTGCAACTAGAATTAATTTAATAAATCTAATTATGCTTTAAAAGAAACATCTAATAGAAATAAATCAAAAGAGAAAGATTTATATCTCCACAACCTAAAGTCCAAACATGAAAATGAGCCTCCAAAATGCATGATTTCCCACTCCAAAATCCATGTAAAGAAGAGCAAAGAATAAAGGGTAGGAATTTATTAGGATTTTGTGCAATTTTTATTGAATTTTGGAGGATTTTTGATGATTTTTGGAGTTAAAATAAAAATGAAAAATGGGGGGCTGCCATGGGGGTGTGGCCGGCCATGAGAGGGAGTGAGGGGAGAGAAGGAAAAAAGTGAGGAATTGTGTAGAAGTTTCATCACTTGATATCTCATCTAATGTCTTTTCATGAATATATTCATTTTCTTTTATTTCTTTACTAAAACAACCCAAGAAAACTCTAGAACTTTGGAAAAATTTGCAAATAAATTTTGCATGATACACACTAAATTCTAATAAGCCATGGTTCATTTTTACAAATTAAAACCATTCAAATTTGTAATTTACACTAATTTAGTGTAAAAATAAAGGTTATGTTAATATTTAAAATAATTAATTTAGGAAAAATATTTAATTAAACTAAAAATTTATAAGTGGCTAAATAAACACCATTTACTAGTAATTAAATAATTAAAATAGGCATTTTTGAAATTATAATGGAAAAAATCACGGTTTAGTTTTACGAAAAATACATTTTTCTTTACCGAAAATCAAAAAATTCACTTAAACAATTTTATTCATTTAATTATTTATTTAATTATTTTTAAAACGTTACACGATGCCGATGTCGCCATCTCAATCTCCAACGCCTCGACGTCACGTGGGGTACCTACAAGGATATCACAAACGCTAAAGCACATGAAAACCATGTCGGAAACCAAAACGGTACACGTTACGCCAATAGGTAAAAACCTATAGCCTCGTGTGCAAACACAGCCAATAACCCTTTGCCATTGACGTTCAAACGCCACCCGACAGAAACGGATCACCAAATACCAAAATCCATGCTAAAATAAGTCGTAAATCATGCGCCAATTCAAGAAAATCAACCCAGATTCTACCCTGATTGGAATCAGACAAAACTGCACATACCAAGGGTCAAGTTTACATGGTATAGGGCTATGCACCAAAAACGAGACGATTCCCCCCTGCTCTGGCTGCAAATTGCGGCCAGGGGGATTGAATCTGCGGCCACAAAATGATGGTTGGGGCTAGGGTTTTGTGGGGTGGTTCCAGGGTGCCTGCACAGCATACTGCCAACTCAATTTTATTTTAGGGGTCCCGGGGTGATAGCAAATCCTAGAAAGGTCAAAAAGTCGACAAAATCGCTAAATTATGCCAAATCGAACAAATCTGGTATTTTACTGGAATCTAGGTTAGATCTAGGGTTAACTGGTCTCAACAGCACCTAATTAGGCTATACTAACCATCACAACCATCACTTTGCCAAAACTCACTTAAATAACCCAAAACTAGCACTAAAACATATAATAAGCACTAAACTAAACTAGATAACCATAACTTTAGCAAATAGATGTCGGGTTAAGGGGTTATACCTCTAGAGATCCTAGATGAAGGAGAAGAGGAGAAGAAGAAGAAGGAAGGGGCTGTTGCTACCGCTGAGCTGCTGTTTCGGTTGTTGTTGCTGCTGTTACATTTGCTGCTGATGCTGCTGTAGCAGCTGCTGCTGTTTGTTGCTGTAGTTTTTGTGTTGCTGAAGTTGTAGTAGCTGTGGTGATTGTTGTTGTATTTGTTTTTGTTTTTTTTGTGTTGTTTGTGGTGGAGTGTGAGAGTGAGAGATGTGAGGGAAGATGTGATCAATGAGAGGGAGTGATATGAGTGAGAGGGGGGTGAAAGAATACAAAGGATTATGAAATGAGATGGATCATGGCACACCCTAGCCACCTCTCTCTCTCTCTTAATAAATGCTTGCTTGCTCAAGCCACCATAATCTCTCTCTCTCCTTAACACAAGTCAAACCCCAACCCTAATCAAACCCCATTAATTTAACCAAATGGTTAGACCACCATGGTTGTCTAAACATGGTTAACCCTAGGCAACCATGAATCCAAAACATGAAACAAGTGTGACAAGTGTGGAAAATGATATGTGCACATTTTTGCACAAAAAGCCAAAAATCCAATTAGCGATTTTTTAATCGCGATTAACACTAAAATAGCATATACTTAATCATAAAAACTTTAAAATGGCATATTTCCACAAAATACTCTATTTTAGAATTTTCTAATTTTTTCCTGAATTTTCCCCATTTATCGGTAATTAATTATACCGAAATATTAAAATATTCATTAAAAATTAATATTAAATTATAAATATTCCCAAAAATAATATTTTATTTTATTGAAATATTACAATCTCCCCCCCCCCTTAAATAAATTCGGTACCCGAATTTAAATTTAAATTTAAACCCCCAGGTACTAAAACATTTCAGTAAAATGTCCAAGTTAACGGGGCTCCGAAATCATCAATACATAAAACGCATCGTAGCGCAATACATGCTCATGAGTAATGAGCAGATAACTCGAAATCAAAACTCCGTCAAGCATCCCGCAATCATTGGAGTCAAGGTGGAAACAGAATGTCAAATCCAAAGCAAAACCGATATGCTATAAATCAGAACTATACATGTAATTATCAAATCTGTACATGTAAATATCTGAGGGAAATGCATGCCAAATTCTTTAAAGTCGATGTGCAATGCGCATAACACTGCACAGTGGCGGACGTCTCTACAAGAAAATAGTCATATACGTATATATCTTTGTTTAATATGTACGTTCCGCCGTTTTTTGAAACAATTTAGAAGGGTTCCCTGTTTTTAAACGTTTCATGTCATATCAGACACATAGGTAAATACTGAGACTATAGCTTGCTTTTCGGAAATCCTTTTGAAATCTATCTATGCATGCAAAATATATTCAGGTACTATCATCTGACTAGTCCTGCTCGGTACGAAAACAATGATAAAACCTCACAAAAACGCACTGCTCCATAAGGAATCAATCCCAAAACGTGCATATGAATACTACGTGCGTCTGGTGCGCACGGAAATCAAAATCCATAAATGTGCCAAGCAGGTGCACAAAAACGACATCAAGGTGCAACGGGTGTGCACACAGCATCTGTCATAGGCAACGTGTGTGCCTGACAGAAAAATCAGGTGCATCTGACATGCACGAAAAATCTCGATTTAGTGCATCTGGTGTGCACCAAAATCGCATCTCATAACATGCGCTCATCACGCGCGAAAATCCATATCAAATGCACAGAGTGCAAGAAATCAACATCAATATCAGAATCAAAATCGACGGTATACAATACGCCTCAATCCAAATCAGGTATACCGCAGTGTATAAGCTCACAATCATATGCATCAGCGTGCACAAATCAAATCAAAACACTAAAAGTGCATGAAAACTATGCTGGAAGCGTAAATCAAATCACTGGCATAAAATAGGAATGAAATCACAATCAATACCTCAAATGTAATAACTATGCGCAAAATATAAATATCCAGTAGGTGCAACCATGGTACATGAAAACAATATCATGAAACTCAGTCATCAAGTCTAAATCATGCAAACAGAACGCCCAAAATACCGAAATCCAAGATGACGGATACGTGATAATCGAATCACAAAATCACAAATCATAAATACCGTCATCGGTAGTTCCTCCTTCAAAGTCAAGAAGGCGTCGGTGCATCCAATGCTAGCAGTGCAAGATACCTACTTGCCTCTTGTTCACGGTCTGGCGTCCTCTGTCTCTGGGTCCTTATCTTCTCTGCGGATTACCTATCTCGCAATCAGTCGGCTCATCGGCCCTGTCAGGTGTGCTAACGAGGACGATTCCGTTTTGGCACTTCTCTGGTCATCTCTCGGTCAATCATCACGACCACTCATAAGCAGCATCTCACTGGCGTTGGCCTCTGGCTTTCTGAATGCACGTGACACATCTGATCCTCGATGCAAATATCATTGCAGCAGTGTCCTAGAAGGAATCCTGCTCAAGGTCTCTTCCGATCTTGCCTATGCCGAATTATACGGAGGCTGGTACTCTTACAAAATCCTTTCTCGTTTTCTGGACATCTGCGTGTTCCGCACACAATTCTTCGGAAATTGGCAGTATCCCAATGCCTCTGTAAGCCTATCAGGTATCCGGTCTCGACGGAAAGTAATGATAGCTCGTCAGCGTCTCGCACGAACCTCTGGTTCCACTTGTCTTTATCGTCGTCCACTATGACGTCACGCCATGCTATCTATGCATTGCACTGTTCTCGGCCACGGTCAATCCGGAGTCTCTCGCACGGACTCGAAATCGCGTACTCTATAGCTCCATCATTCTGTAGAAGATGTCTGGCCGAACAGGTCCTCGGGAACGTGTCCCCAACCATCGGAGGAATACTCAATACCCGTCCGCCCTCGATCAACTCACAACGCATCTGGGTGAGGTCCCTTATCCGAACCTGGTCAACTATCTTATCGACGATGCCGAACTCTGGCCTGCTGGGTGTGCGCAATATGACCATTCCTGGTTCCAGGTATTCTCGTATCTCATTTTTTGCCGAATTCCCCGGAAGTCATCGTCCTTTACTGAAGCTAATTCTTGTTCTGGAACGGCTGCATACTCATCGCAACTCCTTCTGGAAGGTATATCCATGCACTACGCATCTGCATGCGTATCGCATCTCTGATGTCAGCGGAGTGGAACTCCATCTCGTCGAAATCTCTTGCGAACTCTTTACTTTACTCGGCTCCAATGTCGACTGATTCGGACTCGTCTTCTCGTGGCTGCATGGACTGCGCTCCAACGGCTATGCTCGTATCTGGAGTCTCCCAAGCAGGGTGTCCCATCACATAATATCCGAATGATGTCGAACCATCCAATCGACTCGTCAGAACCTCATAATCTCCCAAGAGATCAACATCTTGAGTACAGTTTAATAGTATCGAGTACATACCACAGCATCAGTGGTCCAGCCGTAGAAGGGCAAACCCAAGCCTCACTAAGGGCGCCGCGAAACTGCCGCAAACCCTAAGGTTCAAAGGCTTTCACACGGTCATTATATCGAGTTAGGGTTTCATTCTTCTAGAGGGTCCATAGGATTGCTTGCACGTCTTTCCGAATACTTTAAACTTGGAAAATGGGCTCCTAACATTCGATCGTCTCTATCGACTCTCAACGAATCTGCGTGAAGTCGTCTCTAGCTGGAATCAATCTATCTGATAACCTTGCATCGGGGCAAGCGAACGATTCACATGTCCTAGTCATTCATCCTTAGTGACTAGCGACCTTCCATCATCTCTTAGTACAACTCGTACCGCAATAGCTCCAACCTCTGGGCGATATCTCGTCGTTCGCAGCAACAACTGGCACATTCGTCTGTACGCTAAACAGCGCCTCAATCCTCTAGGAAAGGTGATGCATTGGCGGTCATCTTTAAATCGGTCTGCTCTAGATCTGAGTAAGACTCTCCGCACTGAAAATCTTCAACTCAACCGGGCCTGCACCGGCGCATAAATCGGACGAATCACCTTCGTCTCTCAAATCGGGTAGACTAGCTATCATCTGTCCCATATCTGCCTGGAAGCTCCGGCGATCTCAGCTCATAAGCTCCGGAAGCGACATCCTATCAATCTCGGCAACAGCTGGTCCATCTGTCTGTACGGTAGGCGACATCACAATCTCTGAGGTATGCTGTACATCAACAGTCTTCTCTCAACTGGCAGCTCTAACAATGGCCCGATCATCCGGTGTAAAACCAAGCACTCGCCTTCATAAGAGGTCACAATCATCAAAACTAACTCGAGACGTTCCCATGTCACCAGAAAACACAATGGTCGGCCCCCGTACCAGACGAGCTCGCCCTGACCGTAACCCTAGCAGCAGCTCAAGCTGCGCTCAGACAATGGCGACAGGAAGCTCAACCGAGTATCGAAGAGAGTAGATCAATGGCAAGAAAGAAAACAACAAATCCAGAATGGATACATGATCATAAGAAGGAACAGCATCACTCGAAGTATGCTCATGGAACTGATAGAATCGAGGATCTCAAATGGATGTATAATCATGGATATGAAGAGAATCACTGATCTCGAAAATATGTACATCCTGAGATGTTCGGATGATCGATGGGTAGAGCTTGCGAGTTTCCGACTAGAGGGTCTCGCGCAGACATGGTGGGAGTCAGTCTTGAGAGGTCGAGCTGCAGATCTACCGCCTATGACTTGGGCCGAGTTTACAGCGGTCTTTCTAGCCCGTTTCCTTCCAGAGAGCGTTCGTGACGCCAGAGCTCGCAGCTTCGAGGCCTTAGTCAAGACACCTGGGATGACGGTGTCTGAGTATGACATCCAGTTTACACAGTTATCCCGATATGCTCAGTATTTGGTGGATACCGAGGAGAAGATGGTGAAGAGGTTCGTACAGGGACTTGATGCCCAGCTATATCTTGCATTGGCGCCCAGCACTACGACACTTATTCAGCTGCTATGGATACGGCATTGCGGATGGAGGCACGCATATCGCGGACTTCGGCCGTTTCTGGGCCGAAGAGGATTCGCACCGATGTACCGTCTCAGAGACAGCGCGCCAGATTCTTTCCGAGAGATAGGCCTGGCAGAGGATTTGGGCGGGGACAGTTATATGGTTCTTATCCCCAGGGGCAGCAGCCGTCGCCAGGATGTTTTGGGTGCGGGAGTTTGCGCCATCTTGTCAGAGACTGTCCGGTGAGACGACAGGGAGCAGCGACAGTTCCGCACGTGACCCTACCACCATCACCACCCCCTCCTCAGAGAGCCCTACTTCCTACCCCAGGCGATGCTCCACGCCAGTTAGGTGCACCCAGAGGCCGTGGACGCGGCGGTCCTGTTCAGAGAGGACGAGGAGGCAGAGGCCGAGGTCGAGGTCAGCCCGCTATCGGTGGAGGACAGGCCCGAGTATTTGCTTTGACACCGCAGGATGCGCAGGCATCCAATGCCGTTGTGACAGGTACCTTGCCAGTTTGTTCTTTCGACGCACGGGTATTATTCGACCCAGGTTCCACACATTCGTACGTCTCTACACACTTTGCACCGATGTTGGGCCGTGAGTCGTCGTCGTTAGATCGGCCGCTTGTTGTTGTTACTCCGGTAGGCGAGTCGTTTGTCGCTCGTTTTGTATTTCGTTTGTGTTCCGTTCGTATCGGGGAGAGGGATTCATCAGTTGATTTGATACTCCTCGATATGTTGGACTTTGATGTGCTTCTGGGCATGGATTGGCTAGCCACTTGTTATGCTTCGGTGGACTGCCGTGAGAAGGCAGTCAGATTTAGCTTTCCGGGAGAGCCAGTCCTTGTTATTCAGGGAGACCGCAGTGTCACCCTTCCCAGCTTAATTTCGTCTCTTCGCGCTGGTCAGCTCTTGCGGAAGGGATGTCAGGGATTCTTAGCGTTTGTTTGTGATACTCGAGCTGCAGAGGTTCCGTTAGACCGGGTTCCGGTAGTTTGTGAGTTCCCTGATGTTTTCCCTGATGAGCTACCTGGGCTACCGCCTGAGCGCGATGTTGAGTTCTGCATTGATTTGATTCCCGGTTCGGGGCCTATTTCTGTACCGCCTTATCGGATGGCCCCGGCAGAGCTTCGAGAGCTGAAGGATCAGTTGCAGGATTTGTTGGATAAGGGGCTTATTCGACCGAGTGTTTCTCCGTGGGGTGCTCCGGTCCTGTTTGTCAAGAAGAAGGATGGAAGTTTGCGCTTATGTATCGACTACCGCCAGCTGAACAAAGTTACCGTTCGGAACAGATATCCGTTGCCGCGCATTGATGATTTGTTCGACCAGCTTCAGGGTGCGGGGTATTTTTCAAGGATCGACTTGCGATCAGGATACCATCAGCTGCGAGTTCGACAGGAGGATATACCGAGGACAGCTTTCCGTACACGCTATGGCCACTACGAGTTTTTGGTGATGTCGTTCGGACTCACCAACGCCCCAGCTGCATTTATGGATTTGATGAACCGTACATTCAGGCCGTATCTTGACTTGTTCATCATCGTATTTATCGACGATATCTTGGTGTACTCCCGGAGCAGAGAGGAGCACGAGCAGCACTTGCGGATTACGTTACAGACTCTGAGGGAGCACCAGCTGTTCGCGAAGTTCTCCAAGTGTGCATTCTGGCTGGACAGCGTCGGATTCTTGGGTCACGTGGTTACGAGAGACGGCATTTGTGTGGACCCGAAGAAGATTGAGGCTGTTCAGCAGTGGCCCCGACCTACATCGGTTACTGAGATCCGTAGTTTTCTAGGCTTGGCGGGCTACTACAGGCGTTTTGTTCAGGACTTCTCCCGTATAGCTGCACCGTTGACCGGTTTGACCCGGAAGGGAGTTCCTTTCGTCTGGACAGAGGAGTGCGAGCGCAGTTTTCAGCAGCTACGGACTTGTTTGACTACGGCGCCGGTATTATCTTTGCCTTCGGGATCAGGCGGATTTGTTGTCTACTGTGATGCTTCACGAGTGGGATTAGGATGCGTTTTGATGCAGCATGGCCGGGTGATCGCTTATGCTTCTCGGCAGTTGAAGAAGCATGAACAGAACTACCCCACTCATGATTTGGAGATGGCTGCAGTGGTCTTTGCACTGAAGATTTGGCGACATTACCTTTACGGCGAGTCGTGTCAGATATTCACCGATCACAAGAGCTTAAAGTACATATTTCAGCAGCGAGACCTGAACCTCAGACAGCGTCGTTGGATGGAGTTGGTGAAAGACTACGACTGCGAGATCTTATATCACCCCGGCAAGGCAAATGTGGTGGCAGATGCGTTGAGTAGGAGGCCCGGGGGTAGTCTATCCTTTTTGCGCGCAGTGCAGAGGCAGTCGTCAGCAGATTGGCAGATGTTATGCGACAGCCGAGTTGAGTTCGAGTTCACTCAGACAGGGGGACAGCTCGCGCATGTTCATGCACGCCCACAGTTGCTTGACCGTATATATGAGGCACAGCGCAGTGACGACCGTTGCTCAGAGATCATGGCACAGGTGGGACAGGGCAGATTTTCCGAGTTCGTGGTTGACGATCAGGGGATTTTACGATATGGATCTAGACTGTGCGTACCAGATGCTGATGGATTGCGGCGCGACATTCTTGAGGAGGCACACCGATCAGTGTATAGTGTCCACCCCGGTTCCACCAAGATGTACCATGATATGAGAGAGACCTACTGGTGGGACGGGATGAAGAGGGACATTGCGGAGTTCGTTTCGAGATGCCGGACTTGTCAGCAAGTCAAGGCCGAGCACCAGAGGCCCGCAGGAGAGCTACAGCCGTTACCCATTCCAGAGTGGAAATGGGAGCGGATTTCGATGGATTTCGTTGTGGGTCTATCCAGGACCAGTCGAGGGTACGACTCCATCTAGGTGATCGTGGATAGATTGACGAAAGCGGCTCACTTCCTGCCAGTGAAGACGACTTTCAGCTTCGCTCAGTATGCTCAGCTCTATATTGACGAGATCGTGCGACTACATGGCGTACCGACTTGTATCGTGTCAGATCGAGGCACTCAGTTCACCAGCCGACTTTGGCAGAGACTTCAGGAGGCTTTGGGCACTCGTTTGAGCTTCAGCACAGCGTTTCATCCGCAGACAGACGGACAGTCAGAGCGGACCATTCAGACTCTCGAGGACATGCTCAGAGCATGCGTGTTAGACTTTGGGGGTAGCTGGGATCGTCATTTATCTCTAGTGGAGTTCTCCTACAACAACAGCTTCCAGGATACTATTCAGATGGCATCTTTCGAGGCATTGTATGGGAGGAGATGCAGATCGCCCGTTTGTTGGACAGAGCTCAGCGAGATCAGCATTTTGGGGCCGCAGCTTGTTGAGGAGACGACATCGAAGATCCAGTTGATCCGAGACCGGATGAGAGCGGCTCAGAGCAGGCAGAAATCGTATGCTGACAGGCGCCGTCGCAGATTAGAGTTCGCAGTTGGCGACCATGTTTTTCTGAGGGTCTCTCCGATGAAGGGCGTGATGCGTTTTGGGCGAAAGGGGAAGCTTAGCCCTAGATTCGTAGGTCCCTTCGAGATCCTCGAGCGTGTTGGCGCTGTTGCATATCGTTTGGCTCTTCCTCCCAGCTTTCCCGATGTTCACCCCGTCTTCCATGTTTCGATGCTCCGCAAGTACCTTCACGACCCTTCGCATGCGATTCAGCACCCGACAGTCCAGCTAGAGCGCGACCTTTCTTTTGCAGAGCAGCCGGTGGCCATCCTGGATCGGCAGGTGAAGAAGTTGAGGTCGAAGATTATACCAACCGTCAAGGTCCTTTGGCGTAGCCCGAGCAGCGAGGAGGTTACCTGGGAGACCGAGGGCGAGATGAGGAAGAAGTATCCCCATCCCTTTGAAGGTACGCGTAGCTATTTTTTTTTAAATTCGGCGACCGAATTTCTTTAAGGGGGGAAGATTTTAGCGTCTTGAAAAGTCGTTTTGGTGTTTTCCTGAAATTCGGTGAAAATTCGGTATTTTTCCGAAAACCGTCCTTCTTGTTATTTTGCAGTTTAGGGCTAATTATACTTAAAATGGATAGGTAATTGCTTATTTTTAGTAGCTAATGAGTTAATTATGAAATTCTGGTCGTTTAAAAATTTTCCCTAATTTTTCAATTTTTTAATATTATTTTAAGCCGGTAAGAAAATACATTAAATAAGCGATAAATACAAATTTTTCCGGGCTAATTTTAATCTCTAAAATTATGATAATTATAATCTAGTGATAACATAAATTTTTAGTAATTTATTTTGATTTTTAACAAATTTTTATGATATGAAACGAATTTATTGAATTTTGGGCTAAAACTTGCAATTTTTGAGTTGTAGGGGGCCTTTTTGCATAAAATTTCTTTTGTAAAACCCCTCTCTCTTTTTCCTCAGCCCTAGGACAGCCCCACCTTGTGTGAGACCAGAAAATTCTGATCTCTTTTCTTTAGTTGCTTTCTTGAGTGATTTAAGGGGTTTTTTGGGTTTATTTTAATTAAAATGAATAAAGTAAGGTGCATTTGACTTTGTGGACTTGACCCATGACCTTCCCCACTTGCCCACACCCTCCCCCATTCCTCCTCTGGCCGAAAATCCTGCACACCCTCTTCTTCCTCTCTTTTCTTTTCATTTTCTTCAATTTCTTCAAGAAAATACATCAAAATCCATGATTTAATTCAAAAATCCAAACAAAATCCTTAAGCTATCATTATCCTTAGCCATTCTTGCTTGGATCTTGGTGTTGAGGCCATCATTTGGAGCAAAATTTTCTTGCTTGATCCATAGATCAAGAGGTATAATTTCTATCATGTTAAATTCTTTTGTTTAAGTTCTTATGTTAGATGGTTTAGTGTTAATTTAGTGTAGTTTAATCTAGTTTCTTAGGTTTTGCTTGAAAATTTTAGCTAGGGTTTTGAAGCCATAATACTTAATTAGATTGTTTTATAGTTAATCTAGTGGTTAATTAACTAATCCATATAGTTATCTTGTTGATGTAGTTTTCAATTATGCTAATTTGATTAAATTTAGAAGTGTGAAATTGCTTTTTAGGATTTTCAAGAGAGGGTTTTTGTATGGAATTGGTTTGTGAAGCTTGATTAGTGAGTGGATTAAGTTTTAGAAAGCATTATTTAATTGATTAAACCTAACTTGTTATCTAGTATTTTGCTAACCTAACCTGAGAGGTTAATTTTCTTAAGTGGGCTTTGTTGTGTTAATTTAAAGTTTCAAGTGAGGAAACTGATTGGATTTTGCTAAGTTATAAATTCAAGAATGGTTGTTTATGGAAAATAGGATTGGAATCATTGTTGTTGTGTTATAATTAGTGTTTGTAGATTGCTTGTAGTGTGGTTGGGCGATTGTGCTAGATTGTAGTCGTTTTGTCGCAAATCGGCAATTGTTGCACCGATTTTTGGAATGTGTATGCTTACTAGATTTTTATATAAATTATGTGATGGATTAATTTTGATATCTTGATGATTGTAATGGCTTGTCCTGCGACTTTTAGGATGCGTGAGTGAGGTTTTTGGGTAGTCGGGTTTTAGTTTTGCCGGGCGACCCAAATCGGCGTTTTTCGGCAGTTTTGCGATTTTCGCGTGTGTTCCGCGCACTTTGTGCACGTTGTACCTAGCTAGCGAACTTTAGTAGTTTCGTTGGGGTTTAGCGTTGTTCTTGAATGTGTAACCTTATGTCTGGTATTGATGTAAATTCCAGGTTCGGTCGCGGAGACGTCAGACGCGGCGCGAAAGGGAAAGGCGGTGATTGGACACAGCTAGCCAGGGATCCCGGTGAGTAGATTTAACATCTACGGGGGACGATCGTTTGGATGGCGCAAGTCGCCCGATAGATTTAGTAAACTGAAAAATAGTAAACTGGATAACCACTTGTGACATTAGAATAATATTACTGGCATGATAATTGCTGCAATTAGAACAATATGTTATACCCATATACGCAAACTCAATTGTAGGACACATGCACCATTACCAGGTTTTTATATGCAGCACGAGCACTATTCATGCTTACACACACACCCTGGTAATTGCCATGCCACCACACTAGATAACATTTAAATTAAACCTTTTACTAATTGATACTTAAACTGCTGCTTTTGCCTTTAATTCCTTAAAAATGAAACCGTAGTATTGCTATTCATGTGCATGTACTTCATCATATTAATTGTTCATGCTTAATACATTAATCACACATCGCGACTTGATTATTGTTATCATACGCATTCATTATCATTGATATATGCACTTATGAGGATTTCTTGAGATTTTATGATATTGCTGGATTTCGGAGGAAAACCGCAAATTTTCTAAACTTATTATATTTTAAAATATGTAAAAATTGCGGTTTTCTAGTGATGTAAGTGTCGTCCACCATGAGTTTGCTGTGGATTTGGAAATCCGTGTCGAGGAGTGGAGGAACCGGCACGGGTACATGGTGGGCCCGGTAAGGTACCCCGGGGCAAGAGGAATGTGGTGATGACGTTGAGCCTGGCAGGGGATGGATTACCTACCGGTGACTGTTTGGGACGGCGGATATCCAGAGGATACCGACCGTGGCCGCTAGATGATGATATATTGATATTTGAGATGGATCAGCCGGACGGCTGAGGCCAGAGATACATTTATGAGATTTGAGACAGCTTTTGGGTGTCGTTGCTGGACACCGATTTTCGTCGATTCATTGACATTATGCTGGCATTCTAAAAGAGTTTCAAAAAAACAAAAAAAGAGATAAAATATTTCTTATATATACCTATTGAGACCTCAGATTTTCATGTTGCATACATATTAGCACACTGATATGATATACACACCTGCTAGTGCATCCAGTCATACCTGTATTTTAGATGCTAGGATGCTTGTGTGCATGCATACGATAGCCTTTGCAGATGTTATTTATTACTCACGAGTTGGCAACTCACCCCCGTTGTGCCACAGTCTTTTGCAGGTCTGCTCCGTCAGTTCAGTAGCGGCGGGCGCACTTGTCTTTTGCCTCTTTTGCCTGAGCTCGAGTTTTGCTCATAGGTGGGTTATGTTATTATTTTGTACCACTTGTATATTCTTTGTATCTAGTGTACTCCATCTACTGTTTCTACCAGATTATTGTATATTGACCTAGAGATGAGACAGTGAGGTTTGTGGATTTTATGCTGTATTTTGGGGTCGAGCTCACTTGAGCCGACATGCTACTTTTTTTATGCTCCCTTATGATTATTATGCTTGTTGTCATTTACATTGCGTGGGATTTGTGACCGCCTTATGGCGAAGAGCTAGCTCCCGCTTGGGGATGCCCTATTTTGTTGGATTCATGTATATATTTTGTTGTACCCATTTTGGGGGCCAGTATTTACAAAGGAGACTCTGCCGAAATTTTCGGAAAAATTAGTATTGTTTTTAAAAAGGGTTTTACATGACTTATTTGATAAACTTGCTTTCAAATGTTTGGGTTTTCTTCACTCTTTTGCTTAATTGGTTTTGTTTTCTGGGTTTTGGCTTACTTATTTTACGGACGCCTTTAGACGTTTCGTAAACTTAAGTGCCAGTCACGTTCCGTACCCTGCGGGTCGTGACAAAGTTGGTATCAGGGCGATAGGTTTTACCTTTGTGAGTGTAGGATGACCCTTGGTAGATGGAGTAAGTGACTTAAGCAGGGTAACGTAGCGTGCGTATGTCCGCGGCATACTTACGATACGGTACTCCGCCTAAGTGACTTTAGGATACTTGCTTGAAAAAAAAAATTCCTTCTTCAATTCAGTGTATCCTATGATCCTATTGCACTGTTCTTACTATCCGTTATCCTGTAACAGCCACTATGCCGCCGAAGGCTACGAGGGCACAGAGGGCTGCCGCCAGAGACGAGATTCGAGCTGGCTCGTCCGAGACTAGGACTGAGCAGGGCGGTATGCCTACGCCGCAGGGACAGACCGATCCACCTTCCCCAGGCCGTATGGATAGGCTCGAGACCGGTATGGAGGAGTTGCGACAGATGATGGGAGGCATGCAGGAGCTGCGTCAGATGGTAGGATCCCTAGTTGCAGCCAGTCGTACACCGAGGCCGGATGACGTACCTACTACATCACAGACGACCATGATACCTGCTCCTACTACTACCACCGTGGCCATTCCGGTTTCACTACAGGATTTCATGAGGCTGAGACCTCCAGTATTCACCGGCACCGAGACAGCGGAGGACCCACAGACGTTCCTTGACAGTTTAGCCAGGATCTGCCGTTCGCTGAGATGTTCGGATGATCGATGGGTAGAGCTTGCGAGTTTCCGACTAGAGGGTCTCGCGCAGACATGGTGGGAGTCAGTCTTGAGAGGTCGAGCTGCAGATCTACCGCCTATGACTTGGGCCGAGTTTACAGCGGTCTTTCTAGCCCGTTTCCTTCCAGAGAGCGTTCGTGACGCCAGAGCTCGCAGCTTCGAGGCTTAGTCAAGACACCTGGGATGACGGTGTCTGAGTATGACATCCAGTTTACACAGTTATCCCGATATGCTCAGTATTTGGTGGATACCGAGGAGAAGATGGTGAAGAGGTTCGTACAGGGACTTGATGCCCAGCTATATCTTGCCATTGGCGCCCAGCACTACGACACTTATTCAGCTGCTATGGATACGGCATTGCGGATGGAGGCACGCATATCGCGGACTTCGGCCGTTTCTGGGCCGAAGAGGATTCGCACCGATGTACCGTCTCAGAGACAGCGCGCCAGATTCTTTCCGAGAGATAGGCCTGGCAGAGGATTTGGGCGGGGACAGTTATATGGTTCTTATCCCCAGGGGCAGCAGCCGTCGCCAGGATGTTTTGGGTGCGGGAGTTTGCACCATCTTGTCAGAGACTGTCCGGTGAGACGACAGGGAGCAGCGACAGTTCCGCACGTGACCCTACCACCATCACCACCCCCTCCTTAGAGAGCCCTACTTCCTACCCCAGGCGATGCTCCACGCCAGTTAGGTGCACCCAGAGGCCGTGGACGCGGCGGTCCTGTTCAGAGAGGACGAGGAGGCAGAGGCCGAGGTCGAGGTCAGCCCGCTATCGGTGGAGGACAGGCCCGAGTATTTGCTTTGACACCGCAGGATGCGCAGGCATCCAATGCCGTTGTGACAGGTACCTTGCCAGTTTGTTCTTTCGACGCACGGGTATTATTCGACCCAGGTTCCACACATTCGTACGCCTCTACACACTTTGCACCGATGTTGGGCCGTGAGTCGTCGTCGTTAGATCGGCCGCTTGTTGTTGTTACTCCGGTAGGCGAGTCGTTTGTCGCTCGTTTTGTATTTCGTTTGTGTTCCGTTCGTATCGGGGAGAGGGATTCATCAGTTGATTTGATACTCCTCGATATGTTGGACTTTGATGTGCTTCTGGGCATGGATTGGCTAGCCACTTGTTATGCTTCGGTGGACTGCCGTGAGAAGGCAGTCAGATTTAGCTTTCCGGGAGAGCCAGTCCTTGTTATTCAGGGAGACCGCAGTGTCACCCTTCCCAGCTTAATTTCGTCTCTTCGCGCTGGTCAGCTCTTGCGGAAGGGATGTCAGGGATTCTTAGCGTTTGTTTGTGATACTCGAGCTGCAGAGGTTCCGTTAGACCGGGTTCCGGTAGTTTGTGAGTTCCCTGATGTTTTCCCTGATGAGCTACCTGGGCTACCGCCTGAGCGCGATGTTGAGTTCTGCATTGATTTGATTCCCGGTTCGGGGCCTATTTCTGTACCGCCTTATCGGATGGCCCCGGCAGAGCTTCGAGAGCTGAAGGATCAGTTGCAGGATTTGTTGGATAAGGGGCTTATTCGACCGAGTGTTTCTCCGTGGGGTGCTCCGGTCCTGTTTGTCAAGAAGAAGGATGGAAGTTTGCGCTTATGTATCGACTACAGCCAGCTGAACAAAGTTACCGTTCGGAACAGATATCCGTTGCCGCGCATTGATGATTTGTTCGACCAGCTTCAGGGTGCGGGGTATTTTTCAAGGATCGACTTGCAATCAGGATACCATCAGCTGCGAGTTCGACAGGAGGATATACCGAGGACAGCTTTCCGTACACGCTATGGCCACTACGAGTTTTTGGTGATGTCGTTCGGACTCACCAACGCCCCAGCTGCATTTATGGATTTGATGAACCGTACATTCAGGCCGTATCTTGACTTGTTCATCATCGTATTTATCGACGATATCTTGGTGTACTCCCGGAGCAGAGAGGAGCACGAGCAGCACTTGCGGATTACGTTACAGACTCTGAGGGAGCACCAGCTGTTCGCGAAGTTCTCCAAGTGTGCATTCTGGCTGGACAGCGTCGGATTCTTGGGTCACGTGGTTACGAGAGACGGCATTTGTGTGGACCCGAAGAAGATTGAGGCTGTTCAGCAGTGGCCCCGACCTACATCGGTTACTGAGATCCGTAGTTTTCTAGGCTTGGCGAGCTACTACAGGCGTTTTGTTCAGGACTTCTCCCGTATAGCTGCACCGTTGACCGGTTTGACCCGGAAGGGAGTTCCTTTCGTCTGGACAGAGGAGTGCGAGCGCAGTTTTCAGCAGCTACGGACTTATTTGACTACGGCGCCGGTATTATCTTTGCCTTCGGGATCAGGCGGATTTGTTGTCTACTGTGATGCTTCGCGAGTGGGATTAGGATGCGTTTTGATGCAGCATGGCCGGGTGATCGCTTATGCTTCTCGGCAGTTGAAGAAGCATGAACAGAACTACCCCACTCATGATTTGGAGATGGCTGCAGTGGTCTTTGCACTGAAGATTTGGCGACATTACCTTTACGGCGAGTCGTGTCAGATATTCACCGATCACAAGAGCTTAAAGTACATATTTCAGCAGCGAGACCTGAACCTCAGACAGCGTCGTTGGATGGAGTTGGTGAAAGACTACGACTGCGAGATCTTATATCACCCCGGCAAGGCAAATGTGGTGGCAGATGCGTTGAGTAGGAGGCCCGGGGGTAGTCTATCCTTTTTGCGCGCAGTGCAGAGGCAGTCGTCAGCAGATTGGCAGATGTTATGCGACAGCCGAGTTGAGTTCGAGTTCACTCAGACAGGGGGACAGCTCGCGCATGTTCATGCACGCCCACAGTTGCTTGACCGTATATATGAGGCACAGCGCAGTGACGACCGTTGCTCAGAGATCATGGCACAGGTGGGACAGGGCAGATTTTCCGAGTTCGTGGTTGACGATCAGGGGATTTTACGATATGGATCTAGACTGTGCGTACCAGATGCTGATGGATTGCGGCGCGACATTCTTGAGGAGGCACACCGATCAGTGTATAGTGTCCACCCCGGTTCCACCAAGATGTACCATGATATGAGAGAGACCTACTGGTGGGACGGGATGAAGAGGGACATTGCGGAGTTCGTTTCGAGATGCCTGACTTGTCAGCAAGTCAAGGCCGAGCACCAGAGGCCCGCAGGAGAGCTACAGCCGTTACCCATTCCAGAGTGGAAATGGGAGCGGATTTCGATGGATTTCGTTGTGGGTCTACCCAGGACCAGTCGAGGGTACGACTCCATCTAGGTGATCGTGGATAGATTGACGAAAGCGGCTCACTTCCTGCCAGTGAAGACGACTTTCAGCTTCGCTCAGTATGCTCAGCTCTATATTGACGAGATCGTGCGACTACATGGCGTACCGACTTGTATCGTGTCAGATCGAGGCACTCAGTTCACCAGCCGACTTTGGCAGAGACTTCAGGAGGCTTTGGGCACTCGTTTGAGCTTCAGCACAGCGTTTCATCCGCAGACAGACGGACAGTCAGAGCGGACCATTCAGACTCTCGAGGACATGCTCAGAGCATGCGTGTTAGACTTTGGGGGTAGCTGGGATCGTCATTTATCTCTAGTGGAGTTCTCCTACAACAACAGCTTCCAGGATACTATTCAGATGGCACCTTTCGAGGCATTGTATGGGAGGAGATGCAGATCGCCCGTTTGTTGGACAGAGCTCAGCGAGAGCAGCATTTTGGGGCCGCAGCTTGTTGAGGAGACGACATCGAAGATCCAGTTGATCCGAGACCGGATGAGAGCGGCTCAGAGCAGGCAGAAATCGTATGCTGACAGGCGCCGTCGCAGATTAGAGTTCGCAGTTGGCGACCATGTTTTTCTGAGGGTCTCTCCGATGAAGGGCGTGATGCGTTTTGGGCGAAAGGGGAAGCTTAGCCCTAGATTCGTAGGTCCCTTCGAGATCCTCGAGCGTGTTGGCGCTGTTGCATATCGTTTGGCTCTTCCTCCCAGCTTTCCCGATGTTCACCCCGTCTTCCATGTTTCGATGCTCCGCAAGTACCTTCATGACCCTTCGCATGCGATTCAGCACCCGACAGTCCAGCTAGAGCGCGACCTTTCTTTTGCAGAGCAGCCGGTGGCCATCCTGGATCGGCAGGTGAAGAAGTTGAGGTCGAAGATTATACCAACCGTCAAGGTCCTTTGGCGTAGCCCGAGCAGCGAGGAGGTTACCTGGGAGACCGAGGGCGAGATGAGGAAGAAGTATCCCCATCTCTTTGAAGGTACGCGTAGCTATTTTTTTTTAAATTCGGGGACCGAATTTCTTTAAGGGGGGAAGATTGTAGCGTCTTGAAAAGTCGTTTTGGTGTTTTCCTGAAATTCGGTGAAAATTCGGTATTTTTCCGAAAACCGTCCTTCTTGTTATTTTGCAGTTTAGGGCTAATTATACTTAAAATGGATAGGTAATTGCTTGTTTTTAGTAGCTAATGAGTTAATTATGAAATTCTGGTCGTTTAAAAATTTTCCCTAATTTTTCAATTTTTTAATATTATTTTAAGCCGGTAAGAAAATACATTAAATAAGCGATAAATACAAATTTTTCCAGGCTAATTTTAATCTCTAAAATAATGATAATTATAATCTAGTGATAACATAAATTTTTAGTAATTTATTTTGATTTTTAACAAATTTTTATGATATGAAACGAATTTATTGAATTTTGGGCTAAAACTTGCAATTTTTGAGTTGTAGGGGGCCTTTTTGCATAAAATTTCTTTTGTAAAACCCCTCTCTCTTTTTCCTCAGCCCTAGGACAGCCCCACCTTGTGTGAGACCAGAAAATTCTGATCTCTTTTCTTTAGTTGCTTTCTTGAGTGATTTAAGGGGTTTTTTGGGTTTATTTTAATTAAAATGAATAAAGTAAGGTGCATTTGACTTTGTGGACTTGACCCATGACCTTCCCCACTTGCCCACACCCTCCCCCATTCCTCCTCTGGCCGAAAATCCTGCACACCCTCTTCTTCCTCTCTTTTCTTTTCATTTTCTTCAATTTCTTCAAGAAAATACATCAAAATCCATGATTTAATTCAAAAATCCAAACAAAATCCTTAAGCTATCATTATCCTTAGCCATTCTTGCTTGGATCTTGGTGTTGAGGCCATCATTTGGAGCAAAATTTTCTTGCTTGATCCATAGATCAAGAGGTATAATTTCTATCATGTTAAATTCTTTTGTTTAAGTTCTTATGTTAGATGGTTTAGTGTTAATTTAGTGTAGTTTAATCTAGTTTCTTAGGTTTTGCTTGAAAATTTTAGCTAGGGTTTTGAAGCCATAATACTTAATTAGATTGTTTTATAGTTAATCTAGTGGTTAATTAACTAATCCATATAGTTATCTTGTTGATGTAGTTTTCAATTATGCTAATTTGATTAAATTTAGAAGTGTGAAATTGCTTTTTAGGATTTTCAAGAGAGGGTTTTTGTATGGAATTGGTTTGTGAAGCTTGATTAGTGAGTGGATTAAGTTTTAGAAAGCATTATTTAATTGATTAAACCTAACTTGTTATCTAGTATTTTGCTAACCTAACCTGAGAGGTTAATTTTCTTAAGTGGGCTTTGTTGTGTTAATTTAAAGTTTCAAGTGAGGAAACTGATTGGATTTTGCTAAGTTATAAATTCAAGAATGGTTGTTTATGGAAAATAGGATTGGAATCATTGTTGTTGTGTTATAATTAGTGTTTGTAGATTGCTTGTAGTGTGGTTGGGCGATTGTGCTAGATTGTAGTCGTTTTGTCGCAAATCGGCAATTGTTGCACCGATTTTTGGAATGTGTATGCTTACTAGATTTTTATATAAATTATGTGATGGATTAATTTTGATATCTTGATGATTGTAATGGCTTGTCCTGCGACTTTTAGGATGCGTGAGTGCGGTTTTTGGGTAGTCGGGTTTTAGTTTTGCCGGGCGACCCAAATCGGCGTTTTTCGGCAGTTTTGCGATTTTCGCGTGTGTTCCGCGCACTTTGTGCACGTTGTACCTAGCTAGCGAACTTTAGTAGTTTTGTTGGGGTTTAGCGTCGTTCTTGAATGTGTAACCTTATGTCTGGTATTGATGTAAATTCCAGGTTCGGTCGCGGAGACGTCAGACGCGGCGCGAAAGGGAAAGGCGGTGATTGGACACAGCTAGCCAGGGATCCCGGTGAGTAGATTTAACATCTACGGGGGACGATCGTTTGGATGGCGCAAGTCGCCCGATAGATTTAGTAAACTGAAAAATAGTAAACTGGATAACCACTTGTGACATTAGAATAATATTACTGGCATGATAATTGCTGCAATTAGAACAATATATTATACCCATATACGCAAACTCAATTGTAGGACACATGCACCATTACCAGGTTTTTATATGCAGCACGAGCACTATTCATGCTTACACACACACCGTGGTAATTGCCATGCCACCACACTAGATAACATTTAAATTAAACCTTTTACTAATTGATACTTAAACTGCTGCTTTTGCCTTTAATTCCTTAAAAATGAAACCGTAGTATTGCTATTCATGTGCATGTACTTCATCATATTAATTGTTCATGCTTAATACATTAATCACACATCGCGACTTGATTATTGATATCATACGCATTCATTATCATTGATATATGCACTTATGAGGATTTCTTGAGATTTTATGATATTGCTGGATTTCGGGGGAAAACCGCAAATTTTCTAAACTTATTATATTTTAAAATATGTAAAAATTGCGGTTTTCTAGTGATGTAAGTGTCGTCCACCATGAGTTTGCTGTGGATTTGGAAATCCGTGTCGAGGAGTGAAGGAACCGGCACGGGTACATGGTGGGCCCGGTAAGGTACCCCGGGGCAAGAGGAATGTGGTGATGACGTTGAGCCTGGCAGGGGATGGATTACCTACCGGTGACTGTTTGGGACGGCGGATATCCAGAGGATACCGACCGTGGCCGCTAGATGATGATATATTGATATTTGAGATGGATCAGCCGGACGGCTGAGGCCAGAGATACATTTATGAGATTTGAGACAGCTTTTGGGTGTCGTTGCTGGACACCGATTTTCGTCGATTCATTGACATTATGCTGGCATTCTAAAAGAGTTTCAAAAAAATAAAAAAAGAGATAAAATATTTCTTATATATACCTATTGAGACCTCAGATTTTCATGTTGCATACATATTAGCACACTGATATGATATACACACCTGCTAGTGCATCCAGTCATACCTGTATTTTAGATGCTAGGATGCTTGTGTGCATGCATACGATAGCCTTTGCAGATGTTATTTATTACTCACGAGTTGGCAACTCACCCCCGTTGTGCCACAGTCTTTTGCAGGTCCGCTCCGTCAGTTCAGTAGCGGCGGGCGCACTTGTCTTTTGCCTCTTTTGCCTGAGCTCGAGTTTTGCTCATAGGTGGGTTATGTTATTATTTTGTACCACTTGTATATTCTTTGTATCTAGTGTACTCCATCTACTGTTTCTACCAGATTATTGTATATTGACCTAGAGATGAGACAGTGAGGTTTGTGGATTTTATGCTGTATTTTGGGGTCGAGCTCACTTGAGCCGACATGCTACTTTTTTTATGCTCCCTTATGATTATTATGCTTGTTGTCATTTACATTGCGTGGGATTTGTGACCGCCTTATGGCGAAGAGCTAGCTCCCGCTTGGGGATGCCCTATTTTGTTGGATTCATGTATATATTTTGTTGTACCCATTTTGGGGGCCAGTATTTACAAAGGAGACTCTGCCGAAATTTTCGGAAAAATTAGTATTGTTTTTAAAAAGGGTTTTACATGACTTATTTGATAAACTTGCTTTCAAATGTTTGGGTTTTCTTCACTCTTTTGCTTAATTGGTTTTGTTTTCTGGGTTTTGGCTTACTTATTTTACAGACGCCTTTAGACGTTTCGTAAACTTAAGTGCCAGTCACGTTCCGTACCCTGCGGGTCGTGACAATATCTCTAATAGTCGGCGATCCAGCCTCAATAGCGTCACGTACATAGTACGACTTCCTCAAATCAAGAGTGCGGATCAATCATCACATCTATGCCTCGTACGGTAAAATCCATCGTACGGCATCCCAATATCGGGGTACGGGTCAAATATCACCTACGTGTCTCATTATTCGTATAATATCATCATCAACACATGTCATGATCAAGGTGCTATGCTGTAATCGCATACATCAATCCTATATCACATTGCCATCATGAATATACCTCATTAATTTATCCTCAGAAATATCATGTCATATGTATCATATTGTGATTAAGTCATACTGATATCATATCGTCATCAAGTCACACCTATATGATATCGACATCAGGTCACACCTATATGATGTCGTAATCAAGTCATACATATATCATATCGTGATCAGTCACAAGTTACAGTTCGGGTTCTATTTTAGAGTCCCATGCATCTCAATATCATCACTACCCATTATAATTTATGTATACCTGTTCATTATCATTTTCTAATGATCCGCTAACATTTTAATACGACTGCATAGCCAAGAATCACGGCATCAAGCCCAGTTATACTGTTTCATTCCCGTGTATCATATCACATCAATGTATCCCATATCCATGTTGTATATATATCTACATATACCTATACCTAGTCCTATATATATATATATATATACACATACACGTATACACCATGTCGAATTTCAGTGTGTGCGTGTGTGTGTTACTACCTGAAACCTACGAACCTCTTCCAAGATATTCATCCTCTGATATGGTCTTCCTAAATCAGTCTAGTCCAGCCTAGGGTCATTACTAGGGTCCTACTCATTAAGAATCTAGGGTCACATCTGGCTTCCTAAGGTCAATAAGTACTATTCCTATTCTACGTTGCGGGGGTGCTAAACGCCATCCACCCGACTTCCCCCCGTAGATATGCATCTACTCACCTGGTCCATGTCTGCCGAAGACGGTGTCGCTATCCTCCTCTTCATCACCCGCAGTTCACGTGAGGGGTACCTAAACGCAAACATATAAATAGTATCGTAAACTGAATCACATACAAAAGTCAAAACGACACAAGGAACAAGCATAGGTTAAAACCTATGTCCCGTCCACGCAAAAGAACCAAATATCGCTCGATATCGGCGTACAAACTCCGATGGATCGAGATAACATCAACAAATAACTCATAGTTTTAAAACTCGTTACTTATAATATATAACATGATTAAATCCATCGAAACCCTAAAAATCGATCAAACCGTCCAATTTCGTAAAACCCGAAAATACCAATTTACCGTTTTTCTTCAAAACTTGACATTTAAATGAAACCAATGGTTATAAAACTCATTAAATAGCCTAACTAGATTATAGAAACCATTACTATATTTTTATTACACAAATATGTATGGATTTGGAATTTCTAGTTTGCAACCATTAGAAATTTTCAACATCCTACAAGCAAAATACCACAATTCCACCACTAAACATGATTTTACATGGATTAATGTCTTAAACTACAATTCATGATGATAATGATATAATGAAACCATAAATTATATTTTAAATCTCCTTTATTTAGGAATTTCCAAAATCTAGTTAACAAAAAAATAGCATTTTATTAGTATTTTCCAATTACCAAAAGAAACTAGTGATCAAACTAAGTTTTTCTTTCCATTAACATGCTAATATTCTCACTAAAACTACAATCTAATGATAGCAACCTTAATTAGAATTTTATTTTACCCACAAATACATTTTATAAAAAACTAGTTAGCTAAATAGCATAATTAAATCAATTTTGGATAACAATTTATAATATATCATCCATACAAGAATTTCCACTTCTAAAAATGTTAAACTAGTTATTATAACCCTAATTAATTAATAAAAATCACAACTTGATTTTTCAAACCCTAACTTGAATTTTAAAATTTGCAACTAGAATTAATTTAATAAATCTAATTATGCTTTAAAAGAAACATCTAATAGAAATAAATCAAAAGAGAAAGATTTATATCTTCACAACCTAAAGTCCAAACATGAAAATGAGCCTCCAAAATGCATGATTTCCCACTCCAAAATCCATGTAAAGAAGAGCAAAGAATAAAGGGTAGGAATTTATTAGGATTTTGTGCAATTTTTATTGAATTTTGGAGGATTTTTGATGATTTTTGGAGTTAAAATAAAAATGAAAAATGGGGGGCTGCCATGGGGGTGTGGCCGGCCATGAGAGGGAGTGAGGGGAGAGAAGGAAAAAAGTGAGGAATTGTGTAGAAGTTTCATCACTTGATATCTCATCTAATGTCTTTTCATGAATATATTCATTTTCTTTTATTTCTTTACTAAAACAACCCAAGAAAACTCTAGAACTTTGGAAAAATTTGCAAATAAATTTTGCATGATACACACTAAATTCTAATAAGCCATGGTTCATTTTTACAAATTAAAACCATTCAAATTTGTAATTTACACTAATTTAGTGTAAAAATAAAGGTTATGTTAATATTTAAAATAATTAATTTAGGAAAAATATTTAATTAAACTAAAAATTTATAAGTGGCTAAATAAACACCATTTACTAGTAATTAAATAATTAAAATAGGCATTTTTGAAATTATAATGGAAAAAATCACGGTTTAGTTTTACGAAAAATACATTTTTCTTTACCGAAAATCAAAAAATTCACTTAAACAATTTTATTCATTTAATTATTTATTTAATTATTTTTAAAACGTTACACGATGCCGATGTCGCCATCTCAATCTCCAACGCCTCGACGTCACGTGGGGTACCTACAAGGATATCACAAACGCTAAAGCACATGAAAACCATGTCGGAAACCAAAACGGTACACGTTACGCCAATAGGTAAAAACCTATAGCCTCGTGTGCAAACACAGCCAATAACCCTTTGCCATTGACGTTCAAACGCCACCCGACAGAAACGGATCACCAAATACCAAAATCCATGCTAAAATAAGTCGTAAATCATGCGCCAATTCAAGAAAATCAACCCAGATTCTACCCTGATTGGAATCAGACAAAACTGCACATACCAAGGGTCAAGTTTACATGGTATAGGGCTATGCACCAAAAACGAGACGATTCCCCCCTGCTCTGGCTGCAAATTGCGGCCAGGGGGATTGAATCTGCGGCCACAAAATGATGGTTGGGGCTAGGGTTTTGTGGGGTGGTTCCAGGGTGCCTGCACAGCATACTGCCAACTCAATTTTATTTTAGGGGTCCCGGGGTGATAGCAAATCCTAGAAAGGTCAAAAAGTCGACAAAATCGCTAAATTATGCCAAATCGAACAAATCTGGTATTTTACTGGAATCTAGGTTAGATCTAGGGTTAACTGGTCTCAACAGCACCTAATTAGGCTATACTAACCATCACAACCATCACTTTGCCAAAACTCACTTAAATAACCCAAAACTAGCACTAAAACATATAATAAGCACTAAACTAAACTAGATAACCATAACTTTAGCAAATAGATGTCGGGTTAAGGGGTTATACCTCTAGAGATCCTAGATGAAGGAGAAGAGGAGAAGAAGAAGAAGGAAGGGGCTGTTGCTACCGCTGAGCTGCTGTTTCGGTTGTTGTTGCTGCTGTTACATTTGCTGCTGATGCTGCTGTAGCAGCTGCTGCTGTTTGTTGCTGTAGTTTTTGTGTTGCTGAAGTTGTAGTAGCTGTGGTGATTGTTGTTGTATTTGTTTTTGTTTTTTTTGTGTTGTTTGTGGTGGAGTGTAAGAGTGAGAGATGTGAGGGAAGATGTGATCAATGAGAGGGAGTGATATGAGTGAGAGGGGGGGTGAAAGAATACAAAGGATTATGAAATGAGATGGATCATGGCACACCCTAGCCACCTCTCTCTCTCTCTTAATAAATGCTTGCTTGCTCAAGCCACCATAATCTCTCTCTCTCCTTAACACAAGTCAAACCCCAACCCTAATCAAACCCCATTAATTTAACCAAATGGTTAGACCACCATGGTTGTCTAAACATGGTTAACCCTAGGCAACCATGAATCCAAAACATGAAACAAGTGTGACAAGTGTGGAAAATGATATGTGCACATTTTTGCACAAAAAGCCAAAAATCCAATTAGCGATTTTTTAATCGCGATTAACACTAAAATAGCATATACTTAATCATAAAAACTTTAAAATGGCATATTTCCACAAAATACTCTATTTTAGAATTTTCTAATTTTTTCCTGAATTTTCCCCATTTATCGGTAATTAATTATACCGAAATATTAAAATATTCATTAAAAATTAATATTAAATTATAAATATTCCCAAAAATAATATTTTATTTTATTGAAATATTACAATCTCCCCCCCCCTTAAATAAATTCGGTACCCGAATTTAAATTTAAATTTAAACCCCCAGGTACTAAAACATTTCAGTAAAATGTCCAAGTTAACGGGGCTCCGAAATCATCAATACATAAAACGCATCGTAGCGCAATACATGCTCATGAGTAATGAGCAGATAACTCGAAATCAAAACTCCGTCAAGCATCCCGCAATCATTGGAGTCAAGGTGGAAACAGAATGTCAAATCCAAAGCAAAACCGATATGCTATAAATCAGAACTATACATGTAATTATCAAATCTGTACATGTAAATATCTGAGGGAAATGCATGCCAAATTCTTTAAAGTCGATGTGCAATGCGCATAACACTGCACAGTGGCGGACGTCTCTACAAGAAAATAGTCATATACGTATATATCTTTGTTTAATATGTACGTTCCGCCGTTTTTTGAAACAATTTAGAAGGGTTCCCTGTTTTTAAACGTTTCATGTCATATCAGACACATAGGTAAATACTGAGACTATAGCTTGCTTTTCGGAAATCCTTTTGAAATCTATCTATGCATGCAAAATATATTCAGGTACTATCATCTGACTAGTCCTGCTCGGTACGAAAACAATGATAAAACCTCACAAAAACGCACTGCTCCATAAGGAATCAATCCCAAAACGTGCATATGAATACTACGTGCGTCTGGTGCGCACGGAAATCAAAATCCATAAATGTGCCAAGCAGGTGCACAAAAACGACATCAAGGTGCAACGGGTGTGCACACAGCATCTGTCATAGGCAACGTGTGTGCCTGACAGAAAAATCAGGTGCATCTGACATGCACGAAAAATCTCGATTTAGTGCATCTGGTGTGTACCAAAATCGCATCTCATAACATGCGCTCATCACGCGCGAAAATCCATATCAAATGCACAGAGTGCAAGAAATCAACATCAATATCAGAATCAAAATCGACGGTATACAATACGCCTCAATCCAAATCAGGTATACCGCAGTGTATAAGCTCACAATCATATGCATCAGCGTGCACAAATCAAATCAAAACACTAAAAGTGCATGAAAACTATGCTGGAAGCGTAAATCAAATCACTGGCATAAAATAGGAATGAAATCACAATCAATACCTCAAATGTAATAACTATGCGCAAAATATAAATATCCAGTAGGTGCAACCATGGTACATGAAAACAATATCATGAAACTCAGTCATCAAGTCTAAATCATGCAAACAGAACGCCCAAAATACCGAAATCCAAGATGACGGATACGTGATAATCGAATCACAAAATCACAAATCATAAATACCGTCATCGGTAGTTCCTCCTTCAAAGTCAAGAAGGCGTCGGTGCATCCAATGCTAGCAGTGCAAGATACCTACTTGCCTCTTGTTCACGGTCTGGCGTCCTCTGTCTCTGGGTCCTTATCTTCTCTGCGGATTACCTATCTCGCAATCAGTCGGCTCATCGGCCCTGTCAGGTGTGCTAACGAGGACGATTCCGTTTTGGCACTTCTCTGGTCATCTCTCGGTCAATCATCACGACCACTCATAAGCAGCATCTCACTGGCGTTGGCCTCTGGCTTTCTGAATGCACGTGACACATCTGATCCTCGATGCAAATATCATTGCAGCAGTGTCCTAGAAGGAATCCTTCTCAAGGTCTCTTCCGATCTTGCCTATGCCGAATTATACGGAGGCTGGTACTCTTACAAAATCCTTTCTCGTTTTCTGGACATCTGCGTGTTCCGCACACAATTCTTCGGAAATTGGCAGTATCCCAATGCCTCTGTAAGCCTATCAGGTATCCGGTCTCGACGGAAAGTAATGATAGCTCGTCAGCGTCTCGCACGAACCTCTGGTTCCACTTGTCTTTATCGTCGTCCACTATGACGTCACGCCATGCTATCTATGCATTGCACTGTTCTCGGCCACGGTCAATCCGGAGTCTCTCGCACGGACTCGAAATCGCGTACTCTATAGCTCCATCATTCTGTAGAAGATGTCTGGCCGAACAGGTCCTCGGGAACGTGTCCCCAACCATCGGAGGAATACTCAATACCCGTCCGCCCTCGATCAACTCACAACGCATCTGGGTGAGGTCCCTTATCCGAACCTGGTCAACTATCTTATCGACGATGCCGAACTCTGGCCTGCTGGGTGTGCGCAATATGACCATTCCTGGTTCCAGGTATTCTCGTATCTCATTTTTTGCCGAATTCCCCGGAAGTCATCGTCCTTTACTGAAGCTAATTCTTGTTCTGGAACGGCTGCATACTCATCGCAACTCCTTCTGGAAGGTATATCCATGCACTACGCATCTGCATGCGTATCGCATCTCTGATGTCAGCGGAGTGGAACTCCATCTCGTCGAAATCTCTTGCGAACTCTTTACTTTACTCGGCTCCAATGTCGACTGATTCGGACTCGTCTTCTCGTGGCTGCATGGACTGCGCTCCAACGGCTATGCTCGTATCTGGAGTCTCCCAAGCAGGGTGTCCCATCACATAATATCCGAATGATGTCGAACCATCCGATCGACTCGTCAGAACCTCATAATCTCCCAAGAGATCAACATCTTGAGTACAGTTTAATAGTATCGAGTACATACCACAGCATTAGTGGTCCAGCCGTAGAAGGGCAAACCCAAGCCTCACTAAGGGCGCCGCGAAACTGCCGCAAACCCTAAGGTTCAAAGGCTTTCACACGGTCATTATGTCGAGTTAGGGTTTCATTCTTCTAGAGGGTCCATAGGATTGCTTGCACGTCTTTCCGAATACTTTAAACTTGGAAAATGGGCTCCTAACATTCGATCGTCTCTATCGACTCTCAACGAATCTGCGTGAAGTCGTCTCTAGCTGGAATCAATCTATCTGATAACCTTGCATCAGGGCAAGCGAACGATTCACATGTCCTAGTCATTCATCCTTAGTGACTAGCGACCTTCCATCATCTCTTAGTACAACTCGTACCGCAATAGCTCCAACCTCTGGGCGATATCTCGTCGTTCGCAGCAACAACTGGCACATTCGTCTGTACGCTAAACAGCGCCTCAATCCTCTAGGAAAGGTGATGCATTGGCGGTCATCTTTAAATCGGTCTGCTCTAGATCTGAGTAAGACTCTCCGCACTGAAAATCTTCAACTCAACCGGGCCTGCACCGGCGCATAAATCGGACGAATCACCTTCGTCTCTCAAATCGGGTAGACTAGCTATCATCTGTCTCATATCTGCCTGGAAGCTCCGGCGATCTCAGCTCATAAGCTCCGGAAGCGACATCCTATCAATCTCGGCAACAGCTGGTCCATCTGTCTGTACGGTAGGCGACATCACAATCTCTGAGGTATGCTGTACATCAACAGTCTTCTCTCAACTGGCAGCTCTAACAATGGCCCGATCATCCGGTGTAAAACCAAGCACTCGCCTTCATAAGAGGTCACAATCATCAAAACTAACTCGAGACGTTCCCATGTCACCAGAAAACACAATGGTCGGCCCCCGTACCAGACGAGCTCGCCCTGACCGTAACCCTAGCAGCAGCTCAAGCTGCGCTCAGACAATGGCGACAGGAAGCTCAACCGAGTATCGAAGAGAGCAGATCAATGGCAAGAAAGAAAACAACAAATCCAGAATGGATACATGATCATAAGAAGGAACAGCATCACTCGAAGTATGCTCATGGAACTGATAGAATCGAGGATCTCAAATGGATGTATAATCATGGATATGAAGAGAATCACTGATCTCGAAAATATGTACATCCTAAGATTTCTTAAGAGGAGTGGCGTGTCGTAAGTATGCCGCGGAACATACCCACGGTACGTCACTCTACTTTAGTCACCTATTCCATCAACCAAGGGTCATCCTACGCGACGAATGTTCGGGTTTAATACCCCCTCAACTAAGTCTAAGTTCCGTAAGGTCAAGCCTAAGTTCCGTATGTATATAAACGCCCTAGGCTCCACATAGTCAAACTTAGACTCGAACCAAGGTTAACCTAGCGCTCTGATACTAACTTTGTCACGACCCGAAATAGCCCGTGACTGGCACTTGAATCATATGAAGTCTATAGGACCCCATCTAATCCAAGCGAAAAGCCCAAAAATCTAAAACCCTTTTAAGTAATAAATAAGGAAAAACTAGTTTAAAGATGTCAAGAAAACATGTTTTAAATACAAGGTTTTTAAATAAGTAAGCTGAATGTGCGTTTTAAAATGTATAATCTTTTATGAAAATTTCGGCAGAGTTTCCTTTGTAAAAACTGGCCCCGAACGGGGTACAACAAGAATAGTATATATGCAATGATAAAAGGCATCCCCAAGCAGGAGCTAGCTCTTCGTCAATCGACGGTCACAACCACACAAGCAAAATGATATACAACGTCGAAGGGCGAGGATCAAAACTCAAAAGAAAACTCAAAATAACATGAAAACCGTAGTACTACTACACGCGACTCTAAGGTTGGAATAATACATCGCTAGTGTCTAAGTCTAAAACAATATACAAGTTTTGGTTGACGGAATTTCTAGATACAATAAATAATACATATACAATGGGGGGTTCGGATGCAAAAGAACCCACCTACCAAAGCAAACCACCCACAAAGCAAGTAGTGTGCCAGAAATGCCGCCCTGGGACCTGTACGGCAAAACCTGCAAGAACTGTAGTACAACAGGGGTGAGTTGCCAACTCGTGAATAGAAAATATCTACAAGTAGAAATCGAATGCACGACATAATTGTAAGTGCACGGCGGCGCCCCGGCCTCCATCCCGAGGCCAAATGCGGAAGCGATGGTTAACTTTAAATTTTCTTGAACCGGCACCACCGCGCACTAAAACCCGGATCGAACCATTAACTAGTCCTAGCTAACTACAAGATGGGGAAGAGAGATATACCGAGCGATCCGTGTCCTCCGGTCTTCTCGCCGTCGTCCCGATCTCCCGCGGAATGTCCGGTCTCCACCTCCTCGCCGGAAAGGGCACCACGTTGCCTGCTTCTTTTACGGGCTCCCACCTCTATACCGAGGCAACTCGGGCACGAAGTTGGCGAGCCGACGTGCCCAAGGTTTGCTGCAGAATGGTGTAGAACCATGTCTCATTTTAGGGTTTGTGGAATTGCCATATGGTGGAGGTATGAACTATGGAGTTTTTCTTGGGAATTTTGGTGAAGGAAAATGATATGAGATCATCCAAATATCACCCACTACAAAATGGGACAGCCCCCCCTCTATGTGGCCGACCATGACCAAAAATGGTGAGAGAGTGGTGAGTGAATGGGGGAGAGCCTCTCAATAATAATGCAAGAGGGAAAACAATGTTATCATGAAAAAGAAATGATTACAAAATCAAACCCATACTCCAAAACAACCATCATCACAAGCATGATGACTCCAAAAGGTCAAGCCATCATGAACAAAGAAAGTCAAGTGATGGTGCATCATCATGATCCAACAAAAAGGTAAAGAACACCCTCCATATTGCTTATTTGCACAAATGCAAATAAGCCCTCCTCCACCAATTTTCGGCCAATGAAGGATACTAAGAAATATGGCCGAAACGGAAAGCAAACTGGCAACTCCAGAAAACTGGTCCTGTAATAAATTACAGGAAAACCCCGCTACTGTGCATACACACCCGCATCTGTATTCCGACCGAAATACAAATGCAAAGAGACAAAATCTATACTGTACTATACTAGGACCCGGCTTAAACCAAAGCCGGCTAGTAAAAACCGTCCGATCATGATCCGTGCAATACCGCACGTATCTGATCGAACCCTGCCATATCTCCATACGGCCTCTACAGCTTTTCGCCCGAAAACTTGAGCAACTGAATGTGGGGGACTCTAAAGACTCGTCAACACCTTGGTTGTGGATTTAACCACTAGCACGTCAGAGGTATAAGCCAATACGTAACGGGCTACCAGGTATTGACCAAAAGGGACGTCGATGAGTGAACTCATCCTGACACCCTACTGAGCCTGTCAGTGACAATATCCGTACAGTCCGGTCCATTCGTCTATGAGCATCGCATGGCGGGCCTAGGGGGTTGGTAAAAGTCAGACCCCCAAAAGCGGTACAAGTCGTGTCGGAGTGTAGCCCAGAACACCCTGAGATACTACTGGAATACCTACCAGTAAATCTTCTGTCTCGGCCGAGGGCTTCGTGTAATGGCTCTCCTAGACACAGCGCGACCTCACCCCCAATACCAGGAGAGACGAACCCCTGAAGATCCGCTCACTGCCTCCATGTGGCTCGGGACTGTACCCAACTAAAACCTGTTTGCACGTCTCCTTTGAGCGTGGTAGGGTAGTAATCAAAGTACAGTGGGAACTCACACGAGACAAATGACGATCCCCAGGTCGATGAACTAACCTGTACACATGTCACCAGGGAACTGCTATCTGACGTCAGGTATAAGACCAACTAGCATGTTCCCGGCGAGTCCTGTCCGGTGTACTCATAACCCAATGAGCACCTGTATACATCTTAGGTGAACCAACTGACACCAGTGGCTTGTGAGACCGGCCACCGCCCCTCGTCGGGGTCTTGACTGTATACACTAGTCTACTCTGGAGTATCGATGCCCTGTCTCGAAACTCCCACGACTAGGGACCTTTTAAGGATGTGCTTATAGACCCCAGCTCCCACTTATATGATCGCCCTCATACTGCTGGTGGTCAAGCAAGAATCCTAGGGGCTCTATCAACGTGTAATAGCGACATGTCAGGTCACCTAAAGCAGTACACGATGATAAAGATAAACCAGATAGCATACTATCATCTCGAGTAAGACTGTCCTACCGGGATAGGTCCTCCCTCAATCATTGCAATCACGTGCCTGTGATCCAATAATTGACTCTGAGGGCACTATCTCCAACAATCTCCCACTTGCACTCAAGGCTAATTATTGCGATGTCGCATACTCACAGCCTGTGTGATACCGAACACCCAACTCCTCTACTAGTCAGTCTCAATAAGCCCGTTTGCGAAACTATTGCGTTCGAGGAATAGCCTTATTGAGTGGATCCGCTTTGATGTTTCTTTCTATGTCTCTCTATATCTCAAGTTCGCGGAGAAAGCCATCTCCCGAAATGAGCAATACCTGTCTTAGAATGTGTCTGGATGTCTGATGGGATCTAGCTCATAAATGAACTCCAAATCCAAACTTCTTAGACTGTATTGTCAACTGAACTTAATCAGTATCCTGCGCCCTGCCTCCCTCAGTATTTCCTTGGACCACCTGTCCAAAATACTGCCCCTCGTCAGAAGGAAAACTATAACTCTGACGACCACCCTGTCGTCCAGGTCACCTTGGAAGCCTGGAATGATAACTGTCTCCTGAATGAGGCTGTCGTTATCATATCCCTAGAACATCCACTTATGTTCTAAAACTGCTTCCGACTGTTTCTCCAGGATTGGATCAATATCAACTTATTGCATCCACTGCAAGAACAACATCTGGCGTGGTACTTGACATCTCATGATTGACTCAATTGCCTGAGCAAGTGATCTGCCAATCATGCACATCCCTCTCCCCTTTAGTCTGTAAGACACCTTTAGAGAGGGTGACTCCATCACCTGCAGGTACACTACCGTGCCAGGAGTCGTCCATTCTAAATACTCTTAGAATGCTGTCTAAGTACCCTGATTGGGAAACTACCCAAATCTAGATCTAAAAACATAGATCTAGTAACCAGTATGTCTGATATGATGTCCAAGTCCCATGTGGAGAAACCACTGTGTGACGACCAAAGTATAACCGATCGTAGTATAGGAATGTCACTTCCTACTCTGTGTATGTCATCCAAATACCAGGATATCACACCCTACTTCCTTCTTAACAGATCCATCCCCTATTCTGATGAAGTCAAACCTATGACTGTCACGTCAGAAATAGATGATTTATCTCCGCAATATCTGCTTTAGTCTATAAATAGACATAAGCCACCTGTCCACCAATGCTTCCGCTGCTCCCACTGACTACGACAACCCTCTGGCAGAGTCATATAGACGTACACTTCTAAAGCTAGTTTAGAACGACGCTATACTCATCCTCCCGCCGGGTCTCACAGTCTGGAACAACAGCAATGGCAAGTCTGGGTAAACAAGAACCTCCCTGCCACCGTCCTTGAGCATACCGAAGTACCTCTCGGGTGCCTGAGGTTACCCACTATATGTGCGAAGTGGCCAATGGAATGTCAATCCAGATTGAATCTTTAGGTTCCTATCAAAATCTTCAGTAATCGTTTGTGGTTCTGGAATCACTTCCAGTTCTACCATACTCCCACTACTGTTTTCTGAAAAAAAAATCCATTTTTATTAAAACTGTGGCGAGTTTAGAACAATATCGCTATTGTTCTTCCAGATGGTAGAAAATCAACCCTCGTCATAGCCTGGGTCAACCCACAAACAGCCATTACAGAAACGTGCCTTGAGTTGTCCAGTGTCTGGTTTTAATCATAAACCGGACAACTCCCCGTACCTTAACATCGTTAAGATATGAACTGTTCTATATCCAATATAGAACCAGAGGCACTGATTTAATTGAACCAGATTCAAATCATGCAGCTATCTCCAGTGCATGTCAACTAAATGGAAAGAGGCCGATCAGCGTTACTCAACTTAGGAATACTTCCAATTATGAGTAACCTGAAAGAGAAGCAAGTTCTCTTAATCATTACTATCAACTAAATACCATATACAAGTATCTACATCTTCGATCAGCTTGAAGAATACCGATACTTGCAACACCTGGTTCTCTACTTTATTCAAATACCTATAACTTCTCCAAATTCGGACCCTGTGTTTCCACGAAACACCTGTCTAAAAACTAGAGAAGTCATAAGTAAACCGAATATAGTACGAGGACCAACCCCTCTGTCCTGATGGACCCTGGACAACATACAATACTCTGTATAAGTCCCTTGAGTCTGATAACTCATTCACTGTGTGTCGTAGGTTGAAAACTGTACTTATGGTTAAGAAGAATTACACCGCTGTTTAATGCTCCTTACCTAACCATCCACTGATATAGGTAAATGGCATAGACATAATTTCAAAAAGGTATATCTCACTCTATGAAAATAGACGTACAGATATATCGATTTGAAATTGGTGCATAACAGCGGATATTCAAAACCAAATATTTGCCGACCGGCAAACAGCCCAGGTGATTTCCTCAAATATCACCGATTACAACGAATCCCGATATAATGAGGATGATCACCCAATTCCTAATAACTTACTCCCACTCAACATCTGTAAAACCATACAGATGTGAGAATCATACCTGGTAAATACATACCCTGGAGTAAGGACTAATTGGGAAATCAGTTTTCCTTTAACAGTACACAGTGAAACTGAAACATTGAAATGTTTCGATGGGGTATCCCGGTATTCCTAGTAATGCCTCTTCCAGATTCACGACTGTAACCGTATAATTCTTTGCCACCTCTCCAAATCCCTTCATATGTCTTTAGTCTTTACCTTCTGCACACCCCTTTAGGCCAAATGGTTTTCTTCCTTCCCTACCGTTCGGCACCAGCCTATGGTTTGGAAGAAGACTATCCAATAAGCATAATGGGTGTACTGTCCTGATCCTAGGAATACTCGCAATGCGAGAGAAGGTGAAGATAAAAGACAACCGAATAAACCTTATTCCTATTTCTCCTGAACCAGAATCCATCCCCGAACTGGAACAAGTTCCTTTCGAGTTCGTATATAACCATACGATGGAGTATCCAATAAACTGTGGATCTTCGTAGTGATACGGAGTGTTCTGGAGAAATACAAAGGTGATTTGGGAGTGGTAATGAAATACCTGGTTTGGTCGTGAATATCAGTCGCAATTTACTTTGCCCTCCTACTAATCCCTTGCTTTGTCTTAACTTAATACCTTCTGCACACCATCGTTATGCTAATTGGTTTTCTTCATTCCCCACCGTTCGGCACCAGCCTAAGGTTTGGAAGAAGACTATCCAATTTGCGTAATAGGTGTACTACTCCTAAACCAAGGAGTACTCGCAACCTGAGAGAAGGTAAAAGGAAAAGACAACTGAATAGTCCTATCCGTTTTCTCCATAACCGGAAACCATCCTCGAATAAATTCCTTCGAGTTCGTATATGACCATACGATGGTTTTGTCCAATGGAAGTGGACGTTCGTAGTGATACGGGGTGTCCTGAATGGTAAAAGTAGGAGTGGCAATGAGGTTTGCAACTCTGACAATCCAAAAGCCGGTGTTTAAGAAGGTTCGGTTAACTTGGTCACTGAGTCATAGTCTTAGGGTCGGGTCAATGGTCGTTGCCGAAGAGAGAGAGAAAAGAAACACTCAGCGTGCACTCTATCCTAGATCAGAATGGTTACCAATTTATCTAATCAGGAAACCTCCCACTGTAACCTCAAATTCTTCTCCAAACCTGAAAGAAGAATTAGTCGGGGTCACCCGAGGAGTAAACCAACTCATCAGTGGGAATCGGGATCCAACTATCACTGCATGATAACGTGACGGAATCCGCTTACGCTATCATACTCCAGAAGGTATGCGCATATCTGGCAAGTTTCAGTTTCTTTAGAAACTCCCGATGTGATTTTTACCCCATGCTCTTATGACCTTGACTTTGGCCAACAAATCATAAGTCACATGTCAAGTTCTACCCGTCATTCTCCAGGTTGTTTTGAATCCACCCATACCTACCCTTGACTTTGGCCAACAAGGCAGTACGACTGTTCCAAACCAACGCATCTATCTATGCTGCATATGAATAACCAACAGCTACCAAACACTGTGCCTTGACTTTGGCCAACAAACACAGCTTGAATACTATTGACTACCCATATGAAACGACGGAGGGCTACGAATGGTTTCTGGCGAAAACCTTTAACGTAATGAACTTGATATCGTTGAAGGAACTGATAGCTTTTTAGAAAAATATAGTAATGAAAACCTTTGCTAAAGAGGTCACTCCCGGTGAAGGGATCTCGGCTCTTTCCCCGTAGAATGAGGTGCAGGATATTCCAACTGAATACCACAATGCAAAGCAAAAGTAATCGGCTATAGTGAAGTTATTGCCCTGACGCAAACTTTTTTCCAAGGGGTCACTCCCGGTGAAGGGATCTCGGCCCTTGCCTCGTCGACTGAGGAGCAGGATATTCCAACTGAATACCACGATGCTAAACAAAAGAGAACGTCCTTGCAATAACAGCTTTTTGAAAAGTGTTCCAACAACATCAGATTAGGTTTGTTTTTAACTTGCATTGATCCGAATCAACGCAGTCCCATCAATTGATCACACCACAAAGAACGAAAATATACTGATGTACGTATATGCCATCCGCATTCGCCACTGGGTCCCGTCATTACCCGTTAGGTTAGCTAACTAACGACAGAGCGGGGACTGGACTAGCGCGGATGCAAAACATATACAACATCTACTAGTATATATATATATATATATATATATATATATATATATATATATATATATATCAATATATAATATTTCGCTCAAGGCGTGATAAAATGCAACATCACAGAAATGTACAGCATCACAGAACAATACAGATATCTGGGATCCCCGGGTTTCACAGAGCCACTACTGAAACCCGACGTTCCCCTGGTCGTGTGGATAGCCTGTGCAATGAAAACCTAGACCCCTACGGGCGCGGCAAGTTACCCGCCAAAACCTGAAGCGAGGCAGCCCCCTTCAGCGACGTGAATGGACCACCCGGCACTTCACGGAATCCGGCAACTTGGGCACCCCTCCTGGGTCAACCTGTACCCCCTACGAGTGCGGCGAATAGCCCGCCAATTCTAGAGTGAAGGCCTCTCCGTCTCAATGCCATGGGATGCGGGCTTGTTGCCCTCTAGAACCCGGCTATTCGCGCACCCCTCCGCGGGGTAATCCTAGTACAGAAAGTAAAATATACATACAACGGGTACATCGACCGCAACCTGGTCGTGCCCCAAAAGAATAATACAAACAGGCAGTGACGGCAGTCCACATGTCGGACGCTCGCCCCGCAATATCAAATGTACATAATACAACAAAAACTGTACTAGCATTGCATCCAGGCTATCCCGCACGACCAATCCGCAACATCACAGCATAACACAGAACATCAATATGAAAGTCACGTTCGCAAATCCGTCTAACCGGGCTATAGCAGTTTGACAGGATTTACCGATCAAGTGACATTCACGGTCGTAGATATAATGTAAATACTGTGAACTAATGTGTTTAAAATGTCCGATCGATCAAAAATTACCAAGTGGGCCCCCAAGTACTACTGTAGCACATCAAGAAATTCTGGGCCCAAAAATAATATTCCAGAAACCCTATTTTCACCCCAGAAGCCCACTGGAAAAATTTGACGCATTGATCTCTCCATACTGCGGCGGAACCGCGGCCTCAAGTGGGGTTTGGCCGCGGTTCCGCGCTCCCCTTAAAAAATCAATGTGTCGAATTCTCCAGAATTCTTAGGACTTCCAGTGCATCACTTTTCTACAACCTGAAAAAAATTTCGAGCCAGAAAAAATTCGACAGAAAACTGATGCATGTGTTATTGGGTTTTCGGAACATTTGTTCGACCGGAATTGTAAAACACATTAGACAAAGCTAGACTAGGTTAATGGCAAGGCTCTGATACCACTGTAAGTGCACGGCGGCGCCTCGGCCTCCATCCCGAGGCCAAATGCGGAAGCGATGGTTAACTTTAAATTTTCTTGAACCGGCACCACCGCGCACTAAAACCCGGATCAAACCATTAACTAGTCCTAGCTAACTACAAGATGGGGAAGAGAGATATACCGAGCGATCCGTGTCCTCCGGTCTTCTCGCCGTCGTCCCGATCTCCCGCGGAATGTCCGGTCTCCACCTCCTCGCCGGAACTGCTATCTGACGTCAGGTATTAGACCAACTAGCATGTTCCCGGCGAGTCCTGTCGGTGTACTCATAACCCAATGAGCACCTGTATACATCTTAGGTGAACCAACTGACACCAGTGGCTTGTGAGACCGGCCACCGCCCCTCGTCGGGGTCTTGACTGTATACACTAGTCTACTCTGGAGTATCGATGCCCTGTCTCGAAACTCCCACGACTATGGACCTTTTAAGGATGTGCTTATAGACCCCAGCTCCCACTTATATGATCGCCCTCATACTGCTGGTGGTCAAGCAAGAATCCTAGGGGCTCTATCAACGTGTAATAGCGACATGTCAGGTCACCTAAAGCAGTACACGATGATAAAGATAAACCAGATAGCATACTATCATCTTGAGTAAGACTGTCCTACCGGGATAGGTCCTCCCTCAATCATTGCAATCACGTGCCTGTGATCCAATAATTGACTCTGAGGGCACTATCTCCAACAATAATCCTAGGTCAATACGATCAGTATAATATAAACCCAAAAGGATAAGTCTGAAGCATGATAAGGTGGCAATATAACATCCATACATGTATGTAGTGCCAAGTGTTCGTGCCAGTGCCTCAGGTAATAACATGTCATAATCTAAGGTATGTCTGTATGAAATAGATATGATAAAGTATCAAAATGGATATCAATACACATATATTAACGTCTCATTCCACTAATATTGGTGTAAGGGTATATATAACAGCGCCCTCATACCCTGTTATATATACAAATGAAGTATGATCAATGTAATCGAGGTATATACGTGATCAATGTCTGTATATGTGTGGATCCCGTCCACCTGTCACCCAATGACGATAAGCATCATACATGTAGATATGAGGATATAATCAAAAGCATGGAAAACATCATGAAAACCGTGCCCAACATCGGCATGTAAATCCTCATATATCGGGCATCTGTCAGTCCGGGTCAGCCCACGGGCTCCGTCTGTGGTATCGGCCATCGGCCCCAACAGTACGCCCATATCCATCTCTCAACTCCGGTCGGTATCCTCCGGATATCCGCCGAGCTCAAATACAATCACCGGTAGGTAGTAGTCCCTCTGCCAGGCTCACCGTCTACTACACAGCGATCCGTTCTCACCCCGGGGTACCATACTGGGCCCACCATGTACCCGCAATCGGCCTCATCCGCCTCCTCGAATCGGGTTTCACATGTCACTCTAGCACCGAGAAAACACATGGTGAACGCACTGAAATATCATACCAAGGGTAACCGGGGTTTTTTTAAAACAATTACATATTTCCTTTTGGAATATCCACGGTTCCCAATGTTAGTTGTATGTATGCCCTAGAGGCCAGTATTGTACAGATGATGTATATTATATTGGATGCTTGGACATATATAGAGATGACTTTCTTGCTCGATATGATAGTATGCTATCTGGTTACTCTTTATCTTAACATGTACACTAGTCTCTTTAAACTGTCTTATGGTTACATGTTGGTAAAGCCCTTAGGATGTGTACTTGACTACCTGGACTATGATGCAGATCATACTAGTGGGGACATGGTAGTCCATAAGTACATCCTTCAAGGTCCCTAGTCGTGGGTGTATCGAGACGGGGCATCGATATACCAGAGTAGACTAGCGTATACGCTTCTCGACCCATGTGATGGGCGATGGATGATCCCATATCCATTGGTGTTTGACATCAGAGATGGTATACGGGTGCTCAGTGGAGACTGGGTACACTGGACGGACTCGCCGAGAACTCCCAGATGGTATTATACCTCACGTCAGATGGCAGTTCTCAGGTGACACTTGTACAGGTTAGTCTGTAGACCCGAGATCGTCATAGAGTCTTGTATGATTCCCACTGTGCTTTGATCTCCACCTTACCACGTCCATGAGGGCGTGCAAAACGGTGGTCTTTGGGTACAGTCCCGAGTCACATGGAGGCAATGAGCGATAGGAGGGGTTTCGTCTCTCCCGGTATTGGGGGTTGATGTTGCGCTGTGCTCGATTGGCCGTAACAGGGAAGTCCCTGGCCAGGGCTGATCAGAGATTTGCTGGTAAGTGTTACCAGAAGTTTCTCGACCCGTTATGAGCCTCACATCGGCACGACTTATCGGTTATTGGGGTCTGACGTTTACCACCCCTAGACTTGATATGCGACATATCAGACGAGGAGACCGGACTGTACGGGAAGTGTCGCCGATCGGCTCGACGGGAGTTGTAGCAGGTTCGCTTGTTCTCTTCTGATCGCTCAATACCCGGGTGGCCGTTACGTTTAGCTGACCGCTTGCGGCTTGGGGGTGCTTGATATGATCATCACCCACTGCCGGCGTATTGACGAGTCTCAGAGTCCCACAATGGAGTTTCCTAGTCCAGGCGAAACATTGTGGTGCGCGTATGCGATATGCGCATGGACCCGATTAAAATGCGCGTATGGGATACCGTATATTGATCGGGCAGCTTGCTTTTGGTAGGGGTCATATGAGATATGGCCGGATTGGTAAATCAAGTGTTGATTTATCATTTAACCGTTAGTTTCTCACTAGAAATCCTTTTCTTGTGTTGGATGGATGTATGAATGCATGTATGTTTTTCTTTCATTCTAGTTTCATGCACATATGGATGTGTATACATACATACATGCATACATACATTTATCATGGTTGGATATATATGAAAATGGTGGCAATATAAGACTCACACCATGGTATTTTTTATGAATTATTATTGTATTTATATTTAAACATAAAAGGAAATAAAAGGTTCATTATTGTTTTCTTCTACACTCTTCTTTTGACTTAACCATTCTCACCCACCTTTTAACCTTTGGTTAATTTCCTTTTGTGTTTTAACTCTAGTACAATAATGATTCAACCATGGTTTGAGATGATAGATGGAAAAGATACATTGATATATTTTTCTATTTTCATTTGAGGAGAATAAGTTATCATCTTCTTCAATATTGCCATTATCTTCTTCCTCCTCCTTCATAGCTCTCTAGATTTTTGTAGTGAGCTATATAATCAACAAGTTAGGATTTTGAAGTGAGAAAGAGAACCACAACACCATTCTACACAAGTATAGCCCACTTGTTTAGGGTGTTAACTTGATTCCGTTCACTTGATCGGAGAAAGTCGCTAGCTTGGACAAAGCGGACTCCGGGTGGATCATCGGTGACGTCGAGGAGTTCAAGCGGAGTTTTTTCAACCCCCAAGCAGCCGAGGAGTCTAGCGTAGGGAGCTACAAAGGTTGTAGTCTCTAAACCCTAACTTTTATTAGCTTAAAGTTTTGTAACCTTAATTTTCTAGGATCGATTCCTTTGCGTGTTTGTTTAGCACAATAAAACTTAAACTTTTGGACATGTGATGCTTCAAAACTCTTCATAGGGTGCTAAACAAACCCTTCATTGGTATCAGAGCCGACCTAGAACATTAGGCGACGTTTTTACGAAGTGAAAACCCCGATCGGACAAAAATACGGATTCTTTGGGTGCTCTCTGGAAATTTTTTAAAAACTGACTGTTTTCAGAATTAAAAATTCTCAAAAAATAAAGCAGGTAAAGGTAAGACAAACTGGAAAAATCGTGGCCATGAACAGTAATTTTGACCGCGGAACCGCGGCCATAAGAAGGGATCTTTTGCTCCATTTTACACAGTATTTTTCCTTACCTGCTACAGTATATTTTGAGTATGTTTAATCTGAATCTGCTGTTGAAAATTTCTGGAGATGGTTTTGGACTCGTCGTTTCGATCGGAATTTTCATTTCGTTTTCTTTTCCGGGTAAACTAGAAAGTATTGAAGTGTTTGAACGAATATCATTTGCTCGCTATTCACGGGGTTTAAATACTTTGGAGATAAGTGCAAGTCTTTTTGCGGTGGTCCCTCTAGAAGACAACAAACCTGAACTCGATTATGTGACCGTCTCGAACTGCCCTTTGAACCTTACGGTTTGGGGGAGTACGGCGTGCCACATGTGAGGCGTTGGCTTGACCCTTCTACGGCTGGACCGCTACTACTGTGTCACACTCCGGATTTTTGAACCCTGCTCAAGTGTTGAGCTTTAGTGAATCTTGGGTATTTGATCGGTCGTTCGAAAACTTTAATACTGTCTGTTTATTCGGAATGTGATGCAATGTGTGGAATTCACATTATAAGACATGAAATACGAGGTATGTGATATTTCGCATTTATGATGTCTAAGGATAATGTGGATTCCAGATATTGCAGTTTTACACTTTCTTTTCTGTGACCGTAAGTGTAGTTTGTCGATATCGCCGGTTTCGTTGCTATACATCAACGACAATTGGGGTACGCATACTTACTTACGTTGATGACATGTGATGTTATGTGTTGCTGGATATGTTATATTGGATAGTCGTGTTCGAATAGCCGGGGGTTTTTTATGTGAGATGGGTGTTTTTCATTTTCATTCATGTAAAAACTTGTATGTAATATTCTTTTATTTGGGGCACTTCCAGGTAGCGGAAGTTGTCACCCTTTGTATATTATTTACTTTTCCGCATTAGGATAGACCCAAGGAGGGGAGCACAAGTAACCGGGTTCTAGGGTCCAGTGGGAGACCAACTCGAGGAGTCGAGTCCGGGTCTCCTAACCCTAGAATTGGCAGGGTTGCTTGCCGCTCTCGTAGGGGTCTAGGGGTGTGGGATTGGCTATTCATCACGACCGTGGAATCCGTGTTTTATACTGGCTCGTATTGAAAACACGGACGTCCTAGTATATCCAATATTTCATATGTTTCTTTTGCTGCGAAATCTGTGATGTGATTCTGTGATGGATATTGTTTATATAGTATATATGATATATTATATAGACGTTACTTATGTTTTACACTCCCGCTAGCCCTGCCCTGCTCTGTCGTTAGTTACCTAACCTAACGGTGCACGAGGGGACATCGAGGCGAATGCGGATGGCATAAGTGTACGTCATATCTATCTGTGATGTTCAGGTATTTAAATGATGGGACTTCATTAATGTGATTAATGAAAGGAAAGAAACCTAAGATGTTGTAGAATCAAATTTTAAAACAAAACAGGTAGCTACAGTTCTTGCTTTGCATAGCGGTATATATGATATACCCTGCACCTTATTCGATGAGGAAAGGACCGAGATCCCTTCACCGGGAGTGACTCCTTTAGCAATAACTGGTAGATGCTACACACTCAGTTTGGCTTTGATTGCTTTTAAGAGTTTTTGCTTTGCACAGCGATATATATGATATATCCCGCACCTCATTCGACGAGGAAAGAGCCGACGATCCCTTCACCAGGAGTGACCCCTTTAGCAAAACTAGAAAAGCCTCAAAATCACTCCATTTCAAAACTTCATTTGATTCTACAACGATATCAAGTTCATTACGCAATAGGTTTTCAGAAAAACCTGTCGTAGCCCTCCGTCATTTCAGATAAGTACTAGTTAGTATTCGTGCTACGTTTGTTGACTATGTTAAGGCGTAGTGTGCGGTAGCTGACCAGTATTTATCTGCTTATGCATATGATGCAGATTGGATTAGGGTAGTCGTGCGACTTTGTTGACTATGTTAAGGGTCGTGCGGGTGGGTTTAATTCAATCAGGAAATGACGGGTTGAACTTGACTAGCACTTATGATTTGTTGACTATGTTAAGGTCATATAGTTGCTAGGGGCGAAAGATTATCGGGAATTTCAAGTGTTGAAATTTGCAATGAGATTGCATACCTTCTATGAGATAGTTGGATCCCGATACCCACTGCGAGTAAGAGTTACTCCTGGGAGAGTTTTACACATTGCAATTAGCTGATCAAGTAGGTGTCTAGAAAGGTGTCAACGGGGTTACGCCTCTGGGAAAACGAGGTTTTACATTAATTAGGTTCGTGCGAAAGCACGGGGGACCTCCCTCAAAGTACCGACACTGGCCTGGCTGAAAGATTGGCGAACTTGTAGTGCGTAATTAATCCCGGCTAGTCTTTCCTTTTAGGGTTTGAAGGAAGATTTGATAAAAACAGTGGGAGCCATCCTGATTAGATAAGATAATAACCAATCTGATCTTGCACGAGCATACGCTAAAGTGTTTTCTTCTCTCTCTCTCCAGGTAGCGACCATGTCATGCCCTAATAAAGATAATAATATGGATGTATTGACCGAACCCGCATGTTATACTGTGCTGGGGAACGTTGGTTCCGTTCTTTCTTATAAGAGTTATAGGACTGAACAGGATATAGGGGAATACCAGGATTCCCATGCCACCCGATTGAAGAAAGTACATGTTGATGCATTTTCTTCGGGTGTGTTCGTTACTGAGAACTGTTTCTCCATTTCCTCTACGTCCTGGGTATTAGATACCGGGTCAGGATCCCATATATGTAATCAGTTACATGGGCTCAAGAAAGGTAGAGAACTTGGAGAAGGTGATAAAGACATTAGAGTTGGAAATGGTGCAATTGTTGCAGCTAAGACTGTCGGGGAATATCACCTTGTATTACCAACTGGTAATACATTGGTTCTGAACGAATGCTATTACATGCCGAACCTGATATGCAACATTATATCGGTTTCTTTATTAAGCAAAGAGGGATATAATTTTGTATTACAGGATAATGTTATGAACATTTTCCGTAACCAAAAGTTGGTTGGATCAGGCACGTTGTGCAATGGCATTTATGTTCTAAATCAATCAACAGTTCTGAGTATAACAAACACACACAAGAGGAAGAGTTCAGAACTGAACGAATCCTACTTGTGGCATTGTAGACTGGGTCACATCAATGTGACACGACTGGCTAAGTTGCATAAGGATGGATATTTGAAACCTTTCGAGTTTTCATCTTATGACACTTGCCAGTCATGTCTCAAAGGAAAGATGACCAAAACTCCGTTTACGGGACACGGAGAAAGAGTTACTGAACTCTTGGGGCTGATACATAGTGATGTATGCGGTCCCATGTCTACACATGCCAGGGATGGTTCTTCGTACTTCATTACATTCACTGACGATCTCTCAAGATACGGACATGTGTACTTGATAAGACACAAGTCTGAAGCTTTTGAGAAATTTAGAGAATATAAACAAGAAGTCGAGAACAAAACCGGAAAAAGTATTAAAATCCTTCGATCTGATCGAGGAGGTGAATACTTGAGCAATGAATTCCTGGACTTCCTAAAAGAGAATGGGATTCTCTCTCAGCTGACTCCTCCATATACACCACAGCACAATGGTGTATCAGAACGGAGGAACCGCACCCTATTAGATATGGTGCGCTCTATGATGAGCACAGCTGAGTTACCTATTTCCTTCTGGGGTTATGCGCTGGAGACAGCAGCATACCTATTGAATCAAGTTCCATCTAAATCTGTACCTACCACACCATATGAGATATGGAGTGGGAAGAGACCATATTTTAAACGAGTTAAGATATGGGGTTGTCCGGCCTATGTCAAAAGGCAAAATCCAGACAAACTCGAGGCACGGTCGGTTCTTTGCAAGTTTGTGGGATATCCTAAGAATTCCCAAGGATATTTTTTCTACCATGCTGAAGAACAAAAAGTGTTTGTTTCTCAATATGCCACCTTTTTAGAAAAGGAATTCCTTGAAAAGGAAATTAGTGGCAAAGTGGTAGAGCTGGAAGAAATTCTAGATACACAAACTATAACTGAAGATTTAGTGGAACCAGAAGATTCGATAGTACCCGACGAACCCCAGCCTCTCCGCCGATCTAGTAGGGTTTCTCGTCCACCTGAGAGATACTACGGTTTTCTCATTGATGGTGGAAGCGAGGATTGCATCATGGAAGATGATGACCCAACTAGCTTCGAGCAGGCCATCACGAGTGGGGACTCAGTGAAATGGCTGGATGCTATGCGGTCTGAGATGGAATCCATGTACACCAACAAAGTATGGACTTTGGACGTTGCTCCTGAAGCGGTAAAACCCATTGGGAGCAAGTGGATCTTCAAGAAGAAACTTGGTGTAGATGGGAAAGTGGAGACTTTCAAAGCTAGACTTGTAGCAAAAGGTTTTCGTCAAAGACCAGGTGTGGACTATGACGAGACCTTTTCTCCAGTAGCTATGCTTAAATCCATCCGGATCATGCTTGCCATCGCTGCTTATCATGATTACGAAATCTGGCAAATGGATGTTAAGACCGCCTTTCTAAACGGTGATTTAGAAGAGTGCGTGTACATGACTCAGCCAGAGGGCTTCGTAGACAGTGGGAGCAGCGGAAAGGTGTGCAAGCTGCTTAAATCCATTTATGGATTAAAGCAAGCATCGCGAAGTTGGAACATCTGCTTTGACGTCGTTATCAAAGAGTTTGATTTCGTCAAAAACCCAGATGAACCTTGTATCTACAAGAAGGTGGCAGAGAGTAAGGTTGTCTTCCTCGTATTGTACGTAGACGACATACTCTTGATAGGAAATGATATTCCTATGCTGCAATCGGTCAAGCTCTTCTTATCACAAAGATTCTCAATGAAAGATCTTGGTGATGCCTCCTGCATATTGGGAATTAGGATCTATAGAGATAGATCCAAAAGGATTTTGGGATTGTCCCAATCCAGGTACATTGACACCATACTAAAGAGGTTTAGTATGGAAGAGTCCAAGCGTGGGAACTTGCCCACGATCTCTGGAGTCACTCTCTCCAAAGAGATGTCTCCCAAGACTGATTTGGAGAGAGCTCGTATGCAAGGGATACCCTATGCTTCGGCAGTAGGCTCTATCATGTATGCGATGCTATGTACCAGACCCGATGTAGCATACTCACTAAGTATAGTGAGCAGGTATCAAGCTGATCCTGGAGAGAGTCACTGGACAGCTGTGAAGAGCATTCTCAAGTACTTACGAAGGACTAGAGATATGTTCTTGGTGTATGGTAACTGAGAGCTCCAAGTGGAGTCCTTTACCGATTCGAGCTTCCAGAGTGATAAGGACGACTCTAAGTCGCAGTCGGGCTTTGTCTTTACCCTTTACGGAGGGGCGGTTAGCTGGAAGAGTTCCAAGCAGGAAACCGTGGCAGACTCGACGATAGAGGCTGAATACATCGCTGCCAACGATGCTGCCAAAGAGGCTGTCTGGATCAAGAAGTTCATTACTGAACTTGGAGTGGTTCCATCCATTGAGCATCCAATACCTTTGTATTGCGATAACAATGGAGCGGTGGCTTTGGCCAAGGAACCCAGGTCCCATCAGCGATCCAGGCATATTCTGAGGCGGTATCACCTGATCCGGGAGATAGTTGATCGCCGGGAGATCGAGGTCAGGAGGGTTGACACGAAGAACAACACGGCGGATCCACTCACGAAGGCCATTCCCCAGATACAGTTTGAGAGACTCTTCGGGATGCTCGGTATGCGATACTACAGCAGCTGGCCCTAGTGCAAGTGGGAGATTGTTAGTTGTATGTATGCCCTAGAGGCCAGTATTGTACAGATGATGTATATTATATTGGATGCTTGGACATATATAGAGATGACTTTCTTGCTCGATATGATAGTATGCTATCTGGTTACTCTTTATCTTAACATGTACACTAGTCTCTTTAAACTGTCTTATGGTTACATGTTGGTAAAGCCCTTAGGATGTGTACTTGACTACCTGGACTATGATGCAGATCATACTAGTGGGGACATGGTAGTCCATAAGTACATCCTTCAAGGTCCCTAGTCGTGGGTGTATCGAGACGGGGCATCGATATACCAGAGTAGACTAGCGTATACGCTTCTCGACCCATGTGATGGGCGATGGATGATCCCATATCCATTGGTGTTTGACATCAGAGATGGTATACGGGTGCTCAGTGGAGACTGGGTACACTGGACGGACTCGCCGAGAACTCCCAGATGGTATTATACCTCACGTCAGATGGCAGTTCTCAGGTGACACTTGTACAGGTTAGTCTGTAGACCCGAGATCGTCATAGAGTCTTGTATGATTCCCACTGTGCTTTGATCTCCACCTTACCACGTCCATGAGGGCGTGCAAAACGGTGGTCTTTGGGTACAGTCCCGAGTCACATGGAGGCAATGAGCGATAGGAGGGGTTTCGTCTCTCCCGGTATTGGGGGTTGATGTTGCGCTGTGCTCGATTGGCCGTAACAGGGAAGTCCCTGGCCAGGGCTGATCAGAGATTTGCTGGTAAGTGTTACCAGAAGTTTCTCGACCCGTTATGAGCCTCACATCGGCACGACTTATCGGTTATTGGGGTCTGACGTTTACCACCCCTAGACTTGATATGCGACATATCAGACGAGGAGACCGGACTGTACGGGAAGTGTCGCCGATCGGCTCGACGGGAGTTGTAGCAGGTTCGCTTGTTCTCTTCTGATCGCTCAATACCCGGGTGGCCGTTACGTTTAGCTGACCGCTTGCGGCTTGGGGGTGCTTGATATGATCATCACCCACTGCCGGCGTATTGACGAGTCTCAGAGTCCCACAATGGAGTTTCCTAGTCCAGGCGAAACGTTGTGGTGCGCGTATGCGATATGCGCATGGACCCGATTAAAATGCGCGTATGGGATACCGTATATTGATCGGGCAGCTTGCTTTTGGTAGGGGTCATATGAGATATGGCCGGATTGGTAAATCAAGTGTTGATTTATCATTTAACCGTTAGTTTCTCACTAGAAATCCTTTTCTTGTGTTGGATGGATGTATGAATGCATGTATGTTTTTCTTTCATTCTAGTTTCATGCACATATGGATGTGTATACATACATACATGCATACATACATTTATCATGGTTGGATATATATGAAAATGGTGGCAATATAAGACTCACACCATGGTATTTTTTATGAATTATTATTGTATTTATATTTAAACATAAAAGGAAATAAAAGGTTCATTATTGTTTTCTTCTACACTCTTCTTTTGACTTAACCATTCTCACCCACCTTTTAACCTTTGGTTAATTTCCTTTTGTGTTTTAACTCTAGTACAATAATGATTCAACCATGGTTTGAGATGATAGATGGAAAAGATACATTGATATATTTTTCTATTTTCATTTGAGGAGAATAAGTTATCATCTTCTTCAATATTGCCATTATCTTCTTCCTCCTCCTTCATAGCTCTCTAGATTTTTGTAGTGAGCTATATAATCAACAAGTTAGGATTTTGAAGTGAGAAAGAGAACCACAACACCATTCTACACAAGTATAGCCCACTTGTTTAGGGTGTTAACTTGATTCCGTTCACTTGATCGGAGAAAGTCGCTAGCTTGGACAAAGCGGACTCCGGGTGGATCATCGGTGACGTCGAGGAGTTCAAGCGGAGTTTTTTCAACCCCCAAGCAGCCGAGGAGTCTAGCGTAGGGAGCTACAAAGGTTGTAGTCTCTAAACCCTAACTTTTATTAGCTTAAAGTTTTGTAACCTTAATTTTCTAGGATCGATTCCTTTGCGTGTTTGTTTAGCACAATAAAACTTAAACTTTTGGACATGTGATGCTTCAAAACTCTTCATAGGGTGCTAAACAAACCCTTCATTGGTATCAGAGCCGACCTAGAACATTAGGCGACGTTTTTACGAAGTGAAAACCCCGATCGGACAAAAATACGGATTCTTTGGGTGCTCTCTGGAAATTTTTTAAAAACTGACTGTTTTCAGAATTAAAAATTCTCAAAAAATAAAGCAGGTAAAGGTAAGACAAACTGGAAAAATCGTGGCCATGAACAGTAATTTTGACCGCGGAACCGCGGCCATAAGAAGGGATCTTTTGCTCCATTTTACACAGTATTTTTCCTTACCTGCTACAGTATATTTTGAGTATGTTTAATCTGAATCTGCTGTTGAAAATTTCTGGAGATGGTTTTGGACTCGTCATTTCGATCGGAATTTTCATTTCGTTTTCTTTTCCGGGTAAACTAGAAAGTATTGAAGTGTTTGAACGAATATCATTTGCTCGCTATTCACGGGGTTTAAATACTTTGGAGATAAGTGCAAGTCTTTTTGCGGTGGTCCCTCTAGAAGACAACAAACCTGAACTCGATTATGTGACCGTCTCGAACTGCCCTTTGAACCTTACGGTTTGGGGGAGTACGGCGTGCCACATGTGAGGCGTTGGCTTGACCCTTCTACGGCTGGACCGCTACTACTGTGTCACACTCCGGATTTTTGAACCCTGCTCAAGTGTTGAGCTTTAGTGAATCTTGGGTATTTGATCGGTCGTTCGAAAACTTTAATACTGTCTGTTTATTCGGAATGTGATGCAATGTGTGGAATTCACATTATAAGACATGAAATACGAGGTATGTGATATTTCGCATTTATGATGTCTAAGGATAATGTGGATTCCAGATATTGCAGTTTTACACTTTCTTTTCTGTGACCGTAAGTGTAGTGTGTCGATATCGCCGGTTTCGTTGCTATACATCAACGACAATTGGGGTACGCATACTTACTTACGTTGATGACATGTGATGTTATGTGTTGCTGGATATGTTATATTGGATAGTCGTGTTCGAATAGCCGGGGGTTTTTTATGTGAGATGGGTGTTTTTCATTTTCATTCATGTAAAAACTTGTATGTAATATTCTTTTATTTGGGGCACTTCCAGGTAGCGGAAGTTGTCACCCTTTGTATATTATTTACTTTTCCGCATTAGGATAGACCCAAGGAGGGGAGCACAAGTAACCGGGTTCTAGGGTCCAGTGGGAGACCAACTCGAGGAGTCGAGTCCGGGTCTCCTAACCCTAGAATTGGCAGGGTTGCTTGCCGCTCTCGTAGGGGTCTAGGGGTGTGGGATTGGCTATTCATCACGACCGTGGAATCCGTGTTTTATACTGGCTCGTATTGAAAACACGGACGTCCTAGTATATCCAATATTTCATATGTTTCTTTTGCTGCGAAATCTGTGATGTGATTCTGTGATGGATATTGTTTATATAGTATATATGATATATTATATAGACGTTACTTATGTTTTACACTCGCGCTAGCCCTGCCCTGCTCTGTCGTTAGTTACCTAACCTAACGGTGCACGAGGGGACATCGAGGCGAATGCGGATGGCATAAGTGTACGTCATATCTATCTGTGATGTTCAGGTATTTAAATGATGGGACTTCATTAATGTGATTAATGAAAGGAAAGAAACCTAAGATGTTGTAGAATCAAATTTTAAAACAAAACAGGTAGCTACAGTTCTTGCTTTGCATAGCGGTATATATGATATACCCTGCACCTTATTCGATGAGGAAAGGACCGAGATCCCTTCACCGGGAGTGACTCCTTTAGCAATAACTGGTAGATGCTACACACTCGGTTTGGCTTTGATTGCTTTTAAGAGTTTTTGCTTTGCACAGCGATATATATGATATATCCCGCACCTCATTCGACGAGGAAAGAGCCGACGATCCCTTCACCAGGAGTGACCCCTTTAGCAAAACTAGAAAAGCCTCAAAATCACTCCATTTCAAAACTTCATTTGATTCTACAACGATATCAAGTTCATTACGCAATAGGTTTTCAGAAAAACCTGTCGTAGCCCTCCGTCATTTCAGATAAGTACTAGTTAGTATTCGTGCTACGTTTGTTGACTATGTTAAGGCGTAGTGTGCGGTAGCTGACCAGTATTTATCTGCTTATGCATATGATGCAGATTGGATTAGGGTAGTCGTGCGACTTTGTTGACTATGTTAAGGGTCGTGCGGGTGGGTTTAATTCAATCAGGAAATGACGGGTTGAACTTGACTAGCACTTGTGATTTGTTGACTATGTTAAGGTCATATAGTTGCTAGGGGCGAAAGATTATCGGGAATTTCAAGTGTTGAAATTTGCAATGAGATTGCATACCTTCTATGAGATAGTTGGATCCCGATACCCACTGCGAGTAAGAGTTACTCCTGGGAGAGTTTTACACATTGCAATTAGCTGATCAAGTAGGTGTCTAGAAAGGTGTCAACGGGGTTACGCCTCTGGGAAAACGAGGTTTTACATTAATTAGGTTCGTGCGAAAGCACGGGGGACCTCCCTCAAAGTACCGACACTGGCCTGGCTGAAAGATTGGCGAACTTGTAGTGCGTAATTAATCCCGGCTAGTCTTTCCTTTTAGGGTTTGAAGGAAGATTTGATAAAAACAGTGGGAGCCATCCTGATTAGATAAGATAATAACCAATCTGATCTTGCACGAGCATACGCTAAAGTGTTTTCTTCTCTCTCTCTCCAGGTAGCGACCATGTCATGCCCTAATAAAGATAATAATATGGATGTATTGACCGAACCCGCATGTTATACTGTGCTGGGGAACGTTGGTTCCGTTCTTTCTTATAAGAGTTATAGGACTGAACAGGATATAGGGGAATACCAGGATTCCCATGCCACCCGATTGAAGAAAGTACATGTTGATGCATTTTCTTCGGGTGTGTTCGTTACTGAGAACTGTTTCTCCATTTCCTCTACGTCCTGGGTATTAGATACCGGGTCAGGATCCCATATATGTAATCAGTTACATGGGCTCAAGAAAGGTAGAGAACTTGGAGAAGGTGATAAAGACATTAGAGTTGGAAATGGTGCAATTGTTGCAGCTAAGACTGTCGGGGAATATCACCTTGTATTACCAACTGGTAATACATTGGTTCTGAACGAATGCTATTACATGCCGAACCTGATATGCAACATTATATCGGTTTCTTTATTAAGCAAAGAGGGATATAATTTTGTATTACAGGATAATGTTATGAACATTTTCCGTAACCAAAAGTTGGTTGGATCAGGCACGTTGTGCAATGGCATTTATGTTCTAAATCAATCAACAGTTCTGAGTATAACAAACACACACAAGAGGAAGAGTTCAGAACTGAACGAATCCTACTTGTGGCATTGTAGACTGGGTCACATCAATGTGACACGACTGGCTAAGTTGCATAAGGATGGATATTTGAAACCTTTCGAGTTTTCATCTTATGACACTTGCCAGTCATGTCTCAAAGGAAAGATGACCAAAACTCCGTTTACGGGACACGGAGAAAGAGTTACTGAACTCTTGGGGCTGATACATAGTGATGTATGCGGTCCCATGTCTACACATGCCAGGGATGGTTCTTCGTACTTCATTACATTCACTGACGATCTCTCAAGATACGGACATGTGTACTTGATAAGACACAAGTCTGAAGCTTTTGAGAAATTTAGAGAATATAAACAAGAAGTCGAGAACAAAACCGGAAAAAGTATTAAAATCCTTCGATCTGATCGAGGAGGTGAATACTTGAGCAATGAATTCCTGGACTTCCTAAAAGAGAATGGGATTCTCTCTCAGCTGACTCCTCCATATACACCACAGCACAATGGTGTATCAGAACGGAGGAACCGCACCCTATTAGATATGGTGCGCTCTATGATGAGCACAGCTGAGTTACCTATTTCCTTCTGGGGTTATGCGCTGGAGACAGCAGCATACCTATTGAATCAAGTTCCATCTAAATCTGTACCTACCACACCATATGAGATATGGAGTGGGAAGAGACCATATTTTAAACGAGTTAAGATATGGGGTTGTCCGGCCTATGTCAAAAGGCAAAATCCAGACAAACTCGAGGCACGGTCGGTTCTTTGCAAGTTTGTGGGATATCCTAAGAATTCCCAAGGATATTTTTTCTACCATGCTGAAGAACAAAAAGTGTTTGTTTCTCAATATGCCACCTTTTTAGAAAAGGAATTCCTTGAAAAGGAAATTAGTGGCAAAGTGGTAGAGCTGGAAGAAATTCTAGATACACAAACTATAACTGAAGATTTAGTGGAACCAGAAGATTCGATAGTACCCGACGAACCCCAGCCTCTCCGCCGATCTAGTAGGGTTTCTCGTCCACCTGAGAGATACTACGGTTTTCTCATTGATGGTGGAAGCGAGGATTGCATCATGGAAGATGATGACCCAACTAGCTTCGAGCAGGCCATCACGAGTGGGGACTCAGTGAAATGGCTGGATGCTATGCGGTCTGAGATGGAATCCATGTACACCAACAAAGTATGGACTTTGGACGTTGCTCCTGAAGCGGTAAAACCCATTGGGAGCAAGTGGATCTTCAAGAAGAAACTTGGTGTAGATGGGAAAGTGGAGACTTTCAAAGCTAGACTTGTAGCAAAAGGTTTTCGTCAAAGACCAGGTGTGGACTATGACGAGACCTTTTCTCCAGTAGCTATGCTTAAATCCATCCGGATCATGCTTGCCATCGCTGCTTATCATGATTACGAAATCTGGCAAATGGATGTTAAGACCGCCTTTCTAAACGGTGATTTAGAAGAGTGCGTGTACATGACTCAGCCAGAGGGCTTCGTAGACAGTGGGAGCAGCGGAAAGGTGTGCAAGCTGCTTAAATCCATTTATGGATTAAAGCAAGCATCGCGGAGTTGGAACATCTGCTTTGACGTCGTTATCAAAGAGTTTGATTTCGTCAAAAACCCAGATGAACCTTGTATCTACAAGAAGGTGGCAGAGAGTAAGGTTGTCTTCCTCGTATTGTACGTAGACGACATACTCTTGATAGGAAATGATATTCCTATGCTGCAATCGGTCAAGCTCTTCTTATCACAAAGATTCTCAATGAAAGATCTTGGTGATGCCTCCTGCATATTGGGAATTAGGATCTATAGAGATAGATCCAAAAGGATTTTGGGATTGTCCCAATCCAGGTACATTGACACCATACTAAAGAGGTTTAGTATGGAAGAGTCCAAGCGTGGGAACTTGCCCACGATCTCTGGAGTCACTCTCTCCAAAGAGATGTCTCCCATGACTGATTTGGAGAGAGCTCGTATGCAAGGGATACCCTATGCTTCGGCAGTAGGCTCTATCATGTATGCGATGCTATGTACCAGACCCGATGTAGCATACTCACTAAGTATAGTGAGCAGGTATCAAGCTGATCCTGGAGAGAGTCACTGGACAGCTGTGAAGAGCATTCTCAAGTACTTGCGAAGGACTAGAGATATGTTCTTGGTGTATGGTAACTGAGAGCTCCAAGTGGAGTCCTTTACCGATTCGAGCTTCCAGAGTGATAAGGACGACTCTAAGTCGCAGTCGGGCTTTGTCTTTACCCTTTACGGAGGGGCGGTTAGCTGGAAGAGTTCCAAGCAGGAAACCGTGGCAGACTCGACGATAGAGGCTGAATACATCGCTGCCAACGATGCTGCCAAAGAGGCTGTCTGGATCAAGAAGTTCATTACTGAACTTGGAGTGGTTCCATCCATTGAGCATCCAATACCTTTGTATTGCGATAACAATGGAGCGGTGGCTTTGGCCAAGGAACCCAGGTCCCATCAGCGATCCAGGCATATTCTGAGGCGGTATCACCTGATCCGGGAGATAGTTGATCGCCGGGAGATCGAGGTCAGGAGGGTTGACACGAAGAACAACACGGCGGATCCACTCACGAAGGCCATTCCCCAGATACAGTTTGAGAGACTCTTCGGGATGCTCGGTATGCGATACTACAGCAGCTGGCCCTAGTGCAAGTGGGAGATTGTTAGTTGTATGTATGCCCTAGAGGCCAGTATTGTACAGATGATGTATATTATATTGGATGCTTGGACATATATAGAGATGACTTTCTTGCTCGATATGATAGTATGCTATCTGGTTACTCTTTATCTTAACATGTACACTAGTCTCTTTAAACTGTCTTATGGTTACATGTTGGTAAAGCCCTTAGGATGTGTACTTGACTACCTGGACTATGATGCAGATCATACTAGTGGGGACATGGTAGTCCATAAGTACATCCTTCAAGGTCCCTAGTCGTGGGTGTATCGAGACGGGGCATCGATATACCAGAGTAGACTAGCGTATACGCTTCTCGACCCATGTGATGGGCGATGGATGATCCCATATCCATTGGTGTTTGACATCAGAGATGGTATACGGGTGCTCAGTGGAGACTGGGTACACTGGACGGACTCGCCGAGAACTCCCAGATGGTATTATACCTCACGTCAGATGGCAGTTCTCAGGTGACACTTGTACAGGTTAGTCTGTAGACCCGAGATCGTCATAGAGTCTTGTATGATTCCCACTGTGCTTTGATCTCCACCTTACCACGTCCATGAGGGCGTGCAAAACGGTGGTCTTTGGGTACAGTCCCGAGTCACATGGAGGCAATGAGCGATAGGAGGGGTTTCGTCTCTCCCGGTATTGGGGGTTGATGTTGCGCTGTGCTCGATTGGCCGTAACAGGGAAGTCCCTGGCCAGGGCTGATCAGAGATTTGCTGGTAAGTGTTACCAGAAGTTTCTCGACCCGTTATGAGCCTCATATCGGCACGACTTATCGGTTATTGGGGTCTGACGTTTACCACCCCTAGACTTGATATGCGACATATCAGACGAGGAGACCGGACTGTACGGGAAGTGTCGCCGATCGGCTCGACGGGAGTTGTAGCAGGTTCGCTTGTTCTCTTCTGATCGCTCAATACCCGGGTGGCCGTTACGTTTAGCTGACCGCTTGCGGCTTGGGGGTGCTTGATATGATCATCACCCACTGCCGGCGTATTGACGAGTCTCAGAGTCCCACAATGGAGTTTCCTAGTCCAGGCGAAACGTTGTGGTGCGCGTATGCGATATGCGCATGGACCCGATTAAAATGCGCGTATGGGATACCGTATATTGATCGGGCAGCTTGCTTTTGGTAGGGGTCATATGAGATATGGCCGGATTGGTAAATCAAGTGTTGATTTATCATTTAACCGTTAGTTTCTCACTAGAAATCCTTTTCTTGTGTTGGATGGATGTATGAATGCATGTATGTTTTTCTTTCATTCTAGTTTCATGCACATATGGATGTGTATACATACATACATGCATACATACATTTATCATGGTTGGATATATATGAAAATGGTGGCAATATAAGACTCACACCATGGTATTTTTTATGAATTATTATTGTATTTATATTTAAACATAAAAGGAAATAAAAGGTTCATTATTGTTTTCTTCTACACTCTTCTTTTGACTTAACCATTCTCACCCACCTTTTAACCTTTGGTTAATTTCCTTTTGTGTTTTAACTCTAGTACAATAATGATTCAACCATGGTTTGAGATGATAGATGGAAAAGATATATTGATATATTTTTCTATTTTCATTTGAGGAGAATAAGTTATCATCTTCTTCAATATTGCCATTATCTTCTTCCTCCTCCTTCATAGCTCTCTAGATTTTTGTAGTGAGCTATATAATCAACAAGTTAGGATTTTGAAGTGAGAAAGAGAACCACAACACCATTCTACACAAGTATAGCCCACTTGTTTAGGGTGTTAACTTGATTCCGTTCACTTGATCGGAGAAAGTCGCTAGCTTGGACAAAGCGGACTCCGGGTGGATCATCGGTGACGTCGAGGAGTTCAAGCGGAGTTTTTTCAACCCCCAAGTAGCCGAGGAGTCTAGCGTAGGGAGCTACAAAGGTTGTAGTCTCTAAACCCTAACTTTTATTAGCTTAAAGTTTTGTAACCTTAATTTTCTAGGATCGATTCCTTTGCGTGTTTGTTTAGCATAATAAAACTTAAACTTTTGGACATGTGATGCTTCAAAACTCTTCATAGGGTGCTAAACAAACCCTTCATTGGTATCAGAGCCGACCTAGAACATTAGGCGACGTTTTTACGAAGTGAAAACCCCGATCGGACAAAAATACGGATTCTTTGGGTGCTCTCTGGAAATTTTTTAAAAACTGACTGTTTTCAGAATTAAAAATTCTCAAAAAATAAAGCAGGTAAAGGTAAGACAAACTGGAAAAATCGTGGCCATGAACAGTAATTTTGACCGCGGAACCGCGGCCATAAGAAGGGATCTTTTGCTCCATTTTACACAGTATATTTTGAGTATGTTTAATCTGAATCTGCTGTTGAAAATTTCTGGAGATGGTTTTGGACTCGTCGTTTCGATCGGAATTTTCATTTCGTTTTCTTTTCCGGGTAAACTAGAAAGTATTGAAGTGTTTGAACGAATATCATTTGCTCGCTATTCACGGGGTTTAAATACTTTGGAGATAAGTGCAAGTCTTTTTGCGGTGGTCCCTCTAGAAGACAACAAACCTGAACTCGATTATGTGACCGTCTCGAACTACCCTTTGAACCTTACGGTTTGGGGGAGTACGGCGTGCCACATGTGAGGCGTTGGCTTGACCCTTCTACGGCTGGACCGCTACTACTGTGTCACACTCCGGATTTTTGAACCCTGCTCAAGTGTTGAGCTTTAGTGAATCTTGGGTATTTGATCGGTCGTTCGAAAACTTTAATACTGTCTGTTTATTCGGAATGTGATGAAATGTGTGGAATTCACATTATAAGACATGAAATACGAGGTATGTGATATTTCGCATTTATGATGTCTAAGGATAATGTGGATTCCAGATATTGCAGTTTTACACTTTCTTTTCTGTGACCGTAAGTGTAGTGTGTCGATATCGCCGGTTTCGTTGCTATACATCAACGACAATTGGGGTACGCATACTTACTTACGTTGATGACATGTGATGTTATGTGTTGCTGGATATGTTATATTGGATAGTCGTGTTCGAATAGCCGGGGGTTTTTTATGTGAGATGAGTGTTTTTCATTTTCATTCATGTAAAAACTTGTATGTAATATTCTTTTATTTGGGGCACTTCCAGGTAGCGGAAGTTGTCACCCTTTGTATATTATTTACTTTTCCGCATTAGGATAGACCCAAGGAGGGGAGCACAAGTAACCGGGTTCTAGGGTCCAGTGGGAGACCAACTCGAGGAGTCGAGTCCGGGTCTCCTAACCCTAGAATTGGCAGGGTTGCTTGCCGCTCTCGTAGGGGTCTAGGGGTGTGGGATTGGCTATTCATCACGACCGTGGAATCCGTGTTTTATACTGGCTCGTATTGAAAACACGGACGTCCTAGTATATCCAATATTTCATATGTTTCTTTTGCTGCGAAATCTGTGATGTGATTCTGTGATGGATATTGTTTATATAGTATATATGATATATTATATAGACGTTACTTATGTTTTACACTCGCGCTAGCCCTGCCCTGCTCTGTCGTTAGTTACCTAACCTAACGGTGCACGAGGGGACATCGAGGCGAATGCGGATGGCATAAGTGTACGTCATATCTATCTGTGATGTTCAGGTATTTAAATGATGGGACTTCATTAATGTGATTAATGAAAGGAAAGAAACCTAAGATGTTGTAGAATCAAATTTTAAAACAAAACAGGTAGCTACAGTTCTTGCTTTGCATAGCGGTATATATGATATACCCTGCACCTTATTCGATGAGGAAAGGACCGAGATCCCTTCACCGGGAGTGACTCCTTTAGCAATAACTGGTAGATGCTACACACTCGGTTTGGCTTTGATTGCTTTTAAGAGTTTTTGCTTTGCACAGCGATATATATGATATATCCCGCACCTCATTCGACGAGGAAAGAGCCGACGATCCCTTCACCAGGAGTGACCCCTTTAGCAAAACTAGAAAAGCCTCAAAATCACTCCATTTCAAAACTTCATTTGATTCTACAACGATATCAAGTTCATTACGCAATAGGTTTTCAGAAAAACCTGTCGTAGCCCTCCGTCATTTCAGATAAGTACTAGTTAGTATTCGTGCTACGTTTGTTGACTATGTTAAGGCGTAGTGTGCGGTAGCTGACCAGTATTTATCTGCTTATGCATATGATGCAGATTGGATTAGGGTAGTCGTGCGACTTTGTTGACTATGTTAAGGGTCGTGCGGGTGGGTTTAATTCAATCAGGAAATGACGGGTTGAACTTGACTAGCACTTGTGATTTGTTGACTATGTTAAGGTCATATAGTTGCTAGGGGCGAAAGATTATCGGGAATTTCAAGTGTTGAAATTTGCAATGAGATTGCATACCTTCTATGAGATAGTTGGATCCCGATACCCACTGCGAGTAAGAGTTACTCCTGGGAGAGTTTTACACATTGCAATTAGCTGATCAAGTAGGTGTCTAGAAAGGTGTCAACGGGGTTACGCCTCTGGGAAAACGAGGTTTTACATTAATTAGGTTCGTGCGAAAGCACGGGGGACCTCCCTCAAAGTACCGACACTGGCCTGGCTGAAAGATTGGCGAACTTGTAGTGCGTAATTAATCCCGGCTAGTCTTTCCTTTTAGGGTTTGAAGGAAGATTTGATAAAAACAGTGGGAGCCATCCTGATTAGATAAGATAATAACCAATCTGATCTTGCACGAGCATACGCTAAAGTGTTTTCTTCTCTCTCTCTCCAGGTAGCGACCATGTCATGCCCTAATAAAGATAATAATATGGATGTATTGACCGAACCCGCATGTTATACTGTGCTGGGGAACGTTGGTTCCGTTCTTTCTTATAAGAGTTATAGGACTGAACAGGATATAGGGGAATACCAGGATTCCCATGCCACCCGATTGAAGAAAGTACATGTTGATGCATTTTCTTCGGGTGTGTTCGTTACTGAGAACTGTTTCTCCATTTCCTCTACGTCCTGGGTATTAGATACCGGGTCAGGATCCCATATATGTAATCAGTTACATGGGCTCAAGAAAGGTAGAGAACTTGGAGAAGGTGATAAAGACATTAGAGTTGGAAATGGTGCAATTGTTGCAGCTAAGACTGTCGGGGAATATCACCTTGTATTACCAACTGGTAATACATTGGTTCTGAACGAATGCTATTACATGCCGAACCTGATATGCAACATTATATCGGTTTCTTTATTAAGCAAAGAGGGATATAATTTTGTATTACAGGATAATGTTATGAACATTTTCCGTAACCAAAAGTTGGTTGGATCAGGCACGTTGTGCAATGGCATTTATGTTCTAAATCAATCAACAGTTCTGAGTATAACAAACACACACAAGAGGAAGAGTTCAGAACTGAACGAATCCTACTTGTGGCATTGTAGACTGGGTCACATCAATGTGACACGACTGGCTAAGTTGCATAAGGATGGATATTTGAAACCTTTCGAGTTTTCATCTTATGACACTTGCCAGTCATGTCTCAAAGGAAAGATGACCAAAACTCCGTTTACGGGACACGGAGAAAGAGTTACTGAACTCTTGGGGCTGATACATAGTGATGTATGCGGTCCCATGTCTACACATGCCAGGGATGGTTCTTCGTACTTCATTACATTCACTGACGATCTCTCAAGATACGGACATGTGTACTTGATAAGACACAAGTCTGAAGCTTTTGAGAAATTTAGAGAATATAAACAAGAAGTCGAGAACAAAACCGGAAAAAGTATTAAAATCCTTCGATCTGATCGAGGAGGTGAATACTTGAGCAATGAATTCCTGGACTTCCTAAAAGAGAATGGGATTCTCTCTCAGCTGACTCCTCCATATACACCACAGCACAATGGTGTATCAGAACGGAGGAACCGCACCCTATTAGATATGGTGCGCTCTATGATGAGCACAGCTGAGTTACCTATTTCCTTCTGGGGTTATGCGCTGGAGACAGCAGCATACCTATTGAATCAAGTTCCATCTAAATCTGTACCTACCACACCATATGAGATATGGAGTGGGAAGAGACCATATTTTAAACGAGTTAAGATATGGGGTTGTCCGGCCTATGTCAAAAGGCAAAATCCAGACAAACTCGAGGCACGGTCGGTTCTTTGCAAGTTTGTGGGATATCCTAAGAATTCCCAAGGATATTTTTTCTACCATGCTGAAGAACAAAAAGTGTTTGTTTCTCAATATGCCACCTTTTTAGAAAAGGAATTCCTTGAAAAGGAAATTAGTGGCAAAGTGGTAGAGCTGGAAGAAATTCTAGATACACAAACTATAACTGAAGATTTAGTGGAACCAGAAGATTCGATAGTACCCGACGAACCCCAGCCTCTCCGCCGATCTAGTAGGGTTTCTCGTCCACCTGAGAGATACTACGGTTTTCTCATTGATGGTGGAAGCGAGGATTGCATCATGGAAGATGATGACCCAACTAGCTTCGAGCAGGCCATCACGAGTGGGGACTCAGTGAAATGGCTGGATGCTATGCGGTCTGAGATGGAATCCATGTACACCAACAAAGTATGGACTTTGGACGTTGCTCCTGAAGCGGTAAAACCCATTGGGAGCAAGTGGATCTTCAAGAAGAAACTTGGTGTAGATGGGAAAGTGGAGACTTTCAAAGCTAGACTTGTAGCAAAAGGTTTTCGTCAAAGACCAGGTGTGGACTATGACGAGACCTTTTCTCCAGTAGCTATGCTTAAATCCATCCGGATCATGCTTGCCATCGCTGCTTATCATGATTACGAAATCTGGCAAATGGATGTTAAGACCGCCTTTCTAAACGGTGATTTAGAAGAGTGCGTGTACATGACTCAGCCAGAGGGCTTCGTAGACAGTGGGAGCAGCGGAAAGGTGTGCAAGCTGCTTAAATCCATTTATGGATTAAAGCAAGCATCGCGGAGTTGGAACATCTGCTTTGACGTCGTTATCAAAGAGTTTGATTTCGTCAAAAACCCAGATGAACCTTGTATCTACAAGAAGGTGGCAGAGAGTAAGGTTGTCTTCCTCGTATTGTACGTAGACGACATACTCTTGATAGGAAATGATATTCCTATGCTGCAATCGGTCAAGCTCTTCTTATCACAAAGATTCTCAATGAAAGATCTTGGTGATGCCTCCTGCATATTGGGAATTAGGATCTATAGAGATAGATCCAAAAGGATTTTGGGATTGTCCCAATCCAGGTACATTGACACCATACTAAAGAGGTTTAGTATGGAAGAGTCCAAGCGTGGGAACTTGCCCACGATCTCTGGAGTCACTCTCTCCAAAGAGATGTCTCCCATGACTGATTTGGAGAGAGCTCGTATGCAAGGGATACCCTATGCTTCGGCAGTAGGCTCTATCATGTATGCGATGCTATGTACCAGACCCGATGTAGCATACTCACTAAGTATAGTGAGCAGGTATCAAGCTGATCCTGGAGAGAGTCACTGGACAGCTGTGAAGAGCATTCTCAAGTACTTGCGAAGGACTAGAGATATGTTCTTGGTGTATGGTAACTGAGAGCTCCAAGTGGAGTCCTTTACCGATTCGAGCTTCCAGAGTGATAAGGACGACTCTAAGTCGCAGTCGGGCTTTGTCTTTACCCTTTACGGAGGGGCGGTTAGCTGGAAGAGTTCCAAGCAGGAAACCGTGGCAGACTCGACGATAGAGGCTGAATACATCGCTGCCAACGATGCTGCCAAAGAGGCTGTCTGGATCAAGAAGTTCATTACTGAACTTGGAGTGGTTCCATCCATTGAGCATCCAATACCTTTGTATTGCGATAACAATGGAGCGGTGGCTTTGGCCAAGGAACCCAGGTCCCATCAGCGATCCAGGTATATTCTGAGGCGGTATCACCTGATCCGGGAGATAGTTGATCGCCGGGAGATCGAGGTCAGGAGGGTTGACACGAAGAACAACACGGCGGATCCACTCACGAAGGCCATTCCCCAGATACAGTTTGAGAGACTCTTCGGGATGCTCGGTATGCGATACTACAGCAGCTGGCCCTAGTGCAAGTGGGAGATTGTTAGTTGTATGTATGCCCTAGAGGCCAGTATTGTACAGATGATGTATATTATATTGGATGCTTGGACATATATAGAGATGACTTTCTTGCTCGATATGATAGTATGCTATCTGGTTACTCTTTATCTTAACATGTACACTAGTCTCTTTAAACTGTCTTATGGTTACATGTTGGTAAAGCCCTTAGGATGTGTACTTGACTACCTGGACTATGATGCAGATCATACTAGTGGGGACATGGTAGTCCATAAGTACATCCTTCAAGGTCCCTAGTCGTGGGTGTATCGAGACGGGGCATCGATATACCAGAGTAGACTAGCGTATACGCTTCTCGACCCATGTGATGGGCGATGGATGATCCCATATCCATTGGTGTTTGACATCAGAGATGGTATACGGGTGCTCAGTGGAGACTGGGTACACTGGACGGACTCGCCGAGAACTCCCAGATGGTATTATACCTCACGTCAGATGGCAGTTCTCAGGTGACACTTGTACAGGTTAGTCTGTAGACCCGAGATCGTCATAGAGTCTTGTGTGATTCCCACTGTGCTTTGATCTCCACCTGACCACGTCCATGAGGGCATGCAAAACGGTGGTCTTTGGGTACAGTCCCGAGTCACATGGAGGCAATGAGCGATAGGAGGGGTTTCGTCTCTCCCGGTATTGGGGGTTGATGTTGCGCTGTGCTCGATTGGCCGTAACAGGGAAGTCCCTGGCCAGGGCTGATCAGAGATTTGCTGGTAAGTGTTACCAGAAGTTTCTCGACCCGTTATGAGCCTCACATCGGCACGACTTATCGGTTATTGGGGTCTGACGTTTACCACCCCTAGACTTGATATGCGACATATCAGACGAGGAGACCGGACTGTACGGGAAGTGTCGCCGATCGGCTCGATGGGAGTTGTAGCAGGTTCGCTTGTTCTCTTCTGATCGCTCAATACCCGGGTGGCCGTTACGTTTAGCTGACCGCTTGCGGCTTGGGGGTGCTTGATATGATCATCACCCACTGCCGGCGTATTGACGAGTCTCAGAGTCCTACAATGGAGTTTCCTAGTCCAGGTGAAACGTTGTGGTGCGCGTATGCGATATGCGCATGGACCCGATTAAAATGCGCGTATGGGATACCGTATATTGATCGGGCAGCTTGCTTTTGGTAGGGGTCATATGAGATATGGCCGGATTGGTAAATCAAGTGTTGATTTATCATTTAACCATTAGTTTCTCACTAGAAATCCTTTTCTTGTGTTGGATGGATGTATGAATGCATGTATGTTTTTCTGTCATTCTAGTTTCATGCACATATGGATGTGTATATATACATACATGCATACATACATTTATCATGGTTGGATATATATGAAAATGGTGGCAATATAAGACTCACACCATGGTATTTTTTATGAATTATTATTGTATTTATATTTAAACATAAAAGGAAATAAAAGGTTCATTATTGTTTTCTTCTACACTCTTCTTTTGACTTAACCATTCTCACCTACCTTTTAACCTTTGGTTAATTTCCTTTTGTGTTTTAACTCTAGTACAATAATGATTCAACCATGGTTTGAGATGATAGATGGAAAAGATATATTGATATATTTTTCTATTTTCATTTGAGGAGAATAAGTTATCGTCTTCTTCAATATTGCCATTATCTTCTTCCTCCTCCTTCATAGCTCTCTAGATTTTTGTAGTGAGCTATATAATCAACAAGTTAGGATTTTGAAGTGAGAAAGAGAACCACAACACCATTCTACACAAGTATAGCCCACTTGTTTAGGGTGTTAACTTGATTCCGTTCACTTGATCGGAGAAAGTCGCTAGCTTGGACAAAGCGGACTCCGGGTGGATCATCGGTGACGTCGAGGAGTTCAAGCGGAGTTTTTTCAACCCCCAAGTAGCCGAGGAGTCTAGCGTAGGGAGCTACAAAGGTTGTAGTCTCTAAACCCTAACTTTTATTAGCTTAAAGTTTTGTAACCTTAATTTTCTAGGATCGATTCCTTTGCGTGTTTGTTTAGCACAATAAAACTTAAACTTTTGGACATGTGATGCTTCAAAACTCTTCATAGGGTGCTAAACAAACCCTTCACCCAAGTCCAGAAATATCATGAAAACGACATATCTCAATGCGTATAATCAGAAGCATGATATATGCGACATGTAAAAGAAAGGCAAGCATATCTGTCTATCATGCAACAAGGAATAGTAATATGCACATATTGGGGACAGCCGCTCTTTTAAAATGAATCAGTTTTAAAGAGTATCTTGTGGTTCCCAAATTTAGAAATATCATCTATGTATATGCAAACATGTATGTGTACCAGTATGAATATACAGTAAGTATGCGCATAAATATAAGTGTATAATGAGTATGTGTACAAGTATGCCATGCAAGGATCGTATCATGAATGCAACAGTACTACAGTATAGTGACATGGCAATTATCGATGATGAAATGTGTGGGCCGGCAAGCAAGTGTATGTGGAACATACGCATCATCGATAATGGTGCTGGTGTCCTAACAGCATGATGGTAATATAGCAATAGCACATGAAATGAAATGCGAATAGCAATGAAAATGCGGAATCGAATAAATCAACGCAACAGTGAAGAGTCTACATCAATATGTATATGTCATGCAATTGTGCCATTTGAAATAAGACAAATCGGGGTTTTTAGTAAAATAAGGGCTACGGAGTTTTTAGGAAAGATACGTCCTTTGAAAATACCCGTAGAATCCCTTTACTTGTTTTTAGATATTACTGATTCGTCAGTTTTTGAAATAGGTATGACTCGGGTCTAGTCTACCACCTCCTATGCAAACTACAGATCTAAATATCAAGTCAATCGGGAGGGGTATGGAAACCACCTAAATCTGAGTCGATATATATAAATATAAATATAATAGTCAGTGATCCCGCCTCAATAGTATCGCGTACGATACCGTATATCATATGACGTCCTCGGGTCATGAGTGCGGATCTATCATCAATATAAAGCTCGTACGGTAAAGCGTCGTACGGCATCCCATGAGCTGGGTACGGGTCAATATCGCATTCCTCTCATCAATATCAGGTATCATTATCATCATATCACATCATCTGGGGTACTGATCTAAGTCTAGTACAAGTCGATACCATCTATATAAGTATGAATCCGTGTGTGAAACACACGTCCAAAGGCCCGCTAAAAATCACATATCGTATCCCAAGTACGAATCACATCACATCACCGATATCACGGCACTATGCCCAATCTCATCGGCTCATCTCCAACGTCCCCCAATATCCTCATCGTCACAGTATAAACATAGCAAATATGCAAGGGTGTGCGTGTGGGTGTAAACCTATTCTAGGGTTCGCGACTAGGAACTACACTAGTTACTTCTAACCCTAATCTATACATAGTACACCTAACACCTTCTAAACAACCAAGTCACACATAAGCTATCATATATATATGTATAGTATATATAGTACACTAGATATCGGACTGCGGGGGTGCTATACGCCATCCACCCGACTTCTCCCTGTAGAAATAAATCTACTCACCTTGCTTCTCGTGTGCCGATACCAATGCCGCCATCTCAATCTCCAACGCCTCGACGTCACGTGGGGTACCTACAAGGATATCACAAACGCTAAAGCACATGAAAACCATGTCGGAAACCAAAACGGTATACGTTACGCCAATAGGTAAAAACCTATAGCCTCGCGTGCAAACACAGCCAATAACCCTTTGCCGTTGACGTTCAAACGCCACCCGACAGAAACGGATCACCAAATACTAAAATCCATGCTAAAACAAGTCGTAAATCATGCGCCAACTCAAGAAAATCAACCCAGATTCTACCGTGATTGGAATCAGACAAAACTGCACATACCAAGGATCAAGTTTACAGGGTATAGGGCTATGCGCGAAAAACGAGGCGATTCCCCCCTGCTCTGGCCGCAAATTGCGGCCAGGGGGATTAAATCTGCGGCCACAAAATGATGGTTGGGGCCAGGGTTTTATGGGGTGGTTCCAGGGTGCTTGCACAGCATACTGCCAACTCAATTTTATTTTAGGGGGCCCGGGGTGATAGAAGATCCTAGAAAGGTCAAAAAGTCAACAAAATCGCTAAATTACGCCAAGTCGAACAAATCTGGTATTTTACTGGAATCTGAGTTAGATCTAGGGTTAACTGGTCTCAACAGCACTTATTTAGGCTATACTAACCATCACAACCATCACTTTGCCAAAACTCACTTAAATAGCCTAAAACTAGCACTAAAACATATAATAAGCACTAAACTAAACTAGATAACCATAACTTTAGCAAATAAAAGTGGGGTTAAGGGGTTATACCTCTAGAGATCCTAGATGAAGGAGAAGAGGAGAAGAAGAAGGAGGAAGGGGCTGCTGCTACTGCTGAGCTGCTGTTTTGGTTGCTGTTGCTGCTGTTACATTTGCTGCTGATGTTGCTGTAGCAGTGATTTAGAGAGATTTTATCGATCAAAAATATATTACCGCAATCAAGAACGGCGTCGCTTGGTAGCTAGCCGGTGAGTACGGGTCGGTCCACAGGGATTTTGTGAACTTCCTAATCGCTCTTACGAGTTAATTCCGATTGTGGCCGGATTGATTATTAATCTAAAAACTAAAGTTAAGTTATACTAAGATTATCTAGATCTAAATCTTGCTAGGGTTAGATTTAGGAATGGTTTGGAAATGTAAATAAATCTCAACGCTTTCTATACCCAAATTAGGATCTAAGAGGAGTTATGGTAATTATTAATAAAGGGGATTAGATCCATTCGGGAAGGTGTTCCTTCCTCTAGGTTCTTGTCCTTCCTTTATCAATCCTTACCCTAACCTCCATGGAAAACACGCGCAACCAGGCCTTTCTACTACGGTATCACCGCTACCTCGAGGGATAGGGTGCCGTAGGGCGCGGTGTGTGCATATATGCATGGAGTCCTATTGATTGTATGTGATGGGCAAGAAAGGGATGAGAGATCTCATCTCTCAAAAACCTTCCCCAAAGCTAACTCTAACAATTTTCTAGGGCAAGGAATTAATCTAAACTAGAGCAGAGAATGAAAAATTACCTACTTTATAGATGGCTCTCTCCAAACATCAACACAGGGTTGTCAGATCTGAATTCATGAAATGAAAAGAGACACCGATACTCTCCAAAAGAATTCTAAAATTTATTAATGAAGGGAGGTATAGCTAATACAATGATTGAGAGTTCCTATTTATAGAGTATAGGAAACCCTAGGTTATAATTGAGTCGCACGTCTGCATTTACAAAAATAACCCTAAGAAAACTACCAAGAGCCGCAACAACTTTTTGGTAAAAAAATTATCTTCTTTGGGCTTTGGACGGCCGCGGAACCGCGGCCGCAGTAGGGATTGGGCCGCGGTTCCGCGGCCCAATGATGGCCTTGAAGTGTGAAAATTTCTTGTCTTGCTCTGGGCTTTTTGGGCTTTCTTATTCTATGGTTCTTTTACCAAAATGGGCTTCTAGGTTTCTTCCAGATCTCCAGTGAATAATTGTGGTGGACTTTAACCGTAGCTTCGCGATCTTGGACCTTGCATTGCCTTATACTTTGTGAACTTTATCTTTTATGTAGGCTTGATCAAGATCCTTCTATTTGTTAGTTGTAGTTCCACTTTTGCATCGTCTTTTATCTTTTTCACTGTTTTAGATCCAAGAACCTGTAACCTGTAATATGTAGCAGACATGCGTCAAAAGCACCTGTTTATTTATAAAACGAATAAGAATGGGGAATATAATAATGCAATATTATGGTATGAACAAATACCCCCAAACTTATCTTTTGCTCGTCCTCGAGCAAACTTATTTTTTATTCTCTACAAAAACCTAACCGCACTTTCACAGGGAAACGCGATTACACTGAGCACGTGCAACAAGCCGTTAAACCTCTAGGTGTCCCTAGTAGGAGGAGTGTTGTCTCCTGAGGGTTTTCAGCGGATACTACCCACAAAATCCTATCAACTCGGCCCATTGACTTTTGTTCTCCAATTAGGTTTTCTAACAAGGAATTCTATTATCGTCGACTCGTAAATTATCCACCCATATTCTTCATGCTTTCTCATCATTTAACTTAAGATTATATATGTTCTGCAGACCTATATAGCTTTCGGCATCTCTTAAGTTTTCCTTCTAGGGTTCCATCTCCACTTAGGAATTTTTATCAACTCTATTAAAGATACAAGTTCTATTCTTCACTCCTTTCTCTCATCCAAACTCCAATCACATACCCCTACGTGTGTGTTTAAATCACCCCTCCACTTGGAAATTCAAATCAAGCAATCATACTCTTGTCCGTTGTCCAAAGCACTTCTTAATAGGTGAATTTTTAATTGAATTTTGCTTACACATCCTTCATGTGACCGTTAATACTTCTTGAGGTATCAACGATCGATTACAAAATGTGTTTGCACTTTACAGCGTAATTCCTAGTCTTGCAACACCCAAGGCTTTAGCAGTGACTCCCAAACCAGTTGGTCTAAGGCACTAGGTGATGAAGCACCCTCGCTAAATATTTTTCTATTTTTGCAGCCTTAAATAATCACAAAAACCAGTGTCCATTTTTTTTAATTCTTTATTCACACTTATATATTTTTTTTCATTTTCATTGTACTAAGGACTTTAGACAAGAGCATTTCAAGGTCTCTTCTACTATTCCAAGTTTCAAGGTGCGTGATTGTGCAAATTGTAGGGTATACATTTTCAGAATCTAGACTTAAGCTAGGAATTATTTTTCAAATTTATACTCTAATAAAAATATCAATACTCTTCCTTTGTTTCGACTTAGCCCAAGAAGTGAACTCAAAATTTGCCTATTTCTAAATAAACTACAAAGACATATACTTTCTACCGTTAAACTTTAAAGAAGGTTATTTTTAGGGTTTTTAATTTACTAAGTCTAAGATCTAGTTGTTCCCAGCCAGTTAACCTATTTGTCAAACTCAAGTCAAATAAGGCCAAAATTGAATACAATAATTTTTATAATTTTTTTTGAAATTTTTCAAATTTTTATTGGTTTTCAAATAAATATGCAAATGCAAAAATATGTACAAATGAATGCGAAGGAAGAAGACGTACCGAGCATACCCCCAAACTTAAACTTGACAATGTCCTCACTGTCATGCTGCACCAAGAGGGTCAAAATTGTCGGCTTTCCCCTGTTTATTTATTTATAAAAAAAAAATTCTTTTTCATTTTTAATTTTTTTTATTTTGTTAATAGAAAAACAAAAAACATACATACATATATATAATAAGGTCCCCCCAAACTAAGCAAGGCCTTATATAAGCCAAAGGTGAGCACCAACCATTCAAAAATCTTATCATGGTAATGGTACGGTTGGTGAAAGAATGGGGTGTAAAGGAAAGAAATGAGAAACACGCGAGACCGTGTGGGAAGAAGAATGGTAGAATATGGTCTCGGTGGGGGAGAAGAAAGGCGGAGAAGAGAAAGAAGTGTAGCACGATCTTGAGGGTACAAATCGAGTGAATAAATTAGTGCAATTTGTGATGACCGATGTGTTAAAAATGATTGTGCTAATCTATTAACCCGTCGAGAAATAAGGTCAAATCTCTCAAGATTCGCAAGAAAATATGGGTACGTCGAACTTGGTAAAGGAGATGAAAGCGTAACGGTATCTTGGACGGTCGGAACGATAGGACGGACGAAAGGGAGTGAATCAGGGATAGTCTCATTCTCACCGTTGTAAACTGTCTCGAACTGGAAAGATTCCATCAATGGTTCGAAACAACTGTAAGCAACCGAGCCTGATGGTTCAACTAACTCATCTGAAAATTCAAAGGACTCAAACTCGAGCGGTGAGTCATCAACATCGTCCGAAAAAGTGAAACACTCGTAAGTGTTATCGGCTGTGAGAACTGTATCAGATTCAAAGGAAAAATTTTCAAGCTCACAGTCTTCAAGCGTGATCTTGTGCATGGTCGGAACGATGGAAAGGAGGGAGGGTGATATAACAGTTAAAGGTTCAAGAGGATGAATTGGAAAATCCGACACATCAAACAAAAATGGTTCAACCTTAATATTCTCCTCAATACTCTCCTCAATACTATCCTCATAATTCTCCTAAAAATTTAACTCATCCATGCCATTATCATCAAAATCAAGATGCATATGGAGTTCGGGAGAAACATTTAATGACTCGGGATGATGAATTGGACATAAAATTTCAATCAAATCGACAGGTTCATCATCCAAAATATTCCCGGCGTCTATATCCTCAATCAAGTGAAAATCAATATTTTCTGACACCTCATCAAAAGCATAGATATTTATCAATTTAGGTTCTAGAGTGGAGGTGTAAAGTTCAAACGGATTAGGTGTGGTTTCACTCGAAAGGGGTTCTTCACAATCTGGCAAATCAAGCACTACAAAGTCACACAACTCGTTAGATATTTTGTTTGTAACTTGTGAATCATTTGGGACAATCGATGGAAAACCGGAGTTGTGGGTTTGAATTGGGTATGGGTAGGGCTGATTTGGGAATGTGTAGAACTCACTCGCTCCTCTCAAATTCTCCCTCTGTCCAACCACCTCCTCACACATTGAAAAATTTGAAGCTAGTTGGAAACTAGCTACCGGTTCAGTAGGTTGCATAAGGACGGCCATGGACGCTTCCACATTCCTAGTCATTTTGTTTGTTGCTGCAATATAAGCTTCCAACGACTGTTCCAAACTAGACATGGGTGGTGAGGGGGTTTTGGTAAAAGAATCGAAATTGTTTGGATACGTGAAACTCCCAAAAGGCTGTGTAGAAACAGTGTCTAGTGACGGTGGGAAGGTCGGGTAGGGTTGGTAGGAAGTGGATGGTGGGATAGAAGTAGGATCAACATGTGTATAAAAAGGTGAATGTACGTGTTGATCCCTAGAACTAGATATGTTGAGAGGGGTGAAAGATCGGCTACGAGATTGAGCAATATGCTCAGCAATGGACATCGGTTTAGGAGTTACAGCAGGACTTGGAAAAGTGGTGTCAACGTACGAAGGTGGTGAAGGTTGACAAGGTTGATACAAAGTGGGTTGTAAAGTCGAACTGTTTCTCCTAGACGATTCTATTTGATCTTTCAAAGAAATTTTAGGCACGGAGGGATTTTCTTTAAATCGACCGAAACAATTGACGTACGAGGCAAAGTTAGGTTCGGGATACCAAAGTTCGGAAAGTGATTTATGATGTAGTGTACCCATGATAGAAGAAAGAGAAGAGAAAGTAGGTGGTGCAAGGATTTCTTAGAGACAAAAGTTTGCAAGTTTTCTTATAAAAATTTTCCTTTTTTTCTTTTTCTCTTTTTTTTTTATTTGGAACTGTTTGCAAAAACGATTTTTTTTAAAGGGCTAAGACATACTTTCGATCAACCAAAAATGCACAATCAGGCCTAGATCTAGGGTCACCTAGACAGCTCCTAACTGTTCCAAAGGGTTAGAGATAGGACCTCAAACCGCCTTTTCACCGCCAATTGCGGCCAGGTAAGTGCCAGGTAAGTGGGAAGGAACCACAGTAGTGGGCCTAATTAATAACCACTAGCCTTTGACACACTTGCCTAGACACCGCAAAGTCAGGTTAGGATAAACGGTCGATACCTATAACTAGTCCTCTGTCCTATTGAGCTCGAAGTCCTTGGAGCTGAGTCTAGTATTTTTTAACTAAAAGTGGTCAATGCAAATGCCTTATGTGATTTCTGGGGTCCTGGGAAGGGTGATGAAATCCCCACCCAATCTGAATTGGTCAAAAGCCCCTTAAAGTCCGATTAAAGATATGCAAAAACAGTAAATCACTTGCAATCAAAGATTTTTATTTTATGCGCGGCGCAAAGAATCCTACACAAGATTTGTTATTGGAGGGGGGAAGATTTTTAAGCGCAAAGAATCCTGCAAGAGATTTTTCAGAGGAGATATCAGAGATTTGCAGAGGAGGAGATCAGAAGACTTACAGATTTTTTTTTATCGCGCTTCTGCCCTTTTTTGGGGAACCGATCTGTCGCCTCCACCGCGGAACCGCCGCGAATTACCCTTTTCGACCGTAGATCCGCCGTGGGTTCGCCGCCTCGGCAGTTCTTTTTTTTTAGATCGCCGCGGTTGACTTGTTAACTCGATCCTCCAAATTTCTTCTGCTGTCTGTTGTGATATTCCTCTGTTTGTTCAGATTTGATATTTGCTGTTTTGATCTCTGGAGATTTCCAGATCCGAACATGATTGTAGATCTTGCAAAATTCAAACAAAGATACCCTTCACAAAATAACAAAATGATAAATTTTTATATTTTTTTGATTTTTCAGTTTTTTATGATTTTTCAATTTTGGATTAACCCGAAATTGCAAAAAGGAAATAACACGCCATCCCTGGCAACGGCGCCATTTGATTTAGAGAGATTTTATCGATCAAAAATATATTACCGTAATCAAGAACGACGTCGCTTGGTAGCTAGCCGGTGAGTACGGGTCGGTCCACAGGGATTTTGTGAACTTCCTAATCGCTCTTACGAGTTAATTCCGATTGTAGCCGGATTGATTATTAATCTAAAAACTAAAGCTAAGTTATACTAAGATTATCTAGATCTAAATCTTGCTAGGGTTAGGTTTAGGAATGGTTTGGAAATGTAAATAAATCTCAACGCTTTCTATACACAAATTAGGACCTAAGAGGAGTTATGGTAATTATTAATAAAGGGGATTAGATCCATTCGGGAAGGTATTCCTTCCTCTAGGTTCTTATCCTTCCTTTATCAATCATTATCCTAACCTCCATGGAAAACACGCGCAACCGGGCCTTTATACTACGGTATCACCGCTACCTCGAGGGATAGGGTGCCGTAGGGCACGGTGTGTGCATGTATGCATGGAGTCCTATTGATTGTATGTGATGGGCAAGAAAGGGATGAGAGATCTCATCTCTCAAAAACCTTCCCCAAAGCTAACTCTAACAATTTTCTAGGGCAAGGAATTAAATCTAAACTAGAGCAGAGAATGAAAAATTACCTACTTTATAGATAGCTCTCTCCAAACATCAACACAGGGTTGTCAGATCTGAATTCATGAAATGAAAGGATGCACCGATGTTCTCCAAAAGAATTCTAAAATTTATTAATGAAGGGAGGCATAGCTAATACAATGATTTAGAGTTCCTATTTATAGAGGATAGGAAACCCTAGGTTACAATTGATTCGCACGTCTGCATTTACAAAAATAACCCTAAGAAAACTACCAAGAGCCGCAACAACTTTTTGGTAAAAAAAATTATCTTCTTTGGGCTTTGGACGGCCGCGGAACCGCGGCCGCAGTAGGGATTGGGTCGCGGTTCCGCGGCCTAATGATGGCCTTGAAGTGTGAAATTTTCTTGTCTTGCTCTGGGCTTTTTGGGCTTTCTTATTCTACGGTTCTTTTACCAAAATGGGCTTCTAGGTTTCTTCCAGATCTCCAGTGAATAATTGTGGTGGACTTTAACCGTAGCTTCACGATCTTGGACCTTGCATTGCCTTGTACTTTATGAACTTTATCTTTTATGTAGGCTTGATCAAGATCCTTCTATTTGTTAGTTGTAGTTCCACTTTTGCATCGTCTTTTATCTTTTTCACTGTTTTAGATCCAAGAACCTGTAACCTGTAATATGTAGCAGACATGCGTCAAAAGCACCTGTTTATTTATAAAACGAAAAAGAATGGGAAATATAATAATGCAATATTATGGTATGAACAAGCAGCTGCTGCTGTTTGTTGCTGTAGTTTTTGTGTTGCTGAAGTTGTAGTAGCTGTGGTGGTTGTTGTTGTATTTGTTTTTTTTTTTTCTTGTGTTGTTTTTGGTGGAGTGTGAGAGTGAGAGATGTGAGGGAAGATGTGATCAATGAGAGGGAGTGATATGAGTGAGAGGGGGGTGTGAAAGAACACAAAGGATTATGAAATGAGATGGATCATGGCACACCCTAGCCACCTCTCTCTCTCTCTCTTAATAAATGCTTGCTTGCTTGAGCCACCATAATCTCTCTCTCTCTCTCATTAACACAAGTTAACCCCAACCCTAATCAAACACCATTAACTTAACCAAATGGTTAGACCACCATGGTTGTCTAGACATGGTTAACCCTAGGCAACCATGAATCCAAAACATGAAATAAGTGTGACAAGTGTGGAAAATGATATGTGCACATTTTTGCACAAAAAACCAAAAATCCAATTAGCGATTTTTTAATCGCGATTAACACTAAAATAGCATATACTTAACCATAAAAACTTAAAAATGGCATATTTCCACAAAATACTCTATTTAGAATTTTCTAATTTTTTCCAGAATTTTCCCCATTTATCGGTATTTAATTATACCGAAATATTAAAATATTCATTAAAAATTAATATTAAATTATAAAAATTCGTAAAAATAATATTTTATTTTTTTGAACTGTTACAGCCGCGGAACATACACACGGTACATCACTCTACTAAAGTCGCCTACTCCATCAACCAAGAGTCATCCTATACTCAGGAGGTAAAACCTAATGCTCTGATACCAACTTTGTTACGACCCGAAAGTACCAAGCGTGACTGGCACTTAAATTACGAAACGTCTCGAGACGTACGTAATCTAAGTAAGCCAAAACCCAGAAATCAAAACCAACTAAAGCAGTAGAGTGAAGGAAATACCAATTTTAAAGTAAGAAGTTTAACAACATAAGGCGAGGTATGCATTTTTAAAATATCAAGTTTTTTCTGAAAATTTCGGCAGAGTTTCCTTTGTAAATACTGGCCCCAAACGGGATACAACATGAATAGTATACGAAATGATAAAAGGCATCTCCAAGCGGGAGCTAGCTCTTCGTCAATCGACGGTCACAACCACGCAAGCAATATAATATACAACGCCGAAGGGCGAGGATCAAAACTCAAAAGAAACTCAAAATCAACATGAAAACCATAATAATACAACGCGCGTCTCTAAGGTCTAAATAACAACAACTGGTTTTCTAAGTCTGAAAATAGTATACAAGTCTGGTTGATAGAGTTTTTATTAGATACAACTGAATAACAAATATACAATGGTGGTCGCAAGTGAACCCACCTACCAAAGCAATCATCCGAAATGAAAGCAGTGTGCCAGCAAGCCGTCAAGATACCTGTATGGCAAAACCTGCAAGAAACTGTGGCACAACGGGGGTGAGTTGCCAACTCGTGAGTAGAAAACATCACAGAGCAGAAATCGCATGTATGACGCATCCTAGGTCATATCAAGTAATATCCTCAAATAATATCCTGATCCATCTACATATAAGTGCAATACTACGTACTCGTGTCAGTGCCTCAGATAGCAACATATCAGATATATGATGTATGAATGTATTATGAATGGAAACAGAATACATCATAAGTGAGACAACTGTTTTCTTTATTTATTGAGATTCCTGTATGTATATAAATCCAATATCATCAATGAAATAAATAGAGAAATCAGTGTCAAGCATCGACACAAAAGATGAATCTCAATATCTCAGGCTCCGGCTATCCGGACTGGCCTGTATCATCAAATCTCAATATCTCAATGTCTAAAATCTCAATATCTCAATATCCCAATACCTCAGGCTCCGTCGGTCCGGATCGGCCCATATCATCAATCCCACGACCACGAACGATATCCTCCGGATATCCGCCGCGCCAAACAATCACCGGTAGGCAGTCTTCTCCTGCCGGGCTCATCGTCTACAACTTGACCTTCTTGCCCCGGGGTACCATACCGGGTCCACCATGTACCCGCAGACGGTTCATCCAACTCCTTAAATCGGGTCTCGAAAACCATCTCAGAACCGAGAAAACATCATGGTGGACAATACTCATCATATCAAGGAAAACCGCATCTATCTCTTTAAAACAAATCATCAGTTTATAAAACTTTCACATGCGGTTTCCAAATCCAGAAATCTCAAGAAGGGTCCGAAATCATAAAAATCATGATATCAATAGACAGTGAATACCGGCATAAATCTCCATAAAACTGCATGACCAATGAATATATGAATGTCTCTGATATCATGCAATAAATGATTAGTTAAACTAGCATATGTAAGCTATAACATATTGCAACTATCAACTAGCAAGCTATGTCAATGAATAGTATTCTCTAAAGTGTACGCGACATGGCAATTACTGATGATGATGTGTGTGAGCCGGCAAGCAGGTGTATGTGGAACATACGCATCATCGGTAATGGTGCTGGTGTCCTGACAGCAGGGTTTCATAATAACTACAGATAACATATGTACAAGCATGCAATGCGATGAAATATCATGAATATACAGAAAGTGATGTTGTAACGGAAATACTGAAAAATATACCTACCCAATATACTAGTCATACAGTTTGGTATTTAAATTACTCACAATTCTCCACTTTTGAAAACTAGTATGACTCGAGCCCAGTCAAAAGGGTAAGGAAATCCACCTAAGTTTGAATCGATCTATATATACACCTAGTAGTCGGTGATCTCGCCTCAATAGTATCACGTACGATACAATATATATATATATATGACATCCTCGGGTCAAGAGTGCGGATCTAACATCATAACTATATCTCGTACGGTAAATCTATCGTACGGCATCCCAAATCTGAGTACGGGTCAAATATCATATTTATCTCATTACTCATCCGGTATCCTTATCATCATATGTCATGAACTGGGGTACAGATCTAAGTCTAATACAAACTGATACCATCAACAAATATGTGCGTGTGTCTGAAATATATCGCCTAAAGATCCTCTATAATCTCCTGTCGTATCTCGTAGTACGAACCAAATTACATCACTGATCTCACGGCATCATACCCAATCACATCGACTCATCTCCAAATACCATATACTATCCTCAACATCCGTGTATACGTGTGTGTGTGTGTGTGTAAGCACCACACATCCACCTATACATATATATACACATATGACGTATACACCCAAAATCATATCCCGTGTATGCATGTGTATATGTGTGTCAACCTTACTCTAGGGTTCGCGACTAAGAAGCTAACTAAACCACTTTCCTCAAATCTCGCTGACACTAACCCATGATCTCCTAAAGCTTATCTTGCTAAGGTTCATATCTCGCCATAATACAAATATGTATAACTATATCACATCACATCATATTTTACGAAAATGCGGGGGTGCTATACGCCATCCACCCGACTTCCCCCGTAGATATATATCTACCCACCTTGATCTTCGCTTGCCGATGCCGAAATCGTCACGCGCTTGCCGATCGTCTCGAAATTCTCGTGAGGGTACCTACGTATCATAACACATCGTATCGCATTAAAATCCGACTCATAACCAAAACGGCACATGAATCTCACATAGATCAAAACCTATGGTCCGCTTATGCAAAAGAACCAAATAACTCTTGACATCGGTGTATAAACGCCGATTGATCGAGAAAAACTCAAACGTACCATTCGTGGTTTCACAACACTCTAAATATATATTAAGTAAGGTTTAAATCATCAAAACTTCAAATTCGCTTTAAAATCTATTTTTCTGAAACTCTAGTAAGCAACAATTGTCAATTTAGTTCAAAACATGATATTTTAACCAATCTAATGGCTACATTGCTCACATAATATTTTAACTAAGTCACACAAATCATAACTAACGGCATACCAGGGCGGGACAAGCGCGGATGCAAAACATAAGCAACGTTTGTTATATATCATATATACAATAATAAAGTATTCATCTCACGCATATAAAATGATCACATCACAGAATATCAGCAGCGGAAGATAACATATGAAATATTGCATATACTAGGAGGTCCATGTTTTATTTTGAGCCTGTATAAAACACGGATTCCACGATCGCGATGAATAGCCAAACCCACATCTCTAGACCCCTACGAGAGCGGCAAGCAACCCTACCAATTCTAGAGTTAGGAGACCCGAACTCGACTCCTCAAGTTGGTCTCCCACCGGACTCTAGAACCCGGTTACTTGTGCTCCCCTCCTTGGGTCTATCCTAATGCGGAAAAGTAAATAATATACAACAATGGTGACATCATTGATTAGTCGAAAATATTGTATTTTTAACACGGCAATTTCCCTATCATTTGCACTCATTTAGAAGTGTACGGTATTCATATTTCACATATTAGTAAAACTATCGCAAAATATCAGATTGCATATGTTAGACTCTAAAACCAGCATTTCTAGGGAAATTGACCGCATTTCATGGCATCGCATCATTCCTATATTGCGCAACACTTGTTTTAAGATCTGTGCAGGAATATCCAGAAGAAAGGCAAAAATTTATACGGTACCGATCAAACATTACGTCAACTCAATGATTTCAATTCTGGTATCAATCCAAAGGGACAAATAAAATTCAACATGTCAGATAAAGCCCTAAACTTCAGTCCAAAGCAGCACCAGAAGTTTCAAAGCTCAAGCCTCCAACATGGTCGCGGAACCGCGGCCGGAGCCTGCTTGCGCCGCGGTTCCGCGGCCGTCTTGCCACGTCACCTCCTCAGATTCAGTGCATTATTTCTCTCTCATGGTCCAGACTTCAGAAAGACATGACAAATTCCAGAATACTCTAGAGACTTCTGCCAGATCAGCAAACTAGGGTTTCTAAGCTTAATTAATCCTAGCTTAAAGCCTAAGCTAAACTCCTAACAAACTATCTTCTAGAAGCCTCAACAAACTTTTGGAGGGAATTGTAATTTCAAACCTAGACCTAGGGTTTGGGTGATCTATAAATAAGACCCTAGGCTCACTTGTAAAATAGAAGGCATTAGAGAGGGATTATTAGCCAATTTTAGTATCAATCTAGATCCATTCACTCTCTTCATCTTCTTCCACAAGTCTAGTGAGAAGGCTTGTGTGAAACCCTAACCCTAATTCCAATCAAAAGCCAAGATCCCGAGTACCCATCAAGCAAGAAGCCTTGCAACCTTTTATGAGCCGAGCCGATCTTCAACAGAGCAAGTGGTCCAAGCCGATCCGCGACTCACGGAGCCGAGCGACGCCAATTCAACAATTTAGTTCTTCCTCTTGTAGTTCTTGAGCGACTGTAATCAAATTGTTGATATAAATAAAAGGTGATATTCTTTTATCTTGTTTTCTTTAAATTCTTGCATCATGATATCTTTTCAATTCTTGAATGTTTTCTGTGTGATGATGTTTGAGTAATACTCCGCTCGTCAAGGAGTCGAGACGATCAATAGAATGATGATGTAGTATATCTTAAATCGATTCTTGAATCCTACGAGTTTTGTAAACCCTAGCAAGTTCAAGAATCGACGACCCAATTCGTTGCGATGCTTTCTTGATCGATATCGCTCGAGATTGGGGAGTTACGATCGTTTCTTGAAATTGCTAGAGGCTAGAATGTGAATGATATCGACGGAAGAACAAGGGTTAAACGATGAAACCCTAGTTTCATCAAGAAAGCCCTAACTCTCGTCGATCATCATCAATCTAGTATCAATCCTTCGAAGGACAAGAACACGAAATCTTGAGATTACATCACGTCTATAGATCCGATCGATTCCTACGAGCCTCATTTAGATTCTTGACATTTTGGTTGGAAATATCATCAAAACACCGATTCTTGATTTGTTTATCAGTTTCTTGATTCTTGATTAAACATCGTGACACCAGAATCAATCGATAAATTCTTGAATCATGTTTTCTTTTCTTTTCGATTAACTTTTCGATTCAAACAAATTAAATACAGAAACGAATCGCACAATCCCTGTGGACGATCCGCACTCGCTTACGATCTACAACCGACACCGTAATTGATTGCGGTCAAATATAATTCTTTAATTGTGAGTTCTTTATACAATTTTCTAAATACCGATACCGATACAATCCTTGTGGACTATTTGATTTGATACACAATCGGAATTTTACAAAGAAATCAAATGGCGCCGTTGCCGGGGATCGCGCGCTAATTCGTTTCATATTATAGTTTGAATTGAAAGAATTATTCCATTGTTATTTTGAGATCAAAATTCGTGCAAACCCTAAACAATTTGTTGTGGTTCATTGTAAGGAAATCTGGAGCTGTTTGACAATTGAAGAAATTTTTTGGAAAATACCAGAGAGCAGAGGAAGTCTACAGAAGCTCCCTGGTGAAATTTGGTACATTGTTCCCATTGTCAGACCGCGGAAGAGCGGTGGAAGTACCCCTATTGCGGCGGAACCGCGGCTTGGTGGGGGGATCTCTGTACAATTTTGCTTCAGGTGATTTCTTACCTTCTCCTCTCTCCTCTTTTTAGCTCCAACTAACAGTTTGTGCAGGATTCTTTGCAAAGAATCGCAGCGCCGCAAAAAGCAAAAATTAAATTTGTGCGTGATTTTGTTTCTTGGTTGTTTGCATTCTAAATACGGAAATTAAGGGGCACGGCCAAATCCAAATTATGTGGGGATTTCATTACCCTTCCTAGGCCCCGAAAATCACAAAACTTGCATCCGCATTGACACACATTAACTAAAAGAAATCTAGAGATGACTCTAAGGACCGTCGCGCTCAATTAGGACAAGAGAAGGCCGTGGGTAATTCATTGCTTATCCGCGTTTTCTTGTGGTGTCTAAGGCGAGTGTGTCTAAGGCTAGTGGTTTTTAATTAGGCCCACTACTTACGTAGTGGAGTACCTTCCCACTTACCTGGCACTTATCCGGCCACAGGGGGACAAAGAGGCAGTGGAGGATTCTATCCTGCGACTTGTCTTTTGGCAGTTAGGAGCGGTCTAGAGCCGGACCTAGGTGACCACTAGATTCTAAGGTTTTTGTGTGTGCATTTGTTTTGTCGCATCAATTTTTCAAAAAAAAAAAAATCCGTCCCTTTTTCAAAGCAAACACCGCATTCATTCATTTACCCCTAATTATAAATCAACGCTGCCACTTGTACTAACCCTTTTTTAGTACAAGATAGGCTGGACACGGGATTCTAGTGCCCGTTTAGTCTGCGTACCCTTTATTGACTCCGAAGTCGATATTTCTCCATTTACCTTTCCTTTACCCACTACCACACCCACACCGATGGATCCGAATCCATTAAACTTCTTTAACCCTAATCTGCCACCGTCCGTTGGTGCGCAGAATCCACCCCGCATCTCTCTCCAGGAAAGGTGCTACCCTATTCGAGGTCCTCTTTCGACCTGCTTATCCACACCACCAGCCAACGGGGATAACTTTGAGATTAAGCCCCAGTATATCAATCTTTTACCCAAATTCCACGGACTTGAGACTGAGGACGCTTACGTTTTCATTACCAAATTTGAAAATGTATGCGCAATGATGGGTACGTCACAACTTTCAGTGGATGCGATGCGTCTACGACTTCTTCCATTTACTTCGTGCGATATAGCCGAGAAGTGGCTGTATAACACTACCGCACACTCTATTACGAATTGGGAAGAATTCGTCGCTGCATTCCTTAAGAAATTTTACCCAATACAAAAGACAGCTCGAATCCATAGCGAACTGAATCAATTTGCCCAGCTCCCTACTGAACCATTTTCAAAATGCTTTGAACGTTTCAAGGATCTATTGGTTCAGTGTTCTCATCACGGCATCCCGAGATGGGAGCTTTGCCGAATCATTTATGAGGGCATTAACCCAAACACTAAACAGAGCCTTGAAAACATGTGTCAAGGTACTTTTATGACCAAAGATGATGGGGAAAGCTTGGAAGTATTTAGAAGAGTTCGCTGAAAAATCACTACAGTGGGAGAGTGGAACCCAACCATTGAATAGGGGTGGCGTACACCAAATAGATGTGTCCATAGGTGTTCGAGCTGAAATGGCAGCAATGCAAAAGAAGCTCGACGCTATGGAACACAAATTTGCAGCAGCCTCCCCAAACCCAGTGTCGCTCCCCAAAACTGTTTGTGGGTGCTGTTCTGATCCGTCTCATTTAACGAAAGAATGTCCATTAAACTCTGCGTTTCAAGGTCACGAGCATTCTAATGCCGCATTTCAAAGACCGAGAAACGATCCATATTCTTCCACGTACAATCAGGGTTGGAGGAATCACCCGAATTTCGCTTGGAACCAAAACCAATCTCAAAACACAGTTCCAAACACGAATAATTTTCAAAGGGCTCTTCCTCCACCACAACAGCAACCCCTTCAACTCACTCAGCACCCCTATCAGTCACAAAATTTCCAAAACCAGGTCAACACTCCTACACAGTCTAATCCTATGACCTGTTCTGACGAATTCTCTCAATTCACTCAAACTATGAAATCACTTTTGTCAAATTTCATAGAGGTTTCGGCTGAGGTTAGATCTTCCGTCGGTGAGATAAAGAAAAACTCAGCGTCCCAAGCTGAGAGTATCAGAACGATGGAAGCTGAAATCGCACGACTTAAAGCCGAAATGAGTGCGAGAGAAAAAGGGAAACTTCCCTCTCAACCCCTACAGAATCCTGAGCATTACAATGTAAATGCCGTCACAACGTTGAGATCGGGAAGAGTGCTGAACAATCATGTCGGGGAAGGTATTGATGATACTGAAAATCATATCAACACCCCGGCTGAGACCTTTCCACACACACACACTTCTCCTTCTGATCCTTATTCTTCTACCACACCACCTTCTCGCGAGCCTATTCTCCATTTCCCACTAGGCTCGACACCTCAGTATAGCCCTTCTAGTTCTCCACAGACGGTCCCCACACCTCTTTTGGGACCTCGTCTACCCCCTCTTCCTTCTCCTGTGATGGACCCTGCGCTTATTGCGAAAGCTCCTTACCCGAATCGGTTAAGAGGTAATAGAACGAGTCCTCATATGGAGAAAATTATGGAAATGTTCAAACAGGTTAACATCAATATCCCTCTCCTAAATGCAATTCAACAAGTCCCCGCATATGCGAAAATTCTTAAGGACTTGTGCACTAGGAAGAGGAAGACTCAAGTGCCGAAGAAGGTCTTTATGGCTAATAATATTAGCACTGCTTTTATTCCCCAGCTACCAAAGAAACGAAAAGACCCAAGATGTCCTACAATATCGATTTCGATTGGGGGTAAAAACATAAATCGTGCTCTTTTAGACCTTGGCGCAAGTGTTAACCTCCTTCCATATTCTGTCTATGAGCAATTAGGGATTGGAGAGTTGAAACCTGCTCACTGCACTCTCCAGATGGCAGACCGATCTATCACCAAACCAAGGGGTGAATTAGAGGATGTGTTAATAAAGGTCGGGGAATTTGTTTTCCCTGTAGACTTCATTGTACTTGACACACAGCCTGTAGCAAACCCCCGGGGCCAAATTCCGGTGATTCTGGGTCGTCCTTTCCTTACCACTTCCAACGCTGTTATAAACTGTAGAAATGGTTCAATGAACTTATCATTTGGAAATATGACCATTGAACTCAATATCTATAAAGTTGGAAGTCAGCCATCAGAACCCTCTGCTCATATTTTAGATGTGTGCTCTGTCCCCGAGATCGCTCCCGATAGTTGTGGAGCTGAGGAACGTTGCTTTACTGATCTCGATGACATTACCACATCTCTGTTTGACTTTACACATGATCTTAGTGAGGACACTTTCTCTACACCTGAGTCCTGCACTCCTGACTTTTCTCCACCCGAGTCTGTATCTTTCACAGGCTCTGAGCTTCTTTGTAAATCCAAAAATCATTCAATGATCCCTCCTTCTATCATTTCTCCGCCCGAATTAGATCTCAAAATTTTACCTTCTCACCTTAAATATGCATATCTAGGTGAGAATGAGTCTTTACCGGTTATAATATCCGCTTCTCTTGCATCAGAGCAAGAGAATGCACTTTTATCGGTATTGAGATCTAACAAAGAGGCGTTTGGTTGGAGTATGGCGGACATCAAAGGGATTAGTCCCTTGATAGTTGAACATCATATACATGTGATGGATGATGCCAGACCGACCCGAGAACCACAGAGACGGTTGAATCCCGTCATGAAGGAAGCTGTCATGAAAGAGATCGTCAAATGCTTAGATAATGGTATTATATACCCCATCTCCGATAGCCAATGGTTGAGTCCTATACATGTCGTTCCTAAGAAATCCGGCATCACTGTTATAACCAATGAGGCAAATGAGTTGATTTAGACATGCGCCCAAACTGGGTGGCGTGTATGTATTGATTATAGGAAACTCAATGCTGCCACAAGGAAAGACCACTTTCATCTACCATTCATTGATCAGATGCTGGAACGCTTAGCGGGACGAGAGTATTATTGTTTTATGGACGGATACTCAGGCTATAATCAGGTCCCCATCGCCAAAAAGGATCAAGATAAAACCACTTTTACTTGTCCTTTTGGAACCTTTGCTTACAGTCGCATGCCCTTTGGGTTATGCAATGCACCCGCTACCTTTCAGCGGTGTATGATGGGGATATTCTCTGATATGGTAGAGAATTTTCTGGAGATCTTTATGGACGATTTCTCGATTTTTGGAGATTCTTTTTCTGATTGCCTATCGAATCTTGACGCTGTTCTTACTCGTTGCAAAGAGAAGAACTTGACATTGAACTGGGAAAAATGCCATTTTATGGTCCAAGAAGGAATTGTACTTGGACATGTTATTTCACAGAAAGGCATTGAGGTTGACAGAACTAAGATAGATGTCATTCAAAACCTCCCTCATCCCAAAAGCGTCAAAGATATTCGATCTTTCCTTGGCCATGCGGGCTTTTATAGGAGATTCATTAAGAACTTTAGCAAAATTGCTAGACCTTTAACTCTTCTCCTGGCCAAGGATACGACCTTCCATTTTGACTCGGACTGCGAGACAGCTTTCGACTCACTTAAACACTCATTCACTTCAGCCCCCGTGTTATCATCACCAAACTGGGACTATCCCTTTGAGCTGATGTGCGACGCATCTGATTTTGCAGTAGGTGCAGTCTTAGGACAGCACATCGAAAAGATGCCACACGTGATATACTATGCAAGTAAGACCCTGAATGATGCGCAAATCAATTATACAACCACCGAAAAGGAACTTTTAGCGGTTGTATTTGCATTAGAAAAATTCAGGCCTTACTTAATTGGCTCTCCTATAGTTGCATATACTGACCATTCCGCTTTAAAACATCTTCTGGCGAAGAAAGATGCAAAAGGTCGACTAATACGTTGGATCCTACTGTTACAAGAATTTGATCTTGTTATCAAAGATAAGAAAGGATGTGAAAACGTAGTAGCTGACCATCTTTCACGCATCTCTTCTTCCCCTGTGACCCTGCCGATCAATGATTCGTTCCCTGACGAACAACTCTTGAGCGTATCCAATGAACCATGGTTCAGGGATATTGTGAACTATCATGCCACGGGACTTATACCGAGCGATTGGTCAAAACAGGACAAATACCATTTTCTTTCCCAAGTAAAACACTTTTACTGGGATAAACCCTATCTGTTTAAATATTGTCCTGATCAGATCATTCGCCGGTGTGTCCCGAATGAAGAGTTCAAGAGTGTTCTTTCATTTTGTCATGATCAGGCCTGTGGGGGTCACTTTGGTCCTAAAAAGACAGCGGAAAAGGTTTTGCAATGTGGATTTTATTGGCCGACCTTATTTAAGGACGCATTTGACCATTGCAAAACCTGTACACAATGTCAGTATATGGGTAGAATATCCCGGAGGAATGAAATGCCTCAGCAACCCATTCTGGTTGTTGAAATATTCGATGTTTGGGGCATTGATTTTATGGGTCATTTTCCCAACTCCTTTGGGAATTTGTACATACTGCTGGCGGTTGATTATGTCTCAAAGTGGGTAGAAGCCATTCCATGTCGCACTAATGATAAGAAAGTTGTCATTAAGTTTTTAAAAGAGAATATCTTTTCGCGATTTGGACACCCACGCGCTATTATTAGCGATAATGGGACACATTTCTGCAACAGATCTTTCGAGACTCTGATGCGAAAATACTCAATCAACCACCGACTTTCTACACCCTATCATCCCCAGACAAGCGGGCAGGCTGAAATCTCAAACAGACAAATCAAACTTATCCTGGAGAAAACTGTTGCTAAAAATAGAAAAGACTGGTCGACCAAACTGACGGATGCTCTTTGGGCATTCCGAACTGCATATAAGACCGACCTAGGGATGTCTCCATATAGGATAGTTTTTGGGAAAGCATGTCATTTACCCGTCGAGATAGAACATAAAGCATTGTGGGCTATAAAAGAAATAAATTTTGATCTAAACCTTGCTTGCACTTTCGGAAGCTGCAAATAAATGAGCTAAGCGAATTCCGCGATGAAGCTTATGATAACGCTGTAATCACAAAGAATAGGACTAAGGTTTTTCACGATAAAAACATTTTGAGGAAAACATTTTCACATGGTCAACAAGTCCTTCTTTATGATTCACGATTACACCTTCACGTGGGTAAGCTCCGATCTCGATGGAAGGGACCTTTTGTTGTGCGGTCTGTATACCCGCACGGGGCAGTAGAAGTAGAAAATGTTAAAAACGGCACATTTTTCAAAGTGAATGGACATAGACTTAAGCCGTATTTTTCCACTAACCCCACGGAGGAGCTCTTGTTCTTATAAGAGCCAGTTTATTTGGATTAAAATTCCTCCGTCTCACCTTCATATCCTATATATAACTGCATCATGTTTTGAATGAGGTGAGTGAAAAGAAAAAGTTTGGGGGAAGTTCTTCACTTATATATTTTGCCCCCACTAATAATTCCTTCCAGACTTACAGTTTTTGTAGGTATAGCGATTGGCAACAGTGAGGACACTGTTGAAGACAAGTTTGGGGGAAGTTTGTGCTTATTTTTGCATCATTTGCATATCATCTGCATAAGCACAAAACATTTCTTTAAAAATCTATAAAAATTGAAAAATTTTCAAAACCGATAAAAATTTAAAAAAATTTCAAGTATAAAAATAATTTTAATATTTACACTTTTTTGTACATAAATAAGATAATGAAAGTTTAGATAGTGAACAATTACATCCATGAGATTAGAAAAATTTAAGAAAACTAAGAAAATTAGAAGTTTTCTTATACGAACTAGTAATAAGTAGTTATGAGCCGTTGTCCCAAGGGTTAGTAAGATGAAAGACGTCACTAATCTGAGGATAAAAATAAGTCTGAAAAATAGTTTCTATTCTGGAAGCCAAACATTTTGAACGTTGCTACCCTGCTATTCGCACTTACACACGTCTTGAAGCCTGGGATAGTAGAGGATACCTTGAAATGCTCTTGTCTTAAAGCCGATGTATGAAGGAAATAAAAAGAAAAAGAAAAGTGAATAAAAAAATATAAAGTGGTGAGAAAAATGGACACTGGTTTTGTTATCGCCGAAGGAAATAAAAAAATATATAGCAAGGGTGCTTCTTCACCTAGTGCCCTAAGGCCAACTGGTCTGGGAGTCACTGCTATACCTGAGGTGGTGCAAGACGAGGAAAATACACCAAATAAGCAAGCACATGAGTAATCGGTCGGTTAGTACCTCAAGAAGTATTAACGGTCGCATGAAAGTGTGTGAGCAATCTCATCTAAATATTCATTAATTAAAAAGTACTGAGGCTGATGGGCAAGAGTATGATAGCTTGAATTGAATTCTCCGGGTGTAGGGATGTCTTTACACACACGCAGGGTTATATGATCGATGTTTGGAAGAAAGATAGGAATGAAGAATAAGATGATGTTTTATTGAGGGAGGACGTGATTTCCGACATCTTTTCATGACCATTAAGATAGGGCTCATGACAACCGAAAAACTAGCTTAGTTGGAAACCCTAATTTTCAAAGCTTTTCTTTTACAATTCTTTTCTTTAAATGTAATATTCATGATCTTCCTTTTATTATTGGATTTTGTGGGTGCAATCCGCTGAAAACCCTCAGGAGACAACACTCCTCCTACTAGGGACACCTAAAGGTTTAAAGGCTTGTTGCACGTGCTCAGTGCAATCGTGTTGCCTACGAAAGTGTGCTAGTTAGTTTTTCTCTTTCTTTATTTTCTCCTTCTCTTTTTAATAAAACAGTTCGCTCGAGACGATCGAAATTAAGTTTGGGGGAATTTGATTAGTCGAAAATATTGTATTTTTAACACGGCAATTTCCCTATCATTTGCACTCATTTAGAAGTGTACGGTATTCATATTTCACATATTAGTAAAACTATCGCAAAATATCAGATTGCATGTGTTAGACTCTAAAACCAGCATTTCTAGGGAAATTGACCGCATTTCATGGCATCGCATCATTCCTATATTGCGCAACACTTGTTTTAAGATCTGTGCAGGAATATCCAGAAGAAAGGCAAAAATTTATACGGTACCGATCAAACATTACGTCAACTCAATGATTTCAATTCTGGTATCAATCCAAAGGGAAAAATAAAATTCAACATGTCAGATAAAGCCCTAAACTTCAGTCCAAAGCAGCACCAGAAGTTTCAAAGCTCAAGCCTCCAACATGGCCGCGGAACCGCGGCCGGAGCCTGCTTGCGCCGCGGTTCCGCGGCCGTCTTGCCACGTCACCTCCTCAGATTCAGTGCATTATTTCTCTCTCAGGGTCCAGACTTCAGAAAGACATGACAAATTCCAGAATACTCTAGAGACTTCTGCCAGATCAGCAAACTAGGGTTTCTAAGCTTAATTAATCCTAGCTTAAAGCCTAAGCTAAACTCCTAACAAACTATTTTCTAGAAGCCTCAACAAACTTTTGGAGGGAATTATAATTTCAAACCTAGACCTAGGGTTTGGGTGATCTATAAATAAGACCCTAGGCTCACTTATAAAAAAGAAGGCATTAGAGAGGGATCTTTAGCCAATTTTAGTATCAATCTAGATCCATTCACTCTCTTCATCTTCTTCCACAAGTCTAGTGAGAAGGCTTGTGTGAAACCCTAACCCTAATTCCAATCAAAAGCCAAGATCCCGAGTACCCATCAAGCAAGAAGCCTTGCAACCTTTTATGAGCCGAGCCGATCTTCAACAGAGCAAGTGGTCCAAGCCGATCCGCGACTCACGGAGCCGAGCGACGCCAATTCAACAATTTAGTTCTTCCTCTTGTAGTTCTTGAGCGACTGTAATCAAATTGTTGATATAAATAAAATGTGATATTCTTTTATCTTGTTTTCTTTAAATTCTTGCATCATGATATCTTTTCAATTCTTGAATGTTTTCTGTGTGATGATGTTTGAGTAATACTCCGCTCGTCAAGGAGTCGAGACGATCAATAGAATGATGATGTAGTATATCTTAAATCGATTCTTGAATCCTACGAGTTTTGTAAACCCTAGCAAGTTCAAGAATCGACGACCCAATTCGTTGCGATGCTTTCTTGATCGATATCGCTCGAGATTGGGGAGTTACGATCGTTTCTTGAAATTGCTAGAGGCTAGAATGTGAATGATATCGACAAAAGAACAAGGGTTAAACGATGAAACCCTAGTTTCATCAAGAAAGCCCTAACTCTCGTCGATCATCATCAATCTAGTATCAATCCTTCGAAGGACAAGAACACGAAATCTTGAGATTACATCACGTCTATAGATCCGATCGATTCCTACGAGCCTCATTTAGATTCTTGACATTTTGGTTGGAAATATCATCAAAACACCGATTCTTGATTTGTTTATCAGTTTCTTGATTCTTGATTAAACATCGTGACACCTGAATCAATCGATAAATTCTTGAATCATGTTTTCTTTTCTTTTCGATTAACTTTTCGATTCAAACAAATTAAATACAGAAACGAATCGCACAATCCCTGTGGACGATCCGCACTCGCTTACGATCTACAACCGACACCGTAATTGATTGCGGTCAAATATAATTCTTTGATTGTGAGTTCTTTATACAATTTTCTAAATATCGATACCGATACAATCCCTGTGGACTATTTGATTTGATACACAATCGGAATTTTACAAAGAAATCAATCATCCTCAACCCGGAAGTGCCCCAATAAAAGAATATTACATACAATGAATTTTACATGAATGAAAATAAAAATTCTCATCTCACATACAACCCCCGGCTATTCAAAATACGACGATCCAATATAACATATCACAGCAACACATAACATCACATGTCATCAACATAAGTAAATATGCGTATCATAATTATCGTTGACATATAGCAACGAAAACGGCAATACACCACATATTACACTTACGGTCGTAGAAAAGAAAATGTCAAATTACAACATTTGGAATCCACAATCATCTTCGACATCATAAACCCGAAATATCACATATCTCGGATTTCATGCCTAAATATATGAATTCCACATATTGTATCACATTCCAGAAAAATATAGACGATGTTAAATATTTCGATCGAATCAACAACCACCCAAAATTTCCCAAAAAGCTCAACACTTGAGCGCAGTTTAAAAATAATCAGTACATGTCATAGTACCAATGAACCAGCCGTAGAAGGGTCAACCAATGTCTCACCTGTGGCGCCGCGGAACTACCGTAAACCCTACGGTTTGGCGGTGGTTCTTATGGTCACAGAATCGAGTTAGGGTTTCGTTTTTCTAGAAGGTCCACCGCATTACTTGCATGATTTTAGAATGTTCTTTAACTTGAAAAAAATCCAACTCTTGGAATATTTGCAGCGAAAGTTAAAGTGGGTATTTGATATCCGTTCGAACTTTTTAACACTGTCTAAATAACCCGAAACAAAACTAGAATTACGAATACGAAACACTCCGAATTGCCTTTGTACAAAGATAACATCACATGCAAATTTAGCAAAAACAAACAATACCTGAAATACCAAAACCCAGAGATTGGAACACACTGAAAAATTGAACCCAAAATTCCCATATTGGGCCGAGCAGGCCGGTTTTACAAGCAGAGTGGCCGGCCAAAATCTGGCAAGGGGGCTGAATTTTTCACTGTGTTCATGTTGCATCTCATACAACATTCTGCAGTTGTTTAAAAAAAAATTTAACTCCTTAAAAAATTCGACAGAAACTAGGGTTTTAAATCGGGTGTTTCGGAATTGTTTCGGTTTCGTAATCCTACACAATCCGTCTAATTCTTCAGTTAGGCTCTGATACCACTGTAGGGTTCCTATGCACGACAGCAAGGTTTCGGGTGGCATCGTCCATGCCAAATTCAAATTTTTGTCATGCTAAAGAACTCTAACCTAAGATGTTTAACTAGAGAATCATACGAAATCGAAATGTAAACAACTTTACAACTAAGTGAGTAGGGATTACAACCTTTGTGGTCCGTTCCTTCACTTCAATAACTCCTTGTTGTGGTCCTTTCGCCGCGATCAACAAACTCCCGGACTTTTGAGAGGCTCCACAAGATATATGATGCATGCTAACTAGAAGTCTTCAAAGTCTATGATGATCTACTTCGAGAAACACAAACTCAAGCTATCTCTTCACTAATAATGAATTAGTGAAGCCAACACACTAGACTATATGGCTAGTATAGAAGAGGATGATGAAGTAGGAATTTTACTCACTTTAGAATTTATTTCCTCACTAGGATTCATCACCTCATGAAAACCTTAGAAAGCTTTTAAGATGAGGAAGAAGATGAAGAGAGAAAATGAACCAGTGAATTAGTTGTGTGAGAATAGCAACCATGGTGAGATAATATCTCATACTAACTCTTGTAGAGAATAAACCATGATCAAGGATAAATGGTAAGGTTAATAAATATCTTAAGTAATCCAAATTGAGTGGACTAAGTCAATGGCAAACCCTAGCTTCTCCAAGCTTCTTTGTCATGACAAAATCCAATTCATTTTGAATTACTTTAAATGAGCAAAACCCTAATTTATCCAAGGCATGGTGTAAGTCTTATACACCCATGTTGCATGTATCAACAACCATGACACAATCACATATATCACATATATGTAAAGTGTACATAAAAATGAGAAAAAGAAACAATTAAGTGAGCAAATATTAGTTAATGTAATTTAATATATCAAATATATAATTATACATTAAATTATTAAATCAATACTTGATTTAATAATCCAGCTATATTACATATAACCGACTAATATAATATGTATCATCTTATCGAATCAACACTTGATCCAATAACCTGGCTATATCACATATAACCGACCGATATCACATATCGCGATAATAGAATACGGTATCACATACACGTATTAATCTCGGTCCCGCACATATCACATATGTGCTCCTACTCCGTTTCGCCTGAGCAAGGAAACCTCTGTGTAGGACTCTAAATACTCGTCAATACACCGGCAGTAGGTGATGATCATATCAAACACCCACAAGTCGCAAGCGGTCAGCTAAACGTAACGGCCACCCGGGTATTGAGCGATCAGAAGATCAACAAGCAAGCTTGTACATACTCCTGCGAATCCAATCAGTAACACTACAGTACAGTCCGATCTCTTCGTCTGATATGTCGCATATCCAGTCTAAGGGTGGTAAACGTCAGACCCCGTTAACCGATAAGTCATATCGATGTGAGGCTCATAACGGGTCGAGAAACTACTGATAACACTTACCAGTAGATCTCCATATCAGCCCTGGTCAAGGACTTCCAGTTATAGCCAATCGAGCACAGCGCGACATCAACCCCAAATACCGGGAGAGACGAAACCCCCCATATCGCTCATTGCCTCCATATGATTCGGGACTGTACCCAAAAGCCACCGTTTTGCACGTTCTCATGAACGTGATAAGGTGGAAATCAAAGCACAGTAGGAATCACACAAGACTCTATGACGATATCGGGTCTACAGACTAACCTGTACCAGTGTCACAAGAGAACTGCTATTTTTCGATAGGTATAATACCAACTAGGAGTTCTCGGCGAGTCCGTTCAGTGTACCCAGTTTCCACTGAGCACCCGCATACCATCTTTGATGTCAAACACCAATGGATGTAGGATCATCTATCGCCCATCATATGGGTCAAGATACGTATACGCTAGTCTACTATTCATATCAAAATATTGCATTATTATATTCCCCATTCTTATGCATTTTACAAATAAACAGGTGCTTTTAACCCATGTCTGCTACATAGTTACAGGTTACAGGTTCTCGGAACAAAAACAGTGAAAAAGATAAAATACGATGCAAAAGTGAGACTATGACCGATAAATAGAAGAATCTTGATCAAGCCTACACGAAGATCAGTTCACAAAGTACAAGGCAGCGCAAGGTTCAAGACTTCGACACGAAGCAAATAGTAAAAGTCCACTACATTACTCACTGTGGAGATCTGGAAGAGAAATGGAAGATATTCTGAAGAACCAACCAAAGAAATAAGAAGACAAACAAGAGCAGAACCAACACAGGAAAGTACAACCCACAAGTCTCCTATTTGGCCGCGGAACCGCGGCCAAACCTGGCCTATGGCCGCGGTTCCGCGGCCGGGGTATTGACCGTAGTGATGAAAAATTTCCAAGATGTCTGGCGGCGCGTTGACTAGTCTTCCTAGGGGTATTTTTTTAATAGCAGACATGCGGCGATTGTAAACCTAAGGTTTTCTATAAATAGAAACCCAAATACTGCCTCTTCTTGTACCTCATTGTAAATCTCAAATTCAGATCTGTAAAGAATGAAGAGTGCAGCAACAAATTAGGAGTAAGTTTTCTTTTCATCGCCCTAGTTAATTTTATTTCATTGCCCTAATATAATTTCTTATCTGCCCTAGTTAGATCTTTAATTCCTTGCCATAGATAGATAGTTTAGATATGTTCTTCAATTCCCTAATGAGCTAGTAGTCTCCTCGCTTGTTAGGGTTAGCTTTGGGGAAGGCTTGAGAGATAAAGATCTCTCACCCCTTTCTTGCCCATCACACGTTTTTATAGGACTCCATGCATACATGCACACACCGCTCCCTACGGCACCCTATCCCACGAGGTAGCGGTGCTACCGTAGTATAAAGGCCCGGTTTAGCGTGTTTTCCATGGAGGTTAGGGTAAGTATCAAGAAAGGAAGGACAAGAACCTAGAGGAAGAAACACCGTTTCTTCCCGATGGTACTAATCTCCTTTATTGATAATTACCATAACACCTTATAGATCTTAATTTGGGTATAGAAAGCGGTTAGATTTATTGACTTTCCAAACTTACCCAAAACCTAACCCTAGCAAGATTTAGATCTAGATTAATTCAGTTTTTAGATTTAATCAATCCGTTCACACCGTTCGGAATTAACTCGTTAGAACAATTAGGAAATTCACAAAATCCCTGTAGACCAACCCGTACTCACCGGTTAGCTACCAAGCGACGCCGTTCTTGATTGCGGTTATAAATTATTCTTTGACAATATCAATCAAACGGCGCCATTGCCGAGGATGGCGTGTTATTTTCTTTTTGCAATTTCGGGTTAATATAAAATTAAAAAAAATCATAAAAACTGAAAAATATAAAAATATAAAAATTTATCATTTTGTTATTTTGTGAAGGGTATTTTTGTTTGAATTTTGCAGGATCTACAATCGAGTTCGGATCTGGAAAAATTCAGAGATCACAACAGAAAACCCTAGATCCGAACAACAGAGAAAAGTCAAACCAGAGGAGTGGAATTTTTTTCGGGAACTGAGTCGATCTTTCAGCCGCGGAAGCGCCGCCGCACCTTGCTTCTGGCCGCGGAAGCGCCGCGCTCTAGTGACATCATCATCTAAAAAAATTTCTCGGGAACCGAGCCTCACATTCAACCACGAAACCGCGGCAGGAACGCGCTTGGGCAGCGGAAACGCGGCATCAAGGTGACTTCAGCACGTGAAATTTGCACTGTAAGATTCCTTTCTCTCTCCTCTGCAAATCCCAATATCTCCTCTGTCAAATCTTCTGCAGGATTCTTTACGCTAAAAATCTCCTCCTTCCAATAATTGATCTTGTGCAGGATTCTTTGCGCCGCGCTTAAAATAAAAAAAAAATTGATTGCAAGTGATTGTCACTGCTTTGCATATTTTTAATCGGACTTTAAGGCGCTTGAAACCAATTCAGATTGGGTGGGGATTTCATCACCCCTCCCAGGACCCTAAAAATCACATAAGGCATTTTGCATTGACCATTATTAATTAAAAAATACTAGACTCGGCTCTAAGGACGTCGCGCTCAATAGGACAGAGGACTAGTTGTAGGCATCGGCCGTTGATCCTAAGCTGACTTTGTGGTGTCTAAGCAAGTGTGTCTAAAGCGAGTGGTTACTTAATTAGGGTCACTACTTGTAGTGGAGAGCCTCCCACTCACCTGACACTTACCTGGCCGCAATTGGTGGTGAAGAGGCGGTTTGAGGTCCTATTTCTAGCCCTTTGGAACAGTTAGGAGCTGTCTAGTAGACCTAGGTGACCCTAGATCTAGGCCTTATTGTGCATTTGTGGTTGATTGAAAGTGTGTCTAAGCCCTTTATCGAAAATCTTTTTTGCAAAAAGTTCCAAATAAAGAAAAAATGGAAAAAGGAAAAAAAATTTATAAAAACTTGCAAAATTTTGTCGCTAAGAAATCCGTGCACCCCACATTCTTTTTCTTCTCTTTTCCTACATCATGGGTACCCCACCTCACAAATCTCTTGCCGAACTTTGGTACCCTGAACCAAACGTTGCTTCGTACGCGAATTGTTTTAGTCGATTTACGGACAACCCCTCCATGCCCAAAATTTCTTTGAAAGGTCGAATAGAAGCGTCTAGGAGAAACAGTTCGACTTTGCAATCCGCTTTGTATCAACCATTTCAACCTTTACCACCTTCTTACGTTGATACTCCTTTTTCAAGTCCTATTGTAACTCCAAAACCCATGTCTATTGCTGAGCATATTGAACAATCTCGTAGCCGATCTTTCACTCCTCTCCACACATCCAGTTCTAGGGATCAACAAGCCCATTCACCTTTTTATCCAAATATTGATCCTACTCCTGTCCAACCATCCAATTCCTACCAGTCCTACCCGACTTCCGCATCTTCCCTAGACATTGCTTCTACACAGCCATTTGGGAGTTTCACGTATCCAAACAATTTTGAATCTTTTACCGAAACCCCTTCACAACCCATGTCTAGTTTGGAACAGTCGTTGGAGGCTTATATGGTAGCGACAAACCAAATGATGAGGAATATGGATGCGTCCATTGCCGCCCTTATGCAACCTAATGAACCGGTAGCTAGTTTCCAACTAGCTCCAAATCTTCCAATGTATGAGGAGGCGGTTGGACAGAGTAAGAATTTGAGAGGAGAGAATGAGTTCTACACCTTTCCAAATCAAACCTACCCATACCCAATTGAATCCCACAACTCCGGTTTTCAAACAAGTGTTCCAAATGATTCATCAGTTGACAATAAAACATTTAATGAGTTGTGCGACTTTGTAGTGCTTGATTTGCCAGATTGAGAAGAATCCATTTCGAGTGAAACCACACTTAATCCTTTTGAACTTTACACCTCCAATCTAGAACCTGAATTGATAAAAATCCATACTTTTAATGAGGTGTCTGAAAAAATTGATTTTCACTTGATTGAGGATATTGACGCCGGGAATATTTTGGATGATGAACCCGTAGATTTGATTGAAATTTTATATCCAATTCATCATCCCGAGTCATTAAATGTTTCTCCCGAACCTCATATGCGTCTTGATTTTGATGATAATGGCATGGATAAGCTAAATTTTGAGGAGAATTATGAGGATAGTATTAAGGAGAGTATTGAGGATAATATTGAGGATGAACCATTTTTGTTTGATGTGTCGGATTTTCCAATTCATCCTCCTGAACCTGTAACTGTTATACTTCCTAAATCAAACCCCTTCCTTTCCATCGTTCCGACCACGCAAAAGATCACGCTTGAGGACTGTGAGCTTGAAAAATTTCTGTTTGATCACAACGGTTTTGACGCCACTAGTGCGTTCCTCTTTGAATCTGACACAGTTCTCACAGCTGATAACGATTACGAGTGTTTTCACTTTTTCGGACGATGTTGAAAACTCACTTCCCGCGTTTGAGTCCTTTAAATTTTCAGATGAGTTAGTTGAACCATCAGACTCGGTTGATTACAGTCATTTCGAACCATTGATGGAATTCTTCAAGTTCGAGACAGATTACTTAGGTGAGAATAAGATTATCCCTAAATCACTCCCTTTCGTCCTTCCTATCGTTTCAACCACGCAAGACTCCGTCGCGTTTCCATTTTCAATGGAGGGTTTACCAAGTTCGACGTACCCATGTTTTCTTGCGAATCTTGAGGAATTTGATCCCATTTCTCGATGGATTGATTAATTAGCACAATCGCTTTTAACACATCGGTCATCATAAATTGTGCTAATTTATTCACTCGATTTACACCCTCAAGATCGTACTACACTTCTTTCTCTTTTCCGCCATTCTCCTCCTTCACCGAGACCGTATACCGTTTCTATCTCCACACGGTCTCGTGTGCGTTTCATTTCTTTTCTTTACACTCCATTCTTTCACCAACCCCACCATTATCACGATAGAATTTTTGAATGGTTGGTACTAACATTTGGTCTGTGTAAGGCCTTGTATAGCTTGATTTTTCTCCTCCCTAACTCTGAACTTTAACGTTTAAACAGTGGAAACACTGTTTCACTTAAGTTTGGGGGACACATTGTTGTACATATATTTTGTTTTTCTTTTAACAATTAAATTATAAAAAAAAGAAACTATAAATAAATAAACAGGGGAGTGCTGATTGATCTCAAAGAATAATTATAACCGTAATCAAGAATGGCGTCGCTTGGTAGCTAGCCGGTGAGTACGGGTCGGTCCATAGGGATTTTGTGAATTTCCTAATTGCTCTAACGAGTTAATTCCGAACGGTGTGAACGGCTCCTATTGATTAAATCTAAAAACTAAATTAATCTAGATCTAAGTCTTGCTAGGGTTAGGTCTAGGTTAAGTTTGGAAAGTTAATAAATCTCACCGCTTTCTATACCCATATTAAGATCTAATAGGAGTTATGGTAATTATTAATAGAGGGGATTAGAACCATATGGGAAGATGTTTCATCCTCTAGGTTCTTGTCCTTCCTTTATCAATCCTTACCCTAACCTCCATGGAAAACACGCTCAACCGGGCCTTTATACTACGGTATCACCGCTACCTCGTAGGATAGGGTGCCGTAAGAAGCGGTGTGTGCATGTATGCATGGAAAATTATTAATTATATGTGATGGGCAAGAAAGGGGTGAGAGATTCTCTCAAACCTTCCCCAAATCTAACCCTAACAAGCGAGGAGACTACTCGCTCATCAGGGAATTGAAGAACAGATCTAAACTATCTATGTAGGGCAAGGAATTAAATCTAAACTAGGGCAAGAATAGAAATTACCTAGAGCAGATAAGAAAATTAACTAGGGCAAATAAAAGAACTACTTACAAATTGATGCTCTCCAAAAAGAATTCTGAATTTTATTAATGAAAGGAGGCATGACCTAATACAAGAATTTGGGATTCTATTTATAGGACATAGAAAACCCTAGGTTTACAATCGCTGCATGTTTGCTATTACAAAAATACCCGTAGGAAGACTAGTCAGCACCGCCATAACATATGGTAAAATATTTGCCACTACGGGCATCACACGGCCGCGGAACCGCGGCCGCAGCCCTGGCTTGGCCGCGGTTCCGCGGCCAAAAAGGAGACTTGTGGATTGCAATTTCTTGTACTGCTTCGGGGCTTGTTTGTCTTCCTACTTCTTCGGTTGGTTCTTCAGAATATCTTCCATATCTCTTCCAGATTTGCACAGTGAACAATATAGTGGACTTTTTACCGTTGCTTCATGACGAAAATCTTGAACCTTGCACTGCGTGTTTGTTCTTTGTGAAATTGTCCATTGATCTTCATTTAGTCTTCAAACTGTAGGCAAGATAAAGATTCTCTGTTTGTTGGTCGAAGTCTTACTTTTACATCGTCTTTTCATCATTTCACTGTTTTTATTCCGAGAACCTATAACCTGTAACTATGTAGCAGACATGGGTCAAAAGCACCTGTTTATTTGTAAAATAACTAGGACTGGGGAATATAATAATGCAATATTATGATATGAACAAGTGCCGACAATTTTGACCCTCTTGGTGTAGCATGACAGTGAGGACAGTGTCAAGGTTAAGTTTGGGGGTATGCTCGGTAAGCTTTCTTCCTTCGCATTCATATGTATATTTTTGCATTTGCATACTTATTTTAAAACCCATAAAAATTGAAAATTTTAAAAATTATAAAAATTAAAGTATTCAATTTTGGCCCTAATTGACTTGAGTTTGACAAAAAGGTTAACTAGCTTTGAACAACTAGATCTTAGACTTAGTAAATTAAAAACCTTAAAAATATCCTTTTTTAAAATTTAACGGTAGAAAGTATATGTCTTTGTAGTTTATTTAGAAATAGGCAAATTTTGAGTTCACTTCTTGGGCTAAGTTAAAACAAGAGAAGAGTATTGATGTTTTTATTAAAGTATAAGCTTGAAAAATAATTCCTAGCTTAAGTCTAAATTCTGAAAATATATACCCTACAAATTGCACAAACACGCACCTTGAAACTTGGAATAGTAGAGGAGACCTTGAAATGCTCTTGTCTAAAGTCCTTAGTACGAAGAAAATGAAATAAAAATTCAAGTGTGAATAAGAGATAATAAAATAATGAACACTGGTTTTTGTGATTGCTTAAGGCTGCAAAAATAGAAAAAATATTTAGCGAGGGTGCTTCATCACCTAGTGCCTTAGACCAACTGGTTTGGGAGTCACTGCTAAAACCTTAGGTGTTACAAGAATAGGAATTACGCTTTAATGTGCAAACACATCTTGTAATCAGTTGTTGGTACCTCAAAAAGTATTAACAGTCGCATGAAGGATGTGTGAGCGAAATTCATCTAAAAATTCACCTATTAAGAAGTGCTTTGGACAACAGACAAGAGTATGATTGCTTGATTTGAATTTCCAAGTATAGGGGTGATTTATACACACACGTAGGGGTATGTGATTGGGGTTTAGATAAGAGATAAGAATGAAGAATAAGACTTATATATTTAATAGAGATGATAAAAATTCCTAAGTTGAGATAGAACCCTAGAAGGAAAACTTAAAAGATGCCGAAAGCTAAGTAGCTCTGCAGAACATATATACTCTTAAGTTAAATGATAAGGAAGCGTGAATAATATGGACGAATAATTTATGAGTCGAAAATAATAGAGTTTCTTGTTAGAAAACCTAATTGGAGGATAAAATTCAATGGGCCTGAATTGATAGGATTTTGTGGGTAGTATCCGCTGAAAACCCTCAGGAGATAACACTCCTCCTAGTAGGGACATCTAGAGGTTTAACGGCTTGTTGCACGAGCTCAGTGCAATCGCGATTCCCTGCGAAAGTGAGGTTAGGTTTTTGTTGAGAATAAAACTAGGTTTGCTCGAGGACGAGCAAAAGATAAGTTGGGGGTATTTGTTCATATCATAATATTACATTATTATATTCCCCATTCTTATGCATTTTACAAATAAACAGGTGCTTTTGACCCATATCTGCTACATAGTTACCGGTTACAGATTCTCGGAACAAAAACAGTGAAAAAGATAAAAGACGATGCAAAAGTGAGACTATGACCGATAAATAGAAGAATCTTGATCAAGCCTACACGAAGATCAGTTCACAAAATACAAGGCAGCGCAGGGTTCAAGACTTCGACACGAAGCAAATAGTAAAAGTCCACTACATTACTCACTGTGGAGATCTGGAAGAGAAATGGATGATATTCTGAAGAACCAACCAAAGAAATAGGAAGACAAACAAGACCAGAACCAGCGTAGGAAAGTACAGCCCACAAGCCTCCTATTTGGCCGCGGAACCGCGGCCAAACCAGGCCTATGGCCGCGGTTCCGCGGCCGAGTATTGCCCGTAGTGATGAAAAATTTCCAAGATGTCTGGCGGCGCACTGACTAGTCTTCCTAGGGGTATTTTTGTAATAGCAGACATGCGGCGATTGTAAACCTAGGGTTTTCTATAAATAGAAACCCAAATACTTGTATTAGGTGATGCCTCTTTTTATGCCTCATTGTAAATCTCAAATTCAGATCTGTAAAGAATGAAGAGTGCAGCAATAAATTAGGAGTAAGTTTTCTTTTCATCGCCCTAGTTAATTTTATTTCATTGCCCTAGTATAATTTCTTATCTGCCCTAGTTAAATCTTTAATTCCTTGCCCTAGATAGATAGTTTAGATATGTTCTTCAATTCCCTAATGAGCGGGTAGTCTCCTCGCTTGTTAGGGTTAGATTTGGGGAAGGCTTGAGAGATGAAGATCTCTTACCCTTTTCTTGCCCATCACACGTTTTTATAGGACTCCATGCATACATGCACACACCGCTCCCTACGGCACCCTATCCCACGAGGTAGCGGTGATACCGTAGTATAAAGGCCCGGTTGAGCGTGTTTTCCATGGAGGTTAGGGTAAGGATCAAGAAAGGAAGGACAAGAATCTAGAGGAAGAAACACCATTTCTTCCCGATGGTACTAATCCCCTTTATTGATAATTACCATAACACCTCATAGATCTTAATTTGGGTATAGAAAGCGGTTAGATTTATCGACTTTCCAAACTTACCCTAAATCTAACCCTAGCAAGATTTAGATCTAGATTAATTCAGTTTTTAGATTTAATCAATCCGTTCACACCGTTCGGAATTAACTCGTTAGAACAATTAGGAAATTCACAAAATCCCTGTGGACCGACCCGTACTCACCGACTAGCTACCAAGCGACGCCGTTCTTGATTGCGGTTATAAATTATTCTTTGACAATATCAATCATCTACTCTGGAGTATCGATACCATATCTCGATACACCCTCGACTAGGAATAATTATAGGATGTACTTGTGGACTACCCTGGCCCCACTAGTATGATCTCCATCATGGTCCTAGTAGTCAAGTACACATTCTAAGGGCTTTATCAAAATGTGAGAGCAAGACGGTAACACAATACAAGTCAACATGTTAAAACAAAGAGCAACCAGATAGCATACTATCATATCGAGCAAGAAAGTCCTCTCTATATATATCCAACCATTCACTATAACATACATCATATGTACAATAATAGCCTCTAGGGCATATACATAACTAACAGTAGTCATGTCCCACACAGCGCGATATCAACTCCCTATATCGGGAGAGACTAATCCCCTCAACCGCTCATTGCCTTCACCTATTTCGGGATTATACCCAACAAAAACTTGTTTGCACGATTCCCTTGAGCCGTGGTAAGATAGAGGTCTAAGTATAATGGGAAGACATATGAGACACTATGGCGATCTCAGATCCTACGGACTGCCCTGTACTCATGTCACCAGAGAACTGCTACCTGACATTGGTATATCACCAACTAAGAGTTCTTGGTGAGTTCGTCCAGTGTAACTCATCCAATGAGCACCTATATATAATCCTTAATGTCAAACATTAATAGCTGCAGGATCAGCTATCGCCCTCCAATCGGGTCAGGAAACGTACACACTAGTTTAAACTAGAGTACCGATGCCTAGTTTTGATACTCTCACGACTAGGGACATTTAAGGATGTGCTTATCGACTATTAGGCCTCACTAGTATGATCTCTATCATCGTCCTGGTAGTCAAGCACAATTCAAGGGTTTTATCTCATATCTAAACGATACGTGATAGTGAATAAAACGCATCACGTGAAAGATAAAGTCAAACCAGACAGCGTACTATTATCTCGAGTAAGATTGTTCTCATGTATAGATACTCCTTCAATTACAATAATTGCCTCGAGGGCACCTATATTCAGCAATATAAAAGCTTTGATGTTTAACATATTCTCTCCATTAATTTCAAAAAGAGGGAAAAATGAAATTCAAGATGAGTATGTTTCAATTTATTTTATTATTGTTTTCCATTGGATTATTACAGGGTTATGAGCGTTTTATGCTTGAAGAGAAAGATGAAATGGATACAATTGGAATTAGAAAAATATATTTCAATCAGAGAGGCTAAAAGTGATTATTATGATATTTCAGAAGCATAAGTGCTCGACCCCAATAACATATGGAGTGTATCAGCAACTAACCCATTTTGAAATTACGCGATCCAAAAATAAATGGCTATTCATATGAAAATTGAGGTGTACATGACTAAAAAAATGAAGATCAAGCGAATATTTCCTATCTTGCCGGTTTATACTCCGATTTCTGCGTGTACCAAATGATATGCATCAATTTAAACGTGGGCTCCATTCCACCCCTGGTCAGGTTCGGGTCCCCATCAATCCTCTCTTTTCCGCACCCAATCCTGCACGCATTCACATCCACACAAATGGACCCCACCCTCTCCCTTTTCGTCACTCCCAATGCGACCTAGGGTTAGTGTTTCCTCATCCTCCTCCGACCCTGACTCCATGGATCGCCTCCTCGACTCCTTTCTCGCCTTATCGGATTCGGGCGTGGCCATTGACCTCTCCCTCGGGCGGGTCGTCGATTCGAGGGCCATCGAATCCGATAAGGACCGCGTCATTGAGGCCGCGATGCGGGTCGGATCCGCGCTGCTGGAGTCCGCTAAGAGATCCGCCAGGAAGCGGGCGTCGAACCACAACTCGAATTCGTGGCGTTTGCCTTGCGATATCACTGTCAGGGTATTGATATCTTTGCCTTTTCAATTATTCATTTAATTGTTGTTGAATCGATTCATTAACAAATATTAAATTTTGTAATTATTGGTTCTTACAAGGTGAAATTTGGAGTAATTAAGTTGTTTCAGCGTAAATTACATCAATATGAAGTATATGAAAAATACTAATTAATCAATTTAGGTGTTTGGACAAGTTGAGATCAAGATAAATAGGATCAGTTTTTTTTTAATATTAATTTTATTAAATACAGGATCACATATGATATTTTCATATATGGACCCAATTTTGGGAAAATTGTTTACGGACCTGGTTTTTGAGAAGTGGCTTATTTCTAAACCCACATACTCTTAATATTGTTAAAATACACAATACTTAGAAAATACAAATGTTTCAAGTCCATACGTATTCTAATTGATATATTTTTTTCTCAAAAACACCCGTTTTTTCCTTTTTTTCCAAGCTCTACACATTCTAATTGTAGAAACTTTATTTACTTAACTATAACGTTATTTATCAAATCATGAAACTAATTATCAACCCATAACATTGTCAATAAAATTATAATATTATTTATAAAAATATCTTTATTTATCAAGTCATAGCATATTTTTATGATCTTTTAAAGGGTATTATTGACAATTGCATACTCAAATAAGTATACAAATCAAGATTTGGTTTTAAAAGAAATTCAATAGTATACTTGAGGTTTTCCACAATTTTGAAACTTTTGGGTTAAAAATAAATCAAGTTAAGAAACCAGGCCCGGGAACAATTTTTGCTTTAATTATAAAATGTTGTAGATTTTTTTTTTTGTTTTGAGATTTATCATTATCAACACATTTATCATTGTATTTCTCTTAGCCTTTCTTATCAATAGACGTTTGCTTATGAAAAATTCTTTTGATTTAGAAGTTCTATTTTTGCAATCTGCAGTAACTGGACACCATACAGACGAGAATTTAACCGACATCTCTTGTCTGACACATTTCAAGATGTCAATTATGAATTATGTAGAAATGTGGACATAAGCTGACAATTACCTAGACATGCTCGTTTTGACATTTAACATGGAGTTGATGACATATCGAGTTTGACATGGAGTATTAGGTTTCTGCAGGATGCATCATGAATTTCAAAGTTTAATATTCTGTGCAACGGATAGAAATGAAGGAGAGGCGGATTTAAATGATCCAGAAAGTGTGAAGATATGGAGATTGGGGAAAGGAAAAAGAACTTAACTGCCTAGGACAAAGTTTCTTTATTTATAGGAAGGCTCAACTCTAAGACCTATAGGAATTGCGTATGTGTGATTTTTCTTACCTTTCAGTCTAATGATGTATGCGCAAAGGCAAAGTGTTATCTGGATTGGAGATGAAGAAATTGCTTAAGAGTCAAGTTACATGTTAAGGTAAGAAATGCATTGGAAAAATGATTAATAAATAATAAAATAAAATAAAATATGGGTCTTATTATAAGAACTAACAGTGCAATATAATATATAGCGTGTTTAATAACTTCCATTATAAAGTATTCTGTCGATTTTTCATTAATTATAATCAAGCCAGGTCCCATGTACTAGGTTGTAGATATCTGGTGAGGTATATGTTTGTCATAGGTTAATGGCCTTTGTTGCCACTCCTGCCTATGGTCACTTGTGTTTTGTTAAATAGTTTTGAATGATACAAGGAGATTTTAGCTGACTAACATGGTTTAGAATCTAGGACATCACCTTATAGTATCATGTGTGCGATTGTATATTCCAATGTGAAATATGATCATATATCATGCTGTCATCTTTAAAAATTGAATAGTATATCTCATTTTATATTAAATTTTTAAATTTACAATTAGTGGAGGAGATCACCAATATTTATTTATGGGTTTGGTGAATTGAAGGTATTTTCCATGCTAGATACACAAAGTCTTTGCCATGCTGCTGCAACTTGCTCATTGTTCAACAAATGCGCAACAGATCCTCTGTGCTATGCTGATATTGACTTGACAGCAATTGTTCCAAAAGTCAATAATACAGTTGTGTCTACAATGATACAACGAGCAGGGAGAAACCTTCAGTGAGATTCTTTCTGCCTATGTTCAGTTAACGTGCATGCAAGAATGTTTTAACTGGCCGATACTCTCATTTTTTTGAACTATGTTTATGTTAATGCCTATCACTTGTTTGCACCTTGCATTCTGTTCCTTTTTCCTTCACTCTTTAATATGTACCATAGTTTTAGCCAGACTATCTTGACACTGGAGATGTACTGTGTAGATATGCATGATTTCGGTGTTGGAAGTAGTGAACGTTTGACTTTAATTGCGTCACTTGTAAACTCTCAAAAGCTGATGCACTTTATACATGACAGGTAGTCCATAAATTTAACTGTTAATGTGACAGGAAATTCAATATGTTTAAGGGTTGACAATTGGCATACCTATATATCATTTAGCATGCATGATCATAAATGTATTATGGAATGCATGTGCAACCATATTCATTCATTCCGTTATCTATAAATATATTCATATAGATATTTGCTTACACTTTACATACATAACTCATTAGATTGCAAGAATTTTCTAAAGCTTTCAAGTATATATAATCAGATAAGAAGTGCTAGATTTTTAGCTTGATACAGACAGGGTGGTTAGGCGATTCTGATGTCTGAATAAGACTTAACATTGGTGCAAATAATGTCGTTTTGTGGACTTTAATTCTTATACTATCTGTGTCATACTCACTAGGAACTTAAGATATAAGCACAAGAGTGTGAACACAGGTTGATTGGATAGGGTTGACGACAGCTTGAAAAAGAGTTTGTAGCTTCACAATTATTCAGGGGTATTTACCGGTTGCTAAATGTATTAGATGCTCAGTTTCTGTTGAACACTGTGCCTGAGAAGGCCGTGCTGGTTTCTATGTTTAGGTCAATACTAACTGGTATGAGAGTTGAGATAAAATGTGTAGGATTTTATTTGAACTATAAATAACATATTCTTACGGCATCTTTGGTCTACTCATGCATAGTAAAATGGAGAATAAGAAGAGAAAGGTAAAGAAATAAGAGAAAGATGGAAAGAGTGGGAAATATAAAATGATGTTTTTAGGAAACCCGTCTTAAGCGAGCAGTTGCATAGGCTGGTTGGTTAAGCAGCCATCTACTAGCCTAGGCTGCCGCTGAAGCTCTTTTCTCTTTGAGCCTTTTAGGCAAAAGGGTGGGCAGCAGCACCACTCCTCAAAAGGATAAAAATAACTAACATAAAAGGGGAAATAACTCTTAATACATAGAAATACCGTTAGAGATATGGTACGGAATATTACGGGCCACACTAGCATGGAATCCGTCACTTGACTCTATTTAGTATCATGGCTCAAACTTTTTCAGAACCTGTGACATCTGGAACAGGATATCTCCATGTGGACAAAAAAGGTTTTCAACTGCAGAAAGAAGATAATGACATGAAAAAATAGATTAGAGGAAGAAGATGTTGGGTCACGGCGGCGTCCCGGCCGTCAAACCGACGCCAAATGCGGAACAAAAACTTTTTACAAAACCGGTGCTACCGCAGCCCAAATCCCGGATCGTTCCATTAACCGTAAACTGGCAAAACGGTAAAAGAAAATATTATACCGATCGATCCGTGTCCTTCGGTCTTTAATTTCCGCACCAAGCTCCCCGCTGCTGCGCCGACGAAGTCCGCTTCCCAATCTCGCTCGTCGATGTGGCACCACGTCATTGAATCTTTATACGGGCTCCCGTCTCGAACCGAGACAACTCGGACATGAAGTTCGCTAGCCGACATGTCCAAGAATGAAGTAGAGAAGATGTAGAATATTTTGTCTCAAAACACCCAAGCCATTGGTTGGAGGTAAATTGAGTTGCCATGGATGTAATGTGGGCAAAGGATTTAGCAATGCCAAGATAAAAAACAGCCCATCACCTAAGGTGCTCGGCCACTGGAAGAATTGGTGAAGCCAAGGCTCTCTGGAAAAATTCTCAAGTGAAGTGGTGGTGTAAAAAAATATGAGTGAATGAATTAATTAATCCAACTCAAAACCAAACCCCTCATAATAAATCCTCACTCAACAAAGCTCACATCCACCCACCACACAAAACCCCTCACGTTTTGGAGCTACCCCAAAATCGCAGAGAACATCCTGGTTCCAAAAGTCAGCCACCATCCCCCATCAATCAAGCAAAGGCCCGTCCCTAAAAAATGACTATGCCTCAAAACAAGAAGCCCATGCTGCCCCTACCCATGCCCTCGAAATGGGCATCCCCCCACTGCCCAAAAATCAGTGAAAGGAAAAAGTGCAAGGTCAAAGGTCAATGCTCACAAGAATACAAACATAGATGATGAAGTTTAAGGCGGAAAAAGAAACTGGCAACTCCGAAAATAATCCCGTAACGAATTACGAGATTACATCTCAACCGTAAATACATACCCGTATTTGTATTCCGACCGAATACAAATGCAACGAGACAAAAATATTCCTACAATATAATACTAGGATCCGACTTAAACTAAAGCCCACTAATATTATCCGTCCGATCATGATCCTTGCATAAGTGCACGAATATGATCGAACCCTACCATATAACCATACGGCCTCTACAACGTTTCGTCCGAACTTGGGAAACTGTCTGTGGGGGACTCTAATGACTCATCAATACACTGGCACTGGGTATAACCACTAGCACGTCAGAGGTACTAGCTGTACGTAACGGTTGCCCATGTATTGATCAGAAGGGAGGCTGACGAGCAACCTCATCCAGAAACCCCACTGAGCCTGACAGTGACAATATCCGTACAGACCGGTCCGTTCATCTATGAGTATCGCATATAGGGCCCAGAGGGCTGATAAACGTCAGACCCCCAACAGCTGTATAAGTCGTGTCAAAGAGAAGCCCAGAACACCCTGAGATACTACTAGAGTACTTACCAGTAAATCTCGATTACCCTGGCCAGGGATTTCGTATAATGGCTCTCCTAAACACAGCGCGATCTCACCCCCAATACCGGGAGAGACGAATCCCGACGATCCGCTCACTGCCTCTATGTGGCTCGAGACTGTACCCAACTAAAACCTGTTTGCACGACTCCTTTGAGCTGTGGTAGGATAGTAATCAAAGCACAATGGGAATTCACACGAGACAAATGATGATCTCAGGTCGACAGACTAACCTGTACACATGTCACCTGGGAACTGCTATCTGACGATATGTATAATACCAACTAGCATGTTCCCGGCGAGTCCTGTCCGGTGTACTCATAATCCAATGAGCACCTGTATATATCTTAGGTGAACCAACTGACACCAATGGTTTGTGAGATCGGCCACCGCCCTTCGTCGGGGTCTCGACTGTATACACTAGTCTACTCTGGAGTATTGATGCCCTATCTTGAAACTCCCACGACTAGGGACATTTTAAGGATGTGCTTATAGACCCCAGCTCCCACATTTATGATCGCCATCATACTGTTGGCAGTTAAGCAAGAATCCTATGAGCTCTATCAACATGCAATAGCGAACTAAAGCATGTACTCGATGATAAAGACAAACCAGATAGCATACTATCATCTCGAGCAAGACTGTCTTATCGGTATAGGTCCTCCCTCAATCATTGCAATCACGTACCTGCGATCCAATAATTGACTTTGAGGGCACTATATCCAACAATCTCCCACTTGCACTTAAGGCTAATTATTGCGATGTCGCGTACTCACAGTTCGTGTGATACCGAACATCCAACTCCTCTACTAATCAGTTTCACAAAACTCGTTTGTAAAACTATTGTGTTCGAGAAATAGCTTCAGTGAGTGGATCCGTCCGGATGTTTCTTTCTATGTCTCTCTTTGTCTCAAGTTCGCTGAGAAAGCCATCTCCCGAAATAAGCAATATCTGTCTTAGAATATGTCTGGATATCTAATGGGACCCAGTTCACAAATGAACTCTAAATCCAGCAAACTTTTTAGACTGTATCGCCAACTGAATTTTATCAGTATCCTGCGCTACGCCTCCCTCGGTATCCGTTTGGACCACCTGTCCAAACTACTGTCCCTCGTCAGAGGGAAAACTGTAACTCTGACAGTCATTCTGTCATCCGGGTTACCTTGGAAGCCTGGAATGATAATTGTCTCCCGAAGGAGGCTGCCGTTGTCAAATCTCTAGAACAACCACTTATGTCCTAAAACTGCTTCCGAACGTTTTTCCAGGATTGGATTAATATCAACTTATTGCATCTAGTGCAAAAACATCTGGTGTGATACTTGACATCTCATGATTGACTCAATTGCCTAAGCAAGTGATATGTTAATTATGCACATCCCTCTCCTCTTTAGTCTGTAAGACACCTTTAGAGAGGGTGACTCCATTACCTGCAGGTACACCACCATGCCAGGAGTCGTTCATTCTAAAATACCTTTAGAATGCTGTCAAAGTACCCAAATTGGGAAACTATCCAAATCTAGATCTAAAACCATAGGTCCAGTAACCAGAATGCCTGATATAATATCCATATCCTGTGTGGAGAAACTACTGTGTGACAACCTCAGTATAACCGATCGTAGTGTAGGAATCTCACTTCCTACTATGTGTATGTCATCCAAATACTAGAACTTCACACCCTACTACCTTCTTAATAGATTCATCCCTTATTCTGATGAAGTAAAAGCCTATGAATGTCACATCAGAAATAGATGATCTATCTCCGCTATATCTGCTTTAGTCTATAAATAGACATAAGCTACTTATCCACTATGCTTCCGCTGCTCCCACTGACTATAACAACCCTCTGGCAGAGTCATCCTCCTGCCGGTTCTCATAGTCTGGGACAGCAGTAATGGCAAGTCTGGGTAAACAAGAACCTCCCTGTCACCGTCCTTGAGACTACCGGAGTATCTATCGGGTGCCTGAGGTTACCCACCATATCTGCGGAGTGGCTAATAGAATGTCAATCCTGTTTGAATCTTTAGGTCCTATTAAATTTTCCGTAATCGTTTGTGGTTCTGGAATCACTTTCAGTTCTACCATACTCCCACTACTGCTTTCTGAAAAAGTCCATTTTACTAAAACTGTGGCGAGTCAAGAACAATATCACTATTGATCTTCCAGATGGTAGAAAATCAACCCTCGTCAAAGCCCGGGTTAACCTATAAACTGCCATTACAGAAACATGCCTTGAGTTATCCAGAGTCTGGTTTTAAGCATAAGCCGGACAACTCCCCGTACCTTAACAACGTTAAGATATGGACCGTTCTATATACAATATAGAATTAGATGCACTGATTTAATTGGAACCAGATTCAAAACATGCAGCTGTCTCCAGTGCATGTCAACTAAATGGAGAGAGGCCGATCAACATTACTCAACTTAGGAGTGCATCCAATTATGAGTAACCTGAAAGAGAAGCAAGTTCTCAAAAACCATTGCTATCAACTGAATACCAAACACAAGTATCTACATTTTCGATCACCTTGAAGAGTCCCGATACTTGCAACACCTGGTTCTCTACTTTATTCTTGTACCTATAACTTCTCAAACTTGGACCTTGTATTTTTACGAAACACATGCCTAAAACTTGAGAAGTCACAAGTAAACAGAATATAGTACGCGGACCAATCCCTTTGTCCTAATGGACACTGGACAATATACAATATTTTGTATAAGTCCCTTGAGTTGAATAACTCAAACTCTATGCGTCGTAGGTTGAAAACTGTACCCAGACGATTTCCTCAAATATCACCAATTACAATGAATTCCGATATAATGAGGATGATCATCTAATTCCCAATAACTTACTCCCATTCATCATCTGTAAAACCATACAGATGTAAGAATTATACCTGGTAAATACATATCCTGGAGCAAGTGTCTAATTTGGAAATCAGCTTTCAATTAACAATGCACATTGAAACTGAAACACAAAAATGTTTCGAAAGGGTATCTGGGTATTCTTAGTAACGCCTCTTCCATTATCAGATTCATGACTGTAACCATATATTTCATTGCCATCTCTCCAATTCCCTTTGTTTGTCTTTACTCATTACCTTCTGTACACCATCGTTAGGCTAAGTGGTTTTCTTCCTTCCCTACCGTTCGACACCAGCCTATGGTTTAGAAGAAGACTATCCAATAAGCATAATAGGTGTACTCTCCTAATCCTAGGAGCACTCGTAACCCGAGAGAAGGGGATGATAAAAGACAACCGAATAAACCTTATTCCTATTTCTCCTGAACCAGAATCCATCCTCGAAAAAGTTCCTTCGAGTTCGTATACATACGATGGATTTATCCAATGGAATTGGATGTTCGTAGTGATACGGGGTGTTCTGGAGAAACTCAAAGGGTAAAAGAAAGAGTGGCAATGATGTATGCAACTCAGACAATCCAAAAGCCAGTGTTATAAGAAAGTTCGGTTATCTTGGTCACTGAGTTATAATAAAGGGTTGGGCCATGGTCGTAGTCAAAGAGAGAGAGAAGAAACATTCTGCGTGCACTCAAACCTAGATTAGAATGGTTAATCATTTTATCTAATCAGGAAACCTCCCACTGTATCCTCAAATTCTCCTCCAAACCTGAAAGAAGAATTAGTCGGGATCACCCGAGGATTAAACCAACTCATCAGTGGGAATCGGGATTCAACTATCATCGCATGATAACATGATGGAATCCACTCACGTTATTACACTCCAGAAGTTATGCGCATGCCTGGCAAGTTTCCTGTATATTTGAAACTCCCGATATGATTTTTACCCCTAACGACTTCATGGCCTTGATAGAGACCAACATGCCATAAGTCGCTAGTCAAGTTCAACCCGTCATTATCCAAGATTGATCTAAACCCACCCGCACAAGCCCTTGATAGAGACCAACGTGACTGTGCAGCTGTCCTAGATAATCGCATATCCATGCTACAGACAAGTATCACGCAGCTACCGTACACTATGCCTTGATAGAGACCAACATACACAACACGAATACTATGAGATACCTATCTGAAATGACGGAAGGCTACGGCTGGTTTTTGGCGAAAAACCTTTAGCGTAATGAACTTGATATCGTTGAAGGAATCCAAGTGGTTTTATAAAAATATAGTGGTGAAAACTTTTGCTAAAGAGGTCACTCCCGGTAAAGGGATCTCGGCTCTTTTCCCGTCGAATGAGGTGCAGGATATTCCAAACTGAATACCACGATGCAAAGCAAAAAGTAATTGACTATATTGAAGTTATTACCCTGACGCAAACCTCTGTCTAAGGGGTCACTCCCGGTGAAGGGATCTCGGCCCTTGCCTCGTCGAATGAGGTGCTGGATATTCATGACCGAATACCACTGTGCAAAACAAAAGTGAACGTCCTTGTAATAACAGCTTTTTGAAAAATTGGTTCCAACAATATCAAATATATGTTTGTTTTCCTTGCATTGATAAGAATCAATGCCGTCCCATCAATTAATCACGCCAGAAAAGAACGAAAATAAAATATACGTATATGCCATCCGCATTCGCCACTGGGTCCCGTCATCACCCGTTAGGTTACTTAACTAACGACAGAGCGGGGACTGGACTAGCGCGGGTGCAAAACATATACATCTACTAGTATATATATACCAATATATAATAATCGCTCCAGGTATTATAAATGCAACATCACAGAAAAGTAATAAGCATCACAGAACAATACAGATAATCTGGGATCCCCGGGTTTCATAGAGCCGCAAATGAAACCCGACGTTCCCCTGATCATGTGGATAGCCCGTGCAATGAAATCCTAGACCCCTACGAGCGCGGCAAGTTACCCGCCAAAATCAGAAGCGAGGCAGCCCCCTTCAGCAAAGTGAATGGACCACCCAGCACTTCAGGGAATCCGGTAACTTGAGCACCCCTCCTTGGGTCAACCTGTACCCCCTACGAGTGCAACGAATAGCCCGCCAATTCTAGAGTGAAGCCTCCTCCGTCTCAAGGCCATGAGATGTGGGCCCGTTGCCCTCTAGAACCCGGCTATCCGTGCACCCCACCGCAGGATAATCCTAGTACAGAAAAGAAAATATATACAACGGGTACATCGACCTCATTCCGGTCGTGCCCCAAAAGAATAATATACAAACAGGCAGTGACGGCAGTCCACATGTCGGATGCTCGCCCCGCAATAACAAATGTACAAATAAATCCAAACTGCACTATCAGGAGCTATCCACCACGACAAATCCGCAACATCACAGCACAACACAGAACATCAACGTGAATGCCACGTTCGCAAATCCGTCTAAAAGGACTATGGTGATTAGTCAAGATTTACCGATCAAATGACATTCACGGTCGCAGATATAATGTAACCACTGTAAACTAACACATTTAAAATCTCGATCGACAAAACTTCCCGAAGTGGGCCCAAGTACAAATCCAGTACTAATAAAATCTGGGCCCAAACAAAATATTCCAGAAACCCCAATTCCAAGTTAAAGACCCAAAGAAAAAATTTAGTGCACTGAAACCCCAACACCGCGGCGGAACCGCGGCCAAAACGTGGTTACGGCCGCGGTTCCGCGGCGTAACAGAGGAATCATACAACAAAAATTTTACAGTTGTCTTATAAAGGCCTGCCTGTTCTTCTGAAACACTCAAAATAATTTTTCGATGACAAACAAAAATCGACAGAAACTTTACTATTGGAATTGCGGTTTCGGAAATTTTGTTCGATCGGGCTTTTAAACATGTTAGAACAAGCTAATTAACGGTTAATGGATGGCTCTGATACCATGTTGGGTCACGGCGGCACCCCGGCCGTCAAACCGACGCCAAATGTGGAACAAAAACTTTTTACAAAACAGGCGCCACCGCAGCCTAAATCCCGGATCGTTCCATTAACAGTAAACTAGCAAAACTGTAAAAGGAGTTTGGAAATATTATACTGATCGATCCGTGTCCTTCGGTCTTTAATCTCCGCACCAAGCTCCCCGCTGCTGCGCCGACGAAGTCCGCTCCCTGATCTCGCTCGTCGATGTGGCACCACGTCATTGAATTTTTATACGGGCTCCCGCCTCGAACCGAGGCAACTCGGACATGAAGTTCGCTAGCCGACATGTCCAAAAATGAAGTAGAGAAGATGTAGAATATTTTGTCTCAAGACACCCAAACTACTGGTTTGAGGTAAATTGAGTTGCCATGGATGTAATGTGAGCAAAGGATTTAGCAATGCCAAGATAAAAAACAGCCCATCACCTAAGGTGCTCGGCCACTGGAAGAACTGGTGAAGCCAAGGCTCTCTGGAAAAATTCTCAAGTGAAGTGGTGGTGTAAAAAAAAGAGTGAATGAATTAATTAATCCAACTCAAAACCAAACCCCTCATAATAAATCCTCACTCTACAAAGCTCACAGCCACCCACCACACAAAACCCCTCACGTTTTGGAGCTACCCCAAAATCGCAGAGAACACCCTGGTTCCAAAAGTCAACCACCATCCCCCATCAATCAAGCAAAGGCCCATCCCTAAAAAATGACTATGCCTCAAAACAAGAAGCCCATGCTGCCCCCACCCATGCCCTCGAAATGGGCATCCCCCCACTGCCCAAAAATCAGTGAAAGGAAAAAGTGCAAGGTCAAAGGTCAATGCTCACAAGAATACAAACATAGATGATGAAGTTTAAGGCGGAAAAAGAAACTGGCAACTCCGAAAATAATCCCGTAACGAATTACAAGATTACACCTCAACTGTAAATACATACCCGCATTTGTATTCCGACCGAATACAAATGCAATGAGACAAAAATATTCCTACAATATAATACTATGATCCGGTTTAAACCAAAGTCCCCTAATATTATCCGTCCGATCATGATCCGTGCACAAGTGCACGAATATGATCGAATCCTGCCATATAACCATACGGCCTCTACAACGTTTCGCCTGAACTTGGGAAACTGTCTGCGAGGGACTCTAATGACTCATCAATACACTGGCACTGGGTATAACCACTAGCACGTCAGAGGTACTAGCTGTACGTAACGGTTGCCTATGTATTGATCGGAAGGGAGGCTGACGAGCGACCTCATCCAGAAACCCCACTGAGCCTGACAGTGACAATATCCATACAGTCCGGTCCGTTCGTCTATGAGTATCGCATATAAGGCCTAGGGGGCTGGTAAACGTCAGACCCCCAATAGCTGTATAAGTCGTGTCAGAGAGAAGCCCAGAACACCTTGAGATACTACTAGAGTACTTACCAGTAAATCTCGATTACCCTGGTCAGGGATTTCGTGTAATGGCTCTCCTAAACACAGCGCGATCTCACCCTCAATACCGGGAGAGACGAATCCCCGACGATCCGCTCACTGCCTCCATGTGGCTCGGGACTGTACCCAACTAAAACCTGTTTGCATAACTCCTTTGAGCCGTGGTAGGGTAGTAATCAAAGCACAGTAGGAACTCACACGAGACAAATGACGATATCAGGTCGACAGACTAACCTGTACACATGTCACCTGGGAACTGCTATCTGACGATATGTATAATACCAACTAGCATGTTCCCGGCGAGTCCTGTCCGGTGTACTTATAATCCAATGAGCACATGTATACATCTTAGGTGAACCAATTGACACCAATGGCTTGTGAGACCGGCCACCGCCCTTCGTCGGGGTTTCGACTGTATACACTAGTCTACTCTGGAGTATCGATGCCCTGTCTCGAAACTCCCACGACTAGGGACACTTTAAGGATATGCTTATAGACCCCAGCTCCCACATATATGATCATCATCATACTGCTGGCAGTCAAGCAAGAATCCTATGGGCTCTATCAACATGCAATAGCGAACTAAAGCATGTACTCGATGATAAAGACAAACCAGATAGCATACTATCATTTCGAGCAAGACTGTCCTATCGGTATAGGTCCTCCCTCAATCATTGCAATCACGTACCTGCGATCCAATAATTGACTTTGAGGGCACTATATCCAACAGAAGAGTCAGACAGCAGGAATACAACTATTCAAGATAAGATAATGGCATGAAGAAAAAACATATTAGAGGAAGAAGAGTTAGAGTAAGAATACAACATATGCATATTATGCCAACTACACAAGTTACCCATAGTTTACTAAACTTGTGTAGTTCTTAAACCTATGATGTTGAATGGCTGTAATGACCTAATAGGCACAAATTCCAAGTGTCATTACAAAAATGTTTTTGGTTAAGTTTCTTGCAGTCTATCCAATCGATGCATAGATATTCTACTAACTTGGTATTATGGCTTATATTTATATTATGAAATTAATTTGTGAACGATTCGACAATAGTGTAGTGCATCCTTAAGTATTGAAGAGAATCCATGCGTCCCTCCCACTCACACACCACGATGACCAACAACCAAATGTATTCTCACTCCTTCCTCTCCCTCCATCCTTCCAATGTGAGATTACTGGATCCAACAGCGGCAGGAACTGTTAAAGGAGTTGCAGAACAACCTCAGTGGGAACATGGTGTGAAATCTCGGCAGATCCCGATCCAAGATGGCCGATTCCGATATAAAAAATGACCATCCAAGTTCTGATGCCAAAACTGCCCGATACCGAGTTATATTGGGTTTATCATTTGATTAGTAGGGTCAGTTTATTAATGGGTTAGTGTGTCTATTAATAGGCTATTGGGTTATGGCTGATTTGACATTATTGATGAGTAAAAAGTATATAAAAAACATTTTAATTATTTTTTCCAACTATAAACAATCATTTTAGACATCATTAATTGCGAAAAATTTGAGTTGTACTTTCTTTTTCTATGTATATAAAGAATTTCATTTTTAAATTATTTTTGTCAGATAATGTAAAACCAGACATTTCCTATATGGTCGAGATAGTTGATATGGCCGAGACGGCCGATTCCGATCCATAAAGTGACTACTTTACCAATACCTCTTTACCAATGCCGATTCCGTGACCATACACCTCAAGTGGATATGGGTTCATTTCTCTGGTTTGGCTTATATTCTGTTTGTATCCAGAGTTCCAGACCTTTTCCCTCAAAATCATATGTAAAGATATTATGCAGTATCATGTTTCAATCCATAGCTTAGCTTTTGTGGAACTGTTACTTTTGTTTTGCACCGTGTCATATTTAGAGTATTTAACTGGATTTTTTAATCCATATGGACAAAGGTGATTTTGTCACTTATGAATGATCACTTATGTGACCCATTCCTATTTCGAAAGAGATCCTTCTTCTGTCACTGCTGACTTCACAAAAATCTTATGATTGTTCATGTTTCAATCTCCAACATCAGGTCTCTTAAGCTTGGGATAATACCTACTCCGGCTTCATCTCCAGATCTTATGCATTCCATGTCCTATTCCTCTAGAATTCCTATGGATGCACCAGGTCTTTCATGGAATGAAAGGCGACCGAGGCAGGGAAAGGAGTCATCTGTTCTAAATAGGTCCTGCCTATTGGCTTTAAGTCTGGATGGTGGTGGTGCAGGGTATGGAAAAATATGGCTCCAAACTCAGTATTTTATATAACCCTTGTTTTATTTCTTATACTAAGTTTTATACCTAAAGGGCTCTTTTGAGGAGGTTGCACCTGTACAATATTGACAAAATGGATACTAATGCCCTATGCACTGCATTATCAGCTTGCCAATCTCTCCTTGATCTGGAAATTGTTGGCCTGTAAGTGTGCTCATTGCCTGTTACATCTTACTTCAGCAGTGATGGATTTAGTTTATTTGCTGCATAGATGAAAGTATTGTTTGTGCATTGTTAGACAGGATGAGAAATGCTCAATTATATGGAACCTTGCATGTTATGTCTGTGTAGTTGTATCAACCAAATCATTGTACTTAGATTTAATGTTTCTATAAGCCTGTGAAGGTGAGCATGTCAAAATTTTGTAATTATGATTGCTTTCTAACTTTTGTAGTCACAGTGAAATTGTTCTAGGTACCTTATCCATTTCTTTTATACGCGATATTTTCGTCTCCGTTCAGTTTTGATAATATAACATCTTCTACTATCTCGCTAATTATGTACTATTATATAAGCTTAAATGGACAATATATATTGTATCCTTGAATTGCCTACTTTTGTGGGTGATTGATCACAACTGCTACCTAATTTAGACCGTACTATTCCATTGTTATATGCATTATAGTAGGAAACTACTCATTTGAGCGTATGGAATTCAAGTTGAACTAGGGTTAAACGAAGCGTGGTGTGCGGGAGCTGTAAGAGTTTAATTGAAAACCGTTTATAAGAAAAGTGTCGTGCCAAGTGTTATAAAGAACACATTATTGTGATGAGAGATTGTAATTTCGTTTATGGAACTAAAATTGCAAGAATGATAAATTGTATTGAGATAAAATAGAAGTATATAACTATATATACATGTTTAGCGGTATTTAAATATTTATTTTTGATTAAATCATGAAGAAAAGACTAGAGAAAAATAACGAGTTTTAACCGTAAACTAATAACAAACTTTCAATCTAATAATCTTGTTAGCTTAAAGAATAATTAAGAGTCCATACACATATATATAGTGAGAGTTATAGATCACCTTTCAATCTAATAACAAACTCTATCATAACTAATATCAACTAATAAATACACTCATAACTAATATATAATAACTTATATTTATAACTCTCCCCGCAAGCTGGAGCGTAGATATCAATCATGTCAAATTTGGAAAGAAGGTGAGCGAAAAATGGTTGAGGAAGAGCTTGGGTAAGAATTGTTGGGGTTTCTAGCGTCTTAGCCGCCACAATCGCGGCCTATGCGGAACGAAAAACAAAAAATTCTAGAGGCGCTAGAAACTACAAACCCTAGAATCGAATCCGAACACATGAACTAGAAAATATCATAGAGTTCTTAGCTACTATGGAAGAGAGTTGTACCAAAAGATCGAGTCCTTGGGTCTTCATCTCCTCTTCCTTAGCTCCTTTGGGTTTTCTTAATCGAGCTTGACCGCCGGTCTTCCTCCGTCGAAAATGATCTATCCAAAGGATGCGGTTCATGGCTCTAGCTCCACACTAAAAATCAAGTGGAGCAACTAAATGTCCTAGCTTGCTATATTAGGATGTATAGAGATATAGTAGTGTTCTAGTATTTTTCTACCTCATTTCCACTCTTGAGTCTCAACACATGAGAGTGTAGGGAGGAAGAAGAAAGAGGAGCTCAAGAAAGGCTAGCGAGGAAAGAGAAACAAATGGTGAGAATGAAAACTCATGAGAGAGAAAAATATCCAACCATAGTTTTGTATAAATGGTTTTTCAAATAAAAATATAGCAACCATGCTTGAATAGTTTGCACAAATGAATATACAATTCATTTGTCAATACTATTCAGGTATGGTTCTCACTATTCTCACCTCACTACCTTTATACCCTATTTTCCATTTAAATGAATAAATGGATAAATCATAAATGAGGTGTCCACCTTCTAGAATATTTTCCGTATAAATACAGAATACACTCTACCGTATATACATACCCGTATTCGTATCAAAATACGAATATCCAAAGAGATAGATTAATACAAAGAACATAATACTAAAATATACATATCGAAAAAATATATATGTAAATTATTAAATCAATACCTGATTTAATAATCCGGTTTAATTCTAAGCCGGCTAGTATTATCAACCGTCCGATCAAAAGTCCGGGTAGCTAGCACACTCATTTGATTGGAACTCAGCACGTATCAAAATACGGCCACAACATCATTTTGTCTGAACAAAGGAAACTCTCTGTGTAGTATTCTAAAGACTCGATAGTACACCGACAGTGAATTACTGGACAAATCCATAACCACAAGCACGTCAGCGACACTAGCTGTACGTAACGGCTATCTGGGTACCTGTCGAAAAGGAAGGCCGACGAGCAAGCTCATCCGAACTCCTACCGAGCCTATATGTGACAATCTCCGTACAGTCCGGTCTCTTCGTCTAAAAGTATCGCATACCGGGTCGAGTGGGTGGTAAACGTCAGACCTTAATAACCCAATAATTCGTGCCGACGTGGCTCATAACCAATCCGGGAAGCTACTGATCCAACTATCAGTAAATACCAACTGTCTTGGCCAAGGTCTTATGGTGTTGGCCAACTGAATACATTGCGATATTGACTCACTATACCGGACGGGATGAATCCCCAACAATCGCTCACTGTCTCCATGTGGCTCGGGACTGTATCCAACTAAAACCTGTTTGCACGGCTCAGTAGAGCTGTGGTAGGGTAATCTAAGTACAGTAGGAACTCACACGAGACAAATGATGATCTCAGGTCTGAAGACTAACCTGCACTCATGTTACCTGAGAACTGCTATCTGATGATAGGTATAGTACCATCTAGAAGTTCTCGGCCAGTCCGTTCAGTGTACTCACCCCCAGTGAGCACCTGTATACGATCTTAGGTGCGAAAGACCAATGGCTGTGAGACCAACCATCGCCCCTCGTCGGGGACTAGAAACGTACACCAGTCTATTCCGAAATATCGATGCCCAGTCTCGATACTCCCATGACTAGTGACATTTAAGGATGTGCTTATGAACTACCCAGCCCTTACACGTATGATCGTCATCATAACGCTGATAGCCAAGCAATAATCCTATGAGTTTTATCAACATGTATTATCGATACAGAATAACAAGTAAAACATATACACATATTAAGATAAAGACAAACCAAATAGCATACTATCATATCGAGCAAGATTGACCTGTACATACATATGTCCAAGCATCCACTATATATACATATACAATAATGGCTTCTAGGGCATACATATCCAACAATCCCCACTTGCACTAAGGCCATATATTGGTGTACCGAGTACCCAACGTCTGCTTTATTGCCAGTTGGCGTATCGCATGCCTAATATCTCAAATAGTCTTCGAACTTGCTTGAGTGAGGGCCTTGGTGATTGGATCCGCTGTGTCCTCTTTTGTGTCTACTCTTCGCACCTTGATCTCTCGGCGATTAACGATCTTCCTGATCAGGTGATACCGCCTCAAGATGTGTCTGGATTCTGATGGGACCGTGGTTCTTTCGCTAGCCCTACTGTTGTCGCAATACAAAAGTATTGGATCAACAATGGACGAAACCGCATCAAGTCAGTAATGAACTTCTTTATCCAGACCGTTTTTTGCGGTATCGTTGGCAGCAATGTATTCAGCCTCCATCGTCGAGTCTGCGACGGTGTCTTATTTGGAGCTCTTCCAACAGATCGTTCCTCCGTTGAGGGTAAACATAAAACCCGAGATAGACTTGCTGTCATCCTTGTCATTTTGGAAGCTCGAGTCGGTAAAAGACTCCATCTGGAGGTCCCCATTATCGTACACCAAGAACAATTCCCCGGTCCTTCTTAGGTACTTAAGAATGTTCTTCACTGCTGTTTAATGGTTCTCAACTGGGTTTGACTGATACCGGCTCACCGCGCTAAGCGCGTAAGCTATATCTGGTCTGGTACATAACATTGCATACATTATAGATCCTACCGCCGAAGCGTAGGGTATAATACTCATGCGAGCCCTCCCCTCATCAGTCTTGGGAGACATCTTTTTGGAGAGGGTGGTTCCGTGCAAAGTGGGTATATTACCACGCTTGGAATCTTCCATATTAAATCTCTTTAGTATGGCCTCTATGTACCTGGACTGTGAAAGTCCCAACAATCTCTTGAATCTATCTCTGTAGATCTTAATTTCCAGAATGTAGGAGACATTACCCATGTCTTTCATGGAGAACCTTTGTGACAAGAACAGCTTGACCGATTGTATCATAGGAATGCCATTTCCTATTAAGAGAATGTCTTCCACGTACAAAACTAGAAATACGACAGTTACAATTTTCTTATAGATACAAGGCTCATCCTCGTTTTTGATGAAGTCAAATTTCTTGACTGTCTCATCAAAACAGATGTTCCAGTTCCGTGATGTCTGCTTTAATCCATAAATGGATTTAAGCAACTTGCATACCTTTTCGCTGCTCGCATTGCCCACGAATCCTTCCGGCTGATCCATATAAACGGAATCTTCCAAATTTCCGTACAGAAAAGCCGTTTTTACGTCCATCTGTCAGATTTCATAGTCATAGAAGGCAGCAATGGCAAGTAGGATTCGAATGGATTTCAGCATAGCCACTGAAGAAAAGGTTTCGTTATAGTCCAAACTGGGTCTTTGACGAAAACCTTTTGCAACAAGTCCAGCCTTATAGGTCTCCACCTGCCCATCTACACCAATATTCTTTTTGAAGATCTATTTGTATCCAACGGGTTTTACCTATGAGGAGCAATATCCAAGGTCTAAATTTTATTGGTGTACATGGATTTCATTTCGGATCGCATAGCATCCATCCATTTATCAAAATCTCTACTGGTAATGGCCTGCTTGAAACTAGTAGGATCATTTCCTTCCAAGTTGCAATCCTCTCGATCCCCGTCTATGAGAAAACCGTAGTATCCCTTGGGCAGATGAGAAATCCTACTAGATTTGCGGAGTGGCTGAGATTTCTTCGAGATTACAGAATCTTAAGGTTCTACCAAATCTTCTGCTTCAGTTTGCGGTTTCGGAATTTCTTCTAGTACTACCGTGCTCCCACTAATTTCTTTTGCAAGAAATTCTCTTTTTAAGAAGACTAAGTGGCGAGCAACAAACACCTACTGTTCCTCGGTGCGGTAGACAAGATATCTCTTTGAATTCTTGGGGTATCCCACAAACTTACACAATACAGATCGTGCTTCGAGTTTATCTAGGTTCTGCTTTTTAACAAAAGTAGGATTTCCTCATATCTTAATGTAATCAAGGTATGGTCTCTTCCCACTCTATATTTCATATGTGGTGGTAGGCACTGATTTGGTCGGAACTCTATTCAATAAGAATGCAGCTGATTCAAGAGCAAATCCCCAAAATGAAAGAGGCAACTCGGTATTACTCATCATGGAGCGAACCATATCCAAAAGGATACGATTCCTCCGTTTCGATATACCATTGTGCTGCGGTGTATACGGAAAAGTAAGCTGAGAGAGAATGCCATTCTCTTTTAGGTATTCTAGAAATTCCGTGCTTAAGCACTTCCCCTCTATCGAATCGGAGATCTTGATGCTTTTACCAGTTTGGTTCTCTACTTCGTTCTTAAATTCTTTGAATTTCTCAAAAGCTTCAGATTTGTGTTTTATGAGAAATACATATCCGAATCTAGAGAGATCATCAGTGAATGTAATGAAGTACAAGAACCCACCCTTTGCATGTATAGACATTGGACCACATATATCACTGTGTATGAGTCCCAAGAGCTCTGTAGCTCTTTCTCTGTGTCCAGTGAACGGAGATTTGGTCATCTTTCCTTTGAGACAGGACCGACAAGTTTCATAAGATGAAAATTTGAATGAATTCAGAAATCCATCTTTATGCAACTTGGCGAGTCTTTTCTCATTGATATGACCAAGTTTACAATACAACAAGTAGGTTTCGTTCGTATTTGAACTCTTCCTCTTGCGTGTGTAGTATATTGAAAACCGTGATTTGATTTAGAACGTAGATACTATTACACAGTATACCTTCTGCAACCAATATCTGATTAAGGTAAGTGTTCATGATATTTTTATCGAGAACAAAGTTATATTCATCTTTCTCAAGTAAAGAAACTGATATGATATTGCAAAGTATAGAAGCTACATAGTAGTAGTTCAAAATCATAGTATTGCCGCTTAGCAATACTAGGTGATATTCACCGACGGCAGCGGCATTAATTTGTGCTCCGTTCCCTACTCCGAGAGACATCAGCAGATCCAACCATCCTACTTTTTCTCAGTCCCTGTAATAAATTACAGATATGAGATTCTGATGCGGTATCTAGTGCTTAGGAGGTAGGACTGACCGAAAAATAGTTCTCAATAACAAGAACACCTGAAGGAAGACATAATAGTATGCTTCTTATTCACCAGGGTCGTCAAGGAATTCATGTAATTCTCTTTCTCTTGCTCAAGCTCGTGACATTTATCACAAGTTAGAGCCAAACCGACGTTTCCCGGTCTCAAATAAGAATCTGGATCAGTCAAGTCATACATTTTATTATTTTTATTAAGGCGTGAATTTGTTGCTATCTGGAGAGAGAAAAAAAACAATCAGCACGCGCTCTTGCAAGTTTAGATTGGTTATTATTTTATCTAAACACGATGGCTCCTACTGTTTTCTCGAATTCTCCTTCAAATCTTAAAAGGAGAACTACTTGGGATCATTAACACCTTACAAGTTCACAAACCGTTCAGCCAGGTGGGTGTTGGTACTCCGAGAGAGGTTCCCCGTGCAATCGCATGGACCTAATTAAAATAAACTTCATTTCCGCATAGGCGTAGTACCGTCAACACCTTTCTAAACACCTAATACGTTAGTTAATTGTGAAGTGAAAAGTATCTCCCAAAGAGTAACAAATACTCACAGTGAGATCGGGACCCATCTATCATCGTATGATAACTTAGATGGAAGCCACTCTAGTCACCACATTCAAGAGGTATGCAACACCAGCAAGTTTTCTTTATATTTGAAACTCCCGATGTGGTTTTTGCCTCGTGCGCTTATGATCTTGATTTTGGCCAACAGATCATAACATACAAGTCAAGTTCTATCCGTCATTGTCCAGATTAATTTAGACCCATCCGTACACACCCTTGAGTTTGGCCAACACGAAGGTACGACCGTCCTAAACCAATACATCTATCTATACTATGGATAAGCAACATATAGCTACCATTCACAATGTCTTAATTTTGGCCAACAAACACCGCATGAATACTATGTGCTCCTTATTCGAAATAACGCTACGGACGGTTTTTGGCGAAAAACCGTGAATGTATTAAACTTGATATTGTTGAAGGAACCGAATAGTTTTGAAAATGAGTGGTTTATGCCCCGCTTTTGAAAACTAGTGGTTCTGAAGAAAATCGAGTAATCTATAGTAACATAAACTTTTGCTCAAGAGATCACCCCCGCGAAGGGATCTAGGCTCTTGCCTCGTAGAATGAGGTGCATGATATTCATGACCGAATACCGTTATGCAAAGCAAAAGAATACGACTATAGTTTTTCAAAAATTTGTTCCGACATTTTTAGGTTTATTTTTCCTTGCATTAATCAAAATTAATGCGGTCCCATCAATTATTACCTATTACACTAGAAAAAGACGAAAATATGTACTTATATGCTATCCGCATTCGCCACGGGCCTCGTCATGCACCGTTAGGTTACTTAACTAACGACAGAGCGGGGGCTGGACTAGCGCGGATGCAAAACATATACAACATTTATTTATTTATATATAAATATATAGTCATCTCAGGCATGATATAAGCAACATCACAGAAAAGCGATAAGCAACATGAAAAAGCGATAAGCAATATAGAAACACGGATAATCTAGGAGCCCTGGGTTTCATTTAAGCCGCTAATGAAACTCGGCGTTCGCCGGTCATGTGAATAGCATGTACACTATATAACCAAGACTCCTACGAATGCGGCAAGTTGCCCGCCAATCCCTGAAGCAAGGCAATCACAATCAACAAAGTGAATGGATCACCCATCACTTCACGGAATCCGGTAACTTGAGCACTCCACCATGGGTCATCCTACACCCCTACGAGTGCGGCGAATAGCCCGTCAATTCTAGAGTAAGGTGTCCCGGTCTTAACACTATGAGATGGAGGTCCGTTGTCTTCTAGAACCCAACTACTCGAGACTTCACCGCGGGGTAATCCTAGTACAAAAAAGAAATGAAATAATATATACAATGATGACATCGACCTCAATTCGGTCGTGCCCTAATAAAAGAATATCCAATTGTCAAAGACGACAGTTCACATGTCGAACGCTCGCCTTCAATAATCGATATACAAATGACTCAAAAGTGTACAACAAACATTGCACTAAAGGCTATCCATCACGACAATCCGTCGAAACCATCACAAAGATATCACACGCATCATCACAGATAAACAAGATGCAGGCAACCCCTTCTAATCGACGTATAGCGATTAAAAGACGTTAAACAACATATAAACACATCACAGAAGCAAGTAACGAAAACCATGACAATAAAATTCCGCACACAAATAGCAAACAAAGCAAGTTTTCCAAAGTCGGAAAAAACAGTTCACGAAATCCCCAAAAAATATCGTTTTAAGCCAATGCGGGAGTCGAAACGAACTTGAAACTCGCCCGAACCTTCGTGGTGTCAAAATACCCAAAATTAACTGTCGCTCGTGGGGACTAGGGGGTCCCTATCCTCGAGGCTACCACGAGATGGCCTAGAGGGTGTCACAGACTCGAGCCTACCCCTATGGGGTAGGTCTCGGGTCCCCACCCCCTGAGGCCACCTCATGGTGGCCTCGCCGCGATTTCTCGGTCCAAACCATGAGCCCGTGGGGAGTGCAGACATGCTAAAACTTGGATTTTTAGGTCTGCTTTCGTTGGCAATTTTTGCGCGACGAAAACGGCGGAATTTAAATGTCGTAACAAATTAGTTAATGTGTTTGGATGGCTCTAATGCCATGTTGGGGTTCCTAGCGTCTTAGCCGCCACAACCGCGACCTATGCGGAATGGAAAACAAAAATTCTAAAGACGCGAGAAACTACAAATCTTATAATCGAATCCAAACACATGAACTAGAAAATATCATAGAGTTCTTAGCTGCTATGGAAGAGGGTTATACCAAGAAGATCGAGTTCTTTTGTCTTCATCTCGTTTTCCTTAGCTCTTTTGGGTCTCCTTGATCGAGCTTGACCGCCAGTCTTCTTCCGTCGAAGATGATCCACCCGAGGATGTGGTTCATGGCTCAAACTCCACACTAAAAATCAAGTGGAACAACTAAAGGTCCTAGTTTGCTACACTAGGATGTCTAGAGATGTGGTGTTATAGTATTTTCTACCTTATTTCTACCCTTGATTCTCAACACATGAGAGTGTAGAGAGGAAGAAGAAAGAGGAGCTCAAGAAAGGCTGGAGAGGAGAGAGGCAAATGATGAGAACGAGAACTCATGAGAGAAAAATATCCAACCGGTATAAATGGTTTTTCAAATAAAAAATATAGCAACCATACTTGAATAGTTTGCACAAATGAGTATACAATTCATTTGTCAATACTATTTAAGTATAGTTCTCACCATTCCCACCTCACTACCTTTACACTTCATTTTCCATTTAAATGAATAAATGGATAAACCAAAAATAAGGCGTCTACCTTCTAGAATGTTTTCTGTATAATGACGGAATACACTCTACCGTATATACCCATATTCGTATCAAAATACGAATACCCAAAGAGATAGAATAATACAAAAAACATAATATTAGAATATACATATCAAAAAAATATATATGTAAATTATTAAATCAATACCTGATTTAATAATCCGGCTTAATCCTAAGCTGGCTAGTATTATCAACCGTCCGATCAAAAGTCCGGGTAGCTAGTATACTCATTTGATCGCAACCCTGCACGTATCAAAATACGACCACTACATCATTTTTCCTGAACCAGGGAAACCCTCTGTGAGGGACTCTAAAGACCCGACAGTATGCCGACAGTGAGCTACTGGATAAATCCATACCAAGAGCACGTCAGTGGCACTAGCTGTACGTAACGGCTACCCGGGTACTTGTCGAAAAGGAAGGACGACGAGCAAGCTCATCCGAATTCCTACTGAGCCTATCTGTAACAATCTCTGTACAGTCCGGTCTCTTCGTTTAAGACACTATCGCATACCGGGTCTAGAGGGTGGTAAACATTAGGCCCTAATAACCAGGTAATTCGTGTCGATGTGGCGCAGGACCAATCCGGAAAACTACCGATCCAACTATCAGTAAATTCCAACTGCCTTGGTAAAGGTCTTATGGTGCTGGCCAACCGAACTCAGTGCGAAATCGACTCCCTATACCGTGATTGACGAATCCCCAATAATCGCTCGCTGTCTCCATGTGGCTCGGGACTGTACCCAACTAAAACCTATTTGCACAACTCAGTAGTGTTGTGGTAGGGTAGCAATCTAAGTACAGTAGGAACTCACACGAGACAAATGACGATCTCAGGTTTGAAGACTAACCTGTACTCATGTCATCTAAGAACTGCTATCTGACGATAGGTATGGTACCATCCAGAAGTTCTCGGCGTGTCCGTCCGGTGTGCCCACCCCCAGTGAGCACCTGTATACGATCTTAGATGCGAAAGACCAATGGCTGTAGGACCAACCATCGCCCCTCGTCGAGAACTAGAAACGTATACACCATTCTACTTCGGAATATTGATGCTCAGTCTCGATACTCCCATGACTAGTTGCATTTAAGGATGTGCCTATGAACCACCCAACCCCTACATGTATGATCGCCATCATAACGCTGGTAGTCGAGCAATAATCCTACGGGCTTTATCAACATGTATTATCGATACGTAATAACAAGTAAAACATATACATATGTTAAGATAAAGACAAACCAAATAGTATACTATCATATCGAGCAAGATTGTCCTGTACAAGCATCCACTATATATACATATACAATAATGGCCTCTAAGGCATACATATCCAACAAGAATATCTGCTATTTGAGTGGATGAGGAAACATGTTGGAGTGCAACTACCTTATCTATCATTTTGTCATGAATGAAGTGGTAATCTATTTCGTCCGCTCATGAAAAACTGTATTCTCAGCAATATGAATTGCGGCCTTGTTATCACAGAAGAGTGTAGTCGGAAGAGAAGAAGAAACCCTAAGATCTATTAGAAGGGAGGTAAGCCATACCAACTCAGCAACTGTATGCGCCATAGATCTATACTCAGATTTTGCAGAAGAACGAGCCACTACATTTTGTCTTACTCTTCCACGTAATTAAGTTTCCTCCCAAGACACAATAGCCACTCGTGAAATGACGATCATCAATGGATCCAGCAAAGTTAGCATCCGTAAAGGTTTGGAGCGACAACATAAATGACAGTTTGTAAAGAAGACCCTGCCTTGGAGAATTTTTGATGTATCTGAGAATATGCTTAACCGCCTTAAGATGAGAAGTCAAAAGATTCTGCATATACTGACTCACTTTGCCAACGGCAAAGACATTGTCAGGCTGAGTGACAGTGAGGTAAATAAGCTTCCTAACAAGACGTTGATATCGTTCCGGGTCAGGTAGTGGAGGATTCGAGGGAGACCTTAATCGAGATAGTTTGTGAGAAGTCCATAGGGGTGTTTATTGGTTTACATCACAGAAATTCTGTCTCAGATGGGAGATCAAGTGCATACCTGCATCGAGTGAACTGTTATCTACCAGAATTCCGTGATACTTCAATTCTAAGGAAATATCTAAATGACCCAAGGTCCTTGGTATGGAAATGTGAAGTCAAATGTTCTTTCGCTTTGGAGAAGCCAGCAGAATCATCTCCAGTGATGATAATATCATCAACATACACCAACACAATTACCCTGTCCTGACAACGATTATGTGTAAAGAGAGATGTGTCGGTGCGACCGCGTTTGAAGCCAATCCGTCTTAAAATCATACTAAACTTTTCAAACCAGGCATACGGTGACTGATTCAGTCCATATAATGGTTTTTGTAGAAGACAAATCATAGACTTCCCCGGTCGCTCAAAACCAGGAGGCTGCTGCATATAAATAGTCTTCGATAGATCGCCATAAGAAAGTCATTTTTCACTTTAAGCTGATGAAGAGGCCATGCTTTAGAAACCGCTAGGATATAAGAACACGAACCGATGTTAATTTGGCAACCGGTAAGAAAGTCTCAACATAATCCAAACCATACTGCTGAGTAAATCCTTCGGCCACCAATCGAGCTTTGAGATGGTTAGTCGTCCCATCTGGATTTTGTTTGACGGTAAAGACCCATCGACAGCCAACAATCCTCTTCTCTGAAGGTGGAGATACCAATTTCCAAATCTGATTAGAGCGCAGAGCAGCAATCTTCGCTAACATAGCTGCATGCCAACCTGGGTGTTGAAGTGTTTTATGAACAAAAGAAGGATGAGTGATGGCAAATAAGGAAGAAACAAACTGACGAGCAGATGGGGTTATTTTATGATAGGAAACAAAATTAGAAATCGGATGTGCAGTAGTACATGAACGCTTATCCTTACGTAAGGCAATAGGAAGCGAGAGATCTTTTTCGGAAGGCAGCGGTGGTGGAGAAGCAAGAACAATTGACTGTATTAGAGTACCTGCAGAAGAATCGTTAGAAGAATCAATGGTGAGAGGTGGCCGGACAACTTTCTTACGACGGGGGTGCACCTGTGGATAAGGTACCACATGCGGATCATTAGGGAGCACAGATTGAACAAATGAATCCAGCTCTGAAGAAGGTAGGTGTGAAACTGGAATAGTAGAAGTGGGGTCCTTAATAGGTAGTGGGAAATATGATTGATTTTCTAAGAAGGTCACATCACATGAAGTACAAACTTTGGATGTGGCAGGGTCAAAGAAAACATACCCTTTTTGGGATCGAGAGTAACCTACAAACACTATATGGGTAGCTCTAGAATCAAGTTTGTCAATACGAAGACCGAGAACATGCGAATAGCATATGCAACCAAACACCTTATGAGAAATAGGAAAAAGCTTGCCCTGTGGAAACAAAATAGAGAAAGGAGACTGGTTGCCTAGGACCGAAAAAGGCATGCAATCGATATAAAAACAGGCAGCTAAAACAACAAAATTGCACAATCGTTTAGGAACATGCATATGTAAGAGAAGAGAACGAGCTATCTCAAGTAAATGCCGGTTCTTTCGTTCAGCAATCCCATTTTACCGAGGAGTATAAGAACACGAAGTTTGGTGCAATATTCCACGTGTTTTATAAAATACAGTAAACTCCGTGCTGATATGCTTCTTAGCATTATCTGAACAAAAAACCTTAACCGAAACACCAAATTGATTAGAAATCCCAGCAACAAAGGTTTTAAAAGTAAACAAAAGCTCAGACATATTATGTAGAAGATACAGGCAAGTCATGCTTGAATGATCATCAATAAATGTAACAAAATATTTTTAACCAAACATACTAGGAAATTTAAAGGGTCCCCAAATATCGGAGTGAACTAAAGCAAAATGTAATTCATGTTTCTTATTAACTGGGGAAAAAGAGGAACAATGATACTTCCTAAGAATACAAGATTCCCAATTAAATTCTGATAAATTAATAGAAGGTAGTATAGTACGTAAAGACGAAAAGGGAGGATGACCAAGTCTCCGGTGCCACTGGATAGTAGAAACAGCCGCAGACGTACTGGGAAGGTAATCAACATAATACAGTCCATTTTGCTCATACCTTTTATTATTCCGTTGCTTCGTCAGAAGATCCTGTATCACAAAGTAAGATGGATAAAAAGTTACAGAGCACTTGCAATCATATGTAAGCTGAAGAATAGAAAGCGGGTTTTGTTTTAAAGATGACACAATTAAAGTATTTTTAAGGTGTAAAGACGAAGTAAGTTATAAATCAGCAGAACCAGAAATAGGTGTAGTATTATCATCATCCATGAAAATAAACTTATGAGTACTAGAAGTAAGATCAGATGGTCCATCACGAGACATATGATGTGAGGCGCCGGAATCGGCTACCCACGAATCAGAATGAGGAAGGAAAGATATACCTGATGGAGTGGAAATGTTGACGGGAACAATAGAAGAGAGGAGACGACTCAATTGGCTCTATTCATCACTGGACTTGTCCGGCAGAAGAGGGTGGTTGATCAGTAGCCGTGGGTAGATGTCTGGCGAACGGTATGTGTATCGGCAGGATAGTCATGCTTCTCCCAACACCAGTCTTCCCGATGATTAGTGCGTCGCAATGAGCACAATAAAGGCCGGAACGACCATGACCTTGTCTACGTGAACTACGACCATGAGCAATCAGAGGGGGGTGACCATGTGATGCCCCACGGCCACCAGAGATAAAATCAGAAGAACGACGTCCAGGCTAAGTGTAGGTCCTATGGCCATGGTCTCAAGTAACAAGTACGGTCGAGATAGGCTAAGTAGTTAGGGAAGAGACTATAGGCACACGATAAATACTCGAAAAGATGCTTGTCAATGAAGGAGAACCATCCTGAGAAAGAATGAGAGAGCGTACGCCGTTAAAGCTGGGTGAAAGTCGAGCCAAGAGTAATGCGCCACCAAGAGACTCATGTTGTTTGCGAGTGACAGCTGGATCAGTGGAGATAAGTGGAGATAGGCTGATAGACGTTCCACTGATCAAGAAACCCACTGAAGTGGGCATCGAAATCCTGAATATTTTCTCCTAAATTAGCTGTAGTAAAGGTATGGAAGATATCATAGAATTTCTGCAAGTTATTTTCAGACGAGTACAGAGAACGAAGATGTGTCTAAACTTCCTTTGCAGTTTTCAGAGACATAATAAATGTATAGCAGCGAGAATACATAGAGTTAGACAACCAAACAATTACCTTGCTATCATTTTGGAACTAGGTATCATAGGTGAGATCTTTGGAGTCGAGGGGAGCATCCGTCAAGTGGCGGTGAAGGCTTTTGCTGTTCAAGACTCGTTCAACAGCACTGGACCATTGCAAGATAGTTCTTTGCGTCGGAGATAGAGATCATAGTCAAGCGAAGATTCGTTTTGAAGTCAACGGACGACAGAGAGGTTGAGTTAACTTTATCATCACTAGAATCCATTACAAAAGGCACTGAAAAAGATCCCGAGAGAGAGAAGAAAGGCTGTCTAACTCAAAAAATTCCGAGCAAGCCGATCTAATAGATCAAGGAGAAGAAAAGGTGTTCAACAGTAGAGAAGAGCGAGGGAATAGGGGCCAGGAGTCAGATCGAAGGTTCCATATGGTTCCAGAGGGGAGATCGAAGGTCCAGAGGTAGGTCCAGATCTCTATAGAGGGGATCAAGGTCGACGGAGGAGGATCGGAAGGTTTTAGGGTGGTGTGAGTTTGATCGACTGTCTGGAGGGTGGTCGACGGCTGTGTAAGTCGACGTTGCACGCTCTACAGGATTTGTAGAGACGGAATTTTCAAAAAACGAGTTTTATGCATGCAACATCGACACAACCCAAGAACTACCATAAGTCTTAGCTAGTAAAAAACTTTATAGGGTCTAATCAACTATGATAGTGATTATACTTATGAGATCGAGTCCTTCAGGGTCTTCTTAATCCTCTTCTTAAGCTCCCAGTCCGTCGGAATCGAGCTTGGTCGTCGGTCTCCTTATGTCAAAAGACGATCCACCCGAGAGTTTGTGGTTCAAGTTTTAACTTCAAATAGAAGTAACTAAAAACTCTAGTATGCTACTCTGGAGTTCTTAGATGATATAGAGAGTGTTAATTGGATTTGTTTATCTCAAAAACCTTATGATTCCCAACTCGGGAGAGGGGTTAGGGTTTGAGAAAGAAGAGGGAACTCAAAAGAGGAGAGAGAATGCCAAAATGAGAACGAGAGAAGAATGGCCAAGGAAAAAACTATCAAGCATTTTCTTTTTGCAATAAAATAATTAGCCATCCTTGAATAGTTTTCACAAATCAATAAACAAAAACAGTAGCATGCCTCTCACCATGCTTAAAAGCCACCTCACCCTTCCACTTCACTTTCTATTTCTAATAAATAGAAAAACACATAATTAGGTGTTCTTTTCCAGAAGCATTCTTGTATAAATACAAGAATACATAAACCGTATATACATACCCGTATTCGTACTACAAAAAATGCGAATGCCAAGAGATAGAATAATTCAATAATATAATACTAGATCATTATTAAATCAATACTTGATTCAATAATGCGGCTTAATCCTTAGCCCGCTAGTATTAACCGTCTGAACATAAATCCGTATAGCTAGTACATGTATATGATCTGAACCCTGCACGTATAACCATACAACCTCTACATCGTTTCGCCTGAACCAGGTAATCCTCTGTTTGTGACTCTAAACACTCGACAGTATGCTGGCGGTGGGTTTAACCACAAGCACGTCAGTGACACTAGCTATACGTAACGGCTATTCAGGTACCTGTCAAAAAGAAGGCCGACTAGCAAACTCATTCGAACCACTTGCTGAGCTGTCCATGACAATCTTCGTATAGTCCGGTCTGTTCGTTTGAGAGTGTCGCATGCCAGGTCTAGGGGGTGGAAAACGCCACCCTTAATAACCCGACAAGTCGTGCCGATGTGGCTCAAGACCATCCAAGAATCTACTGATCTAACTATTTGTAATTCTCAACAGCTCTGCCCAGGGATTTATGGTGTGGGTCAACCGAACACAGCGTGACATCGACTCCCTATACCGGAAGAGACGAATCCCCAACAATCGCTCACTGCATTCATGTGGTTCGGGACTGTATCCAACTAAAACTTGTTTGCACGACTCAGTAGAGCCGTGGTAGGGTAGTAATCAAAGCACAGTGGAATCTCACACGAGACAAATGATGATCTCAGGTCGACAAACGATCTGTACTCATGTCACTAGAGAACCGCTCTTTGACGATAGGCATAATACCATCTAGCCAGTTTTCGGTGAGTCCGTCCAGTGTACTCATCCCCAGTGAGCGCATGTATACAATCTTAGGTGAAACACACCAATGACTGTGGCACCAACCACCGCCCCTCGTCAGGTTCTAGAAATGTATACACTAGTTTATTCTGGAATATCGATACCCAGTCTCGATGCTCCCACGACTAGGGACATTTAAGGATGTACTTATCGACTACCTAGCTCTCACAAGTATGATTGCCATCACAATGCTAGAAGTCAAGCAAAGATCCTACGGGATTTATCAACCTGTATTAGCAATATGAAATAACAAATAAAATATATACACATGTTAAGATAAAGTCAAACCAAATAACATACTATTATATCGAGAAAGATTGTCCAGTACATACATACTCTTAGCATCTTATACAATAAAGGTCTCTAGGGCATACATATCCAATAGGCTGAAGGAGGGGCCGTAGAGGGAATTGAAAGCGGATGAAGGGGCATGATGTGAAGTTGAAGGCAGATAGAGGTTGTTGGAGACGGGTCGACGGCCTGGAGGGTGGTTGAGGGGAAGTCTGAAGGGGCTGGAGAAGGAGACGAAGGCGGCTGGAAGGGCTATTGGGGAAGTCGAAGGCGGGAGAGACCGCTGGAGGGTGGTCGATGGATGGAGGGGGTTCGATGATATCTAGAGGCGGCGACTGTGAGGAATTAGGGTTTGGGTAAAGGGATTTTTAAAAAATTCTGTTCAAAACTCGGATTCCATGAACAAAATTTAGAAGAGAAGATAATCTTATTGGCTTAAAGAATAATCAAGAGTCCTTACACATATATAGTGAGAGTTATAGATCACCTCTCAATCTAATAACAAACTCTATCATAACTAATATCAACTAATAAATATACTCATAACTAATATACAATAACTTATATTCATAACAGTTTTTACCAGAGCAAACGGAAGTAAGGAATAACTAAGTAATATCTAAAAGAAACAAAAACTAAAGGTGATTTAATTTGAGAATTTTATTGGATTATAATATTGGGAGAGAGTGAAATAGTGAATTTCGAAAATTTATAAAGCAAGTAAAAAAATCATTTTGCAAGCAAAAGTTCATGTCCACAATCTCAAGAATCTACAAACATTAATTTCAAAATCAAAATTTTTGTTTGTCTTTTTTACATTGAAATGAAAGAAAGATTTACTTAATCACTTCAATAATATCTTTTATCCTTACATTTAAAATATTACAATGATTGAATTGCTACATTTAAAATCTAAACAAATTTTTTCTTGCAAATTAAAAGAAGTGGGTTGTGAACATAATTCCAAAATTGAAATTAGCAAATCATAATAAAGTTTGAGGAGATAAGAATACAATACTAAATTTTTGAGGAAACCAGACATTTTTGGAAATTAGAATGAGTGATATGGTTTAGTTATGGAATTTATAAGGTTGAATTCAGTTAGATAGAATCAAAATATAGAGCTATGATGATGCCACTTGTGAGTTGGTATGGTTAGCTTTTACTCGGAGAGTTTGGTTTTGGTTCCATTTCTATGCGATTATATTGTGATCTGTTCGGTCTTTCATGAAATGCCCAGACACATTGAGTTGATATGTCACTTTGTTCGTAAGAAGGTAGAAGACGGGACGAATTATACATGTAAAATTTTCTAATCAATTGGCATATCGTTTCACCAAGCCTTTGGAAAGGTCAAGCGTGAACTTTATTTGAGACGAGCTGGGTATATACAATATGTACGCTCTAGCTTGAGATGGAGTGTTAGAATATGAGAGTATTCTATATGTAGTTAGTCAAATGTGATTAGGGAGGGCTGGATGTGTAAATAATCACATCTATATAAAGGAGGTTAGAGAGAGACCTCAAATCATCCAGGAACATTACCCCAATCACGTTCTCTTTCTTCTTCCTCTCTCCCTCTCTTATTCTAAACCCTAAACAAATATCACCTCCTACATTAGTTTATTAGTATATTGATTTTTCATGTGAAATCTTGTAACCCATATAGTAAGTAATATACCAGGTAAAAAGGTTTTAGGAAAAATACTATGCAAAGCAGCATATGATGAACTTAAAATAAAGAAAAGTTAAGATATATTATTTAAATTTATAATATGTATTAATTATTTAAATACCATAAAACTTTATATTTACTTAACTTTTTTGTAATGATATAAAACGACGTATGAATATGATATATATATCTTTTAATGTTGGTATACATCTTCATTTTCTATCTCTAGTTTGATCTGTGTCCACTTTTGTACCCTAGTTATATGTGCACATTCTTCAAAGTCCACAGTGACAACATGTAATTTGTATGTAAATATCTATGCGTGTTTATGCATACAGAAATAATTTCTTATCTCTATGTATGCCTGGAAAATATTCACATATTTATACCAATCATTGTAGAGATGTAATTATTTGAGTTAAAAGTGGCATATACCTTTATTTTGAAATTGCTTAACAAGAGATTTATTTTATTTTCACTGAATTGTTTGTAGACGAAATTACCTGAGTTTGGCAATGTGATTCAAATTTTCTGTTAGGCTTATTGTTTTGCTAGACATAAATTTGTGAGATGCATTAGATTCCCTATCACAAGTCATATTCTTACCATTTTTTGTATTCTTTTCATGTAGAGGAAAATGTGGAGAATTGCTCTTGGGTTGCATGAGCTTAAAGTACATTTGTAAAATGGATGTACCTACATGCACTGACCATTAAGGTTGTGTGAAAGGCTCTCTTTTTTCCACCAGCCCCATTAGGAATTTAGCACCAATTCTTAGGCTGAGTTTGATATGATGGAGTGCAAAATTTTCATTTGGCATTACATTATCAGTACTTTAGATGGGTTTCTCTTTGTTTGATATAATCATCACATTATGGGAACATTATGTCTTACGCAGTAGATTAAATGAAGAAGTTGATGGTCCAAACAATTTTTCTCAAACTAACCCCTGGACTATTGTGGTGCATTTGAGAAGAGGCAATGTCAGTTCCATTGACGGTGTTTCCAATTGATGGCGTTGCTGGACCGGCGTTGTTGTGTAGTACTCAAAGAAAATGAAAGAGTAGATTTTTTATTCTGGAAGTTGCCCACTAGAAAATGTGTTAGATCACCTAGATAGAATCAGATTTCCATGATTAGAGGCTAGCATTATTTTTGAAACAACATACTTTAGAATTCTAATTGCAATTATGGCAAACTAAGAATATTGCAATTTTCATTGTCATGGATCCCCCCTTACCAAACGCTCCCCTATAAGGTTGAAGATAGGTTAAAACTGGTCAAAAAACCTATAAAAAAATTTGGTGTTATTTTGTCATATTTTTTCAACTTCATTTGCTCTCCATTTGCAGGTCTTATTGTCTTAAGGAACGTTTAGATGATTATGTTAATGAAACTGTTATCACTTCCATTAGGATGTTATGATTTAACCGAATTCTAAATGTATTTATTTTTGATATTTCTGGCACCCATATGGTCAATTTCTAGATTGTATGTTTGCTGCACCTTGTGAACATTTCACCCGTTATCTCTATTATGATAGCATACAGTATGTATTTGTTCTTACTCAGTATGTGTCTAAAAAACGAACTTATTAGGTCTTGTACAGTTGCACTACTCGTTAGAAATTGTAAATTTGAGCAGATTCCTCTTTTCCCGGTACATGTTGACGTATTCTTACATGTTTTCCCATCTTCACTGCTTTCTTTAGCCGACCCCAAGTGTTTGCAATAAAGGCATATTATTTATCTACTCATCAACTTGTCAAATCCTAATCAGAGCATCTTCTCATCAACTTGTCAATCCATAACTCTCGGGCATTCTGTTTTTAAATTACACTGCAGATTCACAACTACTATTTTATCTTGATTTCTTGGAATACTACTTCCCAATTTCCCATCAAATCTATTTTGTAATATTGTGAATGTTAGTCTTGGGATTGTTCCATATTACGCGCATTTGTCTAGCCCGGTGGCTATTTGCTTTATGAGTCAAACTAAATCCCTCTAAAAATATTATTATGACCCCTTTTTCTGGACTCTTTTGTTAGCCTTTTGAGAATTTTAGAGGTTGCACCTTGGTTGCGCTAGCTAAACTGAACAGCCAATAGGATAGAGTTTCTTATTTGTGGCTTTCAAAACTTTGATGAGAACCGCAAAGCTTGTGCATTTTTCCTTCACCATTTAGCGCCAAACTCAAGGATTGATGTCTGGTTGACAATGGGTGTATAAGAAGGAAATATGAGATTATCTTCATATGGATATTAGGCATTTATTTCTCTTACTCTTTTTCTTTCCGAGTGATGCATTTTGGTGGTGGCAGTCACTTGTCCATTTTCATGTTTTCTGTTCTCTTTATAAATAATGTACTAATACTTATGTTTAAACGAGCCGGACAACCTTTTTTCCCTGCTTTTTCATCATAAAACTTAAGAAAATAGGAAAGGAAGAAAAGAGTTAGATAAGCAAAGAAAAGAAAAAAGTTGACTATTGGTGTTGCCAGATCTTCATGGAGCCTTGCTTCCATAGCTACTCCATTTGATGGGAGAAGAAACAAATCATGATGATTAACATAATCATTTAGCAAAAACTAGTATTTTAAAGTTAACATTGAATTTATTCAGAGGTTTAATGCACAACTTTCAGCTTTAATAAACAATTTTGCATATTTTTATATGGATAGAAAAACAACTGGCCTTTATATTATCTTTTGCTTACTAGACTGATTTCCAGGATCTTGGTTATCACCAAACAATTGCAATATATAATGTGCAGACATGACAATTGGTGTATATGTGGTAGAATGATTTTGTTGGATGGATCTTTTTCACTGCACTAATGGATAAATTAGTATGTGAAAAATAATTGGTAGGTTACTCTGATACACAGTTGCAGGTCGTCTTACAATAGTGCCATTTTGTATTTAATTTGAACGATTTTCTTGAAGATTTATGTAGATCAAGGTTCACTTTAGGTCTTTCCTGCACATCCGAGTGTAATTTAACAGGACATCGTTACTTCAATTTTGTTTACAGTCATGTCGAAATAAAGAGAACATTGGACTCAGTGAGCACAAGTTGTCACTCCATTGAGCGGTTGTTCATTGAGTCATCTGATGCAGGTATCTTCCTTTGACCTTTTTTCTTTTTTCCTTCTTTCTATTCTCTACTTCTAAGTTCAATTATTTTTCTTATCAGGAAGAGATGATAGCTTGAATTCTGCTACTTGTGCTGATCTGGTAAATGGCTGCCCCAATATAAAGTCACTGACCCTCAGGGGTTTCAAGATCCATGATAATAAAGTCCGCACACTGTTCAAGGTAAGCTCCCCCTCTTTGCTGTATTATTTTCTTGGTAGGAGAGTCTTATATAGTGTTTCTTAACGCACTTTAAATTGATGGGTACATAAACATTCATATTTAGGATAGCATGCTCTAGCTTGTATCTTATTTTTTAGATCAGACATTTGCAACTTAAATATAACTCTCTAATATATAGAGGTGAAAAAATATATTGGTCATTTTGAATATATTTTTCTTTGGTCCGTGCCTTCGTTTTATTTTATTTTAAAAGACCGACCTGAACTTGATCTTGTGTTAAATCACTCTATCTGGATTATGCTACTTTGAATTCTTCATCAAAGGATAATTTTGGTTTTGTAGGGATTTCGATGTCTGAAAGATGCTGATTTTTCAACTTCGTATTCAATTACTGGCGTGTTCTTAAGGTTGGATTATTATACTTGGGGAGATTCTAATTTTTATTTATATATCTCTCTTTTATTTTTATTATCTTCTCAGTTTTTTTAGTCAACGTGAACTTTTCTTGAGCTCTATTTCACAACTTCAGTTGTTTAGGAACCTCGGGAGCAGCACATATGCTCAAGCACTGGAGGTCTTGATTTTGCGTGACTGTTTGCATCTCAAAGAAGTGAGATAACCGAAATACCAAATTGTACTTTCCTTCAGCAATTGTTGAAATTGGTTTACTTTCACAAACCCTGGAATTTATGCTGTACATAAATTTCTTTTTAATACATCAATGCAGGTGGAAGTTTCTAATTTCTTCTTAGGTGTGCTCGGTGGAGACTGCAAAGTCCTTAGATATTTGGTAGGCTGCTGCAGTTGATTTTTTTATTTTTATTTTGTTAAGCTTTCCCTAGATCGCAAGGTTGAAACCAACGACCTTATAATTTCTTTACTCCTACAATGCAACTCCCTCTCACAATAGAGTTAAATATTGGGGTAGGCCCTGTGTCATCTTCATTTAGTGCCATAACTAATAGCTATTTATTGTTTAAAAATGAATCTGTTCTTATTAAAATCAAATCCCTTTACAAAAATTGATGGTATTAAAATTTATCTTGCTGATGCAAAATTAATTTCAACATTTTATCGCATGTGCATAGAATTTCCCCAAACAACTTGAGCTAGAAAAGTTACAGTTTTATCATACTTGGATGTTGTGCCTGCAAAACTAGGACATATCTAACAAGGATGGCCTTTCTGCTGATGAAGATTGGAATGATAGGTGCTACAATCCAAGGTAATTAAGTACCATTAATAAGTTAATTTCAAAACTCAAATACTTGCTAAGTATTTCTTTATTTCTTCCTCTGTAGTATTCCTATTTCAAGAGTGTTGGAAGAAAGGCCCAATTTATGTTTACTTGCCAACTTTCCCCCTGATGGAAGGTCTCTCTCTCTCTCTCTCTCTGTGTGTGTGTGTGTGTGTGTTTTCCCTGCTAATTTGACGATACCAGTTAATGGTGTATTTCCATGAATGCTGCAGCTTCATGGATATTGAGCAGGCCAATGATAGTGACGTAAGCGGTAGTACAAGCTTGCAGATGGGTAATGCAAGTCCATATCCTACAAGCCCATTTGGTAGTAGCTATAGCAGTGATCTTGGAAGTGGTAACGAGGATTACCATGATGTTAATTTTGCATTCTATGATGGGGATAGCTTTGATGATGTGGACTTTCAATTCACTTAATGAAAGCGGGTTAAGAGATTATGAGCTGATGCAGCATCTATCAAATGAGTATGGTATGCCTCTTGCTCTTCCCCCCCTCCTCCGGTTTTTGGGTGCATGGAAATGCAGCCTTGGAGTTAATAAACAAGTTGTGCACACATCGTTGAAATGGATGTAAGACAATCAAATGATTCCCCATGGTGCATTTTATTAGTTAATGTTGATTGAGGCGATGAGTTGAACAAATAAATTCCAAATAGGTGGATTTTTTTTTTTGGAAAATAAGTAGCTTCAAAATGTTCAGAAAAACTGTGAGAAGAAATAGCATACAATGAAGATTTATGTATAAGACAATTTCATTGTTCACCATCAGTATTCATCATAATGGTGTGATCAAGAAAAATAATTTAAAGAAATTCTGTAGGGGCTGACTATAAGATCAACAATATTTATTGAGTTGGAATGCTAGCTAACTGGAAAATTGTCCCATAAAGAAAAAAGAGTGTACCTCTAAGAGATATGATGGAAAAAATGATTTGCATTTGTAGGAAGTTACAGGTTTTATAGGATAAATTGAGAGAATGAAAATGATGGTTTGTACTTGTGCAATAGAGGCCGATAAATGTGAGTTAAGAGAAGCAGAGAATTATAGTTAATGGAGAAACAAGGGCAAGAGGTTTCAAAAAATATGGGTGAGGATAATCAAAAGATATATTAGTGGTTATGCAAGTTGAGAAGATAACCCTCAACAGAATTTTAAGAACAAAAAGCTTCATTTACCCGACTCTATACATTTGGGTTAAAAGCCTATTAAATTTGGGATAAAAGCCTCTTGTTGTAATGTGAAGTTCATGATGCTCCTCTCCTGATATAATGGAAGGCAATATACCTTGTATTGTTATTTGTACTATGAATGTGAATTTGGGGTCTTCCACGACATGTAGAAAACTATATTTCAATATTTATTATAATTTCCGATGGACATAATCCAGTTACGTTCAGTCTCATGTTATGTTCTTTTTTTGTCTAATCGGCATAAAAATTTCCTTGAACTTTCCATTTTTGTGTAATAAGTACCATAACTTAAAAGTAGAGATAAGTAACACGAACTATAGCTATTGTAACAAGTAGACATGAAATTTTGTGTTAATTGAACCTTAATTATCTTTTCTTTTTAACATTCTTTTCTTTTAAAAAATTTAAATACATAAAAACAAAATACAGGAAATTGCAAACTAAAAAGACCACGAAAAAATAAAGAGTAATTAAAATGTTATTGAAGGTCGGAGGAGCAAGGAAGAATGAACAGCTGCGGGTTGAAGGTTGAGGATGAGTGCAGGAAGGAGAGGACAAGAAAACTGGAGGAAAAGATCAGGGTTGGGGATTTAGATAAATTTCATGGGTAGGCATGTAAAGGATTGGAGGTTTGGGATTTTAAAATTTAAGGATATAGAGATCTAAAAGATTTGGGGTTTAGTAAAATACATGGATGTTGGGTATTTCGAAATTTGGTGATTTTTGGGTGTAGAGAGTTTAGGATCTTGAGATTTGGGGTTTAGAGAAATGGGGATTTAGGGAGCAGAGAGTTTGGAAGTTGGTGATTCAGGATGATGACGATATTCGTGTTGCCAAAGAGTACAGAAGAAAGGAGGAAAGATCAGGAGATGAGGAAGAGGATAACAATAGTTAAAACATGTTCCAATACTTAAGGGTACCTTTTTGCACTTGGGATGGTGGTCCATGATTCTTCAATTAAATTAGTTCATCGTACTTCTTTTTGGATTCAGGTCATCATACTTGTCAAGCAAAAAAAGTGAATAGTTCATCGATACATTTCACCTTCATTTTCTTTGTACATGCAATTTCATACTGTAAATTAGTACAACTTAATCTAATACCATAGGGGTTCATGATATGCCATTGACCTCTTCATACAACCCAACTCCCCTAGTAGGAGACAATTTCGTATTACTCAATTATTCTAAATTTCTTTTGCCCTAACGAGTTTTTCTTTAGTTGAAATATCTGTTATTTATCTTCTTTGGAAGTTGCAGCCTGCCGCTACCAAATGCGAGGGCTTGCTTTTGGCTGTTGTGATCCGCCTTTGCTGGGGAGATCCTTTCCACACCATTTAATATCTCATGCAGTCATCTGCTGCAATGTTTATTGTTGTAATAAAAAAAATTATTTTCTGCCAATTGTGGGAGCTTGCTTTCAAATTGTTCACATGTTAATATCTTGTTGCCGTCTGCATATATATATCTACATATTTTTCATTTCAGTTTTTCACTCTTAATATCTGAATTTCCTCTTGATTTTGCTTTAGTAGATTTATTTTATGAAAAAAAAAATCTTGAACTTCAAAATCAAATGGATCATTTGTTAAATTCCTTTTCAATTCAGAATACCAGCTTATCTGATCTAAAATTCATGTGGCATTTACAACATATAATATTACTGTGTAGCGAGATTGAGGATCAAAGATCATGAGGTGCCGCATCTGTGCGATTGGCGATTAACGGCTTTGAAGGTGATGGTGGGGGTAGATTTGTGTAGTGTATATGAGGTGGGGTAGATTTGTGCTGTGTATATGAGTGGTTCTGATAAAAGATGTTTTTGAAGGTTTTTTTGTCAACAGCGGTTATCCACTGCCATTCATCGTGATAGAAAATCAAAGAAACTAATGGCTGATATTATTCGCTTGCTATTTTTAACGGATTTCCAAAATTAATGAGGAATTTGCAAATGGAAATAAATAATACCAGCCATTGATTTTCTTGATTTGCTATCATGACGAACGTTGACGAACGTTGGATATCTGTTTTTGATAAAAAGAAACTTATAAGACACTTTTAACCAAAACTGCACCATGTGTGTATCTATTAACTTCAAATGGAAGATCTCAAAGACCAACTTTTCTTTTCTTTTTCTTTTTGGGAATTGGCCACTAAGCTTCACCTAACCACACATCCATGCATACAGCGGGCGCACAACACATATGCATCCAGAGAACCCATGAAGATCCGAGAACATGAATTTCTCGACATTCCCCTCCTCATGTGTTTCAAATCCCGCACTCTCTATAGAAGGAAAAATGCCATACCAGCTTAGTTATAGCTCATTAACTTTTGTTCTTTCTTTCGGTTTGGGCTAAATCACACCTCAATACCCTATATCAAAGAAATATACCGTTCAAATACCGAAAGTTTTAAATGTAGCACTATAGTAAAGTTTTATTTATTGAGACTTTTCCAGTCATTATTCCAGGTAGGAAACTGATCCGCAAGACGAGGTCTATAGGTTTGACTCCCAAAATACACAACCTGCTACGTTTTATTTAAGTGTTTTAAATATGGTATGTATCGACCTTAAACAGCTTTTTGGTACATCAAACATGCGACTACTTGACAGTTTTGTTTAAAGTATTCAAATCTGGTGACTTGTAAGATATTATCTAGTTAATCAATGTAGTTCATAATTATGGTACGGACATGTTAAACACAAGAAGTTGGCTTTATTTTAAAAGTGGAGGCCTGACCTCGATGGATCAGCTTCCATTTTAAATTTTCGTATGTCTTGTTTAGGGCCCGTTTGGTTGTAGGAATATGAAAGATTTGGATCGTGGAATCCAAAAATTGGAGAGGATTCCATAATTTTGTGTTTGCTTGGGCCTGTTTGGTTGTAGGATTATGAGTTTGGATTTGGATTTTGGATTGTGGAATCCTAGGATTCCATAATTTTGTGTTTGGTTGCAAGATTAGGATTTCTAGGATTCCTTTGTTTTTTATGGGGGGGCCACCACAAAACAAGGATTATGGAATCCTAAAAATTTTCAAGGATTTTCAAGGATTTGGCACTATTTATTGTACTTTTAGATGGGGCCCATGCACTTTATTTATTTAACAATCCCCTCTCTCTCTATCTCTCTCTAAAATCCTCAAATCCAAATCCCATTTTTTTCACCAACCAAATAAATATTACAAGGATCTACAAATCCAATACTAGGAATCCAAAACCAACCAAACAACAAATTACCAAATCCAGAAATTTCAACCGTACTATTTTGGAATCCAAATTCCATAATCCTGCAACCAAACAGCCCCTTGTGGGATTTGGATTTGTAGGATTCCTTTGTTTTTTTATGTGGGGCCCACCACAAAACAAGGATTCTTGAATCCTAAAAAATTTGGAGAATTTGCAAGGATTTGGCATTATTCATTGTACTTTTAGAGAGGACCGGATTACTTTATTTATTTAATAATCCTCTCTCTATCTATCTTTCTCTAAAATGCTCAAATCTAAATTCCACCTTTTTTTCACCAACCAAACAAAGATTACTAGAATCTACAAATCCAATATTAGGAATCTAATACCAACCAAACAACAAATTACCAATTCCAAAGAGTTTTAACAAATATCCAAATTTCATAATCTTGGAAGCAAACAGCCGTTCAGTTCACATGTGATGCGCTTCCCACAATCACATACAGATGCCACATTATCATTGGCTCCAAACAACGCGATCCAATCGCACACCGCACACGGGATCCTGAGCCCCTCAACCGCTCTCGCTGCTTCTCGAAAGCGCCTCCAGCTCTCTCCAGAAACCCACCTCAGCTCTCTCTCGCTTTCTTTTAAGTTTCTTTATCACTCTTTTTGCTAGTGCTTGAGTTCTGCTCTTGAGAATCGAAGGCTCATTTTTCCACTCATCAATCTTCTAGGTAAGCTCTATCCCTCTCTTCTTTATTACTTTTGTACCCCTTTATTTTCATCAAGGAATGATTACTGGGTCGACTTTGGTAACTAATTGGGATTTTATTCAATTAATTTTGCTTCCTTTTGTTTGTTGATATCTTTCTCTATTTATCATCTCCATGCCCATTGTTCATGCTGGGACAATCGATATGCATTTCTTGATTGTTATATACAGACGATTTTGTTAACTAAATTTTGATAGCTTTGGTGGAAAATGCCACTTTAATTTTGTTCATATATTATGGCCATCAACACAAGTATTTTGAGTTAGGGTAAATTTTACTTAACCCCATCCACCTTTTGGTGGTTTTGAGGTAACCCATTTTTGTCAGAAAATATCGTATGTATCCTTTCATTTTGAGTCTATTCAATCTATGACATTTTGGGATTATTCTGCCCATTGGTGGCTTTCACGAGCTAATCAAACTAATGATTTCATACAATATTGGTAGTTCAATAAGGTTTTGTAGCATTTTTAAAGTTCAATGGGTCCTCAAGAAATTCCAAAAGGTGGGCTAGGCTTAGTAAAATTTGGGGTTAGATTGGAATTATGAAGCGAAATACCTAATTTACCCCTTCATTAATTCTCTTCAAACTTAAATAAGCATGAAGAAAATCTAAAACGTTGTTAAATTTTAGTGTAATTAAGTTGGAATTCTTATTTTAGAAGCATGGGGTAAACATGACTAAAGGATATGAGAGAGGCGGACATGATTTACTATCTATTACGCAAATAGAAAAATCTTAATTGGCCAGTTTAGTTATTGAGATGAACATTGAAAGAAAAATAAAATTTGTTGCCCACTAAGTTGTATACATGATTCCTATCAATGAAGTTTCAAAGGAAGAGTTTTTTTCGTGGATAGAAATAGTGGTAGACCACCAAGCTTCATTCAAAATATGAGACATAAAGTTTTTATATCACACATCATACAAATACCAACCAACCCATGTAACAACCAGAATTAAAAGTACCGTATATCTCAAAACAACAAAAGGCGATATACAAAACTTCACGACTAAGCATAGACCAAGAAATCCCAAAAAGTGATCCTCCAGAGCAGCATGCGTCCTCTGCCTCCTTGCTGCAGTCACAAAATAACAATCCCCTTGTGCGCGTAAATGCTACCCCGATGCGGCTCTCGCCAAAGCCGCGACACTATAGTGTCATCCCCTCTCGATCAACCTTGCCTTGTTCTTGAATGGACTAAGAAAGTTTTCCTGTTCTCATTCTATTTACCGGATTCCCTGCTGCTGCTGTCCACAAAGTGCACAAGTCATAACTTTATGGATAAGATTCTCAATAGAATTTGTAGCATTTCTAAGTGCTTTTTCATTCCTATGAAGCCAAATTCCCCACAAACAAGCAGCCACCAGGGTATCTCCCTGATTGCGGTTGCACCCTGTCCCATATTAGTTTCCCCACCCCTCCCACAAAGAGTTGTTACTTAATGGTGATTGTAATAAGCATAATTTTTGACATATGAGACCAAATCCCTCTCATGTAATCTCATTCCACAAACAAGTGTTGTGCTGTTTCAAGCAGACAGTCATAAAAGATGCAATTAGCCACCTCATTAATATTCCTCTTAATTAGATTATCCCTAGTCAAAATCACATTGTTTTGTAGCATCCATAGAAATATTCTAACTTTAAAGGGAGCCTTTAAATCAAAAATGTTCTCCCCCACTCCCGTCCTCATCCCCCCATCATTAAACCTAGAGTACGCTGACCTCACTGAGAAATTACCTTCGGTTGTCAGTTTCCATATCCTTCTATCCTCAATGTTTAACACGGATACCCCTGCATTTACTACATGATTTTCCAATGCCATCCTTGAATTTCTTAGGAAGAGTTGATTCAGAATGATAGTGTAAAGCCGAATCGTAATAGACTAGGAGTATTGACTCAGGTTGCATCAATATGGCACATAAAAGATACAAGGAATATACGATGTGCCCGCTCTTACTTCCCACTTAATTGGGGAAGAACTTTTAAAGGCACTGAATTCCCCCCTTTTCTTATGTGTATCAAATTGTGTCGAGCGAGACTAATCTTTAATTGGTGAGCTATACTAAGCTACATCTCTTTCAAATTACAAAAAAAAGGTCAGGGAAGGCCATAATACTCTTGTAATCGGGGCATTGAACGGTGAAAGGCAAACCTATTTGCTAAATTGGATGGCAAAGCAAACTAGTTATCGTGCACATTTGTGGAATGTCTTGTATACTGAGATGCCATGTTGTCTTCGGTAGAGAATTTATCTTTATTAGATGTAAATGTTCTTGACAACATACTTAACTATGTGGATTTTCTTTCTTGACTATAGCTCTTTTTCCTTCCTCTTTAATCACACTTATCTATGGTGTTTTTTTGTTCTTATTGTTATATAAACTATACCGACTTTTATATGCTATGTTTTACCTAATTATAACAATTGTCTTATGTTGCGAAAATAGCATCAAAGTACGCAGCGGATGATCGATACACGTGAATCAAAACTAATGAAAAAGATTAAACACAACTACGCAAAAACAATAAGTAATAAAAGAAATACACCCCAAGTAAAGGACACAAGATATTATCCAGGTTTGGTGCGCACTCATATTTAATTATGCAAAACGACGTCGAATTGCTTCTACTATTCAACAAAGAATTATAATAGATAATTTATGTTCTCTCGAGCTCATCCAAATACAAAGCAATATCTTTTAATACAAATCTCTCTCCATCTCCTCCTCTCGGCTTAAAAAATTTCAGCCGTAGAGAAACAAATTAAGGCCCTGTGGATTGATTGGTCGCCGCCCTTGAATTAATCCCTTTTCTGGCAGCAGAGCTCTTCTTTAAAGACTGTTGATTTAATATTTTAAAGCAACAACCCTATGTTGGATTGATGCTATTAATATATATAGGCTATGAATTATTTAATCATAGAATATATAGGTTTCTAAGAGATAAAATTGGAATTTAAATTAATGATTAGTTTAAATCCCTACTAAGTGCACTGCAAGTATTCACTCTTGGGTTTTTGGGCTCTTGATCTCGGGCTCTGAATTTGCAATCAATTTCAACAATCTCCATCTTAATTTAAATTCGCAAAATATCTACACTTCAATGTTAAAAACTTGGAATTCTGCAATTCGTCTCTAGCCTTTATCAAGAAACTAGACAAATCAAGTCCATGCAAAGCTTGAACTTTGAAACCGGGACTACCTTCGTATATGTGTTCGCCGGATTTTCTTGGATACCAATCTTAGTAAGAGAAATAACTTTCTCGTTCTCTAAAAAGAAATCTTTTACCTCGATATGCTTAGTTCTCGAATTATAAGCCTGATACTCCACCAAGTGAATCGCGCTCTGACCGTTGCAAAACACTTCCATGAAATCCTGCGGAACACCCATATCATCCATCAATCCACACAAATATATGGCCTTCTTGACAGTCTCCGTAGTAGCTATCAACTCTGTTTGTCATCGATAATTTGATAATGGACTATAACGTCGATCTTCATGACACTGTGCCAGTGCCCAACGTGAATACGTAACCCGTCGTCGATCTTCGTATGTCCCTATCACCAGTAAAATCTGAGTCACATTACCCTGTCACAATACAACCATCCGTGCTGCCTCTGCTGAATAACAAGCCGAACCCCATAATACCTTAAGTACCTCAAAATCCACTTTACATCCTACAAATGCTTCTTGCCCGAATTAGCCATGTATCGGTTGGCCATCCCTGCTGTATGTGCAATGTCTGGACGCGTGCAAACCATCACATACATCAAACTGCCTACTGCACTCATATATGGCACTCTGGACATGTACTCCTTGTCCGTATCCGATCCTGTTGGTAACTTCGCCGAAAGCATGAAGTGCGCCTCTAAAGAAGTAGACGCTTGCTTTGCCTTTTCCATCCCATATCGAGCGAGAACTTTCTCGATATACTATTTCTGTCGCAGACGCAACTCATCACGCTTTCTTTCCCTAACAATTTTCATGCCAAGTTTTTTCTTCGCAGCCCCCAAATCTTTCATCTCGAACTCATAACTCAATCATTGTTTCATCTTGTTGACTTCTAACATGCTGCGTGATGCCACCAATATATCGTTCACGTATAATAAAAGATAAATCCGGGACTCATTGTTTAACCGTCTCACATAAACACATTGATCCTTAATATTATTGTGTATCAAATCGTCAACATAAACTGATCAAATTACTTGTACCACTATCTCGGAGATTGCATCAAACCATAAAGTGACTTCAATTTTCAAACATAGCCATCCTCGCCATCGACTACGAACCTTTCATGCTCATGCATTTAAATATCCTTCTCTAGATCACCCTGCAAGAAAACAGTCTTGACATCATGCTGCTTTAGCTCTATACCATAAATCACAACCATGGCTAACAAAACACGAATCGAAGTATGTCGAATCACCGGAGAAAAGATCACGTTGTAGTCTTCACCATTTCTCTATGCAAAACCCTTAGCCGCCAATCTTACCTTATATCTAATGTCATCTACGTCTCTGACGAACCCTCAACTTTAAAGATCCGCTTAGCAACTAAATCCCACGTATCGTTCTGATGAAGAGATTCCAGCTCCACCTTTATCGCAACTCTCCAACTTGGAAAATCCGTAGACTGCACAACCTCTCTGTAATTGGATGTTTTCTCATGCTCAATAGTCAATGCATATGATACCCCGTCATTGAAACCAACTGCGGTCATGTCCTCAAAACCGAGTCTGACCGGCGGACGCCTTACTCGCGTAGTTCTCCGTCCCTCTGTCTGTACTGCACCATCTGGCTCTGTCGGACCCTCCGTTTGATTCTGAGTATCAATCACCTCATCTCTCTCATCCTGAACCGGAATCTCGATCTCCGCCTCGTTTAGTGGCGCAACCGTTCTCTCTTCACCATTTTATTGAGTTTGTTTTCTACGAACTATCGCAGACTCATCGAATGTAACATGTCGGCTGATTACTATTTTCTGGGTTTCAAGACACAATTTGTATCATTTGGCTTCACTTCCATAGCCGAGTATGACACTTCCTAGCTTTTAACTCTAACTTATCGCTTCTCTGCCCAACATAAGTTGGGCATCCAAATATACGGAGCTGCCTTTTAGCCTTCCCGGCCCATACATAGAAATTTTCTTATCTATCTTCGTCAATGGTGATCTGTTGATGAGGTACATGGCGGTAAATAGGGTTTCAGGCCAAAACTCTTTAGGAAGCCCAGCTGTAAGCCGCGAACATCTGGTCTTCTCCAGTAGTGTTCGATTCATCCACTCTGCAACGCCATTTGACTGAGGGTCTTCCGGAGTGGTGTAATGGCGCACAATTCCCTCGGACTTGCAGAACTCTACAAACGCAAGTGAAGTAAACTTTTTGCTATTATCGGACCGAAAAATCTTTACATGCTTATCAGTCTGCTTCTCCATCCCGGTCTTCCACGTCTTAAACTTCTCGAAAGTCCCGGCCTTAGACTTGAGAACGTACATACAGACTTTAAGAGAAAAATCATCAATGAAAGAAAAGTTTCTGTCTTCGCCTCGTGAAAGAACCGGTGTTGGACCCCAAAATTAGTGTGGACATAATCAAGAATACCCTCCGTATCATGTATTAATGTCCCGAACTTCATCTTTGTCTGCTTTCCTAGGACACTCACAGAAATCAGGACTGTCAAAATCTTCATCTCCAAGTAGCTACATCTTGTGAAGCATCTTCAAACCCGACTCCCTAGTATGGCCTAACCGTAAGTGCCATAATCTAGCCGAATTTGAATTACCTGAACGAGTAGATACCGCAGTAATATCATTTATAACTGACTGCCCCTTTATAAAGTACAAGTTCATCATTTCCTTTCCTTTCAAGACGATAAAAGTTAACCTTGAAATTTCGTGGAACATTCATCGACTACGCACTTGCAGACGATCCCTGCCAAAACTCCTACAGAAATCAAACTCTTTTCCAGATCTGGCACATATCAGACATTCGTCAAAGTCCGCATTATCCCATCAAACATGCGTATCTGAACAGAACCAATCCTTTCGATCTTGCACGCAACATTATTTCCAATCAAGACCGAACCTCTAAGAGAATGAAACGTCGGAAACCAATTCCGATATGGAGTTATGTAGAAAGAGCTTCCCGAATCTAGCATCCACATATCGTGTACGCCGCTGATTGCACAAATTGATAATATGGAATAATCGCTGCCAACATCTAAATCAAATATGACAACTGCGGTATTAGAAAACTCCTTAGTATCCTTCTTGAACTTCTGACAGTCCTTTCAATGGCCTTTCACCTTGCAATAATTGCAATTGTCATTAATGCCATTTACTTGATTTGGTACTAGCTCTATACTTGGAATCACCACGTGACCGTTTTTCAAAATCTCTAGAAATCAACGTATCACCTTGACCACTCTTATCATCCGATACCTTCTTCCTCAACACCTCGCTGTGAAGGCCCGGTTTAACATCTTTTAAAAAAATTGTATCTCTGCCAAACACCATCGATTTCACGAACTGGCTATATTTAGAAGTCAAAGAGCAAAGCAGGATCATAGCTTGGTCTTGGACTTCAATCTTCATCTCTACGTGGAGCAAGTCCATAATGATTTGGTTGAATTTGTCCATATGGTCTTTGACTGATGTACTTTTCTTCATCTTCAATGTGTATAGACGCTGCTTGAAATAGAGACGATTTGTTAAACATTTTTTCATGTACAAGGCTTTTAACCTGCTTCATTAGCCTGTTGCTGCTGTCTCTTGCACAAGCTTTTGCTTAGAACCTCGTTAGCCAAGCTCAGCTATATCGAACTGAAAGCCTTATCCTCCATATCTTCTGCACAAGCTTTTGCTTAGAACCTCGTTAGCCAAGCTCAGCTATATCGAACTGAAAGCCTTATCCTCCATATCTTCTTTCTGAATACCTGTGGTCGTCGATGGAATCGTCTTTTTTTCGAAGACTATCTTATGAACTCCTTGTTGTTTTAGACTTGTCATCTTCAATCTCCATAAACTAAAATTGTTCATTCCGTCAAACTTATCGATCTTATAATGTGTAGAAACTATCTTCCTAATAATCCAAATCATCGTAACAAAAGCTTTGGTACCACTTGTTGTGAAAATAGCACCAAAGTACGCAGTGAATGATCGATGCATGCGAATTAGAACTAATGAAAAAGATCAAATACAACAATTATGCAAAAGCAATAAATAATAAAAGAAACAAATCAAAAAAATGACACAAGATATTACCCAGGCTCGGTGCATACTTACACTTAATCCTGCAAACCGACGACGAAATTGCTTCTATTATTCAACGAAGAATTACAAGAGATAATTTCTGCCCTCTCGATCTCACCCAAATGCAAAGCAATCTCTCTCAATACAAATCTCCATCTCTCTGTCTCGATTTAAAAATTTCAGCCCTAGAGAAACAAATTAGGGTCCCGTGGATTGATTGGCCACCACCCTTGAATTAATCCCTTTTCTGGCCGCAAACCTCTTCTTTAAATGTTCTGTTGATTTAATATTTTAAAGCAGCAGCCCTATGTTGGATTGATGCTATTAATATATATAGGCTAGGAATTAATTAATCATAGAATATATATGATTCTAAGAGATAAGATTGGAATTTAAATTAATGATTAATTTAAATCCCCACTACGTGCACTGCACGTATTCACTCTTGAGTTTTTGGGCTCTTGATTACGGGCTCCGAATTGCAATCAATTTTTGTATTACATATTTACATAAAGTTTTCAACACTATATATATTGTATTACATATTTACATAAAGTTTTACGAATAAGTATGTTGAGCTGGTTTATTGTTGCTAGCCATAATTTCTCATCATTGCAGACATGAGCTTGAAGCGGATGAGCTCATTGTAAATTTGTATGTTTGTTGGCTTTACTTTGATAAGCCTTCACATCATACATTCTTCAGGCTTTACAAGTCAAATTTTGTGTTTCTCCAATCTATGTTGCATGGATTCTTTGTTGAGGATTCCTATTGTTGTTGGATAAAATATTGGATACTTTTTTCATATGAAAATACTTGGGTAGGAATTTTATGGTATGCTTTGTGAGATCCTAAAATTTATTTACTAATGTAGATGCATAATTTATTTATTGATGAGTAAGGCCCTAAAAATCTGTGCATCAACAGTCCTCAATTTTATGGTAATAAATATAAAATATAAGTGATCCATATTAGTGTATTTGCAAGTTGCTCCTAATATTTCTTAGTCATAGATGTTATACCAAGGTTAAATACTTGTTTTTGCTTATCAGAAAAAAATTAAGCTAGTTATACTTATTTTAGCTCCTTTGTGGAAATCTTTTTTTACCTCTATTACAATAGGCCAATATTTCAAGGTGAATTAATTCCCAACATTGTATGTAACCTTTCTGTTTAATTGTACAGGATGGCTGAACCAATCTACACGGTCGCATCTGACAGTGAAACAACTGGCGAGGTCAAGCAACCAGCTACCTTCCAAGATCTTGCAGTCGGAATCGACATCGGAACCTCGAAGTGCAGCATTGCGATTTGGAATGGCTCCACAATCGAAATTCTAAAAAACCCTCGGAACCAAAAATTACTGCGCTCGTACGTCATGTTCAAGGACGAATCATCCCCCTCAGGCGGCATAACAGAAGAATTCCCTCACAATGACCAAGAAATTTTTTCTGGAGGTGCCGTCTTCAACATGAAACGGTTGATTGGACGAATGGACACCGACCCAGTAGTCCACACAAGCAAAACTCTCCCTTTTTTGGTACAAACCCTAGATATCGGCGTGAGGCCATTTATAGCCGCCCTTGTTAACAATATATGGAGGTCAACGACACCCGAGGAAGTGTTAGCTATATTTTTAGTTGAACTAAAAGCGATGGCGGAGGTCCAATTGAAACGGCCGATACGGAACGCGGTGCTGACAATTCCGGTCTCGTTTAGCCGATTCCAGCAGACGAGGATCGAGCGTGCGTGCGCGATGACGGGGCTTCAGGTTCTCCGGCTGATGCCGGAGCCGACAGCTGTCGCTCTTCTCTATGCTCAGCAGCAGCAGCAGCAGCAATTTCATGAGAGTATGGGGAGTGGAAATGAAAAAATCGCATTAATCTTTAACATGGGTGCAGGGTATTGTGATGTTGCGATCACCGCTACAGCTGGTGGAGTCTCGCAGATTAAAGCACAATTGGGAATTGCGATAGGGGGCGAGGATATGCTCCAGAATGTTCTACGTTACCTCGTGCCAAATTTTGATACGCTGAGTTCAAATCACAGTGTCGATAATGTTAGATCAATGGGAGTTCTTCGGCTTGTAGCCCAAGACGCGATCCACAAGCTTTCTTTTCAGAATGTTGTTGAGATCAACGTGAATCTGGGTGATGGGGCGAAGGTTTCTAAATCTCTGTTACGGGCAGAGTTTGAACAAGTTAATAGTGTGGTGTTTAACCAGTGTGAGGAGCTTTTGACGCTGTGTCTCACTGATGCGAAATTGGTTGCCGAAGATATCAACGATGTGATACTAGTCGGCGGATGTTCGAAGGTTCCGATGATTAGAACCTTGGTCCTAAAGTTATGCAAAAGAGAGGATTTCTACGATGCCATCGATCCTTTGGAAGCGGCGGTCTCAGGCGCAGCGCTCGAAGGCGCAATCACTTCGGGAATCAGCGATGCTTCAGGAGACCTGGACCTCCTCACAATCCAAGCTACCCCCTTGAGCCTCGGAATCCGTGTGGATGACGGCGATTTCGCAACAGTCATGCATCGAAACACTGCGATCCCCGCGAGGAAAGAAATGGTGTTTACGACCGCCCACGACAACCAGACCGAGGCGCTGATTGTAGTGTACGAAGGCGAAGCGAAGAAGGCCGAAGAGAACCATATCCTAGGGTATTTTAAGGTTTCTGGGATCCCGCCAGCGCCGAAGGGATCGGTCGAGATCAACGTGTGCATGGACGTCGATGCGTCGAATATGCTCAGGGTCTTTGCTGGGGCTTTGACGCCCGGGGCTCAACAAGCGGTTTCTCCTTTCATCGAGGTGAGGATGCCGATGGTTGATGATGGGCATGGATGGTGTGCTCAAGCTTTGGCTAGAATGTATGGAACTAGCTTGGATTTGGCCAGCATACCCAAAAAGGTGCAGTAGTGAGATGAGTGTTTTTAGATTGTCCCTGTTTAATGTGTGCATTCTGTAGTTTGCAGTTGAGCGAATAAACACTTGTTATGGTATGTGTATGAGTTGCTTCCAAATAAATCTGTGTATTATGCTTCTGAATGATGTTTGTGTTTTGATTCTGGAGCTTTAATTCATGTGGAAACTATAAGATCAGAATCTGATACTTTGAAGGATGTAGTCCAAAGAATTATTGTTTAATTTGTTTTGCACCTTGGCTTCATCATTTGCATTTGTGTCATTGCAATATTGTATCATCATATAAATTTTTTGTGAAAATAGTGTCAAGGGGTTGTAGAATTTGTGAATAGCATCATGAAACAAGAAATTTGAAATGCTGTTAAATTGTACATGATTTGCTATAATTTGGGTTTAAATTTATGATTAGATTGTATTGATATTGGCAGGGACACGGAACTAGGATTTCAAGTTTGCTGGGAGGCTAATAATACACGATAGCATGATTTTCTTCGCTTCAGTTTTCTGAAAAATTGGAACAAGTTTATTTAGGCTACAAATTTTTCCTATTCTTCCACAATCTTGTATTTTCTTAATTTATTTCACGATAATAATTTCCAAGCTCTTTCCACTTTAAATATAGTGGTAGCACACATATAGTGATTACTTTTAAGGCAATCAGTATTAATTGTAATATCTTTCTTTTCATCTTTGTAAAAAATATGAGAAATCATGCTCTAATTGTCAAATGTAATCTCAGGCACAATGAAATCGATCCAATAAAATTAAAATCTTGTTCGGCAATATAATTAACAATTTAGCTTCTAGATTTTTTTATTGGGTAAACAGTGGGTAAATTTCGAACAAGAGAACAAAAATATTATTTTGTAGCTTTAACTTTTCTCTTTTGGCTCGTAGAACATGATAAACAACTTAATACAATCATCATGAAAGAGGGTAGTAGGAAGAAGCAGAATGTAATTCTGGAGTTATAATTGCTTTAAGGATTATAACAAAAATACTGCAACTTAAATGATTCATAAAAAATCTTATAACTAGTTAGGAAAAGTGAGGATTTTTTAAGAAATGGTGTTGATGGCCATAATTGGAGGATCTATGAAATCTGCATAATTAGATTCAAAGGGTGCATGAGTTGGTTTCATCTTCCATATTAGTGTTATGTTAGATTTATATTGACATGATGGTTTTGGGTAAGATGCTTAAAACATTTTAGTTAAAACAATATCTAATTTAAAAATTTTAACAGAGGTTCTACAAGATATAAAAAGATTCAGTTATGACACTCTAATACTTTCTTATGAGAATTTCTCTTAACAATATTCATCACAAGAATTAAATTGGCAACCTAATTTCAAAGACTTTCGTATTATTACTTAAATTTTTTTTTTCTATATTCAACTCTCAAAACTTTTGTATTTCTAAAACCGACTCCTAAAACTTCATATTTCTAAATAAGATCCCCAAATTCTTTAAGTTGTACAAATTGATCTCCATGATTAGTTTTCCATCCAAATTCCAACCCTCAATCGCCCATTAGAATTGCATCCACCTATAATTATGATTCTAGTGGTCCTATTCTGAAACCATTCGGAACTCATTTTCATGAATTTCAAATGATTATTTTTTTCTACAAAAGACCAAATATGCTAAGGATGGGGTGAGGATTGATTATGTTGCTAGGGTAGATTAGAAATTTATGAGTTTAATTAGGCTAATTAATAACTATTTAATTGATAGGGATACTTTTTAGACAACTTAAAAGATTTGTGAATCTTATTTAGAAATATGAAGTTTTAGGGGTCTTATTTAGAAATACGAAAAGTGGGTTGAATATAGAAAAAACCCTTGCTTAAAATATTTTGAGTGCAAATAAGAAGAAAAAAGTTTTTAAGTTACCCGTTAAGTGTTGTGCATGGTTGACCTGTATCTATTCACGGGTTATCTGTACATCCGCTCGCCTGGAGTGGGTTAGGCATGAAATTTAACACCAATTGAAATCCAGAAATTTTTACCAGTGCTCGTTTTACCCCTATCCGCAATAACCCGTCTGCAGGTGGCCTCACCCTCTCGTTTGACACCTCTAGATACCGTGAGTTTCTAAACTGATGGATTGATAGTATGAACTTTCAGAGTATAAAAATACCCCGTAATGGTATTAATGAAAAATTACAAAAAGACTACAATATCCCTCCCATATTTTTATAATTATAATCTTTTTGTATTGTATGGAGAGGGCATTATAGTCTTTTGTAATTTTCCGTTTACGCTATACTCTGAAAGTTCATGGTATCAATCCATCATTTTTTAAGTTCATGTCATTTGAGGAAAGTGACGTTCATGGTAGTGTTGATATGCAATTTTAACCGATTCGGGATAGTTTTGGATACTGTCTATATTGTACATGAAAGTCGCTCAAAATACCACCAAGTTGTGCCACGAGGTTCAAAATAATTTTACTAAATTTTAAAACATTTTTACAAAACTTTTAAGGTAACACGACACACATGAGGACGACCTCTGTCCTCATATGTGTCATGAGCGGTAAATTGAACTATTTTCAAGTATTATTTGATTCCAAATCATTAAAAATCCAAAATTTAATTTGTAATTTCAAAAGAATTTCGAGGTTTTTAGAAACAATACTCATAGAAAATCAATTTTGTAAAACAAAATATTTAAAGGTAAAAAAGAATTTCAAAATTTGCCATCGTTGTCACGCACGCGGACAATCTTCATCCGCTTACGTGCCCCGACGGCAAAAAAAAAAAGGATTTTACATGATTACCAAGACGTCTAAAAATGGTAAAAATTCATCGACTGTGACACATACGGATGAAGTTCGTCTGCATGCGCGCTGTCCACGGATTTTCAAAGATTTAATCGTGCAAAATCACCAAAATGGCCTAATTTGACACATGCGGACGAAGGTCGTCTGCATATGTGTCGTCAAGTTGTATTTTTTTCAAACTTCGAAAATCCACTCTAGATTCGGTGGGAAGGCCATATAAGCAGCTCCCTTTCTATAGAATTCTTCATCCCCAACCTCTCATGGCTCTCTAAAGGCAAATTTCATTATATCAAATTCTAGTGTTTGCTCGTGGGGATCGTGGAAGCTCTAGGGTTTTCCGTAGGTAGCAATACAAGCGCAGTCAGCCTCCTTCTAACCAACTCTATCTCTATTTTATTTTTTCCCATTTGCATTTGTAAAAACTAAAATATCATAAAAATCATGAAAAATCATTATTTTCAAAAATCAACATTTTTAAAACCTAAAAGTGGTAGGGATAGATTTTTCCCGGCCGAAAGGTTGATGAGTTCTCTTTTTTCCTTTCATGTTCTTTTTCTTGAATTGATTACTACACACATTCTTTGAAGGAAGGAAATTTTACTGTTGCAAGAAATTCATACCGAAAAAAAGTTTGTGATTGGCTTGGCCTAGCTCATGACGCAGGGAGATCGCAACAATCTCTCAGGCAAAGCGACAATCAATCAAAGGGTGGCTAACGGTCCAAGTCAAAAACGTAGTGGCGATCGCAAAACTCAACCGGAACCAAAGGGGTAGGCTTTTGGGTACTTTAGCATTAAGACGCGTCATCTGGGACACCTTGGAGTCATACTTTAGGACTGATCCACATGGAGATCGCAATAGGACCCATTGCGACTTTCTAGGCATAATCTCTTTCTCTGTCTCTTTACTTTCTTATTCTATTTGCCTCGTTCATGTTTTAGTTGATTTCCTGATCACGATGCTAGTTTAGGAAAACTCTCTTGTTAGGAAGAATACTTTTGTGTCCTTGTAGGCATGTAGCCTTTCGGTAGATCCCAGTTATCCGGCCCAGTGAGACCTCTTTAAGGATTGGTGGTGGTAGAACTACCATATGGGTTGTTCAATCTTCCCGAACCCAACATTCATTTAGGTTAGCAAGTAGCATGGGGACAGTAGGCAGAACCCAAATCCCAATTACATGCACAACGGGAGAACACATCATACCGAACGCACATATGCCGTTTGAGTCTAACCCCATTTTGCAGGAAAAAGCTTTAACTTTCGTGATGGGCCTGCTAAAGGGAGAGCCAAGAACCAAAACATGTGAATGATGTGATGATTTTCCTAGCACCCTAGACGCTACAACCGCGGTCTTTGCGGAACGTAAAACTTTGATTTTAAAAATTGGCGCTACAAAAACTGACTTAGAATCTAAACCAAACACTAAACTAGCAAAACTATAAGAAGTTTATTTACTATGAAAAGAGATTATACCAAAGGGATTCGTGTCCTTCGTTCTACAAAACCTTTTCTTTAGCTCCCCGGGACTCCTGGATCGAGCTTGTCCACCGGTCTTCCTTTGTCGAAGATGATCCGCCCGAGAGATATGGTTCAAGGCTCTAACTTCATACAAACAAGAAAGTGAAGCAACTAAAGATCCTAGGTTGCTAATCAAGAGCGTTTAGAGAAGTAGTGAAGTGTTCAAGTATTTTTCTATCACTTTCTAACTTTGATTCTCAACTCATGAGAGTGTAAGTGAGAGGAAGAAGGAGGAGGAGGTAAGTGAAGAGAGAGAAAGCAAATGGTGAAATGAATCATCCCTCACAAAATGAAAATGGCCAGCATGGTTTTGTTCAAAGTATTTTTCAAATAGAAAATAGCAACCATACATGAATAGTGCATACAAATGCAATAAACAAATACAAAGTCATTTCCATCACCATTCTTTCTCCATGCCTCACGTTTACACCTCATTTCTATTTTTAACAAAAATAGAAAATCCATGATGAGGTGTCAACCTTATAGAATGTGTTTTGTATAAATACAAAATGTAAGTCGATGTCACGCATTCCGTGGGTCCGCGGGGAGGCGGAATATTTAAAAAACGGATTTTACAAAGATCATAACACCGACTTGAACTCCAGGATCGATCCTAAACCCTAACTAGCAAACATGCATGAGGTTAACTGCTCGGAAAGAAGTTTTTACCTCATGAATAAATATCCTTCGGGTCTTCTTGTCACTTTCCTCCACTTCGTCATAGGCTCCATGGATCGTTTGGATCGGGCCTCCACATCGGTCCTCTCATGTCGAAGACGATCCACCCGAGAGTCTATAGATTGAGCTCCCATCTCAACTGAAGTAACTAGGGCACCTAGTTCGCTACACTAGATGTCGTAAACGGTATAGAGAATATAAATGGAATGGTTTGTCTCTTATAGCCACAGGATTCTCAACTCATGAGACAAGAATGGCTTGAGGTAGAAGAAGAACACTTGAGGAGAATGCTAGTGAAGTTTTGCATAAGAAAAAGAATGAACTCCCTTAGCCCCCAACTGAACCATCCCTATTTTACTAATGAATAAATCATATTGGAAAATGAAATATGGTTCAATATCAACTTGGTGAGTCATGGGATGAAAACCCCACAAGTGTCACCAAGAGCCATGCTCATTTTTATGCAAAATACACCTCATTTCCTCCACTCATAAAATGAATAATCAGTTAAACTAAAATGATAAATACAATTATGAGATGTCTCTTCTAGAAGCATCTTTGAACAAATTACAAAAATGCCTCTCATCCGTATATACATACGCGTATCCGTATTCCGAAAAATACGAATACAAAAGAGACGAAAACTATCCATCAGTATAATACTAGGAACCAGCTTAAACCAAAGCCCACTAGTATTATCTGTCCGAATCATCATCCGTGCACATACGCGATCGAACCCTATCGTAAAACCATACGACCTCTACATCTTTTGCTCGATGCAGGGAAACCCTCTGTGGGAGACTCTAAAGACTCGACATTACGCCGACAGTGGGTTTAACCACAGACCGCAAGCGGTATTAGCTGCACGTTGTTAGTGATATGTATGCCCTAGGGGCCATTACTGTACATACGATGTATATTGTAGTGGATGCTGGACATATATATGGAGGACTTTCTTGCTCGACATGATAGTATGCTATCTGGTTGCTCTTTATCTTAACATGTACTCTGATTGTCTCTATCTTACATGTTGATAAAGCCCTTAGGATGAGTACTTAACTACCAGGACTATGATATAGATCATACTAGTGGGGATAGTGTAGTCGCTAAGTACATTCTTCAAATGTTCCTAGTCGTAGGTGTATCGAGACAGGGCATCGATATACCAGAATAGACTAGCGTATAGCTTCTCGACCCATGTAGATGGGCGATGGATGATCCCATATCCATTGGTGTTTGACATCAGAGATAGTATACGGGTGCTCAGTGGAGACTGGGTACACTGGACGGACTCGCCGAGAACTCCCAGATGGTATTATACCTCACGTCAGATGGAAGTTCTCTGGTGACACTGGTACAGGTTAGTCTGTAGACCCGAGATCGTCATAGAGTCTTGTGTGATTCCCACTGTACTTTGATTTCCACCTTACCACTTCCAAGAGGGCGTGCAAAACGGTGTCTTTTGGGTACAGTCCCGAATCACATGGAGGCAATGAGCGATAGGAGGGGTTTCGTCTCTCCCGGTATTGGGAGTTGATGTTGTGTTGTGTTCGATTGGCTGTAACTAGAAATCCCTGGCCAGGGTTGCTGAGATTTACTGGTAAGAGTTATCAGTAGTTTCTCGAACTGTTATGGACCTCATATCGACACGACTTATCGGTTACTGGGGTCTGACGTTTACCACCTCTAGACTAGATATGCGACATATCAGACGAAGAGACCGGACTGTACGGGAGTGTTACTGATTGGATTCACAGGAGAATGTACATGCTTGCTTGTTGATCTTCTGATCGCTCAATACCTGGGTAGCTGTTACGTTTAGCTGATCGCTTGCAGCTTGTGGGTGTTTGATATGATCATCACCTACTGCCGGCGTATTGACGATTCTTTAGAGTCCTACACAGAGGTTTTCTGGCTCAGGCAAAACAGAGTAGGAGCACATATGTGATATGTGCGGGATCGAGAATAATACGATATGAGATACCGTATTCTATTCTCGCGATATGTGATATCGGCCGGGTATATGTGATATAGTCGGGTCATCGGATCAAGTGTTGATTCGATGAAATGATACATTTTATATCAGTTGGTTATTTGTGAAATGGCCGGATTATCGGATCAAGTGTTGATTCGATAATTTAATGTATTATTATATATGTGATATATTACGTTACATTAACTAATATAAGTTCGCTTTATTGATTCTTTTTCTCACTGGATAATACATTGATATATATGCGATATATGTTAATTGTATTATTTTCTTTTGTTACATTATATATTATATATGTGATAAATAATATTGTAATATGTTAGGGTTACAAATGCAACATAGTTGTTGAGTTTAAACCAAGTTAGGGTTTGGATTAAGGTTAGATTTTGGATGAAGCTTTCATGAAGCTTCATGAAGCTTTCCTTTTGTCTTTATCCTTTTGATATTTTGTGTAGATATTATTTAACCCAACCCACACCCTTAACCTTAGTTTATTCTCTACATGAGTTAAGACTCTCATTCTTAACTCATGGTTGTAATTGTAACCACAACAAGGTAATTCATTATTCATCACAAAAGAATTTCTTCTTCTTCCTCCTCTTGAAAAGTTTACTAGCTTTTGGTTTTGTGATGATATTTTGTGAGAAATTGAAAACAAAAGAGAGAAAAATTCCTACTTCATCATCCTCATCTATTCTAACCACTTAGATTAGGGTGTTTTCTTTACTAATACATGATTAGTGAAGCAAGAGCTTGGGTTTGAGATTCTTCAAGGTAGATCATCTTAGTTGTTGAAGATTGGAAGCAAGCTTGCATCTTTCTCTTCTTGGAGCCTCTCTAGAGTCCGGGTACTTGATGATCGCAGCGAAGGGACCTCAACACGGAGCTTATGAAGCGAAAGAACGGAGTACAAAAGTTGTAATCGCTAACTCTTAGATGTTAAAATGTTAACATGCTTGTTTGGTTTGATTCTCTAGTTAAAGTTCCTAGGTTTAGGGTTATCTTCAATGGCAAAATTTTAACTTGGCATGGATGATGCCTCCCGAAACCTTGCTGCCGTTGTAGGTAACCCAACAGTGGTATCAGAGCCTAGCTAGAGAATTAGACGGATAAGTGTAGGATTACGAAACCGAAACCACTCCGAAACACCCGATGCCAAACCCTTGTTTCTGTCGAATTTAAATTGAGCTCTAAAAATTTTTCAAACATGTGCAGAAGACTGTATGAGATACATTATGGACATGGCCCAAACCCACCCCCCTGCTCGGATTTTGGCCGATCACTTGGCCAAGAAATCCGAGCACACCGGCTTTCCAGTGGGTTCTGGGCTCCAGGTTTAGGTCATAGTCAAGTCTCTGGGGTTTGGTACTTTTGGTGTTGTTTATTTTTGCTAAATTTGCATGAGATGTTTATTTAGTATAAAGGTAATTCGGAGTGTTTCGTATTCGCAATTCTAGCTTGGTTTCTTGATTGTTTAGACAGTGTTAAAAAGTTCAAACGAATATCAATAACTCACTTTTTCCCCTGCCGGAAAATTTCCAAGTGTTGGATTTTTCCTTAGTTAAAGAATATTCAAATATCGTGCAAGTAACGCGGTGGACCCTCTAGAAGAACGAAACCTTAACTCGATTTTGTGGCCGTCAAAACTGTCACTAAACCCTAGGGTTTGTGATGGTTTAGCGGTACCACAAGTGAGGCGTTGGTTTAACCCTTCTACGGCTGGACCAATGGTACCGTGGCATGTGATGGATGCTTTTAAACTAAGTTCAAGTGTTGAGCAAATAGGAAAATTTTGGGTGTTTGTTGATTCGATCGGAATGTTTAACATCGTCTAACTTTTTCTGTAATGTGATACAATATTTGGAATCCACAAGTAGTTATGAGATAACTAATTTGAATGTTATAAATCTAGCTGTTTAGTCTCATTTGATTGGTTGCCTCGGGATTTTGATGCGATCAAAAGTCCGTTGCAATCACGTAGCGTATGCGGATTCTCGCTGGGTAAACTTAATAGATAGCCATATAATTCGACGTTAGACACCCCACATGATGCGAGGAGGCGGAATAGGTAAAACAATCATTTTGTTTAAGTTAACATCGACTAACTTTACGGATCTTTGCTAAACCATAACTAACAACTATCTAGAAGTGATTAACTACTATGATAGATGATTATACCTAAAGATACAAGTCCTTCTTGTTCTCGTTGTTCACCTCCTCGTCGGCCTCCTCGATGTGATAGAAGATCACCCGAGAGTTCCTTCTCCAAGCTTTAACCTCTCACTTGAGGTAACTAAGTGGCTAGGATTGCTAATCCAAGTAACCTAGAGGATATAGAGATAGATTAAGGATTAATTAGTCTTTCTAACCCTTGGGATCTCAACACATGAGAGGATTGGGGTTAGGTTGAAGAAGATGAGAGCTTGAGGAGAGAGAGTGTGTATGTGAGAATGAAATGAAAATCTAACTCATTCTATATTTGATGAAGCATAATAATTATCAAAATAAATCATATAGATAATTATTACCATGCTTCATTTAATACAAATGAATGAATCATCTCATGAGTCATTAAGCAATAAATGCTTCATTAACTCACTTGGATGAATCACTCCATGAGTCACAAATTCATTTAATGCAAATTATACCTAAGTTCTCCACCTCACCTTTCTTCTAGAAGCTTCTCGACTAATTACGAGAATGCCCTTTCCATCCGTAAAAACACGAAAATACTGACTGTATAAATCCAATAATCCAATACTAGAATCTGGCTTAAACTAAAGCCCGCTAGTAAAATTTGTCCGAACATCGTACGTGCATAAATGCACGTATGTGTCCGAACCCTGTCATGAAACCATACGACCTCTATATCGTTTCGCCTGAAGCAGGGAAACTCTCTGTGTGGGACTCTAAAGACTCGACACTACGCTGGCAGTGAGTTTAACCATAGGCCACAAGCGATACTAGCTATACGTAACGGTCCTCAGGTAGATGTCGATAAGAAGGCCGATGAGGAAACCCATCCGAACTCCTACTGAGCCTGATGTGACAATCTCCGTACAGTCCGGTCTGTTCGTCTAAGACTATCGCATATCGGGCCTAAGGGGGCGGCAAGCGTCAGTCCCTTAAAAGCGGTATAAGTCGTGTCAGAGTGAACCCCACTACACCTTGAGAAGCTACTGGAAATCCTACCAGTAAATCTTGTTTGCCCTGGCCAGGGACTTTGCGTAATGGATCTCCAAACACAGCGCGATATCAACTCCCAATACCGGGAGAGACGAATCCTATCTAACTGCCACTGCCTCCAAGTGCTTCGGGACTGCACCCAACTGCTACCTGTTTGCACGACTCCTTTGAGCCGTGATAGGGTAGCAATCTAAGAACAGTGGGAACACACTCGAGACGAAGCAGCAGTGTCAAGTCTGCGGACTATGCTATACTCATGTCACCTGGGAACTGTTAACTGACGACGTGTATAATACCAACCAACAGTTCCCTGCGAGTCCTGTCCGGTGTACCCGTAACCCAACGAGCACCTGTATACTATCTCCAGTACAACGTACTGATGGCTGTGGGACAGACCATCTCCCCAACTGGGATGAGAAGCGTACACACTAGTCTACTCCGGAGTATCGATGCCCTGTCTCGATAATCCTACGACCAGGGACCTGAAAAAGGATGTGCTTGTAGACTACCCAGCCCCCACTAGTGTGACTGCCATCACAACGCTGGTAGTCAAGCAAGATCCTAAGGGCTCTATCAATATGTATTCGCGATATGCTAACATATACACATATTAAGATATATATAAACCAAGTAGCATACTATTATGTTGAGCGAGACTGTTAATATAACTGTGAATATCCCAAGCTTCCATTAAGTAATATACAAACTAGTATGATACAATAATGGCCCTTAGGGTATATACACTAACAAGCCACGCCCCATAGCCCCGACCAAGTGACTGTAGGAGAACCCCGTCGCCTAAAGCATCTGTTCGGGTGCTCGCGGCAGCGGTGTTCTGTCTTAGTGCACTTCGTCGACGGTATCAGGGGGTGCGGCCGTCTACTAAAGTTTCCGACGAGGATTCGATCAGGATGTCGGGAATCTTGTTGAATTGCCTGACTAGATATTGAAAAGTGTTTTTGAGATCGAGACTAAAATGCGGGGTTTATAATTGTTAGGCATGCGATGTCTAAGGAATTCATTTGGTTAGGCATGCGATGTCTAAGGAGGTTGCGGATTCCAACTGTTGTAGTTTTACACTTTCTTTTCTGCCACCGTAAGTGTAATATGTGGTGTATCGCTGGTTTCGTTGCTATACATCAACGACAATTGGGATACACATATTTACTTACGTTGATGACATGTGATGTTATGTGTTGTTGTGATATGTTATATTAGATCGTCGTGTTTTTGAATAGCCAGGGGTTTTATGTGAGATGAGAGTTTTTATTTTCATTCATGTAAAATTCATTGTATGTAATATTCTTTTATTGGGCCACTTCCGGGTTAAGGATGATGTCACCATTGTATATTATTTACTTTTCCGCATTAGGATAGACCTAAGGTGGGGAGCACAAGTAACCGGGTTCTAGGGTCCAGTGGGAGACCATCTCGAGGAGTCGAGACCGGGTCTCCTAACTCTAGAATTGGTAGAGTTGCTTGCCGCTCTCGTAGGGGTCTAGGGGTGTGGGATTGGCTATTCATCACGACCCTGGAATCCGTGTTTTATAAAGGCTCGCAATAAAACACGGACCTCCTAGTATATCCAATAATTCATATGTTTCTTCTGCTGCAATGTTCTATGATGAGATCATATTACTGCCTGAGACGAATGTTTATATTATATATATGAGATATATATTATATTGTTAATTTCGTTTCAAATGTGATGCTTGTGAAGCATAATAAAATGGGACTTCATTAATGAGATTAATGAAATAAAAGAAACCTAAAGATATTGTAGAAACTTGTTTTAAAAACTGGTAACTTTAGTTTTTGCTTTGCATAGCGGTATTCCTTATAGAATATCCAGCACCTTATTCGATCTGAGATCCATTCACCGGGAATGACCTCTTTAGCGAAACTAGTAGATGCTACAACCCTCGGTTTGTCTTTTTGATTGCTTTTCTAGTTCTTGCTTTAGATAGTGGTATTTGTGAAATATCCTGCATCTTATTCGATAAGGAAAGAGCCGAGATCCCTTCACCGGGAGTGACCTCTATAGCAAAACTAGTAAAAGCCTCAAAAGCACTCCTTTTCAAAATCACTCAATTCTACAATGATATGAAGTTCATTACGCAAAAGGTTTTCTTAAAAACCCGTTGTAGCCCTCAGTCATTTCAGATAAGTACTTCATAGTATTCATTCTTCGTTTGTTGACCTTGTCAAGGCGTAGTGTGCGGTAGCTATTTATGCTTATCTGTATAAGCATATGATGCGATTAGATTAGGGTAGTCGTGCGACTTTGTTGATTATGTTAAGGGTTGTGCGGGTGGATTTAATTCAATCGGGAAATGACGGGTTGAACTTGACTAGCACTTATGATTTTTTGACTATATTAAGGTCATATAGCTGCTAGGGGTAAAATATTATCGGGAATTTCAAGTGTTGAAATTTGCATTGAGATTGCATACCTCCTATGAGATAGTTGGATCCTGATACCCACTGCGAGTAAGAGTTGCTCCTGCGAGAGTTTTACACATTACAATTAGCCGATCAAGTAGGTGTCTAGAAAGGTGTCAACGGGGTTACGCCCCTGGAAAAACGAGGTTTTTTTTAATTAGGTCCGTGCGAAAGCACGGGGAACGTCCCTCAAAGTACCGGCACTGGCCTGGCTGAAAGATTGGCGAACTTGTAGGGTGTAATTAATCCCGGCTAGTCTTGCCTTTTAGGGTTTGAAGGAAGATTTGACTAAAACAGTGGGAGCCATCCTGATTAGATATATTAAATAACCAATCTAATCTTGCAAGAGCATACGCTTAGTGTTTTCTTCTCTCTCTCTCCAGGTAGCGATCATGTCACGCCTTAATCAAGATAATAATACTGATGTATTGACCGAACCCGCTTGTTATACTGCGCTAGGGAACATTGGTCCCGCTCAACTTATAATTGTTATAAGACAGAGCAGGAAATAGGGGATTACCAGAATTCCCGTGCCGCCCAAACAAAGAAAGTGCATGCTGATGCATCTTCTTCGGGTGTGTTCATTACAGAGAACTGTTTCCCAGTATCCTTTACGTCCTGGGTATGAGATATCAGATCAAGATCCCACATATGTAATATGTTACATAGGCTACTGAAGGTAGAGAACTGAGAAAGGGTGATAAGTTTTAAGATTTAAAAATGGTGCAAGTGTTGCAGCCAAGTCTGTTGGCAGTTATCACCATGTATTACCAAATACATTGATTCTGAACGAATGTTATTAGATACCGAACCTGATATACAATATCATATCAGTATCTTTATTTAGTAAAGAAGGATATAATTTTGTATTGTTGGATAATGTTTTGAACATTTCCTAATTCAAGAGTTGATCGGTTCAGGCATATTATTTAAAAGCATATACGTTCTAAATCAAACCACAGCTCTTAACGTATAGAACACACACAAGAGAAAGAGTTCAGAAATAAACGAATTCTTCTTGAGGCATTGTAGACTAGGTCATATCAATGCGACCCGGCTAGCTAAGTTACATAGAGATGCATATTTAAATCTGTTTGAATTTACATCTTGTGAAACTTTCCAGTCATGTCACAAAGATAAGACGACCACAGCTCCGTTTATTGGAAACAGAGAAAGAGTTAGTGAGCTTTTGGGATTGATACATGATGATGTATGTAAGGTCCCCTGTCTACACATGCCAGGACCGGTTCTTTATACTTTATTACATTCACTGATTATCTCTCAAGATTCGAACATATGTTTCTGTTGAAACACAAGTCTGAACCTTTTAAGAAATTCAATGAATATAAGATAGAAGTAGAGAACCAAAACATGTATAAGTATTATGTCCTTTGATGTGATCAAGGAGGAGAATACTTGAGCACGGAATTTCTGGATTATTCTAAAGGAGAATGAGAATTCTCTCTCAGCATTACTCCTCCGTATACACCACAGTACGTCGATGCATCGGGGTGGAGCAAGCGCACCCTATGTGATAAGGCGTGCTCTATGATGAGTACTACTGAGTTGCCTATTTCCTTTTTGGGGTTATGCACTTGTGAAGCTGCATACCTATTGAATAGGGTTCCAACCAAATCAGGTGCCTACCACTCCATATGTGATATGGTATGGGAAGAGCACATCTTTTAAGGATGTTAAGATTTGGGGTTGTCCGGCCTATGTCAAAAGAAAAATCCGGACAAACTCGAGGCAAGGTCAGTTCTGTGGAAGTTTGTTGGATATCCCAAGCATTCGCATGGGAATATCTTCTACCAAACTGAGGAACAAAAGGTGTTTTGTTTTCTCAGCATGCCACCTTTTGGAAAGAGAATTTCTTGTGAAGAAATTAGTGGTCATGAGGTAGAACTGAAAGGAGTTCCAGCTATACAAACTGCAGCTGATGATTTGGTAAACCCGAAGGATTCAATAGTTTCCAACGAACCTCAGCCTCTCCGCCGATCTGGTAGGGTTCCTCATCCACCTGAGAGATACTTCGGTTTCTCTATGACAGTGGGAGCAACGATTGCATCATGAGATGATGACCCAACTTTTTTCGAGTAGGCCATCTGTTGCGTCACGGCCTCGTACTCGAGGCCAAAATGCGGAATCAAAATTTTTCCTTACTCGGAAACCGGCGCTACCGCGGACAAAGAAAACCCGGATCGTTTACCATTAACCTAATGCTAGCAATCAAGAGAGGGGAAGAGAAGTATACCGAGTGATCCGAGTCCTCCGGTCTTCTCTTCATCGTCCCGATCTCCCGCGGAAAGTCTTGTCTCCATATCGTCGCCTCCTCGCCGGAAAGGGCACCACATCGCCTGCGTCTTTTACGGGCTCCCGCCTCAATACCGAGGCAACTCGGGCATGAAGCCGGCAACTCGACATGCTCAAGATATGCTGTAGAATGTGTAGTAGATCATGCTAGTCTCATTTGGGGTTTGTAGTTGCCTTGATGGAGGAATGGGGTTAGGAAAAATGGTGCTTTCATTTTTCCATAACAAGAAGAAGAAGGAGGTGAAGAATTCCTCACAAAATAAAGATGAACTCTCTCATTCTTTTTCCTCTCTCTAATGTTCTACCATTTTCATCAAGTGAGAAGAATAAGGTGGAGGAATGAATATATCAAACAAGAGGGAGGTGAGTGTAGGAGAGTATGAAGGGTGACCATATCCTAAACCTCATCATCACAACCTCACATCAACTCTAATCCTTTCTTATCAACTTTCAACTCACTTCAAATCAACCAAAAGCAAGTGATGAGAATGGTATCTAAAGATTCTATCATAACAAATACATTTGCATGAAAAACCCTCCACAAAGTGTAATTTGCAAAACTGCAAATTACCCCCTCCATCAGAAAAGTCCGGCCGGGAAAGAACAAAGGAAAACCGGCCGGAACGGAATGCAAACTGGCAACTCCAGAAAACTGGTCCCGTAATAAATTACAGGAAAACCCCGATACTGTGCATACACACCCGCATCTGTATTCCTTCCGGATACAAATGCAAAGAGACAAAATCTACACTGTACTAAACTAGGACCGGCTTAAGCCAAAGCCGGCTAGTAATATCCGTCCGATCCTGATCCGTGCAATACCGCACATATCTGATCGAACCCTGACATATAACCATACGGCCACTAGTACAAACCGTCCGATCCTGATCCGTGCAATACCGCACGTATCTGATCGGACCCTGCCATATCTCCATACGGCCTCTACAGCGTTTCGCCCGAAAGCTGAGTAACTGAAAGTGTGGTGGACTCTAAAGACTCGTCAATACTATGGCTGTGGATTTAACCACTAGCACGTCAGAGGTATTAGCCAATACGTGACGGGCCACCAGCTATTGACCAAAAGGGACGTCGATGAGCGAACTCATCCTGACACCCTACTGAGCCTGTCAGTGACAATATCCGTACAGTCCGGTCCGTTCGTCTATGAGGATCGCATGTCGGGCCTAGGGGGTTGGTAAAAGTCAGACCCCCAAAGGCGGTACAAGTCGTGTCGGAGTGTAGCCCAGAACGCCCTGAGATACTACTGGAATACCTACCAGTAAATCTCCTGCCTCGGCCGAGGGCTTTGCGTAATGGCTCTCCTAGACACAGCGCGACCTCACCCCCAATACCGAGAGAGACGAACCCCTGCAGATCCGCTCACTGCCTCCATGTGGCTCGGGACTGTACCCAACTAAAACCTGTTTGCACGACTCCTTTGAGCCGTGGTAGGGTAGTAATCAAAGCACAGTGGGAACTCACACGAGACAAATGACGATCTCAGGTCGATGAACTAACCTGTACACATGTCACCTGGGAACTGCTATCTGACGTCTGGTATAATCCCAACTAGCAGGTTCCCGGCGAGTCCTGTCCGGTGTACTCATAACCCAATGAGCACCTGTATACATCTTAGGTGAACCAACTGACACCAGTGGCTTGTGAGACCGGCCACCGCCCCTCGTCGGGGTCTCGACTGTATACACTAGTCTACTAATGGAGTATCGATGCCCAGTCTCGAAACTCCCACGACTAGGGACCATTTAAGGATGTGCTTATAGACCCCAGCTCCCATGTATATGATCACCATCATACTGCTGGTCGTCAAGCAAGAATCCTAGGGGCTCTATCAACGTGTAATAGCGACCTGTAAGGTCACCTGAAACAGTACACGATGATAAAGGTAAACCAGATAGCATACTATCATCTCGAGTAAGACTGTTCTACCGGGATAGGTCCTCCCTCAATCATTGCAATCACGTGCCTGTGATCCAATAATTGACTCTGAGGGCACTATCTCCAACACCATCAAGAGTGGGGACTCTATAAGAATGGCTGGATGCTAAGCGATCTGAGATGGAATCCATATACACCAACAAAGTATGGACTTTGGTTGCTTTATCTGAAGGGTTAAATCCCCATCAGGAGCAAGTATATCTTGAGAAGATTTCTTGGTGTACATGGAAAAGTTGAGACTTTCAAAGCAATGCTTACGTCCATCCAGATCCTACTTGCCATTGCTACATACCATGACTACGATATCTGGCGGTTGGGTGTCATGACTGCTTTTCTAAATGATAATTTAGAAGAGAGCGTCTATAAGTACACAGCCATAGGGCTTCGTAGACAGTGGAAGCAGCGGAAACGTGTGAAAGTTGTTTTATGGGATAAATCAGGCATCGCGGAGTTGGAACGTCTGTTTTTGATGTGGTAGTCAAAGAGTTTGACTTCATCAAAATGGTAGATGAACCTAGTATATACAAAAAGGTAGTAGGGAGTATGATGGTGATCCTTGTATAGTACGTGGATGACATACTCATGATAGGGAAGGAGTTTCCTATGCTACGCTCGGTCAGTCTCCTCTTATCACATGGATTCTCCATATAGGATCAAGGTGATACCTCCTGAATCCCGGATTCTGGATCTATGAGATAGATCTGAATGGATGTTAGGATTCTCACTAGGTATAGTGAGATGGTATCAATCGATCCTGGGGATGTAAGTCTACGGTAGCGCCCCGGCCGTCTTTCAGACGCCAAAATGCGGAACAAAACTTTTACAGCTAGCGCTATCGTATACTATATCCCAGGATCTGCCATTAACGCTAAACTAACATACTGTAAAGTGGGTAGAAATGTTATACCGAACGATCTGGGTCCTTCGGTCTTCAACCATCATCCCATGCTTTGTTACAGCTGATCCGAACTCGCTCGATCTCCGGTCTTGTCGTCCAGGTGGCACCACGTCGACGGATCTTTAAACGGGCTCCCGTCTCTGAACCGAGGCAACTCGATCGTCAAGTTTGCTAAAAGAGACGACCAAGATTGATGTAGAGAATGAGTAGAACACTTTGTCTCATTACGTCCAAAACTATGGACGAACGGTTAATGAAATTGCCTTTTTTTGGATCGGGTGAAATGAGAAATCAACATATGAAATTTCATGAAGCAAATTTCATAAGCTTTTTTACAAATGAATCAAATCTTCTCTTTACCATGAAGGGGCCGGCCACTTATCAAGAAAGAGGGAGGTGAGTGTAGGAGAGAGGAGGGGGTGATCATAAGCACAAGATCTTATCATAACACAATATCAAAGCATGAATCACTAAAATCATTTAATGCAAAATGGTGATTCATAATAACACATCACCATTTCATTAAATGAACAATTAATGCTAATGAATGATACATGAACCTAGTCACCATAATCTAGAACCTTCTAGAACCATGACTCACCCAATGAAGGAAAGATAAATCCGTATTTAACCGAATGTTAAAGACGGGTGATAGAAAACTGGAAACTGGCAACTTCCAAAAGCGATCCCGAAACGAATTTCAGGATAACCCCGTAATAGTATAAACATACCCGCATTTGTATTACGACCGAATACAAATGCAACTGAGACAAACATATTATATCTACACAGTATAATACTCGGATCCGGCTTAAACCAAAGCCCACCGGTATTATCTGCCCGAAAAATGACACGTGCTTTTTCCAAACCCTGCCATAATACCATACGGCATCTACAACGTTTCGCCCGAACTTGGAAAACTGTCTGTGGGGGACTCTAATGACTCATCAATACACTGGCACTGGGTATAACCACTAGCACGTCAGAGGTACAAGCTGTACGTAACGGTTGCCTATGTATTGATTGGAAGGGAAGCTGACGAGCAAACTCATCCAGAAACCCTACTGAGCCTGACAGTGACAATATCCATACAGTCCGGTCCGTTCGTCTATGAGTATCGCATATAGGGCCTAGGGGGCCGGTAAACGTCAGACCCCCAATAGCTGTATAAGTCGTGTCAGAGAGCAGCCTAGAACACCCTGAGATACTACTGGAATACCATCCAGTAAATCTCGATTACCCTGGCCAGGGATTTCGTGTAATGGCTCTCCTAAACACAGCGCGATCTCACCCCCAATACCGGGAGAGACGAATCCCCGACGATCTGCTCACTACCTCCATGTGGCTCGGGACTGTACCCAAAAAATACCTGTTTGCATGACTCCTTTGACCCGTGGTAGGGTATAAATCAAAGTACAGTGGGAACTCACACGAGACAAATGACGACCTCAGGTCGATGAACTAACCTGTACACATGTCACCAGGGAACTGTTACCTGACGATATGTATAATACCAACTAGCATGTTCCCGGCGAGTCCTGTCCGGTGTACTCATAACCCAATGAGCACCTGTATACATCTTAGGTGAACCAACTGACACCAATGGCTTGTGAGACAGGCCACCGCCCTTCGTCGGGGTCTCGAATGTATACACTGGTCTACTTTGGAGTATCGATGCCCTGTCTCGAAACTCCCACGACTAGGGACACTTTAAGGATGTGCTTATAGACTCCAGCTCCCACATATATGATCGCCATCATACTGCTGGTAGTCAAGCAAGATCCTAAGGGCTTTATCAACATTTACATGATGATAAAGACAAACCAGATAGCATACTATCATCTCGAGTAAGACTGTTTTATCGGTATAGGTCCTCCCTCAATCATTGCAATCACGTACCTGCGATCCGATAATTGACTTAGAGGGCACTATATCCAACAGGGGAGAATCCCTGGAAAGCTTCCAGGGTGGTAAGGTCGACTAAATGTCAGTCACAGGCATTGTCTTTACCCGCAGTGGAGGGACGGTATGTTGGAAGAGTTCCAAGCTAGATACCGTGGCAAACTAGACGATTAAAGGCTAGATACATCGTTACCAAAGATGCTACCAAAGAGGAAGTCTGGGTATATATAAGTTCATGAGATGAACTTCGTTCCTACCATTGTGTGACAATGGAGTTGTGGTTTATGCCTAGGAACCCCCGTCCCATCAGAAATCCAGACATTTTCTTAGGCAATATCACCTGATCATGGAGATGGTTGATCTCCAGGGAGATCGAGGATAGGAGAGTAGATACAGAGGACAACAGCGCGGATCCACTCACAAAGGCCTATTTCCCAGTAGAGACTTTTATGGGATGGTTGAGTATGAGATACTTCAACCACAGCTGATTGTTGGGTATGAGATACTACAACAGATGGCCCTAGTGCAAGTGGGAGATTGTTAGTGATATGTATGCCCTAGAGGCCATTACTGTACATACGATGTATATTGTAGTGGATGCTTGGACATATATATGGAGGACTTTCTTGCTCGACATGATAGTATGCTATCTGGCTGCTCTTTATCTTAACATGTACTCTGATTGTCTCTATGATATATGTTGATAAAGCCCTTAGGATGAGTACTTGACTACCAGGACTATGATGTAGATCATACTAGTGGGGACAGTGTAGTCGCTAAGTACATCCTTCAAATGTTCCTAGTCGTAGGTGTATTTAGACAGGGCATCGATATACCAGAGTAGACTAGCGTATAGCTTCTCGACCCATGTAGATGGGCGATGGATGATCCCATATCCATTGGTGTTTGACATCAGAGATAGTATACGGGTGCTCAGTGGAGACTGGGTATACTGGACGGACTCGCCGAGAACTCCCAGATGGTATTATACCTCACGTCAGATGGCAGTTCTCTGGTGACACTGGTATAGGTTAGTCTGTAGACCCGAGATCGTCATAGAGTCTTGTGTGATTCCCACTGTACTTTGATTTCCACCTTACCACGTCCAAGAGGGCGTGCAAAACGGTGGCTTTTGGGTACAGTCCCGAATCACATGGAGGCAATGAGCGATAGGAGGGGTTTCGTCTCTCCCGGTCTTTCGTTCACCGAGCAGCCAGTCGTGATATTGGACTGGCAGGTGAAGAAACTTAGATCGAAGGTCTTGCTATCAGTGAAGGTGCTTTGGCGCAGTCCGAATGGTGAAGAGATCACTTGGGAGGCCGAGGGCGAGATGCGGAAGAAATTCCCTCATCTCTTTGAAGGTATGCGTAGCTTTATATTTTTAAATTCGGGGACGAATTTCTTTAAGAGGGGAAGATTGTAACACCTTAGGATGTGTTTAGTGGCTATTTATATTTAAATAAATGGTTTTTAATAAAAAGTTTACCAAATCGATTTTCAAATATTTTATCAAATTTAATGAATATTTTATTAGAATTTTCCTAGGCTTGCACACACTTGTGCATGTAAACTAGGGTTAAATTTGGGTTAAACCATGTTTAGCAACCATGGTAGACTAACCCATCCTTTTTAAGTTAAATTGATTTTAATTAAGGGGTATTTTTTTTTGTGAAAAAGGGAAATGATTTAAATTGTTGGGTGTTGACTTGGAGAGAGAGAGGGGTTGACTAGTGTAGGCTCTCCTTCTCTTTTATTTTGCCCCCCCATTTTTTCCCGCATCTCTCTCACTCTCACTCACTCTCACACACACACATTACAACAGCAGCAGCAGCCCCAACAGCCTCAGCAGCAGCAGCACAAGCAGCAACAACAGCAACCTCAAGCAGCAACATCAAGCATCAGCAGCAGCAGCACCCCAGCAACAGCAGCCGCATCACTTCTTCTCTTCCTCCTTCTCCTGCATCGTAGGGTCGAGAGTGAGGTATAATCTCTGAACCCAACTCCTTGTTTCTAAGTTATGTGTTGTTTAATGCTTCAGTTAGTGGCTATGGTGGTTGTTGGTGCTATAATTGTGCTTTGATGTAAGATTTATAGCCTAGTGAACCCTATTAAGTGTTAGTGTTGCTGGTGGAACCCATTAGTTTCACTAGATTTAGCTAGATAGCTTTAAAGTCGCAAACTTGAATTTAAAATACGGTTTTGAAACATATTATAGGTTATATGAAATCTGCTGCATTTCTAATCATTTTCTAGCCTAGCAAACACATGCAGAATAGTGTGCAGGCAGTATAGGCTAGTGTGTCGAAACTCGAGCCCATTCCCTCACCGGAAATCCGGTGACCACCCTACCAAATCAGGCGTCGCCGGCCCCCTGTTGCTGTGGATATTTGTGCTTTGTGTAGGGGGGTGTCTGTGGGGATTTTTCTGTGTTTGGTATTGTTTAGTTTTTTGGGTTTAACCATGGGTGAAATCTGGGATGGTTTAGTTAAAGTTTAGTGCTTTTGATGTTTTGTGGACTTTGACGTTAAAATTGGTGGTTTGGTTAGAGACTAAGATGATTCAGGATGGTTTAAGGTTCTACTAGCTCATTTATATGCTGTTGGTATCACTAGATTCCTATAAAATCAACTAGTCCCACAGAAATACCCATTTGTGCAAACTTAGTGTTTTATAACACTTTTAAACTAAACCTTATGATATATTGAAACTGCTGCTACTAGGGTAGTTTAGTTAGCAAACAAACATATACACTAGGATATGAATTGTGCTAGGATCATAGTGTAGAAATCTGGACCCCACCACCGGTTTTTGGCCGATATCTCACCCCTAGCCGCCGGCCCAATCTTGAGGATATGTGTTGGATTTTGGCAGGTAGCTATCTGCAGGTGTTGTGATAGATTTGGTCTTGTTTGATTTACTTGTTTTTGCTCTAGAATAAATCTGGGACCGTTTACCTATTTTTAGCATAGCGGGACTTGCGCGACATGTACGATGCGTGTTGAGTTAGTTTGCTGTGTATTACAGTGTGTCGCTGTGTGCCACAGCGTGTCGCGTTGGGTTTTGGCGTATGCACTCACGTTACGTATACACGCGCGTTTAGTTCGCGACGCGAGTTTCTCGTTAAGTTCGATATCGTGTTTTCGCAAGATATTTGCTTATATGGATTCCTTGTGTAAATTTCAGGTTCACAGGCGGGTACGTCAGATGCCGCAAAGAAGGGAAAGCAGGTGGTCGGCTACGTGTAGCACGCGACCAGGTGCGTAGATTTAACATCTACGGGGAAATCGCTCGTATGGCGTTAAGCGTCGGGGCGTAATTGGATATTTAGTTGTAGGTGTTCAGATATATATATTATAGTAGCATAACATCTCCTGCTGCATATAGAATGGTAGATATAGAGCACTGCACTGTCACTAACGGTTCAAGCTGCACGAGCACTAAATGTATGTTACACTCACGCCGTTAGTGATTGCCATGACACTTGCACTATAGGATTGCTACGAATTACATATCGTTTGATTACCGCATCATTGATGATTGTCATGACTTGTCGCATTTTGGCATATACCTATATTGATATCTTCATACCTGCGCACATGCACACTGTATATTCATACCAGTGCACACACATATTGATATATTCATACCTGCGCACATGCACACTGTATATTCATACCGGTGCACACACATATTGATATCTTCATACCTGCGCACATGCACACTGTATATTCATACCAGTGCACACATATATTGATATCTTCATACCTGCGCACATGCACACTGTATTTTCATACCAGTGCACACATATATTGATATCTTCATACCTGTGCACATGCACATTGTATATTCATAGTAGTGCTACACTCATATTCGCGTATATATCCATTTGCACATCCATACCTACCTACATACATACATATGTTACATACATGAATGATATTGATTTGAGTTCATGAAAAATAGGGACCGCATGAGATATTTTCAAAACTGGATTCTTTTAAAAGGGCGGTGTTCCCTTTTTATTCTTAGTGTCATACGACACATTGCATGGATTTACGCATTGAGTTTGGATTTTATGGGATTTCTGGATTTGAGAACCGTTGTATTATTTTAAGAAAATACGCATTGTTTTAAAAACCCGGTTTATCTTGATATGATATTTCAGTGCGTCCACCATGAGTTTTCTCGGTTCCAAAGAGCTTGCGTGAGTATACCCGATTCGAGGAGCGGTAGGCACCGATTGCGGGTATATGGTGGACCCGGTATGGTACCCCAGGACAAGAAAACTCGTATTGTTAGACGGTGAGCCCGGTGGAGGCACTACTACCTACCGGTAATTGGTTAGACCTGGCGATTATCCGGAGGATACCGACCAGGGTCGATAGATGGATACAGGACGACGCGTACTGCCGGGGCCGAGGGCCGATTCCGCAGACAGAGCCCGTGGGCCGATCCGACTGACGGAGCCCGACACTTGAGGATTTGCGTGTCCATGCTAGACACGGCGATTTTATGATATTTCGAGCGCCGATGTTGGGCACTCACGATTCTATGAGATTTACAGGATTTGAGGGCCGATGGGGATGACGACGCCTGAGCTAGTTTTATTGGGATTTGGGTGTATTGATGGACACCGATTATTTTTCCACGTTGACATTCCGTGTAGATGTTATTTATTCCCATACTCAGCATTCAGTATTATACATCTCATCCTGTATCTGTAGTACCTGATAGAGTACATTTGCTATGCACGATTATTGCATACCTGTTCACCCTATATAGATGTTGTTAGATTGCATTTGCTATGCATGATTATTACATACCTGCTCACCCTATATAGATGTCATTGATTGCATTAATATGCACGATTATTGCATACCCTGTTTATCATATAGAGATGTTATTAGATCGCACTTGTTGCATGATTATTGCTCATCTAGTTCGTCATATAGATGTTATCTGTTGGCATAGTTTAGAGTATCGCAGCACGGGCATACTCGCGATTACCTTTATATGTTATCTACTATTCACGAGTTGGCAACTCACCCCCATTGTGCCACAGTGTTGCAGGTTGCCCCTCGGAGTAGTCGCGGCAGGCTGTTTCCTTACATCTTTTGACACAGATACCACTGCAGTTGGCGTACTAGCCCTTTTGCTGATAGGTGGGTTTTTGTGCGGTATCTGTTTATTTTCCAGTTGTATACATCATTGTATCTAGTATTCTCCATCTACTACTTATGTATTGACTTAAAGCCCAGTTGTGAGGACGATGTATATTATTGTACTCTGGTGTTGAGCTCGTTGTGAGCCGACTTTATTTATGCAGTTTTATATTTCATGTTGTCTTCACTTATTTTTACTCTTTCTTCGCTACGGCATCGTATATTATCATTGTGGTGATTGTTTCCGCCGTTGGGCGTGATTGCTCCCGTTTGGGATGCTTCATTCTTATTGTGTATCCTTTTACTCATATATAGTCTTGTACCCGATTTCGGGGCTAGTTTTTACAAAGGAAGTGCTGCCAAAATTTTTAAGATAATAACTTGAACTTTAAAGAATTTTACTAAATTACTTAAGATTTTCTAAATGTTTTAACAAATGTTTCTATGAAATGTTTTAACACTCAATACTTTTAATGGTTTTGATTTCTGGGTTTCGGCTTACTTAGTCGCGTTACGCCTGTAGACGTTACGTGGTTAAGTGCCGGTCACGGGCCGAACTTTGGATCGTGACAAAAAGACACCATTTAAAAATCTGTAGCATCCCCTGAAGTTTCCGTTTAAAAGATGTATATAATTCATCCGTTTTGGAAATAAGTATGATTCAGATGGCAGCTTTACGTCGGCGATCCCGCCTCATAGCATCCGATATGGAAATATCCTCGATAATCATCCTCAAATCACGAGCGCGGATCAATCATCCGGTATATCACATCGCGTACGATAATCTATCGTACGGTGACATCAAACAGAATAGGGATTCTATTGTCCTATTCATCAATAAAGGTACGAATCTATGCTTTCGTACCTCATATCTTGTCGATCTCAAAACATATCTATCTCAATCTTTATCGTATTTATCAATCTCATGTCACATCGATATCGATCTCATATCATGTCATGTCGATCTTATATCATGCCACTATAAATCTTATACTTGTCCTCTTTCAATTACATATATATATCATGATTCATATCTTCATTTCATATTCTTATATATCAAACTTAGTCAACCTTAGCTATTATACCATCTCACACTAAACCTTTGATCATATCCATAGGTTCCCAGTATAGGATTCTCCGACTATATTCTATATATCGGTTTCTATTTATAAGTTGCGGGGGTGCTATACGCCATCCACCCGACTTCCCCCGTAGATATAAATCTACTCATCTGCTAAACTCCTCGCTTAGCCGAAGTCAATGTACTTCGTCGTCTCAGAAGTCCACGCGAAGGTACCTACAATTCAACACATATCGTAACGTTATTAAAACAAATGTCCGAAAACCGATACAGCATAAGAATTGCTTATAGGTTAGAACCTATAGCTTACGTATGCAAAAATAACCAAATAACCCTCGTCGTTGACGTACAAACGTCCAACGACCAAATCAAATTTCAAATATCAAAACCAAGAATTCAAATATCAGAAAATATTTCCAAAACCAACTCAAACAGCTCCCAGATTTTGGCACAGAGGGTCTAGGACAAAACTAACAATACAGTTGCTAAGTTATAAGGAGTATGAGCTACAGGCAAAACCCCAACACCAGACACCAACACTTGGCCGGTGAGATCAAGCTACAGGACCGGTGTCGCCGGTTTTCTGGTGGGGTATGGGTCTCGTTCTTCCGTAGTGATCTTCTAGTGGTCTAACTAGGTCAATGTAGCTATTTGATTTTCTTATAAAGATCCCAAGTTGCTCCAGATTCCATTTAACTCTCAAGAATTCCACAAAACCGGCATCGGAAAATTTCAGTTTTCGTATATGGGGTTCTAGCTCAAGTCCGGACCAGAATTCTAGCATTAAAAGGGTTTGTGACTACTAAACCTCAATTACTTTTTCACAATCAAAATATCCCTAAACCTCTTCTTGGAAAATTCAAAGATCACTAAACTACATCGGTTTGGCTCTAAACTACTATAGGGTGTAAAGAAAACTAATAACTAAGCTAAAAGTGTAGGATTATACCTCATTTGGCAACTCAAGAATTTTCTTGGGTTGCCCAAAGTGATCAAAATCTCCACTTGATGCATCCATGGGGTTTGTAGAGAGGTTGTGATCATTTTTAGTGAAGGGGATATGAGGTTTTGGTCATGATTTGGTGGTGTTTTATGGGTGGTAGAGGAGATGATGGAGGAGAATGAAGAGAAGAATGGAGGAGATGAAGATGAGAAGCGAATAGATGAGAAGAAGAAGTCAAGGTTTGTAGGAGCCGTACCCCCCTCTCTCTCATGGTATGCTGTAACACCTTAGAATGTGATTAGTGGCTAATTATACCTTAATATATGGTTTTTAGTAAAAAGTTTACCAAAACGAATTTTAAATATTTTATCAAAATTAATGAATATTCTATTAGATTTTATTTAGGCTTGCACACACATGTGCATGTAAACTAGGGTTAAGTTTTGGGTTTAGCCATGTTTAAGTAACCATGGTAGACTAACCCATTTTATTAAGTTAATTTGGATTTAATTAAGTGTATTGTCTTTTTTTTTTAAAAATGATTTAGTTGTGGGTTGACTTGGAGAGAGAGAGAGAGAGCGCATGACGGGCTTGCCCATGCTTGCATTTAATGAGGTGAGAGAGAGGGGGTTTGACTCTTTCATATCTCTGTCATTTCTTTTTTTTTCTTTTGCAACACTCATTTCCTCACTTCTCTCTCTCACACACACACACACACACGTACAGCAGAAACAGTAGCAGCAGCATCTTCAGCAGCAGCAGCAGCCAGCAACAACAACAACAAAACAGCAGTAGCATCAGGCAGCAGCAACAACAACAAGCAGCAATAGCAGTAGCAAGCAGCAATAGCAACAACAAGCACATCTTCTCTTCTTCTCCTCCCTCTCCTTGCACCTAGGGTCAAGTGAGGTATACTTCTTAGACCTAACTTCTTTGCTTGCTAAACTTATGTGTTATTTTAGCTTCGGTTAGTGATTAGTGTCGTTTTAGTGCTAGTTTGAAGTTTAAGTGGGTTTTTGGCCAAGTTAGAGTTTTTATGGCTTTATTGACTTAGGAAGGTGTTATTAGTGCTGTGTTAACCTAGTAGTATCACTAGATTTCACTAAATCACCTTAAAGTCTAAAACTTGAAATTTAAAATACGGTTTTGAGGCAAAGTGTAGGATATCCGAGATCTGCTACAACTGTGATCATTTTATAGTTTAGCAAACATGTTCAGAATAGTATGCAGGCCTCACTGAGTGCTGTGCTGATTTTTGAGCCCACCCCCTTCCCAAAAATCCGGCGAACTACCCCCAAATTCCGGCGTCGCCGGCCCCCATTATGAGTTAGGTGGTTGTGCTTGGGCTAGTGGTGTCTGTGGGTATTTGTCTGGGTTTGGAATTATTTAATTTCTCTAATTGTTTGCAGTTAGAAATCTGGGAGAGTTTGGGTTAGTGTTAGTGTTTTGCGGACTTTGACGATAAATTGATGGTTTAGTTGGAGAGTAGGGTAAATCGGGGTTTTTAGGGTTAGATTAGCTTTAATTTGTGCTGTTAAGTATCACTAAATCCTTGTAAATTCACCTAATTCCACAAAATACCATAATGGCGCAAACTAAGTGTTTTAAAACGGTTTTAAACTAAACTTTAGGATACGTAAAGTCTGATGTATCTAGGGTTGTAATTTTGGTAAGCAAACATATACATTAGGCTATACATTGGGTTAGGATCATAGTGTGGAAAGCTGGACCCCCCCACCGGTTTTTGGCCGATATGACCCCTATGGTGGCCGGCCCAATTGTTTGGGAATTTGTTGAATTTTGGCAGGTAGTTGTCTGTAGGTATTGTGAGGGGTTTGGTCTTATTTGATTTTCTTGTTTCTGCTCCAGATTAAATCTGGGACCATTTACCTATAATTTGCATAGCGTGACTTGTGCGACACGTACGATACGAGTTGAGTTGGTTTGCTGTGTGCCACAGCGTGTCGCGTTGGGTTTTGGCGTATACATACATGTTACGTATACACACGCGTTTAGTTCGCGACGCGAGTTTCTCGTTTGGTTTTAATATCGCGTTTTTGCAGGATTCTAGCTTATGTATATTCCTTGTGTAATTTCTAGGTTCGCAGGTAGGTACTTCGGATGCCGCAAAGGAGGGAAAACCGATAGTCGGCTACACTTAGCACGAGACCAAGTGAGTAGATTAAACATCTACAGGGAAATCGCCCGTATGGCGTTAAGCGTCAGGGCGTGATAGGACATTGTAGTCGCATATATATTTATATGTATATTGCTCGTGCATATGTACTATTGTAGCATAACCATCCTTTGTTGCATATAGAAATGGTAGTTATATAACACCACACCGTCACTAACGGTTCAAGTTGCATGAGCACTATTGTATGTTACACTCACACCGTTAGTGATTGCCATGACACTCGCACTATAAGATTGCTACAAACCATACATCATTTTGAGTACCGCATCATTGATGACTAGATATGTTTCTGCCGCATATTGCACACATACATTGATATATACTTGCGCACATACGCACTGTATATCCATATTAGTGCACATATACATTGGTACACTCATATTTGCGTATATATCCACATGCACATCCATACCTATATACATACATATGTTACATACATGGATGATATTGGCTTTGATTTCTAGAAAATAGGGACCGCATGAGATATTTTCAAAACATGATCCATTTTAAAAGAACGGTTTCCCTTTTTACTCTTAGTGGAATACGCCACATTGCATGGATTTACGCATTGAGTTTTGGATTCGTGTGATTTTTGGATTTGAGAACCGTGATATTATTTTAAGAAAATATGCACCGTTTTGAAAATCCGGTTTCTCTTGATATGATATTTCAGTGCGTCTACCATGCGTTTTCTCGGTTCTGAGACGTGTGACATGTGAACCCGAATCGTAGAGCTGGATGAGGCCGATTGCGGGTACATGGTGGATCCGGTATGGTACCCCGGGACGAGAACGGATCGTTGTGCAGTAGACGGTAAGCCTGGCAGAGGGACTACTACCTACCGGTGATTGGTTGGACCTGGCGGTTATCCGGAGGATACTGACCAGAGTCGAGAGATGGATACGGGACGACCCGTACTGCCGGGGCCGAGGGCCGATTCTGCAGACGGAGCCCGTCGGCGGATCCGGACTGACGGAGCCTGATACTTGAGGATTTGCGTGTCGATACTGGACACGATGATTTCATGATATTTTCAAGTGCCGATGTTGGGCACTCACGATTCCATGAGATTTACAGGATTTGAGGGCCGATTAGAGTGGCGGCGCCTGAGTTTTACTGGGGTTTGGGTGCATTGATGGACACCGGGTATTTTTCCACGTTGATATTCCGTATAGATGATATTTTATCCCCTGCTCAGCATTCATTGTTATGCATCTCATCCTGTAGTCGTAGTACCTGATAGAGTATTTTGGCATGATTATTACACACCCTGCTCATCCTATATAGCTGTTATTAGATTGCACTTGTTTGCATGATTATTGCGTACCCAGCTCATCATATAGATGTTATCTGTTGGCATATGTTAGAGTATCGCAGTACGTGTATACTCACGATTACCTTTATATGTTATCTACTATTCAAGAGTTGCCAACTCACCCCCGTTGTGCCACAGTGTTTGCAGGTTGCCCCTCAGAGTAGTTGCGGCAGGGCTATTGTCTTGTATCTTTTGCTGCGGATACCACTGCAGTTGGCGCGTGAGCCCCTTTTTGCTGATAGGTAGGTTTTTGCGGTATCCGTTTATTTTCCAGTTGTACACATTTATGTATCTAGTACTCTCCATCTACTATTCATGTATTGACTTAGAGACCAGTTGTGAGGACGATGCATATTATTTTGTACTCTGTTGTCGAGCTCGTTGTGAGCCAACTTTATTTATGCAGTTTTATCTTTCATAATATTTTTCCACTTATATTGCTCATTTCTTCGCTATGGCATCGTATATTATTATTGTGGTGGTTGTTTCCACCGTTAGGCGTGATTGCTCTTGTTTAGGGATGCTTTATTCTTACTGTATGTCATTTTTACTTATATCTTATCTTGTACCCGATTTCGGGGCTAGTTTTTACAAAGGAGATGCTGCCAAAATTTTTAAGAAAACAACTTAAACTTTAAAGAATTTTACTAAATTACTCAAGGTTTTCTAAATAATTTAAACTTGAAAGTTTTTTACTTGAGATTTCCAAATGTTTTAACAAATGTTTTCATTAAATGTTTTCAACACTCACTACTTTTAATGGTTTTGATTTCTGGGTTTCGGCTTACTTAGTCGCGTTACGCCTGTAGACGTTACGTGGTTAAGTGCCGGTTACGGGCCGAACTTTGGGTCGTGAACATGCCCATGCCATCATTGTGTCCCCCACTCTCTTTCCTCAATCATATCTCTTTTTCTTTTCTTTTCTCCTTTTCTCTCATATAAAACCAAACACAAATACAATTGAAACAAACATGTAACAAAATGCAACATGTCATGGTGCACTAACTATGGATATTTAAAAATACGGATTTGGCTTAATCGTGACTAGTAGTGCACTAATCAAGCTTAATTTAAACTTGTATATAATTAATTATAAAATGTCCAAATCCAATAAATACCTTTTTAATAAATAAATCATTTTAATCTCCAAATATTGGTATATAATTATACCATTTTACGAAAACCCCAATTCGCAAATTGAATAGTTTTCGCGAAATATATTATTTTATTATTTAAATTCCAAAAATAATATTTTATATTTTTGAAATGTTACACATGGTTAACTCTATAGTTATCTCTTGAGATTTTTCCCTTACCCTAGTCATCTTCTTCATCTCATTTTTGCTCTCTACCTTTTCATGAGGTGAGAAAAGAAAAAGAGAAAGTGAGTTCTAAGAGAACAAAATTCCTACTTCATCAACCTACTCTCATCTAGCCCGTAAGATTAGGTTGTTTACTTCACTAATTCCTTGATTAGTGAAGAGGTAGCTTGAGTTAGAGTAACTTCAAGGTGGATCATCTTCGGCCTCGAAGACGACGAAGCAAGCTCGTTCCTTTCACCAAGTGGAGCCTAAGAAGAGTTCTAGGGAGTATTACTTGGTGCTAAGGGATACTACTTGGAGATTTAGAAGTGAAGGACCGGTCTACAAAGGTTGTATTCTCTATTCACTTAGTGTAAAGTTTGTTTACATGCTATCAAACCCTAATTCTCTAGTTCGATTCTAGGTTAAGATAGCTTAGCCCACAAGATTTTTAAAATTGCATACTTGATGCCCCTAGAAACCTAGTAGTGGTGCTAAAGCATACTTTCATGGCATCAGAGCCAAGCTAGAGCATTAGGATTGGTCTAAACAATGTTAAAGTGTTCGATCGAACTTCAAAAGCCCAATTTTTCAATGTTTCTGTCCAAATTTTCAAAAGTTGAAATTTTGGTGATTAAAAATATGCAGAAAATTGTACAGGGTTGTCTATGGAACCCCAAGAAATAAGAGCTTCCAACTCGAACAATTGGCTGCGCAACCACGGCATAAACTTGGGTTTAGCCGTGGTTACGCGGCACTATTAGTGAGTTAGGAACTCTATTGTCTTGTGCTGCTCCATTATGTAATTTGGCACTTTCTGGGTATTTTTAATAAGACTCAAGTGTTGAGGTCTCTGTGATTTGTGGGTGTTTGAGACATCGATCAAAATGTTTAACATCTTCTAGATATATATGATATGTGATACAATATTTGGAATCCACACTAATTAGTTTTGTTAAAACTAGTTTGTGTTTTGTAAATCTCGCGTTTTAGTCTCTTTTGATCGATTGCCACGGAGTTTCGATTCGGATCAAAACTCCGTCGCAATCTCGTATTGTACGCGGATAGTCACCGAGAAACACTACTAGATAGCCATGCTCCATAGCCCCGGCTAAGTGACTGTAGGAGAACTCTAAGGCCAAAAGCATCCAGTCGGGTGCACGCGGCCATGTTGTTCCGCCTAAGAGCACTTCATTGACGACACCGGGGGTGCGACAATTTACTAAAGTTCCCGACGAGCATTTAATCATTTAAATCAGTAATATTATTGAATTACTCAACTTGATATTGAAATGTGTTTTCAATACGAGACATAAATGCAAGATTTAAAGTGTTAGGCATGAAATCCGAGATATGAGATATTTCATGTTTATGATGTCTAAGGATTATGCGGATTCTAATTATTGTAGTTTTTATTTCTTTTCTGCGACCGTAAGTGTAATATATGGTGTATCCCGATCTCGTTGCTATACGTCAACGACATTCGGGATACGCATATTTACTTAGGTTGAGGACATATGATGTTATGTGTTGCTGTGATATGTTATATTGGATCGTCGTGATTGAATAGCCGGGGGTTTTTGCGTGAGATGAGAGTTTTTATTTTTTCATTCATGTAAAAACTGTATGTAATATTCTTTTATTGGGACACTTCCGGGTTGAGGATGACGTCACCATTGATGTATATTATTTACTTTTCCGCATTAGGATAGACCTAAAGCGGGGAGCATAAGTAACCGGGTTCTAGAGTCCAGTGGGAGGCCATCTCAAAGAGTCAAGGCCGGGTTTCCTAACTCTAGAATTAGCAGGGTTACTTGCCGCTCTCGTAGGGGTCTAGTGATGTGGGTTTTTCTATTCATCACGGCCATAGAATCCGTATTTTTCGTTACTGGCTTAATTTAAAACACGGATCTCCTAGTATATCCAATATTTCATATGTTGACTTCTGCTTCCTGAGTTCTGTGATGTGATCATATAACGGATTGAGATGAATGCTATATATATATGATATATATATAATAAACTTTGCTTATGTTTTGCACCCACGCTAGTCCAGCCCCCACTCTGCCATTAGTTAATAACCTAACGGTGCATGACGGGGCTCCGTGGCGAATGCGGATGGCATAAGTGTATGTTCTATTTTCGTTTTTCTGTGATGTTTAGGAAACATAAATGATGGGACTTCATTAATGAGATTAATGAAAGAAAAGAAACATAAAGGATGTTGTAGAATCAAATTTTTCAAAAAGGTAGCTCTAGTTATTGCTTTGCATAGCGGTATTCCTTTATGGATATACAACACCTCATTCGATAAGGAAAGAGCCGAGATCCCTTCACCGAGAATGACCTATTTAACAAAAGATAGCAAATGCTACAACCCACTCAGTTTGTTTTAAAAAATACTCGATTTTAAAAGCGGAGCTTAAACCACTCCTTTTCAAATCACTCGATTCTACAACGATATCAAGTTAATTACGCTAAAGGTTTTCTTAAAACCTGTCGTAACCCTCCGTCATTTCAGATAAGGACTATTTTAGGATTCGTGCTATATTTGTTGGCCTCCGTCAAGGCGTAGTGTGCGGTAGCTAATTAGTGTTTATCTGCTGCATATGATGCGATTGGATTAGGGTAGTCGTATGACTTTTTTGGCCTCCGTCAAAGGTCGTGCGGGTGGGTTTAATTCAATCACGAAATGAACGGGTTGAACTTGACTAGCGGCCTATGGTTTGTTGGCCTCCGTCAAGGTCATAGGACGTTAGGGGTAAAAACAGATATTAGGAATTTCAAGTGTTAAAATTTGCAATGAGATTGCATACCTTCTATGAGATAGTTGGATCCCGATACCCACTGCGAGTAAGAGTTACTCCTAGGAGAGTTTTGCACTTTACAATTAGCTGATCTAGTAGGTGTCTAAGAAAGGTGTTAACGGGGTTATTCCCCTGCGGAAATGAGGTTATTTAATTATTTCCTTGATAAAGCATAGGGAGACTCCCTCGGAGTACCAATACCTACTTGGCTAACCGATTGGCGAACTTATATGGTGTAATTAATCCCGGCTAATCTTACCTTTTAGGGTTTGAAGGAAGATTTGATAAAAACAGTGGGAGCCATCCTGATTAGATAATATAATAACCAATCTAATCTTGCAAGAGCGCATGCTAAAGTGTTTTCTTCTCTCTCTCCACGTAGCGACCATGACACGCTTTAATCAAGATAATAATATGGATGTATTGACCGAACCCGCTTATTATACCGAGCTGGGAAACGTTGGTTCCGCTCTATATTATGACTGTCATAAGTCTGAGCAAGGAATAGGGGAATGCAAGGATTACCATGCAACCCGAACGAAGAAAGAGCATGATGATGCATCTTCTTCGGGTGTGTTTATAACTGAGAACTATTTCTCAGTATGCTCTACGTCCTGGTATTGGATACCGGATCAGGATCCCACATATGTAATATGTTACATAGGTTAAGAAGAAGTAGAGAACAGGGAAAGGGTGATACAACTCTAGTAGTAAGGAATGGCGCAATTGTTGCAGCCAAAGCAGTTAGTGAATATCACCTTGTATTACCAAATGGTAATACATTGATTCTGAACGACTGTTATTTCGTACCAAAAATGATGTGCAATATAATATCAATTTCTTTATTAGATAAAGAAGGATATAACTTTGTACTAGAGAAAAATGTTATGAACATTTTCTTAAATCGAGTGTTGATTGGGTTTGGTACGTTGTATAACGGTATATACATTCTAAATCAAACTACAGTTCTAAATATAAAGAATACACACAAGAGGAAAAGTTCAGAAATGAACGAAGCCTTCTTGTGGCATTGTAGACTAGGTCATATCAATGCGACAAGACTAGCTAAATTGCTTAAAGATGGATATTTAAATCAGTTTGAATTTACATCTTATGAAACTTGCGAGTCATGTCTCAAAAGTAAAATGACCAAAATTCCATTTACTGGACATGGAGAAAGAGCTACTGAACTCTTGGGGCTGATACATAGTGATGTATGCGGTCCTATATCTACACATGCCAGGAATGGTTCCTCGTACTTTATTACTTTCACCGATGATCTCTCAAGATTCGGACATGTGTTCTTGTTGAAACACAAATCTGAAGCTTTTGAGAAATTCAAGGAATATAAGTATGAAGTTGAGAACCAGGTAGGTAAAAGTATTAAAATCCTACGATCTGATCGAGGAGGAGAATACTTGAGCATGGAATTCCGTAACTATTTAAAAGAGAATGGGATTCTCTCTCAGCTTACTCCTCCGTATACACCACAACACAATGGTGTTTCGGAGCATAGAAATCGCACCCTATTAGATATGGTGCGCTCTATGATGAGTCTTGCCGAGTACCTATTTCCTTTTGGGGTTATGCACTTGAGACAGCTGCATACCTATTGAATAAGGTTCAAACCAAATCGGTGCCTACCACTCCATATGAGATATGGGAGGGGAAGAGACCATGCCTTAATTTTATTAAGATATAGGGTTGTCTAGCTTATGTTAAAAAGCAAAATCCGGATAAGCTCGAGGCAAGGTCAGTTCTGTGTAAGTTTGTTGGATATCCCAAACATTTGCGAGGGTATATCTTCTACCACACCGAGGAACAAAAAGTGTTTGTTTATCGAAATGCCACCTTTTTAGAAAATTAATTTCTTGTGAAAGAAATTTGTGGGAATGAGGTAGAACTAGAAGAAGTTCCAGCTACACAAACTACAGCTGATGATTTGGTAGAACCGGAGGATTCGATAGTCCCCGACGAACATCAGCCACTCCACAGATCTAGTAGGGTTCCTCATCTACCTGAGAGATACTACGGTTTTCTCATAGAGGGTGGAAGTGAGGATTGCATCATGGAAGATGATGACCCAACTAGTTTCGAGCAGGCCATCACAAGTGGAGACTCTGTGAAATGGCTAGATGCAATGTGATATGAGATGGAATCTATGTACACCAACAAAGTATGGACTTTGGAAGTTTCTCCTGAAGGGGTAAAACCCATTGGGAGCAAATGGATCTTTAAGAAGAAACTTGGTGTAGATGGAAAGGTTGAGACCTTCAAAGCTAGACTTGTAGCAAAAGGTTTTCGTCAACGACCAGGTGTCGATTATGATGAAACCTTTTCTCCAGTGGCTATGCTTAAGTCCATCAGGATCATACTTGACATTGCTGCATACCATGACTACGAAATCTGGCAGATGGATGTCAAGACCTCTTTCTAAATAGTGATTTAGAAGAGAGCGTGTACATGACACAGCCAGAGGGCTTCATAGACAGTGGGAGCAGCGGAAAGGCGTCCAAACTGCTTAAATCAATCTACGAATTAAAGTAGGAATCACGAAGCAGGAACATCTGTTTTGATGTAGCGGTCAAAGAGTTTGACTTCATCAAAAAACGTAGATGAACCTTGTATATACAAGAAGGTTGTAGAGAATAAGGTTGTTTTCCTCGTATTGTACGTGGATGACATACTCTTGATAGGAAATGATGTTCCTATGCTACACTCGGTCAAGATCTTCTTATCATAAAAGTTCTCCATTAAAGATCTAGGTGATGCCTCCTACATTATGGGGATTAAGATCTATAGAGATAGATCTAAGAGGATGTTAGGATTGTCCCAATCCAGGTACATTAGACACCATACTAAAGAGGTTTAGTATGGAAGATTCTAAGCAAGGTAATTTACCCGCTTGCTCAGGATCACTCTCTCCAAAGAGATGTCTCCTAAGTCAGATTTAGAGAGGGCTCGCATGCAGAGATACCCTATGCTTCTGCAGTTGGGTCAATCATGTACACAATGTTATACACCAGACCGGATGTAGCTTACGCACTTAGTGTAGTAAGAAGGTATCAATCAGATCCTGGGGAGAATCACTGGATACCTATGAAGAACATTCTTAAGTACTTGAGAAGTACTAAAGAAATGTTCTTGGTGTATGGTAACAGAGAACTTCAGGTAGAGTTCTTTACCGATTCGAGCTTCCAGAGTGATAAGGACGACAGTAAGTCGGTCTCGGGTTTTGTCTTTACCCTCAATGGAGGGACGGTATGTTGGAAGAGTTTCAAGCAAGATACCATGGCAGACTCGAGGATGGAGGCTTAATGCATCGCTGCCAACGATGCTGACAAAGAAGCTGTTTGGATGAAGAAGTTCATAGTTGAACTTGGTGTAGTTCCATCCATTAAGCATCCAATACCTTTGTATTGTGATAACAATGGAGCTATGGCTTTGGCCAAGGAACCCCGGTCCCATCAGCGATCCAGACATATTCTTAGGCGGTATCACCTGATACGGGAGATAGTTGATCGTCGGGAGATCGAGATCAGGAGAGTTGAAACGAAGGATAACACAACAGATCCACTCACGAAGGCCATCCCCCAGACGCAATTTGAAACACTTTTTGGGATGTTGGGTATGAGATACTACAATAACTGGCCTTAGTGCAATTGGGAGATTGTTAGGAATAGTATGCCCTAGAGGCCATTATTGTATGATATAGTGGATGCTTGGACATATATATAGAGGACTTTCTTGCTCGACATGATAGTATGCTATCTGGTTGCTCTTTATCTTAACATGTACAATAGTATTATTATACTGTCTCTCTGACACATGTTGATAAAGCCCTTAGGATGTTAGGTTGACTACCAAGACTATGATGCAGATCATACTAGTGGGGCTTGTGTAGTCTGCAAGCACATCCTTTAACCGTTACTAGTCGAGGGAGTATCGAGACAGGGCATCGATATTCCAGAGTAGACTAGTGTGTACGTTTCTTGACCCTGTATGGAGGCGATGGTTGACCCCACATCCAATGGTGTTTGACATCAAAGATTGTACATAGGTGCTCATTAGAGAATGGGTACACCGAACAGGACTCGCCGAGAACTCCTAGTTGATATTATACCTATCGTCAGATAGCGGTTCTCTGGTGACACTTGTACTGGTTAGTCTGTAGACCCGAGATCTTCATAGAGTCTTGTGTGGTTCCCACTGTTCTTTGATTTTCTCTCTACCATGGCTCAAAGGATTCATGCACAAGTGGACTTTGGATACAGTCCCGAGTCACATGGAGGCAATGAGCGATATGAGTGGTTTCGTCTCTCCCGGTATTGGGAGTCGATGTTTCGCAATGCTCGATTGGCTATAACAGCATGTCCCTGGCCAGGGATGATGAAATTTACTGGTAAGTGTTATCAGTAGTTTCTCATACGGTTATAGGCCACACATCGGCATCACTTATCAAGTTACTGGGGTCTGCCGATTCCACCCCTAGACTTGATATGCGACATAACAGACGAAGAGACCGGACTGTATGATAAGTGTTGCTTATAGGCTTTGCGGGAGTTTGGACAAGCTTGCTTGTTGATCTTCTATCCGCTCAATACCTGGGTAGCCGTTACTGTAAGTCCGTGTCACGCACCCCGCATGATCGCAGGGAGGTGGAAGTTGTGAAAAACGATTATCAAAGCATCGCAACACGGACTCGAGCTCCCGGATCATGTCTAAACCCTAACTAGCAAGACTTGTGAAGAGGTTATCTACTCGGATAAGAGATTATACCTCACGATACAAGTTCTTCGGATCTTCTTTGCTGTCCTCCTCGTTATCGTAGGCTCCGAGGATCGAAACGGATCGTGGCTTCCTCATCGGCTTCCTCGAGTCAAAGACGATCCACCCGGGAGTCTATAGTCCGAGCTCCAACCTCAACTCCGAGGTAACTAGGGTAAGTAGCTTGCTAGACTAGATGACCTAGGTTGTGTAGAGAGAGTAGATGGAGTGCTTTGTATCTTGTAACCCTAAGTTTCTTAACTCATGAGAGGTCTAGGGTTTGAGGGAAGAAAAAAAGGCTTGAGGAAATGAGAAGGACTTGTGAGCCCTTGAAGACTTGCTTGGCTTCCCTCTTTAGATATTATGAGGTTTATTAAACATTTTGTGAGATAAATATCACACCAAAATATCAAGAAAGCCCTACAAATATCTTGTGGTGCCTCATGACCATGAGTCATCGAGTAGCCATGCTAAGTTCAATGCTTAATCCACCTCATTTCCTCCACCTATTAAGTTAATCCATAAAGAATAAACCCTAATATGTGTCCCTTCTTCTAGAAGCTTTCCCGAACAATTACGAGAATGAACCTCATCCGTATATACATACCCGCATCCGCATTCCGAAGAACACGAATACAAAGAGATGAAACAATCCATCAATACAATACTAGGATCTGGCTTAAACCAAAGCCCACTAGTATCATCCGCCCGAACATCATACGCACACATGTGCACATACGTGATCGAATCCCTGTCGTAAAACCATACGACCTCTACATCTTTCGCCCGATGCAGGGAAACCCTCTGTATGGGACTCTAAAGACTCGACAGCACGCTGGCAGTGGGTTTAACCATAAACCGCAAGCTGTACTAGCTGCACGTAACGGCTACCCAGGTATCTATTGATAAGAAGGCCTATGAGCAAACCCATCTGAACTCCTACTGAGCTTGCATGTGACAATCTCCGTACAGTCTGATCTGTTTGTCAAAGAGTATTGCATATCGGGCCTAGAGGGATGGTAAACGGCAGACCTCTTATAGCGGTATAAGTCATGTCGGAGTGTAGCCCGAAACACCCTAAGAAACTACTGGAATACCTACCGGTAAATCTCACTTGCCCTGGCCAGGGAGTTTGTGTAATGGCTTTCCAAACACAATGTGATACCAACCCCCAATACCAGGAGAGACGAATCCTATCTAACCGCCACTGCCTCTAAGTGCTTCAGGACTGCACCCAACTACTACCTGTTTGCACGAATTCTTTGAGCCGTGGTAGGGTAGTAATCAAAGTACAGTGGGAACACACTCGAGGCGAAGTAGCAGTGTTAAGTCGATGGACTATGCTGTACTCATGTCACCTGGGAACTGCTACCCGACGATAGGTATAATACCCATCAGTAGTTCCCAAAGAGTCCTGTCCAGTGTGCTCGTAACCTAATGAGCACCTGCATACTATCTCCAGTACGATGTACTAATAGTTGTGGGACAGACCATCTCCCTTGCCGGGATGAGTAGGGCACACATCACTAACAGTTACGTCCAGCTAGTACCGCTGACGGATTGTGGGTGACTGATGCGATCATTACCTGCTGCTGGCGTATTGACGAGTCTTTAGAGTCCCACACAGAGGTTTCCTAGCTCAAGCGAAACGAAATAGGGCACATATGGTGATATGTGCGGGAGCTTGATTAAATACATGTATGTGATACCGTATTCTAATTTCGCGATATGTGATATCAATTAGGTTATATGTGATATAACCGGATTGTTGAATCAAGTGTTGATTCAATGATATTGTCACGACCCGAAAATTTAGTTTGTGACCGGCACTTAAATCACGCAACGTCTAAAGGCGCAACGTAAATTAAGTAAGACGAAGCCCAGCAATCTAAACCTTTTTAAGAAAATAGAAGAGGTGAAGTTTTGAAATAAAGGTATAATGAAAATCAAAGGTTTTCTTTAATGCATAAACAATGGGACATAAAAATGCAAGTGTATTTACTAATTGAAAAACATGTTTCGACTTTTAAAAATTTGGGCAGCACCTCCTTTGTATATTTTGATCCAAAACCACATTTACATAATAATGATAAAGGCATCCCCAAACGGGAGCTAGCTCTTTGCCAAATGGCGGATCCACAACAACGCAAATCATAAATATAAGTATACGACGCCCAACGGCGAAGATCACCACAAAAGATAATGAAATAAGCAAGACATCAAAACCACTAGTAGCAGAATACCCCTCTCTCTAAGTCTCGCAACCACAAGTCTCACTAAGTCTCACTACATATACAAATACTAGTTTGATTGATGGAGTTTACTAGATACAACAGGAAATATAAATACAAGAGTGGTACGATCCGACATGTACCACCTACCAGAGCAATCACCCGAAAACAACTGTGTGCCAGCGATGCCGCTACTGATCCATGCGGTCAACCTGCAAGAACTGTTGCACAATGGTGGTTAGTTGCCAACTCGTGAGTAGAAAAACATCATCAGCCAGAAATCGAATAAAATAACGATTACTTAGGTCAACTATATCATAAAGGCAATACTATGATATCTAGGGTGACCGTATCTGTATATGTGCCAACAACATAATCAATGCTTATCAGCATGTGGATATCATCCAACCATATCATCAATGTCTGTATGCATGTAGATCTCATCCACGTGTCAACCAATGACACAACAACATCATGTATGTAAATGTCATGAAAACATATGCATGTAAATATGAGGATATAAATCAACGTGTGTCCCTCGCGACACATCAAAATCATGGAACCTGAGTGTCCAGCATCGACACTCGAAACATCATGAAACCCGTATCCAACATCGACATGTAAATCCTCATATCTCGACTCCGACTGCGGGATTGGCCCGCGGGCTCCGGCAGAACGGGTCGACCCATATCCATCTCATAACTCTAGTCGGTATCCTCCGGATAACCGCCGAGTTCAAATACTATCACCGGTAGATACTACTCCCTCTGCCAGGCTCATCGTCTACACCACGATAATCATCTCTCGCTTCGGGGAACCATACCGGGTCCACCATGTACTCGCAGACGGTGCCTCTCACTCCTCGAATCGGGTTTCACATGCCAATCTTAGAACCGAGAAAACACATGGTTGACGCACTGAAATATCATGTCAAGAGAAACCGGGTTTTTAAAACAATATATACTTTCCTTTGAAATAACCACGGTTCTCAAATCCAGAAATCTCATGAAAATAGCATATCTTAATGCGTATAATCGTAAAACATGATGAATGCGACATATAACAGAATGTAAGCATATCCGTATATCATGCAACATGGAACAATGATGTGAGCATGGGCATATCCTCATAATGTGAGCATAGCAATATAATAGCATGATGTAGCAATTCTACTGTCTAAGTGACATAGTAATTATCGATGATGAAGTGTGTGAGCCGGCCATTCTGTGTAAGTGTAACATACGCTTCATCGATAATGGTGTAGGTATACTAGCACAGGTATATGAAATGCAATGAGAGTGACATGAGCGTAGCATAAAGTAAATCGTATGCGAAATGCTGATTGGTATACGTATCTACAATATATCCGAGTCGGTAAATATATCAATCGGCATCCAGCCTTACAACATCAAGTACGGTATAATCCATCGTACGGCATTCTCTAGTCAAGGGTATGGATCAAACATCAATAAACTCATCACGTACGGTAAATCATCGTACGGCGGCATTAAACAATTTGGGATCCTAACAACCTATATGACAATGAGGGTATGAACCTAACGTCTCATACGGCATATCACTCAAGATTCACGACATTATATATTTATATACCTATATCCCCGGGTCACATCCATAACAATCTCATATCAGGGGACCGGCAAAGGTATCCCGCATCTCATATCGACTCGCATCCGTATACCGACATATCAATCAGGTCATCATATCATCTTGTATATCCTTTTATCACATTAAGTCATCTTACATATATACATCCTAGCTTATTAATCTCATATTTATAAGTCGTGATTCACATTCACCTTTCATATCATATATATATATCAACTCGAGACATCATTTTATCATATCAGGTCACACTTAACTTTAAACTATAACCTTAGTTGTAGTATATCTTGTCTCCTATGAATTCTTTAACTATTTCCCTAAGTTTCTAAAATGGTTTTTCTAACCATCTCCTATATATCAGTTTCCATCAAAGTTGCGGGGGCGTTATACGCCATCCACCCGACTTTCCCCGTAGATATAAATCTACTCACCTTGATCCTTACTTGCCGAAATCGATGACGCCATGGTCTGTCGCCTCGGAATACACGCGAAGGTACCTACAATAATACACAATCGCAATCGCTATTAACATCGAATCCGGAAAACCGAAACGGCACACGGTTTGCTCATAGGTTAGAACCTATAGCCTATGCATGCAAAACAATCAAACAATCCTCGTCGTTGACGTACAAACGTCTAACGACCAAATACAAGATCAAATACCCAAAACCCATGTTCAGAAATCGGGAAACCAAATTCAGCAACGAAGGAAATCACTTCCAGATTTCACCCTGGGCCAAATTAGAAAATTTTGCATACAGGGTTGCTCTAGATATCATATAACAAAGCCATGGTCCAAAATTCAACACGTTTCCTCACAACATGGCCGCAAATTGCGGCCCAAATCAATAAATCTACGGCCAGAAAATGAGGGGAGGGGCTCAGGTTTCAAGGGGTGATTCATGGTTTCCTGCACGTCTTACTGTCATAGGAACTTAATTTATGGTGGTCTCAGGTCACTCCAGATTCCCAGATACACTCGCAAACTGTCAAATTTACCGATGTCGGAAAGTTCCAAGTTCGTGTTTGGGTTCTATTTTCTGTTCTAGGTCAAGAATCACCTCTAAAGTCTTGTAAACAGCCACTACATCACAACATTGTAAGTGCACGGCGGCGCCCCGGTCGTCAATCCGACGGCCAAATGCGGAAACGGTGATAAACTTTAATTTTGCGAACTTTGCAAACCGGCACCACCGCGCACTAAACTCCGGATCGGGCCATTAAACTAGATCTAGCAAAGTAACAAGATAGGGAAGAGATATACCGAATGATCCGAGTCCTCCGGTCTTCTCGTCGTCGTCCCGATCTCCTGCGGAAACTCCGGTCGTCGCCTCCTTGCCGGAAGGGCACCACATCGCCTGCATCTTTTACGGGCTCCCGCCTCTATACCGAGGCAACTCGGGCATGAAGCCGGCAAGTCGACATGCCCAAGATATGCTGTAGAATGTGTAGTGTAGAGGCTATGTCTCACTTTGGGGTTATGTTGCCTTTGAAAGATGATGGAGGAATCAAGAAGAAAAATGGTGCTTGCATTTTTCTAGCATGAAAAAAAGATCAAGAATAATGCTACCATACCAAAAATGAAACTCTCTCATTTTTCCTCTCCTCTCCCAAAATGTTGGCCGGCCCATGCTTATGGAAATGGTGGAGGGAATGGATATGTAGCATGAAGGGAGGTGAGTGTAGGAGAGAAGAAAAGGTGACCACATCAAAAGACAAAGAAACATCAACCATGCTTCACACTTTTAAACCCATACCCTCTCATTAATCACAATTAATGCAAGAGAATCAAAATGATGGTGGAAAAGATATGATGCTATCATAATCAAAACAATTGCAAGAAACCCCCTCCACAAAGTGTTATTTGCATACTTGCAAATAACCCCCTCCATCGGAAAAGTCCGGCCGGGAAAGAACAAAGGAAAACCGGCCGGAACGGAATGCAAACTGGCAACTCCAGAAAACTGGTCCCGTAATAAATTACAGGAAAAACCCCGATACTGTGCATATACACCCGCATTTGTATTCCGACCGGATACAAATGCAAAGAGACAAAATCTACACTGTACTATACTAGGATCCGGCTTAAACCAAAGCCGGCTAGTAATGTTCGTCCGATCCTGATCCGTGCAATACCGCACGTATCAGATCGAACCCTGCCATATTACTATACGGCCTCTAGTACAAAACGTCCGATCCTGATCCGTGCAATACCGCACGTATCTGATCGGACCCTGCCATATCTCCATACGGCCTCTACAGCGTTGCGCCCGAAAGCTTGAGTAACTGAAAGTGTGGTGGACTCTAAAGACTCGTCAATACTATGGCTGTGGATTTAACCACTAGCACGTCAGAGGTATAAGCCAATACGTAACGGGCCACCAGCTATTGACCAAAAGGGACGTCGATGAGCGAACTCATCCTGACACCCTACTGAGCCTGTCAGTGACAATATCCGTACAGTCCGGTCCGTTCGTCTATGAGCATCGCATGTCGGGCCTAGGGGGTTGGTAAAAGTCAGACCCCCAAAAGCGGTACAAGTCGTGTCGGAGTGTAGCCCAGAACACCCTGAGATACTACTGGAATACCTACCAGTAAATCTCTTGCCTTGGCCAAGGACTTCGTGTAATGGCTCTCCTAGACACAGCGCGACCTCACCCCCAATACCGGGAGAGACGAACCCCTGAAGATCCGCTCACTGCCTCCATGTGGCTCGGGACTGTACCCAACTAAAACCTGTTTGCACGACTCCTTTGAGCCGTGGTAGGGTAGTAATCAAAGCACAGTGGGAACTCACACGAGACAAATGACGATCCCCAGGTCGATGAACTAACCTGCACACATGTCACCTGGGAACTGCTATCTGACGTCAGGTATAAGACCAACTAGCATGTTCCCGGCGAGTCCTGTCCGGTGTACTCATAACCCAATGAGCACCTGTATACATCTTAGGTGATCCAACTGACACCAGTGGCTTGTGAGACCGGCCACCGCCCCTCGTCGGGCTCTCGACTGTATACACTAGTCTACTCTGGAGAATCGATGCCCTGTCTCGAAACTCCCACGACTAGGGACTTTTTAAGGATATGCTTGTAGACCCCAGCTCTCACGTATATGATCGCCCTCATACTGCCGGCAGTCAAGCAAGAATCCTAGGGGCTCTATCAACGTGCAATAGCGACCTGTCAGGTCACCTAAAGCAGTACACGATGATAAAGGTAAACCAGATAGCATACTATCATCTCGAGTAAGACTGTCGTACCGGGATAGGTCCTCCCTCAATCATTGCAATTACGTGCCTGTGATCCAATAATTGACTCTGAGGGCACTATCTCCAACAATCTCCCACTTGCACTCAAGGCTAATTATTGCGATGTCGCATACTCACAGCCCGTGTGATACCGAACACCCAACTCCTCTACTAGTCAGTCGCACAAAGCCTGTTTGCGAAACTATTGCGTTCGAGGAAAAGCCTCAGTGAGTGGATCTGCCTAGATGTTTCTTTCTATGTCCCTCTATATCTCAAGTACGCGGAGAAAACCATCTCCCGAAATGAGCAATACCTGTCTTAGAATGTCTGGATGTCTGATGGGACTTAGCTCATAAATGAACTCCAAATCCAAACTTCTTAGACTGTATCGTCAACTGAACTTAATCAGTATCCTGCGCCATGCCTCCCTCAGTATCTGCCTGGATCACCTGTCCAAAATACTGCCCCTCGTCAGAAGGAAAACTATAACTCTGACAACCTCCTTGTCGTCCATGTCACCTTGGAAGCCTGGAATGATAACTGTCTCCCAATGAGGCTGTCGTTATCATATCCCTAGAACATCCACTTATGTTCTAAAATTGCTTCCGACCGTTTCTCCAGGATTGGATCAATGTTAACTTATTGCATCTAGTGCAAGAACAACATCTGGTGTGGTACTTGACATCTCATGATTGACTCAATTGCCTAAGCAAGTGATCTGCCAATCATGCATATCCCTCTCTACTTTAGTCTAAAAGACACCTTTAGAGAGGGTGACTCCATCACCTGCAGGTACACTACCGTGCCAGGAGTCGTCCATTCTAAATACTCTTAGAATGCTGTCAAAGTACCCTGATTGGGAAACCACCCAAATCTAGATCTAAAAGCATAGATCTAGTAACCAGAATATCTGATATAATGTCCAAGTCCCTTGTGGAGAAACCACTGTGTGACAACCAAAGAATAACTGATCGTAGTATGTCACTTCCTATTTTGTGTATGTCATCCAAATACCAGGATATCACACCCTACTACCTTCTCAACAGATCCATCCCCTATTCTGATGAAGTCAAACCTATGACTGTCATATCAGAAATAGATGATCTATCTCCGCTATATCTTCTTTAGTCTATAAATAGACATAAGCCTGATGTCCACCAATGCTTCCGCTGCTCCCACTGACTACGACAACCCTCTGGCAGAGTCATATAGACGTGCACTTCTAAAGCTAGTTTAGAACGACGCTATACTCATCCTCCTGTAAGTCCACGTTGTGACCCCCGGTTCTTACGGGGAGGCGGAAACGGTATAAAAAACGAATTTTTATCGCAAGAGGCAACATGGACTAAACTATGGTCGGGATCGTTGTCTAAACTAAAACTAGCAAACTAAGCTAAAGATATTTAGCTACTCGGATGAAGATGGTTATACCTAAACTTGAACTCCTTCTCTTCAAGCTCCGATGGTGGTTCGATGGCTCCTTCTCGTTGTCTCCGTACGCCGAAGATAGATCCACTTGAAAGCTCCAACCTTTAGCTCCTTCTTCGTTCTTTGAAGAAACTAGTTCACTTGGTTTGCTAAACCTAGTGAACTAGAATGAGTAGAGATGATTTAGAATGGGATTTTATCTATGGTTCTTGATTCTCAACTCATGAGACAAGAGAACCATAGATCAAGAGAGGGAGGGAGAGGTTGAGGGTGAGAGCAAGAGGAGAGCTCAAGAACAAGAGAGAGAATGAGCAAGAAAGAATGAGGCTCTCTTTTTCCTTTCACCCTCTCATAATCCAAAGTGATCATAACTCATCATATCAAAAAAGTCTTTTGGTGATGGTTAGAAGCAACCATAAGGTTATCATATCATGCACTCATTTTACTCAAAAAAGCAAGCAAGAAAAAAGTCTTTGGCATGAAATGATAACCATGGTCATCATGATGGTCAACTAGTCAAGCCTAGTCAACCGGTCAACAAGTCAACAAAAGTCAACAAGTCACCAAAGTCAACAAGTCAACAAAAGTCAACAAGTCAACAACCATATCACCATAATACTTAATTAATATAATAGTTAATCACAAATCATATTCTCATTAGGGTTGAGCAAAAAGTCAAAAGTCAACGGTCAACTGTCAACAACCCTAATGAGAATCCACTGCCTCTGCCTCCCTGTCAACTGTGCATACACACCCGCATCCGCGTTCCGAGGAACACGAATGCAAACTGGATAAATCCAATCCCATAAGGTACACTAGGATCTGGCTTAAACCAAAGCCCGCTAGTGTAAACTGTCCGGATACTGTACGTGCACAAGTGCACGGATGTGACCGAACCCTGTCGCAAAACCATGCGACCTGTCGCAATACCATGCGACCTCTACTCTTTTGCCTAAAGGCGAAAAGCTTTCTGTGTGGGACTCTAAAGACTCGACACTACGCTGGCAGTGGGTTTAACCACAGACCGCAAGCGGCACTAGCTGTGCGTAACGGTCCCCAGGTAATGCCGACAAGAAGACCGACGAGGCGAAACCCATCTGAACTCCTACTGAGCCTGAGTGTGACATTCTCCGTACAGTCCGGTCTGTTCGTCTGATACATCGCATGGCGGGCCTAGGGGGCGGTAAACGTCAGTCCCCCAATAGCGGTACAAGTCGTGCCGGAGTGAAGCCCAATACACCCTGAGATAACACTGGAAACCTACCAGTATATCTCGTTTGCCCTGGCCAGGGACTACTCGTGTAATGGCTCTCCTAGACACAGCGCGATGTCAACCCCCAATACCGGGAGAGACGAATCCTGTCTAACCGTCACTGCCTCCAAGTGCTTCGGGACTGCACCCAACCACCACCTGTTTGCACGACTCCTTTGAGCCGTGGTAGGGTAGTGATCAAAGTACAGTGGGAACACACCCGAGGCGAAGTGACAGTGTCAAGTCAGCGGACTAAGCTGTACTCATGTCACCTGGGAACTGATAACTGACGATAGGTATAATACCAACTAGTCAGTTCCCTACGAGTCCTGTCCAGTGTACCCGTAACCTAACGAGCACCCGCATACTATCTCAAGTACGACGTACTGACGGCTGTGGGACAGACCGTCTCCCACACTGGGATGAGAAGCGCATGCGCTGGTCTACTCCGGAGTATCGATGCCCTGTCTCGATAGTCCTGTGACCAGGGACCTGAATAAGGATGTGCTTATAGATTACCCAGCCCCCACTAGTGTGACTGCCATCACAACGCTGGTAATCAAGCAAAGATCCTAAGGGCTCCACTAATGCGTATAAGTGATATACTGAAATAAACACAAGTACACATTGAAGTAGAAACAAACCAAGTAGCATACTACTATTTTGAGCAAGATTGTATATACAAGGTGAATATCCCAAGCATCCATTAAGTAATATACAAACCAGTATGATACAGTAATGGCCTCTAGGGCATATACACTAACAATCTCCCACTTGCACTAAGGCCATGTACTGGCGTATCGAAGACCTATCATCTCGATTAGCCGCTCGAACTGAGTCTGGGGCAGGGCCTTGGTGAATGGGTCAGCAGTGTTATCTTCTGAAGCGACTCTCCGAACCTCGATCTCCTGGCGATCTACGATCTCCCTGATCAAGTGATACCGCCTTAAGATGTGCCTGGATCTCTGATGGGACCTGGGTTCCTTCGCTAAAGCTATAGCCCCGTTGTTGTCGCAATACAGAGGTATTGGATCAACAATGGACGGAACCACCTGAAGTTCTTTCAAGAACTTCCTCATCCAGACAGCTTCTTTTGCGGCATCAGATGCAGCGATGTATTCCGCTTCCATCGTCGAGTCTGCAACGGTTTCCTGTTTGGAACTCTTCCAACACACCGCCCCTCCATTGAGGGTAAAGACAAAACCCGACATGGACTTGGAATCATCCTTGTCACTCTGGAAGCTGGAGTCAGCAAAGGCCTCGATCTGGAGGTCTTTTCCGCCATACACCAAGAACATCTCCTTAGTCCTTCTCAGGTACTTGAGAATGTTCTTTACCGCTATCCAGTGTTTCTCCCCTGGGTTAGACTGATACCGGCTTACCACACTCAGTGCATAAGCTACATCCGGTCTGGTACACAACATCGCATACATTATAGAGCCTACCGCAGAAGCGTAGGGTATAATAGACATGCGATCCCTCTCCAAATCAGTCTTGGGAGACATCTCTTTAGAGAGGGTGATCCCGTGACAAGCCGGTAGGTTACCGCGCTTGGAATCTTCCATACTGAATCTCTTCAGTATGGTGTCGATGTACCTGGACTGTGAAAGTCCTAATATCCTCTTGGATCTGTCACGGTAGATCCGGATACCCAGAATGTATGAGGCATCACCCAGGTCTTTCATGGAGAACCTGTGTGACAAGAACCCCTTGACAGATTGTAGCATAGGAATGTCATTTCCTATTAAGAGAATGTCATCCACGTATAAAACGAGGAATACTACAGTTCTCGCTACAAATCTACTATAGATGCATGGTTCATCTGGATTTTTGATAAAGCCAAATTCTTTGACCGTCTCATCAAAGCAGATGTTCCAACTCCGCGATGCCTGCTTTAGTCCATAGATGGACTTAAGCAACTTGCACACCTTTCCGCTGCTCCCACTCTGAATGAAACCCTCTGGCTGGTCCATATAGACACACTCCTCTAAATTTCCATTTAGAAAAGCTGTCTTTACGTCCATTTGCCAGATCTCATAATCGTGGAAGGCAGCAATGGCAAGAAGGATCCGAATGGATTTCAGCATGGCTACTGGAGAAAAGGTTTCGTCGTAGTCCAAGCCAGGTCTTTGACGAAAACCCTTTGCTACCAGCCTAGCTTTATAGGTCTCAACCTGTCCATCTACACCAATCTTCCTTTTGAAGATCCACTTGCATCCTACGGGTTTTACCCCGTCTGGAGCAATGTCCAACGTCCATACCTTGTTGGTGTACATGGACTCCATTTCGGTCCGCATTGCATCCAGCCATTTCACTGAGTCAACGCTCTGAACGGCCTGCTGGAAGCTAGTAGGCTCATCATAATCTATGATGCAATCCTCTCTATCCCCGTCTATGAGAAAACCGTAGTATCTCTCGGGCGGATGAGACTGCCTACTACTCCTGCGGAGCGGCGTAGGAATGTCCTGTTCTGTTGAACCCTCTGGTTCCATCAAGCTTTCAGTAACAGTCTGTGGTTCTGGAATTTCTTCCAGTTCTACTGCGCTCCCACTTATTTCTTTTTCTATGAACTGGTGTTCTAGAAAGTGGGCATGTCGAGAAACAAGAACTTTTTGTTCCTCTTCACAGTAGAAGAAATATCCCTTGGAATTCTTTGGATATCCCACAAACTTGCACAGTACTGAGCGTGCCTCGAGCTTGTCCGTATGCTGCTTTTTGACAAAAGCTGGACTTCCCCATATCTTAATGTGATTAAGATGGGGTCTCTTCCCACACCACATCTCAAATGGCGTGGTAGGCACAGTCTTAGTGGGAACTCGGTTCAAAAGGTATGCGGCTGATTCTAGCGCATACCCCCAGAATGATCGCGGTAACTCAGCGTTACCCATCATGGACCGCACCATATCCAATAGGGTGCGGTTCCGTCTCTCCGATACACCGTTATGTTGCGGGGTGTATGGAGGAGTAAGCTGAGAGAGAATTCCGTTCTCTTTTAAATAGTCCAGAAACTCGGCACTCAAGTATTCACCACCTCGATCCGATCTTAGAATCTTAATACTTTTGCCGGTCTGTTTCTCTACTTCATTCTTATACTCCTGGAATTTTCCAAAGGCCTCGGACTTATGTTTCATCAAGAAGACATAACCGTACCTTGAGAAGTCATCCGTAAAAGTAATGAAGTAAGAATGTCCGCTTCGGGCATGTGTAGACATTGGACCGCACACGTCACTGTGTACGAGTCCCAAGAGCTCGCTCGCTCTTACTCCATGTCCAGTAAACGGAGTCTTTGTCATCTTTCCTTTGAGACAAGATTGACAAGTGGCATACGATTGATATTCGAACGCATTCAAATATCCTTCTGTATGTAACTTAGTCAACCTTCTCTCATTGATGTGACCCAATCTACAATGCCATAAGAAAGTCTGATTTATTTCCGGAGACTTTCTTTTGTGTGTATTCTGGACGTTGAAAATCTGTGGTTGGTTTAACACGTATATACCATTACTCAATGTACCTGACCCAATCAAAACTTGATTAAGGTGAATGTTTACAACATTACTTACAAACGCAAATTCATAACCTTCTTTAGAAACTAAAGATACAGAAATGATATTACAAGTTGCGTTGGGTACAAAAAAGCAATTACGCAAAACCAAAACATGTCCATCTGACATTCCCAGGTGATAGTCCCCCACGGCTTTAGCATCCATGCTAGCTCCGTTCGCAACTTTGAGGGTCATGTCACCTGCCTTCAAAACCCTACGGTTTCTCAACGCCTGCAAAGAATTACAGATATGAGATCCTGATCCGGTATCCAATACCCAGGAAGTAGAGTTTATTGAAAGACAATTTTCAATAACATACACACCTGAAGCTGAAGCTGCAACCTGCTTCAATTCCTGTGTTCTGGCCTTCCAGGCCCTGCAATCATTCTTCCAGTGTCCTTTCTTATGACAATAGAAGCATTCTTCTTTATCCACAAGCTTCCCCGCTATCTTTGTTGCTTTACCTTTTCCCTTCGTATCCACTTTACTAACACCGCCCCTTGGTTTGGCGGGGGCCTTCTTCTTCTTTCCCTTGGCTTTCGCCTTGGACCTAGAAGAAGATGATCCTCCTACAAACAAAGTGGATGTTTCCCTACCTTTCTGTAGGGTGCCCTCTGCGCTCCTCAGCATGTTGAGGAGCTCTGATAGTTCAACCTCTTTTTCTTGTAGGTTGAAGTTCAGTATAAACTGGGCGTAAGTGGAAGGAAGGGACTGGAGAACTATATCCGTATATAGCTCACTCTCCAATGTGATCCCTAGGTCAGCGAGCTCCTCAATGTAGCCGATCATCTTTAGCACATGCTCGGCTACTGATGATCCGACGGCCATTCTTGTCGAAAATAACTTTTTCGACGCTTCGTATCTTGCGATACGTGATTGCTCTCCATACAGTTCTTTTGTATGGAGCAATATGGACTCCATGTCCATATTCTCATGCCTCCTCTGATGTTCGTTGTCCATCGAGGCAAGCAGGAGGCACTTGGCCTTCGCGCTATCAATCTCCCAAGTCTTGCGGATTTCCTTATCCGCGACGCTGGAAGTTGGACCAGGGACAGGGGGAGCTTTGGTGGTAAGAAGATACCCCAGCTTGTCATAAGTGATTGCTATCTTGACATTCCTGAGCCAATCTTTGTAGTTTGGCCCTGTCAGTTTGTTTTTATCTAGGAGTAACTTAAGTCCAGTCATGTTGATTGGTCGCTGCAATTAGGAGAGAGAAGAAGAAACACTCAGCATGATGCTCTTGCAAGTTTAGAGTGGTTTTTAGTTTGTCTAAACAGGATGGCTCCCACTGTTTCTCGAATCCCTCCTCAAACCATAAAGGAAGAATTAGTCAGGATCAATCCCACCGTACAATACTTGCTTAACCGTTCAGCCAGGCCGGTGTCGGTACTTCGAGGGAGGTTTTCCAACGCTTTCGCGAAGTTCCTTAATTAGAGAACCTCTTTTCCCTGGGGGCGTAGCCCCGCTAACACCTTTCTAGGCACCTACTAGGTTTATAGCATTGATCGTTAAGTGAGAAATTTCCCGAGGAGTAGCATATACTCACAGTAGGATCGGGATCCAAATATCATTGCGTGACGAAACTGAAGGAATCCTACCAGAATCATCACACTCCAAATGGTATGCAAATCTAGCAAGTTTCAGTACTTATGAAACTCCCGATGTGGATTTTTGCCCCATGCTCTTATGACCTTGACTTTGGCCAAAATATCATAAGTCACATGTCAAGTTCTACCCGTCATTATCCAGGTTAATTTGGATCCATCCGTACCTACCCTTGACTTTGGCCAAAATGGCAGTACGACTGTCCCAAACCAACGCATCTATCTATGCTACACATGAACACCCAATAGCTACCAATCACTGTGCCTTGACTTTGGCCAACATACACAGCTTGAATACTATTGACTATTCATGTGAAACGACGGAGGGCTACGGATGGTTTTGGCAAAACCGTGAACGTAGTGAACTTGATATGGTCGATGGAACGAGATAGCTTTTAAATGGAGTGGCTCAAACTCCGTATTTTAAAAGTTTGTTTTGAAAAGAACCGAGTGGTTTTTCGAAAGTGTTCCAACGACTTTAACTTGGTTTATTATCTTGCATTAGTTCTTTTAATGCGTGATATTCTTGCATTAGTTCTTTTAATGCGTCCCATCATTTAACCCTACCATTGCAGAAAACAACCAAAATATGACGTACGCTTATGCCATTCGCATTCGCCACTGGGCCCCGTCATTACCCGTTAGGTTACTTAACTAACGACAGAGCGGGGGCTGGGCTAGCGCGTCTGTAAAACATAAGCAACGCCTAAATAATAAGCAATGATAGACATTACAGATCACAGATGAATGCATTGGATATACTAGCAATCCGCAATCCTTTCGAGCCTGAAACGAAAAGCGGATAACACGGTCGCGGTGAATAGCCAAATACCCCACCCAAGACCCCTACGGGTGCGGCAAACTACCCGCCAAGTACTCGGTAGTTTGTGCACCCCTCCATGGGTCTATCCTAGGAGCAAAAACAGTAAAAAGAATTATACAATGACGGCTACAACCCCGACCCGGTTGTGCGGTCAAACAAATAATAATTATTACATCAATTTACATTTACAATGAATGAAAGAAAAACAAAAGCTCATCTCACATCCACCCCGGCTATTCACCCGCGACAGTCCAACACATTCATATACACATTCCAGCACATTACAGATCATGTATAACCCCGACTAATCGACTTATAGCGATTAGCCGACGTTCAATACATGCAAGCATCACAGATATAACCATCATAGTCAAAGTGCAGTGAAGTTCGGAAAAAATACGGAATTATAGGACCCCAAAAGGAAATTTCTTTTCTGGAAAATCTGGGCACATATAATATATTTTAAAAATCCCAAAACCAACACACAAACACACTGCACGAAAAACGATGCAGAGAAGACACCAAGTCGCGGCGGTTCCGCGGCGTATAAGAAGGATCACGCGGCGGAAGCGCGGCACTTTAGGCGAATCACTGTATCGTTTTTCTTGGGTGTTCACACAAAACCCTGAGCCGAATTTAGGAGTATAAAGTTTTTCATTTTGAGCAGAAAAAATTTCAACAGAAACTCAGTTTTTGTGATTATCCGGTTTTGTGATTTTTTTCGGTTCCGAACTTCGTTACACTTCACTACCAAGCTAGTTTAAGTTTAGTTAGGCTCTGATACCACTGTAAGTCCACGTTGCGACCCCCGGTTCTTACGGGGAGGCGGAAACGGTATAAAAAACGAATTTTTATCGCAAGAGGCAACATGGACTAAACTATGGTCGGGATCGTTGTCTAAACTAAAACTAGCAAACTAAGCTAAAGATATTTAGCTACTCGGATGAAGATGGTTATACCTAAACTTGAACTCCTTCTCTTCAAGCTCCGATGGTGGTTCGATGGCTCCTTCTCGTTGTCTCCGTACGCCGAAGATAGATCCACTTGAAAGCTCCAACCTTTAGCTCCTTCTTCGTTCTTTGAAGAAACTAGTTCACTTGGTTTGCTAAACCTAGTGAACTAGAATGAGTAGAGATGATTTAGAATGGGATTTTATCTATGGTTCTTGATTCTCAACTCATGAGACAAGAGAACCATAGATCAAGAGAGGGAGGGAGAGGTTGAGGGTGAGAGCAAGAGGAGAGCTCAAGAACAAGAGAGAGAATGAGCAAGAAAGAATGAGGCTCTCTTTTTCCTTTCACCCTCTCATAATCCAAAGTGATCATAACTCATCATATCAAAAAAGTCTTTTGGTGATGGTTAGAAGCAACCATAAGGTTATCATATCATGCACTCATTTTACTCAAAAAAGCAAGCAAGAAAAAAGTCTTTGGCATGAAATGATAACCATGGTCATCATGATGGTCAACTAGTCAAGCCTAGTCAACCGGTCAACAAGTCAACAAAAGTCAACAAGTCACCAAAGTCAACAAGTCAACAAAAGTCAACAAGTCAACAACCATATCACCATAATACTTAATTAATATAATAGTTAATCACAAATCATATTCTCATTAGGGTTGAGCAAAAAGTCAAAAGTCAACGGTCAACTGTCAACAACCCTAATGAGAATCCACTGCCTCTGCCTCCCTGTCAACTGTGCATACACACCCGCATCCGCGTTCCGAGGAACACGAATGCAAACTGGATAAATCCAATCCCATAAGGTACACTAGGATCTGGCTTAAACCAAAGCCCGCTAGTGTAAACTGTCCGGATACTGTACGTGCACAAGTGCACGGATGTGACCGAACCCTGTCGCAAAACCATGCGACCTGTCGCAATACCATGCGACCTCTACTCTTTTGCCTAAAGGCGAAAAGCTTTCTGTGTGGGACTCTAAAGACTCGACACTACGCTGGCAGTGGGTTTAACCACAGACCGCAAGCGGCACTAGCTGTGCGTAACGGTCCCCAGGTAATGCCGACAAGAAGACCGACGAGGCGAAACCCATCTGAACTCCTACTGAGCCTGAGTGTGACATTCTCCGTACAGTCCGGTCTGTTCGTCTGATACATCGCATGGCGGGCCTAGGGGGCGGTAAACGTCAGTCCCCCAATAGCGGTACAAGTCGTGCCGGAGTGAAGCCCAATACACCCTGAGATAACACTGGAAACCTACCAGTATATCTCGTTTGCCCTGGCCAGGGACTACTCGTGTAATGGCTCTCCTAGACACAGCGCGATGTCAACCCCCAATACCGGGAGAGACGAATCCTGTCTAACCGTCACTGCCTCCAAGTGCTTCGGGACTGCACCCAACCACCACCTGTTTGCACGACTCCTTTGAGCCGTGGTAGGGTAGTGATCAAAGTACAGTGGGAACACACCCGAGGCGAAGTGACAGTGTCAAGTCAGCGGACTAAGCTGTACTCATGTCACCTGGGAACTGATAACTGACGATAGGTATAATACCAACTAGTCAGTTCCCTACGAGTCCTGTCCAGTGTACCCGTAACCTAACGAGCACCCGCATACTATCTCAAGTACGATGTACTGACGGCTGTGGGACAGACCGTCTCCCACACTGGGATGAGAAGCGCATGCGCTGGTCTACTCCGGAGTATCGATGCCCTGTCTCGATAGTCCTGCGACCAGGGACCTGAATAAGGATGTGCTTATAGATTACCCAGCCCCCACTAGTGTGACTGCCATCACAACGCTGGTAATCAAGCAAAGATCCTAAGGGCTCCACTAATGCGTATAAGTGATATACTGAAATAAACACAAGTACACATTGAAGTAGAAACAAACCAAGTAGCATACTACTATTTTGAGCAAGATTGTATATACAAGGTGAATATCCCAAGCATCCATTAAGTAATATACAAACCAGTATGATACAGTAATGGCCTCTAGGGCATATACACTAACACCTCCTGCCGGGTCTCGCAGCCTGGAACAACAACAATGGCAAGTGTGGGTAAACAAGAACTTCCCTGTCACCGTCCTTGAGGCTACCTGAGTACCTCTCGGGTGCCTGAAGTTACCCACCGTATCTGCGGAGTGGCCAATGGAATGTCAAATCAGATTGAATCTTTAGGTTCTTTATCAAATCTTCAGTAATCGTTTGCGGTTCTGGAATTACTTCCAGTTCTACCTACTCCCACTGCTATTTTTGAAAAAATCCATTTTTATTAAAACTGTGGCGAGTCTAGAACAATATCGCTATTGATCTTCCAGATGGTAGAAAGTCAACCCGCGTCATAGCCTGGGTCAACCCACAAACAGCCATTACAGAAACGTGCCTTGAGTTGTCCAGTGTCTGGTTTTAAGCATAAACCGGACAACTCCCCGTACCTTAACATCGTTAAGATACGAACTGTTCTATATCCAATATAGAAACAGAGGCACTGATTTAATTTAACCAGATTCAAATCATGCAGCTATCTCCAGTGCATGTCAACTAAATGGAGAGAGGCCGATCAGCGTTACTCAACTTAGGAATGCTTCCAATTATGAGTAACCTGAAAGAGAAGCAAGTTCTCTTTATCATTACTATCAACTGAATACCATACACAAGTATCTACATCTTCGATCACTTTGAAGAATCCCGATACTTGCTACACCTGGTTCTCTACTCTATTCAAATACCTATAACTCCTCAAAACTTAGACCATGTGTTTCTACGAAACACATGTCTAAGAACTAGAGAAGTTAAAAGTAAACAGAATATAGTATGAGGACCAACCCCCCTGTCCTAATGGACACTGGACAACATACAATACTCTGTATAAGTCCGCTGAGTCTAACAACTCTTTCACTGTGTGTCGTAGGTTGAAAACTGTACTTATGGTTAAGAAGAATTACACCGCTGTTTAATGCTCCTTACCTAAACATCCACTGACATAGGTAAATGTCATCGACATAATATCAAAAGGTATATCTCACTCTATGAAAATAGACGTACAGATATATCAATTTGAAATTGGTGCACAACAGCGGATATTCAAAACCAAATATTTGCCGACCGGCAAACAGCCCAGGTGATCTCCTCAAATATCACCGATTACAACGAATCCCGATATAATGAGGATAATCACCCTATTCCCAATAACTTACTCCCACTCATCATCTGTAAAGTCATACAGATGTGAGAATCAAACCTGGTAAATACATACCTTGGAGCAAGTGTCTAATCAGGAAATCAGTTTTCTTTTAACAGTACACAGTTGAACTGAAACATTGAAATGTTTCGATGGGGTATCCTGGTATTCCTAGTAATGCCTCTACCATTATCCAGATTCACAACTATAACCGTATAATTCTTTGCCACCTCTCCAAATCCCTTTATATGTCTTTAGTCGTTACCTTCTGCACACCTCTTAGGCCAAATGGTTTTCTTCCTTCCCTACCGTTCGGCACCAGCCTATGGTTTGGAAGAAGACTATCCAATAAGCATAATGGGTGTACTGTCCTAATCCTAGGAGCACTCGCAATGCGTGAGAAGGTGAAGATAAAAGACAACCGAATAAACCTTATTCCTATTTCTCCTGGACCAAAATCCATCCCCGAACTGGAACAAGTTCCTTTCGAGTTCGTATATAACCATACGATGGAGTATCCAATAAACTGTGGATCTTCGTAGTGATACGGAGTGTCCTGGAGAAATACAAAGGTGATTTAGGATTGGCGAAGAAATATTTGGTTTGGTCGTGAATATCAGTCGCAATTTACTTTGCCCTCTTACTAATCCCTTGCTTTGTCTTAATCTTAATACCTTCTGCACACCGTTTAGGCTAATTGGTTTTCTTCATTCCCTACCGGTCGGCACCAGCCTAAGGTCTGGAAGAAGACTATCCAATTTGCGTAATAGGTGTACTATCTCCTAAACCAAGGAGTACTCACAACTTGAGAAAAGGTAAAAGGGAAAAGACAACTGAATAATCCTATCCGTTTTCTCCAGAACCGGAAACCATCCTCGAATCCCTTCGAGTTCGTATCTAACCATACGATGGTTTTGTCCAATGGAAGTGGACGTTCGTAGTAATACGGGGTGTCCTGGAGAAAAGGGTAAAACTAGGAGTGGCAATGAGGTCTGCAACTCTGATAATCCAAAAGCCAGTGTTAAGAAGGTTCGGTCAACTTGGTCACTGAGTCATAGTCTTAGGGTCGGGTCAATGGTCGCTGCCAGAGAGAGAGAAAAGAAACACTCAGCGTGCACTCAAACCTAGATCAGAATGGTTACCAATTTATCTAATCTGGAAACCTCCCACTGTACCTCAAATCCTCCTCCAAACCTGAAAGAAGAATTAGTCGGGGTCACCCGAGGAGTAAACCAACTCATCAGTGGGAATCGGGATCCAACTATCATCGCATGATAACGTGACGGAATCCGCTCACGCTATAACACTCCAGAAGGTATGCGCATATCTGGCAAGTTTCAGTTCTTTTGAAACTCCCGATGTGATTTCTACCCCATGCTCTTATGACCTTGACTTTGGCCAAAATATCATAAGTCACATGTCAAGTTCAACCCGTCATTCTCCAGGTTAATTTGAATCCACTCGTACCTACCCTTGACTTTGGCCAAAATGGCAGTACGACTGTCCCAAACCAACGCATCTATCTATGCTGCATATGAATAACCAACAGCTACCAAACACTGTGCCTTGACTTTGGCCAACATACACAGCTTGAATACTATTGACTACCCATATGAAACGACGGAGGGCTACGAATGGTTTCTGGCGAAAACCTTTAACGTAATGAACTTGATATCGTTGAAGGAACGGATAGCTTTTTAGAAAATATAGTGACGAAAACCTTTACTAAAGAGGTCACTCCCGGTGAAGGGATCTCGGCTCTTTCCCCGTAGAATGGGGTGCAGGATATTCTAAATGAATACCACGATGCAAAACAAAAGTGAACGTCCTTGCAATAACAGCTTTTTGAAAAAGTGTTCCAACAACATCAGATTAGGTTTGTTTAACTTGCATTGATCCGAATCAACGCAGTCCCATCAATTGATCACACCACAAAGAACGAAAATATACTGACGTACGTATATGCCATCCGCATTCGCCACTGGGTCCCGTCATCACCCGTTAGGTTAGCTAACTAACGGCAGAGCGGGGACTGGACTAGCGCGAATGAAAAACATATACAACATCTACTAATATATATACCAATATATTATATTTCGCTCAAGGCGTGAATAAAATGCAACATCACAGAAATGTACAGCATCACAGAACAAAACAGATATCTGGGATCCCCGGGTATCACAGAGCCACTACTGAAACCCGACGTTCCCCTGGTCGTGTGGATAGCTTGTGCAATGAAATCCTAGACCCCTACGGGCGCGGCAAGTTACCCGCCAAAACCTGAAGCGAGGCAGCCCCCTTCAGCACCGTGAATGGACCACCCAGCACTTCACGGAATCCGGTGACCTGGGCACCCCTCCTGGGTCAACCTGTACCCCCTACGAGTGTGGCGAATAGCCTGCCAATCCTAGAGTAAAGCCCCCTCCGTCTCAATGCCATGAGATGCGGGCTTGTTGCCCTCCAGAACCCGGCTATCCGTGCACTCCACCGCGGGGCAATCCTAGTACAGAAAGTAAAATATACATACAACGGGTACATCGACCGCAACCAGGTCGTGCCCCAGAAGAATAATACAAACAGGCAGTGACGGCAGTCCACATGTCGGACGCTCGCCCCGCAATATCAAATTCACATAATACAACAAAACAGTACTAGCATTGCATCCAGGCTATCCCCCACGACCGATCCGCAACAACACAGCAAATACATAGAACATCAACGTGAAGGTCACGTTCGCAAATCCGTCTAACCGGGCTATAGCAGTTAGACAGGATTTACCGATCGAGTGACATTCACGGTCGCAGATATAATGTAAATACTGTGAAATAATGTGTTTAAAATTTTCCGATTGATCAAAAATTAACAAGTGGGCCCCAAAGCAATACTGTAGCACTCACAGAGATTCTGGGCCCAAATTTAATATTCCAAAACCCACAAAATCAGCCCACAAGCCCACTGAAAAAATTGGACACAGTGAGGACACTAGAGTGCGGCGGAACCGCGGCCCAAGGGGGGGTTGGCCGCGGTTCCGCGCTCAAGTCGTCGACTGAAAGTGTCGAATTTTTACAGAGGTCTTATAATATCTTGTATATCACTTTTATGCAACCTGAAAAATTTTTGGACACCAAAAAAACTTAACAGAAAACTGATGTGAACTAAAATTGGGTTTTTGGAATTTTGATCGATCGGAACTGAAAAACACATCAAACGAAGCTAGACGAAGTTAATGGCGAGGCTCTGATACCACTGTAAGTGCACGGCGGCGCCCCGGTCGTCAATCCGACGGCCAAATGCGGAAACGGTGATAAACTTTAATTTTGCGAACTTTGCAAACCGGCACCACCGCGCACTAAACTCCGGATCGGGCCATTAAACTAGATCTAGCAAAGTAACAAGATAGGGAAGAGATATACCGAATGATCCGAGTCCTCCGGTCTTCTCGTCGTCGTCCCGATCTCCTGCGGAAACTCCGGTCGTCGCCTCCTTGCCGGAAGGGCACCACATCGCCTGCATCTTTTACGGGCTCCCGCCTCTATACCGAGGCAACTCGGGCATGAAGCCGGCAAGTCGACATGCCCAAGATATGCTGTAGAATGTGTAGTGTAGAGGCTATGTCTCACTTTGGGGTTATGTTGCCTTTGAAAGATGATGGAGGAATCAAGAAGAAAAATGGTGCTTGCATTTTTCTAGCATGAAAAAGAGATCAAGAATAATGCTACCATACCAAAAATGAAACTCTCTCATTTTTCCTCTCCTCTCCCAAAATGTTGGCCGGCCCATGCTTATGGAAATGGTGGAGGGAATGGATATGTAGCATGAAGGGAGGTGAGTGTAGGAGAGAAGAAAATGTGACCACATCAAAAGACAAAGAAACATCAACCATGCTTCACACTTTTAAACCCATACCCTCTCATTAATCACAATTAATGCAAGAGAATCAAAATGATGGTGGAAAAGATATGATGCTATCATAATCAAAACAATTGCAAGAAACCCCCTCCACAAAGTGTTATTTGCAAACTTGCAAATAACCCCCTCCATCGGAAAAGTCCGGCCGGGAAAGAACAAAGGAAAACCGGCCGGAACGGAATGCAAACTGGCAACTCCAGAAAACTGGTCCCGTAATAAATTACAGGAAAAACCCCGATACTGTGCATACACACCCGCATTTGTATTCCGACCGGATACAAATGCAAAGAGACAAAATCTACACTGTACTATACTAGGATCCGGCTTAAACCAAAGCCGGCTAGTAATGTTCGTCCGATCCTGATCCGTGCAATACCGCACGTATCAGATCGAACCCTGCCATATTACTATACGGCCTCTAGTACAAAACGTCCGATCCTGATCCGTGCAATACCGCACGTATCTGATCGGACCCTGCCATATCTCCATACGGCCTCTACAGCGTTACGCCCGAAAGCTTGATTAACTGAAAGTGTGGTGGACTCTAAAGACTCGTCAATACTATGGCTGTGGATTTAACCACTAGCACGTCAGAGGTATAAGCCAATACGTAACGGGCCACCAGCTATTGACCAAAAGGGACGTCGATGAGCGAACTCATCCTGACACCCTACTGAGCCTGTCAGTGACAATATCCGTACAGTCCGGTCCGTTCGTCTATGAGCATCGCATGTCGGGCCTAGGGGGTTGGTAAAAGTCAGACCCCCAAAAGCGGTACAAGTCGTGTCGGAGTGTAGCCCAGAACACCCTGAGATACTACTAGAATACCTACCATTAAATCTCTTGCCTTGGCCAAGGACTTCGTGTAATGGCTCTCCTAGACACAGCGCGACCTCACCCCCAATACCGGGAGAGACGAACCCCTGAAGATCCGCTCACTGCCTCCATGTGGCTCGGGACTGTACCCAACTAAAACCTGTTTGCACGACTCCTTTGAGCCGTGGTAGGGTAGTAATCAAAGCACAGTGGGAACTCACACGAGACAAATGACGATCCCCAGGTCGATGAACTAACCTGCACACATGTCACCTGGGAACTGCTATCTGACGTCAGGTATAAGACCAACTAGCATGTTCCCGGTGAGTCCTGTCCGGTGTACTCATAACCCAATGAGCACCTGTATACATCTTAGGTGATCCAACTGACACCAGTGGCTTGTGAGACCGGCCACCGCCCCTCGTCGGGGTCTCGACTGTATACACTAGTCTACTCTGGAGAATCGATGCCCTGTCTCGAAACTCCCACGACTAGGGACTTTTTAAGGATATGCTTGTAGACCCCAGCTCTCACGTATATGATCGCCCTCATACTGCCGGCAGTCAAGCAAGAATCCTAGGGGCTCTATCAACGTGCAATAGCGACCTGTCAGGTCACCTAAAGCAGTACACGATGATAAAGGTAAACCAGATAGCATACTATCATCTCGAGTAAGACTGTCGTACCGGGATAGGTCCTCCCTCAATCATTGCAATCACGTGCCTGTGATCCAATAATTGACTCTGAGGGCACTATCTCCAACAAACATGTCCACACAATCACTCAACCCTTCTCTAGTAATTTCCAACATTACTAATCATCACTAAACCACATCTAAACTAAAATAGAAACTAAAGAAACTAAATTATTAAGCTAATGGTGTAGGAAATACCTCTTTTGGGCAACTTAAGAAAAACCCTAGCTCTTCAAGGTCTCCAAAATCCAAACTTGCAAGGTCCAATGTGTAGAGGATGAAGCGGTGATCATTTTTAATGAAAGGGGTTTAGGGTTTTGATGGAGATTGGAGATGATATGCGGGGGTGAAGGTGGAGGGAAAATGAGGTGGAGAAGATGAAGGAACAAAGGAGGAGGTGAATGAATGGCAGCCCCCCTCTCTCCTACCCTCACCCTCTTTCTCTCTCATGCCCATACCTCTTTCTTTTTTCTTTTCTTTTCTTTTCTTTTCATCACAAACACAATTAAAACAATATATAAATAAAATGTAACATGACATGGTGCACTAACCATGGAAAACTGTAGAAACACGGATTTGGCTTAATCGCGATTAGCAGTGCACTAATCGGGTTTTTATTTAAACTGCATATAATTAATTATAAAAATGCCAAATCCAATAAATATATTTTTAAATGATTAATTCATTTTAAATCCCCAATTATTTCACAATTATTGGTATATATTTATACCACTTAACAAAACCCCAAATTTCGCAAATAGTTTTCATGAAATATATTATTTTAATATTAAATTCCAAAAATAATATTTTATATTTTCTAAAATGTTTCAATCTTCCCCCTTTAAATAAATTCGGTCCCCGAATTTAAATTTAAACCCCCAAAAGCTAAAACATTTCAATAATTAGCTCAAATCAACGGGGCTCCGAAATCACGGAAGATATAGAAATAACAAAGCGCATCCTGTGCGCATGAAAACGAGTATGAAACTCAATATCAAACTCCGTCAAGCGTCACGCAAATTATCGGATTTTCTGTCACGATGTAACATTTCAGAAAAATAAAATATTATTTTGGGAATTATTTTATAATTAAATAATAAATATAATGAATATTTTAATATGGCGGTATAATTAAATACCGATAAATTGGGAAAATTTTAGATTATTATAGAAATTACTAAAATGAGGGTGTTTTAATGGAATTAAGCAAATTATGAAATTTTATAATTTATTATACACTATTTTAATACTAATCGTGATTAAATATCGCTAATCGCGCATTAAACGTGTTTTGTGCACATGACATGCACATGTCATTTTTCACATTTGTTACATTTTCCTACATAATCTTTTTTTTTTTTATCATGCATGACTTGGGTTTTTAAAAGAAAAGAGAAGAGAAAAGATAACAAAGAAAAAAAATGAAAAGAAAAAGGAAAACAATAAACAAAGAGGGATGGGCATGAGAGAGAGTGAGGTGAGGGGTTCTCTTGACTTGGTCTCACTTCATCATCCTCTTCATTTTCTTCTCTCCTTCAACCATGACAGCACACTCCATCCTCTCCCCTCTACCTCCTCACAACTTCATCAAAAACCACACAAAAGTTCATCCCCACTTCATTAAAAACATGCACAAGTTTCTCACAAGCACTTTGGATTAAGCAAAATCTGATTTTGAGTACTTGGGGCAACTCAAGAATTTTCTTGAGTTACCAAATGAGGTATATTCTTCACCATTTGTGTAGTATTACTTTCACTTTAGCCTCTATTCAAATTTAAAACCGATTTAGTGAAGTTTTGTGAACTTTGAGATTCATAGATGAAGGTTAGGGTTTTTCTTGAGTTGTGATGTGAAATTGAGAGTAGTTAGTGACCTTAGCTTGTTAGTGTCATTCTGGATCAACACCTACCATAGGAAACCCAAAACTTATGTTTTGATAATTCAATGTCGGTTTTGTTAATATTACGTGCCTACAGGGAATCTGGAGTAACCCGGGGAGATTCTAAGAAAAGCAAACAACACCACTAACTTAGATGGACCACTTGGAAGCCACCCTGATAATACGAACCAATTCTGAGTCCCCCAAACCGAACTCATCGGATTTTTGGCCAATGTGGCCGGCCTAAAAGTGGAGGATTGTGTTGAATTTGCTTATGTAGCTCATATACACCTATACATCACCCCAGTATTGTTTGTTTAAGCTAATTTGACCTGAACTAAAATATAGGAACACTTTTATGGGTTGCTGCCTTGTATTTCATGACGTTTATGAATTTAAGTTTTGATATTTGTGTTTGGTATCGGTCACTGGATGTTTGTACGTCGATATCGGGTGTTTTTGGGCGCTTCTGCATGATTAGACTATAGGTTCTAACTTATGTGTGTTTCGCATGTCGTTTTGGTTTTGAATTGGACATTTTGATGCGATACGATATATGTGATATGTAGGTACCCTCACGTGGATTTCGGGACGACACGCAAGAGGATGGCGACATCGACTTCGACAAGCAAGATCAAGTGAGTAGATATATATCTACGGGGGAAGTCGGGTGGATGACGTATAGCACCCCCGCAGTTCGTTGTGTAGCTTATGTTATGTTATACATTTACATATGTGTTGTGAATTTGGATGACTAACAAGTAGGATCTTAGAAGATCATGGAATAAATGTTGGTGTATTTAGAAGATAGTGTCGTGGTTGATTTCTTAGTCGCGAACCATAGAATAGGTTTGCACACACGCACGCACACACCCTTGCATGCATCATTATTATTATTACTTGTGCGTATATAGGGATACGTATACACACACACACACAGGTATGAGACTACTCACACACACATACACACATGGATAATGAGGATAGTGGATGATATTTGGAGATGAGTCGATGAGATTGGGCATGATACCACGAGATCGGTGATATATTTTGATTCGTATTATGAGATACGACATGAGATTTTAGCGGGGCTTTAGGCGTGTGTTTTCATACACACATATATATGAAGATGGTATCAGTTTTTACTAGACTTAGATCAGTACCCCCAGTTCATGAGATATGATGATAAAGATACCAAATAATTGATGAGATAAATATGATGTTCGACCCGCACCCAGATTGGGATGCCGTACGATGGATTTACCGTACGGGCTTTATATTGATGATAGATCCGCACTCTTGACTCGAGTATGTCATGTTATATATTGTATCGTATGTGATACTATTGAGGCGGGATCACCGACTATTATATTTATATGTATCGACTGAGATTTAGGTGGTTTTCTTATCTTTTCGATTAGCCTGTTAGTTTAGTCCTATAGTTTACTTGTAGATGCTAGACTAGACTCGAGTCATACCTATTTCAAAAACTAACGAATTGTGAGTATTTTAAAGACAGGCCAAGGGATACTAAGGATATTTCAAAGGATGTACTTTTTCATAAAAACACCGTAGCCCTATTTTCTAAACATCAAGATTCGTGCGATTTCAGAAACCAAAAACTGTATGACTCGTATATAGGAATGTATATTTCTTTATTGCTGCATTATTATTCATTTACCATTTATTCTTCTGCTCGCATTGCATTGCATGCTTATATGTATTTTCATTAGAAATGATGAAACCTGTTGTTAGGACACCGGCACCATTACCGATGACGCGTATGCTCCACGTACACTCGCTTGCCGGCTCACACACATCTTCATCGGTAATTGCTATGTCACGTACACTTAGAGAATACTATTTCATTGACATAGTTTGCTAGCTGATAGTTCCTATATGTTATTGATTCATATTCCATTGTGCATATGACATATAACATACCGGTATACCTACATGCTTACATATATGCCTTGACATGCTTACATGCTAGTTACCCATATACCTATATGGTATTGTACAATTAGTGATAGGTATATACACATATGAGATATAGTTATATGTTCACCTTTATATGATGTTGTATGGATTTGGAGAATTTAGGAACCACAATATATATTTTATAACTTGTTGCAGTTAAATAGCGATTTTTCCTTATTTGCTCATATTACTATTTCATGTTGCATATATATTATATTCATGGATTTCGCATTGAGATATGGTTTTCTTATGATGTTTTCTGGATTGTTTTACTCCTGCGTATATATATCAGTGGTATGGGACACTGATATATATATATATATATATGTATATATATATATATATATGTATACACATCGTATATATATATATCAGTGGTATAGGACGCTGTTATATATATACACCGACATCATATATCATCATAATGGTATATGCAAATATACTTATTCATTATATGTGAGGGGCCTATGTGCTCGATATGAGAGGGGCCTATGTGCTCGATGTGAGGCGCCTATGTGCTCGGGGCCTATATGCTCGTTATGAAAGGGGCCTATGTGCTCGATATTGGATATTGGATATATGAGATTTACTTGATATTGGGATATTGAGATATATATTTTGTGTCGATGCTTGACAATGATTTTCTGACGATTTCATTGATGATACTTAAATGTTTATATAGAAATCTCATTATATGAAGAAAACAGTTTTCTCATTCATGATGTCTTCTGTTTTCATTTTACCTCATTCATACCTCATATTTACGATATATTGCTACCTGAGGCACTGACACGAGCACATGGGATTGCACTTATGCATAGGTGTTTACCCTAACCTTTATTTTTTGCTTCAGGCCATATTATCATTGAGGATATATATTATGATCGTATTGACCTAGGATTGAGTCATACATGCGATTTCTGCTCTGTGATGTTTTCTACTCACGAGTTGGCAACTCACCCCCGTTGTGCCACAGTTCTTGCAGGTTTTGCCGTACAGGTTTCGTTGCGTCTTGCTGGCACACTGTTTTCCATTCCGGGTGATTGGTTTAGTAGGTGGGTTCACTCGCATCGTGACCACCATTGTACTTTATTTTATTCAGTTGTATCTAGTAAACTCCATCAACCAAACTTGTATATTTATTTGACTTAGAGACTAGTTGTATATTATTTCGACCTTAGAGTCGTGCGTTGTATTATTATGGGTTTTCTTGATGTTTTGAGTTTCCTTTTGAGTTTTGATCCTTGCCCTTCGGCGTTGTATATAATATTGCTTGCGTGGTTGTGACCGTCAATTGACGAAGAGCTAACTCCCGCTTGGGGATGCCTTTACTCATATTATGCTTGTTATACCCTTTTGGGGCCAGTATTTACAAAGGAAACTCTGTCAAAATTTTCAGAAAAGACTTGAGATTTTAAAAATGCATATTCGGCTTATGTTATTTAAAACCACTTGCTTTAAAACATGTTTTCTTCATATCTTTCTTAAAATGGTTTAGATTTCTGGGATTTCTTGGCTTACTTGAATTAGATGGGTCCGATAGACTTCATATGATTCAAGTTCCAGTCACGTGCCATTTCGGGCCGTGACACACAACCCAAAATATTAGCTCGCGACCAGCACTTAAATCACGCGACGTCTACAGGCGTAACGTAATTCAAGTAAGCTGAAACCCAGAAATCTAAACCTTCTTTTTAAGAAATAATGAGGTGAAGCTTTGAAATAAAGGTATAGTAAATCATGTTTTGTCTTTTGAAAATTTGGGCAGCACCTCCCTTATAAAAACTAACCCCGAAAACGGGTACAATACAGAATATAATAAAGCATCCCCAAACGGGAGCAAATCACGCCCAACGGCGAAAACAAGCACCACAAGCAAATAAAGTAAAGCAAGACATCGACCCCAAAAGCGAACATAGAACCCTTCGCTCAAGTCTCGCAACTACAAGTTTTCTAAGTTTGCAACATATACAATAACTAGTTTCTGAATTGATGGAGTTGACTAGATACAACAGGAATAATAATACAAGAGTGGCGCGATCCAAATAAGTACCACCTACCAAAAACAAATCACCCAAAAAAGCTGTGTGCCAACGATACCGCTACTGATCCATGCGGTCAACTTACAAGAACTGTGACACAACGGGGATGAGTTGCCAACTCGTAAATAGAAAATATCATCAGGTAGAAATCGAAATAAACAACGATTCCTCGGTCAACTATATCATAAAGGTAATAATATGATATCTAGGGTGACTGTATCTGCATATGTACCAACACATAATAAATGCCTATCAGCAAGTAGATATCATCCAACAATATAATCAATGCATATATGCAGTGGATCTCGTCCAACAATATAACCAATGCATGTATGCAGTGGATCTCTTCCACAATATAATCAATGCATGTATGCAGCGGATCTCGTCCACGTGTCAACCACTAACACAACAACTCCTGCATGTAAATATCATAAAAGCATATGCAGGTAAAATGAGGATATAAATCAACATGTGTCTCTCGCGATACAACAAAATCATGGAACCGGAGTGTCCACATCAACACTCGAAACATCATGAAACTCGTGTCTAGCATCGACACGTAAATCCTCATCTGTCAGGCGCCGTCACTATGACCGGCCCTGATGTCAGTACATCTCATGGAACCTGAGTGTCCACATCGACACCCGAAATCCACGTACAATGTCTGAACATGAATCCGGTCGGTATCCCTCTATATATCCGCCGAGTCCAAATAATATCACCGGTAGGTAGTGGTCCCTCTGCCAGGCTTATCGTCTACACCACGAAATCACCTCTCGTCCCGGGGTACCATACCGGTTCCACCATGTATCCACAGACGGTGCCTCCCACTCCTCGAATCGGGTATCACATGCCAATCTCAGAACCGATAAATCACATGGTGGACGCACTGAAATATTATATTAAAAGAAACCCGGTTTTCAAAAAATACACAAAATTCTTGAAACATCCTGCGTTTCTCAAATCCAGAAATCACATGAAAACCATATCTCAATGCATAAATCCATGTAAATATGATATATGCAACATAAAACAACAATATGAGCATATTAAGGGAAAACCGCTCTTTTAAATGAATCCAGCTTTAAAATATATCATGCGGTACCCAAATCCTCCGAAATCAAGTGCAACATCATATGAGGTGTACATGTAACTGTAGCAAGTATAAGTATCTACATCTAAGCAAGTATGTATGATGCATTTCATAAGCGCAATAGCACAATAATCAACGTCTCCAAATCACATGTCAATACAATACCACTTAGGGGTATATGCAGCTATAGAAAGATATGTGAGTGTACATGTCAGTATGTATGCATGATGTACATGTAGCTGTAATAAGGTATGTGGGTGTACATGTCAGTATATCATGCCACCTAGCATAGTGATGTGAACATGGCAAGTAAATCATAGCATGATGTAGCAATTCTACCGTGTAAGTGACATAGCAATTATCGATGATGAAGTGTGCGAGCCGGCAATCTGTGTATGTGTAACATACGCATTATCGATAATGGTGTAGGTGTACTAGCACAGGTATGTGAATTGCAATGAGAATAACAAGAATGCAGCATAAAATACCTCGTGAACTAAATGCTATAAGGTATACGTGTCTATAATATGTATCCGAGTCGGTGAATCTAGCAATCGGCATCCAGCCTCACAACATCACGTACGGTATAACCCATCGTACGACATCCAGCCTCATAACATCACGTACGGTACAACCCATCGTACGGCATCCTCTAAACAAGGGTATGGATAAATCAACAGGTAAAACTCATCGCGTACGGAAATCTATCGTACGACAGCATTAAACAAATAGGGATTCTATCAACCTATACAACATCGGGGTACGGATCTAAGTCTCGTACGGCATGTCACTCAAAATGCAAAACATTATCCATATATAAGTACCTATCTCTCAGGTCACATCTATGTCCATCTCATATCAAGGGACCGATAATGGTATCAACAATCTCATATCGACTCGAATCCATAAAACGACATATCACACTAAGTCATCATATCATATCGTATACTCGTTCATCACATTAATATCTCGCATCACATTATATAAACGTCACACTTGTTCTCATTCAATTCGTACCTATCATGATTCACTTATCATTTCATATTCACTTATCATTTCATATTCGTAACTATTAACATCAAATTCCGAAATCGAAATACGGCATGCGGTGCGCTCATAAGTTAGAACTTATAGCCTACGCATGCAAAACAACCAACAAACCTCGTTGTTGACGTACAAACGTCCAATGACCAAATACAATATCCAGTCGCAAAACCAAGAAATACAAATACCGGAAAACATAGCCAAAACCCTAACTAGGGTCACTATACATGAAAACTGCCACGCCAAAAACCCAATCGTACCAATACTCATTCACAACAAAATAAATATTGTAAATAATAATATATAAGTCATCTCTACGACAATTAAAACCCACGTTTAATTTTACTGAAAAGCTAGTAAGCATCTTAAAACCATTTTAGCACAAAGCTAGATGTTTAAACATTTCAAGTGATCACAATCATCACAAAGCGGCTTACTTGAGTCACCCAAACCTTTACTACCATTTTAAATCTCACACAAATAGGATTTATAAAAACTTAGTTTGCTAATATACTCAATTAGACAAATTAGGAATTTAACAAATATCATTCTCACAATTTGATTAAACTTTCCCAAGTCCACATTTATCACTTAACCAAATCAACAAATAAAAACCCTAACTTAATTTTCATAACCTTTTCATGAAAATTCTAAACATGCAATTAAAGCTATATCTAAACATTTAAATATCTATCTTAAAGATTAAACACAACAAATAAGGATTAGGATTAGGATTTGTATACCTCCTCAAGAACACAAATTTGGCCACTAACTCCAAAATTAACCCTCCAAAATGAAGCCTTTCATGAAGATCTAGGCTAGTTTTGAGATGAAGAATGATGGGTAGTGATTTAATTATGAGTTTGTGGGATTATTTGAGGATTTTTGATGAATTATTTAGCTTGAAGAAGATGAAAATGGAGCAAAGAAAAAGAGGGGCAGAACTTGGGCTAGGGTTCGGCCAAAACCAAAGTGGGTGGGCGGGGTTGTGAAATGAGTGCAAATATCTAGCTAAAAACAACAATAAATGCTAATAAATGCAATAATATCTCAAGCCACCTCGTTTCTTTTCTTTAAAATTTTCTTTTAAACTCACAAATATCTATATATTTTAGTATGGATGTATTAAGCATAATCCAATGATTAGATTAGCATAGATTCACATTAGAGGTAATTAAAGCAAACCAAAATTGTAATTACCACTAATTAAGTGCATAATTAACAACTTAAAATAATAATTTAATTAGGGAAAATATCAATGTGAACCAAAACTTCCAAATGACCACTAAAATCCACAAACTAGCACTATTCTAGTTAAACTAGGTGTAGTCAAGTCTATACTGAAATTTGATCGCATTCCGGGTTTTTACGGAAAACACCGACTATTTTACCCAAAAAACGGAAAATTCGCATAACGATTTCCAAAACGTTACAATATTCCAGGTAGGATCTCTGGAACGGCTCGATCGAATAGTGAAACCTTAAAGAAATTCGATCCCCGAATTTAAATTTAAATCCCCAATACTAAAAAATTTCAAAATCCAACTCAATCAACATGAATTCGAAATCACGGAAGCAACAGAAATAACATAGCGCGTCGCATGCGCCTGAAGCCGTGTATGAAACTCAAAACTGAACTCCGTCAAGCGTCATGCAAATCATCGGACTTGCACACATATCATCGGAGTTACAATGGAGATACAGATCTCGAAATTCACTACTGAAATCCAATATACACTAAGCAAATACTATAATATGTATATAGTACACATCCTTTTTGAAAAATCTCCAAAATTGAAATAACATATGCAGAATCTTTTTCTGAATCGCCGTGTGATGTGTAACTCACGACACAAGTGACGGACGCTCATTTGTAAAGTAATAATATACTAGCATATATGTTTTGCTCAAATATACGTTCCGCCCTTTTTAAAATATCCCAAAAGATTTTCTTTTGTAAACGTTCGTGTCACTCGTAGACACGTAAGAAATAGCGAGACTATAGCTCCTTTTTGAAAAACCTCTTGATAACCTTTTTATGCATGCAAAGTACACAGGTACTGTCCTCGGATTAGTCCTGCTAGGGTACTACAAAGTATAGGGCCTCATCATGAAAATAAAGTGCTCAAAAGCAATATCAGCATCAAAAGGCGTGTCCAACCATCACGTGCGTCTGGTGCACACGGAAATCAAATCCAAGTATAGGTGCCACAATATGCACAAAATTAAGACTAAGTGCAACGGGTGTGTACGAAAGTATCTGTCCAATGCATCTGGCATGCACGACAACAACAACTAGTGCATCCATAGTGCACGAAAAATCTCAATCCAATGCAACTAACATGCACAAACGAAAACCCCAAATCGGGTGCATCAGGTGTGCACAAAAATCATATCACGCGCCCAACGTGCGCGAAAGTCCAAAAAAAGTGCATCCGTCATGCACGAACGAAAATGAAATCAATTGCATCCCACATGCACGAATAAAATTGCATCTAATATGCACGGATAAAAATCTAAATCAAGGGCATCCAACATGCACGAGTAAAATCTCACTCAAGTGCATCTGATGCGCACAAAATCCAATACCAAGCGCCTAATATGCGCAAAAATCCAACCCAAGCGCGCCGGGTTCGTAAAAAAACATCTAGTGCACGAAATATCAAATCCAGTGCATCCACTGCACGAAATATCAAATCCTGTGCATCTAGTGCACGAAATATCAAATCTTGTGCATCCACTGCACGAAATATCAAATCCTGTGCATCGAGTGCACGAAATATCAAATCCTGTGCATCCACTGCAAGAAATATCAAATCCTATGCATCCACTGCACGAAATATCAAATCCTATGTAGGAAATCCAGGAAATCAAAAACATGTGCAGCTAAGGCATAAAATTGACATCAACACCACGGTGTATAAAATATATCAAGTGCAATAACTATGCACAAAAATGTAAATACCCAGTAGGTGCAGCCATGGTGCACGAAAACCATATCCTGAAACTCAATCATCAAAACTCAAATCCAAGCGATATAAGTGTGATACTCGGATCACAAACGCAAATCGCAACTAATGACGTTGAGGTACACCTCCTACAATGTAGAAAAAAGTCAGTGCGCCCAAACTGGCAGAGCAAGAACATCCGCTTTCCTCCTGCTCACAGTCTGGCGTCTTCTGTCTCTGGGTCCTTATTTCTCTGTGGCTTACCAATCTCGCACTCTATCGGCTCAACTGCCCGGTTAGGTGTGCTAACGGAATCGATTCCGCTCTGGCACTCCTCAGGTCTACTCTCGGCCAATTAGTATGATCACTCATAAAGCAGCACGTCACTGGCGTCGGCCTATGGCCCTCTGAATACACGTGACACAACTGATCCTCGGTGCAATCTCATCGCAGCAGTGTCCTGGAAGGAACTGGCTCAAGGTCTCTTCCGATCTCGCCTATACCGAACTGTACGGAGGCTGGTACACTTACAAATCTTTTCTCACTTCTGGACATCTGCATTCTCAGCACAACTTTTCCTCGGGAACAGGCCGTATCCCAACGCCTCTGTACACATATCCGATCTCTTATCTCAACGGGGAATAACAACAGCTCGTTAATATCTCGCACGAACCTCTTGCTCCATTCGTCTTTATTATCGCCCACTTTGACATCATGTCATGCTATCTGCGTACTGCAATGTTTCTCGACGACAATCAATCCAGAATCTCTCGCACAGACTCGAAATCATGAACACGGTATCTTCGTCACTCTGTAGAAGATATCCAGCCGAACGCATCCTTGGGAACTCGTCCCAACCATCGGAGGAATACTCAATACTCATCCGTTTCTCGATCAACACACAACACATCTGGGTGAGGTCCTTCCATCTGAAATTGGTCAGCTTACCGATCTCATATCGGGACATCCGATGAACAACGTCCTCTCTGGATCGATCTACTCTAGATCTGAGTAAAACTCTCCACACCGGGAATCTTCAACTCAACAGGGCCTGCGTCGGCGCATCAAATCTGATGAATCACCTCCGTCTTTCAGCTCAAGATAGAATTGTTAGTGTATATGCTCTAGGGGCCATTATTGTATCATACTTGTATGTATATTACTTAATGGAAGCTTGGGATATTCACAGTTGTATATACAATCTTGCTAAACATGGTAGTATGCTACTTGGTTTGTGTCTACTTTAATATGTGCATATGTTTCTTGTAACGTATCACTTATACATATTAGTATAGCCTATAGGATCTTTGCTTGATTACCAGCGTTGTGATGGCAGTCACACTAGTGGGGGCTGGGTAGTCTTTAAGCAACATCCTATACAGGTCCCTGGTCGTTGGATTATCGAGATAGGGCATCGATATTCCGGAGTAGACTAAGTGTGTACGCTTCTCATCCCATTTGGGAAGATGGTCTGTCCCACAGCCATCAGTACGTCGTACTAGAGATAGTATACAGGTGCTCGTTAGGTTACGGGTACACCGGACAGGACTCACACGGGAACTGATTGGTTGGTATTATACCCATCGTCAGTTAACAGTTCCCAGGTGACATGAGTACAGCATAGTCCGCAGACTTGACACTGCTACTTCGCCTCGAGTGTGTCCCACTGTTCTTAGATTGCAACCCTACCACGGCTCAAAGGAGTCGTGCAAACAGGTAGCAGTTGGGTGCAGTCCCGAGCACTTAGAGGCAGTGGCGGTTAGATAGGATTCGTCTCTCTCGGTATTGGGAGATGATATCGCGCTGTGTCAGAGAGCCATTACGCAAATTCCCAGGCCAGGGCAAGCGAGATTTACTGGTAGGTTCCAGTAGTTTCTCAGGGTGTAATGGGCTTCGCTCCGACACGACTTATACCGCTATTAGGGGACTGAAGCTTGCCGCCCCCTAGGCTGGATATGCGATAGTCTTAGACGAACAGACCAGACTGTACAGAGATTGTCACATCAGGCTCAGTAGGAGTTCGGATGGTTTTCCTCATCGGCCTTCTTATCGACATCTACCTGGGGACCGTTACGTACAGCTAGTGCTGCTTGCGGTCTGTGGTTAAACCCACTGCCAGCGTAGTGTCGAGTCTTTAGAGTCCCACACAGAGAGTTTCCCTGCTCCAGGCGAAACGATATAGATGTCGTATGGTTTTACGACAAGGGTTCGGACGCATACGTGTTTAAACGCACGTGCGACGTTCGGACAGTTTTTACTAGCCGGCTTTGGTTTAAGCTAGATTCTAGTATCGGGTTATTGGATTTTTACAGTCTAAAGTTTTTCTGTGTTTTCACGGAATGGAGGGGCGTTCTCGTAATTTTCCGGGAAGCTTCTAGAAGCATGGTGAGTTGGAGGCTAAGGTGGCATTTGCATTAATTGGATTAGTGAGTCATGTAGTGATTCATGCAATGAGTTAATGATTCATTTAATGATTTATATGACTCATATGATGAATCACTTAGGGTATTAATAAAACAAGATGATAAAGCTTTATTTATTATTTACTTAATAATATCATATGTTTCATATATACACAAATGATTTCATTCTTCCAAAGTAATTCATTTTCTCACCTTCTCTCTCCTCAAGCTCTCATTCTTGAAACCCTAACCCTAACCTCTCATGTGTTGAGATCAAGGGTTAGCTAGACTAATACATCCATAACCTCACTCTATATCCCCTAAGTAGCTTAGATTAGCACTTTGAGCAACCTAGTTATCTCAAGTTAGAGATAAAGCTTGGCGTAGGAGCTCTCGGGTGGATCATCTTTGATTCGAAGAGGCTGTTGAGGTGCCGATGTCCCAAGAAGCCTACGAGGAGTGGAGGACCGCGCTGAAGACCCGAAGGACAAGTACGTGAGGTATAACTTCGAATCCGAGTAGTTAGACCTTTCATAGTTTTCTAGTAACGGTTTAGAAACGATTCATGCGCTCAAGTCCGTGTTACGAAGATTTGATAATCGTTTTTCATATATTCCGCCTCCCCGCAAGTTCGTGGGGTGCGTGACATGAACTTACAGTGGTATCAAAGCCAACTAAACCATTACTAGCTTGTTAGCAACTAATTAGAAGTTCGATCGACGCAAAACACGAAAACAAAACCCTAACCCCTTAACAGTTTCTGTTAATTTTAAACATGTCACAAAAATTATTTGATATGCCTTAAAATTCACAGCAGGGTATTTTAAGAATACTGGGAAAATACGAGCCAGTAACTCGGAAAGACGGCCGCGGATCCACGGCAAGAAGGTGTTAGTTATATGTATTCCCTAGAGGCCATTACTGTACATATGATGTATATTGTAGTGGATGCTGGGACATATATAGGGAGGACTTTCTTGCTCGACATGATAGTATGCTATCTGGTTGCTCTTTATCTTAACGTGTACACTGATTGTCTCTCTGTTACATGTTGGTAAATCCCTTAGGATGTGTACTTGACTACCTGGACTATGATGCAGATCATACTAGTGGGGACATAGTAGTCCATAAGTACATCCTTCAAGGTCCCTAGTCGTGGGTGTATCGAGACGGGGCATCGATATACCAGAGTAGACAAGCATATACCTTCTCAACCCATACAGATAGACGATAGATGATCCCATATCCATTGGTGTTTGACATCAGAGATGATATATGAGTGCTCAGTGGAGACTGGGTACACTGGACGGACTCGCCGAGAACTCCAAGATGGTATTATACCTTACGTCAGATGGCAGTTCTCTGGTGACACTGGTACATGTTAGTCTGTAGACCCGAGATCGTCATAGAGTCTTGTGTGATTCCCACTGTGCTTTGATTTCCACCTTACCACGTCCAAGAGGGCGTGCAAAACGGTGGTTTTTGGGTACAGTCCCGAATCATATGGAGGCAATGAGCGATAGGAGGGGATTCGTCTCTCCCGGTATAGGGAGTTGATGTTGCGCTGTGTTCGATTGGCTATAACCGGAAATCCCTGGCCAGGGTTGCTGAGATTTACTGGTAAGTGTTACCTGTAGTTTCTCGAACTGTTATAGACCTCATATCGACACGACTTATCGAGCTATTGGGGTTTGACGTTTATCACCCCTAGGCGAGATATGCGACATATCAGACGACGAGACCGGACTGTACGGTAAGTGTTACTGGTTGGATTCACAGGAGTGTGAGCGGGCTTGCTCGTTGATCTTCTGATCGCTCAATACCCGGGTGGCCGTTACATTTAGCAGACCGCTTGCGGCTTGTGGGTGTTTGATATGATCATCACCTACTGCCGGCGTATTGACGAGTCTTTTGAGTCCTACACAGAGGTTTCCTGGCTCAAGCGAAACGAAATAGGAGCACATATGAGATATGTGCAGGACGGAGAATAATACCAGTATGTGATACTGTATTCTATTCTCGCGATTTGTATCATTGGACGGTTATATGAGATATAGCCGGGTTACCGAATCAAGTGTTGATTCGATACATTGATACACTTAATATTAGTCGGTTATATGCAGTATGACCGGATCATTAAATCAAGTGTTGATTTAATGATTTAATGTATAATTATATATTTGATATATTATTTTACATTAACTAGTATTTATTCACTTAAGATGGATTTTCTCACTTGATTTGCACAAGTTGTATATGTGATATATTTTTGTGCACTAGTTTGTATCATGTTTGATGATACATGCAAACTTGGGTATGTGTATGCTTTAAACTATGATTAGGTTAATGGTTAGGGTTTGATTTACTCATTTATTTTGTTTATTCATTTTTTGCAAAAAATAAAATGGTAGTGGCTTTCTTTGTTTAGTGCAAGAAGCTTCATGATTTTTCTAGCTCCTTTGAAAAAGTCTTACCATTTTGTTTTATTCCTTAACCCTAACCATTTACCTTAACCATAGTCTATTCTCTACATGAGTTTATCTAACCCATGGTTGCAAAATGATAACCATCACTTGATTTTCTTTTTGGATATTCATTCTTTTTCTTTCTTCTTCTTCAAGAAGAAAGAAAACCTTTGCTACAAAATTTCAAGTGATGAATCCAAGTGAGAAATCCAAATCCAAACTGAACCCACTTCCTATTTCTTCATCCTCTACCACTTGCCATGTAGTATAGGGTGTTTTCTTCACAAGTTTCATGACTTGGTGAAGATGGAGCTCGAGTTAGAGTCGCCTCGACGTAGATCATCTTCGGCATCGAAGTCAACGATCTAGCCCGATCATTTCTCCGACGAAACCAACGCTAGAGTCCGGGATCCGGTTGATCGCAGCGGAGGGACGTCATCACGGAGCCAAGGAAGTGGAGGACCGGATCTACAAAGGTTGTATTTCCTTTCACTTTGTAGGAAAGTAGTTTGCTTGCATTTGTTTTCGCCTTTACCTCTAGTTATCGATCTATCATTAGGGTTTCTCGGCACATGAAATTTTTGAATTTGGCATGGTTGATGCCTTGTAGAACCTCTTGAGTGTGCCCAGGAACCCTACAGTGGTATCAGAGCCAAACTAGAGCTTTAGGCGATGTGTAGACGATGTTAGAAGTCCGATCGAACCCGAAACCCTAATCGAATACCACTCTCTGTACATTTTTCAAAACTGTGGTATTTTGTCAATTAAAAATATGCAGAAAAATAAGCAGGATTTTCTAAGAAATACTGTACAAAACGTGACCCTAAATCGATGAAAGCGCCGCGGAAACGCGGCACGAGCATGGCTCGTGCGGCAGTTCCGCGGCCGTACGGTCAATTCCTTCAGAACTGTTTGCACAGTAATGTCTTAATATTATTCCTGTATTTTCTGGGAATTTTTAATTTGCATTCAACAGTTGAATTTTCTGGGTTGTTTTGGGGATTCGATGATTCGATCAGTTTATTTAACTTCGTCTATGTGTTTTTCCGGATATTTTTTGAATATGTTAAAAAGTTCGACCGGATATAAATACCCAATTTTTCCTCTGCCGGAAAATTTCCAATTGTTAGATATTTCCGTAGTTTAATGACGTTCTAAGTAGTGCAAATAACGCGATGGTCCCTCTAGAAGACAACAAACCTTAACTCGATTATGTGACCGTCTTGAACTGCCCTTTGAACCTTAGGGTTTGGGGCAGTACGGCGTGCCACATGTGAGGCGTTGGCTTGACCCTTCTACGGCTGGACCGTTGGTACTGTGGCATGAAGTGGATCTTTTTAAACTTATTTCATGTGTTGAGCTGTTTCGGGAAAACTTGGGTGTTTGATTGTTCGATCGGAAAGTTTAACATTTTCTATTTATCCGGAATGTGATACAATATTTGGAATCCATAAGTAGTTATGAGATAACTGATTTGGATGTTATAAACATAGCAGTTTAGTCTCACTTGATCGGTTGCCATGGAATTTTGATGTGATCAAAAGTCCGTCGCAATCACGTAGCGTACGCGGATACTCGCCGGGTAAACTTAATAGATAGCCACGCCCCATAGCCCCGACCAAGTGACTGTAGGAGAACCTCGTCGCCGAAAGCATCCGTTCGGGTGCTTGCGGTAGCGGTGTTCCGCCTTGGTGCACTTCGTCGACGGTATCGGGGGTGCGGCCGTCCACTAAAGTTTGCGACGAGCATTCGATCTGAATGTCGGGAATCCTGTTGAATTGCCCGACTTGATATTGAAAAGTGTTTTCAATAAATGAGACTAAAATGCGGGGTTTATAATTGTTAGGCATGTGATGTCTAAGGAATTCAGATGGTTAGGCATGCGATGTCTAAAGAGGTTGTGGATTCCAACTATTGTAGTTTTACACTTTCTTTTATGTGACCGTAAGTGTAAATGTGATATCGCCGGTTTCGTTGCTATATGTCAACGACAATTGGGATACGAATGTTTACTTACGTTGATGACATGTGATGTTATGTGTTGCTGGATATGTTATATTGGATCGTCGTATTTGAATAGCCGGGTTTTTTTTTATGTGAGATGAGTGTTTTTCATTTTCATTCATGTAAAAACTTGTATGTAATATTCTTTTATTGGGGCACTTCCAGGTTGCGGAAGATGTCACCCTTTGTATATTATTTACTTTTCCGCACTAGGATAGACCCAAGGAGGAGGGCACAAGTAACCGGGTTCTAGGGTCCAGTGGGAGACCATCTCGAGGAGTCGAGTCTGGGTCTCCTAACCTTAGAATTGGTAGGGTTGCTTGCCGCTCTCATAGGGGTCTAGGGGTGTGGGATTGGCTATTCATCACGACCGTGGAATCCGTATTTATACTGGCTCGTATTGAAAACACGGACGTCCTAGTATATCCAATATTTCATATATGTTTCTTCTGCTGCGATATCTGTGATGTGATCATTTGATATGTTGTGATAGATACTATATATAGTATATTTGATATATTATATAGACGTTACTTATGTTTTACACCCGTGCTAGCCCTGCCCCGCTCTGTCGTTAGTTACCTAACCTAATGGTGCACGAGGGGACATCGAGACGAATGCGGATGGCATAAGTGTACGTCGTATTTATCTGTAATGTTTAGGTGCTTAAATGATGGGACTTCATTAATGTGATTAATGAAAGAAAAGAAACCTAAGATGTTGTGGAATCGAATTTCTAAATAAAACAGGTAGCTACACTTCTTGCTTTGCATCGCGGTGTTCCTTGTAGAACATCCTGCACTTTATTCGATAAGGAAAGGACCGAGATCCCTTCACTGGAAGTGACTCCTTTAGCAATAACTGGCAGATGCTACAACCCTCGGTTTGTCTTTTGATTGCTTCTATAGTTTCTGCTTTGCACAGTGATATATATGATATATCCCGCACCTCATTCGACGAGGAAAGGGCCGACGATCCCTTCACCGGGAGTGACCCCTTTAGCAAAACTAGAAAAGCCTCAAAAACACTCCATTTTAAAATCATTTGATTCTACAACGATATCAAGTTCATTACGCAATAGGTTTTCAGAAAAACTTGTCGTAGCCCTCCGTCATTTCAGATAAGTTGTATATAGTATTCGTGCTACATTTGTTGGCTTTCGTCAAGGTGTAGTGTGCGGTAGCTATATGCTGCTTATCTGCTGCATACGATGCGATTGGATTAGGGCAGTCGTGCGGCTTTGTTGGCTTTCGTCAAGGGTCGTGCGGGTGGGTTTAATTCAATCAAGAAGTGTACGGGTTGAACTTGACTAGCGGGCTATGGTTTGTTGGCTTTCGTCAAGGTCATAGCACGTTAGGGGCAAAATTATCCGGAATTTCAAGTGTTGAAATTTGTAATGAGATTGCATACCTTCTATGAGATAGTTGGATCCCGATACCCACTGCGAGTAATTTTTACTCCTGGGAGAGTTTTACACATTACAATTAGCCGATCGAGTAGGTGTCTAGAAAGGTGTTAACGAGGTTACGCCTCTGGGAAAACGAGGTTTACATTAATTAGGTTCGTGCGAAAGCACGGGGGACCTCCCTCAAAGTACCGACACTGGCCTGGTTGAAAGATTGGCGAACTCGTAGTGTGTAATTAATCCCGGCTAGTCTTTCCTTTTAGGGTTTGAAGGAAGATTTGATAAAAACAGTGGGAGCCATCCTGATTAGATAAAATAATAACCAATTTGATCTTGCAAGAGCGCACGCTGAGTGTTTTCTTCTCTCTCTCTCCAGGTAGCGACCATATCACGCCTTAATCAAGATAATAATACGGATGTATTGACCGAACCCGCTTGTTATACTGAGCTGGGGAACGTTGGTCCCACTCCAACTTATAATTGTTATAAGACCGAGCAGGAAATAGGGGAATACCAGGATTCCCATGCCACCAAAACGAAGAAAGTGCATGAGATGCATCTCCTTCGGGTGTGTTCATTATAAAGAACTGTTTCTCAAGTCCTCTACGTCCTGGGTATTTGATACCAGATCAGGATCCCGCAAATGTAATCCGTTACATAGGGCTACAGAAAGGTAGAGAACTGAGAACGGGTGATGAGTTTCATGAGACAGAAAACGGTGCAAGTGTTGCAACCAAGTCTGTTGGTCACTGTCACCCTGTATTACCAATACATTGATTCTAAACAAATGCTATTAGATACCGAACCTGATATACAAAATCATATCAGTCTCTTTATTAGTAAAGAAAGGATATAATTTTGTATTGTTGGATAATGTTTTGAACATTTCCTATTTCAAAAGTTGATCGGTTCAGGCACGTTATCTAAAAGCATTAATGTTCTAAATCAAACTACAGTTCTTAGTATACGGAACACACACAAGAGGAATAGTTCAGAAATGAACGGATCCTTCTTGAGGTATTGTAGACTAGGTCATATCAATGCGACCTGACTAGCTGAAGTTACATTTAGATGCATATTTAAATCTGTTTGAATTTACATCTTATGAAACTTGCCAGTCATGTCACAAAGATTAGATGACCAAGCTCCGTTTATTGGAAACAGAGAAAGAGTTAGTGAACTCTTGGGATGATACATGATGATGTATGTAGGTCCCCAGTCTACACATGCCAAGACCGGTTCTTTATACTTCGTTAAATTCTCTAATGATCTCTCGAGATTCAGACATATGATCCTGTTGAAACACAAGTCCGAACCTTTTGAGATATTCACAGAATATAAGTTAGAAGTAGAGAACCAATAACGGGTATAAGCATTATGTCCTTTGATGCGATCAAGGAGGAGAATACTTGAGCACGGAATTCTTGGACTTTTCTAAAGGAGAATGAGATTCTCTCTCAGCATTACTCCTCCGTATACACCGCAGCACGTCGGTGTATCAGGGCGGAGCAATCACACCCTATATGATAAGGTGTGCTCTATGATGAGTACTACTGAGTTACCTATTTCCTTTTGGGAGTTATGCGCTTGAGAAGCTGCATACCTATTGAATAGGGTTCCAATCAAATCAATTGCTTACCACTTCATATGTGATATGGAAAGGGAAGAGTCCATATCTTAAGTTTGTTAAGATTTAGGTGTTAGTTATATGTATGCCCTAGAGGCCATTACTATACATAGGATGTATATTATAGTGGATGCTTGGACATATATAGGGAGGACTTTCTTGCTCGACATGATAGTATGCTATCTGGTTGCTCTTTACCTTAACGTGTACACTGATTGTCTCTCTGTTACATGTTGGTAAAGCCCTTAGGGTGTGTACTTGACTACCTGGACTATGATGCGGATCATACTAGTGGGGACATGGTAGTCCATAAGTACATCCTTCAAAGTCCCTAGTCGTGGGTATATCGAGACGGGGCATCGATATACCAGAGTAGACTAGCGTGTACCTTCTCGACCCATACAGATGGGCGATGGATGATCCCATATCCATTGGTGTTTGACATCAGAGATGATATACGGGTGCTCAGTGGAGACTGGGTACACTGGACGGACTCGCCGAGAACTCCCAGATGGTATTATACCTTACGTCAGATGGCAGTTCTCTGGTGACACTGGTACAGAGTAGTCTGTTGACCCGAGATCGTCATAGAGTCTTGTGTGATTCCCACTGTGCTTTGATTTCCACCTTACCACGTCCAAGAGGGCGTGCAAAACGGTGGTTTTTGGGTACAGTCCCGATTCACATAGAGGCAATGAGCGATAGGAGGGGTTTCGTCTCTCCCGGTATAGGGAGTTGATGTTGCGCTGTGTTCGATTGGCTATAACCGGAAATCCCTGGCCAGGGTTGCTGAGATTTACTGGTAAGTGTTACCTGTAGTTTCTCGAACTGTTATAGACCTCATATCGACACGACTTATCGAGCTATTGGGGTCTGACGTTTACCACCCCTAGGCGAGATATGCGACATATCAGACGACGAGACCGGACTGTACGGTAAGTGTTACTGGTTGGATTCACAGGAGTATGAGCGGGCTTGCTCGTCGATCTTCTGATCGCTCAATACCCGGGTGGCCGTTACGTTTAGCAGACCGCTTGCGGCTTGTGGGTGTTTGATATGATCATCACCTGCTGCTGGCGTATTGACGAGTCTTTAGAGTCCTACACAGAGGTTTCCTGGCTCAAGCGAAACGAAATAGGAGCGCATATAAGATATGTGCGGGACCGAGAATAATGCGTGTATGTGATACCGTATTCTATTCTCGTGATGAATGTATCGAATGGTTGTATGCGATATAACCTAGTTATCGAATCGAGGATTGATTCGATAAGTCGATACATTGGATATTAGTCGGTCATATACGATATGACCGGATCGTTAAATCAAGTGTTGATTTAATGATTTAATGTATAATTATATATTTGATATATTACTTTATATCAACTAGTATTGGTTCACTTAAGATGGATTTTCTCACTTGATGTGCACATTGTATATATGATATAGTTTTGTGCACTAGTTTGTATCATGTTTGATGATACATGCAAACTTGGGTGTGTGTATGCTTTAAACTATGATTAGGTTAATGGTTAGGGTTTGATTTATTTATTTATTTATTCCTTTTGGCAAGAAATGAAATGGTGGCTTTCTTTGGATTTATCTTGAAGCTTCTTGAAGCTTTGAAAAGCTTTGACCATTTTGTCTCTTTCCTTAACCCTAACAATTCACTTTAACCATAGTTTATTCTCTACACTCAACCATGGTTGCATTATGATAACTTCACTTGATTTATCATTTGTTATCATTATTCTTATGATATTCTTTTTCTTCTTCTTCTTCTTCTTCAACAAGAAGAAAGCTTGCTACCATTAATGGCAACATGAGAAAAAGAGCGAGAAATCCAATTCTAAAGTGAACCCACTTCCTATTTCTTCATCCTCTACCACTTGCCAAGTAGTATAGGGTGTTTTCTTCACAAGTTTCATGATTTGGTGAAGTTGGAGCTTGATCTTGAGTTGCCTCGACGTAGATCATCTTCGGCATCGAAGTCGATGACCTAGCCCGATCATTTCTCCGACGAAACCATCGCCAGAGTCTGGATTCCGATAGGTACAGCGGAGGGACGTCATCACGGAGCTATGGAGGTGGAGGACCGGATCTACAAAGGTTGTATTTCCGTTCACTTGGTAGTTAAGTTGTTTACTACTTGCATGTTTCGCCTAAACTCTAGTCAACGATCCGTATTAGCGTTTCTTGGCACCGGAAAAATTTGATTTTGACATGCTTGATCAGTTGTGAGACCTCATTAGTGTGCTTAGGAACCCTACATTAGGGTTGTCCGGCCTATGTCTAAAAGCAAAATCCGGACAAGCTCGAGGCAAGGTCAGTTATGTAGAACTGGAAAGGTTCCAGCTATACAAACTACAGCAACTGATTTGGTAGAACCAAAGGATTCAGTAGATACCAACGGACCTCAGACTCTCCGTCGATCTAGTAGGGTTTCTCACCCACCTGATAGATACTTCTGTTTCTCTATAACAGTGGGAGCGAGGATTGCATCATAAGATGATGACCCAACTAGTTTCGAGCTGGCCATCAGGAGTAGGACTCTGTAAGAATGGCTGGATGCTTAGCGATCTGAGATGGGATCCATATACACCAACAAAGTATGGACTTTGGTTGCTTTATCTGAAGGGTTAAATCCCCATCAGGAGCAAGTATCTCTTGAGAAGATTACTTGGTGTACATGGAAAAGTTGAGACTTTCAAAGCTAGACTTGTTAAAAGTTTGCATCATTGACCAGGTATGGATTATGTTGAAACCTTTTCTAAGGATCTATACTTAAGTCCATCCAGATCCTACTTGCCACGGCTACATACCATGACTACGATATTTGGTGGTTGGGTGTCATGACTGCTTTTCTAAATGATGTTTTGGAAGAGAGCGTCTATAAGTACACAGCCAGAGGGCCTCGTAGACAGTGGGAGTAGCGGAAACTTGTGCAAGATGTTTTATGTGATAAAACAGGCATCGCGGAGTTGGAACATCTGTTTTGGTGAGTTAGTCAAAGAGTTTGACATCATTAAAATGGTAGATGAACCTTGTATATACAAAAAGGTAGTAGGGAGTATGGTGGTGATCCTCGTGGAGTACGTGGATGGCATACTCTTGATAGGGAAGTAGTTTCCTGTGCTACGCTCGATCAATCTCCGCTTATCACAAGGATTCTTCATATAGGATCAAAATGATACCTCCTAAATCCTGGGTTTTGGACCTATGAGATAGATCAAATTGGATGTTAGGATTCTCACTAGTTGTAGTGAGATGGTATCAATCGATCCTGGGGAGAATCACTGGAAAAGTTCCGGGGTGATAAGGACGACTGAAATTCAGTCACAGGCATTGTCTTTACCCTCAGTGAAGGGACGGTATGTTGGAAGAGTTCCAAGCTAGATACCGTGGCATACTAGACGATAAAGGCAGGATACATCGCTACTTAAGATGCTACCAAAGAGGCTGTTTGGGTGTATATTGGTTCATGAGATGAACTAGGTTCCTACCATTATGAGACAATGGAAGTGTGGCTTTGGCCCGGGAACCCCGGTCCCATCAGTGACCCAGACGTATTCTAAGGCAGCATCACCTGATCATGGAGATGGTTGATCTCCAAGGAGATCAAGGTTAGGAGAGTAGACTCAGAGGACAATATGGCGGATCCATTCACAAAGACCTTTTCCCAGAGAGAGACTTTTATGGGATGGTTGAGTATAAGATACTGCAACCACTGCTACAGATGGCCCTAGTGCAAGTGGGAGATTGTTAGTTATATGTATGCCCTAGAGGCCATTACTGTACATAGGATGTATATTGTAGTGGATGCTGGGACATATATAGGGAGGACTTTCTTGCTCGACATGATAGTATGCTAGCTGGTTGCTCTTTATCTTAACGTGTACACTGATTGTCTCTCTGTTACATGTTGGTAAAGCCCTTAGGATGTGTACTTGACTACCTGGACTATGATGCGGATCATACTAGTGGGGACATGGTAGTCCATAAGTACATCCTTCAAGGTCCCTAGTCGTGGGTGTATCGAGACGGGGCATCGAAATACCAGAGTAGACTAGCGTATACCTTCTCGACCCATACAGATGGGCGATGGGCGATGGATGATCCTATATCCATTGGTGTTTGACATCAGAGATGATATACGGGTGCTCAGTGGAGACTGGGTACACTGGACGGACTCGCCGAGAACTCCTAGATGGTATTATACCTTACGTCAGATGGCAGTTCTCTGGTGACACTGGTACAGGTTAGTTTGTAGACCCGAGATCGTCATAGAGTCTTGTGTGATTCCCACGGTGCTTTGATTTCCACCTTACCACGTCCAAGAGGGCGTGCAAAATGGTGGTTTTTGGGTACAGTCCCGAATCATATGGAGGCAATGAGCGATAGGAGGGGATTCGTCTCTCCCGGTATAGAGAGTTGATGTTGCACTGTGTTCGATTGGCTATAACCGGAAATCCCTGGCCAGGATTGCTGAGATTTACTGGTAAGTGTTACCAGTAGTTTCTCGAACTGTTATAGACCTCATATCGACACGACTTATCGAGCTACTGTGGTCTGATGTTTACCACCCCTAGGCAAGATATGCGACATATCAGACGATCAGACCTGACTGTACGGTAAGTGTTACTGGTTGGATTCACAGGAGTGTGAGCGGGCTTGCTCGTTGATCTTCTGATCGCTCAATACCCGGGTGGCCGTTACATTTAGCAGACCGCTTGCGGTTTGTGGGTGTTTGATATGATCATCACCTACTGCCGGCGTATTGACGAGTCTTTAGAGTCCTACACAGAGGTTTCCTGGCTCAAGCGAAACGAAATAGGAGCGCATATGAGATATGTACAGGATCGAGAATAATACCAGTATGTGATACTGTATTCTATTCTCGCGATTTGTCTCATTGGACGGTTATATGAGATATAGCCGGGTTACCGAATCAAGTGTTGATTCGATACATTGATACATGATTGGTTCGAAAGAGTGTGTTTGTAGTTAACCGCATTCAATAACGGTGTCGCGTGTAGTTAGACCGAGATGAGTACGGGTCGTCCTCTGGGAAACGTGGACCCTTTTACTTTTACATTAGATGTGTTGAGAAAGAGAGGAGGGATAAAGAATTTTGAAGAATGGTTTCTAGATCTACGTTAAGCAAGAATGCAAAATTTAGATCTAGATTATTTTAGGGAAGTAGATAATATAATAAGAGGCTTGCAGGGTTCATTAGGATTTAGTAGTTATGGACGATTAATTAAAAGTTACCCTTTTTATCCATTAATAGATTTAGAACTAGAACGACGGTGATGCGTGTAGATTAGGGTTTCTGGAGGGAAAAGGAATCCCACTCTTAACCCTTATCTCAACACAGAACTCCGTTCATATCTAGCCTTTACCAAAATAATCATTAATCTAATCTCTAATCGCGGTCGGAACTAACAAAGAATTGTTAGCGCGCCCGATTAGGATGTTAATGATTTCTTTGATAAAGTTCCTAAACTTTATAGGACTTAAAAAGGGTTTAGTTATTTTAATCATCCATTAGTCTACCCTAATCCTACGAACCCTAACAAGCGGAGAATTACTCGCGCATGTTGGGAAAAGAAGATGAAAAGACAGAGAGGGAAAACATAATGTAAAATGCAAAAACAATTAAATAAAATAACTACCTTTATTAATCGACTTGAACAATCTACACTTTTATTCCGTAGAAAATGATTACAAAACTAGTTGCTTCTCGATCTTTCTTAAGGAGGTAGTCGAACAGTCGATGATCAGCCTGGATGCGTGAGCGTCTGGAGCTTCGTGATCTCTTCGGCTTGATAACTTTTCCAAGAGGCTCTCGGTGCTCTTTTATAGTGCAAAGCCAGAATCTTATTGTTGAAAACTTGGTAAAATTCATCATAGATTTATGCCAAAAAATCTTGCCTCCCAATTCCCTAGAAGTGCGGCGGATCCGCGGCAAATGGGGGCTAGGGCCGCGGATCCGCGCTCAAAGGGTGAGATCTCTTTATGAGTTTTCTTGTGCTTGCATCTTGTGACATATGGCAATCCTAGGCACCTTCATAATTTAGAAATCTTCTCTCGGTTGCTTCCAGACTTGGTCTCCAAGTTTTGCTTCTTAATTTGGCAAGTTTTCTTCAACAACTTGATTTGCTTGATTCTAGCCTTGGAAAATTCTGCACAACTTGGAAATATTCTGCACAACAACTCAAATAAGATTTTAGTAGACTTTGTTCTACTAGGATTAGGTCAATAATATTATTTGCATACATTTTCCTACCAAATGATAATTAAAATATATTAACACATGGAAAATAATGTTTTTACACATAAACCCTCATATGTATAATATATTATAATAAAGTCCTTTTTTAATATGAAAATGGTAAGAAAAATGTAATACAAATGTGCAGTTTTATCAACTGAACAAATACTCCCAAACTTATCTTTGATCGTCCCGAGCAAACTAGTTTATTCAAGAGGAGAAAAAGAAAGGAGAAAACTAAGCACACTTTCGTAGGCAAACACGATTGCACTGAGCATGTGCAACAAGCCGTTAAACCTCTAGGTGTCCCTAGTAGGAGGAGTGTTGTCTCCTGAGGGTTTTCAGCTGATTACACCCACAAAATCCAATAACAAAAGAAAGATGGTGAAATTTACATATAAAGATAAGAACCATAAAAGAAAGACTTTGAAAATAAGAGTTTCCAACTATACTAGCTTTTCAGTTATCATGAGCCCTATCTTAATAGTCATGAAAAAAATGTTAGAAATCACATCATCCCTCAATAAAACATCGTCTTTATTCTTCATTCCTACCTTTCATCCAAACATTGATCATATAACCCCACGTGTGTGTAAAGAACATCCCTACACTCGGAGAATTCAATTCAAGCTATCATACTCTTGTCCATCTACTTTAGTACTTGTTAATTTAATGAATATTAAGATTTGCTCACACATTTTCATGCGACCGTTAATACTTCTTGAGGTACTAACCGACCGATTACTCATGTGCTTGCTGATTAGGAGATAATATTTTCCTCGTCTTGCACCACCTAAGGCTTAGCAGTGACTCCCAGACCAGTTGGCCTTAGGGCACTAGGTGAAGAGGCACCCTCGCTATATTTTTTTATTGCTGCCTTGGCGATAACAAAACCAGTGTTCATTTTTCTTTTCACCATTTTTATATTTTCTTCATTTTTTTCATTTCCTTCATATTTTGGCTTTTAGACAAGAGCATTTCAAGGTATCCTCTACTATCCCGAGTTTCAAGACGTGTGTAAGTGCATATAGTAGGATATCAACATTCAAATGTTTGGCTTCCAGAATAGAAACTATTTTTCAGACTTATTTTTATCCTCAGTTTAGTGACTTCTTTCATCTTACTAACCCTTGGGACAACAGCTCATAACTACTTATTACTAGTTCGTGTAAGAAAACTTCTAATTTTCTTGGTTTTCTTAAACTATTTCTATCTTTTGGATGTAATTTTTCACTTTCTACTCCTTTGTTATAAAAATTTTTTTTTAATCTTTAAAATTTTTGAAAATTTGTGCTTATGCAAAATATGATGCAACTTGATGTGTAAATAAGCACAAACCTCCCCCATACCTGTTTACAGCTGTGTCCTCACTGATGTCATCCGTTAAGCTCAAAAACCTGTAGACTTGGGAGGAAATTATTAATGGGGGCAAGAATATATGCAAGTGAAATCCTCCCCCAAACTTATTTCTTGGCTCATAATTTTGTAAAAATCATTTTCTTTTAAGAGCCAAAATATCCCCCCCACCCAAACTTGAGTTAAATAATGTTAAGCAATTAAAATCATTTGGGGGGGGGGGGTTAAAGTTATTGGTCAATGCCAAGCTTTGCAAAGACCGAAGGTCAACACCAACCATTCAAAAATTTTATCGATGAAGCACCAAGGTTGGTGGAAGAACATGTCACCTTTCGACGTGAAGAAGTGGGGAGGTGAGAAGAGGTGTGATGGAAAAGGATTGCGTCTCAATTTGGAGAGACAACACAGTGATAGTGATGATGGATTACTCGCATTATCATGATTGTCCAAAAGAAGGGGTGGAGGTCCAATTTCTTTGTCTTGGATTTGATTCATCTCAACACCCGTGTCTTGTAAAAATGCGAGTTCATCAGCGAAAATTTCCTCAAAGCTTTCATCGATACCCCGAAGAATAATATCATCAGAAAAAATGGGGTGATCGTCCGACTCTATAAAAAGTTCCTCATCAGTGTTAGATGTTGACCCGGATAACTTGGTGGAAGAGTCCGTGTCAAGCAACATATGAAAAGAGTCAGAATTATGAGGTTGATCAAATTCGCTGCTGTCGACATCCATTAATTCGACAGAACACACATGAGCATAGGGTTCGGAGGGTTCACTTTCCAACTTGTAAATGTTAAGCTCAATTGACTTCTTTCCAAAGGATAGGGTCATAGAGCCGTTTCTACAATTGATTACTGCGTTGGAAGTGGCCAAAAAGGGTCGACCGAGTATCACCGGGATTTGATTGCGTGGGTTTGCCACAGGTTGTGTATCTATGACGATAAAGTCCACAGGGAATATGAATTCCCCGACTTTGATTAACACATCCTCTAGCTCACCCCTAGGTTGGGTGATAGATCGATCGGCCATCTGAAGAGTGCAATGCGCAGGTTTTAACTCTCCGATCCCTAATTGCTCATAAACAGAATACGGAAGCAAGTTAACACTAGCACCGAGATCGAGTAGAGCACGATTGATATTTTTATCCTCAATAGAAATTGAAATTGTAGGACTTCCGGGGTCCTTTCGTTTCTTGGGTAGTTGTTGTGTAAAAGCAGTGCTCACATTACTCGCAAGGAAAACTTTTTTAGGTACTTGAACTTTTCTCTTCCTAGTGCACAAGTCCTTTAGGATTTTCGCATATGACGGAACTTGTTGAATAGCATCTAGGAGAGGAATGTTTATGTTAACTTGCTTAAAAATTTCCACAATCTTCTCCATTTGTGGACTTGGTCTGTTGCCTCTTAACCTGTTTGGATAAGGTGCTTTATCAATAAGGGTTTGGTCCAACATTGGAGAGGATTGTGGGGACGGATTTGATCCCAAAACTGGAGTGGGCATCGACTTAGATAGATTTGGCGAAATGGGCGAAGGGTTCGAGCCTTGGGGAAAACGGAGAATAGGCTCGGGTGAAGCTGGGAGACTAGACGAATTAGGGGAAGAAGAAGAAGCTGGGGTATCATTGGTGTCACTATCATCACACTGCTCACCCACTCGGTTATTCAGCATTTTTCCCGATCTCAACATTGTAACAGTACTCACATTATAACTTTGTGAGTGGCCAGGATTAGGTATGGGTTGAGATGGGAGTTTCCCTTTCTCTCTCGCACTCATTGCGGCGTTTAACTGTGCGATTTGGTTTTCTATTGATTTAATACTCTCACCATGGGAGGCGGAGTTTTTCGTTAGGGTATCAATAGAAGACGTCATCTCAGCCGACAATTTCATGGATTGTTTCATGAACATATCCAAAGTTTGTGCAAGTGAGTTGTCAGTACCGGCCACTTGTGGTGTAGAAATGTTGGCCGGATTTTGGAAATTCTGTGACTGAAAGGGGGGCTGATTCTGTGGTTGTGGTTGCTGTGGAGGAGATCTTTGTTAATTGCTTTGTTGGTTTTGATTCCAAGAAAAGTTAGGATGATTCCTCCATCCTTGATTGTATGTGGAAGAATAAGGGTCGTTTCTAGGTCGCTGCTGAAAAGCAGCATTAGCTTGAAACGATGCATTCATAGGACATTCTTCCGTTAAGTGTGAAGGATCCGAACAGCAACCACAGACGGTCTTAGGAAGCGTAACCTGATTTAGGGAGAATGATGAGAACTTGTTTTCAATAGCGTCGAGTTTCTTTTGTATCGCTGCCATTTCGGCTTTTACTGCGATAGAAACATCGAGCTGGTGAATACCTCCCTTAGTTGAAGATGGTCTTACGCTTTCCCACTGCAACGTGTGTTCAGCAAGGTCTTCCAGATATTTCCACGCTTCACCGTCATCTTTAGACATGAAATTGCATTGACACATTGTTTCAAGCATCTGCTTTGTCGCTGGATTAATGCCCTCATATATAATCCGACATAAATCCCATCTTTGTATTCCGTGATGGGGGCATTGGACAAGCAGATCTTTGAAACGTTCAAAGCACTTCCAAAATGGTTCATTGGGAAGCTGGGTGAACTGGTTGATCTCGCTCCTAATATGGGCAGTCTTATGGTTTGAGTAAAACTTCTTAAGAAATGCTATGACAAATTCATCCCAATTAGTGATAGAGTGTGCGGCAATATTATAAAGCCATTTTTTTGCCAAGTCGCACAGTGTGAATGGGAGAAGACGTAAGCGCATAGCATCTAAAGTCAATTGTGAAGTACCCATCATTGCGCATACGTTTTCGAATTTGGTGATGAAAACGTACGCGTCTTCCGACTCAAGCCCGTGAAATTTGGGCAGCAGATTGATGTAGTGGGGTTTAATTTCGAAATTATCCCCGTTAGGTGGTGGAAGAGATAGACAAGTAGGAAGGGGACCACGAATAGGATAACATCTCTCTTGGAGAGAGATGCGCGGTGGATTCTGCTCACCTGTGGGCGGTGGCAGCGTGGTGTTATAATTAGATGGAGTGCCGTCCATCACGGTCGATGTGGTGTGTGGTGGGGGAAAAGAAGATGAAGAAGTACCGACTTCGGCGTCGATAGCAGGAACGCGGACAAGACGGGCACTAGGATCCCGTGTCCAGCCGAGCATGCACTAAGCGGGTTTAGTGCAAGTGGCAGCGTGTGTGTGGTTTTAAAATTGGCTTGTTTTGAAAAAGTGGGACTCAAGACAAATCACCCTAAGATGCACAAGCAACCCTAGAACTAAGGTTACCTAGGTCCAGTCTCTAGACCGCTCCTAGACTTCCAAAGGACAAGCCGCTGGATAAATCCTCTACCGCCTCCGTACTACCCTTATAGCCAGGTAAGTGCCAGGTAAGTGGGAAGGAACCACGTCGTGGGCCTAATTAAAAACCACAAGCCTTTGACACACTTGCCTAGGCACTACAAAAGTAATGCGGATAAACGATAGATTATCCACGACCTTCCTCTGTCCTTATTGAGCGCGACAGTCCTTAGAGTCTGGTCTAGATATTTCTTAAATTAATGAAGGGTTGATCTATATGCTCAGTTTGTGATTTGTGGGGCTTAGGAAGGGTGATGAAATCCCCACCTAATCTTGATTTGGTCTTTGCCCCTTAAAGTCCGTATTAAATATGCAAAACAAAACCAATCACAAAACTTTTGCAAAAAGATTTTTTTTTGAGCGGTGCAATTTTGCAAAGAATCCTGCAGAAAATAGATTTTATTGGATTTGAGGGGAGAGAGAAGGAGTTAAGAAATATACCAGAGAATTCTGTAGCCCTAATTCCTCTAACTTGCCGCGATTCCGCCGCAGAAAGGGTGCTTTTGCCGCGGTTCCGCCGCGTGGTAGAGGGATCACTTGATGAAATTTTTTGTATAGCCTTCCGTGCTCCTCTGGATCTCTAAAAATGTCTCTGTTTCCTGTTCTCCTTAATTCTGTGACTCCAGATCTCCTTGCAAAAATTCACGCACAAATCGTTAAATATGCAATTTGCAGTTTTGTTTTAATAATGATATGGCTCGTCTAAGAATTCAACACAAATAGTAAAAATAAAAAATTACGCACGTATCCCCGGCAACGGCGCCATTTGTGTGGTTCGAAAGAGTGTGTTTGTAGTTAACCGCAATCAATAACGGTGTCGCGTGTAGCTAGACCGAGATGAGTACGGGTCGTCCTCTGGGAAACGTGGAACCTTTTACTTTTACTTTAGATGTGTTGAGAAAGAGAGGTGGGATAAAGAATTTTGAAGAATGGTTTCTAGATCTACGTTAAGCAAGAATGCAAAATTTAGATCTAGATTATTTTAGGGAAGTAGATAATATAATAAGAGGCTTGTAGGGTTCGTTAGGATTTAGTAGTTATGGACGATTAATTAAAAGTTACCCTTTTTATCCATTAATAGATTTAGAACTAGAACGACGGTGATGCGTGTAGATTAGGGTTTCTGGAGGGAAAAGGAATCCCACTCTTAACCCTTATCTCATTACAGAACTCCGTTCATATCTAGCATTTACCAAAACAATCATTAATCTAATCTCTAATCGCGGTCGGAACTAACAAAGAATTGTTAGCGCGCCCGATTAGGATGTTAATGATTTCTTTGATAAAGTTCCTAAACTTTATAGGACTTAAAAAGGGTTTAGTTATTTTCATCATCCATTAGCCTACCCTAATCCTACGAACCCTAACAAGTGGAGAATTACTCGCGCATGTTGGGAAAAGAAGATGAAAAGACAGAGAGGGAAAACATAATGTAAAATGCAAAAACAATTAAATAAAATAACTACCTTTATTAATCGACTTGAACAATCTACACTTTTATTCCGTAGAAAATGATTACAAAACTAGTTGCTTCTCAATCTTTCCTAAGGAGGTAGTCGAACAGTCGATGATCAGCCTGGATGCGTGAGCGTCTGGAGCTTCGTGATCTCTTCGGCTTGATAACTTTTCCAAGAGGCTCTCGGTGCTCTTTTATAGTGCAAAGCCAGAATCTTATTGTTGAAAACTTGGTAAAATTCATCATAGATTTATGCCAAAAAATCTTGCCTCCCAATTCCCTAGAAGTGCGGCAGATCTGCGGCAAATGGGGGCTAGGGCCGCAGATCCGCGCTCAAAGGGTGAGATCTCTTTATGAGTTTTCTTGTGCTTGCATCTTGTGACATGTGGCAATCCTAGGCACCTTCATAATTCAGAAATCTTCTCTCGGTTGCTTCCAGACTTGGTCTCCAAGTTTTGCTTCTTAATTTGGCAAGTTTTCTTCAACAACTTGATTTGCTTGATTCTAGCCTTGGAAAATTCTGCACAACTTAGAAATATTCTGCACAACAACTCAAATAAGATTTTAGTAGACTTTGTTCTACTAGGATTAGGTCAATAATATTATTTGCATACATTTTCCTACCAAATGATAATTAAAATATATTAACACATGGAAAATAATGTTTTTACACATAAACCCTCATATGTATAATATATTATAATAAAGTCCTTTTTAATATGAAAATGGTAGGAAAAATGTAATACAAATGTGCAGTTTTATCAACCGAACAATACACTTAATATTAGTCGGTTATATGCAGTATGACCGGATCATTAAATCAAGTGTTGATTTAATGATTTAATGTATAATTATATATTTGATATATTACTTTACACTAACTAGTATTTATTCACTTAAGATGGATTTTCTCACTTGATTTGCACAAGTTGTATATGTGATATATTTTTGTGCACTAGTTTGTATCATGTTTGATGATACATGCAAACTTGGGTATGTGTATGCTTTAAACTATGATTAGGTTAATGGTTAGGGTTTGATTTACTCATTTATTTTGTTTATTCATTTTTTGCAAAAAATAAAATGGTAGTGGCTTTCTTTGTTTAGTGCAAGAAGCTTCATGATTTTTCTAGCTCCTTTGAAAATGTCTTACCATTTTGTTTTATTCCTTAACCCTAACCATTTACCTTATGTAGGGTTCCTAGGCACCCTAATGAGGTCTCACAAGACATCGATCATGCCAAATTAAAATTTTAACGGTGCCGAGAAACCCGACTACGGATCGTTTGCTAGAAAACTAGGCGAAAAGATAACTAGTTAACACTTAACTAAGGGAATACGGAAATACAACCTTTGTAGATCCGGTGCTCCACCTCCATAGCTCCGCAACGAAGTCCTCTCCGCTGTCCAAGTGAACTCCCGGGCTCTAGCGTCGGCTTCGTCGAAGAATAAGTGAGCTTGGTCGTCGATGTCCATGCCGAAGATGATCTACGTCGAGGCATCGCTAGATCAAGCTCCACCATCACCAAGCCATGAAAACTTGTGAAGGAAACACACTCTACTACTTGGAAAGAGGTAGAGGATGAAGAAATAGGAAGTGGGTTAACTTTAGTTTTGGATTTCTCACTCTTTTCCAACAATCACCATTGATGGAGCTTGGTTTTCTTCAAAGAAGAATGAAGAAGAAGAAGAGCAAGAAGAAGATAAGTATTATGATAAGTTTTTTTTAAATTAGAAAAGAAAATCCAAACTTATCATAATCCAACCATGGTTATGTGTAGAGAGCAAACTATAGTTAGGTTAATGGTTAGGTTAGGTATAAAACAAAAATGGTGGACTTTATTCAAAGCTTCATGAAGCTTCAACAAAGAACAAAAATAGCCACCATTTTCCTTTTACCAAAAAGAAATAAACAAATAAATAAATGAATAAAACAAAACCCTAACCATTATTATGTAACCATGGTTTGATCTTTACACAAAAACCCTAGCAAACATGTATCATCAAACATGATACAATCAAGTGCACAAAACTATATCGAATATACAATGTGCACATCCGAGTGAGAAAATCCATCTTAAGTAAACCGATACTAGTTGATGCAAAGTAATATATCAAATATATAAATATGCATTAAATTATTAAATCAACACTTGATTCAATGATCCGGTCATGTCGCACACAACCGACTAGTATACAATGTATCATCTTATCGAATCAACGCTTGAATCGATAACTAGGTTATATCGCATACAACCATTCGATACATTCATCGCGAGAATGGAATACGGTATCACATACAAGTATTATTCTCGGTCCCGCACATATCTCATATGCGCTCCTATTTCGTTTTGCTTGAGCCAGGAAACCTCTGTGTAGGACTCTAAAGACTCGTCAATACGCCGGCAGCGGATGATGATCATATCAAACATCCACAAGCCGCAAGCGGTCTGCTAAACGTAACGGCCACCCGGGTATTGAGCGATCTGAAGATCGACGAGCAAGCCCGCTCACACTCCAGTGAATCCAACCAGTAACACTACCGTACAGTCCGGTTTGATCATCTGATATGTCGCATATCTCGCCTAGGGGTGGTAAACGTCAGACCCCAATAGCTCAATAAGTCGTGTCGATATGAGGTCTATAACTATTCGAGAAACTACTGGTAACACTTACCAGTAAATCTCAGCAACCCTGGCCAGGGATTTCCTGTTATAGCCAATCGAACGCAGCGCAACATCAACCCCCTATACCGGGAGAGACGAATCCCCTCCTATCGCTCATTGCCTCCATGTGACTCGGGACTGTACCCAAAAACCACCGTTTTGCACGCCCTCTTGGACGCGGTAAGATGGAAATCAAAGCACAGTGGGAACCACACAAGACTCTATGACGATCTCGGGTCAACAGACTACTCTGTACCAGTGTCACCAGAGAACTGCCATCTGACGTGAGGTATAATACCATCTGGGAGTTCTCGGCGAGTCCGTCCAGTGTACCCAGTCTATACTGAGCACCCGTATATCATCTCTGATGTCAACACCAATGGATATGGGATCATCCATCGCCCATCTGTATGGGTCGAGAAGGTATACGCTAGTCTACTCTGGTATATCGATGCCCCGTCTCGATACACCCACGACTAGGGACTTTGAAGGATGTACTTATGGACTACCATGTCCCCACTAGTATGATCCGCATCATAGTCCAGGTAGTCAAGCACACATCCTAAGGGCTTTACCAACATGTAACAGAGAGACAATCAGCATACACGTTAAGGTAAAGATCAACCAGATAGCATACTATCATGTCGAGCAAGAAAGTCCTCCCTATATATGTCCCAGCATCCACTACAATATACATCCTATGTACAGTAATGGCCTCTAGGGCATACATATAACTAACAATCTCCCACTTGCACTAGGGCCATCTGTAGCAGTTGTTGCAGTATCTCATACTCAACCATCCCATAAAAATCTCTCTCTGGGAACAGGCCTTTGTGAGTGGATCCGCTGTGTTGTCCTCTGAGTCTACTCTCCAAACCTCGATCACCCTGGAGATCAACCATCTCCATGATCAAGTGATACTGCCTTAGAATATGTCTGGATCACTGATGGGACCGGCGTTCCTCGGCATGAGCCACAACTCCATTGTCTCACAATGGTAGGAACGTAGTTCATCTCATGAACTAATATACACCCAAACTGCCTCTTTGGTAGCATCTTAAGTAGCGATATATCCTGCCTTTATCGTCTAGTATGCCAAGGTATCTAGCTTGGAACTCTTCCAACATACCGTCCCTTTACTGAGGGTAAAGACAATGCCTGCGACTGACACTCAGTCGTCATTATCACCCTGGAACCCTTCCAGTGATTCTCCCCAGGATCGGTTGATACCGTCTCACTACAACTAGTGAGAGTCCTAACATCCAATTAGATCTATCTCATAGATCCAAAAACCCAGGATTTAGGAGGTATCACTTTGATCCTATATGGAGAATCATTGTGATATGCGGAGATTGATCGAGCGTAGCATAGGAAACTCCTTCCCTATCAGGAGTATGTCATCCACGTACTCTACGAGGATCGCCACCATACTCCCTACTACCTTTTTGTTTATACAAGGTTCATCTACCATTTTGATGATGTCAAACTCTTTGACCGCTTCATCAAAACAGATGTTCCAACTCTGCGATGCCTGCTTTATCCTATAAAGCATCTTGCACACGTTTCCGCTGCTCCCACTGTCTACGAAGCCCTCTGGCTGTGTACTTATAGACGCACTCTTCTAAAACATCATTTAGAAAAGCAGTCATGACACCCAACCACCAGATATTGTAGTCATGGTATGAAGCCGTGGTAAGTAGTATCTGGATGGACTTAAGCATAGGTACTGGAAAAGGTTTTATCATTATCCACGCCTGGTCGATGACGAAAACCTTCAACACGTCTAGCTTTGAAAGTCTCAACTTTTCCATATACACCAAGTAATCTTCTCAAGATATACTTGATCCTGATGGGGATTTAACCCTTCAGATATAGCAACCAAAGTCCATACTTTGTTGGTGTACATAGATTCCATCTCAGATCACTAAACATCCAGCCATTCTTACAGAGTCTTACTCTCGATGGCCTGCTCGAAACTAGTTGGGTCATCATCTCATGATGCAATCCTCGCTCCCACTGTCATAGAGAAACCGAAGTATCTCTCAGGTGGGTGAGGAACCCTACTAGATCGGCGGAGAGGCTGAGGTTCATTGGAATCCACTGAATCCTTTGGCTCTATCAATTCATCTGCTGTAGTTTGTATAGTTGGAACCTTTCCAGTTCTACATAACAGTCCTTGCCTCGAGCTTGTCCGGATTTTGCTTTTAGACATAGCCCGGACAACCCCAAATCTTAACCAACTTAAGATACAGGCTCTTCCCTTTCCATATCACATATGAAGCGGTAGGCAACTGATTTGATTTGAACCCTATTCAATAGGTATGCAACTTCGTAAGTGCATAACTCCCAAAAGGAAATAGGTAACTCAACAGTACTCATCATAGAGCACACCTTATCATATAGGGTGTGATTGCTCCACCCCGATATACCATCGTGCTATGGTGTATGCGGAGGAGTAATGCTGAGAGAGAATCTCATTCTCCTTTAGAAAAGTCCAGGATTTCCGTGCTCAAGTATTCTCCTCCTCGATCACATCAAAGGACATAATACTTATACCCTTATTGGTTCTCTACTTCTTACTTATATTCTGTGAATATCTCAAAAGGTTCGGACTTGTGTTTCAACAGGAACATAAGTCTGAATCTCGAAAGATTATCAGAGAACGTAATGAAGTATAAAGAATCAAACCTGGCATGTGTAGACAGGGGACCTACATACATCAACATGTATCATCCCAAGAGTTCACTAACTCTTTCTCTGTTTCCAATAAACGGAGCTATGGTCATCTTATCTTTGTGACATGACTGGCGAGTTTCACAAGATGTAAATTCAAACTGATTTAAATATGCATCTATATGTAACTCTAGCTAGTCGGGTCACATTGATCTGACCTAGTCTACAATGCTTCAAGAAGAATTCGTTCATATCTGAACTCTTCCTCTTGTGTGTGTTCCGTATACTAAAGAACTGTCGTTTGATTTAGAACATCAATGCTTTTAGATAACGTGCCTGAATTGATCAACTTTTGATATAGGAAATGTTCAAAACATTATCCAACAATACAAAATTTTATCATTTCTTTACTGATAAAGAGACTGATATGATTTTGTATATCAGGTTCGGTATCTAATAGCATTTGTTCAGAATCAATGTATTGGTAATACATGGTGACAGTGACCAACAGACTTGGCTGCAACACTTGCCCCGTTTTCTGCCTCATGAAACTTATCACCCGTTCTCAGTTCTCTACCTTTCTGCAGCCCTATGTAACAGATTACATATCTGGGATCCTGATCCGGTATCACATACCCAGGACGTAAAGGATACAGAGAAACAGTTCTTTATAATGAACACACCCGAATATGATGCATCAGCATGCACTCTCTTCGTTTGGGTGGCACGGGAATTCTGGTAATCCCTAATTTCCTGCTCTGTCTTATAACAATTATAAGTTGGAGCGGGACCAACGTTCCCCAGCTCAGTATAACAAGCGGGTTCGGTCAATAATCCGTATTATTATCTTGATTAAGGCGTGATATGGTCGCTACCTGGAGAGAGAGAGAAGAAAACACTCAGCGTGCGCTCTGTCAAGAATAGATTGGTTTTTATTTTATCTAATCAGGATGGCTCCCACTGCTTTTTATCAAATCTTCCTTCAAACCCTAAAAGGAAAGACTAGCCGGGATTAATTACACACTACAAGTTCGCCAATCTTTCAGCCAGGCCAGTGTCGGTACTTTGAGGGAGGTCCCCCGTGCTTTCGCACGAACCTAATTAATGTAAACCTCGTTTTCCCAGAGGCGTAACCCCGTTGACACCTTTCTAGACACCTACTTGATCGGCTAATTGTAATGTATAAAACTCTCCCAGGAGTAACTCTTACTCGCAGCGGGTATCGGGATCCAACTATCTCATAGAAGGTATGCAATCTCATTGCAAATTTCAACACTTGAAATTCCCGATAATATTTTACCCCTAGCGTCCTATGACCTTGACGCAGGCCAACAAACCATAGTCCGCTAGTCAAGTTCAACCCGTCATTTCCTGATTGAATTAAACCCACCCGCACGACCCTTGACGCAGGCCAACAAAGTCGCACGACTACCCTAATCCAATCACATCATATGCTTATGCAGATAAGCACCAGTTAGCTACTGCACACTACGCCTTGACGCAGGCCAACAAACGTAGCACGAATACTAACTACTATTTATCTGAAATGACGGAGGGCTACGACAGGTTTTTCTGAAAACCTATTGCGAAATGAACTTGATATCGTTGTAGAATCAAATGATTTTAAAATGGAGTGCTTTTGAGGCTTTTCTAGTTTTGCTAAAGGAGTCACTCCCGGTGAAGGGATCGTCGGTCCTTTCCTTGTCGAATGAGGTGCGGGATATATCGTATATATCACTGTGCAAAGCTAGAACTGTAGCTACCTGTTTTATTTTGAAATTCGATTCTACAACATCTTAGGTTTCTTTTATTTTCATTAATCTCATTAATGAAGTCCCATCATTTAAATACCTAAACATCACAGATAAATACGACGTACACTTATGCCATCCGCATTCGCCTCGATGTCCCCTCGTGCACCGTTAGGTTAGGTAACTAACGACAGAGCGGGGCAGGGCTAGCGCGGGTGTAAAACATATGTAACGTCTATATAATATATCATATATACTATATACTGTATCTATCACAGAACATCACATGATCACATCACAGATATCGCAGCAGAAGAAACATATGAAATATTGGATATACTAGGACGTCCGTGTTTTCAATACGAGCCAGTATAAAACACGGATTCTACGGTCGTGATGAATAGCCAAACCCACACCCCTAGACCCCTACGAGAGCGGCAAGCAACCCTACCAATTCTGGAGTTAGGAGACCCGGACTCGACTCCTCGAGTTGGTCTCCCACTGGACTCCAGAACCCGGTTACTTGTGCTCCCCTCCTTGGGTCTATCCTAGTGCGGAAAAGTAAATAATATACAAATGGTGACAACTTCCGCAACCTGGAAGCGCCCCAATAAAAGAATATTACATACAAGTTTTTTTACATGAATGAAAATGAAAAACACTCATCTCACATAAAAACCCCCGGCTATTCAAACACGACGATCCAATATAACATATCCAGCAACACATAACATCACATGTCATCAACGTAAGTAAATATGCGCATCCCAATTGTCGTTGTCATATAGCAACGAAACCGGCGATATCACATATTACACTTACGGTCACAGAAAAGAAAGTGTAAAACTACGACAGTTGGAATCCGCAACCACCTCAGACATCGCATGCCTGACCAAATGAATTACTTAGACATCGCATGCCTAACAATTATAAACCCCGCATTTTAGTCTCATTATCGAAAACACTTTTCAATATCAAGTCGGGCAATTCAACAGAATTCCCGACAAACTGATCGAATGCTCGTCGCAAACTTTAGTAGGCGACAGCACCCCTGATACCGTCGACGAAGTGCACCAAGGCGGAACACCGCTACCGCGAGCACCCGAACGGATGCATTCGGCGACGGGGTTCTCCTACAGTCACTTGGTCGGGGCTATGGAGCGAGGCTGTCTATTAAGTTTATCGGCGAGTATCTGCGTACGCTACGTGATTGCGACGGACTTTTGATCACATCAAAATTCCGTGGCAACCGATCAAGTGAGACTAAAGTGCTATGTTTATAACATTCATTCTGTTATCTCATAACTATTTGTGAATTCCAATTATTGTATCCCATTCCAGATAAATAGAAAATGTTAAACTTTTCGATCGAACAATCGAACACCCAAGTTTTCCCGATACAGCTCAACACATGAAATAAGTCTAACAACATTCAGTTCGTGCCTCAGTACCGACGGTCCAGCCGTAGAAGGGTCAAGCCAACGCCTCACATGTGGCACGCCGTACTGCCCCAAACGCGAAGGTTCAAAGGGCAGTTCAAGACGGTCACATAATCGAGTTAAGGTTTGTTGTCTTCTAGAGGGACCATCGCGTTACTTGCACTACTTAGAACGTCGTTAAACTACGGAAAAATCCAACACTTGGAAATTTCCCGACAGGGGAAAAATTGGGTATTTATATCTGGTCGAACTTTTTAACATATTCTAAGATTTATCCGGAAAGCCACACAGACAAAATTTGACACTCCGATCGAAACACCGAATCCCCAAATCAACCCAGAAAATTCAGCTCTAGAAAAAATATTAAAAATTCCCAGGAAAGCCAGCACATAAAACTAAGAATTACTGTATAAAACTATTTAAAAACTGAGGCCGTACGGCCGCGGATCCGCCGCCTGAGCCTACTGTGAGGCCGCGGATCCGCGCCTCCTCTAATGAATCAAGCCCTGAAATTTAAACAGTAATTCTTAGATTATTTTACTGAGTTTTCTGAATATTTTTAATCTGGAAAAATCCCAGTTTTTCAAAATCGTCCAGAGAGCAATTTTAAGGTTGCGGTTTCGGGTCGTTCGGACTTCAAAATCCGTCTAGACTTCGCCTAAGGCTCTAGCTAGGCTCTGATACCACTGTAGGGTTCCTAGGCACCCTAATGAGGTCTCACAAGGCATCGATCGTGCCAAATTAAAATTTTAACGGTGCCGAGAAACCCGACTACGGATCGTTTGCTAGAAAACTAGGCGAAAAGATAACTAGTTAACACTTAACTAAGGGAATACGGAAATACAACCTTTGTAGATCCGGTGCTCCACCTCCATAGCTCCGCAACGAAGTCCTCTCCGCTGTCCAAGTGAACTCCCGGGCTCTAGCGTCGGCTTCGTCGAAGAATAAGTGAGCTAGGTCGTCGATGTCCATGCCGAAGATGATCTACGTCGAGGCATCGCTAGATCAAGCTCCACCATCACCAAGCCATGAAAACTTGTGAAGGAAACACACTCTACTACTTGGCAAGAGGTAGAGGATGAAGAAATAGGAAGTGGGTTAACTTTAGTTTTGGATTTCTCACTCTTTTCCAACAATCACCATTGATGGAGCTTGGTTTTCTTCAAAGAAGAATGAAGAAGAAGAAGAGCAAGAAGAAGATAAGTATTATGATAAGTTTTTTTTAAATTAGAAAAGAAAATCCAAACTTATCATAATCCAACCATGGTTATGTGTAGAGAGCAAACTATAGTTAGGTTAATGGTTAGGTTAGGTATAAAACAAAAATGGTGGACTTTATTCAAAGCTTCATGAAGCTTCAACAAAGAACAAAAATAGCCACCATTTTCCCTTTACCAAAAAGAAATAAACAAACAAATAAATGAATAAAACAAAACCCTAACCATTATTATGTAACCATGGTTTGATCTTTACACAAAAACCCTAGCAAACATGTATCATCAAACATGATACAATCAAGTGCACAAAACTATATCGAATATACAATGTGCACATCCGAGTGAGAAAATCCATCTTAAGTAAACCGATACTAGTTGATGCAAAGTAATATATCAAATATATAAATATGCATTAAATCATTAAATCAACACTTGATTCAATGATCCGGTCATGTCGCACACAACCGACTAGTATACAATGTATCATCTTATCGAATCAACGCTTGAATCGATAACTAGGTTATATCGCATACAACCATTCGATACATTCATCGCGAGAATGGAATACGGTATCACATACACGTATTATTCTCGGTCCCGCACATATCTCATATGCGCTCCTATTTCGTTTCGCTTGAGCCAGGAAACCTCTGTGTAGGACTCTAAAGACTCGTCAATACGCCGGCAGCGGATGATGATCATATCAAACATCCATAAGCCGCAAGCGGTCTGCTAAACGTAACGGCCACCCGGGTATTGAGCGATCTGAAGATCGACGAGCAAGCCCGCTCACACTCCAGTGAGTCCAACCAGTAACACTACCGTACAGTCCGGTCTGATCGTCTGATATGTCGCATATCTCGCCTAGGGGTGGTAAACGTCAGACCCCAATAGCTCAATAAGTCGTGTCGATATGAGGTCTATAACTATTCGAGAAACTACTGGTAACACTTACCAGTAAATCTCAGCAACCCTGGCCAGGGATTTCCTGTTATAGCCAATCGAACGCAGCGCAACATCAATCCCCTATACCGGGAGAGACGAATCCCCTCCTATCGCTCATTGCCTCCATGTGACTCGGGACTGTACCCAAAAACCACCGTTTTGCATGCCCTCTTGGACGTGGTAAGATGGAAATCAAAGCACAATGGGAACCACACAAGACTCTATGACGATCTCGGGTCAACAGACTACTCTGTACCAGTGTCACCAGAGAACTGCCATCTGACGTGAGGTATAATACCATCTGGGAGTTCTCGGCGAGTCCGTCCAGTGTACCCAGTCTATACTGAGCACCCGTATATCATCTCTGATGTCAATACCAATGGATATGGGATCATCCATCGCCCATCTGTATGGGTCGAGAAGGTATACGCTAGTCTACTCTGGTATATCGATGCCCCGTCTCGATACACCCACGACTAGGGACTTTGAAGGATGTACTTATGGACTACCATGTCCCCACTAGTATGATCCGCATCATAGTCCAGGTAGTCAAGCACACATCCTAAGGGCTTTACCAACATGTAACCGAGAGACAATCAGCATACACGTTAAGGTAAAGATCAACCAGATAGCATACTATCATGTCGAGCAAGAAAGTCCTCCCTATATATGTCCCAGCATCCACTACAATATACATCCTATGTACAGTAATGGCCTCTAGGGCATACATATAACTAACACCTTAACCATAGTCTATTCTCTACATGAGTTTATCTAACCCATGGTTGCAAAATGATAACCATCACTTGATTTTCTTTTTGGATATTCATTCTTTTTCTTTCTTTCTTCTTCATCTTCAAGAAGAAAGAAAACCTTTGCTATAAAATTTCAAGTGATGAATCCAAGTGAGAAATCCAAATCCAAACTGAACCCACTTCCTATTTCTTCATCCTCTACCACTTGCCATGTAGTATAGGGTGTTTTCTTTACAAGTTTCATGACTTGGTGAAGATGGAGCTCGAGTTAGAGTCGCCTCGACGTAGATCATCTTCGGTATCGAAGTCAACGACCTAGCCCGATCGTTTCTCCGACGAAACCAACACTAGAGTCCGGGATCCGGTTGATCCCAGTGGAGGGACGTCATCACGGAGCCAAGGAAGTAAAGGACCGGATCTACAAAGGTTGTATTTTCTTTCACTTTGTAGCAAAGTAGTTTGCTTGCATTTGTTTTCGCCTTTACCTCTAGTTATCGATCTATCATTAGGGTTTCTCGGCACATGAAATTTTTGAATTTGGCATGGTTGATGCCTTGTGGAACTTCTTGAGTGTGCCCAGGAACCCTACAGAAGGTGCTTTTGGTCGCGGATCCGCCGCCGAGTCAACGCCGAGTTGACTCGGATTTACTATGTTATCCATATTTTTGGGTGTTTTGTTTTCCAGTATGTTCTGTTTCTACCCAGGTTACTTCAGTGTAGGTTTGCTTTTAGGGTAAACACGGAATATGGTAATCGATCGATGTTCTAAGATATTTGCTAATTGGGTTTTTATCTGTAATGTTTAATGTGTTCGTAAACCTCCCCTAACTGCTAGTATGTCGGTTGGCAGGGGGTTGCACATTTCTGTAATGTTTACTGTTTGTGTATATGGACTTGATTGGAATGTTGTGATGATTAGCCGGGGTTTGAGATGTGTTTTATATTCATTCATTCGATGTAAATGTAATATGATGTAATATTCTTTTGCGGGGCACATCCAGGTTGCGGTTGTAGCCACCGTTGTATTATTTCTTTTTATTGTTTTTGCTCCTAGGATAGACCCAAGGCGGGGTATACAAACTACCGGGTACTTTGAAGTGTTTAGTGGCCTACTCACTTTGTTGAGGGAGACTGTTTCACTTCGGGTACTTGGCGGATAGTTTGCCGTACCCGTAGGGGTCTATGGTGGGGTAATGGCTATTCATCACAACTGTGTAATCCGTCTTTTATTGCAGGCTCAAAGCAAATGCGGATTGATAGTATATCCAATAAAGTTCATCTGTGATCTGGAATGCTTATTATTGCGTCTGACGAATGTACAATATCTATATATGATAGCTATTAGATGTCACTTATGTTTTACACCCGCGCTAGCCCAGCCCCCGCTCTGTCGTTAGTTAAGTAACCTAACGGGTGATGACGGGACCCCGTGGCAAATGCGGATGGCATAAGAAGACGTGGTATTTTCGTTGTTTTCTGTAATGATAGGATAAATGATGGGACGCATTATTATATTGCTTTTAAACCAAAAGTTTAATCGTTGGAACAAATTTAAAAGAAACCACTCGGTTATTTTAAAAGATCAGAATTTTTAACTGCGGAGCTTTAACCACTCCTTTTAAAATGTATCAGGTTCCTTCGATTATATCAAGTTCACTACGTTCACGGTTTTGCCAAAACCATTCGTAGCCCTCCGTCATTTCATTTGGGTAGTCAATAGTATTCAAGCTGTGTTTGTTGACTAAAGTCAAGGCACAGTGTTTGGTAGCTGTTGGATATTCATATGCAGCATAGATAGATGCGTTGGTTTGGGACAGTCGTATTACCTTGTTGACTAAAGTCAAAGGTATGTACGGGTGGGTTCAAATTAACCTGGATAATGACGGGTAGAACTTGACATGTGACTTATGATTTGTTGACTAAATTCAAGGTCATTAGAGCATGGGGCAAAAATTCATATCGGGAATTTCTAAAGAAACTGAAATTTGCAGAGAGAGCATACCATTTTGGAGTTTGATGAATGTTGGTAGGATTCCTTCAACATTATCATACGATGATATTTTGGATCCCGATCCTACTGTGAGTATATACTACTTATCAGGAGATTCGTCACTTAACGATCAATGCTATAAACCAAGTAGGTGCCGAGAAAGGTGTCAGCGGGGCTACGCCCCTAGAGAAAAGAGGTTATTTAATTAAGGAACTTCGCGAAAGCGTTGGAAAACCTCCCTCGAAGTATCGACACTGGCCTGGCTGAACGGTTAAGCAAGTATTGTACGGTGAGAATTGTCCTGACTAATTCTTCTTTTATGGTTTGAGGAAGGATTCGAGAAACAGTGGGAGCCATCCTGTTTAGATAAACTTAAAACCAATCTAAACTTGCAACAGCATCATGCTAAAATGTTTTCTTCTCTCTCTCTTAATTGCAGCGACCTTGTGACCACGACTAGGTTACATCTAGATAACAAATTGACTGAATCTGACTTATATGATTGGCAAAGGTCTGTCCAGATGTCCATTACCTATGACAAGCTGGACCACCCTATTACTACTCAAGATCCCGCCGTCCCAGGTCCAGTTTCCACTGTCGCGGATATGGATATCCGTCAGACAAGGGAAAAGGATAAAGCGAAAGCCAAATGCCTCGTGTTAGCTTCAGTTGATGGTGTATACCAGAAGCAGCACGAGAAGATGGACTTAGTTTCCATCTTTCTCCATAACAAAGATTTATATGGAGAGCAATCTCATATCGCAAGATATGAGACCTCGAACGAATTAATTCAAGCGAGGTTGGCTGACGGGTCATCTGTAGGGGACAACGTCCTTACAATAACTAGCTGTATTGATGAGCTCCAGGACCTGGAGACCGCGTTGGGAAACGAGTCAGATACTGACTTGATTCTATAGTCTCTACCTTCTACCTTGAAGGAAATCAGGGAAGTAGAAGGAAAAAGAAGGGCAAAAGTTTCGGGATTGGATATAGTAAAAGAGGGACGTTCCTATTGTTTTGGGATTGGGCATAGGCAGAAAGATTACAAGGCTTTAGAAGCCAGTAGCCAGGATTCGAAGCATGTTGTGGCTTCAGCTTCAAGTGTATTTGTAATTGAGAACTGTTTGTCAATTAACTCTACTTCCTGGGTACTAGATACCAGAGCAAGATCTTATATCTGTAACTCATTACATGCTTTGATAAACCGTAGAGTTATGAAGGTAGGTGATTTGTCTCTCAGAGTTGCAAACGGAATGAGCGTGGACGCTGAATCCGTGGGAGAATATCGCCTAGGTTTGACAAGTGGGCATATATTGATTTTACGTAACTGTTTATATATACCTAGTATGACTTGTAATATCATATCAGTATCCTCACTTTTAAGAGAGGAATATGATTTTACATTCGTAAGCGATGTAGTTAACATCCACCTAAATCAAGTTTTGATTGGGTCAGGTACATTAGATAATGGTATATACGTATTAAGTCAAGCTCAGGTTTTCAATATCCAGAATACACTTACAAGAAAGTCTCCGGAATTAAATCAGGCTTTCTTATGGCATTGTAGACTAGGTCACATCAATGAAAGAAGGTTGACTAAGTTACATAAAGAAGGATATTTGAATCCGTTCGAATATCAATCTTATGCTACTTGTGAATCTTGTCTCATAGGAAAGATGACAAAGACTTTGTTTACTGGACACGGAGTAAGAGCAAGCGAGCTCTTGGGACTCGTACACAGTGACGTATGCGGTCCAATGTCTACACATGCGTGAGGTGGTTATTCCTACTTCATTACTTTTACGGATGATTTCTCTAGGTATGGATATGTCTTCTTAATGAAGCATAAATCCGAGGCCTTTGAGAAATTCCAAGAATATAAGAATGAAGTAGAAAACCAAACCGGCAAAAGTATCAAGACACTGAGATCTGATCGAGGTGGTGAATACTTGAGTGCCGAGTTTCTGGGTTACTTAAAAGAGAATGGAATTCTCTCTCAGCTTACTCCTCCATACACACCACAGCATAACGGTGTATCGGAGAGACGGAACCGAACCTTATTAGATATGGTACGTTCCATGATGAGTAACGCTGAGTTACCGCGATCATTCTGGTGATATGCACTAGAATCAGCTGCATATATTTTGAACCGAGTTCTAACCAAGACTGTGCCTACCACACCATATCAGATGTGGAGTGGGAAGAAACCCTGTCTTAAGTATATTAAGACATGGGGATATCCAGCTTTTGTAAAGAAGCAGCATGCGGACAAGCTCGAGGCATGCTCAGTACAGTGTAAGTTTGTGGGATATCCAAAGAACTCCATGGGATATTGTTTCTATTACGCAGAGGAACAAAAGGTCTTTGTTTCTCAACATGCCCGCTTCTTGGAAACTGAATTTTTGGAAAATCAGAAGAGTCAGAGCGCAATAGAACTGGAAGAAATTCCAGAGCCACAAGCTATTACTGAAACCTTGGTAGAACAAGAAGGTTCAGGAGAACAGGACATCCTGACGCCACTCTGCAGGAGTTGTAGGCAATCTCATCCGCCCGAGAGATACTACGGTTTTCTCATAAACGGGGATAGAGAGGATTGCACTATTGACTATGATGAGCCTACTAGCTTCCAGCAAGCCATTCAGAGCGGTGACTCAGTAAAATGGCTGGATGCAATGCGGACCGAAATGGAGTCCATGTACACTAACAAAGTATGGATTTTGGACATTGCTCCAGATGGGGTAAAACCCGTAGGATCCAAATAGATCTTCAAAAAGAAGATTGGTGTAGATAGACAGGTTGAAACCTATAAGGCTAGACTTGTTGCAAAGGGTTTCCGTCAAAGACCTGGTTTGGACTATGACGAAACTTTTTCTCCAGTGGCTATGCTTAAATCTATTTGGGTCCTTCTTGCTATTGCTGCCTTCCACGATTATGAAATCTGGAAGATGGACGTAAAGACGGCCTTTCTAAATGGTAATTTGGAAGAGAGCGTCTATATGGATCAGCCAGAGGGATTCATTCAGAGTGGGAGTAGCGGTAAAGTATGCAAGCTGCTTAAGTCCATTTATGGACTAAAGCAGGCATCGCGGAGTTGGAACATCTGTTTTGATGATGCTGTCAAAGAATTCGACTTTATCAAAAATCCAGATGAACCTTGCATATACAGTAAGATTGTAGGGAGAGCTGTAGTATTCCTCGTCTTGTACGCGGATGACATTCTCCTAATAGGAAATGATATTCCTATGTTACAGTCAGTCAAAAGATTCTTGTCACATAAATTCTCCATGAAAGACCTGGGTGATGCCACCTACATTCTAGGGATCCGGATCTATCGTGATAGATCAAAGAGGATGTTGGGACTTTCGCAGTCCAGGTACATAGACACCATAGTGAAGAGATTCAGTATGGATGATTCTAAGCGCAGTAATCTACCGGCTTGTCATGGAATCACCCTCTCCAAAGAGATGTCTCCCAAGACTGATTTGGAAAGGGATCGCATGTCGATTATACCCTACGCTTCTGCGGTAGGCTCTATAATGTATGCGATTTTATGTACCAGACCAGATGTAGCATACGCATTGAGCGTTGTAAGCCAGTATCAGGCAAACCCAGGGGAGAATCACTGGAGAGCAGTAAAGAACATTCTCAAGTACCTAAGGAGGACTAAAGATATGTTCTTAGTGTATGGTGGAAAAGACCTCCAGATTGAGGCCTTTGCCGACTCCGGCTTCCAGAGTGACAAAGATGACTCCAAGTCCATGTCGGGTTATGTCTTTACCCTCAATGGAGGGGCAGTCTATTGGAAGAGTTCCAAGCAGGAGACCGTTGCTGACTCAACGATGGAAGCAGAGTACATAGCTTCTTGCGATGCCGCAAAAGAAGCTGTCTGGATGAAGAAGTTCCTCACAGAACTTCAGGTGGTTCCTACTAGTGTTGATCCAATACCTCTGTATTGTGACAACAACGGTGCTATAGCTTTAGCGAAGGAACCCAGGTCCCATCAGAAGTCCAGACACATCTTAAGGCGGTATGACCTGATCAGGGAGATCGTCGATCGCCGGGAGATCGAGGTGAAGAGAGTAGATACGGAGAATAACATTGCTGATCCATTCACAAAGGCCCTTCCTCAGACGCAGTTCGAGAGGCTATTCGAGATGATAGGTCTACGATATGCCAGCTCATGGCCCTAGTGCAAGTGGGAGATTGTTAGTGTATATACCCTAGGGGCCATTATTGTATCATACTTGTATGTATATTACTTAATGGAAGCTTGGGATATTCACAGTTGTATATACAATCTTGCTAAACATGGTAGTATGCTACTTGGTTTATGTCTACTTTAATATGTGCAAATGTTTCTTGTAACGTATCACTTATACATATTAGTAGAGCCCATAGGATCTTTGCTTGATTACCAGCGTTGTGATGACAGTCACACTAGTGGGGGCTGGGTAGTCTGTAACCAACATCCTATACAGGTCCCTGGTCGTTGGATTATCGAGATAGGGCATCGATATTCCGAAGTAGACTAAGTGTGTACGCTTCTCATCCCAGTTGGGGAGATAGTCTGTCCCACAGCCATCAGTACGTCGTACTAGAGATAGTATACAGGTGCTCGTTAGGATACGGGTACACCAGACATGACTCACATGGGAACTGATTGGTTGGTATTATACCCGTCGTCAGTTAACAGTTCCCAGGTGACATGAGTACAGCATAGTCCGCAGACTTGACACTGCTACTTCGCCTCGAGTGTGTCCCACTGTTCTTAGATTTCTACCCTACCATGGCTCAAAGGAGTCGTGCAAACAGGTAGCAGTTGGGTGCAGTCCCGAGCACTTGGAGGCAGTGGCGGTTAGATAGGATTCGTCTCTCCCGGTATTAGGAGTTGATATCGCGCTGTGTCAGAGAGCCATTACGCAAAGTCCCTGGCCAGGGCAAGCGAGATTTACTGGTAGGTTCCAGTAGTTTCTCAGGGTCTAATGGGCTACGCTCCGACACGACTTATACCGCTATTAGGGGACTGACGCTTGCTGCCCCCTAGGCTGGATATGCGATAGTCTTAGACGAACAGACCGGACTGTACGGAGATTGTCACATCAGGCTCAGTAGGAGTTCGGATGGTTTTCCTCATCGGCCTTCTTATCGACATCTACCTGGGGACCGTTAGGTACAGCTAGTGCCGCTTGTGGTCTGTGGTTAAACCCACTGCCAGCATAGTGTCGAGTCTTTAGAGTCCCACACAGAGAGTTTCCCTGCTCCAGGCGAAACGATATAGAGGTCGTATGGTTTTACGACAAGGGTTCGGATGCATACGTGTTTAAACGCACGTGCGACGTTCGGACAGTTTTTACTAGCCGGCTTTGGTTTAAGCCAGATTCTAGTATTGGGTTATTGGATTTATACAGTCTAAAGTTTTTCCGTGTTTTCACGGATTGGAGGGGCGTTCTCGTAATTTTCCGGGAAGCTTCTAGAAGCATGGTGAGTTGGAGGCTAAGGTGGCATTTGCATTAATTGGATTAGTGAGTCATGTAGTGATTCATGCAATGAGTTAATGATTCATTTGATGATTTATATGACTCATATGATGAATCACTTAGGGTATTAATGAAACAAGATGATAAAGCTTTATTTATTATTTACTTAATAATATCATATGTTTCATATATACACAAATGATTTCATTCTTCTAAAGTAATTCATTTTCTCACCTTCTCTCTCCTCAAGCTCTCATTCTTGAAACCCTAACCCTAACCTCTCATGTGTTGAGATCAAGGGTTAGCTAGACTAATACATCCATAACCTCACTCTATATCCCCTAGGTAGCTTAGATTAGCACTTTGAGAAACCTAGTTATCTCAAGTTAGAGATAAAGCTTGGCGTAGGAGCTCTCGGGTGGATCATCTTTGATTCGAGGAGGCTGTTGAGGTGCCGATGTCCCAAGGAGCCTACGAGGAGTGGAGGACCGTGATGAAGACCCGAAGGACAAGTAACGTGAGGTATAACTTCGAATCCGAGTAGTTAAACCATTCGTAGTTTGCTAGTAACGGTTTAGAAACGATTCATGCGCTCAAGTCCGTGTTACGAAGCTTTGAGAATCGTTTTTCATATATTCCGCCTCCCCGCAAGTACGTGGGGTGCGTGACATGGACTTACAAGACGAGCTATCACCTGTCGCATCTCTGCCTGGAAGCTCCAGCGATCTCAGCTCGTAAGCTCTGGAAGCGACATCACATCAATCTCAGCAACAGCTGGGTCATCTGTCTGCACGGTCGATGACATCACAACTCTGAGGTATGCTGTACATCAACAGTCCTCTCACAGCAGGCAGCCTTTAACAATAGCCTGATCATCTGGTACAAAACCGTACACTCGTCTCAAACGAGAGGTCACAACACCACACTACATCGATACGTTCCCATGTCACCAGAAAACACGATGGTCAGTCCTCGTCCACGACGAGCTCGCCCTGACCGCATCACTAGCAGCAGCCCAAACTGCGCTCAAACCATGGTGACAGGAACCTCAATCAAGTATCGACGAAATAGATCAAGTGATGAAATGAAACAACAGATCCAGAGTGAATATATGATCATATGGAGGAACGGAATCAGTGAGAGTATGATCATGTAAATGAATAGAATCAAGGATCTCAAATGGATGTATAATCAAGGAAACGAAGAGAATCACAAGTCTCAAGATATGTACATCCTAAGGTAACTTAAGTAGAGTATCGTATCATAAATATGCCGCGGAACATACGTACGGTACGTCACTTTACTCAACCTACCTACTCTATCAATCAGGGTCAGCCTTTGTAACGAAAGTTCGGGTCTAACACACCCTTGTTCAAGTCTAAGTTCCGTAAGGTCAAGCCTAGATTCCGAAATATATACGCCCTAAACTCCACCTAGTCAAACCTAAACTCGAACCAAGGTTAAACCTAGCGCTCTGATTCCAACTTTGTCACGACCCAAAATATTAGCTCACGACCAGCACATAAATCACGCGATGTCTACAGGCGTAACGTAATTCAAGTGAGCTGAAACCCAGAAATCTAAACCTTCTTTTTAAGAAATAATGAGGTGATGCTTTGAAATAAAGGTATAGTAAATCATGTTTTGTCTTTTGAAAATTTGGGCAGCACCTCCCTTGTAAAAACTAACCCCGAAAATGGGTACAACATAGAATACAATAAAGCATACCCAAACGGCATCAAATCACGCCCAACGACGGAAATAACCACCACAAGCAAATAAAGTAAAGCAAGACATCGACCCCAAAAGTGAACATAAAACCCTTCGCTCAAGTCTCGCAACTACAAGTCTTCTAAGTCTGCAACATATACAATAACTAGTTTCTAAATTGATGGAGTTGACTAGATACAACATGAATAATAATACAAGAGTGGCACGATCCAAATAGGTAGCACCTACCAAAAACAAATCACCCAAATAAACCTGTGTGCCAACGATGCCGCTACTGATCCATGCGGTCAACCTGCAAGAACTGTGGCACAACGGGGGTGAGTTGCCAACTCGTGAATAGAAAACAACATCAGGTAGAAATCGAAATAAACAACGATTCCTAGGTCAACTATATCATAAAGGTAATACAATGATATCTAGGGTGACCGTATCTGCATATGTGCCAACACATAATAAATGCCTATCAGCAAGTGGATATCATCCAACAATATAATCAATGAATGTATGCAGTGGATCTCGTCCAACAATATAATCAATGCATGTATGCTGTGGATCTCGTCCGCAATATAATCAATGCATGTATGCAGTGGATCTCGTCCACGTGTCAACCACGGACACAACAACTCCTGCATGTAAATATCATAAAAGCATATGCAGGTAAAATGAGGATATAAATCAACTTGTGTCCCTCGCGACAAAATAAAATCATGGAACCGGAGTGTCCACATTGACACTCGAAACATCATGAAACCCGTGTCTAGCATCGACACATAAATCTTCATTTGTCAGGCGCCGTCACCATGACCGGCGCTGATGTCAGTACATCTCATGGAACCTGAGTGTCCACATCGACACCCGAAATCCACGTAGCATGTCTGAACATGACTCCGGTCGTTATCCCCCATATATCCGCCGAGTCCAAATAATATCACCGGTAGGTAGTGGTCCCTCTGCCAGGCTCATCGTCTACACCACGAAATCACCTTTCGGCCCGGGGTACCATACCGGGTCCACCATGTACCCACAGACGGTGCCTCGCACTCCTTGAATCTGGTATCACATGCCAATCTCAGAATCGAGAAATCACATGGTGGACGCACTGAAAAATCATATCAAGAGAAACCGGGTTTTCAAACAATACATAAATTTATTGAAACATCCCGCGTTTCTCAAATCCAGAAATCACATGAAAACCATATCTCAATGCATAAATCCATGTAAATATGATATATGCAACATAAAACAGCAATATGAGCATATTAAGAGAAAACCGCTCTTTTAAATGAATCCAGCTTTAAAATATATCATGCGGTTCCCAAATCCTCCGAAATCAAGTGCAGCATCATATGAGGTGTACATATAACTGTAGTAAGGTATAAGTATCTACATATAAGCAAGTATATATGATGCATTTCATAAGCGCAATAGCACAATAATTAATGTTTCCAAATCATATGTCAATACAATACCACTTAGGGGTATACGCAGCTATAGTAAGATATGTGAGTGTACATGTCAGTATGTATCCATGATGTACATGTTAGTTATATGTATGCCCTAGAGGCCATTACTGTACATACGATGTATATTGTAATGGATTCTTGGACATATATAGGGAGGACTTTCTTGCTCGACATGATAGTATGCTATCTGGTTGTACTTTATCTTAACATGTACTCTGATTGTCTCTATGTTACATGTTGATAAAGCCCTTAGGATATGTACTCGACTACTGGGACTATGATGAGATCATACTAGTGGGGCCACGGTAGTCGACGAGTACATCCTATAACTGTTCCTAATCGAGGGTATATCGAGACAGGGCATCGATACACCAGAGTAGACTAGCGTATATGCATCTTGACTCATATGATGGGCGATGGATGATCCTATATCCATCGGTATTTGACATCAAGGATGGTGTACGGGTGCTCAGTGGAGACTGGGTACACTGGACGGACTCGCCGAGAACCCCCAGATGGTATTATACCTCACGTCAGATGGCAGTTCTCTGGTGACACTGGTACAGGTTAGTCTGTAGACCCGAGATCATCATGGAGTCTTGTATGATTCCTATTGTACTTTGATTTCCATCATACCATGTCCAATGGGGCGTGCAAAAAGGTGGCTTTTGGATACAGTCCCGAATCACATGGAGGCAATGAGCGATAGGAGGGGATTCGTCTATCCCGGTATAGGGAGTTGATGTTGTGCTGTGTTCGATTGGCTATAACTGGAAATCCTTGGCCAGGGTTGCTGAGATTTACTGTTAAGTGTTATCAGTAGTTTCTCGAACTGTTATAGACCTCATATTGACACGACTTATCGAGCTACTGGGGTCTGACGTTTACCACCCCTAGGCGAGATATGCGTCATATCAGACGAAGAGACCGGACTGTACGGGAGTGTTACTGATTGGATTCGCAGGAGAATGTACAGGCTTGCTTGTTGATCTTCTGATCGCTCAATACCTGGGTGGCTGTTACGTTTAGCTGACCGCTTGCAGCTTGTGGGTGTTTGATATGATCATCACCTACTGCCGGCGTATTGGCGATTCTTTAGAGTCCTACACAGAGGTTTCTTGGCTCACGCAAAATGGAGTAGGAGCACATATGTGATAAGTGCATCGCCGAGGATAATGCGATATGTGATACCGTATTAGATTCTCACGATATGAGATATCGGCCGGGTATATGTGATATAGCCAGGTCATCGGATCAAGTGTTGATTCGATGAACTGATACAGATTATATTAGTCGGTTATTTGTGAAATAGCCGGATTATCGGATCAAGTGTTGATTCGATAATTTAATTTATAATTATATATTTGATATATTAAATTACGTTAACTAATATAAGCTCACTAAAAGATTCTTTTTCTCACTCGGGTAATACATTGATATATATGCGATATATGTTAATTGTATTATTTTATTTTGTTACAATAAATATTATATATGTGATATATAATATTGTAACATGATATGGTTATCAATGCAACATAATTAGTGGAGATTAAATATGGTTAGGGTTTGATTTGAGTTAAGCTTTTCTAGAAGTTTCTAGAAGCTTCGCTTTTTGTTTTTGCAAAGATATTTGTTAAAGATATTTTGGATGATATTTATTAACCCAACCCAATCCATGACCATGGTAAAGTCTCTACATGGTTTAAGTTATCATACTTAACCCATGGTTGCAATTCTAACCTCGTCACAATTCATTATTCATCACAAAGTAAATTGATTCTTCTTCTTCTCCCTTGAAAGCTTTCTAGCTTTTTGCTTAGTGATGATTTTGAGTGAGAAATAGAAAACAAATGAGAGCTAAAATCCTACTTCATCATCCTAATCTATCCTAGCCATTTAGATTAGGGTGTTCACTTCATTTATAAGTGAGAGCTTGTGTTAATGAAACTTCAAGGTAGACCATCTTTGTTATTAAAGATCGGAAGCAAGCATGCATCTTTCTCTTCATGGAACCTCTCCAGAGTCCGGGAAATCGATGATCGCAGCGAAGGGACCTCAACACAGAGCTTATGAAGTGAAGGACCAGACTACAAAGGTTGTAATCCCAAACTCTTAGATGTTAAAGTGTTTAACATGCTTTGTTTCGCCAAATCTCTAGTTTAAAGATCTTGGTTAGGGTTGTTCGGCACGGCTAAAATTTAAATCAGGCATGGTTGATGCCTTGTAGAACCTTATTAGAGTGCCTAGTAACCCTACAGTGGTATCAGAGCCAAGCTAGAGCTTTAGGCGATGTCTAGACGAAGTTTAAAGTCCGATCGAACTCCGAATACCCGTAAAACCCTAGTTTCTGAAAATTTTTAAAAATGTTGATTTTTTCTGTATTAAAAATGCTCAGAAAAATAAGCAGGGTATTTTAGGAATTACTGTGAAAAACGCGCCATTAATTCCATCAAAACGCCGCGGAACCGCGGCTGTACCATGCCTGGCGCGGCGGTTCTGCGACCGTATATGGGCATTAGGGTTAGTTCTTTGCACAGTAATAACCGTAGTAATATCCTGATTGTTCTGGGAATTTTTAATTTTACTCAAGTGTTGAGTTTTCTGGGTTATATTAGGAGGTCGTTGATTCAATCGGAAAGTATAACTTCGTTTAGTTTGTCCGGGTAATTTTTAGAACTTGTTAAAAAGTTCGAACGGATATCAATAACTCACTTTTTCCCCTGCCGGAAAATTTCCAAGCGTTGGATTTTTCCGTAGTTTAAGAACGTTCTAAGTCATGCAAGTAACGCGGTGGACCCTCTAGAAGACAACAAACCTTAACTCGATTATGTGACCGTCTGAACCGCCTCTAAACCTTAGAGTTTGTGGCAGTACGGCATTGCCACATGTAAAGCGTTGGCTTGACCCTTCTACGGCTGGATCATTGGTACTGTGGCATGTGATGGATGTTTTTAAACTGATTTCAAGTGTTGAGAACTATTTGGGAAAACTTGGGTGTTTGATTATTCGATTGGAAAGTTTAACATTGTCTATTTATCTGGAATGTGATACAATATTTGGAATCCACAAGTAGTTATGAGATAACTAATTTGAATGTTATAAATCTAGCAGTTCAGTCTCAGATGATCGGTTGCCACGGAATTTTGATGTGATCAAAAGTCTATCGCAATCACGTAGCGTACGCGGATACTCGCCGGGTAAACTTAATAGACAACCACGTCCCATAGCCCCGACCAAGTGACTATAGGAGAACCCCGTCGCCAAAAGCATCTGTTCGGGTGCTCGCGGCAGCGGTGTTCCGTCTTAGTGCACTACGTCGACGGCATCTGGGGGTACGTCCGTCTACTAAAGTTTGCGACGTGCATTCGATTAGGATGTCGGGAATTTTGTTGAATTCCCCGACTTGATATTGAAAAGAGTTTTCGATAATGAGACTAAAATGCGGTGTTTATAATTATTAGGCATGCGATGTCTAAGGAATTCATTTTGTTAGGCATGCGATGTCTAAGAAGGTTGCGGATTCCAACTGTTGTAGTTTTACACTTTCTTTTTTGTGACCGTAAGTGTAGTATGTAGTTGTATCGCCGGTTTTCGTTGCTATACATCAACGACAATCGGTGTATGCATACTTACTTACGTTGATGATATGTGATATTATGTGTTGCTGTGATATGTTATATTGGATCGTCGTGTTCTGAATAGCCGGGGTTTTTATGTGAGATGAGAGTTTTTATTTTCATTCATGTAAAATTCTTTTGTATGTAATATTCTTTTATTGGGGCACTTCCGGGCTGAGGATGATGTCACCATTGTATATTATTTATTTTTCCGCATTAGGTAGACCCAAGGCGGGGAGCACAAGTAACCGGGTTCTAGGGTTCAGTGGGAGACCATCTCGAGGAGTCGAGACCGGGTCTCCTAACTCTAGAACTGGCAGGGTTACTTGCCGCTCTCATAGGGGTCTAGGGATGTGGGTTTGGCTATTCCTCGCGACCGTGGAATCCGTCTTTTATACAGGCTCGTATTAAAACACGGACGTCCTAGTATATCCAATATTTCATATATGTTCTTCTGCTGCAATGTTCTGTGATGAGATCATATTACTGCCTGAGACGAATGTTTATATTATATATATGAGATATATATTATATATTGTTGATTTCGTTTCAAATGTGATGCTTTTTAAGCATAATAAAATGGGACTACATTAATGAGATTAATGAAACTAAAAGAAACCTAAAGATGTTGTAGAAACTTGTCTTAAAAACTGGTAGCTCTAGTTCTTACTTTGCATAGCGGTGTTCCTTGTAGAACATTCAGCACCGTATTCGATAAGGAAAGAGCTAAGATCCCTTCACCGGGAGTGACCTCTTTAGCGAAACTAGCAGATGCTGCATACTCGGTTTGTCTTTTGATTGCTTCTATAGTTTTTTCTTTGCATAGTGATATTTGTGAAATATCCTGCACCTTATTCGATGAGGAAAGAGCCGACGATCCCTTCTCCGGGAGAGACCACTTTAGCAAAACTAGAAAAGCCTCAAAAATACTCCATTTAAAATCACTCGATTCTACGACGATATCAAGTTCATTACGCAAAAGGTTTTCTTAAAACCTGTCGTAGCCCTCTGTCATTTTAGGAAGTAGAGTACTTAGTATTCCTGCTGCGTATGTGTAACGTTTTGAAAATCGTTTCGGTGAAATTTCGAAAAAACGGTAAAATAAGGGGGTTTTCTGTAAAAAGTTAAAATACAAATATCTTATTATAAAAATTAAATATACATATTCTAGCTATGTAATTGCTAGTATTTGGTGTTTATTGAGCCACTGGAGAAATTTCAAATTTTCTGAAAAAAATTATTTTATTATTATTTTAAGCCGTCACTAATACATTTAATTAGGGAAAATTATAAATTGGAATGAGTTGAAACAAATTTTGTGCATCATCACACATTAAATAAAATTTTATCATATGGTTTTTGAAATGAAATCGTTTGCCAAAACGGTTTAGAAATTATTGAAGAAAAGATGCTTATTTGGTGAAATTAGTGTAAATGGAAATTGGGGTATTGTATTTATCTTTTTCCTCACCTACACACACCCAAACCCCCATTTCCCCATCATGATGGCTGAACCCTTGCTGCCCCACTCCCACTCTTTTCCCCACTTCAAAAAGAAAAGAGAAGAAAACAAAAGAAAAGAAAAGAAAGAATAAAGAATGAGTGTGTTGACTTGAGGTATGGGTTTTTGACTTTCTCTTTCTCTAATCAACACCTCACTCTCTCCCACACTTTCCCCACCTGCACAATGGCCGAACCTCCCCCTTTCTTCAGCCCCTTCAATTCTTCATCTCATTTCTAATCAAAAATCCACTCAAAATGCATCAAAATCCTTACAAAATCAATGCAAAATCAAAATCCAACTCCTACCCATTTTTCATTTGCTATTCTTGCATGGATCTAGGGAGCAAGTTGGCATTTTAGAGGCTTGATTTTCATATTTGATCTCTTGATCATGAGGTATAATTCTAACCTTTTCTTAAATTGTGCTAATTGTTTCATGTTAGCTTAATTAGTTTTTTTAATTAGTTCTAGGTGCTTGAATTAAAATTCAAGAGAAGGGTTTTGAATTAATGATTAGGGTTTGTGATCAAGTGAGGTTTTTATCATTTGTTTATGGTTGTAATGAGGAGATTAACATGTAGTTGTATGCAAAATCTAAGTTAGTTGCTATTTGCTAATTTGTTAATTTAAAATTGTGATAACTTTGCTAATTGCTAACTAGGTTTTTATAATTAGTCTAATAATTAGGTTTAAAAATCTAATTATGGTTTCATAGCATTATTAACATTATAATGAGTGGTTTAATACCTTAGGTTATGCAAATCTAAGCTTAATTCTTAAATCGAGAATTTTTGCTTGAAAATTGTTAAAATTGGATAATTTGTAAACTAGGTTTTCGGGGTTTATGGAATTTAATGAGATTAAATTATGGGAATCATTTTTTTTTGACTTATTTAAGATATTTAGTGAATATTGTGGCCTCTAGATTCGTCTATACATCGAGTTTTGTACAAAAACGGTGATTTGTGCTTGCTAGATTTTCGGAAAAATGACTTTTTAAGTGAAATTAGGGTTTTTGTGAATTTTAAGCTATTTTATATTATAATTAGTGCTTTTAATTGTACAAATGAGTGTGTTGGGAGCTTTCTCGATGGTTTGGCGTTTGTACGCCGACATCGAGGGTTTTTGGGTTGATTTGTGAAGCAACCATAGGTTTTGACCTATGTGGGATTCGTGCGTCGTTTTGGTCATGAGTCGGATTTTAATGCGATACGGTGCGTTATGATATGTAGGTACTCCATGTGGACTTCGAGACGACAAGCAAGCGCGTGGCGACGTCGGCACCGGCTAGCGAGGACCAGGTGAGTAGATTTATATCTACGGGGAGAAGTCGGGTGGATGGCGTATAGCACCCCCGCAGTTCATGGTGATGTATACGGACACGTATACACACATATATATATTGTTTGAGTTATTAATGATAAATATGGATATTTGGTGTTCTTGGATGATTGAGTGTCGCGAAACCCTAGAGTAGCGGTCGCACCACACTTGCACACACCCACCCATACGTGCATACTTTCATCTTTCTTTTGTGCTCATGGGATTCTATATAGTTATGTGTTCACATAGGTATGGGACTGTGTGTTCACATACGGATTTGAGGATAGTACTTGGGAATTTATGATGAGTCGATGAGATTTGATTTGAGGCCGTGAGATCGGTGATATAGCAGGGTTCGTATTGGAGATACGACATGACGTTGTAGCGGGTCCTTGACGTAGTGTTTTACACACGTGCATGCATACTTAGGCGATATCAGTATTGTACTAGACGTAGATCAGTACCCGATCATGATATTTGATAAAGAGGATACCAGGTGAATAGTATGATGAATGTGATATTGACCCGTACCCAGAATTGGGAATGCCGTACGACGGATTTACGTACGAGCTATATCTTGATGATTGATCCGCACTCTTAACTTGGGATGTCTGATTATAGATATGGTATCGGATATGATATTATTGAGGCGGGATCACCGACTAATATATATACAGGTATGTATATGTATCGACTCAGATGTTAGGCGGTTTCCTTACCTGTAGTCCAGCTTGTTAGCTTAGCCCTTTAGTTTAGTTTAGTTGTTAGATTAGATTCGATTCTTACCTATTTCAAAGCTTACGAATCATGCGTATTTTAAAAGACAGGTCAAGGGATTTTACGGATATTTCAAAAAACGTATCTTTTCTTAAAAACACCGTAGCCCCTATTTTCAAAACCCCATGATTCGTGTTATTTCAAAAGGCACCATTTGTAGGACTTATATTAGATTAATGCAGATTAGTTATAGTTGCGTCTTGTATTCAGCTCCCGCTCCTTATTGTGGTTCGCTTCGCATCGCATGCTTATATTATGTTTCATACTCCATTATTGATATCATGCTGTTAGGACACCAGCACCATTACCGATGATGCGTATGTACCACGTACACTTACTTGCCGGCTCACACACATCTTCATCGGTAATTGCCATGTCACGTACACCTTAGAAAATATTATTGCTTGACATAGCATGTTAACTAATAGTTTAGACATTGTAGTTATTACCTGCTACTTCATGCATACTGTTATTCATTGTTATGCCGCATTCATGGATTCTCATGCATATATTCACTATTTTACGTGTTATTGAGGGTTCGGATTCGGATTTCCATGAGATTTTCTGGATTTGGAGGAAAACCGCAAAAACATAAATAAACCTTTTCTCTCTTTTAAAATAAAAAGTGCGGTTTTCCCATGATGTATGAGTCGTCCACCATGAGTTTGCTGATGGATTTCGAGACCCGATTCGAGGAGACGGATGAACCGTTTCGGGTATATGGTGGACCCGGTAAGGTACCCCGGGGCAAGAAGCGCGTGATGATGACGATGTGAGCCTGGCAGGGGAGCACTACCTACCGGTGATATTACCTGACGCGTCGGATATCCGGAGGATACCGTCGTGGTCTTGAGATGGATGGTAGGGGCCGGTCTGGACTGACGGCGCCCTAGATATTGTGATTGAGATATTATGATTTGAGATATTGAGGTACAGCGATTGTGATACAGAGATATCGAGATATTTGGACACTTGTTTTGTGTCGATGCTGGGCACTGTTTTATGCTGATTTCATTTATGGTACCTCACTTTTAAAATACAGAAATCTCACTGATTTATGAAAGCAGTTTTCGTCAGTACATGCATTCTGTTCCATGCATTCATACCTCATTCATATGATATATTGCTACCTGAGGCACTGACACGGGCACATGAGATCACACTCGGGTTAGATATTACCCTAGCCATTGTTATAGGCTGCATGCTATTCATATATGTGAGGATATATTATGATCATTGACCTAGGTTGCGTTACATATGCGATTTCTTTCCGTAGATGTTTTTCTATTCACGAGTTGGCAACTCACCCCCGTTGTGCCCCAGTTTCTTGCAGGTTTGCCGTACAGGTTTCTTTACGGCTTTGCGGGCATAGTTTCCTTCGGGTGATTTGCTAGTAGGTGGGTTTACTTGTATCGTACCCCCATTATATATCTTGTATATCATTATTCTGTTGTATCTAGTAGTTCCATCAACCAAACATGTAATTATTTTGAGATAGAGACCAGTGATGTTATTCTTTCGACCTTAGAGTCGCGCGTTATACTTCTTGTGGTTTTTGAGTTTCCTTTTGAGTTTTTGATCCTCGCCGTTGGCGTTGTATATTATATTGCTTGTGTGGTTGTGACCGTCGATTGACGAAGAGCTAGCTCCCGCTTGGGGATGCCTTTTTATTGATTTCGTATACTATTCATGTTGTATCCCGTTTGGGGGCCAGTTTTTTCAAAGGAGACTCTGCCGAAATTTTCGGGAAATATTGATGTTTTTTTTAAAAACCGCATAATTCGGCTTATGCTATTAAAACTACTTGTTTTAAATTGGTTTTCCTTCACTCTACTACTTTTCTTGGTTTGGATTTCTGGGTTTTCGGTTTACTTAGATTACGTACGTCTCGAGACGTTCGTAGTTTAAGTGCCGGTCATATTCCGTACTTTCGGGACGTGACAGTATGTCGACTTTAGTTGAGGCGTAGTGTACGGTAGCTAAGTGATGTCTTCCTATACAGCATATTATGCGATAAATTAGGACAGTCATGTGATTATGTCGACCATAGTTGAGGGTCATGTGGGTGGGACTAATTAATCATGAAATGACGGGTAGAACTTGACTAGTGCTTATGATATGTTGACCTTAGTTAAGGTCATATGTACTAGGGGTAAAATATTATTTGGAATTTCAAGTGTTGAAATTTGCAATGAGATTGCATACCTTCTATGAGATAGTTGGATCCCGATACCCGCTGCGAGTAAGAGTTACTCCTGGGAGAGTTTTTGTCACGTCCCGAAAGTACGGAATATGACCGGTACTTAAACTACGAACGTCTCGAGGCGTACGTAATCTAAGTAAGCCGAAAACCCAGAAACCCAAACCAAGAAAAGTAGTAGAGTGAAGGAAAACCAATTTAAATCAAGTAGTTTTAATTGCATAAGCCGAATTATGCGTTTTTTAAAAAAAAATATCAAATATTTCCTGAAAATTTCGGCAGAGTCTCCTTTGTAAAAACTGGTCCCAAACGGGATACAACATGAATAGTATACGAAATCAATAAAAAGGCATCCCTAAGTGGGAGCTAGCTCTTCGTCAATCGACGGTCACAACCACACAAGCAAAATAATATACAACGCCAAGGGCGATGATCAATACTCAAAAGGAAACTCAAACAACAAGAATTCCACAGAAATATAACGCGCGGCTCTAAGGTCGAAAGAATAACATCTCTGGTCTCTATCTCAATAATTACATGTTTGGTTGATAGAACTTCTAGATACAACAGAATAATGATATACAAGATATATAATGGGGGTACGATACAAGTAAACCCACCTACTAGAAAATCACCCGAAGGAAACTATGCCCGCAAAGCCGTAATGAAACCTGTACGGCAAACCTGCAAGAAACTGGGGCACAACGGGGGTGAGTTGCCAACTCGTGAATAGAAAAACATCTACGAAAAGAAATTGCATAAATAACACAATCCTAGGTCAATGATCATAATATATCCTCAAATATATAACCAGCAACCCATAACAATGGTTAGGGCAAATATCTAACCCAAGTGTAATTCCATGTGCCCGTGTCAGTGCCTCAGGTAGCAATGTATCATATGGATGATGTATGAATGCATGGAACAGAATGCATGTACTGAAGAAAACTGCTTTCATAAATCAGTGAGATTTCTGTATTTTAAAAGTGAGGTACCATAAATGAAATCAACATAAAACAGTGCCCAGCATCGACACAAAACAAGTGTCCAAATATCTCGATATCTCTGTATCACAATCTCTGTACCTCAATATCTCAAAATCTCAAAATCTCAATCACAATATCTAGGGCGCCGTCAATCCAGACCGGCCCATACCATCTATCTCAAGACCACGACGGTATCCTCCGGATATCCGACGCGTCGGTTAATATCACCGGTCGGTAGTGCTCCCCAGCCAGGCTCAACGTCAACAACACGGCCTTCTCGCCCCGGGGTACCGCACCGGGCCCACCATGTACCCGAAACGGTTCATCCAACTCCTCGAATCGGGTCTCGAAATCCATCAGCAAACTCATGGTGGACGACTCATACATCATTGGAAAACCGCATTTTTATTTAAAAAGAGAGAAAGCAGTTTATATATGTTTTGCGGTTTTCCTCCAAATCCAGAAAATATCATGGAAATCCGAATCATCAATAGCATGTAAAACCATGAATATAAGCATGAGAATGAATAACAGTATGCATGAAGCGACAAGTAATAACTACAATATCTAAGCTGGCATATAAGGTATGTACACTAATATTATGTCAAACTACTGGCTATCAAGCTAAGTTAAGCAATAATATTTTCTAAGGTGTACGTGACATGGTAATTACCGATGAAGATGTGTGTGAGCCGGCAAGTAAGTGTATGTGGTACATACGCATCATCGGTAATGGTGCTGGTGTCCTAACGGCATAATGTTAACAATGCAATATGAAATAACAATGTAAATATGCGATGCGGAGCGAGCAACCAAAATGAGCGGGAGCTAAATATTAAACAATGGTGCCATTTGAAATAACACGAATCGCGGGGTTTTGAAAATAGGGGCTACGGTGGTTTTTTTTTAAGAAAGGATACGTCTTTTGAAATATCCGTAGATCCCTTGACCTGTCTTTTAAAATACCCACGATCCGCTAGTTTTGAAATAGGTAGGAGTCTAATCTAATCTAACAACTACACTAAACTATACGGTTGAACTAACAAGCTGAACTACAGGTAAGGAAACCGCCTATCATCTGAGTCGATACATATACATACCTGTATATGTATAGTCGGTGATCCCGCCTCAATAATATCATATCCATAACCAGACATCCCAAGTCAAGAGTGCGGATCAATCATCAAAATATAGCTCTTACGTAAATCCGTCGTACGGCATCCCCAAATCTGGGTACGGGTCAATATCACATTCATCATACTATTCACCTGGTTTTCTCTTTATCAAATATCATGATCGGGGTACTGATCTACGTCTAGTACAATACTGATACCGCCTAAGTATGCATGGACGTGTGTGAAACACTACGTCAAGGACCCGCTACAACGTCATGTCGTATCTTAAATACGAACCCTGCTATATCACCGATCTCACGGCCTCAAAACAAATCTCATCGACTCATCTTAAATCCTAAGTACCATCCTCATTATCCATGCATGCGTATATGAATGTACATATGCATAGTCCCATACCCACGCATATATACATATATACACATCCCAATCGGCGCACAAGAAAGTAATGTATGCAAGTCTGTGTGTGCGTATGTGGGTATAACAACTACTCTAGGGTTTCGCAACTAACCCAAAGCTAATCCATGAACACATAATCATAACATGAATGAACATTCTCGTATCATAGAACACCTATATAAACATATATATGAGCTACACTACGGACTGCGGGGGTGCTATACGCCATCCACCCGACTTCTCTCCGTAGATATAAATCTACTCACCTGGTCCTCGCTAGCCGGTGCTGACGTCGCCACGCGCTTGCTTGTCGTCTCGAAGTCCACATGAGTTACCTACATATCATAACGTACCGTGTCGTATTAAAATCCGACTCATGACCCAAAACGACACGTGAATCCCACATAGGTCAAAACCTATGGTTTGCTATCTCAAATAAACACAAAAACCCTCGACATCGGTGTACACACGCCGATTGATTGAGAAAAACACTAAACGTACCGATCATTGCTTTATAAGTCGCTAAAAATATGTGAAATAGGATTCAAATCATCAAAACCAATAAATTGATCAAATCGGTTCATTTCCAAAAAAGCCTAGTAAAGGGGTCGTTAACCGTTTTACTACAAGTCTTGATGTTTAGCAAACTATTGGTCACAATACTCACTAATTGTCTTAATTAGGCCACATAAATATTTACTAGATTTTTAATCTTGCTAAATTACATTAAACCAAAATCTAGTTAGCAAAAGTTACCTTTTTAGTTCAAAACTTGGTGTTTTAACCAATCTAAATATTTTAACAATTTTAGTGGCTATAATATTCATTAAACATCTTAATTATGTCATACCAATGTTAATTAGATTTTAAACTCACTCATTTCCACCAATTCTAAAAAACCTAGTTTGCAATATTTACACAATTATAACAATTTTAAACTAACAATTTGCAAACTAGCAATTAGATTAGTTTTTGCAAGCATTAACATGTTAATCTTCTCATTGCAACCTTAAGCAAGTAACAACCACTCTAATTGAATCTAAACCCTAACTTTTGAATCCAAAACCTTCTCTTGAAAATTCAAGTCTTGAAATTGAATCCAAATTAAACCCTTCCTTAACCTAGTTTGAAGTAATAACAAAAATTTAACAAAAGGTCAAGATTTATACCTCACCATTATCTTGAGATGTAACATGAATCTAGCCTCACAAACATGCTTCTTGCTCCAAGATCCATGCTAGCTTGGTAAAAGAAATAATGGGTAGGGCTTGAATTTGGAGTTTGTGGAATTTTTGAAGTATTTTTGATGCAAATATGATGGATTTTGGAGGGGAAATGAGTTGAGAATTTTTGGGGCTGTTGTTGGAAGGGGGAGGTCGGCCAAAAGAGGGAAGGGGGAGAGAGAGAGATGTGAGTTTCAAAGTCAACACAATTCCATACTATAATTATCTAATTCCATACATTAATTCTTTATTGTTTTTCTTTTAAGTTTTCATTTTATTCTCAAATTGGAGTGTGAAGTGGGGGGGGGGCAGCATAAGGTCAGCCCAGCTGAGTTGGGGATGTGTGTGTGTGTGTGTGTTTGTGGAAATTTTTTCCAAGTAATGAAAGCCCAATTCAAGTCACAAGCCCATCTCACATCTATTTAACTTAATTTTCACAAAATAAGCCTTTTTCTATCATAATTTCTAAACCGTTTTGGCAAACGATTTCGTTTCAAAAACCACATGATAAAATTTTATTTAATTTTTTATGATGCACAAAATTTGTTTCAACTCATTCCAATTTGTAATTTTCCCTAATTAAATATATTAGTGACGGCTTAAAATAATATTAAAATAATTAATTTCGGAAAATTTTTCAGAAAATTTGAAATTTCACCAGTGGGTCAATAAACACCAAATACTAGCAATTATATAGCTAGAATATGTATATTTAATTTTATAATAAAGATATTTGTATTTTGACTTTTTACAGAAAACCCCCTTATTTTACCGTTTTTTCGAAATTTCACCGAAACGATTTTCAAAATGTTACAATCTTCCCCCCTTAAAGAAATTCGGTCCCCGAATTTAAATTAAACCCCCCCCCCCCAAATACTAAAATATTTCAGCCAAAACCATCAAATCGCCGGGGCTCCGAAATCATAAATACATAAACGCATCATAGCGCAATGCATGCGCATGAATAATGAGTAGATAACTCGAAATCAAAACTTCGTCAAGCATCCCGCAATCATCGGAGTCAAGGTGAAGACACGAATGCCAAATCTCAAGCAAGACCGATATGCTATAAATCGGAACTATACATGTAAATATCAGGAGGAAATGCATGCCAAATCCTTTAAGTTGCTGTGCAATGCACATAACACTGCACAGTGGTGGACGTCTATCATAAGAAAATAACTATATACCTATATACCTTTGTTTGAAATGTACGTTCCGCCGTTTTGGGAAACAATTTAGAAGGGTTTTCCTTGTTTTAAACGTTTTGCGTCATATCAGACACGTAGGTAAATACTGAGACTATAGCTCGCTTTTTGGAATTCCCTTCAATAGCTATCAATGCATGCAAAATACATTCAGGTACTGTCCTCTGACTAGTCCTGCTTAGTACGAAAACACATCGCAATTATCATAAAAAAAACGTACTGCTCTATAAGAAATCAATCCCAAAATACGCGTATGAATACTACGTGCGTCTGGTGCGCACGACAATCAAAATCCATATACGTGCCATACAAGTTCATAGAAACAAGATCTAAGTGCATCGGGTGTGCACAAAGCATCTGTCGTAGGCAACGTGTGTGCCTGACAGAAAAATCAGGTGCATCTGACATGCACGAAAAAAATCTCGATTTAGTGCATCTGGTGTGCACCAAAATCGCATATCAAGACATGCGCTCAACATGCGCGAAAACCCAAAACCAGGGGCATCCATCATGCACGAAATCATGAAATCCAATATCAAGTGCCGAACATGTGCAAAATCAAATCAGGTGCACAAGGTGCACAAAACAAATATCGAGTATCACAATCGAAATCGAAGTCCAGTGCATCTAAGTGCACAAAAGGCGTATCACTGCACTGCAAGCATAAATAAACTATACAGAGTGCAGGAACCAAATCGTGTGCGTGCATACGCACAAAATCAACTCAAATGTCTAAAACCGTAAAATCACAAACATGTGAAACCAAAGCACGAAAACGATATTAAGTGCAACACTGTGCAAAGATCGTAAATCCTCAATCATCAAAATCAAATCCTGCGAATAAATCACCCAAAACATCGAAATCAATAATGGCGGAATAGTACCGCTCAAGCGCATCCTCTAAGAATCTCGGCCAACTGTCGCAGTCACTAGTGGGACGTCTCGTCGATGATCATGAACTCTGGCCTACTGGTGTGCGTAACAATGACCACTCCTGGGTCAAGGTCTTCACTGTGAATTACCAATCTCTCGGTCCATCATCGCGACCACTCGTAAGACAGCATATCACTGGTGTCGACCTCTGGCTCTTTGAATGTCCGTGACACATCTGATCCTGGGTGCAAGTATCATTGCAGCAGTGTCCTGGAAGGAATCCTGCTCACAGTCTCTTCCATGTCTCGTCTCTGCCAACTGTCCGGAAGTCATCGTCCTTTACTATATCTGCGTCTTGCTCTGGAACGACTGCATTCTCATCGCGACTCTTCTGGAAGGTATATCCAAGCACAATGCCTCGTCATGCGTATCGCATCTCTGATGTCGGCGGAGTGGAACGTCGTCTTATCCAGATCTTGTACGGACCTCTTTACTCCACTTTCTCTAATGTCGACTGCTTCGGACTTGTTTCATCGTGGCTACATGGACTAAGCTCCAACGGCTATCCTCGTATCGGGAGTCTCCCAAGAAATGCATCTCACCACCTAGCATCCGAATTAAGTCGAGCCATCCGATCGAGTCGTCAAAACCTCATAATCCCCCAAGAGCTCAACCTCTTGGGCACAGTTTAATAGTATCGAGTACATACCACAGCATCGGTGGTCCAGCCGTAGAAGGGCAAACCCAAGCCTCACTAATGGCGCCGTAGAACTGCCGCAAACCCGAAGGTTCAAAGGCTTTCACACGGTCATTAAGTCGAGTTAGGGTTTCATTCTTCTAGAGGGACCATAGAATTGCCTGCATGTCTTTCCGACTACTTTAAACTTGGAATAATAGGTTTCTGACATTCGATCGTCTCTGTCGACTCCCAACGTCTCCGCGTGAAGTCGCCTCTAGCTGGAATCAATCTATCTGATGACCTCGCATCGGGGTAGGCGAACGATCCACATGTCCTAGTCATTCATCCTCGATGACTAGCGACCTTCTATCATCTCTTAGTACAACTCGTTCTGCACTAACTCCAGCATCTGGGGCAATATCTCGTCGTTCGCAGCAATAACTGGCTCGCTCGTCTGCACGCTGAACAGTGCCTCGACCATCATGAATAAGCAACACACCAACGGTCATCAAAATCTGGCTGGCCTCTATCATTGGCTCAATCCTCTAGTGTCGATCAGCACATCCGAGTAACCTCATAAAGGCGATCCGCCAAACGCTCGTGGCGCGGAAACACAGTAAAAAGACACATCTTTGCAATCATGTGTCGCCGGAATTTCGTCCTGGTCAGTCCTCGTTCGTGATGAGCTCGTGCTGACCGCAACTATAGCTGTAGCTCTCCCTGCCCATAATCGTGGCAGCAAAACCATAACTGGTACTGATGAGGCTAGATCGGAATGAATATAATACTGAGCAAAGAAATGTACATCCTAAGGCTTCTTAAGTGGAGTAGCGTATCGTAATATGCCGCGGAACATACCTACGGTACGTCACTCTATTTTAGTCACCTATTCCATCAACCAAGGGTCATCCTACGCTCCGAAGGTAAAACCTAAGGCTCTGATACCAACTTTGTCACGTCCCGAAAGTACGGAATATGACCGGCACTTAAACTACGAACGTCTCGAGGCGTACGTAATCTAAGCAAGCCGAAAACCTAGAAACCCAAACCAAGAAAAGTAGTAGAGTGAAGGAAAACCAATTTAAATCAAGTAGTTTTAATTGCATAAGCCGAATTATGCGTTTTTTAAAAAAAAATATCAAATATTTCCTGAAAATTTCGGCAGAGTCTCCTTTGTAAAAACTGGCCCCAAACGGGATACAACATGAATAGTATACGAAATCAATAAAAAGGCATCCCCAAGCGGGAGCTAGCTCTTCGTCAATCGACGGTCACAACCACACAAGCAAAATAATATACAACGCCAAGGGCGATGATCAATACTCAAAAGGAAACTCAAACAAGAATTCCACAGAAATATAACGCGCGGCCTAAGGTCGAAAGAATAACATCTCTGGTCTCTATCTCAATAATTACATGTTTCGTTGATGGAACTTCTAGATACAACAGAATAATGATATACAAGATATATAATGGGGGTAAGATACAAGTAAACCCACCTACTAGCAAATCACGCGAAGGAAACTATGCCCGCAAAGCCGTAATGAAACCTGTACGGCAAACCTGCAAGAAACTGGGGCACAACGGGGGTGAGTTGCCAACTCGTGAATAGAAAAACATCTACGAAAAGAAATTGCATAAATAACGCAATCCTAGGTCAATGATCATAATATATCCTCAAATATATAACCAGCAACCCATAACAATGGTTAGGGCAAATATCTAACCCAAGTGTAATTCCATGTGCCCGTGTCAGTGCCTCAGGTAGCAATGTATCATATGGATGATGTATGAATGCATGGAACAGAATGCATGTACTGAAGAAAACTGCTTTCATAAATCAGTGAGATTTCTGTATTTTAAAAGTGAGGTACCATAAATGAAATCAGCATAAAACAGTGCCCAGCATCGACACAAAACAAGTGTCCAAATATCTCGATATCTCTGTATCACAATCTCTGTACCTCAATATCTCAAAATCTCAATATCTCAATCACAATATCTAGGGCGCCGTCAATCCAGACCGGCCCATACCATCTATCTCAAGACCACGACGGTATCCTCCGGATATCCGACGTGTCGGTTAATATCACCGGTCGGTAGTGTTCCCCTGCCAGGCTCAACGTCAACAACACGGCCTTCTCGCCCCGGGGTACCGCACCGGGCCCACCATGTACCCGAAACGGTTCATCCAACTCCTCGAATCGGGTCTCGAAATCCATCAGCAAACTCATGGTGGACGACTCATACATCATGGGAAAACCGCATTTGTATTTAAAAAGAGAGAAAGCAGTTTATATATGTTTTGCGGTTTTCCTCCAAATCCAGAAAATATCATGGAAATCCGAATCATCAATAGCATGTAAAACCATGAATATAAGCATGAGAATGAATAACAGTATGCATGAAGTGAAAAGTAATAACTACAATATCTAAGCTGGCATATAAGGTATGTGTTAGTTATATGTATGCCCTAGAGGCCATTACTGTACATAGGATGTATATTGTAGTGGATGCTGGGACATATATAGGGAGGACTTTCTTGCTCGACATGATAGTATGCTATCTGGTTACCCTTTACCTTAACGTGTATGCTGATTGTCTCTCTGTTACGTGTTGGTAAAGCCCTTAGGATCTGTACTTGACTACCTGGACTATGATGCAGATCATACTAGTGGGGACATGGTAGTCTATAAGTACATCCTTCAAAGTCCCTAGTCGTGGGTGTATCGAGACGGGGCATCGATATACCAGAGTAGACTAGTGTATACCTTCTCGACCCATATAGATGGGCGATGGATGATCCCATATCTATCGGTGTTTGACATCAGAGATGATATACGGGTGCTCAGTAGAGACTGGGTACACTGGACGGACTCGCCGAGAACTCCCAGATGGTATTATACCTCACGTCAGATGGCAGTTCTCTGGTGACACTGGTACAGAGTAGTCTGTTGACCCGAGATCGTCATAGAGTCTTGTGTGGTTCCTACTATGCTTTGATTTCCATCTTACCACGTCCAAGAAGGCGTGCAAAACGGTGGTTTTTGGGTACAGTCCCGAGTCACATGGAGGCAATGAGCGATAGGAGGGGATTCGTCTCTCCCGGTATAGGGGGTTGATGTTGCGCTGTGTTCGATTGGCTATAACAGGAAATCCCTGGCCAGGGTTGCTGAGATTTACTGGTAAGTGTTACCAGTAGTTTCTCGAATGGTTATAGACCTCATATCGACACGACTTATTGAGCTATTGGGGTCTGACGTTTACCACCCCTAGGCGAGATATGCGACATATCAGACGATCAGACCGGACTGTACGGTAGTGTTACTGGTCGGATTCACTGGAGTGTGAGCGGGCTTGTTCGTCGATCTTCAGATCGCTCAATACCCGGGTGGCCGTTACGTTTAGCAGACCGCTTGCGGCTTGTGGATGTTTGATATGATCATCATCCGCTGCCGGCGTATTGACGAGTCTTTAGAGTCCTACACAGAGGTTTCCTGGCTCAAGCGAAATGAAATAGGAGCGCATATGAGATATGTGCGGGACCGAGAATAATACGGTATGTGATACTGTATTCGATTCTCGCGATGTGACATTGATCGGTTATTTGCGATATAGCCGGGTTATCGGATCAAGTGTTGATTCGATAAGTTGTTACTGATGATAACAGTCGGTTATGTGCGACATGACCGGATCGTTAAATCAAGTGTTGATTTAATGATTTAATGCATAATTGTATATTTGATATATTACTTTGCACTAACTAGTATCGGTTCACTTTAAAATGGATTTTCTCACTCGGGTGTGCGCATTGCATATGCGATATGATTTTGTGCACTTGCTTGTATCATGTTTGATGATGCATGCCAAACTTGGTTAAGTGTAAAGAATGAACCATGGTAATGAATGGGTTAGGGTTTTGATTTTTATTTATTCATTTATCTTTCTTATTTATTCTTTTTGGAAAAAGGAAAAAGAAAGATAAATGGTGGCATTTTTTGGATTTAGTTGAAGTTTCTTGAAACTTTGACTATGTCACACTTTTCTTGTCTCATGCTTAACCCTAATCATTCATTTTACTATGGTTAGCTCTCTACACTTGACTAAGGTTAAGTTATGATAAGAAATGATTTTCTTTTATATAAAAAATATTCTTATCATAACTTTGATCATCTTCTTCCTCTTCTTCTTCTTCATGAAGATAGCTTACTTCTTCAATGGTGAATTGAGCAAATGAGTGAGAAATCCAAAACTAAAGTCTACCCACTTCCTATTTCTTCATCCTCTACCTCTTGCCAAGTAGTAGAGTGTGTTTCCTTCACAATTTTTCAAGACTTAGTGAAGGTGGAGCTTGATTTAGCGATGCCTCGACGTAGATCATCTTCGGCATGGACATCGACGACCTAGCTTGCCCATTCTACGACGAAGCCGACGCTTGAGCCCGGATTTGATTTGGACAGCGGAGAGGACCTCGTTGCGGAGCTATGGAGGTGGAGCACCGGATCTACAAAGGTTGTATTTCCGTATCTTGTAGTTAAGTGTTAACTAGTTAGCTTTTTCGCCTAGTTTTCTAGCAAACGATCCGTAGTTTAGGGTTTGTAGGCACCGTAAAATTTGAAATTGGCATGGTTGATGCCTTGTGAGACCTCATTAGGGTGCCTAGGAACCCTACAGTGGTATCAGAGACTAGCTAGAGCCTTAGGCGAAGTCCAGACGGAGTTTGAAGTCCGAACGAACCCGAAAACCCATTTCAAACATGCTCTTTGTCCTTTTTTGAAAACAGTGGATTTTTCCAGATTAAAAATTGCTAAAAAAATCAGCAGGGAAATCTAAGGGTTACGGTGAATTTTGATGACGTAACTCCATAGTCAAGGCGCGGATCCGCGGCACGAGCATGGCTCGTGCGGCGGATCCGCGGCGGTTTTGTCCTATTGTTCATCAAAATTTGCACCATAATCAATAATGGTCAATGCTGGTTTTTCTGGGAATTTTTAATATTTAATACAGAGTTGAATTTTCTGGAGTTGTTTTGGGGATTCGGTGTTTCGATCGGGGTATCAAATTTTGTCTATTTGGCTTTCCGGATAAATTTTAGAATATGTTAAAAAGTTCGACCGGATATAAATACCCAATTTTTCCCCTGTCGGGAAAATTCCAAGTGTTGGATTTTCCGTAGTTTAACGACGTTCTAAGTAGTGCAAGTAACGCGATGGTCCCTCTAGAAGACAACAAACCTTAACTCGATTATGTGACCGTCTTGAACTGCCCTTTGAACCTTCGGGTTTGGGGCAGTACGGCGTGTCACATGTGAGGCGTTGGCTTGACCCTTCTACGGCTGGACCGTTGCTACTGAGGCACGAACTGAATGTTATTAGACTTATTTCATGTGTTGATCTGTATCGGGAAAAGTTGGGTGTTCGATTGTTCGATCGGAAAGTTTGACATTTTCTATTTATCCGGAATGGGATACAATAATTGGAATTCACAAGTAGTTATGTGATAACTAAATGAATGTTATAAACATAGCAGTTTAGTCTCACTTGATCGGTTGCCACGGAATTTTGATGTGATCAAAAGTCCGTCGCAATCACGTAGCGTACGCGGATACTCGCCGGGTAAACTTAATAGACAGCCTCGCTCCATAGCCCCGACCAAGTGACTGTAGGAGAACCCCGTCGCCGAAAGCATCCGTCCGGGTGCTCGCGGTAGCCGTGTTCCGCCTTGGTGCACTTCGTCGACGGTATCGGGGGTGCGGCCGTCTGCTGAAGTTTGCGACGAGCATTCGATCAAAATGTCGGGAATCCTGTTGAATTGCCTGACTTGGTATTGAAAAGTGTTTTCGATAATGAGACTAAAATGCGGGGTTTATAATTGTTAGGCATGCGATGTCTAAAGAATTCATTTGGTCAGGCATGCGATGTCTGAGGTGGTTGCGGATTCCAACTGTTGTAGTTTTACACTTTCTTTTCTGTGACCGTAAGTGTAATATGTGATATCGCCGGTTTCGTTGCTATATGTCAACGACAATTGGGATGCGCATATTTACTTACGTTGATGACATGTGATGTTATGTGTTGCTGGATATGTTATATTGGATCGTCGTGTTTGAATAGCCGGGGTTTTTTATGTGAGATGAGTGTTTTTCATTTTCATTCATGTAAAAACTTGTATGTAATATTCTTTTATTGGGGCGCTTCCAGGTTGCGGGAGTTGTCACCGTTTGTATATTATTTACTTTTCCGCACTAGGATAGACCCAAGGAGGGGAGCACAAGTGACCGGGTTCTGGAGTCCAGTGGGAGACCAACTCGAGGAGTCGAGTCCGGGTCTCCTAACTCTAGAATTGGTAGGGTTGCTTGCCGCTCTCGTAGGGGTCTAGGGGTGTGGGTTTGGCTATTCATCACGACCGTGGAATCCGTGTTTTATACTGGCTCGTATTGAAAACACGGACGTCCTAGTATATCCAATGTTTCATATGTTTCTTCTGCTGCGATATCTGTGATGTGATCATGTGATGTTCTGTGATAGATACAGTATATAGTATATATGATATATTATATAGACGTTACTTATGTTTTACACCCGCGCTAGCCCTGCCCTGCTCTGTCGTTAGTTACCTAACCTAACGATGCACGAGGGGACATCGAGGCGAATGCGGATGGCATAAGTGTACGTCGTATTTATCTGTGATGTTTAGGTATTTAAATGATGGGACTTCATTAATGTGATTAATGAATTAAAAGAAACCTAAGATGTTGTAGAATCGAATTTCAAAATAAAACAGGTAGCTACAGTTCTTGCTTTGCACAGCGGTATATGTGATATATCCTGCACCTTATTCGATAAGGAAAGGACCGAGATCCTTTCACCGGGAGTGACTCCTTTAGCAATAACTGGCAGATGCTACACACTCGGTTTGTCTTTTGATTGCTTTTAAGTGTTTTTGCTTTGCACAGCGATATATGTGATATATCCCGCACCTCATTCGACGAGGAAAGGACCGACGATCCCTTCACCGGGAGTGACTCCTTTAGCAAAACTAGAAAAGCCTAAAAAACACTCCATTTTAAAAATCATTTGATTCTACAACGATATCAAGTTCATTACGCAATAGGTTTTCAGAAAAACCTGTCGTAGGCCTCCGTCATTTCAGATACGTACTAGTTAGTATTCGTGCTGCGGTTGTTTGGCCTCCGTCAAGGCGTAGTGTACGGTAGCTAACTAGTGCTTATCTGCTAGCATATGATGCGATTGGATTAGGGTATTCGTACGGCGTTGTTTGGCCTCCGTCAAGGGTCGTGCGGGTGGGTTTAATTCAATCAGAAAATGACGGGTTGAACTTGACTAGCGGACTATGGGTTGTTTGGCCTCCGTCAAGGTCATAGCGAGCTAGGGGCAAAATATTATCAGGAATTTCAAGTGTTGAAATTTGCAATGAGATTGCATACCTTCTATGAGATAGTTGGATCCCGATACCCGCTGCGAGTAAGAGTTACTCCTGGGAGAGTTTTATACATTACAATTAGCCGATCAAGTAGGTGTCTAGAAAGGTGTCAACGGGGTTACGCCTCTGGGAAAACGAGGTTTACATTAATTAGGTTCGTGCGAAAGCACGGGGGACCTCCCTCAAAGTACCGACACTGGCCTGGCTGAAAGATTGGCGAACTTGTAGTGTGTAATTAATCCCGGCTAGTCTTTCCTTTTAGGGTTTGAAGGAAGATTTGATAAAAAGCAGTGGGAGCCATCCTGATTAGATAAAATAATAACCAATCTATTCTTGCAAGAGCGCACGCTGAGTGTTTTCTTCTCTCTCTCTCCTGGTAGCGACCATATCACGCCTTAATCAAGATAATAAAACAGATTATTGACCGAACCCGTTTGTTATACTGAGCTGGGGAACGTTGGTCCCGCTCCAACTTATAATTGTTATAAGACAGAGCAGGAAATTGGGGATTACCAGAATTCCCGTGCCGCCCAAACGAAGAGAGTGCATGCTGATGCATCATCTTCGGGTTTGTTCATTATACAGAACTGTTTCTCAGTATCCTTTACATCCTGGGTATATGATACCGGATCAGGATCCCAGATATGTAATCTGTTACATAGGGCTACAGAAAGGTAGAAAACTGAGAACGGGTGATAAGTTTCATGAGGCAGAAAACGGGGCAAGTGTTGCAGCCAAGTCTGTTGGTCACTGTCACCCTGTATTATGAATACATTGATTCTGAACAAATGTTATTAGATACCGAACCTGATATACAAAATCATATCTATCTCTTTATCAGTAAAGAAATGATAAAATTTTGTATAGTTGGATAATGTTTTGAACATTTCCTATATCAAAAGTTGATCGGTTCAGGCACGTTATCTAAAAGCATTGACGTTCTAAATCAAACTACAGTTCTTTAGTATACAGAACACACACAAGAGGAAGAGTTCAGAAATGAACGAATCCTTCTTGAGGTATTGTAGACTAGGTCAGATCAATGTGACCCGACTAGCTGAAGTTACATGTAGATGCATATTTAAATAAGTTTGAATCTACATCTTGTGAAACTTGCCAGTCATGTCACAAAGATATAATGACACTAGCTCTGTTTAATGGAAACAGAGAAAGAGTTAGTGAACTCTTGGGATGATACATGTTGATGTATGTAGGTCCCCTGTCTACACATACCAGGACCGGTTCTTTGTACTTCATTACATTCTCTGATAATCTTTCGAGATTCAGACTTATGTTCCTGTTGAAACACAAGTCCGAACCTTTTGAGATATTCACAGAATATAAGTTAGAAGTAGAGAACCAAAATACGGGTATAAGTATTATGTCCTTTGATGAGATCAGGGAGGAGAATACTTGTGCATGGAATTCCTGGACTATTTTAAACGAGAATGAGATTCTCTCTCAGCATTACTCCTCCGTATACACCATAGCACGATGGTATATCGAGGCGGAGCAGATACACCCTATTTGATATGGTGTGCTCTATGATGAGTAATACTGAGTTACCTTTTTCCTTTTGGGAGTTATGCACTTGAGAAGCTGCATACCTATTGAACAGGGTTCCAATCAAATCAGTTGCCTACCGCTTCATATGTGATATGGTATGGGAAGAGCCCATGTCTTAAGCCAGTTAAGATTTGGGGTTGTCCGGCCTATGTCTAAAAGCAAAAACCGGACAAGCTCGAGGCAAGGTCAGTTATGTAGAACTGGAAATGTTCCAGCTATACAAACTGCAGTAGATGATTTGATAGAGCCAATGGATTCAGTAGATTCCAACGAACCTCAGCCTCTCCGCCGATCTAGTAGGGTTCCTCACCCACCTGAGAGATACTTCTGTTTCTCTATGACAGTGGGAGCGAGGATTGCATCATGAGATGATGACCCAACTAGTTTCGAGCAGGCCATCGAGAGTAAGACTCTGTAAGAATGGCTGGATGTTTAGTGATCTGAGATGGAATCCTTATACACCAACAAAGTATGGACTTTGGTTGCTATATCTGAAGGGTTAAATCCCCATCAGGAGCAAGTATATCTTGAGAAGATTACTTGGTGTAGATGGAAAGGTTGAGACTTTCAAAGCTAGACTAGTTAAAGGTTTTCTTCATTGACCAGGCGTGGATAATGATGAAACCTTTTCCAGTAGCTATGCTTAAGTCCATCCAGATCCTACTTGCCACGGCTACATACCATGACTACGATATCTGGTGGTTGGGTTTCTTGACTGCTTTTCTAAATATTGATTTAGAAGAGTGCGTCTGTAAGTACACAGCCAGAGGGCTTCGTAAACATTGGGAGCAGCGGAAACGTGTGCAAGATGTTTTATCTGATAAAGCAGGCATCGCGGAGTTGGAACATCTGTTTTGATGAAGTAGTCAAATAGTTTGATATCATCAAAATGGTAGATGAACCTTGTATAAACAAAAAGGTAGTAGGGAGTATGATGACGATCCTCGTAGAGTACGTGGATGACATACTCTTGATAGGGAAGGAGTTTCCTATGCTACGCTTGATCAATCTCCGCTTATCACCATAATTCTCCATATAGGATCAAAATGATACCTACTAAATCCTGGATTTTGGATCTATGAGATAGATCTAATTGGATGTTAGGAATCTCACTAGTTGTAGTGAGAAGGTATCAATCGACCCTGGGGAGAATCACTGGAAGTGTTCCAGGGTGATAAAGACGACTGAATGTCAGTCACAGGCATTGTCTTTACCCTCAGTAAAGGGACAGTATGTTGGAAGAGTTCCAAGCTAGATACCGTGGCATACTAGACGATAAAGGCAGGATACATCGCTACTTAAGATGCTACCAAAGAGGCTGTTTGGGTGTATATTGGTTCATGAGATGAACTACGTTCCTACCATTGTGTGACAATGGAGTTGTGGCTTATGCCAAGGAACGTCCGTCCCATCAGTGATCCAGACATATTCTAAGGCAGTATCACTTGATCATGGAGATGGTTGATCTCCAGGGAGATCGAGGTTAGGAGAGTAGACTCAGAGGACAACACAGCGGATCCACTCACAAAGGCCTGTTCCCAGAGAGAGACTTTTATGGGATGGTTGAGTATGAGATACTACAACCACTGCTACAGATGGCCCTAGTGCAAGTGGGAGATTGTTAGTTATATGTATGCCCTAGAGGCCATTACTGTACATAGGATGTATATTGTAGTGGATGCTGGGACATATATAGGGAGGACTTTCTTGCTCGACATGATAGTATGCTATCTGGTTACCCTTTACCTTAACGTGTATGCTGATTGTCTCTCTGTTACGTGTTGGTAAAGCCCTTAGGATCTGTACTTGACTACCTGGACTATGATGCGGATCATACTAGTGGGGACATGGTAGTCTATAAGTACATCCTTCAAAGTCCCTAGTCGTGGGTGTATCGAGACGGGGCATCGATATACCAGAGTAGACTAGTGTATACCTTCTCGACCCATACAGATGGGCGATGGATGATCCCATATCCATCGGTGTTTGACATCAGAGATGATATACGGGTGCTCAGTAGAGACTGGGTACACTGGACGGACTCGCCGAGAACTCCCAGATGGTATTATACCTCACGTCAGATGGCAGTTCTCTGGTGACACTGGTACAGAGTAGTCTGTTGACCCGAGATCGTCATAGAGTCTTGTGTGGTTCCCACTGTGCTTTGATTTCCATCTTACCACGTCCAAGAGGGCGTGCAAAACGGTGGTTTTTGGGTACAGTCCCGAGTCACATGGAGGCAATGAGCGATAGGAGGGGATTCGTCTCTCCCGGTATAGGGGGTTGATGTTGCGCTGTGTTCGATTGGCTATAACAGGAAATCCCTGGCCAGGGTTGCTGAGATTTACTGGTAAGTGTTACCAGTAGTTTCTCGAATGGTTATAGACCTCATATCGACACGACTTATTGAGCTATTGGGGTCTGACGTTTACCATCCCTAGGCGAGATATGCGACATATCAGACGATCAGACCGGACTGTACGGTAGTGTTACTGGTCGGATTCACTGGAGTGTGAGCGGGCTTGCTCGTCGATCTTCAGATCGCTCAATACCCGGGTGGCCGTTACGTTTAGCAGACCGCTTGCGGCATGTGGATGTTTGATATGATCATCATCCGCTGCCGGCGTATTGACGAGTCTTTAGAGTCCTACACAGAGGTTTCCTGGCTCAAGCGAAACGAAATAGGAGCGCATATGAGATATGTGCGGGACCGAGAATAATACGGTATGTGATACTGTATTCGATTCTCGCGATGTGACATTGATCGGTTATATGCGATATAGCCGGGTTATCGGATCAAGTGTTGATTCGATAAGTTGTTACTGATGATACCAGTCGGTTATGTGCGACATGACCGGATCGTTAAATCCAGTGTTGATTTAATGATTTAATGCATAATTGTATATTTGATATATTACTTTGCACTAACTAGTATCGGTTCACTTTAAAATGGATTTTCTCACTCGGGTGTGCGCATTGCATATGCGATATGATTTTGTGCACTTGCTTGTATCATGTTTGATGATGCATGCCAAACTTGGTTAAGTGTAAAGAATGAACCATGGTAATGAATGGGTTAGGGTTTTAATTTTTATTTATTCATTTATCTTTCTTATTTATTCTTTTTGGAAAAAGGAAAAAGAAAGATAAATGGTGGCATTTTTTGGATTTAGTTGAAGTTTCTTGAAACTTTGACTATGTCACACTTTTCTTGTCTCATGCTTAACCCTAATCATTCATTTTACTATGGTTAGCTCTCTACACTTGACTAAGGTTAATTTATGATAAGAAATGATTTTCTTTTATATAAAAAATATTCTTATCATAACTTTGATCATCTTCTTCCTCTTCTTCTTCTTCATGAAGATAGCTTACTTCTTCAATGGTGAATTGAGCAAATGAGTGAGAAATCCAAAACTAAAGTCTACCCACTTCCTATTTCTTCATCCTCTACCTCTTGCCAAGTAGTAGAGTGTGTATCCTTCACAAGTTTTCAAGACTTAGTGAAGGTGGAGCTTGATTTAGCGATGCCTCGACGTAGATCATCTTCGGCATGGACATTGACGACCTAGCTTGCCCATTCTCCGACGAAGCCGACGCTTAAGCCCGGATTTGATTTGGACAGCGGAGAGGACCTCGTTGCGGAGCTATGGAGGTGGAGCACCGGATCTACAAAGGTTGTATTTCCGTATCTTGTAGTTAAGTGTTAACTAGTTAGCTTTTTCGCTTAGTTTTCTAGCAAACGATCCGTAGTTTAGGGTTTGTAGGCACCGTAAAATTAGAAATTGGCATGGTTGATGCCTTGTGAGACCTCATTAGGGTGCCTAGGAACCCTACAGTATGTATACTAATATTATGTCAAAACTACTGGCTATCAAGCTAAGTTAAGCAATAATATTTTCTAAGGTGTACGTGACATGGTAATTACCGATGAAGATGTGTGTGAGCCGGCAAGTAAGTGTATGTGGTACATACGCATCATCGGTAATGGTGCTGGTGTCCTAACGACATAATGTCAACAATGCAATATGAAATAACAATGTAAATATGCGATGCGGAGTGAGCAACCAAAATGAGCGGGAGCTAAATATTAAACAATGGTGCCATTTGAAATAACACGAATCGCGGGGTTTTGAAAATAAGGGCTACGGTGTTTTTTTTAAAGAAAGGATACGTCTTTTGAAATATCCGTAGATCCCTTGACCTGTCTTTTAAAATACCCACGATCCGCTAGTTTTGAAATAGGTAGGAGTCTAATCTAATCTAAGAACTACACTAAACTATACGGTTGAACTAACAAGCTGAACTACAGGTAAGGAAACCGCCTATCATCTTAGTCGATACATATACATACCTGTATATGTATAGTCGGTGATCCCGCCTCAATAATATCATATCCATAACCAGACATCCCAAGTCAAGAGTGCGGATCAATCATCAAAATAGAGCTCGTACGTAAATCCGTCGTACGGCATCCCCAAATCTGGGTACGGGTCAATATCACATTCATCATACTATTCACCTGGTATCATCTTTATCAAATATCATGATCGGGGTACTGATCTACGTCTAGTACAATACTGATACCGCCTAAGTATGCATGGACGTGTGTGAAACACTACGTCAAGGACCCGCTACAACGTCATGTCGTATCTCAAATACGAACCCTGCTATATCACCGATCTCACGGCCTCAAATCAAATCTCATCGACTCATCTTAAATCCCAAGTACTATCCTCATTATCCATGCATGCGTATATGAATGTACATATGCATAGTCCCATACCCACGCATATATACATATATACACATCCCAATCGACGCACAGGAAAGTAATGTATGCAAGTCTGTGTGTGCGTATGTGGGTATAACAACTACTCTAGGGTTTCGCAACTAACCCAAAGCTAATCCATGAACACATAATCATAACATGAATGAACATTCTCGTATCATAGAACACCTATATAAACATATATATGAGCTACACTACGGATTGCGGGGGTGCTATACGCCATCCACCCGACTTCTCCCCGTAGATATAAATCTACTCGCCTGGTCCTCGCTAGCCGGTGCCGACGTCGCCACGCGCTTGCTTGTCCTCTCGAAGTCCACATGGGGTACCTACATATCATAACGTACCGGGTCGTATTAAAATCCGACTCATGACCCAAAACGACACGTGAATCCCACATAGGTCAAAACCTATGGTTTGCTATCTCAAATAAACACAAAAACCCTCGACATCGGTGTACACACGCCGATTGATTGAGAAAAACACTAAACGTACCAATCATTGCTTTATAAGTCGCTAAAAATATATGAAATAGGATTCAAATCATCAAAACCAATAAATTGATCAAATCGGTTCATTTCCAAAAAAGCCTAGTAAAGGGGTCGTTAACCGTTTTACTACAAGTCTTGATGTTTAGCAAACTATTGGTCACAATACTCACTAATTGTCTTAATTAGGCCACATAAATATTTACTAGATTTTTAATCTTGCTAAATTACATTAAACCAAAATCTAGTTAGCAAAAGTTACCTTTTTAGTTCAAAACTTGGTGTTTTAACCAATCTAAATATTTTAACAATTTTAGTGGCTATAATATTCATTAAACATCTTAATTATGTCATACCAATGTTAATTAGATTTTAAACTCACTCATTTCCCCCAATTCTAAAAAACCTAGTTTGCAATATTTACACAATTATAACAATTTTAAACTAACAATTTGCAAACTAGCAATTAGATTAGTTTTTGCAAGCATTAACATGTTAATCTTCTCATTGCAACCTTAAGCAAGTAACAACCACTCTAATTGAATCTAAACCCTAACTTTTGAATCCAAAACCTTCTCTTGAAAATTCAAGTCTTGAAATTGAATCCAAATTAAACCCTTCCTTAACCTAGTTTGAAGTAATAACAAAAATTTAACAAAAGGTCAAGATTTATACCTCACCATTATCTTGAGATGTAACATGAATCTAGCCTCACAAACATGCTTCTTGCTCCAAGATCCATGCTAGCTTGGTAAAAGAAATAATGGGTAAGGCTTGAATTTGGAGTTTGTGGAATTTTTGAAGTATTTTTGATGCAAATATGATGGATTTTGAAGGGGAAATGAGTTGAGAGTTTTTGGGGCTGTTGTTGGAAGGGGGAGGCCGGCCAAAAGAGGGAAGGGGGAGAGAGAGAGATGTGTGTTTCAAAGTCAACACAATTCCATACCATAATTATCTAATTCCATACATTAATTCTTTATTGTTTTTCTTTTAAGTTTTAATTTTATTCTCAAATTGGAGTGTGAAGTGGGGGGGGGGGGCAGCATAAGGTCAGCCCAGCTGAGTTGGGGATGTGTGTGTGTGTGTTTGTGGAAATTTTTTCCAAGTAATGAAAACCCAATTCAAGTCACAAGCCCATCTCACATCTATTTAACTTAATTTTCGCAAAATAAGCCTTTTTCTATCATAATTTCTAAACCGTTTTGGCAAATGATTTCGTTTCAAAAACCACATGATAAAATTTTATTTAATGTTTTATGATGCACAAAATTTGTTTCAACTCATTCCAATTTGTAATTTTCCCTAATTAAATATATTAGTGACGGCTTAAAATAATATTAAAATAATTAATTTCGGAAAATTTTTCAGAAAATTTAAAATTTCACCAGTGGGTCAATAAACACCAAATACTAGCAATTACATAGCTAGAATATGTATATTTAATTTTATAATAAAGATATTTGTATTTTGAATTTTTACAGAAAACCCCCTTATTTTACCGTTTTTTCGAAATTTCACCGAAACGATTTTCAAAATATTACTGTTTTACACATTACAATTAGCCGATCAAGTAGGTGTCTAGAAAGGTGTCAACGGGGTTACATCCCTAGGAAAACGAGGTTTACTTTAATTAGGTCCGTGCGAAAGCATGGGGAACCTCCCTCAAAGGACCGGCACTGGTCTGGCTGAAAGATTGCGAACTTGTAGTGTGTAATTAATCCTGGCTGGTCTTTCCTTTTAGGGTTTGAAGGAAGATTTGACAGAAACAGTGGGAGACATCCTGATTAGATATATTAGATAACCAATCTAATCTTGCAAGAGCATACGCTGAGTGTTTTCTTCTCTTTCTCTCCAGGTAGCGACCATATTACGCCTTAATCAAGATAATAATATAGATGTATTGACCAAACCCGCTTGTTATACTGAGCTGGGGAATGATGGTCCCGCTCCAACTTATAATTGTTATAAGACAGTGCAGGAAATAGGGGATTACCAAAATTCCCGTGCCGCCCAAACGAAGAAAGTACATGCTGATGCATCATCTTCGGGTGTGTTCATTACAAAGAACTGTTTCGCAGTATCCTCTACGTCCTGGGTATGTGTTACCGGATCAGGATCCCAGATATGTAATATGTTACATGGGCTACAGATAGGTAGAGAACTGAGAACGGGTGATAAATTTCATGAGATAGAAACGGTGCAAGTGTTGCAGCCAAGTCTGTTGGTAGTTATCACCCTGTATTAACAAATACATTGATTCTGAATGAATGTTATTAGATACCGAACCTGATGTACAACATCATATCAGTCTCTTTATTTATTAAAGAAGGATATAATTTTGTATTGTTGGATAATGTTTTGAACATTTCCTATATCAAGAGTTGATCGGTCCAGGCACGTTATCTAAAAGCAGTGACGTTCTAAATCAAACCACAGTTCTTAGTATACAGAACACACACAAAAGGAAGAGTTCAGAAATGAACGAATTCTTCTTGAGGTATTGTAGACTAGGTCATATCTATGTGACCCGACTAGCTGAAGTTACATATAGATGCATATTTAAATTTGTTTGAATTTACATCTTGTGAAACATGCCGGTCATGTCACAAAGATAAAATGACCACAGCTCTGTTTATTGGAAACAGAGAAAGAGTTAGTGAACTCTAGAGATTGATACATGATAATGTATGTGAGTCCCCTGTCTACACATGCCAGGACTGGTTCTTTGTACTTTATTATATTCACTGATGGTCTCTCAAGATTCACACATGTGTTCCTGTTGAAACACAAGTCTGAACTTTTTGAGAAATTCAATGAATATAAGTTGGAAGTAGAGAACTAAAAACGGGTATAAGTATTATGTCCTTTAATGAGATCAGGGAGGAGAATACTTGAGCACGGAATTCCTGGACTATTCTAAAGGAGAATGAGATTCTCTCTCAGCATTACTCCTCCGTATACACCATAGCACGTTGGTATATCGGGGCGGAACAATAGCACCCTATGTGATATGGTGTGCTCTATGTTGAGTACTATTGAGTTTCCTATTTCCTTTTGGGAGTTATGCACTTGAGAAGCTGCATACCTATTGAATAGGGTTCAAATCAAATCAGTTGCTTACCACTTCATATGTGATATGGAAAGGGAAGAGCCCATATCTTAAGTTTGTTAAGATTTAGAGTTGTCCGGCCTATGTCTGAAAAGCAAAATCCGGACAAGCTGGAGGCAAAGTCAGATCTGTGGAAGTTTGTTGGATATTCCAAGCATTCGCAAGGGAATATCTTCTACCTAACCGAGGAACAAAAGATGTTTTGTTTCTCAGCATGCCACCTTTGTGAAAGGGAATTTCTTGAGAAGAAAAATTAGTGGTCATGAGGTATAGCTGGAAAGAGTTCCAGCTATACAAGCTGCAGCTGATGATTTGGTAGAACCAAAGGATTCAATAGTAACCAACGAACCTCAGCCTCTCCGCCGATCTAGTAGGGCTCCTCACCCACCTGAGAGATACTTCGGTTTTCTCTATGACAGTGGGAGCGAGGATTGCATCATGAGATGATGACCCAACTTGTTTCGAGCTGGCCATCAGGAGTGGGACTCTGTAAGAATGGCTCGATGCTAAGCGATCTTAGATGGAATCCTTATACACCAACAAAGTATGGACTTTGGTTGCTTTATCTGAAGGGTTAAATCCCCATCAGGAGAAAGTATATCTTGAGAAGATTACTTGGTGTAATGGAAAAGTTGAGACTTTCAAAGCTATGCTTAAGTCCATCCAGATCCTACTTGCCACTGCTACATACCATGACCACGATATCTGGTGGTTGGGTGTCATGACTGCTTTTCTAAATGATGATTTGGAAGATAGCGTCTATAAGTACACAGCCAGAGAGCTTCGTAGATAGTGGGAGCAGCGGAAACGTGTGCAAGATGTTTTATGTGATAAAGCAGGCATCGCGGAGTTGGAACATCTGTTTTGATGTGGTAGTCAAAGAGTTTGACTTCATCAAAATGGTAGATGAACCTTGTATATACAAAAAGGTAGTAGAGAGTATGGTGGTGATCCTCGTAGAGTACGTGGATGACATACTCTTGATAGGGAAGGAGTTTCCTATGCTACGCTCGATCAATCTCCGCTTATCACAAAGATTCTCTATATAGGATTAAAGTGATACCTCCTAAATCCTGGGTTTTAATCTATGAGATAGATGTAATTGGATGTTAGGATTCTCACTAATTGTAGTGAGATGGTATCAATCGATCCTGGGCAGAATCACTGGAAAAGTTCCAGGGTGATAAGGACGACTGAATGTCAGTCGCAGTCATTGTCTTTACCCTCAGTGGAGGGACGGTATGATGGAAGAGTTCCAAGCTAGATACCTTGACTTACTAGACAATTAAAGGCAAGATACATCGTTACCAAGGATGCTACCAAAGAGGCAGTCTGGATATATATAAGTTCATGAGATGAACTTTGTTCCAACCATTGTGTGACAATGGAGTTATGGCTTTGGCCAAGGAACCCCCGTCCCATAAAAAATCTAGATATAATTCTTAGGCAGTATCACCTGATCATGGAGATGGTTGATCTCTAGGGAGATCGAGGTTAGGAGAGTAGACACAGAGGACAACAGCGCGGATCCACTCACAAAGGCCTTTTTCCCAGTAGAGACTTTTATGGGATGGTTGAGTATGAGATACTTCAACCACAGCTGATTGTTGGGTATGCGATACTACAACAGATGGCCCCAGTGCAAGTGCGAGATTGTTAGTTATATGTATGCCCTAGAGGCCATTACTGTACATACGATGTATATTGTAATGGATGCTTGGACATATATAGGGAGGACTTTCTTTCTCGACATGATAGTATGCTATCTGGTTGTACTTTATCTTAACATGTACTCTGATTGTCTCTATGTTACATGTTGATAAAGCCTTTTGGATATGTACTCGACTACTGGGACTATGATGAGATCATACTAGTAGGGCCACGGTAGTCGACGAGTACATCGTATAACTGTTCCTAGTCGAGGGTGTATCAAGACAGGGCATCGATACACCAGAGTAGACTAGCTTATACGTATCTTGACCCATATGATGGGAGATGTATGATCCTATATCCATCAGTGTTTGACATCAAAGATGGTGTACGGGTGCTCAATGGAGACTGGGTACACTGGACGGACTCGCCGAGAACTTCCAGATGGTATTATACCTCACGCCAGATGGCAGTTCTTTGGTGACACTGGTACATGTTAGTCTGTAGACCCTAGATCGTCATGGAGTCTTGTATGATTCCCACTGTACTTTGATTTCCATCATACCACGTCCAATGTGGCTTGCAAAAAGGTGGCTTTTTGGTACAGTCCCGAATCACATGGAGGCAATGAGCGATAGGAGGGGATTCGTCTCTCCCGGTATAGGGAGTTGATGTTGTGCTGTGTTCGATTGGCTATAACTGGAAATCCCTGGCCAGGGTTGCTGAGATTTACTGGTAACTGTTATCAGTAGTTTCTCGAACTGTTATAGACCTCATATTGACATGATTTATCGAGCTACTGGGTTTGACGTTTACCACCCCTAGGCGAGATATGCGACATATCAGACGAAGAGACCGGACCGTACGGGAGTGTTACTGATTGGATTCGCAGGAGAATGTACATGTTTGCTTGTTGATCTTCTGATCGCTCAATACCTGGGTGGCTGTTACGTTTAGCTGACCGCTTGCAGCTTGTGGGTGTTTGATATGATCATCACCTACTGCCGGCGTATTGGCGATTCTTTAGAGTCCTACACAGAGGTTTCTTGGCTCAGGCAAAACGGAGTAGGAGCACACATGTGATATATGCATGACCGAGGATAATGCGATATGTGATACTGTATTAGATTCTCACGATATGAGATATCGGCCGGGTAAATGTGATATAGCCGGGTCATCGAATCAAGTGTTGATTCGATGAACTGATACATATTATATTAGTCGGTTATTTGTGAAATAGCCGGATTATCGGATCAAGTGTTGATTCGATAATTTAATGTATAATTATATATTTGATATATTAAATTACATTAACTAATATAAGCTCACTAAAAGATTCTTTTTCTCACTCGGGTAATATATTGATATATATGCGATATATGTTAATTGTATTATTTTATTTTGTTACAATAAATATTATATATGTGATATATAATATTGTAACATGATATGGTTATTAATGCAACATGATTAGTGGAGATTAAATATGGTTAGGGTTTGATTTGGGTTAAGCTTTTCAGAAGTTTCTAGAAGTTTTGCTTTTTGTTTTTGCAAAGATATTTGTTAAAGATATTTTGGATGATATTTATTAACCCAACCCAACCCATGACCATGGTAAAGTCTCTGCATGGGTTAAGTTATTATACTTAACCCATGGTTGCAATTCTAACCTCATCACAATTCATTATTCATCACAATGTAAATTGATTCTTCTTCTTCTTCCTTGAAAGCTTTCTAGCTTTTTGCTTAGTGATGATTTTGAGTGAGAAATAGAAAACAAATGAGAGCTAAAATCCTACTTCATCATCCTAATCTATCCTAGCCATTTAGATTAGGGTGTTCACTTCATTTATAAGTGAGAGCTTGTGTTAATGAAAGTTTAAGGTAGATCATCTTTGTTATCGAAGATCGGAAGCAAGCATGCATCTTTCTCTTCGTGGAACCTCTCCAGAGTCCGGGAAATCGATGATCACAGCGAAGGGACCTCAACACGGAGCTTATGAAGTGAAGGACCGGACTACAAAGGTTGTAATCCCAAACTCTTAGATGTTAAAGTGTTTAACATGCTTTATTTCGCCTAATCTCTAGTTTAAAGATCTTGGTTAGGGTTGTTCGGCACGGCTAAAATTTAAATCAGGCATGGTTGATGCCTTGTAGAACCTTATTAGAGTGCCTAGTAACCCTACAGTACATGTAGCTGTAACAAGGTATGTGGGTGTACATGTCAGTATATCATGCCACCTAGCATAGTGATGTGAACATGGCAAGTATTTCATAGCATGATGTAGCAATTCTACTGTGTAAGTGACATAGCAATTATCGATGATGAAGTGTGTGAGCCTGCAATCTGTGTAAGTGTAACATACGCATTATCGATAATGGTGTCGGTGTACTAGCACAGGTATGTGAATTGCAATGAGAATAACATGAATGCAGCATAAAATACATCGTGAACGAAATGCTATAAGGTATACGTGTCTACAATATGTATCCGAGTCGGTGAATCTAGCAATCGGCATCCAGACTCACAACATCACGTACGGTACAACCCATCGTACGGCATCCTCTAAACAAGAGTATGGATAAATCAACAGGTAAAACTCATCGCGTACGGAAATCTATCGTACGACAACATTAAACAAATAGGGATTCTATAAACCTATACAATATCGGGGTACGGATCTAAGTCTCGTATGGTATATCACTCAAAATGCAAAACATTATCCATATATAAGTACCTATCTCTCAGGTCACATCTATGTCCATCTCATATCAGGGGACCAACAAAGGTATCAACAATCTCATATCGACTCGAATCCATAAAACGACATATCACACTAAGTCATCATATCACATCGTATCCTCATTCATCACATTAATATCTCGCATCACATTATATAAACGTCACACTTGTTCTCTTTCAATTCGTACCTATCATGATTCACTTATCATTTCATATTCTCAGATGTCAATATGTTCATTAGACTCAACTTCTATCATATTATCGTTTGTAAATCCTACAATCATGTTCGTCGCATATCATTTATCAGGATAAAATAATCCAACGATATTCAATACAATATTTGCGGGGGTGCTATACGCCATCCACCCGACTTCCCCCGTAGATATAAATCTACTCACGTGCTAAACTCCTCACTTAGCTGCTGTCGATGCACTTCGTCGTCTCGGAATCCACGCGAAGGTACCTAAAATCAATAGGAATTCGCAAAACTATTAACATCAAATTAAGAAATCTAAATAAGGCACGGTGTGCTCTCATAAGTTAAAACCTATAGCCTACGAATGCAAAACAACCAACAACCCTCGTTATTGACGTACAGACGTCCAATGACCAAATACAATATCCAGTCGCAAAACCAAGAATCCAAATACCGAAAAATATAGCCAAAACCCTAACTATTGTTAGTTATATGTATGCCCTTGAGGCCACTACTGTACATGAGATGTATATTGTAGTGGATGCTGGGACATATATAGTGTTAGTTGTATGTATGCCCTAGAGGCCAGTATTGTACAGATTATGTATATTATATTGGATGCTTGGACATATATAGAGATGACTTTCTTGCTCGACATGATAGTATGCTATCTGGTTGATCTTTATCTTAACATGTACACTTGTCTCTTTATACTGTCTTATAGTTACATGTTGGTATAGCCCTTAGGATGTGTACTTGACTACCTGGACTATGATGCAGATCATACTAGTGGGGACATGGTAGTCCATAAGTACATCCTTCAAGGTCCCTAGTCGTGGGTGTATCGAGACGGGGCATCGATATACCAGAGTAGACTAGCGTATACGCTTCTCGACCCATGAGATGGGCGATGGATGATCCCATATCCATTGGTGTTTGACATCAGAGATGGTATACGGGTGCTCAGTGGAGACTGGGTACACTGGACGGACTCGCCGAGAACTCCCAGATGGTATTATACCTCACGTCAGATGGCAGTTCTCAGGTGACACTTGTACAGGTTAGTCTGTAGACCCGAGATCGTCATAGAGTCTTGTGTGATTCCCACTGTGCTTTGATCTCCACCTTACCACGTCCATGAGGGCATGCAAAATGGTGGTCTTTGGGTACAGTCCCGAGTCACATGGAGGCAATGAGCGATAGGAGGGGTTTCGTCTCTCCCTGTATTGGGGGTTGATGTTGCGCTGTGCTCGATTGGCCGTAACAGGGAAGTCCCTGGCCAGGGCTGATCAGAGATTTGCTGGTAAGTGTTACCAGTAGTTTCTCGAACCGTTATGAGCCTCACATCGGCACGACTTATCGGTTATTGGGGTCTGACGTTTACCACCCCTAGACTTGATATGCGACATATCAGACGAAGAGACCGGACTGTATGGTAAGTGTTACTGGTCGGATTCGCAGGAGTGTGAGCGGGCTAGCTCGTCGATCTTCTGATCGCTCAATACCCGGGTGGCCGTTACGTTTAGCAGACCGCTTGCGGCTTGTGGGTGCTTGATATGATCATCATCTGCTACCGGCGTATTGACGAGTCTTTAGAGTCCTACACAGAGGTTTCCTGGTTCAAGCGAAACGAAATAGGAGCGCATATGAGATATGTGCAGGACCGAGAATAATGCGTGTATGTGATACCGCATTTCATTCTCGCGATATATGTTTCGATTGGTTATATTCGATATGACCTAGTTATCGAATCATTGATTCGATAAATCGATACATTGGATTCTAGTCGGTTATGTGCGACATGACCGGATCATTGAATCAAATGTTGATTTAATGATTTAATGTATAATTATATATTTGATATATTACTTTACATTAACTGGTATTGGTTCACTTTAAACGGATTTTTCTCACTTGATGCACATTGTATATGTGATATGCTTTTGTGCACATTTTTGTATCATGTTTGATGATACTTGATCATATGGTTAAGTGTATAGAATTAAACCATAGTTAACTTGAGATTAGGGTTTTGATTATGCATTTATTCATTTATTTGTTTATTCATTTATTTGGATAAACTTTAAGATGAAAATGGTGGCAATTTTTGTTTCATATTGAAGCTTCATGAAGCTTTGACTTTGCTAACCATTCTTGTCTTCATGCTTAACCCTAACCCACTCAAATGACCATGGTTTATTCTCTACACTTAACCCTAGTTAAAGTTATGATAAGTTTGGATTTTCTTTTCATTTTAAAATAGAACTTATCATAACTAGCTTCATCTTCTCCTTCTTCTTCAAGAGAGAAAACTAGATGCCATCAATGGCAACTTGAGAAAAAGTGAGTGAAATCCAATTCTAAAGTGAACCCACCTCCTATTTCTTCACCCTCTACCTCTTGCCAAGTTGTTTTGGGTGTTTTCTTCACAAATTTCACAACTTTGTGAAGTCGGAGCTTGAACTAGTGCAACCTCGACGTAGATCGTCTTTGACACGAAGCCGACGACCTAGCTCGCCCGTTTCTCCGATGAAGCCGACGATTGGGTTCGGGATTCATGATGGACAGCGAGAGGACACCCACGTGGAGCTAAGGAAGTGGAAATCCGGATCTACAAAGGTTGTAGCTTCTCACTTCTAGTTAAGTGGTTAACTAGTTTATAGTTTCGCCTAAACATCTAGTCTAAGATCCGTAGTCTAGGGTTTCTCGGCACCATTTTTTTTAAATTGGCATGTTCGATGCCTTGTGAGACCTCACTAGAGTGCCTAGGAACCTTTCAATGGTATCAGAGCCTAGCTAGAGCCTTAGGCGAAGTCTAAACGCAATTTGAAGCCCGAACGAACCCGAAACCCTAAACTAAACATGCTCTCTGTACATTTTCTAAAATCTGGGATTTTTCAATATTAAAAATGCTTAAAAAATTCAGCAGGGAATTCTAAGAATTACGATGCAAATTTCATCCAATGAACAGTAATAAGCGCGGCGGAACCGCGGCCTAAGCCTGCTTAGGCGGCGGTTCCGCGGCGTCTTGATGACGTCATCCCTCCTCCAATGCACAGTAATTCATAGGTTCTGCAGCTAAGCTTTATGAGTATTTTTTAATAATTATTCCAGAGTTTATTTTTCTGGGCTGTTTTAGAGCTTCGGTGTTTCGACCGGATTATCAAATTTCGTCTTTTGTGTTTTTCCGGATAATTGTTAGAATATGTTAAAAAGTTCGACCGGATATAAATACCCAATTTTTCCCCTGTCGGGAAATTTCCAAGTGTTGGATTTTTCCGTAGTTTAACGACGTTCTAAGTAGTGCAAGTAACGCGATGGACCCTCTAGAAGACAACAAACCTTAACTCGATTATGTGACCGTCTTGAACTGCCCTTTGAACCTTCGGGTTTGGGGCAGTACGGCGTGCCACATGTGAGGCGTTGGCTTGACCCTTCTACGGCTGGACCGTTGGTACTGAGGCACGAACTGAATGTTGCTAGACTTATTTCATGTGTTGGACTGTATCGGGAAAACTTGGGTATTCGACTGTTCGATCGGAAAGTTTAACATTTTCTGTTTATCTGGAATGTGATACAATAATTGGAATTCACAAACAGTTATGAGATAACTGAATGAATGTTATAAATTTAGCAGTTTAGTCCCATATGATATTGAAAAGAGTTTTCGATAATGAGACTAAAATGCGGGATTTATATCTGTTAGGCATGTGATGTCTAAGTATTTCATTTGATTAGGCATGCGATGTCTAAAGAAGTTGCGGATTCCAATTGTTGTAGTTTTACACTTTCTTTTCTGTGACCGTAAGTGTAGTATGTTCATATCGCCGGTTTCATTGCTATATGTCAAAGACAATTGGGGTATACATACTTACTTACGTTGATGTCATGTGATGTTATGTGTTGCTGGATATGTTATATTGGATCGTCGTGTTCGAATAGCCGGGGGTTTTTATGTGAGATGAGTGTTTTTCATTTTCATTCATGTAAAAACTTGTATGTAATATTCTTTTATTTGGGGCACTTCCAGGTAGCGGAAGTTGTCACCCTTTGTATATTATTTACTTTTCCGCATTAGGATAGACCCAAGGAGGGGAGCACAAGTAACCGGGTTCTAGGGTCCAGTGGGAGACCAACTCGAGGAGTCGAGTCCGGGTCTCCTAACCCTAGAATTGGCAGGGTTGCTTGCCGCTCTCGTAGGGGTCTAGGGGTGTGGGATTGGCTATTCATCACGACCGTGGAATCCGTGTTTTATACTGTCTCGTATTGAAAACACGGACGTCCTAGTATATCCAATATTTCATATGTTTATTCTGCTGCGATATCTGTGTTGTAACTCTGTGATGGATATAGTATATAGTATATATGATATATTATATAGACGTTACTTATGTTTTACACCCGCGCTAGCCCTGCCCTGCTCTGTCGTTAGTTACCTAACCTAACGGTGCACGAGGGGTCATCGAGGCGAATGCGGATGGCATAAGTGTACGTCATATCTATCTGTGATGTTTAGGTATTTAAATGATGGGACTTCATTAATGTGATTAATGAAAGATAAGAAACCTAAGATGTTGTGGAATCGAATTTTAAAATAAAATAGGTAGCTACAGTTCTTGCTTTGCACAGCGGTATATATGATATACCCTGCACCTTATTCGATGAGGAAAGGACCGAGATCCCTTCACCGGGAGTGACTCCTTTAGCAATAACTGGCAGATGCTACACACTCGGTTTGCTTTTGACTGCTTTTGGGTTTTTGCTTTGCACAGCGATATATATGATATATCCCGCACCTCATTCGACGAGGAAAGGACCGAGATCCCTTCGCCGGGAGTGACTCCTTTAGCAAAACTAGAAAAGCCTCAAAATCACTCCATTTCAAAACATCATTTGATTCTACAACGATATCAAGTTCATTACGCTCATGGTTTTCAGAAAAACCTGGCGTAGCCCTCCGTCATTTCAGATGAGTAGTAGTTAGTATTCGTGCTACGTTTGTTGGCCTGCGTCAAGGCGTAGTGTGCGGTAGCTAACCAGTATTTATCTGCTTATGCATATGATGCAGATTGGATTAGGGTAGTCGTGCGACTTTGTTGGCCTGCGTCAAGGGTCGTACGGGTGGGTTTAATTCAATCAGGAAATGACGGGTTGAACTTGACTAGCGCACTATGGTTTGTTGGCCTGCGTCAAGGTCATAGGACGCTAGGGGCAAAAGATTATCGGGAATTTCAAGTGTTGAAATTTGCAATGAGATTGCATACCTTCTATGAGATAGTTGGATCCCGATACCCGCTGCGAGTAAGAGTTACTCCTGGGAGAGTTTTACACATTGCAATTAGCCGATCAAGTAGGTGTCTAGAAAGGTGTCAACGGGGTTACGCCTCTGGGAAAACGAGGTTTACATTAATTAGGTTCGTGCGAAAGCACGGGGGACCTCCCTCAAAGTACCGACACTGGCCTGGCTGAAAGATTGGCGAACCTGTAGTGTGTAATTAATCCCGGCTAGTCTTTCCTTTTAGGGTTTGAAGGAAGATTTGATAAAAAGCAGTGGGAGCCATCCTGATTAGATAAGATAATAACCAATCTGATCTTGCACGAGCTTACGCTAAAGTGTTTTCTTCTATCTCTCTCCAGGTAGCGACCATTTCATGCCCTAATGAAGATAATAATATGGATGTATTGACCGAACCCGCATGTTATACTGTGCTGGGGAACGTTGGTTCCGTTCTTTCCTATAAGAGTTATAGGAATGAACAGGAAATAGGGGAATACCAGGATTCCCATGCCACCCGATTGAAGAAAGTACATGTTGATGCATTTTCTTCGGGTGTGTTCGTTACTGAGAACTGTTTCTCCATTTGCTCTACGTCCTGGGTATTGGATACCGGGTCAGGATCCCATATATGTAATCAGTTACATGGGCTTAGGAAAGGTAGAGAACTTGGAGAAGGTGATAAAGACATAAGAGTAGGAAATTGTGCAATTGTTGCAGCCAAGACTGTCGGGGAATATCACCTTGTATTACCAACTGGTAATACATTGGTTCTGAACGAATGCTATTACATGCCGAACCTGATATGCAACATTATATCGGTTTCTTTATTAAGTAAAGAGGGATATAATTTTGTATTACAGGACAATGTTATGAACATTTTCCGTAACCAAAAGTTGGTTGGATCAGGCACGTTATGCAATGGCATTTATGTTCTAAATCAATCAACAGTTCTGAGCATAACAAACGCACACAAGAGGAAGAGTTCTGAACTCAACGAATTCTTCTTGTGGCATTGTAGACTGGGCCACATCAATGCGACACGACTAGCAAAGTTGCATAAAGATGGATATTTAAATCCGTTTGAATTTTCATCTTATGACACTTGCCAGTCATGTCTCAAAGGCAAGATGACCAAAACTCCGTTTACGGGACACGGAGAAAGAGTTACCGAACTCTTGGGACTGATACATAGTGATGTATGCGGTCCCATGTCTACACATGCCAGGGATGGTTCTTCGTACTTCATTACATTCACTGACGATCTCTCTAGATTCGGATATGTGTTCCTGATGAAACACAAATCAGAAGCTTTTGAGAAATTTAGAGAATATAAACAAGAAGTCGAGAACCAAACCGGAAAAAGTATTAAAATCCTTCGATCTGATCGAGGAGGTGAATACTTGAGCAATGAATTCCTGGACTTCCTAAAAGAGAATGGGATTCTCTCTCAGCTGACTCCTCCATATACACCACAGCACAACGGTGTATCAGAACGGAGGAACCGCACCCTATTAGATATGGTGCGCTCTATGATGAGCACAGCTGAGTTACCTATTTCCTTCTGGGGATATGCACTGGAAACGGCTGCAGACCTATTGAATATGGTTCCCACCAAAACCGTGCTGACCACTCCATATGAGATATGGAAAGGAAAGAGACCATGTCTTAATTATGTTAAGATATGGGGTTGTCCGGCCTATGTAAAAACGCAAAATCCGGACAAACTCGCGGCAAGGTCTATTCTGTGTAAGTTTATTGGATATCCCAAACATTCGCGAGGGTATATCTTCTACCACCCTGAGGAACAAAGAGTGTTTGTTTCTCAGCATGCCACCTTTTTAGAAAAGGAATTTCTTGAAAAAGAGATTAGTGGTCATGAGGTAGAACTGGAAGAGGTTCCAGCTGCAGAAGCTACAACAGAAGATCTGGTGGAACCAGAGGATTCCGTAGTTCCCGATGAACCCCAGCCACTCCGCCGATCTAGTAGGGTTCCTCGCCAACCTGAGAGATACTACGGTTTTCTCATGGACGGTGGGAGCGAGGATTGCATCATGGAGGATGATGACCCAACTAGCTTCGAGCAGGCCATCACGAGTGGGGACTCAGTGAAATGGCTGGATGCTATGCGGTCCGAGATGGAATCCATGTACACCAACAAAGTATGGACTTTGGAAGTTGCTCCTGAAGGGGTAAAATCCATTGGGAGCAAGTGGATCTTCAAGAAGAAACTTGGTGTAGATGGAAAAGTGGAGACTTTCAAAGCTAGACTTGTAGCAAAGGGTTTTCGTCAAAGACCAGGTGTGGACTATGACGAAACCTTTTCTCCAGTGGCTATGCATAAATCCATCCGGATCATGCTTGCCATTGCTGCCTTTCATGACTAAGAAATCTGGCAAATGGATGTTAAGACCGCCTTTCTAAATGGTGATTTAGAAGAGTGCGTGTACATGACTCAGCCAGAGGGCTTCATAGACAGTGGGAGCAGCGGGAAGGTGTGCAAGCTGCTTAAATCCATTTATGGATTAAAGCAAGCATCGCGGAGTTGGAACATCTGCTTTGATGTCGTTATCAAAGAGTTTGATTTCGTCAAAAATTCAGATGAACCTTGTATCTACAAGAAGGTGGCAGAGAGTAAGGTTGTCTTCCTCGTATTGTACGTGGACGACATACTCTTGATAGGAAATGATATTCCTATGCTGCAATCGGTCAAGCTCTTCTTATCACAAAGATTCTCAATGAAAGATCTTGGTGATGCCTCCTGTATATTGGGAATCAGGATCTATAGAGATAGATCCAAAAGGATTTTGGGATTGTCCCAATCCAGGTACATTGACACCATACTAAAGAGGTTTAGTATGGAAGAGTCCAAGCGTGGGAACTTGCCCACGATCTCTGGAGTCACTCTCTCCAAACAGATGTCTCCCAAGACTGGTTTGGAGAGAGCTCGCATGCAAGGGATACCCTATGCTTCGGCAGTAGGCTCTATCATGTATGCGATGCTATGTACCAGACCCGATGTAGCATACTCACTAAGTGTAGTGAGCAGGTATCAAGCTGATCCTGGAGAGAGTCACTGGACAGCTGTGAAGAGCATTCTCAAGTACTTGCGAAGGACTAGAGATATGTTCTTGGTGTATGGTAACGGAGAGCTCCAAGTGGAGTCCTTTACCGATTCGAGCTTCCAGAGTGATAAGGACGACTCTAAGTCGCAGTCGGGCTTTGTCTTTACCCTTTACGGAGGGGCGGTTAGCTGAAAGAGTTCCAAGCAGGAAACCGTGGCAGACTCGACGATGGAGGCTGAATACATCGCTGCCAACGATGCTGCTAAAGAAGCTGTCTGGATCAAGAAGTTCATTACTGAACTTGGAGTGGTTCCATCCATTGAGCGTCCAATACCTTTGTATTGCGATAACAATGGAGCGGTGGCTTTGGCCAAGGAACCCAGGTCCCATCAGCGATCCAGGCATATTCTGAGGCGGTATCACCTAATCCGGGAGATAGTTGATCGCCGGGAGATCGAGGTCAGGAGAGTTGACACGAAGAACAACACGGCGGATCCACTCACGAAGGCCATTCCCCAGATACAGTTTGAGAGACTCTTCGGGATGCTCGGTATGAGATACTACAGCAGCTGGCCCTAGTGCAAGTGGGAGATTGTTAGTTGTATGTATGCCCTAGAGGCCAGTATTGTACAGATTATGTATATTATATTGGATGCTTGGACATATATAGAGATGACTTTCTTGCTCGACATGATAGTATGCTATCTGGTTGATCTTTATCTTAACATGTACACTTGTCTCTTTATACTGTCTTATAGTTACATGTTGGTAAAGCCCTTAGGATGTGTACTTGACTACCTGGACTATGATGCAGATCATACTAGTGGGGACATGGTAGTCCATAAGTACATCCTTCAAGGTCCTTAGTCGTGGGTGTATCGAGACGGGGCATCGATATACCAGAGTAGACTAGTGTATACGCTTCTCGACCCATGAGATGGGTGATGGATGATCCCATATCCATTGGTGTTTGACATCAGAGATGGTATACGGGTGCTCAGTGGAGACTGGGTACACTGGACGGACTCGCCGAGAACTCCCAGATGGTATTATACCTCACGTCAGATGGCAGTTCTCAGGTGACACTTGTACAGGTTAGTCTGTAGACCCGAGATCGTCATAGAGTCTTGTGTGATTCCCACTGTGCTTTGATCTCCACCTTACCACGTCCATGAGGGCATGCAAAACGGTGGTCTTTGGGTACAGTCCCGAGTCACATGGAGGCAATGAACGATAGGAGGGGTTTCGTCTCTCCCGGTATTGGGGGTTGATGTTGCGCTGTGCTCGATTGGCCGTAACAGGGAAGTCCCTGGCCAGGGCTGATCAGAGATTTGCTGGTAAGTGTTACCAGTAGTTTCTCGACCCGTTATGAGCCTCACATCGGCACGACTTATCGGTTATTGGGGTCTGACGTTTACCACCCCTAGACTTGATATGCGACATATCAGATGAAGAGACCGGACTGTATGGTAAGTGTTACTGGTCGGATTCGCAGGAGTGTGAGCGGGCTAGCTCGTCGATCTTCTGATCGCTCAATACCCGGGTGGCCGTTACGTTTAGCAGACCGCTTGCGGCTTGTGGGTGCTTGATATGATCATCATCTGCTACTGGCGTATTGACGAGTCTTTAGAGTCCTACACAGAGGTTTCCTGGTTCAAGCGAAACGAAATAGGAGCGCATATGAGATATGTGCAGGATCGAGAATAATGCGTGTATGTGATACCGCATTTCATTCTCGCGATATATGTTTCGATTGGTTATATTCGATATGACCTAGTTATCGAATCATTGATTCGATAAATCGATACATTGGATTCTAGTCGGTTATGTGCGACATGACCGGATCATTGAATCAAATGTTGATTTAATGATTTAATGTATAATTATATATTTGATATATTACTTTACATTAACTGGTATTGGTTCACTTTAAACGGATTTTTCTCACTTGATGCACATTGTATATGTGATATGCTTTTGTGCACATTTTTGTATCATGTTTGATGATACTTGAGCATATGGTTAAGTGTATAGAATTAAACCATAGTTAACTTGAGATTAGGGTTTTGATTATGCATTTATTCATTTATTTGGATAAACTTTAAGATGAAAATGGTGGCAATTTTTGTTTCATATTGAAGCTTCATGAAGCTTTGACTTTGCTAACCATTCTTGTCTTCATGCTTAACCCTAACCCACTCAAATGACCATGGTTTATTCTCTACACTTAACCCTAGTTAAAGTTATGATAAGTTTGGATTTTCTTTTCATTTTAAAATAGAACTTATCATAACTAGCTTCATCTTCTCCTTCTTCTTCAAGAGAGAAAACTAGATGCCATCAATGGCAACTTGAGAAAAAGTGAGTGAAATCCAATTCTAAAGTGAACCCACCTCCTATTTCTTCACCCTCTACCTCTTGCCAAGTTGTTTTGGGTGTTTTCTTTACAAGTTTCACAACTTTGTGAAGTCGGAGCTTGAACTAGTGCAACCTCGACGTAGATCGTCTTTGACACGAAGCCGACGACCTAGCTCGCCCGTTTCTCCGATGAAGCCGATGATTGGGTTCGGGATTCATGATGGACAGCGAGAGGACACCCACGTGGAGCTAAGGAAGTGGAAATCCGGATCTACAAAGGTTGTAGCTTCTCACTTCTAGTTAAGTAGTTAACTAGTTTATAGTTTCGCCTAAACATCTAGTCTAAGATCCGTAGTCTAGGGTTTCTCGGCACCATTTTTTTTAAATTGGCATGTTCGATGCCTTGTGAGACCTCACTAGAGTGCCTAGGAACCTTTCATATAGGTAGGACTTTCATGCTCGACATGATAGTACGCTATCTGGTTGCTCTTTATCTTAACATGTATACTTGCAGTCTCTCTATTACATGTTGATAAAGCCCTTAGGATGGATGCTCGACTTCCAGGACTATGATGCAGATCATACTAGTGGGGCATGGGTAGTCAATGAGTACATCCTTCAATGTTCCTAGTCGTGGGAATATCGAGACGGGGCATCGATATTCCAGAGTAGACTAGCGTATATCTTCTCGACCCATATGATGGGCGATGGATGATCCCATATCCATTAGTGTTTGACATCAGAGACGGTATGCGGGTGCTCAGTGGAGACTGGGTACACTGAACGGACTCACCGAGAACTCCCAGCTGGTATTATACCTCACGTCAGATGGCAGTTCTCTGGTGACACTGGTACAGCTTAGTCTGTTGATCCGAGATCGTCATAGAGTCTTGTGTGTCTCCCACCGTGCTTTGATTTCCACCCTACCATGGCTCTACTGAGTCGTGCAAACAGGTGGTTTTTGGGTACAGTCCCGATTCACATGGAGGCAATGAGCAATAGGAGGGGATTTGTCTCTCCCAGTATTGGGGGTTGATGTTGCGCTATGCTCGACTGGCCATAACTGGAAATCCCTGGCCAGGGTTGCACTGATTTACTGGTAAGTGTTATCAGTAATTTCATGCTTGTTATGGACCTTACATCGGCATGACTTATCAAGCTACTGGGGTCTGACGTTTACCACCCCTAGGCGAGATATGCGACATATCAGACGAACACACCGGACTGTGCGGTAAGTGTTACTGGTTGGATTCGCAGGAGTATGAGCAGGCTTGCTCGTTGATCTTCTGATCGTTCAATACCCGGGTGGCCATTACGTTTAGCAGACCGCTTGCGGCTTGTGGGTGTTTGATATGATCATCACCTACTGCCGGCGTGTTGACGAGTCTTTAGAGTCCTACACAGGGGTTTCCTGGCTCAAGCGAAACGAAATAGGAGCGCATATGAGATATGTGCGGGACCGAGAATAATACCAGTATGTGATACTGTATTCTATTCTCGCGATTTGTATCATCGGGCGGTTATATGAGATATAGCCGGGTTACCGAATCAAGTGTTGATTCGATACATTGATATACTAGATATTAGTCGGTTATATGCAATATGACCGGATCGTTAAATCAAGTGTTGATTTAATGATTTAATGTATAATTATATATTTGATATATTACTTTACATTAACTAGTATTAGCTCACTTAAGAATTGTTTTCTCACTAGTTTGTGCACATTGTTTATATGTGATATATGCAAGTGTACATGTTTGTATCATGCTTGATGATACACACAAGATGGGTGTATGAGACTTTTATCAAGATTAGGTTTAAGATTAGGGTTATTGTTTTATCAAGAGATTTAACAAAAGAGTTGAACTTAGTCAAAGTTGTCAAGCTTGAAGAAGCTTGGAGAAACTTTGACAAAGTCCACTCTTTTTGTCATTTCTCTTGATATTCTTTAACCTAACCCTTAACCTAAAACCTTGGTTAATTCTCTACATGAGTTAAGCATGAGGGCTTAACTCAACCATGGTGCCATAATTAAAAGGATAAGTTTCATTTGGATTTATTTTTTTATTCATTATTCTTTCTTCTTCTTCTTCTTCATCAAGCTCCATCAAAAAGCTTGCTAGCTCCAATGGTGCCATGAGAAAAAGTGTGAGAAAAACAATTCTAAAGTGAGCCCACTTCCTATTTCTTCATCCTCTAGTACTTGCCATGTAGTATAGGGTGTTCTCTTCACAAAGTTCATGACCAAGTGAAGGAATAGCTTGAGTTTGAGTCTCCCCGACGTAGATCATCTCCGGCCTCGAAGTCAACGACCTAGCCCGCTCATTTCTCCGAAGAAACCAACGCTAGGGTCCGGGATCCCGATGATCGCAGTGAAGGGACGTCAACACGAAGGTTTAGAAGTAAAGGACCGGATCTACAAAGGTTGTAATCCCTTTTACTTGTAGCAAAGTAGTTTGCTTGCTTTTCTTTTTCGCCTTACCTCTATTAATCGATCTAGATTAGGGTTGTTCGGCACATAAAAATTTGATTTTGGCATGGTTGATGCCTTGTAGAACCTCATGAGTGTGCCTAGGAACCCTACAGTGGTATCAGAGCCTAGTTAGATCTTTAAGCGAAGTGTAGACGAAGTTAGAAACCCGATCGAACCCCGAAACCCTAAACTACACCCTTCTCTGTAATTTTTTTCAAAACTGTGATTTTTGTGAATTAAAAATACTCAGAAAAATCAGCAGGGTTTTCTAGGAGTTACTGTGCAACATGTGCCTCTAATACCTCTAATGCGCCGCGGAACCGCGGCCGTACCATGGTATTGGTGGCGGTTCCGCGGCCAAAAAGTAGCTTCATTGAATCATTTTTGCATAGTAACCTCCGTATGTGATTCCTGATTCTTATGGAAATTTTTAATTATACTCAAGAGTTGAGTTATCTGGGGTGTATTGGGGACTCGTTGATTTGATCAGATATTTTAACTCTATTTTTGTGTTTTTCCGGGTAATTTTAGAAAGTGTTAAAAAGTTCGACCGGATATCAATAACTCACTTTTTCCCGACCCGGAAAATTTCCAAGTGTTGGAATTTTCCGTAGTTTAAGAACGTCTAAGTAGTGCAAGTAACGCGATGGACCCTCTAGAAGACAACAAACCTTAACTCGATTATGTGACCGTTTTGAACTGCCCTTTGAACCTTAAGGTTTGGGGCAGTACGGCGTGCCACATGTGAGGCGTTGGCTTGACCCTTCTACGGCTGGACCGTTGGTACTGTGGCATAAAATGGATGTTTTTAAACTTATTTCAAGTGTTAAGCTATTTGGAAAAAATTGGGTGTTTGATTATTCCATCGGAAAGTTTAACATTGTCTATTTATCTGGAATGTGATACAATAATTGGAATCAACAATATTTGAATGTTATAGACATAGCAGTTTAGTCTCATTTGATCGGTTGCCACGGGATTTTGATGCGATCAAAAATCCGTCGCAATCACTGAAGGGTTCCTAGGCACTCTTGTGAAGGTACATAAAGCATCAAACATTCCCGAATAAAATTTTAGATGTGCCGAACAACCCAAATCCGGGATCTTTGCTAGATTATTAGGGTTTAACATGCAAGATAACATCTTTACTACTAAGTGTGAGGGATTACAACCTTTGTAGTCCGCTCCTTCGCTTCACAAGCTCCGAGTAGAAGTCCCTTCGCCGCGATCCACGATCTCCCGGACTCAAGAGAGGCTCCACGACTCGAACGATCCATGAATGCTTGTCGTATTCCTTTTCTCCGATGATCTACGTCGAAGTTGCAATAGCTCAAGCTCTCTCACTCTAATGAGGTGAACACCCTAATCTAATGGGCTAGATTAGATGAGGATGATGGAGTAGTGTTTATGCTTTCTTTTTATATCATTTTCTCATAAGAATTCATCACAAAAGAAATCACAAGTGAGCTCTCTCTCAAACTCAAGAGAGAAGAAGATGAAGAATAATGAGAATAATCCTTTTATGATGAATAGTAGATAAGAATATATGATTGATATGGAACCATGGTCAATGATGATAGGTTTAACCTTTGTAGAGAATAAACTAGAGCTAGGATTTGGTTAGGTTAAGTATGAGTCAAGGATAAGTATCAACCATAATATCTTAACCAAGACAAAAAGGAAATCTTTCTAGAATAATCAAGAAGGAGCTAACCCTAATCAAACCCTAATCTCTTTTTATCATCCTTAAACATGTTTCATAATAAATCATATCATGTCACAATAATATATATCACATATATATTATATATTTGCAACAAAAGAAAATAATACAATTAACATATATCGCATATATATCAATGTATTAATCCGGTGAGAAAATGAAATAACAAAGCGAGCCAATATTAGATAATGTAATACAATATATCATATATATCATTATACATTAAATCATCGAATCAACACTTGATCCGACGATCCGGCTATATCGAATATAACCGACTAATATATCATGTACCGATTCATCGAATCAACACTTGATCCGATGTCCCAGTTCATATCTAAATATCGCGAGAATATAGTACGGTATCATATATCGCATTATCCTCGGTCCTGCACATATCACATATGTGCCTCTACTCCGTTTTTCCTGAGCCAACAAACCTCTGTGTAGGACTCTAAAGAATCGTCAATACGCCGGTAGCAGGTGATGATCATATCAAACACCCACAAGCTGCAAGCGGTCAGCTAAACGTAACATCCACCCAGGTATTGAGCGATCAGAAGATCAACAAGCTAGCCTGTCCGTTCTCCTGTGAATCTAATCAATCAGTAACACTCCCGTACAGTCCGGTCTGTTCGTCTGATATGTCGCATATCAAGTCTAGGGGTGGTACACGTCAGACCCCAGTAACCGATAAGTCGTGTCGATGTGAGGCTCATAACAGGTCGAGAAACTACTGGTAACACTTACCAGAATATCTCTATATCAGCCCTGTCCAGGGACTTCCAGTTATAGCCAATCGTACACAGCACAACATCAATTCCCTATACCGTGAGAGACGAATCCCCTCCTATCGCTCATTGCCTCCATGTGATTCGGGACTGTACCCAAAAGCCACTGTTTTGCACGCCCACTTGGACGTGGTAAGGTGGAAATCAAAGCACAGTGGGAATCACACAAGACTTTATGACGATCTCGGGTCTACAGACTACCCTGTACCAGTGTCACTAGAGAACTGCCATCTGACATGTGGTATATCACCATCTGGGAGTTCTTGGCGAGTCCGTCCAGTGTACCCAGTCTCCACTGAGCACCCTATACCATCCTTGATATCAAACACCGATGGATATGGGATCATCCATCGCCCATCATATGGGTCAAGATGTTGGAGATAGTGCCCTCAGAGTCAATTATTGGATCACAGGCACGTGATTACAATGATTGAGGGAGGACCTGTCCCAGTAGGACAGTCTTACTCGAGATGATAGTATGCTATCTGGTTTATCTTTATCATCGTGTACTGCTTAGGTGACCTGACAGGTCGCTATTACACGTTGATAGAGTCCCTAGGATTCTTGCTTGACCACCAGCAGTATGAGGGCGATCATATACGTGAGAGCTGGTAGTCTATAAGCACATCCTTAAAAGGTCCCTAGTCGTGCGAGTTTCGAGACAGGGCATCGATACTCCAGAGTAGACTAGTGTATACAGTCGAGACCCCGACGAGGGGCGGTGGCTGGTCTCACAAGCCACTGGTGTCAGTTGGATCACCTAAGATGTATACAGGTGCTCATTGGGTTATGAGTACACCGGACAGGAATCGCCGGGAACATGCTAGTTGGTCTTATACCAGACGTCAGATAGCAGTTCCCAGGTGACATGTGTACAGGTTAGTTCATCGACCTGAGGATCGTCATTTGTCTCGTGTGAGTTCCCACTGTACTTTGATTACTACCCTACCACGCTCAAAGGAGACGTGCAAACAGGTTTTAGTTGGGTACAGTCCCGAGCCACATGGAGGCAGTGAGCGTATCTTCAGGGGTTCGTCTCTCCCGGTATTGGGGGTGAGGTCGCGCTGTGTCTAGGAGAGCCATTACACGAAGTCCTTGGCCAAGGCAGGAGATTTACTGGTAGGTATTCCAGTAGTATCTCAGGGTGTTCTGGGCTACACTCCGACACGACTTGTACCGCTTTTGGGGGTCTAACTTTTACCAAGCCCCTAGGCCCGCCATGCGATGCTCATAGACGAACGGACCGGACTGTACGAATATTGTCACTGACAGGCTCAGTAGGGTGTCAGGCTGAGTTCTCTTACAGACGTCCCTTTTGGTCAATACCTGGTAGCCCGTTACGTATTGGCTTATACCTCTGACGTGCTAGTGGTTAAATCCACAACCAAGGTGTTGATGAGTCTTTAGATTCCCCCACATTCAGTTACTCAAGCTTTCGGGCGAAAAGCTGTAGAGGCCGTATGGAGATATGGCAGGGTCCGATCAGATACGTGCGGTATTGCACGGATCAGGATCGGACAGTTAGTACTAGAGGCTGTATGCATATATGGCAGGGTTCGATCAGACACGTGCGGTATTGCACGGATCAGGATCGGACGGATTTTACTAGCCAGCTTTGGTTTAAGCCGGATCCTAGTATAGTACAGTGTAGACTTTGTCTCATTGCATTTGTATTTCAGTCGGAATACAAATGCGGGTGTGTATACACAGTATCGGGATTTTCCTGTAATTTATTACGGGACCAGTTTTCTGGAGTTGCCAGTTTGCTTTCCGTTTCGGCCAATTTACTTTGTATCGTTCATTGGCCGAAGATTGGTGGAGGAGGGCTTATTTGCATTTGTGCAAATAAGCTTTTGTGGAGGGGGTCTTTGCTTATTGCCATGTCATGATCACTTGACTTCTTGACTTCATGATGGTTCATCATGGCATAACTTTTGTGATGGTGATGGGTGTTGATGATGGTTGATTTGATGATGGAGTGTTGGATTAAGCTAGTGATCATTCCTTTTTGCATGATAGCCTTCTATCTCTCTCCCTTGGAACATTGGATGGCTCTCTCACTCTTTTGATACACTCTCCTCTCTTGCTCTTGCTCATGCCATGGCCGGCCACATTGGGGGGGCTGTCCAAAATTTGTGGGTGTGGGATTTGTTGTTCTTTTGATGCTCCAAAAATCCCCAAGTCCCTCCACATAGCTCTTGTATCATCCCTCCACCAATGGCAACTCCCAAAACCCCTAGAGACACAAATAGCTCACTACACATTCTACAGCAAACCTTGGGCACGTCGACTAGCCAGCTTCGTGCCCGAGTTGCCTCGGCATTGAGGTGGGAGCCCGTAAAAGATGTAGGCGATGTGGTGCACTTCCGGCGACGAGGTGGAGACAGGACATTCCGCGGGAGATCGGGACGATGACGAGAAGACCGGAAGACTCGGATTAGTCGGTATATCTCTATTCCCCATCTTGTAGTTAGCTAGGACTAGTTAATGGTTCGATCCGGATGTTTAGTGCGCGGTAGTGCCAGTTTGCTAGTTTGAAAAATTAAAGTTTATCACCGCTTCTGCATTTGGCCTCGGGATGGAGGCCGGGGCGCCGCCGTGCACTTACAGTGTTATCAGAGCCTCGCCATTAACCTAGTCTAGCTTTGTCTAATGTCTTTACATTTCCGATCGACCAAAATTCCAAAATCCGCGTTTTTCACATGCATCAGTTTTCTGTTGAAATTTTCTGGAGTCGAAAATTTTTTCAGGTTGTAGAAAAGTGATGTACTGGAAATTCTAAGAACACTGTAGAAATATGATACAGTGACTCCACAATAGGAGCGCGGAACCGCGGCCAAACCCCCTTTTAGGCCGCGGTTCCGCCGCACTATGTTGAGATCACTGCATCAAATTTCATCAGTTGCTTTCTGGGTTTAAATTAGGATTTTTGGAATATTAATTTTGGGCCCAGAATTTCTTGATGTGCTACAGTAGTACTTGGGGCCCACTTGTTAAAATTTGATCGATCGGATATTTTAAACACATTTGTTCACAGTATTTACATTATATCTGCGACCGTGAATGTCACTCGATCGGTAAATCCTGTCTAACTGCTATAGCCCGGTTAGACGGATTTGCGAACGTGACTTTCACGTTGATGTTCTATGTATTGCTGTGATGTTGCGGATCGGTCGTGGGGATAGCCTGGTTGCAGTGGTAGTACAGTTTTGTTGTATTATGTACATTTGATATTGCGGGGCGAGCGTCCGACATGTGGACTGCCGTCACTGCCTGTTTGTATTATTATTTTGGGGCACGACCAGGTTGCGGTCGATGTACCCGTTGTATGTATATTTTACTTTCTGTACTAGGATTGCCCCGCGGAGGGGTGCACGGGTAGCCGGGTTCTAGAGGGAAACAAGTCCGCATCTCATGGCATTGAGACGGAGGGGGCTTCACTCTAGAATTGGCGGGCTATTCGCCGCACTCGTAGGGGGTACAGGTTGACCCAGGAGGGGTGCCCGAGTTACCGGATTCCATGAAGTGCTGGGTGGTCCATTCACGTCGCTGAAGGGGGCTGCCTCGCTTCACGTTTTGGCGGGTAACTTGCCGCGCCCGTAGGGGTCTAGGATTTCATTGCACAGGCTATCTACACGACCAGGGGAACGTCGGGTTTCAGTAGTGGCTCTGTGAAACCCGGATATCCCAGATATCTGTATTGTTCTGTGATGCTGTACATTTCTGTGATGTTGCATTTTATCACGCCTTGAGCGAATATAATATATTGGTATATATATTAGTAGATGTTGTATATGTTTTGCATCCGCGCTAGTCCAGTCCCCGCTCTGTCGTTAGTTAGCTAACCTAACGGGTAATGACGGGACCCAGTGGCGAATGCGGATGGCGTATACGTACATCAGTATATTTTCGTTCTTTGTGGTGTGATCAATTGATGGGACTGCGTTGATTCGTATCAATGCAAGTTAAAAACAAACCTAATCTGATGTTGTTGGAACACTTTTCAAAAAGCTGTTATTGCAAGGACGTTCACTTTTGTTTTGCATCGTGGTATTCAGTTGGAATATCCTGCTCCTCAGTCGACGAGGCAAGGGCCGAGATCCCTTCACCGGGAGTGACCCCTTGGACAAAAGTTTGCGTCAGGGCAATAACTTCACTATAGCCGATTGCTTTTGCTTTGCATCGTGGTATTCAGTTGGAATATCCTGCACCTCATTCTACGGGGAAAGAGCCGAGATCCCTTCACCGGGAGTGACCTCTTTAGCAACGGTCTTCATCACTATATTTTCAAAAAGCTATCCGGTTCCTTCAACGATATCAAGTTCTTTACGTTAAAGGTTTTCGCCAGAAACCATTCGTAGCCCTCCGTCGTTTCAGACGGGTAGCACGTAGTATTCATGCTATGTTTGTTGGCCTTCGTCAAGGCATAGTGTATGGTAGCTGCTTGTTGCCTTTCTACAGCATAGATAGATGCGTTGGTTTGGGACAGTCGTATAGCCTTGTTGGACTTCGTCAAGGGCTTGTGCGGGTGGGTTCAAATCAACCTGGAGAATGATGGGTAGAACTTGACATGTGACTTATGATTTGTTGGCCTTCGTCAAGGTCATAAGAGCGTGGGGCAAAAATCACATTGGGAGTTTCAAAAGAACTGAAACTTGCCAGATATGCGCATACCTTCTGGAGTATGATGATGTGAGCGGATTCCGTCACGTTATCATGCGATGATAGTTGGATCCCGATTCCCACTGATGAGTTGGTTTACTCCTCGGGTGATCCCGACTAATTCTTCTTTCGGGTTTGGAGAAGAATTTGACGGTACAGTGGGAGGTTTCTGTAGGGTTCCTAGGCACTCTATTGAAGTCTCACAAGTGATCAAACATGCACAAATCAAATTTTACGGGTGCCTACAAACCCGACTACGGATCGTTTACTAGATATTTAGGCGAACAAAGTAACTAGTTAACACTTAACTAATGGGATATCGGAAATACAACCTTTGTAGATCCGGCGCTCCACCTCCATAGCTCCGCAACGAAGTCGTCTCCGCTGTCCAAAAGGAATCCGGGCTCTAGAGTCGGCTTCGTCAGAGGAAAAGCGAGCTAGGTCGTCGATGTCCATGCCGAAGATGATCTATATCGAAGCATCGCAAGATCAAGCTCCACCTTCACCAAGCCATGAAAACTTGTGAAGGAAACACACTCTACTACTTGGCAAGAGGTAGAGGATGAAGAAATAGGAAGTGGGTAGACTTTAGAATTGGATTTCTCACTCTAATTCTCACTTTGCCATTAAAGCTTTCAAGCTTTTTCTTGAAGTGAAGAAGATGAAGAATATGATAAGTCTTTTTTAAAATGAAAATAATAATAATACTTATCATCTACCAACCATGGTGAAGTGTAGAGACTAAACTAGGGTTAGTGGGAATGGTTAGGGTTAAGCATGAGACAAAAAGGGTGACTTTGGTCAAAGCTTCAAGAAGCTTTAGCTAGAAAACAAATTAAGCCACCATTTTCTCTTAATGCTTATCAATTTCCAAAAAGAATAAATAAATGAATAAATGAATAAGGAAATAGTAAACCCTAACCATTTCATTAACCAAGGTTTAATTCTTTACACTTAACCAAAAGGCATGTATCATCAAACATGATACAAGCAAGTGCACAAAATCATATCGCATATGCAATGCGCACATCCGAGTGAGAAAATCCATTTAAAGTGAACCGATACTAGTTAATGCAAAGTAATATATCAAATATATAATTATACATTAAATCATTAAATCAACACTTGATTTAACGATCCGGTCATATCGCATATAACCGACTAGTATCCTATGCATCGGCTTATCGAATCGATCTTCGATTCGATAACTAGGTTATATCGCATACAACCAATCGATACATTCATCGCGAGAATAGAATACGGTATCACATACGCGCATTATTCTCGGTCCCGCACATATCTCATATGCGCTCCTATTTCGTTTCGCTTGAGCCAGGAAACCTCTGTGTAGGACTCTAAAGACTCGTCAATACGCCGGCAGCAGGTGATGATCATATCAAACACCCACAAGCCGCAAGCGTTCTGCCAAACGTAACGGCCACCCGGGTATTGAGCGATCAGAAGATCGACGAGCAAGCCCGCTCACACTCCTGCGAATCCAACTAGTAACACTTATCGTATAGTCCGGTCTGTTCGTCTGATATGTCGCATATCTCGCCTAGGGGTGGTAAACGTCAGACCCCAATAGCTCGATAAGTTATGCCGACTTGAGGTCCATAACATTCGTGAAACTACTGATAACACTTACCAGTATATCACTGCAACCCTGGCCAGGGATTTCCTGTTATGGCCAGTCGAGCATAGCACAACATCAACCCCCAATACCGGGAGAGATGAATCCCCTCCTATCGCTCATCGCCTCCATGTGAATCGGGACTGTACCCAAAAACCACCTGTTTGCACAACTCAGTAGAGCCGTGGTAGGGTGGAAATCAAATCACAGTGGGAGACACACAAGACTCTATGACGATCTCGGGTCAACAGACTAAGCTGTACCAGTGTCACCAGAGAACTGCCATCTGACGTGAGGTATAATACCATCTGGGAGTTCTCGGCGAGTCCGTTCAGTGTACCCAGTCTCCACTGAGCACCCGCATACCATCTTCGATGTCAAACACCAATGGATATGGGATCATCCATCGCCCATCGCATGGGTCGAGAAGATATGCGCTAGTCTACTCTGGAATATCGATGCCCCGTCTCGATATTCCCTCGACTAGGAACATTTCAAGGATGTACTCATGGACTACCCAGGCCCCACTAGTATGATCTACATCATAGTCCTGAAAGTCGAGTACACATCCTATGGGCTTTATCAACATGTAATCAGAGAGACAGAAAGTATACATGTTAAGATAAAGTGCAACCAGATAGCGTACTATCATGTCGAGCAAGAAAGTCCTTCCTATATATGTCGCAGCATCCACTACAATATACATCCAATGTACAGTAATGGCCTCTAGGGCATACATATTACTAACAATCTCCCACTTGCACTAGGGCCATCTGTAGAAGTGGTTGCAGTATCACATACTCAACCATCCCTTAAAAGTCTCTCTTTGGGAAAAAGGCCTTCGTGAGTAGATCCGCCGTGTTGTCCTCTGAGTCTACTCTCCTAACCTCGATCAACCTGGAGATCAACTATCTCCATGATCAGGTGATGCTTCCTCAGAATATGTCTGGGTCACTGATGGGACCAGGGTTCCAGGGCCTTAGCCACACTTCCATTGTCATACAATGGCAGGAACCAAGTTCATCTTATGAACCAATATACACCCAAACTGCCTCTTTGGTAGTATCTTCAATAGCGATGTTACCAGCCTTTATCGTCTAGTTTGCCACGGTATCTAGCTTGGAACTCTTCCAACATACCATCCCTCTATTGAGGGTAAAGACAATGCCCGTGACTGACATTCAGTCGTCTTTATCATCCTGGAACACTTCCAGTGATTCTCCTCAGGATCGATTGATACCATCTCACTACATCTAGTGAGAATCCTAACATCCAATTACATCTATCTCATAGATGAAAACTCAGGATTTAGGAGGTATCACTTTGATCCGATTTGGGGAATCCTAGTGATAATAGGAGATTGACCGATCGTAGTATAGGAAACTCTTTTCCTATCAAGAGTATGTTGTCTACGTACAATACGAAGATGACCACCTTACTCTCTACTACCCTTTTGTATATACAAGGTTCGTCTACCATTTTGATGAAGTCAAACACTTTGACTATCACATCAAAATAGACGTTCCATCTCCGCGATGCCTGCTTTATCCTATAATACATCTTGCACACGTTTCCGCTGCTCCCACTGACTACGAAGGCCTCTGGCTGTGTTCTTATAGACGTTCTCTTCTAAATCAGTATTTAGAAAAGCAGTCATGGCACCCAACCGCCAGATATCGTAGTCATGGTATGTAGCCGTGGTAAGTAGGATCTAGATAGACTTAAGCATAGCTACTGGAAAAAGGTTTCATCATTATCCACGCCTGGTCGATGACGAAAACCTTTAATAAGTCTAGCTTTGAAAGTCTCAACTTTTCCATCTACACCAAGTAATCTTCTCAAGAAATACTTGCTCCTGATGGGGATTTAACCCTTCAGATATAGCAGCTAAAGTCCATACTTTGCTGGTGTACATGGATTCCATCTCAGATCGCTAAGCATCCAGCCATTCTTACAGAGTCCCTACTCTCGATGGCCTGGTCGAAACTAGTTGGGTCATCATCTCATGATGCAATCCTTGCTCCCACTGTCATCGAGAAACCGAGGTATCTCTCAGGCGGATGAGGAACCCTACTAGATCGGCGGAGAGGCTGAGGTTCGTCGGAAACTATTGAATCCTCTGGTTCTGTCAAATCATTAGCAGTTTTGTACAGCTGGAACCTTTCCAGTTCTACAGAACTGATCTTGCCTCGATCTTGTCCGGATTTTGCTTTTGACATAGGCCGGACAATCCCAAATCTTAACTTACTTAAGAGATAGGATCTTCCCATACCATATCTCATATGGAGTGGTAGGCATTGAATTGATTCAAACCTAATTCAATAGGTATGTAGCTTCTCAAGTGCATAACCCCAAAAGGAAATAGGTAACTCAGTAATACTCATCATAGAGCACACCATATCTAATATTGTGCAATTGCTCCGCCCTGATACACCGTTGTGCTGTGGTGTATTCAGAGGAGTAACACTGAGAGAGAATCTCATTCTCCTTTAGAATAGTCCAGGAATTCTATGCACAAGTATTCTCCTCCCTGATCTCATCATAGGACATAATACTTATACCCATATTTTGGTTCTCTACTTCTAACTTATATTCTGTGAATACCTCAAAAGGTTCGGACTTATGTTTCAGCAGGAACATACGACTGAATCTTGAGAGATTATCAGAGAATATAATGAAGTATAAAGAACCATTCCTGGCATGTGCAGACAGGAGACCTTACGTACATTATCATGTATCAGTCCCAAGAGTTTACTAACTCTTCCTCTGTTTCCAATAAACAGAGCTATGGTCATCTTATCTTTGTGACACGACCGGAAAGTTTCACAAGATGTAAATTCAAACTGATTTAAATATACATCTAAATGTAACTTCAGCCAGTCGGGTCGCATCGATATGACCTAGTCTACAATGCTTCAAGAAGAATTCGTTCATTTCTGAACTCTTCTTCTTGTGTGTGTTCAGTATACTAGGAACTGTAGTTTGATTTAGAACGTTAATGCTTTTAGATAGCGTGCCTGAACCGATCAACTTTTGATATAGGAAATGTTCAAAACATTATCCATCAATACAAAATTATATCATTTCTTTACTAATAAAGAGACTGATATGATTTTGTATATCAGGTTCGGTATCTAATAGCATTTGTTCAGAATCAATGTATTCGTAATACAGGGTGACAGTGACCAACAGACTTGGCTGCAACACTTGCCCCGGTTTCTGTCTCATGAAACTTATCACCCGTTCTCAGTTTTTTTACCTTTTTGTAGCCCTATGTAACAGATTACATATCTGGGATCCTGATCCGGTATCATATACCCAGGATTCAGAGGATACTGAGAAACAGTTCTTTATAATGAACATATCCGAAGGAGATGCATCATATGCACTTTCTTCGTTTGGGCGGCATAGGAATTCTGGTATTCCCTAATTTCCTGCTCTGTCTTATAACAATTATAAGTTGGAGCGGGACCAACGTTCCCCAGCTCAGTATAACAAGCGGGTTCGGTCAATACATCCGTATTATTATCTTGATTAAGGCGTGATATGGTCGCTACCAGGAGAGAGAGAGAAGAAAACACTCTGCGTGCGCTCTTGCAAGATCAGATTGGTTATTTATTTTATCTAATCAGGATGGCTCCCACTGTTTTTATCAAATCTTCCTTCAAACCCTAAAAGGAAAGACTAGCCGGGATTAATTACACTCTACAAGTTCACCAATCTTTCAGCCAGGCCAGTGTCGGTATTTTGAGGGAGGTTCCCCGTGCTTTCGCACGGACCTAATTACAGTAAACCTCGTTTTTCCAGAGGCGTAACCCCGTTGACACCTTTCTAGACACCTACTTGATCGGCTAATTGTAAAGTGCAAAACTCTCCCAGGAGTAACAATTACTCGCAGTGGGTATCGGGATCCAACTATCATATAGAAGGTATGCAATCTCATTGCAAATTTCAATACTTGAAACTCCCGATGAAGGTTTTTACCCCTAGCACCTATGACCTTAACTATGGTCAACAAATCATAAGTACTAGTCAAGTTCTACCCATCATTTCGTGATTAATTAGACCCACCCACATGACCCTTAACTAAGGTCAACAAAGTCACGCGACTGTCCTAACTAATCGCATCATATGCGGTGTAGGAAGACATCACTTAGCTACCGTACACCGTGCCTTGACTATGGTCAACAAACACAGCACGAATACTAAGTACTCTACTTCCTAAAATGACGGAGGGTTGCGGCTGGTTTTTGTGAAAACCTTTAACGCTTTGAACTTGATCTCGTTGCGGAATCAAATGGTTTTTAAATGGAATGTTTTCGAGGCTTTTCTAGTTTTGCTAAAGGGGTCACTCCCGGTGAAGGGATCGTCGGCCCTTTCCTCGTCGAATGAGGTGCGGGATATATCATATATATCACTGTGCAAAGCAGAAACTATAGAAGCGATCAAATACAAACCGAGTGTGTAGCATCTGCCAGTTATTGCTAAAGGAGTCACTCCCGGTGAAGGGATCTCGGTCCTTTCCTCATCGAATAAGGTGCAGGATGTTCTATAATGAACACCACAATGCAAAGCAAGAACTGTAGCTACCTGTTTCATTTTGAAATTCGATTCCACAACATCATTTAGGTTTATTTTCTTTCATTAATCTCATTAATGAATATCCCATCATTTAAAATTACCTAAACATCACAGATAAATATAACGTACGCTTATGCCATCCGCATTCGCCTCGATGTCCCGTCTGCACCGTTAGGTTAGGTAACTAACGGCAGAGCGGGGCAGGGCTAGCGCGGGTGTAAAACATAAGTAACGTCTATATAATATATCATATATACTATATATAATATCTGCCACAGAATATCGCATGATCTCAGATAAAACACAGCAGAAGAAACATATGAAATATTGGATATACTAGGACGTCCGTGTTTTCAATACGAGCCAGTATAAAACACGGATTCCACGGTCGTGATGAATAGCCAATCCCACACCCCTAGACCCCTACGAGAGCGGCAAGCAACCCTACCAATTCTAGGGTTAGGAGACCCGGACTCGACTCCTCGAGTTGGTCTCCTACTGGACCCCAGAACCCGGTTACTTGTGCTCCCCTCCTTGGGTCTATCCTAGTGCAGAAAAGTAAATAATATACAACGGGTGACGACTTCCGCAACCTGGAAGCGCCCCAATAAAAGAATATTACATACAAGTTTTTACATGAATGAAAATGAAAAACACTCATCTCACATAAAAACCCCCCGGCTATTCAAACACGACGATCCAATATAACATATCCAGCAACACATAACATCACATGTCATCAACGTGAGTAAATATGCGCATCCCAATTGTCGTTGACATATAGCAACGAAACCGGCGACATCACATATTACACTTACGGTCACAGAAAAGAAAATGTAAAACTACAACAGTTGGAATCCGCAACCTCCTCAGACATCGCATGCCTGACCAAATGAAATACTTAGACATCGCATGCCTAACAATTATAAACCCCGCATTTTAGTCTCATTATCGAAAACTCTTTTCAATATCAAGTCGGGTAATTCAACAAGATTCCCGACATCCTGATCGAATGCTCGTCGCAAACTTCATTAGACGGCCGCACCCCTGATACCGTCGACGAAGTGCACCAAGGCGGAACACCGCTACCGCGAGCACCCGGACGGATGCTTTCGGCGACGGGGTTCTCCTACAGTCACTTGGTTGGGGCTATGGAGTGAGGTTGTCTATTAAGTTTACCCGGCGAGTATCCGCGTACGCTACGTGATTGCGACGGACTTTTGATCACATCAAAATTCCGTGGCAACCGATCAAGTGAGACTAAACTGCTATGTTTATAATATTGATTTAGTTATCACATAACTACTTGTGAATTCCAATTATTGTATCCCATTCCAGATAAACAGAAAATGTTAAACTTTTCGATCGAACAATCGAACACCCAACTTTTCCCGATACAGATCAACACATGAAACTAGTCTAACAACATTCAGTTCGTACCTCAGTACCAACGGTCCAGCCGTAGAAGGGTCAAGCCAACGCCTCACATGTGGCACGCCGTACTGCCCCAAACCCGAAGATTCAAAGGGCAGTTCAAGACGGTCACATAATCGAGTTAAGGTTTGTTGTCTTTTAGAGGGACCATCGCGTTACTTGCACTACTTAGAACGTCGTTAAACTACGGAAAAATCCAACACTTGGAAATTTCCCGACAGGGGAAAAATTGGGTATTTATATCCGGTCGAACTTTTTAACATATTCTAAAATTTATCCGGAAAGCCACACAGACAAAATTTGATACCCCGATCGAAACACCGAATCCCCAAAACAACTGCAGAAATTCAACTCTTGAAAAAATATCAAAAATACCCAGGAAAACCAGCACATAAAACTAAGGATTACTGTGTAAAAATATTTAAATATTTAAGTCGTACGGCCGCGGATCCGCCGCATGAGCTATGCTCATGCCGCGGATCCGCGCCTTCTTAGTGGACTTAGGTTCACGAATTTCACAGTATACCTTAGAATTTCCTGCTTATCTTTCTGCATATTTTTAATACTGAAAAATCCCTGTTTTTGAAAATTGGACAGAGAGCATATTTTGGGTTTCGGTTTTGGGTCGTTCGGACTTCAAATTCCGTCTGGACTTCGCCTAAGGCTCTAGCTAGGCTCTGATACCACTGTAGGGTTCCTAGGCACTCTATTGAAGTCTCACAAGTGATCAAACATGCACAAATCAAATTTTACGGGTGCCTACAAACCCGACTACGGATCGTTTACTAGATATTTAGGCGAACAAAGTAACTAGTTAACACTTAACTAATGGGATATCGGAAATACAACCTTTGTAGATCCGGCGCTCCACCTCCATAGCTCCGCAACGAAGTCGTCTCCGCTGTCCAAAAGGAATCCGGGCTCTAGAGTCGGCTTCGTCAGAGGAAAAGCGAGCTAGGTCGTCGATGTCCATGCCGAAGATGATCTACATCGAAGCATCGCAAGATCAAGCTCCACCTTCACCAAGCCATGAAAACTTGTGAAGGAAACACACTCTACTACTTGGCAAGAGGTAGAGGATGAAGAAATAGGAAGTGGGTAGACTTTAGAATTGGATTTCTCACTCTAATTCTCACTTTGCCATTAAAGCTTTCAAGCTTTTTCTTGAAGTGAAGAAGAAGAAGAAGATGAAGAATATGATAAGTCTTTTTTAAAATGAAAATAATAATAATACTTATCATCTACCAACCATGGTGAAGTGTAGAGACTAAACTAGGGTTAGTGGGAATGGTTAGGGTTAAGCATGAGACAAAAAGGGTGACTTTGGTCAAAGCTTCAAGAAGCTTTAGCTAGAAAACAAATTAAGCCACCATTTTCTCTTAATGCTTATCAATTTCCAAAAAGAATAAATAAATGAATAAATGAATAAGGAAATAGTAAACCCTAACCATTTCATTAACCAAGGTTTAATTCTTTACACTTAACCAAAAGGCATGTATCATCAAACATGATACAAGCAAGTGCACAAAATCATATCGCATATGCAATGCGCACATCCGAGTGAGAAAATCCATTTAAAGTGAACCGATACTAGTTAATGCAAAGTAATATATCAAATATATAATTATACATTAAATCATTAAATCAACACTTGATTTAACGATCCGGTCATATCGCATATAACCGACTAGTATCCTATGCATCGGCTTATCGAATCGATCTTCGATTCGATAACTAGGTTATATCGCATACAACCAATCGATACATTCATCGCGAGAATAGAATACGGTATCACATACGCGCATTATTCTCAGTCCCGCACATATCTCATATGCGCTCCTATTTCGTTTCGCTTGAGCCAGGAAACCTCTGTGTAGGACTCTAAAGACTCGTCAATACGCCGGCAGCAGGTGATGATCATATCAAACACCCACAAGCCGCAAGCGGTCTGCCAAACGTAACGGCCACCCGGGTATTGAGCGATCAGAAGATCGACGAGCAAGCCCGCTCACACTCCTGCGAATCCAACTAGTAACACTTATCGTATAGTCCGGTCTGTTCGTCTGATATGTCGCATATCTCGCCTAGGGGTGGTAAACGTCAGACCCCAATAGCTCGATAAGTTATGCCGACTTGAGGTCCATAACATTCGTGAAACTACTGATAACACTTACCAGTATATCACTGCAACCCTGGCCAGGGATTTCCTGTTATGGCCAGTCGAGCATAGCACAACATCAACCCCCAATACCGAGAGAGACGAATCCCCTCCTATCGCTCATCGCCTCCATATGAATCGGGACTGTACCCAAAAACCACCTGTTTGCACAACTCAGTAGAGCCGTGGTAGGGTGGAAATCAAAGCACAGTGGGAGACACACAAGACTCTATGACGATCTCGGGTCAACAGACTAAGCTGTACCAGTGTCACCAGAGAACTGCCATCTGACGTGAGGTATAATACCATCTGGGAGTTCTCGGCGAGTCCGTTCAGTGTACCCAGTCTCCACTGAGCACCCGCATACCATCTTCGATGTCAAACACCAATGGATATGGGATCATCCATCGCCCATCGCATGGGTCGAGAAGATATGCGCTAGTCTACTCTGGAATATCGATGCCCCGTCTCTATATTCCCTCGACTAGGAACATTTCAAGGATGTACTCATGGACTACCCAGGCCCCACTAGTATGATCTACATCATAGTCCTGGAAGTCGAGTACACATCCTATGGGCTTTATCAACATGTAATCAGAGAGACAGAAAGTATACATGTTAAGATAAAGTGCAACCAGATAGCGTACTATCATGTCGAGCAAGAAAGTCCTTCCTATATATGTCCCAGCATCCACTACAATATACATCCAATGTACAGTAATGGCCTCTAGGGCATACATATTACTAACAGTTTCCAGATTAGATAAATTGGTAACCATTCTGATCTAGGTTAGAGTGCACGCTGAGTGTTTCTTTTCTCTCTCTTTTTGGCAGCGACCATTGACCCGACCCTAAGACTATGACTCAGAGACCAAAATTAACCGAACCTTCTTAAACACCGGCTTTTGGATTATCAGAGTTGCAAACCTCATTGCCACTCCTACTTTTACCCTTTTCTCCAGGACACCCCGTATTACTACGAACGTCCACTTCCATTGGACAAAACCATCGTATGGTTATATACGAACTCGAAGGAATTTATTCGAGGATGGTTTCAGGTTCTGGAGAAAACGGATAGGACTATTCAGTTGTCTTTTCCTTTTACCTTCTCTCAGGTTGCGAGTACTCCTTGGTTTAGGAGATAGTACACCTATTACGCAAATTGGATAGTCTTCTTCCAAACCATAGGCAGGTGCCGACCGGTAGGGAATGAAGAAAACCGATTAGCCTAACGATGGTATACAGAAGGTATTAAGTTAAGACAAAGCAAGGGATTAGTAAGAGGGCAAAGTAAATTGCGACTGATATTCACGACCAAACCAAGTATTTCATTACCACTCCCACATCACCTTTGTATTTCTCCAGGACACTCCGTATCACTACGAAGATCCACAGTTTATTGGATACTCCATCGTATGGTTATATACGAACTCAAAAGGAACTTGTTCCAGTTCGAGGATGGATTCTGGTTCAGGAGAAATAGGAATAAGGTTTATTCGGTTGTCTTTTATCTTCACCTTCTCTCGCATTGCGAGTGCTCCTAGGATCAGGACAGTACACCCATTATGCTTATTGGATAGTCTTCTTCCAAACCATAGGATGGTGCCGAACGGTAGGGAAGGAAGAAAACCATTTGGCCTAAGGGGTGTGCAGAAGGTAATGACTAAAGACATATAAAGGAATTTGGAGAGGTGGCAAAGAATTATACGGTTACAGTCGTGAATCTGGAAAAGGCATTACTTGGAATACCGGGATACCTCATCGAAACATTTCAATGTTTCAGTTTCACTGTGTACTGTTAAAGGAAAACTGATTTCCCGATTAGATACTTACTCCACGGTATGTATTTACCAGGTATGATTCTCACATCTGTATGGTTTTACAGATGTTGAGTGGGAGTAAGTTATTGGGAATTAGGTGATCTTCCTCATTATATCGGGATTCGTTGTATTCAGTGATATTTGAGGAAATCACCTGGGCTATTTTCCGGTCGGCAAATATTTGGTTTTGAATATCCGCTGTTGTGCACCAATTTTAAATTGATATATCTGTACGTCTATTTTCATAGAGTGAGATATACCTTTTTGAAATTATGTCTATGACATTTACCAATATCAGTGGATGGTTAGGTAAGGAGCATTAAACAGCGGTGTAATTCTTCTTAACCATAAGTACAGTTTTCAACCTACGACACACAGTGAATGAGTTATCAGACTCAAAGGACTTATACAAGGTATTGTATGTTGTCCAGGGTCCATCAGGACAGAGGGGTTGGTCCTCGTACTATATTCGGTTTACTTATGACTTCTCTAGTTTTTAGACAGGTGTTTCGTGGAAACACAGGGTCCGAATTTTGAGAAGTTTTAGGTATTTGAATAGCGTAGAGAACCAGGTGTAGCAAGTATCGGGATTCTTCAAAGTGATCGAAGATGTAGATACTTGTATATGGTATTCAGTTGAAAGTAATGGTTAAGAGAACTTGCTTCTCTTTCAGGTTACTCATAATTGGAAGTATTCCTAAGTTGAGTAACGCTGATCGGCCTCCTTCCATTTAGTTGACATGCACTGGGGACAGCTGCATGATTTGAATCTGGTTCAATTAAATCAGTGCCTCTGGTTCTATATTGGATATAGAACAGTTCATATCTTAACGATGTTAAGGTATGGGGAGTTGTCCGGCTTATGATTAAAACCAGACACTAGACAACTCAAGGCACGTTTTTGTAATGGCTGTTTGTGGGTTGACCCAGGCTATGACGCGGGTTGATTTTCTACCATCTGGAAGATCAATAGTGATATTGTTCTTGACTCGCCACAGTTTTATTAAAAATGGATTTTTTCAGAAAACAGTAGTGGGAGTATGGTAGAACTGGAAGTGATTCCAGAACCACAAACGATTACTGAAGATTTGATAAGGAACCTAAAGATTCAATCTGGATTGACATTCCATTGGCCACTCCGCAGATATGGTGGGTAACTTCAGGCACCCGAGAGGTACTTCGGTAGCCTCAAGGACGGTAACAGGGAAGTTCTTGTTTACCCACACTTGCCATTGCTGTTGTTCCAGGCTGCGAGACCCGGCAGGAGGATGAGTATAGCGTCGTTCTGAACTGGCTTCAGAAGTGTACGTGTATATGACTCTGCCAGAGGGTTTTCGTAGTCAGTGGGAGCAGCGGAAGCATTGGTGGACAGGTGGCTCATGTCTATTTATAGACTAAAGCAGATATAGCGGAGATAGATCATCCATTTCTGATGTGACAGTCATAGGTTTGACTTCATCAGAATAGGGGATGGATCTGTTAAGAAGGTAGTAGGGTGTGATGTCCTGGTATTTGGATAACATACACAGAGTAGGAAGTGATATTCCTATACTACGATCGGTTATACTTTGGTCGTCACATAGTGGTTTCTCCACATGGGACTTGGATATTATATCAGACATACTGGTTACTAGATCTATGGTTTTAGATCTAGATTTGGGTAGTTTCCCAATCAGGGTACTTAGACAGCATTCTAAGAGTATTTAGAATGGACGACTCCTGGCACGGTAGTGTACCTGCAGGTGATGGAGTCACCCTCTCTATAGGTATCTTACAGACTAAAGGGGAGAGGGATGTGCATGATCGGCAGATCACTTGCTCAGGCAATTGAGTCAATCATGAGATGTCAAGTACCACACCAGATGTTGTTCTTGCACTAGATGCAATAAGTTGATGTTGATCCAATCCTAGAGAAACAGTCGGAAGCAGTTTTAGAACATAAGTGGATGTTCTAGGGATATGATAACGACAGCCTCATTCGGGAGACAGTTATCATTCCAGGAATCCAAGGTGACATGGATGACAAGGAGGTTGTCAGAGTTATAGTTTTTCCTTCTGACGAGGGGCAGTGCTTTGGACAGGTGGTCTAAGGCAATACTGAGGGTGGCATGGCGCAGGATACTGATTATGTTCAGTTGACGATACAGTCTAAGAAGTTTGGATTTGGAGTTCATTTATGAGCTTGGTCCCATCAGACATCCAGACACATTCTAAGACAGGTATTGCTCATTTCGGGAGATGGCTTTCTCCGCGAACTTGAGATATAGAGAGACATAGAAAGAAACATCAAAGCGGATCCACTCACTGAGGCTATTCCTCGAACGCAATAGTTTCGTAAACGAGCTTTGTGAGACTGACTAGTAGAGGAGTTGGGTGTTCGGTATCACACGGGCTGTGAGTATGCGACATCGCAATAATTAGCCTTGAGTGCAAGTGGGAGATGGTTGGAGATAGTGCCCTCAGAGTCAATTATTGGATCACAGGCACGTGATTACAATGATTGAGGGAGGACCTATCCCAGTAGGACAGTCTTACTCGAGATGATAGTATGCTATCTGGTTTATCTTTATCATCGTGTACTGCTTAGGTGACCTGACAGGTCGCTATTACACGTTGATAGAGCCCCTAGGATTCTTGCTTGACCACCAGCAGTATGAGGGCGATCATATACGTGAGAGCTGGTAGTCTATAAGCACATCCTTAAAAGGTCCCTAGTCGTGCGAGTTTCGAGACAGGGCATCGATACTCCAGAGTAGACTAGTGTATACAGTCGAGACCCCGACGAGGGGCGGTGGCCGGTTTCACAAGCCACTGGTGTCAGTTGGATCACCTAAGATGTATACAGGTGCTCATTGGGTTATGAGTACACCGGACAGGACTCGCCGGGAACATGCTAGTTGGTCTTATACCAGACGTCAGATAGCAGTTCCCAGGTGACATGTGTACAGGTTAGTTCATCGACCTGAGGATCGTCATTTGTCTCGTGTGAGTTCCCACTGTACTTTGATTACTACCCTACCACGCTCAAAGGAGACGTGCAAACAGGTTTTAGTTGGGTACAGTCCCGAGCCACATGGAGGAAGTGAGCGTATCTTCAGGGGTTCGTCTCTCCCGGTATTGGGGGTGAGGTCGCGCTGTGTCTAGGAGAGCCATTACACGAAGTCCTTGGCCAAGGCAGGAGATTTACTGGTAGATATTCCAGTAGTATCTCAGGGTGTTCTGGGCTACACTCCGACACGACTTGTACCGCTTTTGGGGGTCTAACTTTTACCAACCCCCTAGGCCCGCCATGCGATGCTCATAGACGAACGGACCGGACTGTACGGATATTGTCACTGACAGGCTCAGTAGGGTGTCAGGCTGAGTTCTCTCACAGACGTCCCTTTTGGTCAATACCTGGTAGCCCGTTACGTATTGGCTTATACCTCTAACGTGCTAGTGGTTAAATCCACAACCAAGGTGTTGATGAGTCTTTAGAGTCCCCCACATTCAGTTACTCAAACTTTCGGGAGAAAAGCTGTAGAGGCCATATGGAGATATGGCAGGGTCCGATCAGATACGTGCGGTATTGCACGGATCAGGATCGGACAGTTAGTACTACAGGCCGTATGCATATATGGCAGGGTTCGATCAGACACGTGCGGTATTGCACGGATCAGGATCGGACGGATTTTACTAGCCGGCTTTGGTTTAAGCCGGATCCTAGTATAGTACAGTGTAGACTTTGTCTCATTGCATTTGTATTTCGGTCGGAATACAAAGGCGGGTGTGTATACACAGTATCGGGGTTTTCCTGTAATTTATTACGGGACCAGTTTTCTGGAGTTGCCAGTTTGCTTTCCGTTTCGGCCAATTTCCTTTGTATCGTTCATTGGCCGAAGATTGGTGGAGGAGGGCTTATTTGCATTTGTGCAAATAAGCTTTTGTGGAGGGGGTCTTTGCTTATTGCCATGTCATGATCACTTGACTTCTTGACTTCATGATGGTTCATCATGGCATGACTTTTGTGATGGTGATGGGTGTTGATGATGGTTGATTTGATGATGGAGTGTTGGATTAAGCTAGTGATCATTCCTTTTTGCATGATAGCCTTCTCTCTCTCTCCCTTGGAACATTGGATGGCGCTCTCACTCTTTTGATACACTCTCCTCTCTTGCTCTTGCTCATGCCATGGCCGGCCACATTGGGTGGGCTGTCCAAAATTTGTGGGTATGGGATTTGTTGTTCTTTTGATGCTCCAAAAATCCCCAAGTCCATCCAAATAGCTCTTGTATCATCCCTCCACCAATGGCAACTCCCAAAACCCCTAGAGACACAAATAGCTCACTACACATTCTACAGCAAACCTTGGGCACGTCGACTAGCCAGCTTCGTGCCCGAGTTGCCTCGGCATTGAGGTGGGAGCTCGTAAAAGATGTAGGCGATGTGGTGCACTTCCGGCAACGAGGTGGAGACAGGAGATTCCGTGTGAGATCGGGACGATGACGAGAAGACCGGAAGACTCGGATCAGTCGGTATATCTTTATTCCCCATCTTGTAGTTAGCTAGGACTAGTTAATGGTTCGATCCGGGTGTTTAGTGCGCGGTAGTGCCAGTTTGCTAGTTTGCAAAATTAAAGTTTATCACCGCTTCCGCATTTGGCCTCGGGATGGAGGCCGGGGCGCCGCCGTGCACTTACACAAGATGCGTATACGCTAGTCTACTCTGGTGTATCGATGCCCCGTCTCGATATACCTTCGACTAGGAACATTTATAGGATGTACTCATCGACTACCGTGGCCTCACTAGTATGATCTCATCATAATCCCAGTAGTCGAGTACAGATCCTAAGGGCTTTATCAACATGTGAGAGAAAGACAGTAAACCAATACAAGTCAACATGTTAAGATAAAGTGAAACCAAATAGCATACTATCATGACGAGCAAGAAAGTCCTCTCTGTATATATCCAAGCATCCATCATAATATACATAATATGTACAACAATGGCCTCTAGGACATATACATAACTAACAATCTCCCACTTGCACTAAGGCCAGCTGCTGTAGTATCTCATACCTAGAATCCCGAATAATCTCTCAAACTGTATCTGGGGAATGGCCTTCGTGAGTGGATCCGCAGTGTTGTCCTTCGTATCTACTCTCCTGACCTCGATCTCCCGGCGATCAACTATCTCCCTGATCAGGTGATACCGCCTCAGAATATGTCTGGACTTCTGATGGGATCTGGGTTCCTTGGCTAAAGCCACAGCTCCATTGTTATCGCAATACAGAGGTATTGGATGCTCAATGGATGGAACCACACCAAGTTCACTAATGAACTTCTTCATCCAGACAGCCTCTTTGGCAGCATCGTTGGCAGCGGTGTATTCAGCCTCCATCATCGAGTCTGCAATGGTATCCTGTTTGGAACTCTTCCAACATACCGCCCCTCCATTGAGGGTAAAGACAAATCCCGAGTGCGACTTAGAGTCGTCCTTATCACTTTGGAAGCTGGAATCGGTAAAGGACTCCACCCGGAGTTCTCCGTTACCATACACCAAGAACATGTCTCTAGTCCTTCGCAAGTACTTGAGAATGTTCTTCACAGCTGTCCAGTGACTCTCTCCAGGATCTGCTTGATACCGACTCACTACACTTAGTGAGTATGCAACATCGGGTCTGGTACACAGCATCGCATACATGATAGAGCCTACTGCCGAAGCATAGGGTATCCCTTGCATGCGAGCTCTTTCCAAATCAGTCTTGGGAGACATCTCTTTGGAGAGAGTGAGTCCAGAGATCATGGGTTGGTTTCCATGCTTGGATTCTTCCATACTAAACCTCTTTAGTATGGTGTCAATGTACCTGGATTGGGACAATCCCAGTATCCTTTTGGATCTATCTCTATAGATCCTAATCCCTAATATGCAGGAGGCATCACCTAGATTTTTCATTGAGAATCTTTGTGATAAGAAGAGCTTGACTGATTGCAGCATAGGAATATCATTTCCTATCAAGAGTATGTCATCCACGTACAATACGAGGAAGACAACCTTACTCTCTGCTACCTTTTTATAGATACAAGGTTCATCTATGTTTTTGATGAAGTCAAACTCTTTGACTACAACATCAAAACAGATGTTCCAACTCCGCGATACTTGCTTTAACCCATAAATGGATTTAAGCAGCTTGCACACCTTTCCGCTGCTCCCACTATCTACGAAGCCCTCTGGCTGAGTCATGTACACGCACTCTTCTAAATCACCGTTTAGAAAGGCGGTCTTAACATCCATTTGCCAGATTTCGTAGTCATGGTATGCATCAATGGCAAGTAAGATCCGGATGGACTTAAGCATAGCCACTGGAGAAAAGGTTTCGTCATAATCCACACCTGGTCGTTGACGAAAACCTTTTGCTACAAGTCTAGCTTTGAAAGTCTCAACTTTTCCATCTACACCAAATTTCTTTTTAAAAATCCACTTGCTCCCAATGGGTTTTACCCCTTCAGGAGCATTTTCCAAAGTCCATACTTTATTGGTGTACATGGATTCCATCTCAGATCGCATTGCATCCATCCATTTCACAGAGTCACCATTCGTGATGGCCTGCTCGAAACTAGTTGGGTCATCATCTTCCATGATGCAATCCTCGCTTCCACCATCAATGAGAAAACCGTAGTATCTCTCAGGTGGATGAGAAACCCTACTAGATCGGCGGAGAGGCTGGGGTTCGTCGGGTACTATCGAATCCTCTGGTTCCACTAAATCTTCAGTTACAGTTTGTGTTGCTGGAACTTCTTCCAGTTCTACCTCAGAGCCACTAATCTCTTTTGCAAGAAATTCCTTTTCTAAAAAGGTGGCATGTTGAGCAATAAACACCTTTTGTTTTTCACTGTAGTAGAAAAAATATCCATTTGAATGTTTAGGATATCCCATAAACTTACATAGAACTGTCCGTGCCTCGAGTTTGTATGGATTTTGCCTTTTGACATAGGCCAGACAACCCCATATCTTAACTCGTTTAAGACATGGTCTCTTCCCACTTCATATCTCATATGGTGTGGTAGGTACAGATTTAGTTGGAACTTGATTCAATAGGTATGCTGCTGTCTCAAGCGCATACTCCCAGAAAGAAATAGGTAACTCAGCTGTACTCATCATAGAGCGCACCATATCTAATAGGGTGCGATTCCTCCGCTCCGATACACCGTTGTGCTGTGGTGTATAAGGAGGAGTAAGCTGAGAGAGAATCCCATTCTCTTTTAGATAATCTAGGAACTCATTGCTTAAATATTCTCCTCCTCGATCAGATCGAAGGATATTAATACTTTTGCCCGTTTGTTTTTCTACTTCGTGCTTATATTCTCTGAATTTCTCAAAAGCTTCAGACTTGTGTTTCATCAGGAACACATGTCCGAATCTAGAGAGATCGTCAGTGAATGTAATGAAGTAGGAAGAACCGTTCCTGGCATGCGTAGACATGGGACCACATACATCACTATATACCAGTCCTAAGAGTTCAGTAACTCTTTCTCCGTGTCCACTAAACGGAGCTTTGGTCATTTTTCCTTTGAGACATGAATAGCAAGTATCATAAGATGATAATTCGAACGGATTCAAATAACCATCCTTATGTAACTTAGCCAGTCGCGTCGCATTAATATGACCAAGTCTACAAGGCCACAAGAAGGATTCGTTCATTTCTGAACTTTTCCTCTTGTGTGTGTTTTGTATATTGAGGACTGCATTCTGATTTAGAATGAATATGCCATTATGTAACGATCCTGATGCAATCAACTTTTGATCTAGGAATATGTTCATAACATTATCCTTTACTACAAAATTATATCCTTCTTTACTTAATAAAGAGACTGATATAATGCTGCACATCATGTTCGGTATATAATAGCACTCATTTAGAATCAGTGTATTATGACTTGGCAATACTAGGTGATATTCGCCAACTGCTTTGGCTGCAATACTTGCACCGTTCCCTACTTGAACGGAATGATCACCTTTTCCCAGTTCTCTACCTTTACGTAGCCCATGTAACAATTTACATATGTGGGATCCTGATCCGGTATCTAATACCCAGGACGTAGGGTGAACTGAGAAACAGTTCTCAATAACTAACACACCTGAAGAAGATGCATCAACATGCATGTTCTTTTGGGCGGCTTGAGAATCCAGATATTCTCCTATTCCCTGTTCAGTCTTATAACTCTTATAAGAAAGAACGGTTCCAACATTCCCCTGCTCAGTATAATAAGCGGGTTCAGTCAATACATCCATATTATTATCTTGATTATGGCCTGACATGGTCGCTACCTGGAGAGAGAGAGAGAAGAAAACACTTTAGCGTATGCTCTTGCAAGATTAGATTGGTTATTATCTTATCTAATCAGGATGTCTCCCACTGTTTTTATCAAATCTACCTTCAAACCCTAAAAGGTAAGATTAGCCGGGATTAATTACACCCTACAATTTCGTCAATCTTTCAGCCAGATCAGTGTCGGTACTTGAGGGAGGTTCCCCGTGCTTTCGCATGGACCTAATTAAAGTAAACCTCGTTTTCCCAGAGGCGTAACCCCGTTAACACTTTTCTAGACACCTACTTGATCGGCTAATTGTCCTGTGTAAAACTCTCCCAGGAGTAACACTTACTCGCAGTGGGTATCGGGATCCAACTATCTCATAGGAGGTATGCAATCTCATTGCAAATTTCAACACTTGAAATTCCCGATAATATTTTGCCCCTAGTGTGCTATGACCTTGACAGAGGTCAACAAACCATAGTGCACTAGTCAAGTTCAACCCGTCATTTCTTGATTGAATCAAACCCACTCGCACGACCCTTGACAGAGGTCAACAAGGTCGTACGACTACCCTAATCCAATCACATCACATGCTTTATAGATAATTACGAGTCAGCTACCACACACTACGCCTTGACAGAGGTTAACAAACGCAGCACGAATACTAAATAGTCTTTATCTGAAATGACGGAGGGTTACGTCAGGTTTTTCTGAAAACCTATTGCGTAATGAACTTGATATCATCGTAGAATCAAGTGAAATTTTGAAATGGAGTGTTTTTGAGGCTTTCTTTAGTTTTGCTAAAGAGGTCACTCCCGGTGAAGGGATCTCGGCTCTTTTCTCATCGAATAAGGTGCAGGACATATCATATATATCGCTGTGCAAAGCAAAACTCTAAAAGCAATCAAAAGACAAACCGAGTTTTGTAGCACCTGCCAGTTTCGCTAAAGAGGTCACTCCCGGTGAAGGGATCTCGGCTCTTTCCTCATCGAATAAAGTGCAGGGTATATCATATACACCGCTATGCAAAGAAAAATTGTAGCTACCTATTTTATAAAGTTTTGATTCTACAACATCTTTTAGGTTTCTTTTCTTTTTATTAATCTCATTAATAAATATCTCATCAGCTTATGCTTCCTAAGCATCACAGAAGAAACGAAAGCAGTAATATTTATATATCAGCATATATATATATATATATATATATATATATATATATATATATATAGTATAAGCATTCGTCTCAGGCAGTAATATGATCTCATCACAGAACATTGCAGCAGAAGAACATATATGAAATATTGGATATACTAGGACGTCCGTGTTTTCAATACGAGCCGGTATAGAACACGGATTCCACGGTCGCGATGAATAGCTAAACCCACATCCCTAGACCCCTACGAGAGCGGCAAGTAACACTGCCAATTCTGGGGTTAGGAGACCCGGTCTCGACTCCTCGAGATGGCCTCCCACTGGACCCTAAAACCCGGTTACTTGTGCTCCCCTCCTTGGGTCTACCTAATGCGGAAAAGTAAATAATATACAAGGGTGACATCAACCTCATCCCGGAAGTGCCCCAATAAAAGAATATTACATACAAATGAATTTTACATGAATGAAAATAAAAACCCTCATCTCACATAAAACCCCCGGCTATTTAGAACACGACGATCCAATATAACATATCCCAGCAACACATAATATCACATATCATCAACGTAAGTAAGTATGCATACACCGATCGTCGTTGTCGTATAGCAACGAAAACCGGCAATACAACTACATACTACACTTACGGTCACAGAAAAGAAATTGTAAAATTACAATATTTGGAATCCATAATCATTTTAGACATCATAAATCCGAAATATCACATACTTCGCATTTCATGCCTAACTCTATGAATTCCACATATTGTATCACATTCCAGATAAATAGACAGTATTAAACTTTCCGATCGAATAATCAAATACCCAAGATTTCCTAAATAGCTCAACACTTGAGCGGAGTTCAAAAGTTCCAGAATACGTCACAGTAGCAACGGTCCAGCCGTAGAAGGGTCAAGCCATCGCCTCACATGTGGCACGCCGTACTGCCCCAAACCCGAAGGTTGAAAAGGCAGTTCAAGACGGTCACATAATCGAGTTAAGGTTTGTTGTCTTCTAGAGGGTCCATCACGTCACATGCACGGTTTTCCGAAAGATTTAAACCCGAGAAAAATTCAACACTTGAATATTTTTCGTGCCGGGAAAAATTGAGTTAATGATATCCGTTCGAACATTTTAACAGATTCTAAATATCCGGAAATAATAACGAATTTAAATTTTCCGATCGAATCTACGATTACAAAATAAACCCCAAAATACTCAACACTTAAGTCAGAATAAAAATACCCATAAAATATAAATCACAGAAATATGAATTACTGTGTAAAAACAAATACCAATCTCCCCTGTACGGCCGCGGATCCGCGGCCCAAGCACGGTACGGCCGCGGTTCCGCGGCGGTTTGGAAGTATTGGGTGTTCGTTTTTCACCACAATTCTTATATTTCCTTGCTGAATTTTTCAGGTATTTTTAATTCAGAAAAATCACAGATTTGAAAAAATATTCAGAGAGGGGTTCATTTTTGTCGGTTCGGGTTCGATCGGAGTTTTAACTTCGTAAACACGTTGCCTAATGCTCTAGCTAGGCTCTGATACCACTGAAGGGTTCCTAGGCACTCTTGTGAAGGTTCATAAAGCATCAAACATGCCCGAATAAAATTTTAGATGTGCCGAACAACCCAAAGCCGGGATCTTTGCTAGATTATTAGGGTTTAACATGCAAGATAATATCTTTACTACTAAGTGTGAGGGATTACAACCTTTGTAGTCCGCTCCTTCGCTTCACAAGCTCCGAGTAGAAGTCCCTTCACCGCGATCCACGATCTCCCGGACTCAAGAGAGGCTTCACGACTCGAACGATCCATGAAAGCTTGTCGTATTCCTTTTCTCCGATGATCTACGTCGAAGTTGCAATAGCTCAAGCTCTCTCACTCTAATGAGGTGAACACCCTAATCTAATGGGTTAGATTAGATGAGGATGATGGAGTAGTGTTTATGCTTTCTTTTTATATCATTTTCTCACAAGAATTCATCACAAAAGAAATCACAAGTGAGCTCTCTCTCAAACTTAAGAGAGAAGAAGATGAAGAATAATGAGAATAATCCTTTTGTGATGAATATTAGATAAGAATATATGATTGATATGGAACCATGGTCAAGGATGATAGGTTTAACCTTTGTAGAGAATAAACTAGAGCTAGGGTTTGGTTTGGTTAAGTATGAGTCAAGGATAAGTATCAACCATAATATCTTAACCAAGACAAAAAGGAAATCCTTGTAGAATAATCAAGAAGGAGCTAACCCTAATCAAACCCTAATCTCTTTTTATCATCCTTAAACATGTTTCATAATAAATCATATCATGTTACAATAATATATATCATATATATATTATATATTTGCAACAAAAGAAAATAATACAATTAACATATATCGCATATATATCAATGTATTAATCCGGTGAGAAAATGAAATAATAAAGCGAGCTAATATTAGATAATGTAATACAATATATCATATATATCATTATACATTAAATCATCGAATCAACACTTGATCCGACGATCCGGCTATATCGAATATAACCGACTAATATATCATGTACCGATTCATTGAATCAACACTTGATCCGATGTCCCGGTTCATATCTAAATATCGCGAGAATATAGTATGGTATCACATATCGCATTATCCTCGGTCCTGCACATATCACATATGTGCCTCTACTCCATTTTGCCTGAGCCAAGAAACCTCTGTGTAGGACTCTAAAGAATCGTCAATACGCCGGTAGCAGGTGATGATCATATCAAACACCCACAAACTGCAAGCGGTCAGCTAAACGTAACAGCCACCCAGGTATTGAGCGATCAGAAGATCAACAAGCTAGCCTGTCCGTTCTCCTGTGAATCCAATCAGTAACACTCCCGTACAGTCCGGTCTGTTCGTCTGATATGTCGCGTATCAAGTCTAGAGGTGGTATACGTCAGACCCCAGTAACCGATAAGTCGTGTCGATGTGAGGCTCATAACAGGTCGAGAAACTACTGGTAACACTTACCAGTATATCTCTATATCAGCCCTGGCCAGGGACTTCCAGTTATAGCCAATCTAACACAGCACAACATCAACTCCCTATACCGGGAAAGACGAATCCCCTCCTATCGCTCATTGCCTCTATGTGATTCGGGACTGTACCCAAAAGCCACCGTTTTGCACGCCCTCTTGGACGTGGTAAGGTGGAAATCAAAGCACAGTGGGAATCACACAAGACTCTATGACGATCTCGGATCTACAGACTACCCTGTACCAGTGTCACCAGAGAATTGCCATCTGATGTGTGGTATATCACCATCTGGGAGTTCTCGGCGAGTCCGTCCAGTGTACCCAGTCTCCACTGAGCACCCGTACACCATCCTTGATGTCAAACACCGATGGATATGGGATCATCCATCGCCCATCATATGGGTCAAGATTCGTATACGCTAGTCTACTCTGGTGTATCGATGCCCCGTCTCGATATACCCTCGATTAGAAACATTTATAGGATGTACTCATCGACTACCGTGGCCCCACTAGTATGATCTCATCATAATCCCAGTAGTCGAGTACAGATCCTAAGGGCTTTATCAACATGTAAGAGAAAGACAGTAAACCAATACAAGTCAACATGTTAAGATAAAGTGAAACCAAATAGCATACTATCATGACGAGCAAGAAAGTCCTCTCTGTATATATCCAAGCATCCATCATAATATACATCATATGTACAACAATGGCCTCTAGGGCATATACATAACTGACAATCACTTGCGTACGCAGATACTCATCGGGTAAACTTAATAGACAGCTACACCCCATAGCCCTGACCAAGTGACTGTAGGAGAACCCCGTCTCTAAAAGCATCCGTTCGGATGCTCGCGGCAGCGGTGTTCCGCCTTAGTGCACTTCGTCGATGGTATCGGGGGTGCGACCGTCTACTAAAGTTTGCGACGAGCATTCGTTCAGGATGTCGGGAATCTTGTTGAATTGCCAGACTTGATATTGGAAAGAGTTTTCGATAATGAGACTAAAAAGCGGGGTTTATAATTGTTAGGCATGCGATGTCTAAGGAATTCATTTGATTAGGCAAGCGATGTCTAAGGAGGTTGCGGATTCCAACTGTTGTAGTTTTACACTTTCTTTTCTGCGACTGTAAGTGTAATATGTGATATCGCCGGTTTCATTGCTATATGTCAACGACAATTGGGATAGGTATATTTACTTACGTTGATGACATGTGATGTTATGTGTTGCTGGATATGTTATATTGGATCGTCGTGTTTGAATAGCCGGGGACTTTTATGTGAGATGAGTGTTTTTCTTTTTCATTCATGTAAAAATTTGTAAGTAATATTCTTTTATTGGGGCATTTCCGGCTTGAGGTTGATGTCACTATTGTATATTATTTACTTTTCCGCATTAGGATAGACCCAAGGAGGGGAGCACAAGTAACCGGGTTCTAGGGTCCAGTGGGAGACCATCTCGAGGAGTCGAGTCCGGGTCTCCTAACTCTAGAATTGGTAGGGTTGCTTGCCGCTCTCGTAGGGGTATAGGGGTGTAGGATTGGCTATTCATCATGACCGTGGAATCCGTGTTTTATACAGGCTCAAAATAAAACACGGACGTCCTGGTATATCCAATATTTCATATGTTATTTTCTGCTGCGTTATCTGTGATGTGATCATGTGATTTGTTCAGATTGATACTGTATATAGTATATATGATATAATATATAAACGTTGCTTATGTTTTACACCCGCGCTAGCCCTGCCCCACTCTGTCGTTAGTCACCTAACCTAACGGTGCAGACGGGACATCGAGGCGAATGCGGATGGCATAAGTGTACGCTGTATTTATCTGTGATGTTTAGGTGGACTTAAATGATGGGACATTCATTAATGAGATTAATGAAAGAAAATAAACCTAAAAGATGTTGTGGAATCGAATTTCAAAAATTTAGGTAGCTTTAGTTGTTGCTTTGCATAGCGGTGTTCCTTGTAGAACATCCAACACCTTATTCGATAAGGAAAGAGCCGACGATCCCTTCACCGGGAGTGACCTCTTTAGCAATAACTAGCAGATGCTACAACCTTCGGTTTGTCTTTTGACTGCTTTTCTAGTTCTTGCTTTGCATAGTGGTATTGTGAATATCCTGCACCTCATTCGACGAGGAAAGAGCCGAGATCCCTTCACCGGGAGTGACCTCTTTAGCGAAACTAGCAAAAGCCTCAAAAACACTCCATTTAAAAACCATTTGATTCTGCAGCGAGATCAAGTTCAAAGCGTTAAAGGTTTTATTAAAAACCATCCGCAACCCTACGTCATTTTAGGAAGTAGAGTACTTAGTATTCGTGCTGTGTTTGTTGACCATAGTCAAGGCACAGTGTACGGTAGCTAAGTGATGTCTTCCTACACTGCATATGATGCGATTAGTTAGGACAGTCATGTGACTTTGTTGACCTTAGCCAAGGGTCATGTTGGTGGGTCTAATTAATCATGAAATGACGGGTAGAACTTGACTAGTGCTTATGATTTGTTGACCTTAGCCAAGGTCATAGGTGCTAGGGGTAAAAACCATTATCGGGAGTTTCAAGTGTTGAAATTTGCAATGAGATTGCATACCTTCTATATGATAGTTGGATCCCGATACCCACCGCGAGTAATTGTTACTCCTGGGAGAGTTTTGCACTTTACAATTAGCCGATCAAGTAGGTGTCTAGAAAGGTGTCAACGGGGTTACGCCCCTGGGAAAATGAGGTTTATTTTAATTAGGTCCGTGCGAAAGCACGGAGAACCTCCCTCAAAGTACCGGCACTGGCCTGGCTGAATGATTGGCGAACTTGTAGAGTGTAATTAATCCCGGCTAGTCTTTCCTTTTAAGGTTTGAAGGAAGATTTGATAAAAACAGTGGGAGCTATCCTGATTAGAAAAAAAAAAAAACTAATCTAATCTTGCAAGAGCGCACGCAGATTGTTTTCTTCTCTCTCTCTCCAGGTAGCGACTATGTCACGCCTTAATCAAGATAATAATATGGATGTATTGACCGAACCCGCTTGTTATACTGAGCTGGGGAACGTTGGTCCCGCTGCAACTTATAAGACCGAGCAGGAAATAGGGGAATACCAGGATTCCCATGCCGCCCAAACGAAGATAGTGCATGAGATGCATCTCCTTCGGGTGCGTTCATTACAAAGAACTGTTTCTCAGTATCCTCTGCGTCCTGGGTATTTGATACCGGATCAGGATCCCAGATATGTAATCTGTTACATAGGGCTACAGAAAGGTAGAGAACTGAGAACGGGTGATAAGTTTCATGAGACAGAAAATGGTGCAAGTGTTGCAGCCAAGTCTGTTGGTCACTATCACCCTGTATTACCAGAATACATTGATTCTGAATGAAGATACCGAACCTGATATACAACATCATATCAGTCTCTTTATTACTAAAGAAGGATATAATTTTGTATTGTTGGATAATGTTTTGAACATTTCCTATATCAATAGTTGATCGGTTCAGGCACGTTATCTAAAAGCATATACATTCTAAATCAAACTACAGTTCCTTACGTACAGGACACACACAAGAGGAAGAGTTTAGAAATGAACGAATCCTTCTTAAGGTATTGTAGACTAGGTCATATCAATGTAACCCGACTAGCTAAAGTTACATTTAGATGCATATTTAAATCAGTTTGAATTTACATCTTGTGAAACTTGCCTGTCATGTCACAAAGATAAGATGACCATAGCTCTGTTTACTCAAAACAGAGAAAGAGTTAGTGAACTCTTGGGACTGATACATAATGATGTATAAAGGTCCCCAGTCTACATATGCCAAGACTGGTTCTTTGTACTTCCTTACATTCACTGATGATCTCTTAAGATTCGGACACATGTTCCTGTTGAAACACATGTCTGAAGATTTTGAGAAATTCAAAGAATATAAGTCAGAAGTAGAGAACCAATACAGGTATAAGTATTATGTCCTATGATAAGATCAGGTTGGAGAATACTTGTGCATGGAATTCTTGGACTATTCTAAAGGAGAATGAGATTCTCTCTCAATGTTACTCCTCTGTATACACCACAGCACAACAGTGTATCGGGGTGGAGCAATCACACCCTATATGATATGGTGCGCTCTATGATGAGTACTGCTGAGTTACCTGTTTCCTTTTGGGGGTTATGCACTTAAGAAGCTGCATACCTATTGAATTAGATTCCAATCAAATCAATGCCTACCACTCCATATGAGATATGGTATGGGAAGAGCCCATCTCTTAAGCAAGTTAAGATTTGGGGTTGTCCGGCCTATGTCAACAGCAAAATCCGGACAAGATCGAGGTAAGGTCAGTTCTGTAGAACTGGAAGGATTTCCAGCTATACAAACTACAGCTGATGATTTAATAGAACCAAAGGATTCAATAGTTTCCGACGAACCTCAGCCTCTCCGCCGATCTAGCAGGATTCCTCATCCGCCTGAGAGATACTTCGGTTTCTCGATGACAGTGGGAGCGAGGAATGCATCATGAGATGATGACCCAACTAGTATCGAGCAGGCCATCAAGAGTAGGGGACTCTATAAGAATGGCTGGATGCTTAGCGATCTGAGATGGAATCCATGTACACCAACAAAGTATGGACTTTGGATGCTATATCTGAAGGGTTAAATCTCCATCAGAAGCAAGTATATCTTGAGAAGATTACTTGGTGTAGATGGAAAAGTTGAGACTTTCAAAACTAGACTTGTTAGTGGTTTTTCTTCATCGACCAGGCGTGGAAAATGATGAAACCTTTTCCAGTGGCTATGCTTAAGTCCATCCGGATCCTACTTGCCACGGCTACATACCATGACTACGATATCTGGCGGTTGGGTGTCATGACTGCTTTTCTAAATACTGATTTAGAAGAGAGCGTCTATAAGTACACAGCCAGAGGGCTTCGTAAACAGTGGGAGCAGCGGAAACGTGTGCAAGTTGCTTTACAGATTAAAGCAGGCATCGCGGAGTTGGAACGTCTGTTTTGATGTGAAAGTCAAAGAGTTTGACTTCATCAAAATGGTAGATGAACCTTGTGTATACAAAAAGGTAGTAGAGAGTAAGGTGGTAATCCTCGTAGAGTACGTGGATAACATACTCTTGATAGGGAAGGAGTTTCCTAAGCTACGCTCGGTCAATCTCCTCTTATCACATGAATTCTCCATATAGGATCAAAGGTGATACCTCATAAATCCTGGCTTTTGGATCTATAAGATAGATCTAAATGGATGTTAGGATTCTCACTAGTTGTAGTGAGATGGTATCAATTGATCCTGGGGAGAATCATTGGAAAGGTTCTAGGGTGATAAGGACGACTGAATGTCAGTCGCAGGCATTGTCTTTACCCTCAGTGGAGGGACGGTATGTTGGAAGAGTTCCAAGCGAGATACCGTGGCAAACTAGACGATAAAGGCTGGTGACATCGCTATCAAAGATACTACCAAAGAGGAAGTTTGGGTGTATATTAGTTCATGAGATTAACTAGGTTCCTACCATTGTGTGACAATGGAGGTGTGGTTTTGGCCCAGGAACCCTGGTCCCATCAGTGACCCAGATATATTCCAAGGCAGTATCACCTGGTCATGGAGATAGTTGATCTCCAGGGTGATCGAGGTTAGGAGAGTAGACTCAGAGGACAACACGGCGGATCCACTCACAAAAGCTTTTTCCCATAGAGAGACTTTTATGGGATGGTTGAGTATGAGATACTACAACCACTGCTACAGATGGCCCTAGTGCAAGTGGGAGATTGTTAGCTATATGTATGCCCTAGAGGTCATTACTGTACATGAGATGTATATTGTAGTGGATGCTGAGACATATATAGGTAGTGTTATTTATATGTATGCCCTAGAGTCCATTACTGTACATAGGATGTATATTGTAGTGGATGCTGGGACATATATAGGTAGGACTTTCTTGCTCGACATGATAGTATGCTATCTGATTGCTATTTATCTTAACATGTATACTTTCTATCTCTCTGTTACATGTTGATAAAGCCCATAGGATGTGTGCTCGACTTCTAGGACTATGATGTAGATCATACCAGTGGGGCATGGGTAGTCCATAAGTACATCCTTCAATGTTCCTAGTCGTGGGAATACCGAGACGGGGCATCGATATTCCAGAGTAGACTAGCGTATATCTTCTCGACCCATGTGATGGGCGATGGATGGTCCCATATCCATTGGTGTTTGACATCGGAGATGGTATGCGGGTGCTCAGTAGAGACTGGGTATACTGAACGGACTCGCCGAGAACTCCCAGATGGTATTATACCTCACGTCAGATGGCAGTTCTCTGGTGACACTGGTACAGCTTAGTCTGTTGACCCGAGATTGTCATAGAGTCTTGTGTGTCTCCCACTGTGCTTTGATTTCCACCCTACCACGGCTCTACTGAGTCGTGCAAACAGGTGGTTTTTGGGTACAGTCCCGATTCACATGGAGGCAATGAGCGATAGGATGGGATTCGTCTCTCCCGGTATTGGGGGTTGATGTTGTGCTATGCTCGACTGGCTATAACTGGAAATCCCTGGCCAGGGTTGCAATGATTTACTGGTAAGTGTTATCAGTAGTTTCATGCTTGTTATGGACCTTACATCGGCATGACTTATCAAGCTAATGGGGTCTGATGTTTACCACCCCTAGGCGAGATATGCGACATATCAGACGAACAGACCGGACTGTACGGTAAGTGTTACTGGTTGGATTCACAGGAGTGTGAGCGGGCTTGCTCGTTGATCTTCTGATCGCTCAATACCCGGGTGGCCGTTACGTTTAGCAGACCGCTTGCGGCTTGTGGGTGTTTGATATGATCATCACCTACTGCCGGCGTATTGACGAGTCTTTAGAGTCCTACACAGAGGTTTCCTGACTGAAGCGAAACGAAATAGGAGCGCATATGAGATATGTGCGGGACCGAGAATAATACCAGTATGTGATACTGAATTCTATTCTTGCGATTTGTATCATTGGACTGTTATATAGGATATAGCCGGGTTACCGAATCAAATGTTGATTCGATATATTGATACACTTGATATTAGTCGGTTATATGCAGTATGACCGGATCATTAAATCAAGTGTTGATTTAATGATTTAATGTATAATTATATATTTGATATATTACTTTACATTAACTAATATTGGTTCATTTAAGATTGATTTTCTCATTTGAATGTGCATATTGTTTATATGTGATATATGCAAATGCACATGTTTGTATCATGCTTGATGATACATACAAGTTGTGTGTATGAGACTTAAACCAAATTGAGGTTAAATTAGGGTTTACTTAATTCCTAATAAATAACAAAAGAAATAAGACTTTGTTCAAAGTTATCAAGCTTCATGAAGCTTGAAGAAACTTTGAGAAAGTCAATTTCTTTTGTCATTTCCTTAGGATGCTTGTTAACCCAACCCTTAACCCAATTCTTTAGTTAATTGTCTACACAAGTTAAGCATGAGGGCTTAACTTAACCATGGTACCATAATTAAAAGGATAAGTTTCATTCTTATTTCATTATCCTTTTAATTTCTTTCTTCTTCTTCATCTTCATCAAGCTTCATGAAAGCTTGCTAGCTCCAATGGTGCCATGAGAAAAAGAGTGAGAAATCCAATTCTAAAGTGAACACACTTCTTATTTCTTCATCCTCTACTACTTGCCATGTAGTATAGGGTGTTCTCTTCATAAAGTTTTTGACCAAGTGAAGGAATAGCTTGAGTTTGAGTCGCCTCGACGTAGATCATCTTCGGCATCGAAGTCAACGACCTAGCCCGATTATTTCTCCGACGAAACCAACGCGAGGGTCCAGGATTCCGATGATCGCAGCGGAGGGACGTCAACACGGAGCTAAAGAAGTGGAGGACCGGATCTATAAAGGTTGTAATCCCTTTCACTTGTAGTTAAATTGTTAACTTGCCTAGTTTTTCCTTACCTCTAGTTAACGATCTAGCATTAGAGTTCTTTGGCACATGAAAAATTCGATTTTGGCATGGTTGATCAGTTGTAGAACCTCATGAGTGTGCCTAGGAACCCTACAGTGGTATCAGAGCCTAGCTAGAGCTTTAGGCGAAGTGTAGACGAAGTTAGAGATCCGATTGAACCCCGAAACCCCGATCAAAACCCTTCTCTGTACATTTTTTCAAACTGTGGATTTTTGTGAATTAAAAATGCTCAGAAAATTAAGGAGGAAAATCTAAGAATTACTGTGAAGTACAGACCTCTAACTCAAAAATTTGACCGCGGAACAGCGGCCAAACCAAGGGTTTGGCGGCGGTTCCGCGGCCAAAATTGTGAATTAGTCCCTCAAACTTCACATATTTATTCTTAGGTCCTTTATTATCATTTTTTTCTGGGAATTTTTTAATTCCACTCAAGTGTTGAGTTTTCTAGGGTTTTATTGGGGACTCATTAATTTGATCGGATAATTTAATTTCGTTTATGTTTTTCCGGATATTTTAGAAACTGTTAAAAAGTTCGACCGGATATAAATACCCATTTTTTCCCCTGCCGGGAAATTTCCAAGTGTTGGATTTTTTCGTAGTTTAAGAACGTTCTAAGTAGTGCAAGTAACGCGATGGACCCTCTAGAAGACAACAAACCTTAACTCGATTATGTGACCGTCTTGAACTGCCTTTTGAACCTTAGGGTTTGGGGCAGTACGGTGTGCCACATGTGAGGCGTTGGCTTGACCCTTCTACGGCTGGTCCGTTGGTACTGTGGCATGAAGTGAATGTTTTTAAATTTATTTCATGTGTTGAGCTGTTTCGGGAAAACTTGGGTGTTTGATTGTTCGATCGGAAAGTTTAACATTTTCTATTTTATCTGGAATGTGATACAACATTTGGAATTCACAAGTAGTTATGAGATAACTGAATGGATGTTATAAACATAGCAGTTTAGTCTCACTTGATAGGTTGCCACGGAATTTTGATGTGATCAAAAGTCCGTCGCAATCATGTTGCGTACGCGGATACTCGCCGGGTAAATTTATTAGATAGCCACGCCCCATAGCCCCGACCAAGTGACTGTAGGAGAACCCCGTCGCCAAAAGCATCCATTCGGATGCTCGCGGCAGCGGTGTTCCGCCTTAGTGCACTTCGTCGACGGTATCGGGGGTGCGGCCGCCTACTAAAGTTTGCGACGAGCATTCGATCAATATGTCGGGGATCTTGTTGATTCTTGATATTGAAAAGAGTTTTCGATAATGAGACTAAAATGCGGGGTTTATAATTGTTAGGCATGCGATGTCTAAGGAATTCATTTGGTTAGGCATGCGATGTCTATGCAGGTTGCGGATTCTAATTGTTGTAGTTTTACACTTTCTTTTCTGCGACCGTAAGTGTAATATGTGATATCGCCGGTTTCGTTGCTATATGTTAACGACAATTGGGATGGGCATATTTACTTACGTTGATGACATATGATGTTATGTGTTGCTGGATATATTATATTGGATCGTCGTGTTTGAATAGCCGGTTTTTTTATGTGAGATGAGTGTTTTTCATTTTCATTCATGTAAAAACTTGTAAGTAATATTCTTTTATTGGGGCACTTCCAGGTTGCGGAAGATGTCACCGTTGATGTATATTATTTTCTTTTCCGCATTGGGATAGACCCAAGGAGGGGAGCACAAGTAACCGGGTTCTACGGTCCAGTGGGAGACCATCTCGAGGAGTCGATACCGGGTCTCCTAACCCTAGAATTGGCAGGGTTGCTTGCGGCTCTCGTAGGGATCTAGGGGTGCGGGATTGGCTATTCATCACGACCGTGGAATCCGTGTTTTATTCAGGCTCAAAATAAAACACGGACGTCCTAGTATATCCAATATTTCATATGATATTTTCTGCTGCGTTATCTGTGATGTGATCATGTGATTTGTTCAGATAGATATTGTATATAGTATATATGATATATTATATAGACGTTGCTTATGTTTTACACCCGCGCTAGCCTTGCCTCTCTCTGGCGTTAGTTACCTAACCTAACGGTGCAGACGGGACATCGAGGCGAATGCGGATGGCATAAGCGTACGTTATATTTATCTGTGATGATTTGGTAGACTTAAATGATGGGACATTCATTAATGAGATTAATGAAAGAAAATAAACCTAAAAGATGTTGTGGAATCGAATTTCAAAAATAAAATCAGGTAGCTACAGTTCTTGCTTTGCACAGCGGTATATATGATATATCTTGCACCTTATTCGATGAGGAAAGGGCCGACGATCCATTCACCGGGAGTGACCCCTTTAGCAATAACTGGCAGATGCTACAACTCTCGGTTTTTCTTTTCGTTGCTTCTATAGTTTTTGCTTTGCACAGTGGTATATATGATATATCCTGCACCTTATTCGATGAGGAAAGGGCTGACGATCCCTTCACCGGGAGTGACCCCATTAGCAAAACTAGAAAAGCCTCAAAGACACTCCATTTAAAAACCATTTGATACCGCAACGAGATCAAGTTTAAAGCGTTAAAGGTTTTCCTAAAAACCATCCGCAACCCTCCGTCATTTTAGGAAGTAGAGTACTTAGTATTCGTGCTGTGTTTGTTGACCATAGTCAAGGCACAGTGTACGGTAGCTAAGTGATGTCTTCCTACACCGCATATGATGCGATTAGTTAGGACAGTCGTATGACTTTGTTGACCTTAGTTAAGGGTCATGTGGGTGGGTCTAATTAATCACGAAATGACGGGTAGAACTTGACTAGTGCTTATGATTTGTTGACCATAAGTGCTAGGGGTAATGGGAACATATGACTGTTAAGGTCATAAGTGCTAGGGGTAATGGGAACATATGATTGTTAAGGTCATAAGTGCTAGGGGTAAAAACCTTTATCGGGAGTTTCAAGTGTTGAAATTTGCAATGAGATTGCATACCTTCTATATGATAGTTGGATCCCGATACCCACCGCGAGTAATTGTTACTCCTGGGAGAGTTTTGCACTTTACAATTAGCCGATCAAGTAGGTGTCTAGAAAGGTGTCAACGGGGTTACGCCCCTGGGAAAATGAGATTTATTGTAATTAGGTCCGTGCGAAAGCACGAGGAACCTCCCTCAAAGTACCGACACTGACCTGGCTGAAAGATTGGCGAACTTGTAGAGTGTAATTAATCCCGGCTAGTCTTTCCTTTTAAGGTTTGAAGGAAGATTTGATAAAAACAGTGGGAGCCATCCTGATTAGAAAAAAAAAAACTAATCTAATCTTGCAAGAGCGCACGCAGATTGTTTTCTTCTCTCTCTCTCCAGGTAGCGACCATGTCACGCCTTAATCAAGATAATAATATGGATGTATTGACCGAACCCGCTTGTTATACTGAGCTGGGGAACGTTGGTCCCGCTCCAACTTATAATTGTTATAAGACCGAGCAGGAAATAGGGGAATACCAGGATTCCCATTCCGCCCAAACGAAGATAGTGCATGAGATGCATCTCCTTCGGGTGCGTTCATTACAAAGAACTGTTTCTCAGTATCCTCTGCGTCCTGGGTATTTGATACCGGATCAGGATCCCAGATATGTAATCTGTTACATAGGGCTACAGAAAGGTAGAGAACTGATAACGGGTGATAAGTTTCATGAGACAGAAAATGGTGCAAGTGTTGCAGCCAAGTCTGTTGGTCACTATCACCCTGTATTACCAGAATACATTGATTCTGAATGAAGATACCGAACCTGATATACAACATCATATCAGTCTCTTTATTACTAAAGAAGGATATAATTTTGTATTGTTGGATAATGTTTTGAACATTTCCTATATCAATAGTTGATCGGTTCAGGCACGTTATCTAAAAGCATATACATTCTAAATCAAACTACAGTTCCTTACGTACAGGACACACACAAGAGGAAGAGTTTAGAAATGAACGAATCCTTCTTAAGGTATTGTAGACTAGGTCATATCAATGTAACCTGACTAGCTAAAGTTACATTTAGATGCATATTTAAATCAGTTTGAATTTATATCTTGTGAAACTTGCCAGTCATGTCACAAAGATAAGATGACCATAGCTCTGTTTACTCAAAACAGAGAAAGAGTTAGTGAACTCTTGGGACTGATACATAGTGATGTATAAAGGTCCCCAGTCTACATATGCCAAGACTGGTTCTTTGTACTTCCTTACATTCACTGATGATCTCTTAAGATTCGGACACATGTTCCTGTTGAAACACATGTCGGAAGATTTTGAGAAATTCAAAGAATATAAGTCAGAAGTAGAGAACCAATACAGGTATAAGTATTATGTCCTATGATAAGATCAGGGAGGAGAATACTTGTGCATGGAATTCTTGGACTATTCTAAAGGAGAATGAGATTCTCTCTCAATGTTACTCCTCTGTATACACCACAGCACAACAGTGTATCGGGGTGGAGCAATCACACCCTATATGATATGGTGCGCTCTATGATGAGTACTGCTGAGTTACCTGTTTCCTTTTGGGGGTTATGCACTTAAGAAGCTGCATACCTATTGAATTAGATTCCAATCAAATCAATGCCTACCACTCCATATGAGATATGGTATGGGAAGAGCCCATCTCTTAAGCAAGTTAAGATTTGGGGTTGTCCGGCCTATGTCAACAGCAAAATCCGGACAAGATCGAGGTAAGGTCAGTTCTGTAGAACTGGAAGGATTTCCAGCTATACAAACTACAGCTGATGATTTAATAGAACCAAAGGATTCAATAGTTTCCGACGAACCTCAGCCTCTCCGCCGATCTAGCAGGGTTCCTCATCCGCCTGAGAGATACTTCGGTTTCTCGATGACAGTGGGAGCGAGGAATGCATCATGAGATGATGACCCAACTAGTTTCGAGCAAGCCATCAAGAGTAGGGGACTCTATAAGAATGGCTGGATGCTTAGCGATCTGAGATGGAATCCATGTACACCAACAAAGTATGGACTTTGGATGCTATATCTGAAGGGTTAAATCTCCATCAGAAGCAAGTATATCTTGAGAAGATTACTTGGTGTAGATGGAAAAGTTGAGACTTTCAAAACTAGACTTGTTAGTGGTTTTTCTTCATCGACCAGGCGTGGAAAATGATGAAACCTTTTCCAGTGGCTATGCTTAAGTCCATCCGGATCCTACTTGCCACGGCTACATACCATGACTACGATATCTGGCGGTTGGGTGTCATGACTGCTTTTCTAAATACTGATTTAGAAGAGAGCGTCTATAAGTACACAGCCAGAGGGCTTCGTAAACAGTGGGAGCAGCGGAAACGTGTGCAAGTTGCTTTACAGATTAAAGCAGGCATCGCGGAGTTGGAACGTCTGTTTTGATGTGAAAGTCAAAGAGTTTGACTTCATCAAAATGGTAGATGAACCTTGTGTATACAAAAAGGTAGTAGAGAGTAAGGTGGTAATCCTCGTAGAGTACGTGGATAACATACTCTTGATAGGGAAGGAGTTTCCTATGCTACGCTCGGTCAATCTCCTCTTATCACATGAATTCTCCATATAGGATCAAAGGTGATACCTCATAAATCCTGGCTTTTGGATCTATAAGATAGATCTAAATGGATGTTAGGATTCTCACTAGTTGTAGTGAGATGGTATCAATTGATCCTGGGGAGAATCATTGGAAAGGTTCTAGGGTGATAAGGACGACTGAATGTCAGTCGCAGGCATTGTCTTTACCCTCAGTGGAGGGACGTTATGTTGGAAGAGTTCCAAGCGAGATACCGTGGCAAACTAGACGATAAAGGCTGGTGACATCGCTATCAAAGATACTACCAAAGAGGAAGTTTGGGTGTATATTAGTTCATGAGATGAACTAGGTTCCTACCATTGTGTGACAATGGAGGTGTGGTTTTGGCCCAGGAACCCTGGTCCCATCAGTGACCCAGATATATTCCAAGGCAGTATCATCTGGTCATGGAGATAGTTGATCTCCAGGGTGATCGAGATTAGGAGAGTAGACTCAGAGGACAACACGGCGGATCCCCTCACAAAGGCTTTTTCCCATAGAGAGACTTTTATGGGATGGTTGAGTATGAGATACTACAACCACTGCTACAGATGGCCCTAGTGCAAGTGGGAGATTGTTAGCTATATGTATGCCCTAGAGGCCATTACTGTACATGAGATGTATATTGTAGTGGATGCTGAGACATATATAGGTAGTGTTAGTTATATGTATGTCCTAGAGGCCATTACTGTACATAGGATGTATATTGTAGTGGATGCTGGGACATATATAGGTAGGACTTTCTTGCTCGACATGATAGTATGCTATCTGATTGCTATTTATCTTAACATGTATACTTTCTATCTCTCTGTTACATGTTGATAAAGCCCATAGGATGTGTGCTCGACTTCCAGGACTATGATGTAGATCATACCAGTGGGGCATGGGTAGTCCATGAGTACATCCTTCAATGTTCCTAGTCGTGGGAATACCGAGACGGGGCATCGATATTCCAGAGTAGACTAGCGTATATCTTCTCGACCCATGTGATGGGCGATGGATGGTCCCATATCCATTGGTGTTTGAAATCGGAGATGGTATGCGGGTGCTCAGTAGAGACTGGGTATACTGAACAGACTCGCCGAGAACTCCCAGATGGTATTATACCTCACGTCAGATGGCAGTTCTCTGGTGACACTGGTACAGCTTAGTCTGTTGACCCGAGATCGTCATAGAGTCTTGTGTGTCTCCCACTGTGCTTTGATTTCCACCCTACCACTGCTCTACTGAGTCGTACAAACAGGTGGTTTTTGGGTACAGTCCCGATTCACATGGAGGCAATGAGCGATAGGAGGGGATTCGTCTCTCCCGGTATTGGGGGTTGATGTTGTGCTATGCTCGACTGGCTATAACTGGAAATCCCTGGCCAGGGTTGCAATGATTTACTGGTAAGTGTTATCAGTAGTTTCATGCTTGTTATGGACCTTACATCGGCATGACTTATCAAGCTAATGGGGTCTGACGTTTACCACCCCTAGGCGAGATATGCGACATATCAGACGAACAGACCGGACTGTACGGTAAGTGTTACTGGTTGGATTCACAGGAGTGTGAGCGGGCTTGCTCGTTGATCTTCTGATCACTCAATACCCGGGTGGCTGTTACGTTTAGCAGACCGCTTGCGGCTTGTGGGTGTTTGATATGATCATTACCTACTGCCGGCGTATTGACGAGTCTTTAGAGTCCTACACAGAGGTTTCCTGACTGAAGCGAAACGAAATAGGAGCGCATATGAGATATGTGCGGGACCGAGAATAATACCAGTATGTGATACTGAATTCTATTCTTGCGATTTGTATCATTGGACTGTTATATAGGATATAGCCGGGTTACCGAATCAAATGTTGATTCGATATATTGATACACTTGATATTAGTCGGTTATATGCAGTATGACCGGATCATTAAATCAAGTGTTGATTTAATGATTTAATGTATAATTATATATTTGATATATTACTTTACATTAACTAATATTGGTTCATTTAAGATTGATTTTCTCATTTGAATGTGCACATTGTTTATATGTGATATATGCAAATGCACATGTTTGTATCATGCTTGATGATACATACAAGTTGTGTGTATGAGACTTAAACCAAATTGAGGTTAAATTAGGGTTTACTTTTTTCCTAATAAATAACAAAAGAAATAAGACTTTGTTCAAAGTTATCAAGCTTCATGAAGCTTGAAGAAACTTTGAGAAAGTCAATTTCTTTTGTCATTTCCTTAGGATGCTTGTTAACCCAACCCTTAACCCAATTCTTTAGTTAATTGTCTACACAAGTTAAGCATGAGGGCTTAACTTAACCATGGTACCATAATTAAAAGGATAAGTTTCATTCTTATTTCATTATCCTTTTAATTTCTTTCTTCTTCTTCATCTTCATCAAGCTTCATGAAAGCTTGCTAGCTCCAATGGTGCCATGAGAAAAAGAGTGAGAAATCCAATTCTAAAGTGAACACACTTCTTATTTCTTCATCCTCTACTACTTGCCATGTAGTATAGGGTGTTCTCTTCATAAAGTTTTTGACCAAGTGAAGGAATAGCTTGAGTTTGAGTCGCCTCGACGTAGATCATCTTCGGCATCGAAGTCAACGACCTAGCCCGATTATTTCTCCGACGAAACCAACGCGAGAATCCGGGATTCCGATGATCGTAGCGGAGGGACGTCAACACGGAGCTAAAGAAGTGGAGGACCGGATCTATAAAGGTTGTAATCCCTTTCACTTGTAGTTAAATTGTTAACTTGCCTAGTTTTGCCTTACCTCTAGTTAATGATCTAGCATTAGAGTTCTTTGGCACATGAAAAATTCGATTTTGGCATGGTTGATCAGTTGTAGAACCTCATGAGTGTGCCTAGGAACCCTACAGTGGTATCAGAGCCTAGCTAGAGCTTTAGGCGAAGTGTAGACGAAGTTAGAGATCCGATTGAACCCCGAAACCCCGATCAAAACCCTTCTCTGTACATTTTTTCAAACTGTGGATTTTTGTGAATTAAAAATGCTCAGAAAATTAAGCAGGAAAATCTAAGAATTACTGTGAAGTACAGACCTCTAACTCAAAAATTTGACCGCGGAACCGCGGCCAAACCAAGGGTTTGGCGGCGGTTCCGCGGCCAAAATTGTGAATTAGTCCTTCAAACTTCACATATTTATTCTTAGGTCCTTTATTATCATTTTTTTCTGGGAATTTTTTAATTCCACTCAAGTGTTGAGTTTTCTAGGGTTTTATTGGGGACTCATTAATTTGATCGGATAATTTAATTTCGTTTATGTTTTTCCGGATATTTTAGAAACTGTTAAAAAGTTCGACCGGATATAAATACCCATTTTTTCCCCTGCCGGGAAATTTCCAAGTGTTGGATTTTTCCGTAGTTTAAGAACGTTCTAAGTAGTGCAAGTAACGCGATGGACCCTCTAGAAGACAACAAACCTTAACTCGATTATGTGACCGTCTTGAACTGCCTTTTGAACCTTAGGGTTTGGGGCAGTACGGTGTGCCACATGTGAGGCGTTGGCTTGACCCTTCTACGGCTGGTCCGTTGGTACTGTGGCATGAAGTGAATGTTTTTAAATTTATTTCATGTGTTGAGCTGTTTCGGGAAAACTTGAGTGTTTGATTGTTCGATCGGAAAGTTTAACATTTTCTATTTTATCTGGAATGTGATACAACATTTGGAATTCACAAGTAGTTATGAGATAACTGAATGGATGTTATAAACATAGCAGTTTAGTCTCACTTGATAGGTTGCCACGGAATTTTGATGTGATCAAAAGTCCGTCGCAATCATGTTGCGTACGCGGATACTGCCCGGGTAAACTTATTAGATAGCCACGCCCCATAGCCCCGACCAAGTGACTGTAGGAGAACCCCGTCGCCAAAAGCATCCATTCGGGTGCTCGCGGCAGCGGTGTTCCGCCTTAGTGCACTTCGTCGACGGTATCGGGGGTGCGGCCGCCTACTAAAGTTTGCGACGAGCATTCGATCAATATGTCGGGGATCTTGTTGATTCTTGATATTGAAAAGAGTTTTCGATAATGAGACTAAAATGCGGGGTTTATAATTGTTAGGCATGCGATGTCTAAGGAATTCATTTGGTTAGGCATGCGATGTCTATGCAGGTTGCGGATTCCAATTGTTGTAGTTTTACACTTTCTTTTCTGCGACCGTAAGTGTAATATGTGATATCGCCGGTTTCGTTGCTATATGTTAACGACAATTGGGATGGGCATATTTACTTACGTTGATGACATATGATGTTATGTGTTGCTGGATATGTTATATTGGATCGTCGTGTTTGAATAGCCGGTTTTTTTATGTGAGATGAGTGTTTTTCATTTTCATTCATGTAAAAACTTGTAAGTAATATTCTTTTATTGGGGCACTTCCAGGTTGCGGAAGATGTCACCGTTGATGTATATTATTTTCTTTTCCGTATTGGGATAGACCCAAGGAGGGGAGCACAAGTAACCGGGTTCTACGGTCCAGTGGGAGACCATCTCGAGGAGTCGATACCGGGTCTCCTAACCCTAGAATTGGCAGGGTTGCTTGCGGCTCTCGTAGGGGTCTAGGGGTGCGGGATTGGCTATTCATCACGACCGTGGAATCCGTGTTTTATTCAGGCTCAAAATAAAACACGGACGTCCTGGTATATCCAATATTTCATATGATATTTTCTGCTACGTTATCTGTGATGTGATCATGTGATTTGTTCAGATAGATATTGTATATAGTATATATGATATATTATATAGACGTTGCTTATGTTTTACACCCGCGCTAGCCTTTCCTCTCTCTGGCGTTAGTTACCTAACCTAACGGTGCAGACGGGACATCGAGGCGAATGCGGATGGCATAAGCGTACGTTATATTTATCTGTGATGATTAGGTAGACTTAAATGATGGGACATTCATTAATGAGATTAATGAAAGAAAATAAACCTAAAAGATGTTGTGGAATCGAATTTCAAAAATAAAATCAGGTAGCTACAGTTCTTGCTTTGCACAGCGGTATATATGATATATCTTGCACCTTATTCGATGAGGAAAGGGCCGACGATCCATTCACCGGGAGTGACCCCTTTAGTAATAACTGGCAGATGCTACAACTCTCGGTTTGTCTTTTCATTGCTTCTATAGTTTTTGCTTTGCACAGTGGTATATATGATATATCCTGCACCTTATTCGATGAGGAAAGGGCTGACGATCCCTTCACCGGGAGTGACCCCATTAGCAAAACTAGAAAAGCCTCAAAGACACTCCATTTAAAATCCATTTGATTCTGCAGCGAGATCAAGTTCAAAGCGTTAAAGGTTTTATTAAAAACCATCCGCAACCCTCCGTCATTTTAGGAAGTAGAGTACTTAGTATTCGTGTTGTGTTTGTTGACCATAGTCAAGGCACAGTGTACGGTAGCTAAGTGATGTCTTCCTACACCGCATATGATGCGATTAGTTAGGACAGTCGCATGACTTTGTTGACCTTAGTTAAGGGTCATGTGGGTGGGTCTAATTAATCACGAAATGACGGGTAGAACTTGACTAGTGCTTATGATTTGTTGACCATAAGTGCTAGGGGTAATGGGAACATATGACTGTTAAGGTCATAAGTGCTAGGGGTAATGGGAACATATGATTGTTAAGGTCATAAGTGCTAGGGGTAAAAACCTTTATCGGGAGTTTCAAGTGTTGAAATTTGCAATGAGATTGCATACCTTTTATATGATAGTTGGATCCCGATACCCACCGCGAGTAATTGTTACTCCTGGGAGAGTTTTGCACTTTACAATTAGCCGATCAAGTAGGTGTCTAGAAAGGTGTCAACGGGGTTACGCCCCTGGGAAAACGAGATTTATTGTAATTAGGTCCGTGCGAAAGCACGAGGAACCTCCCTCAAAGTACCGACACTGGCCTGGCTGAAAGATTGGCGAACTTGTAGAGTGTAATTAATCCCGGCTAGTCTTTCTTTTTAATGTAGATCATACTAGTAGGGCTATGGGTAGTCCATGATTATGATGTAGATCATACTAGTAGGGCCTGGGTAGTCCATGAGTACATCTTTCAATGTTCCTAGTCGTGGGAATATCGAGACGGGGCATCGATATTCCAGAGTAGACTAGCGTATATCTTCTCGACCCATGTGATGGGCGATGGATAGTCCCATATCCATTGGTGTTTGACATCGGAGATGGTATGTGGGTGCTCAGTGGAGACTGGGTACACTGAACGGACTCGCCGAGAACTCCCAGATGGTATTATACCTCACGTCAGATGGCAGTTCTCTGGTGACACTGGTACAGCTTAGTCTGTTGACCCGAGATCGTCATAGAGTCTTGTGTGTCTCCCACTGTGCTTTGATTTCCACCCTACCACGGCTCTACTGAGTCATGCAAACAGGTGGTTTTTGGGTACAATCCCGATTCACATGGAGGTAATGAGCGATAGAAGGGGATTCGTCTCTCCCGATATTGGGGGTTGATGTTGTGCTATGCTCGACTGGCCATATCTGGAAATCCCTGGCCAGGGTTGCACTGATTTACTGGTAAGTGTTATCAGTTGTTTCATGCTTGTTATGGACCTTACATCGGCATGACTTATCAAGCTAATGGGGTCTGACGTTTACCGCCCCTAGGCGAGATATGCGACATATCAGACGAACAGACCGGACTGTACGGTAAGTGTTACTGGTTGGATTCACAGGAGTGTGAGCAGGCTTGCTCGTTGATCTTCTGATCGCTTAATACCCTGGTGGCCGTTACGTTTAGCAGACCGCTTGCGGCTTGTGGGTGTTTGATATGATCATCACCTACTACCGGCGTATTGACGAGTCTTTAGAGTCCTACACAGAGCTTTCCTGGCTCAAGCGAAACGAAATAAGAGCGCATATGAGATATGTGCGGGACCGAGAATAATACCAGTATGTGATACTGAATTCTATTCTCGCGATTTGTATCATTGGACGGTTATATTGGATATAGCCGGGTTACCGAATCAAATGTTGATTCGATATATTGATACACTTGATATTAGTCGGTTATATGCAGTATGAATGGATCATTAAATCAAGTGTTGATTTAATGATTTAATGTATAATTATATATTTGATATATTACTTTACATTAACTAATATTGGTTCATTTAAGATTGATTTTCTCACTTAAATGTGCACATTGTTTATATGTGATATATGCAAGTGTACATGTTTGTATCATGCTTGATGATACATACAAGTTGTGTGTATGAGACTTAAACCAAATTGAGGTTAAATTAGAGTTTACTTATTTCCTAATAAATAACAAAAGAAATAAGACTTTGGTCAAAGTTATCAAGCTTCATGAAGCTTGAAGAAACTTTGAGAAAGTCAATTTCTTTTGTCATTTCCTTAGGATGCTTGTTAACCCAACCCTTAACCCAATTCTTTGGTTAATTGTCTACACAAGTTAAGCATGAGGGCTTAACTTAACCATGGTACCATAATTAAAAGGATAAGTTTCATTCTTATTTCATTATCCTTTTAATTTCTTTCTTCTTCTTCATCTTCATCAAGCTTCATGAAAGCTTGCTAGCTCCAATGGTGCCATGAGAAAAAGAGTGAGAAATCCAATTCTAAAGTGACCCACTTCCTATTTCTTCATCCTCTACTACTTGCCATGTAGTATAGGGTGTTCTCGTCACAAAGTTTTTGACCAAGTGAACGAATAGCTTGAGTTTGAGTCGCCTCGACGTAGATCATATTCGGCATCGAAGTCAACGACCTAGCTCGATTATTTCTCCAACGAAACCAACGCGAGGGTCCGGGATTCCGATGATCGCAGCGGAGGGACGTCAACACGGAGCTAAAGAAGTGGAGGACCGGATATATAAAGGTTGTAATCCCTTTCACTTGTAGTTAAATTGTTAACTTGCCTTGTTTCACCTTACCTCTAGTTAACGATCTAGCATTAGAGTTCTTTGGCACATGAAAATTTTGATTTTGGCATGGTTGATCAGTTGTAGAACCTCATGAGTGTGCCTAGGAACCCTACAGGTAGGACTTTCTTGCTCGACATGATAGTACGCTATCTGGTTGCTCTTTATCTTAACATGTATACTTGCAGTCTCTCTATTACATGTTGATAAAGCCCTTAGGATGTGTGATCGACTTCCAGGACTATGATGCAGATCATACTAGTGGGGCCTGGGTAGTCAATGAGTACATCCTTCAATGTTCCTAGTCGTGGGAATATCGAGACGGGGCATCGATATTTTAGAGTAGACTAGCGTATATCTTCTCGACCCATATGATGGGCGATGGATGATCCCATATCCATTGGTGTTTGACATCAGAGATGGTATGCGGGTGTTCAGTGGAGACTGGGTACACTGAACGGACTCGCCGAGAACTCCCAGCTGGTATTATACCTCACGTCAGATGGCAGTTCTCTGGTGACACTGGTATAGCTTAGTCTGTTGACCCGAGATCGTCCTAGAGTCTTGTGTGTCTCCCACTGTGCTTTGATTTCCAGCCTACCACGGCTCTACTGAGTCGTGCAAACAGGTGGTTTTTGGGTACAGTCCCGATTCACATGGAGGCAATGAGCGATAGGAGGGGATTCGTCTCTCCCGGTATTGGGGGTTGATGTTGCGCTATGCTCGACTGGCCATAACTGGAAATCCCTGGCCAGGGTTGCACTGATTTACTGGTAAGTGTTATTAGTAGTTTCATGCTTGTTATGGACCTTACATCGGCATGATTTATCAAGCTACTGGGGTCTGACGTTTACCACCCCTACGTGAGATATGCGACATATCAGACGAACAGACCGGACTGTGCGGTAAGTGTTACTGGTTGGATTCGCAGGAGTATGAGCAGGCTTGCTCGTTGATCTTCTGATCGCTCAATACCCAGGTGGCCGTTACGTTTAGCAGACCGCTTACGGCTTGTGGGTGTTTGATATGATCATCACCTACAGCCGGCGTGTGGACGAGTCTTTAGAGTCCCATACAGGGGTTTCCTGGCTCAAGCGAAACGAAATAGGAGTGTGTAGCGTCTTGAAAAGTCGTTTTCGTGTTTTCCTGAAAATCGGTGAAAATTCGCTATTTTTCCGAAAACCGTCTTTTTTGTTATTTTGCAGTTTAGAGCTAATTATACCTAAAATGGATAGGTAATTGCTTGTTTTTAGTAGCTAATGAGTTAATTATGAAATTCTGGTCGTTTAAAAATTTTCCCTAATTTTTCAATTTTTTAATATTATTTTAAGCCGGTAAGAAAATACATTAATTTAGCGATAAATACAAATTTTTCCGGGCTAATTTTTATCTTTAAAATTATGTTAATTAAAATCTAGTTGTAACATAAATTTTTAGTATTTTATTTTGATTTTTAACTAATTTTTATGATAGGAAACGAATTTATTGAATTTTAAGCTAAAACTTGCAATTTTTGACTTGTAGGGGGTCTTTTTGCATAAAATTTCTTTTGTAAAACCCCTCTCTCTCTTTCCTCAGCCCTAGGACAGCCCCACCTTGACCAGGTCCAGAAATTTCTGGCCTCACCTTGAAAATTCTTTCATGTGTTGATTTGGTTTGTTTATGAATTTATTTTAATTATAGTTTGTTGAAGTATGGTGCTTTGACTTTTGGGGGAGTTGACTTGTGACTTTTCCACACACACCCACACCCTCCCCTTACCTCTCCTGGCCGAGACCTGCTCCCCCCCCCCATTTCCATTATTTTCCTTCTCTTTTTCTCTCATTTTCTTCAAAAAATTGCATCAAAATTCAATAAAAATCAACAAATCCTTCACTTTTTCAACACAAAACCTTATTCCCTCTCCTCTCAAACCCAAATTGGTTCAAATATTGGAGAAAGATGGCATCTTGGGAGGTTTTAGCAACTTAGGGATTGATCTTTTGAGGTATAATTTTGACCCATTTAGATACTTATGGTTTGATTCCTTGAATGAAATTGTTTTAGTGTTAAATTTCATTGCTAATTTCTAATCTTGTCTTTTTAAAGTGAATGGTTTGAATTGAATTAGGGTTTAGAAACCATTATTTAGTTGATTAAATCTAATTTGTTATCTAGTTGTTTTGCTAACCTAATCTAGGAGGTTAACTTGCTAATTGGGCTATAAATTAGTGTTAATTTAGTGTAGTTCTAATATAGTTTTTTTCTTAGGTTATGGTTGAAAAATTAAACTAGGGTTCTTGAAACCATTATTAGGTTAATTAAACTATTTTGCTATCTAGTTCCTACACAACCTAATCTAAGAGGTTACCTTGTTATGTGGTCTTTAAACTATGCTAATTTACTAAATTTTAAAAGTGTGATTTTGGTTGTAAATTGTTGTTTTAGGAAATTCAAGAAAGGGTTTATGTATGGAAAATGGGTTTTGAAGCATGATAAATGAGCTGAATTTATGTGATTGTGGCTAACTAGTTGTGTGGTTGGATATTGTGTTGGATTGTGATAACCGTATCGCTAATTTTCGATATTTGCACCAAAATTGCAAGTTTTGTGCTTACTAGGTTTTTTATTAAAATTAATTGGTGAATTATTTGTGATACCTTGGGGATATTTTTAGCATCTCCTATGACGTTTAGGATGCGTGAGTGCGGATTTTTGAGTAGTCGGGTTTTAGTTTTGCCGGGCGACCAAATCGGCGATTTTTGGCAGTTTTTGCGATTTTCGCGTATGTTCCGCGCACCCTGCGCACGTTGTACCTAGCTAGTGAACATTAGTAGTTTCGTTTGGGTTTTGCATCGTTCTTGATATGTAACCTTATGGTTGGTATTGATGTAAATTCCAGGTTCGGTCGCGGAGACGTCAGACGCGGCACGAAAGGGGAAAGCGGTGATTGGACACAGCTAGCCAGGGATTCCGGTGAGTAGATGTAACATCTACGGGGGACTATCGTTGGATGGCGCAAGCCGCCCGATAGTTTTAGTAACTTACAAGATTCTTAGTGATGTTAGTAATTAGGGGTGAAATACGAATATGATTATTTGCTGCATCCATGCATTATATTGACATACATATGCGAAACCATTTTATAGGACACCTGCACCATTGCCAGGGATTTTATATGCAGCACGAGCACTATTCATGCTTACACACACACCCTGGTAATTGCCATGCCACCACACTAGATAACCTTTAAATTGAAACCTTTTACTAATTGATACTTAAACCTGTGCTATTGCCTTTAATTCCTTAAAATGAAATCGTAGGATTGCTATTCATGTGCATGTACCTCATCATATTATTTGTTCATGCCTAGTCTATTAATCATACATCGTAGCTTAATTATTGATACCATATGCATTCATCACCATTGACATATACACTTATGAGGATTTCTTGAGATTTTATGATATTTCTGGATTTCGGGGGAAAGCCGCAAAATTTCTAAACTTATTATATTTTTTTAAAAAAATGTAAATTGCGGTTTTTTAGTGATGTAAGTGTCGTCCACCATGAGTTTGCTGTGGTTTTCAAGATCCGTGTCGAGGAGTGGAGGAACCGTCACGGGTACATGGTGGGCCCGGTAAGGTACCCCGGGGCAAGAGGAATGTGGTGTTGACGTTGAGCCTGGCAGGGGACGGATTACCTACCGGTGACTGTTTGGGACGGCGGATATCCAGAGGATACCGACCGTGGCCGCTAGATGATGAGATATTGATATTTGAGATGGGTCAGCCGGACGGCTGAGGCCAGAGATACATTGATATGAGATTTGAGACAGTTTTGAGGTGTCGATGCTGGACACAGGTTCTTGTTGATTCTATTGGTATTGTGCTGGTATTTCAAAAGACATTCTTAAAGGGAAAAACATGATTTCTTATACTTACACATTCAGATCACGAGTTGATTCGCATTGCATTCATACCTGCTAGTATATCCATATTGCATACATACTTGCCATTATGTCCTGCCTTACCTGTATTTAGATGCTAGGATACTTGTGTGCATGCATTCGATAGCCTGTGTAGATGTTATTTATTACTCACGAGTTGGCAACTCACCCCCGTTGTGCCATAGCCTTTTGCAGGTCCGCTCCGTCAGTACAGTAGCGGCGGGTGCGCTTGCTTCTTTTGCCTGGACTCGAGGTTTTGCTCATAGGTGGGTTATGTTATTATTTTTGTACCACCTTGTATATTCTTTGTATCTAGTGTACTCCATCTACTGTTTCTACCAGTATTATTGTATATTGACCTAGAGATGAGACTGTGAGGGTTGTGGACTTTTATGCTGTATTTTGGGGTCGAGCTCACTTGAGTCGACATGATGTTTTTCTTATGCTTCATTATGATTATTTCGCATGTTGTTGCTTTATATTGCGTGGGATTTGTGACCGCCTTGTGGCGAAGAGCTAGCTCCCGCTTGGGGATGCCTTATTTGTTGGATTCATATATATTCTTGTTGTACCCATTTTTGGGGCCAGTATTTACAAAGGAGACTCTGCCGAAATTTTCGGAAAAATTGATATTGTTTTTAAAAAGGTTTTATATGACTTATTTGATAAACTCGCTTTCAATTGATTGGGTTTTCTTCACTCTTTTGCTTATTTGGTTTTGGTTTCTGGGCTTTGGCTTACTTATTTTACGGACGTCTTGAGACGTTTCGTA